>CM038673.1:698220183-700620183 GCA_021605145.1 Aegilops bicornis | reverse complement strand
GCTCTACGCAGTCACTCGACCCGCACGCTAAGCGCAAGCTGGGTCCCCGCTATGCTGGGCCGTTCAAGTGTTTGAGCGCATCGGAAATGTTTCCTACCGCCTTCACCTGCCACCGAGCACTCGCATCCACGACGTCTTCCATGTGGGCTTGTTGAAGCCTTTCGGCGGCGAGCCACCGGCGGCCACGCCGGATCTGCCTCCGACCTTCGAGGGTCGTCTACTTCGCGGTCCAGCGAAGGTTTTGAAGGCCCAGCAGAGCCGGGGTGCGTGGCGCTTGCTCATTCAGTGGCAGGGACTTCCGGAGGAGGACGCCACTTGGGAGCACCTCGACGAGTTTCGCAAGCACTTTCCCGACTTTCAGCTCGAGGACGAGATGTTTGCGCAGGCGGGGAGAGATGTTATGACCGGTATACACTATAGCCGTAGAAGGCCTCATGGCGCAAGTAGTTAGGGGCCCAGCCCAAGTTATCTTATCATGTTAGGGGCTTAGCCCAATTATATTATTAGGAGGATTATATAAACTCATGTAAGGACCCATTTTGAGATTAAGCAGAAGCAATCATATTTGCTCGGCTTCCTCGAGGGAGCCGAGAGACCTAACCCTAGCCGCCGCCCCCTGTGCCCTCTCTCACTCTCGCGGGTGTGACGACGGCGCCCCAGCGCCGGCGGCCTCGCCTTCCTCCACGCCATCCTCCCTTCCACCCCTATAACCTGGGAGCACATCCTGGTAGGGAGCCGGTTCCTATCAGATTGACAACCCTTTTTCACGCTGTGTGCAAGTGTTTGCTAGTTTGTGCAGGTGCATATATTGGGGACTTGCTTGTGCCTCCTACTGGATTGATACCTTTGTTCTTAACTGAGGGAAATACTTATCTCTACTTTGTTGCATCACCCTTTCCTCTTCAAGGAAACAATCAACGCAAGCTTAAGAACTAGCAATTATCTTGGACATCTTTTATGATTGTGAGCCTCGATTAAGTATTTTATGTCAAATTGTTGACATTGGACATGGAAGACAACGTAATGATTTATGTTTGTTCATATTCACATAGAAGTTATATTGTCATAGATCCTCCAACATGTGGTGCCTGCCCAATATCTATGCTAGCCAAAAATCCGCACCAAGTAGAGATACTACTTGTGCATCCAAAAACCTTAAACCCAATTTCATGTTATGAGAGTCCACTATAACTGCCTATGGATTGAATAAGATCCTTCAAATAAGTTGTCATCAATGCATAAGGTAATAAAAATTGTTTCTAAATATGTTTGATCTTTTATTGTAAGGGAAAATAAGTGTTTTACAAACTTGTGATGGCAAAGTAATAAAAGCGACGGACTGCATAATAAAGGTTGCTATCATAAGGGGCAATATAATGTGACATTCTTTTTCATTAAGAGATTGTGCATTCGAAACCAAAAAGCGCATGACAACCTCTGCTTCCCTCTGCGAAGGGCCTATCTTTTACTTTTATGTATTTACTTTTTATGCAAGAGTCAAAACTGTTCTCCTCTCTATTCCTTTTTATTTTTCTCCTTTGCAAGCATAATATGGTGGAAAAAGATCTAGGCACATATATCCAGTTGGACATAAGTGATCATGAGTTATTATTGTTGACATCACCCTAAAGGTGAAATAGTTGGGAGGTGAAACTATAAGCCCCTGTCTTTCTATGTGTCCTGCTGAAACTTTTGCTCCATATATATGTTGTGAGTGCTAGCAATAATAGAAGACAAAATGATAGTTGAGTATGTGGACTTGCTAAAAGCTCCGACATGAGACCCTTCCTAAAAATATGATGAATGGCAATTGCATTGGTGACTGACAACATATTTTGTTAATTTTAAAGAAAGATTATGCTTTATACTTTGACGTTGTGATGAATTGTTACTTGCTCATGAGAAGTTTTATGATAATAAATATTGATGTTATAATAATGATCATGATGCTACTATGTCCGTAATTTGTCTTTATCGACACCTCTCTCTCTAAACATGCGGACATGATTTTCGATATCGGCTTTCGTTTGAGGACAAGCGAGTTCTAAGCTTGGGGAGTTGATATGTCCATTTTGCATCATGTTTTCATACTGTTATTTATAGTGTTTTTATTCGATATAACACTTTGTGGAGTAATTCTAATGCCTTTTCTCTCATAATATGCAAGGTTTACACAAATAGGTAGATTACCAGCAGCTGGAATTCTGGACCTGAAAAAGTTATGTCAGAGATACCTACTCTGCACATCTCCAAATGAGCTGAAATTTTACGGAGATTTATTTTGGAATATATAAAACATATTGGAGAAAATAAATACTAGAGGGGGCCACCCAGGTGCCCACTAGGCACCAGGGCGCACCTACCCCCCGGTGCGCCCTGATGGGTAGTTGAAAGCACAAGTGCTCCCTGGGTGATTTTGGTAATTAATGACAACATATCTCTTATTGGACTAATACTTTTATCTAGTATATTTCAGATGAGTTCAACAGTGGAGTGGCGTGGACAAGAGGATGTGGAACCCCTTCAAGATGCTAAGGATAGAAGATTGGCAAAAGCTCAAAAGCTCAAGACTCTACATTTTCATTTTAGTGATCCAAGATCACATTGAGTCCATAGGAAAGCCAATACTATTAAAAGGGGATGAGGTGTTTCTTAATGGCTTGCTTCCTTGAAGTGCTTAGTGATATGCTCCAAAGCCCTCAACCACTTTCTCATATCCACATTTGTCCTAAACCTAAAGTCATACTCGGCCCACCGATTTGATCAATCTGGCGCCACCGAGTTCACTTGACATAACCACTGCCAGAAACCCTAATCAGTTAGGTCTCACCGATGGGATCTCGGTCTCACCGAGATGGGCTTGCAAACTCTCTGGTGCCTGTTGCAATAATTTTGTCTCACCGAGATATGCAACCGGTCCCACCAAGTTTGCCTGACCAACTCTCTGTTTAGCTTATTACCAAAATCGGTCTCACCAAGTTTGTGTAATCGGTCAAACTGAGTTGAGGTTTTACCCTAACCCTAGCACATCGGTCAGACTGAGTTGATCATATCGGTCCCACCGAAAAGCCTAACGTTCACATTTTGAACTGAATCGGTCTGACCGAGTTTCATGATTCGGTCTCACCGAGTTTGGTAAATTGTGTGTAATGGTTAGATTTTGTGTGGAGGCTATATATACCCCTCTGTCGGTGTCAAAACCGGCGGATCTCGGGTAGGGGGTCCCGAACTGTGCGTCTAAGGCGGATAGTCACAGGAGGCGGGGGACACGATGTTTACCCAGGTTCAGGCCCTCTCGATGGAGGTAATACCCTACTTCCTGCTTGATTGATCTTGATGATATGAGTATTACAAGAGTTGATCTACCACGAGATCGTAGAGGCTAAACCCTAGAAGCTAGCCTATGGTATGATTGTTGTTGTCCTACGGACTAAACCCTCCGGTTTATATAGACACCGGAGGGGGCTAGGGTTACACAGAGTCGGTTACAAGGGAGGAGATCTACATATCCGTGTTGCCAAGCTTGCCTTCCACGCCAAGGAGAGTCCCATCCGGACACGGGACGAAGTCTTCGATCTTGTATCTTCATAGTCCAACAGCCCGGCCAAAGGATATAGTCCGGCTGTCCGAGGGACCCTAATCCAGGACTCCTCGGTAGCCTCGAACCAGGCTTCAATGACGATGAGTCCGGCCTTGAGATCATCTTCGGCATTGCAAGGCGGGTTCCTCCTCCGAATACTCCATAGAAGATTTTGAACACAAGGATAGTGTCCAGCTCTGCAAAACAAATTCCACATACCACCATAGAGAGAATAATATTTCCATAAATCTAATCTGCTGACAGCTTTTCATAACGTGACGTTTTGCGAGGCGGTTTTATTGGCACGTCCTGTCGAAGCAGAGATCGTGTCCCTCTTTTCACGGGATTATCATCAATACGGGTATGGGTAACCCAATCGTGCATGTTGGTATGACTCCTCAATTTTAGGCAAGTCCCAAACGGCCACGCGGAGGACGCTTGATATTCACCCTCTTTATAAAGGGGCCAAGGCCTGTCCCTTTCTTCTCGCGCTCAATCGAATCCTTCCCTCACCTCGAGTTCCAACACCCAAGGCACAGGCTAGGCGTTTCGGGCCTTCAATCATGTTCGGACCCAACCTTCAAGGTCGGTGGATGCCCTCCTCTGTCACAGAGGAGGACATCAAGAAGCTAAGAGAGGCCAGGTATCTGACCGCCGAAATTTTGCATAGGCTGCCTGCTCGAGGGCAGGTCATCCCCACTCCTGAGCCTAACGAGAGTGTCGCATTTATCTCCCACTTCCTCCGAGGGCTAGGCTTTAGTCTAGATCCCTTTGTTAGAGGGCCCATGTTCTATTACGGGCTCGATTTCCATGATCTGGCTCCGGACTCCATCCTTCACATCTCGTCGTTCGTCGTCGTGTGTGAGGCCTTCCTCCACGTCACCCCACTCTTCGGCTTGTGGCTCAAGACCTTTAATGTGAAGCCGAAGATGATTAATGGGCGACACGCAGAATGCGGAGGTGGCATAATAAGCAAAGGTGCCGATGCTCCATGGCCAAAGGGTTCCTTCCCGGAGGTCTCCAGCTTATGGCAACGGGAGTGGTTTTACATCACAGCTCCCCGTGGTACTAAGTGGGTAGCCGCCCCTGTCTTCCGCTCGGGCCCCCTGCCACAACTGGTGTCGTGGGTCAACAAGGGGCTGGACTGGGGGCCAGTAAACAATGTGCCGATATTGCAGAGTCGCATCCGAGATCTCTTCGAGAGAGATGTCAGCCTTGTCAAGGTAATGCAAGTCATGCTAGTTCATCGAGCCCTGCCTTGCGAACGTCGACTACTACGTCTTGAGCTTGCATTGGTTTTCCTCGAAGAGGAGAGGGTGATGCAGCAAGTGTAGCGTAAGTATTTCCCTCAGTTTTGAGAACCAAGGTATCAATCCAGTAGGAGGCTCCTCAAAAGTCCCACTTTTGCACAAACAAAGAACTCGCAACCAACGCAATAAAGGGGTTGTCAATCCCTTCACGGCCACTTGCGAAAGTGAGATCTAATAAAGATAGTATGATAAGATAAATATATTTTTGGTATTTTATAATATAGATGCAAAAAAGTAAAGATGCAAATAAAAGTAGATTGGGAGCAAATATGATAAGAGATAGACCCGGGAGCCATAGGTTTCACTAGAGGCTTCTCTCAAGATAGCATAAGTATTACGGTGGGTGGACAAATTACTGTCGAGCAATTGATAGAAAAGCGCATAGTTATGAGATTATCTAGGCATGATCATGTATATAGGCATCACGTCCATAACAAGTAGACCGACTCCTGCCTTCATCTACTACTATTACTCCACACATCGACCGCTATCCAAAGATGCATCTAGAGTATTAAGTTCATAAGAACGAGTAACGCTTTAAGCAAGATGACATGATGTAGAGGGATAAACTCATGCAATATGATATAAACCCCATCTTGTTATCCTCGATGGCAACAATACAATACGTGCCTTGCAACCCTTTACATCCTGGGTAAGGACACCGCAAGATTGAACCCAAAGCTAAGCACTTCTCCCATGGCAAGAAAGACCAATCTAGTAGGCCAAACCAAAGCGATAATTCAAGAGACTTGCAAAGATAAATTAATCATACATAAAATAATTCAGAGAAGATTCGAATATTATTCATAGATAAACTTGATCATAAACCCACAATTCATCGGATCTCGACAAACACACCGCAAAAAGAGTTTACATCGAATAGATCTCCACAAGAGAGGGGGAAAACATTGTATTGAGATCCAAAAAGAGAGAAGAAGCCATCTAGCTAATAACTATGGACCCATAGGTCTGCGGTAAACTACTCACAACTCATCGGAGGGGCAAGGATGTTGATGTAGAAGCCCTCCGTGGTTGATTCCCCCTCCGGCAGAGTGTCGGCTAAGGCTCCAAGATGGGATCTCGCGGATACAGAAGGTTACAGCGATGGAAATTGTGTTTCGTGGTGCCCCTGGATGTTTTCGAGAATGCGTAGGTATATATAGGAGGAAGAAATGCGTCGGTGGTCGCCGAGGGGCCCACGAGATGTGGGCGCGCCTATAGGGGGGCGCCCTCCTATCTCGTGGAGGCCTCGGCTGCTTCTTGACTTGCACTCCAAGTCCTCTCGATCACGTTTGTTCCGTAAATCACGCTCCCAAAGGTTTCATTCCGTTTGGACTCCGTTTGATATTCCTTTTCTTCAAAATCTTGAAATAGGCAAAAAACAGCAATATGGGCTGGGCCTCCGGTTAGTAGGTTAGTCCCAAAATGATATAAATGTGTAAAATAAAGCCCATAAACATCCAAAAGGGGTAATATAATAGCATGGAACAATCAAAAATTATAGATACGTTGGAGACGTATCAAGCATCTAAGCTTAATTCCTGCTCGTCCTCGAGTAGGTAAATGATAAAAAAGAGAATTTTTGATGTGGAATGCTACCTAGCATAATTCATAATGTAATTTTCTTTATTGTGGCATGAATTTTCAGATCCAAATGAATACAAAATAAAAGTTCATATTGACAAAAGAAATAGTAATAGTTCAAGCATACTAATCAAAGTAATCATGTCTTCTCAAAATAGCATGGCAAAAGAAAGTTCATCCCTACATAATCATATAGTTAGGCTATGCTTCATTTTCGTCACACAAAGATGTTCCCAACTTCTATACCCCCGATGACAAGCCAAGCAATTGTTTCATACTTAAATAATCTCAAACTTTTTCAACCTTCACGCAATACATGAGCGTGAGCCAAGGATATATCACTATGGGTGGAATAGAATATGATGATGGGGATTGTGTGGAGAATACAAAAAAGGAGAAAGTCTCACATTGACGAGGAAAATCAACGGGCTATGGAGATGCCCATCAATTGATGTCAACATGAGGAGTAGGGATTGCCATGCAACGGATGCACTGGAGCTATAAATGAATGCTCAACAAAAGAAAACTAGTGGGTGTGCATCCAACTTGCTTGCTCACGAAGACCTAGGGCATTTGAGGAAGCCCATCGTAGGAATATAAAAGCCAAGTTCTATAATGAAAAATTCCCACTAGTATGAAAAAGACAACTTATGAGACTCACTATATGAAGAACATGGTGCTACTTTGAAGCACAAGTGTGGTAAGAGGATAGTAGCATTGTCCCTTCTCTCTTTTTCTCTCATTTTTTTTATTTGGGCCTTTTCTCTCTTTTTTATGGCCTCTTTTTTTTCTTTTTTTTTCTTTTTCGTCCGGAGTCTCATCCCGACTTGTGGGGGAATCATGGTCTCCATCATCCTTTCCTCACTTGGGAAAATGCTCTAAAAATGATGATCATCACACTTTTGTTTTCTTACAACTCAACAATTACAACTCAAAACTAGAACAAGATATGACTCTATATGAATGCCTCCGTGATGTACCGGGATGGTGCAGTGAATCAAGAGTGACATGTATGAAAAATAATGCATGGTGGCTTTGCCACAAATACGATGTCAACTACATGATCATGCAATGGCAATATGACAAAAGTAAAGTATGTCATGATGATGAACGGAACGGTGGAAAGTTGCATGGCAATATATCTCGGATTGGCTATGGAAATGCCATAATAGGTAGGTATGGTGGCTGTTTTGAGGAAGATATAGGGAGGTTTATGTGTGATAGAGCGTATCATATCACGGGGTTTGGATGCACCGGCGAAGTTTGCACCAACTCTCAAGGTGAGAAAGGGCAATGCACGGTACCGAAGAAGCTAGCAAAGGCAGAAAGGTAAAAGTGCGTATAATCCATGGACTCGACATTAGTCAAAAGAACTCATATACTTATTGCAAAAATTTAGAAGTCGTCAAAAATCAAGTACTACGCGCATGCTCCTAGGGGGATAGATTGGTAGGAAAAGACCATCGCTCATCCCCGACCGCCACTCATAAGGATGCACAAGCCAGGTACACTTCATGTTTCAAATTTGTTACACAACTTTAACCATGCGTGCATGCTACGGGACTTGCTAACTTCAACACAAGCATTATTTAAATTCATAATCACCCAACTAGCATGACTTTAATATCACTACCTCCATATCTCAAAACAATTATCAAGTATCAAATTGATCATAGCATCCAATTCACTTCCTATGATAGTTTTTATTATACCCAACTTGGATGCCTACCATTCTAGGACCAATTTTATAACCATAGCAAATACCATGCTGTTCTAAAAGACTCTCAAAATAATATAAGTGAAGCATGAGAGACTAGCAATTTCTTCAAAATTAAGATACCATCGTGCTTTAAAAGATATAAGTGAAGCACTAGAGCAAAAACTATCAAGCTCAAAAGATATAAGTGAAGCACATAGAGTATTCTAGCAAATTCTAATCAAATAGGCTTCTCCCAAAAGGTGTGTACAGCAAGGATGATTGTGGTAAACTAAAAAGCAAATACTAGAATAATACATGACGCTCCAAGCAAAACACTTATCATGTGATGAATAAAAATATAGCTCCAAGTAAAGTTACCAATGAACTAAGACGAAAGAGGGGATGCCTTCCCGGGGCATCCCCAAGCTTAGGATTTTGGCTATTCTTGAATATCTTGGGGTGCCTTGGGCATCCCCAAGCTTAGGCTCTTGCCACCCTTTATTCCATAGTCCATAAAAGCTTTACCCAAAACTTGAAAACTTCACAACACAAAACTCAACAGAAATCTTATAAGCTCCGTTAGTGAAAGAAAACAAAACCACCACATAAGGTACTGCAATGAACTCATTATTTATTTAATTTGGTGTTAAAACTACTGTATTCCAACTTCTCTATGGATTATAAACTATTTTATCAGCCATAGATTCATCAAAATAAGCAAACAACACACGAAAAACAGAATCTGTCAAAAACAGAACAGTCTGTAGTAATCTGTAACTAACGCAAACTTATGTAACTCAAAAAATTCAGCAAACATAGGAATACCTAGGCAATTTGTTTATTGATCAGAAGCAATTGGAATCACCATTTTAACACGTTCTGGTGATTTTTAACAATTGTTTTCGCGAACCGAAAGTTTCTGGAAATTACAGCAAGATCAAATAACTATCATCCAAGAAGATCCTATAGGTTTAACTTGGCACAAACACTAATTAAAGCATAAAACCACATATAAACAGAAGGTAGATGGATTATTTATTCCTAAACAGAAGCAAAAACAAAAAACATAAAGAAAATTGGGTTGCCTCCCAACTAGCGCTATCGTTTAACGCCCTAGCTAGGCATAAAAGCGAAGATAGATATAACGAGTGCCATCTTTGGCACTAAACTCATAAGTAGCACGCATGATAGATTCATAAGGTAATTTAACCTTCTTTCTTGGAAAGTGCTCCATGCCTTTCTTTAAGGGAAATTGCAATATAATATTCCCTTCCTTCATATCAATAATCGCACCAATCGTTCTAAGGAAAGGTCTACCAAGAATAATAGGGCAAGAAAGATTGCAATCTATATCAAGAACGATAAAATCTACGGGCACAAAATTTCTATTTGCAACAATAAGAACATCATTGATCCTTCCCATAGGCTTTTTAATGGTGGAATCCATAAGGTGCAAATTTAAAGAACAATCATCAAGATCATGGAAACCTAGAATATCACATAAAGTTTTCGGAATCGTGGAAACACTAGCACCCAAATCACACAAAGCAAAACACTAATAATCTTTAATTCTAATCTTTATAGTAGGTTCCCACTCATCATTAAGTGTTCTAGGTGACATGATGTAACGCTTTAAGCAAGATGACATGATGTAGAGGGATAAACTCATGCAATATGATATAAACCCCATCTTGTTATCCTCGATGGCAACAATACAATACGTGCCTTGCAACCCTTTACATCATTGGGTAAGGACACCGCAAGATTGAACCCAAAGCTAAGCACTTCTCCCATGGCAAGAAAGACCAATCTAGTAGGCCAAACCAAACTGATAATTCGAAGAGACTTGCAAAGATAACTTAATCATACATAAAAGAATTCAGAGAAGATTCGAATATTATTCATAGATAAACTTGATCATAAACCCACAATTCATCGGATCTCGACAAACACACCACAAAAAGAATTTACATCGAATAGATCTCCACAAGAGAGGGGGAAAACATTGTATTGAGATCCAAAAAGAGAGAAGAAGCCATCTAGCTAATAACTATGGACCCGTAGGTCTGTGGTAAACTACTCACAACTCATCGAAGGGGCAAGGATGTTGATGTAGAAGCCCTCCGTGGTTGATTCCCCCTCCGGCAGAGTGCCGGCGAAGGCTCCAAGATGGGATCTCGCGGATACAAAAGGTTACGGCGGTGGAACTTGTGTTTCGTGGTGCCCCCAGATGTTTTCGGGGTACGTAGGTATATATAGGAGGAAGAAGTACGTCGGTGGCTGCCCGAGGGGCCCACGAGACAGGGGGGCGCGCCCTCCTATCTTGTGGAGGCCTCAGCTGCTTCTTGACTTGCACTCCAAGTCTCTGGATCACGTTTGTTCCAGAAATCACGCTCCCGAAGGTTTCATTCCGTTTGGACTCCGTTTGATATTCCTTTTCTTCGAAATACTGAAATAGGCAAAAAAACAGCAATATGGGTTGGGCCTCCGGTTAGTAGGTTAGTCCCAAATATGATATAAATGTGTAAAATAAAGCCCATAAACATCCAAAAGGGGTAATATAATAGCATGGAACAATCAAAAATTATAGATACGTTGGAGACGTATCATCGACTTCTCCGTATGTGGGAGTTCAACCCGAAAGGACCGCGAACTATTCAGCACTTCTTCGGCATGACGCACGAAGAGATGTATGGATTGTTCTTCGGATCACAAATAAAGTGTCCACACACCATCGAGGATGCGGGTCTGAGCTGCAATCGTCCCGATACCCAAGTAAGTAATTCTTCGGCCGAACATGCTGTCTCTTTATTTATCACAATATCATTCTGAAAAGTCGCTCTTTGACCAGGATTGGGTAAAAAAGGCGAAGATGATCAGGTGTTCGGCCCTTCGAAGGCTCACGGATCCTGATTAGCCAAGATGCTTGAGCTTGCGCCTTATCAAGCACCATCAGGGGAAGATAAAAGGAAGGAACAACGAAGCCGAAAGTGAGGCTCACTCATTATTCATCCAAACCGGGGGAATTAGTGCCTCCGCGAAGGAGGACAACTGGGGAGAAGAATCCGAAATTCCCTCTCCCCAAGGAAGGAAGAGGGCCGCCTCTGAAGACTTGGAAACAATGGTTTTCAAACGAGGGAAGAAACCTTTTCCAGGGGGCCCTACCCTAGAGGGCATGCTTACCGCATAGTACCCGCAAGGGGACCAGCCCTCCACCGAACTGTAAGTAAACAAAAGTACTTTATAGTAAATATACCATGCTTCATTCCTGAAATCAATAACCGAGACGTATGTCTTGTAGTTCGGATCGTAGCCCTTCTCGATAGAGTTCATCTTCAGGGGATCTTCTTCCAGAGATGATGGAGAGCGAAACGCCTCCCCGTGCCTCCCCGCCTCGTGAGGCGGACGACCCTGAGGTGTCGTCACAGAGTATTTCTCCTGATCCGCCAAGGCCAGAGGGTAACCCTTCAGCCACCTGAAGCCCGGGGCATTCGGCTCCTAAGGAGAGCAACAGAAAGAGTCCGGGACTGTCCGGTGCGCGACCAGACGCACTGATGAATCTTCTGGAGCAAGCGGCTATCTCAGAAGCGCATCGTACGCTAATGGGTATGGTGGTTGAGAAGATTTCATCCGCCGAAAGCGGGTTGCATGAAGCTTTTATGAGCCTGCTGAGAGGCTTTGAGGTACGCAAAGTAATATATAATTTTTGATGGTGCCGCACATGCTAGGTGTGCCCTATGCAGATAGTAGCCCCTGAGACTCTGGTTGCTGTCGAAAAAGGCAGCAAATAGAGGATCATAGTCCCAGGTAATAACCATGCTGCTTTCACGTGTAGGTGGCTGAGGGTCCGGTGGCTAGCCAGACTGGTGAGTTTGCCGAACTGAAGCGGCAACTTGATGCGGCAGATGCCGACATCGTGCTTGTAAATAAGCGGCTTGACGAGGCACAGGGTATGTATTCTCCAGCGGTCAACATATATTAAGAGGAGCATGATGCTAGTATCTATAATATGATGTAACTGCAGATGGAGCTGTCGTCGTGGAGACCCTTCGGGTGGAACTTGCCCGAGCCAAGGAACAAGCCAGGAGGAGTGATGCGGCCGCCCTAGAGGCGGCCGAAGAGTTAAGAGCCGAACAGGCTGCGCATTGCTAGAGCAAAGAAAAAATAGCCAAGATGGCTATTGACTTGAAAGATGCCGCTGACCGGTATGGGATTCTTGAGAAGGAAAGCCGAACGAAGACGGCGGACCTGGAGAAAGCCATGGTAGCGGCCAAGGAAGCCCGCTCTAAAATCAGAGCGGCGAAGGAGGAGCTACGTCAAGCCGGAGATATCGTGGCTGGGAAGCCCTTTTTGTTGCGGACGAAGTTCGGAGATCGTAAGTATGCCCTTCTGGATCAATTATGGAGTTCTGCGGACGCGTACCTGGATTTGGCAGCAAGTGCTGCTGACGCGACAAAGTTTTTTGAAGATCAAAAAGATCACGAAGTAGAAAATTTGTTCTGGTCGCAGTTCAATGCTCTGGTGCGTCCGCTGCTGTTAAAGGAGCAAATGACCGAGTGGGGCGAGCTCCATAGGTTGTCCGGGCTTGCCATGAGGTCCGTTGTGGATAATCTTTGGCCGGAAGGACCGAGGCCGAATAGTTATTTTGGCTTAGTACAATGATTCCTTGGTGTTGTGCCGCATATCGACGCTGTGAAGAGGTCAGCGTGTATAGAGGGTGCGCGGATGGCACTTGCCCGTGTCAAGACATACTGGGCAGAGATGGAGGCCACCGCTATTGCAATTTGCAACCCAGAGTTCGACCGTAGGCCGGGTATCGGCCGAGCACTATTTTGAAGAAGTCCTAGAAGGCACTCGTTTAATAGAGGCTCAGTGCTCGAAGAATGTCATGTTCTAGTGACATGTATCCCAATTGTAAGAACAATGTTATTTGAATTGTAAAGGTTGTGTTTATACTTTTGCCTGAAAGTATTACTATGCCTCCTGTGCGGTCATTTATGTGTGTGTGTGTCTATATATATATATATATATATATATATATATATATATATATATATATATATATATATATATATATATATCCTGAAAGTTTGCAGTCGTCGGCTTTAGCCCCCACGCATATAATGCGGGGGTGTTTGCAAAAGTGCGTATTCACACTTGACCCAAAGTCTTGGTCCATTAAGGAGGTGGTAGCGCGGCGAACGAGGCAATCAGACTATATTGCTTTAACACTTTCACTTAACCATAGGAGTTTGACAGTGGGGGTACTATATAGCCCCGGTATTTCATGACTATCCGAATACGGTGCGCGTACGTACATGACCGGGAAAACCGGTCCTTCATTAATGCGGAGGAATCCCGAAGATTCCGATGAGTCACCGAGTGGTTGACTAGTCTCGCGCTTTATCATGACAGCCAGTTTTCGTCTTTCTTACCGAGGTTCTCGTCCGGATGAACCAGGCACAATCGCAGTAGTTCTCCGGTGCCATCTTAGCCGATAGAGCGGAACGTAAGGTAGCAAAACACGGGAGCCGGGCAAACCCAACATTTGACCAAAGACATGATTCGGAGCTGATGCATATAAGGCCAAACTCGCGACGCCGAACACTCCCTAAGGTATTCGGTCTTTACAATATATACCGGGCTGAGTTACGCCCTTGATAATGAACCCTGAGTGTCCAGGTACGTGCACTTATTCTGACGTGGTGAAATGCCAATAACGTCAGCATTCCTCGCGGTTATACTGAGTATCCGGAGGATGTGAAGCAACAAGAGACAGTAAAAAAGGTTTACAGTGGTCTTAATCTAAAAAGAAACCTTTGAGCGGGGCCTGCTGCACGCGTCTGCGCATGTGTCTCCGCAGCCGTATCCTGGATGGGTGTAGCACGATTATCATCTGTAAAAGAGAAAAACTTAGGTGAAAGTTATCGTGCGAAAAATTGGTTATTCTCAATAAACCATTAAAATTTAAGATAAGTAAGGTCGAGCCGAGCTGTAGTCCTTTTTTACATGCGGGAAGCCCCTGGTACCACCTATAGGGGTATATCCATCAATCTCAGGTTTATCTAAGCTATTACAGCTAGTGATGCGCCGGACTCGTCTAGCCGTGTCCGCGGTCTTGACGACCGATCATTTATTCTGGTTGGAGAGGCCGTTTAGTGTTCGGCTGTTAAAGCCGCCACACGTTCTTTCGCGCGTAAGGAATGCTCGATTTTTCCGCTGACTGTGATGATGCCACGTGGACCGGGCATCTTAAGCTTAAGAGAAGCGTAATGCGGTACCACATTGAAATGAGCGAAAGTTGTTCTTCCGAGTAGTGCTTGATAGCTGCTTCGGAATGGAGCGATGTCGAAGGTTAACTTTTCACTTCGGAAGTTGTCGGGAGAACCGAATACAACCTCTAGTACGAGAGAGCCCGTGCAGCGGGCCTCTAGGACTGGTATTACCCCTTTAAAGGTAGTATTACTTTGGCTGATTCTTGTCGGGTCTATCCCCATTTTGCGGACTGTGTCCTGATATATCAGATTAATACTATTGCCGCCGTCCATGAGGACTTGGGTGAAGTGGTATCCGTCAATAATTGGGTGTAGCACCAAGGCAGCCAATCCTCCGTGCCGGATACCTGTTAGGTGATCCCTGTGATCAAAAGTGATCAGGCAGGCTGACCAAGGGTTGAATTTAGGGGTGACGGGCTCTACGGCGCATATGTCTTGGAGTGCATGCTTGCTCCTTATTTTTGTTACGTGAATCATGTTCACTGTTTTGACCTCTGGTGGGAACTTTTTCTGCCCCCAAGTGTTTTGCTGACGAGGCTCATCCTCATCTTCACTTGGTGTCTCCCTCCCCTTGTGTTCGGCGTTTAGCTTACCGGCCTGCTTGAAGACCCAGCATTCTCTGTGGGTGTGATTTGCGTGTTTATCGAGGTGCCGTGAATCGACATAATTTGTCTAGAATCTTGTTGAGGCTGGACGGTCCATCCCTATTGCCTTTGAAGGGCTTCTTCCGTTGACCGGGTCGAGAGCCCCTGAATCCGGCGTTTACTGCCGTGTTGTCTGGCATGTCTTCGTTATTTCGACGCTTGCTTTTACTGCGTCGTGGTTTTCCATTACCATCCCTGACTTCAGATGTGCCTGGGTCGCTGGTACTACTACGGGCCAGCCAGCTATCTTCGCCCACGCAAAAGCGGGTCATGAGGCTTGTTAGGGCTGCCATTGTCCTTGGTTTTTCTTGGCCGAGGTGTCTGGCGAGCCATTCGCCCTCGAATAGTGTTTGAAAGCTGCTAAGGCTTCGGCGTCCGACAGTCGACGATTTGGTTCTTCTTAGTGAGAAATCTGTTCCCAAGCTTTCGGGCTGACTCTCCGGGCTGTTGAATTATATGACTTAGATCGTCTGCATCCGGAGGTCGGACATAGGTCCCTTGAAAGTTGGCCCTGAAAGCATCCTCAAGCTCCTCCCAACTTCCGATTGAATTTTCAGGGAGGCCCTTCAGCCAGTGCCGAGCTGGTCCTTTCAGCTTGAGGGGCAGGTATTTGATGGCGTGGAGATTGTCTCCGCGAGCCATGTGGATATGGAGGATGAAGTCCTCGATCCAGACCCCAGGGTCCGTCGTTCCGTCGTATGCCTCTATGTTCACGGGTTTGAATCACTCCGGAAATTCGTGATCCAGCACCTCATCGGTGAAACATAGGGGGTGCGCAGCACCCCTGTATTTGGATGTGTCATTGCGTTCTGACGGTTGCAGTGTTCGGTTTTGATTATGCGCTGGAGCACGCTTCCTAGATCCGTAGCTGGATCTGGTCACGCCGGACTTTTGATGCAAGTCCTCGCGTGGATCATGTGCTGACTTATGTGCGGCCTCGTTAGCCGCCCTATCGCGGCCACGAGGTGGTCAATCCGACGTGTCAGCTGAGGGAGTCCTGGATTAGGGGGTCTCCGGACAGCCGGACTATATCCTTTGGCCGGACTGTTGGACTATGAAGATACAAGATTCAAGACTTCGTCCCGTGTCCAGATGGGACTCTCCTTGGCGTGGAAGGCAAGCTTGGCGATACGAATATGTAGATCTCCTCCCTTGTAACCGACTCTGTGTAACCCTAGCCCCCTCCGGTGTCTATATTACCTCCATCAAGAGGGCCCGAACCTGGGTAAACATCGTGTCCCCCACCTCCTGTTACCATCCGCCTTAGACGTACAGTTCGGGACCCCCTACCCGAGATCCGCCGGTTTTGACATCGACATTGGTGCTTTCATTGAGAGTTCCTCTGTGCCGTCAACGTGAGGCTTGATGGCTCCTTCGATCATCGGTAACGATGCGGTCCAGGGTGAGGTTTTCCTCCCCGGACAGATCTTCATATTCGGCGGCTTCGCGACCGCGGGCCAACTCGCTGGCCATCCGGAGCAGATCGAGAGCTACGCTCGCCACCGTGTCAGGTTCGGAAACTTGAACTACACGGCCGACATCCGCGGAGACTTGATCTTCGACGGATTCAAGCCCATGCCAGCTGCGCCGCACGATCACGACGAGCATGATTTAGCTCTGTCATCGGACAATGTTCGGGAGATCACACCTGCAACTACTCCGGCCCTCAATCCGGAGCAAATCGCGCCATCCGAGGACGGGTGGATAGACCCCGCCATGGAGGCCGCACTCTCAGTGGCAATAGAGCCGGATACTGACTTCACCCCTTACGAGAGCCGTGTTGCCGAACTACTGGATTCGTCCCCGGCCACGATCTCCGAGCCGCATGCGCCCGTTCCTATCGAATCTGATTGGGCGCCGATCATGGAGTTTACCTCCACGGATATTTTTCAGCACTCACCTTTCGGTGACGTGCTAGATTCATTAAGGTCCCTCTCCTTGTCAGGAGAACCTTGGCCGAACTATGTCCGGCTAGAATGGGATGCGAACGACAAAGAAATTCGCTGCCCACCCACCACCCACTTAGTAGCCACTGTCGACGATTTAACCGACATGCTCGACTTCGACTGCGAAGACATCGATGGTATGGACGACGATGCAGGAGACGAACAGGAACCATCGCCTATTGTGGCGCTGGACCGCCACTTCATCACATGACATATACATGGTGGATACACCCAAAGAAGACAGTGACGAGGAACGGAAGGACGCAACGAAGAATAGCTCCATCGAGAAGCCAGCAAAGCGTCGGCGTAGGCGCTGCTCCAAATCCCGCCTCGGCAAAAACAGCGATAACAGCGAAAGAGAAAACAACACCCCGCCGACCTGTGGGAAACGACAACCACATCGACTCCAACAAGTGAAAGGTGATGAACCAGCCAACAGAGAACATAGTACGGATCCGCTGACCGAACACAGCGACGCTGAGGATAAAGCTCATAAACCCTCCTCCGGAGAGTAAAACAGTCCGGACGAAGATGCAAACATCATCCCGGAAGAGCACTTGGAACAAGAGAACCTCCGCAGAAGGCTTATCGCCACAAATGAGGAGTCTCAAGAAGGTAAGCCAAGGCTTAAGGCCGCACAAAATACGCTCAACAGCAGATGGAACAAAGTGCTCGACAACGAAGAAAAGTATGGTGGAAGTTACCACACAAAGAGCTATCCAAAGCGCAAGCTATTGCCTGAATTCGACGATGAGGCCCTCGAGCCCACACAGCCGAAAAAAAGGCCAACCGGTCGAATCAACCACCTTATGGCCGTGATAGAGCGGCTAACAAGGCTGCACATAAGTCAACACACGATCCACGTGAGGACTTGCGCCAGAAACCCAGTATGACCAGATCCATCTACGGATCTAGGAAGCGCGCTCCGGCACGAAAGGAAAATCGAATACTACAACCGTCCGAACGCCATGATACATTAAAATACAGAGGCGCCGCACACCCCCTATGTTTCACCAATGAGGTGCTGGACCACGAATTCCCAGAAGGATTCAAACCACTGAACATAGAAGCGTACGACGGGACCACAGACCCTGGGGTCTGGATTGAGGACTTTATCCTCCATATCCATATGGCTCGCGGAGACGATCTCCACGCCATCAAGTACTTACCCTTCAAGCTTAAAGGACCAGCTCGGCACTGGCTGAAAAGCCTCCCCGACAACTCAATTGGAAGTTGGGAGGAGCTCGAGGATGCTTTCCGGACTAATTTTCAAGGGACTTATATCCGACCTCCGGATGCAGATGGTTTAAGTCATATAATTCAACAGCCCGGAGAGTCAGCCCGAAAGCTTTGGAACAGGTTCCCCACTAAGAAGAACCAAATCGTCGACTGCCCGGACGCCGAAGCCTTAGCAGCTTTCAAGCACAAATATTCCGAGACGAATGGCTCACCAGACACCTCGGCCAAGAAAAACCGAGAACAATGGCAGCCCTGACAAGCCTAATTACCCGCTTTTGCGCGGGCGAAGATAGCTGGTTAGCCCGCAGTAGCACTAGCGACCCAAGCACATCCGAAGTTAGGGATGGCAATGGAAAACCATGACGCAGTAAAAGCAAGCGTTGAAATACAGATGACAGCCCAGAGAATACGGCGGTAAACGCCGGATTCAGGGGCTCTCGACCCGGTTAGCAGAAAAAGCCTCTCAAAGGCAACAGAGATGGACCGTCCAGCCTAAACAAAATTCAAGACAAACTATGTCAGATTCATGGCACCCCCGATAAACCAGCAAATCACACCCACAGAGAATGTCGGGTCTTCAAGCAGGCCGGCATGCTAAACGCCGAACACAAGGGGAGGGAGACACCAAGCGAAGACGAGGACAAACCTCGCCAGCAAAGCATTGGGGGACAGAAAAAATTCCCACCAGAGGTTAAAACAGTCAACATGATCCACGTGACGAAGGGGAGAGGCAAACATGCACTCTGAGACATAAGCGCCATAGAGCCCGTCACCCCTAAGTTCAACCCCTGGTTGTCCTGCCCGATCACTTTTGATCGCAGGGATCACCCGACATGCACCCGCCACGAAGGATCGGCCGCCTTGGTGTTAGACCCAATAATAAATGGATACCACCTCACACGAGTCCTTATGGACGGCGGCAGTAGTCTAAATCTGATATATCAGGACACAGTCCGCAAAATGGGGATAGACCCGACAAAAATCAGCCACAGTAATACTACCTTCAAGGGAGTAATACCAGCCTGTGAGCCACCGCACGGGCTCTCTATTACTAGAGGTTGTATTCAGTTCTCCGACAACTTCCGGGTTTAAAAGTTATCCTTCGACATTGCTCCATTCTGAAGTGGCTATCAAGCACTACTCGGAAGAGCGGCTTTCGCTCGTTTCAACGCAGTACCGCATTACGCTTCTCTCAAGCTTAAGATGCCCGGTCCACATGGCATCATCACCATTAGCAGAAACATTGAACGTTCCTTACGAGCGGAAGAATGCGTGACGGCTTTAACAGCCAAGCACTAAATAGCCCCCCCCCCCAACCAGAATAAAAGGATCGGTCGTCAAGACCGCGGACACGGCTAGGCGAGTCCGGCGCATTACTAGCTATAATAGCTTAGATAAACCTGAGATTGGTTTGATGGTTA
The DNA here is from genome assembly GCA_021605145.1 of Aegilops bicornis. Taxonomy (NCBI): domain Eukaryota; kingdom Viridiplantae; phylum Streptophyta; class Magnoliopsida; order Poales; family Poaceae; genus Aegilops; species Aegilops bicornis. The sequence goes on along the minus strand of CM038673.1, from coordinate 700,600,485 downwards.
TACCCCCATAGATGGCACCAGGGGCTTCCCGCACGTAATCAGGGCTAGTTCGGCTCAGCTCAACTTATCTTGAATTTTAATGGTTCATTGAAAATAACCTATTTCTTTTTGGCACGACAACTTTCACCTAAGTTCTTCTCTTTTACATATGACAATCGTGCCACACCCTGCCAGGATACGGCACAACGGAGACACAGGCGCAGACGTGCAGCAGGGACCCGCTCAAAGGTTTCTTTTTAGATTAAGACCCTGCATAAACCTTTTTTACTATCTTTTGTTGTTCACATCCTCCGGATACTTAGTATAACCGAGAAGGATGCTGACGTTATTGGCATTTGGCCACGTCAGAGCATTGCACGTACCTGGATACTAGGGTTTCATTATCAAGGGCATTGTTCAGCCCGACATATGTTATAAAGACCGAATACCTTAGGGAGTGTTCGGCGTCATGAAGTTTGGCCTTATATGCATCAGCTCGAATCATGTCTTTGGTCAAATGTTGGGTTTGCCCAGCTCCGTGTTTTGCTACCTTACGTTCCGCTCTATCGGCTAAGGTGGCACCGGAGAACTACTACGATTGTGCTCGGTTCATCCGGATGAGCACCTCAAGAGAGAAAGCCAAAACTGACTGTCATGATATAGCGTGAGACCGGTCAACCACTCGATGACTTAGTGGAATCTTCGATTCCTCCGCATTAACAAAGGGCCATTTCGGTCATGTACGTATGCAAGACCAGATTCGGACGGCGCTGGAGGTACCAGGGGCTATATAGTAGTCCCAATCACAAACTCCTATGGCTAAGTGAAAGTGTTAAAGCAATATAGTCCGATTGCCTTGTCATTGCGCTACCACCTCCTTAATGGACCAAGACATTGGATCAAGTGTGAATATGCGTTTTTATAACACCCCGCATTATATGCGTGGGGGCTGAAGCCGACGACTGCAAACTTTCAGGTTATATACACATATACATTAACGGCCGCACAGGAGGCATCATAATATTTTCAGGCAAAAGTATAAACACAACCTTTATAATTCAGTAAAACATTGTTTTTACAATGGGAATACATGTCATTAGAACATAATATTCTTCGAGCACTGAGCTTCTATTGAACGAGCGCCTTCAAGGACTTCTTCAAAGTAGTGCTCGGCAGATACTCGGCCCACGGCCAAACTCGGGGTTGCAATAGCGGTGGCCTCCATCTCTGCCCAGTATGTCTTGACACGGGCAAGTGCCATCCGCACACCCTCTATGCACGCCGACCTCTTCATAGCGTCGATGTGCGGCACAACGGCAAGGAACTGTTGCACCAAACTAAAATAACTATTCGGCCTTGGCCCTTCCGGCCACAGATGATCCACAACATACCTCATGGCAAGCCCAGACAATCTATGGAGCTCGGCCCACTCGGCCATTCGCTCATTCAGCAGCAGCGGACGCACTGGAACATCGAACTGTGACCAGAACAGCTTTTCCACTTCGCGATCATTTTGATCCTTGAAGTACTTGGCCGCATCAAGAAGACTGGCTGCCAAATCCACGTATGCGTCTGCAGAACTCCATAGTTGATCAAGAGGGCATGCCGGATCTCCGAACTTCGTCCGCAACAAAAAGGGCTTCCCAGCCGCAATATCTCCGGCTTGACGCAGCTCCTCCTTCGCTGCTCTGATTTTAGAGCGGGCTTCCTTGGCTGCTACCATGGCCTTCTCCAGGTCTGCTGCCTTCGCTTGTCTTTCTTTTTCAAGAAGCTGGTAATGGTCGGCGGCATCTTTCAACTCAACGGCCATCTGGGCTATTTTTTCCTTGCCTTGGCAATGAGCAGCTTGTTCGGCTCTCAACTCTTCGACCGCCTTTAGAGCGGCCGCATCACTATTCCTGGCTTGTTCCCTGGCTCGGGCAAGTTCCGCCCAAAGGGTCTCCACGGCGGCAGCTCCATCTGCAGTCACAAACATATTAAAGATACTAGCATCATGCTCCTCTTACCATGTGTTGATCACCGGAGAAATCACATACCCTGCGCTTCGTCGAGCCGCTTGTTGACAAGTACAATGTCGGCATCTGCCGCATCAAGCTACCGCTTTAGTTCGGCTAGCCACCGGACCCTCTGCCACCTGCACATGAAGGCGGCCTGATTATTACCTAGGACTATGATCCTCCGTTTGCCACCGTTCTCGACGGAAACTAGAGTCTCAGGGGCTACTATCTGCATAGGGCACACCTAACGTGTGCGGTACTGTCAAAAATATACACTATTTCACGTACATCAAAGCTTTTCAGCAGACTCATAAAAGCCTCATTCAACCCGCTTTTGGCGGATGAAATCCTCTGAATCACCGTACCCATTAGTGTACGATGCGCTTCTGAGATAGCCGCTTGCTCCAGAAGATCCTTCAGTGCGTTCAATCGCACACCGGACTGTTTCGGACTCTTTCTGTTGCTCTCCTTAGGAGCTGCATGTGGAGGACTTCGGGTAGCCGAGGGATTATCCTCTGACCTCGGCAGATCAGGAGAAACCCTTCGCGACGACACTTCGGCGTGGCCCGCCTCATGAGGCGGGGTGGCATGGGGAGACGTTTCGCTCTCCATCATCTCCGGAAGAAGATCCCTCGAAGACGAACTCTGTCGAGAAGGGCTACGATTCAGACTGCAAGATATATGCTTCGGTTATTGTTCTCAGAGGTAAGGCAGGATATTTTTACTACTAAGCACTTTTTGTTTACTTACAACTCGGTGGAGGGCTGATCCCTTGCGTAGACATGGCGGCAAGGGTACCTCATGAGGCAGGACCCTCTGGCGAAGATTTCTTCCCGCGTTTGGAAACTTTTGTTTCCGGGTCTTCAGAGGTGTTCCTCTTTCTTCCTTGGGGAGAGGGAATTTCAGATTCTTCTCCCCGGTTATCCTCCTTCACGGAGGCGCTAATTCCCCCGGTTTGCATGAATAATGAGTGAGGCCCGCTTTTAGCCTCTTTATTCCCCCCTTTATCTTCCCCTGAGGGCGCTTGATAAGGCGCCGGCTCGAGCATTCTTGCCAGTACTGGATCTGCTAAGCCTTCGGGAAGGGGAGCCGAACACCTGATCATCTTCGCCTTTGTAACCCAGTCCTGGTCAAAGAGCGACTTTTCAGAATGATGTTGTGATAAATAAAAAGATAGTGTATTCGACCATGGGATTACTTACTTGGGTATCTGGACGATTGCAGCTCAGACCCGCATCCTCGGTGAGGTCCGGACACCTTATTTGTGGTCCAAAGAACAATTTGTACATCTCTTCGAGCGTCATGCCGAGGAAGTGCTGAATAGCTCGCGGTCCTTCCGGATTGAACTCCCACATTTGAAGGGGTCGACGTTTGCAAGGCAGGACTCGACGAACTAGCATGACTTGCATTACCGTTACCAGGCCGACATCTCTCTCGAGGAGATCTCGGATGCGACTCTGCAACATCGGCACATCATTCGCTGGCCCCCAGTCCAGTCCCTTGTTGATCCACCACGTCAGTTGTGGTGGGGGGCCCGAGCGAAAGGCAGGGGCGGCCACCCACTTGGTACCCTGGGGAGCTGTGATATAAAACCACTCCCGTTGCCATAAACTGAACACCTCCGGGAAGGAACCTCTGGCCATGGAACATCGGCGCTTTTGCTTATTGCGGCACCTCCGCACTCTGCGTGTCGCCCCTCAATCATCTTCGGCTTCACATTGAAGGTCTTGAGCCATAAGCCGAAGTGTGGGGTAATGCGAAGGAAGGCTTCACACACGACGATGAATGACGAGATGTGAAGGATGGAATCCGGGGCCAGGTCATGGAAATCCAACCCATAATAAAACATGAGCCCCCTAACGAAGGGATCTAGAGCAAGGCCTAACCCTCGAAGGAAGTGAGAGATGAATACAACGCTCTCGCCGGGTTCGGGAGTGGGAATGGCCTGCCCTCGAGCAGGCAACCTGTGCGAGATTTCGCCGGTTAAAAACCTAACCTCCCTTAGCTTCTTGATGTCTTCCTCTATGACAGAGGAGGGCATCCACCGACCTTGAAGGTCGGATCCGGACATGGTTGAAGGTCCGAAGCGCCTGACCTGAGCCTTGGGTGTTGGAACTCGAGGTGGGAGAAGGATTCGATTGAGTGCAAGAAGAAAAAGGACAGGCCTTGGCCTCTTTATAAAGGGGATGAATATCAAGCGTCCTCCGCGTGGCCGTTTGGGACTTGCCTAAAATCGAGGAGTCATACCAACGGACACGATTGGGTTACCCACATCCGTATTGATGAGAATCCCGTAATAAGGGGGACACGATCTCTGCTTCGACAAGACGTGCCAATAAAATCGCCTTGCAAAACGTACAGTGGCAGGCTGATTGAGAAAGACGGTCCGTCATGGCCAGATCACGGCAATACGTCACATTATTAAAAACGTTCGGCAGATTGGATTTGTGGAAATATTATTCTCTCCACGGTGGTATGTGGAATTTGTTTTGCAGAACCGGACACTATCCTTGTGTTCAAAATCTTCTATGGAGTATTCGGAGGAGGAACCCGCCTTGCAATGTCGAAGACACCCACGCTACCGGACTCATCGTCATTGAAGCCTGGTTCGTGGGCTACCGAGGGGTCTGGATTAGGGGGTCTCCGGACAGCCGGACTATATCCTTTGGCCGGACTATTGGACTATGAAGATACAAGATTGAAGACTTCGTCCCGTGTCCGAATGGGACTCTCCTTGGCGTGGAAGGCAAGCTTGGCGATATGAATATGTAGATCTCCTCCCTTGTAACCGACTTTGTGTAACCCTAGCCCCCTCCAGTGTCTATATAAACCGGAGGGTTTAGTCCATAGAATAACAATCATACCATAGGCTAGCTTCTAGGGTTTAGCCTCTACGATCTCGTGGTAGATCAACTCTTGTAATACTCATATTCATCAAGATCAATCAAGCAGGAAGTAGGGTATTACCTCCATCGAGAGGGCCTGAACCTGGGTAAACATCGTGTCCCCCGCCTCCTGTTACCATCCGCCTTAGACGCACAGTTCGGGACCCCCTACCCGAGAGCCGCCGGTTTTGACACCGACATCAGCCGTTTTATTTTTCGGCTGTGTGGGCTCTAAGGCCTCATCATCGAATTCAGGCAACAGCTTGCGCTTTGGATAGCTCTTTGTGTGGCAACTACCACCATACTTTTCTGCAGTGTTGAGCACTTTGTTCCATCTACTATTGAGCGTATTCTGCGCGGCCTTAAGCCTTTGCTTCTGCTTCTTCAGACTCCTCGCGGTGGCAATAAGCTTTCTACAGAGGTTCTCTTATTCCAAGTGCCTTTCCGGGATGATGTGTGCATCGTCGTCGTCGTCCGGACTGTTTTCCTCTCTGGAGAGAGTTTTATGAGCTTTATCCTCGGCGTCAACGTGTTTGGACAGCGGCTCCGTGCTATGTTCGCCGTTCGCTGGTTCGTCCTACTCTATCGCTGGGTCAATGTGGTCGTCACTTCCTCTGGAGTCGACCGGGGTGTTATTTTTTCTTGCGTTGTTATCGCTATTTTTGCCGAGGCGGGATTTGGAGCGGCGCCTACGCCGTCGCTTTGGTTGCTTCTCGAGGGAGCTATCCTTCGCTGCGTCCTTCCGTTCCTCATCATTATTTTCTTTGGGTGTATCCACCATATATACATCGTGTGATGAATTGGCTGTCCAGCGCACTATGGGCGGTGGTTCCTGTTCATCTCCTGCATCATCATCCATACCGTCGATGTCTTCGGAGCCGAAGTCGAGCATGTCGGTTAAATCATCGACGGTGGCTACTAAGTGGGTGGTGGGTGGGGAGCAAATTTCTTTGTCGTCCGCATCCCATTCTAGCCGGACATAGTTCGGCCAAGGGTCTCCTGACAGGGAGAGAGACCTTAACGAGTTCAGTACATCGCCAAAGGGCGAGTGCTGAAAGATATCCGCGGAGGTAAAATCCATGATCGGTGCCCAATCGGATTCGATAGGCACGGACGCAGGCGGCCTTGGAGCCCATGGCCGGGGACGAAATCAATGGTTCGGCAACATGGGTCTTGTAGGAGATGAAGTCAGTATTTGGCTCAATCGCCACTGAGTATGCGGCCTCCATGGCGGGGTCCATCCACCCGTCCTCAGATGGCGCAATTTGTTCTGGATCAAGGGTCGGATTGGATGCAGGTGTGATCTCCCGAACACTGTCCAACGGCAGAGCCAAGTCATGCTCGTCATGATTGTGCGGCGCACCTGACATGGGTTCGAATCCGTCGAAGATCAAGTCTCCGCGGATGTCGGCAATATAGTTCAAGTTTCCGAACCTGACCTGATGGCCAGGGGCGTAGCTCTCGATCTGCTCCAGATGGCTGCGAAGTTGGTTCGCAGCGCCGCCCGAACACGAAGATCTGTCCGGGAGGAAAACCTCACCTGGATTGCATCGTTGTCGATGATCGAAGGGCCATCAAACGTTGTGGTAACGCACGATGGAACTCTCAATGAAAGCACCAATGTCGGTGTCAAACCGCGGATCTCGTGTAGGGGTCCCGGACTGTGCGTCTAAGGCGGATGGTAACAGGAGGCGGGGACACGATGTTTACCTGTGTTCGGGCCCTCTCGATGGAGGTAATACCCTACTTCCTGCTTGATTGATCTTGATGATATGAGTATTACAAGAGTTGATCTACCACAAGATCGTAGAGGCTAAACCCTAGAAGCTAGCCTATGGTATGATTGTTGTTGTCGTACGGACTAAACCATCCGGTTTATATAGACTCCGGAGGGGGCTAGGGTTACACAGAGTCGGTTACAAGGGAGGAGATCTACATATCTGTATTGCCAAGCTTGCCTTCCACGCCAAGGAGAGTCCCATCCGGACACGGGACAAAGTCTTCAATCTTGTATCTTCATAGTCCAACAGTCCGGCTGTCCGGGCACCCCCTAATCCAGGACTCCCTCACCCTCCACCCACTCTTCACTCGTAGAGAGAGCCATCAGAACGTGCCTACACTTCTACCATTCATTTTCTGAGAGAGAACCACCTACTCATGTGTTGAGACCAAGATATTCCAATCCAACCACAAGAATCTTGATCTCTAGCCTTCCAAGTTGCTTTCCACTCAAATCATCTTTCCACCAAATCCAAATCCGTGAGAGAGAGTTGAGTGTTGGGGAGACTATCATTTGAAGCACAAGAGCAAGACGTTCATCATCAACACACCATCTATTACCTTTTGGAGAGTGGTGTCTCCTAGATTGGTTAGGTGTCACTTGGGAGGCTCCGTTAAGATTGTGGAGTTGACCAAGGAGTTTGTACGGGCAATGAGATCGCCTACTTCATGAAGATCTACCCTAGTGAGGCAAGTCCTTCGTGGGCGATGGCCATGGTGGGATAGACAAGGTTGCTTCTTCGTGGACCCTTTGTGGCCGGAGCCCTCCATGGACTCGCGCAACCGTTACCCTTCGTGGGTTGAAGTCTCCATCAATGTGGATGTACGATAGCACCACCTATCGAAACCACGGGAAAAATCTTTGTGTCTCCAATTGTGTTTGCATACTCCAATCCCATCCTTTTACTTTCTTGCAAATTGCATGCTTTACTTTCCGCTGCTCATATACTCTTGCCATGCTTGCTTGAAATGTATTGTGAATGTTTAAACATGTGCTACAACTCCGCATTAACTTTAAGAAATTAAAAATTGCTACTTTTCTTTGTTGAGGGTCTAATCACCGCCCCCCTCTAGACACCTCTTCTCGGTCCTTTCAATTGGTATCAGAGCATTGGTCTCCATTGCTTTGGTTTAATCACCATTGGAGGAATATGGATGAGTCTACGTTGGGGAGTCTTAGACGTAGAGTGCCTATACTTGAAGGAGAGTTCTTTCATGAATGGAAAAATGAGATGCTTGTGATTTTCAATGAATATCATTTGAACAAGTACATTACTAGCCCTTGTGCACCCCATGTTGATCCTTTGCATCCTATCCTTGATGAATCTATTGACATGATCCGCAACCTTAGAACTATTAATCTTATCATTAGAGGTTTGCCTAGAAACTTGATTGGTTGCTTGCCTACTCTTGATTGTGCCTACACTATATGGAGATTTCTTGAGGAACAATTTCCAAACTATTCCTTGCTAAATCAAGATGTGATTCTTCATAAGTCTGTTGCCTTGAGTAAGATGAATTACAGTGATCCTAAGTTTGGTGACTGTCTATTTGAACTTACTAACCTCATGCGTGCCAAAGGAGATGTCGAAATTATTAGCAATATCATCTCTGAAGCCATTAGAATTCATAAAGATGAACATTGTGATGATCATTTATCTAATGAATCACTCTCTCGAGGAATTGATCCATCACAAGATGATGTTTACCATGGTTACTATGATGAGGATGATGATAGTGACTTTGATCTCGATGAGTCTATGAGACACTTTGGTCTTATGGCTAATCTTCGCGGGTACATGGCTGGAGGAAAGGAATGGGTTCTTGATAGTGGATGTACCGATCACATGACCGGAGACAAGGATATGTTTCGTGAGCTAGCTAAAAACGATGGCCCTCGAAAGTATGTCACTTTTGGTGATAACTCAAAGGGTAAGGTGGTTGGCCTTGGCAAGATGGCCATCTCACATGATAGCTCCATACAAAATGTTATGCTCGTTGAATCTCTTGGCTATAATCTACTTTCCGTATCTAGACTTGCTGACTTTGGTTTCAATGTCCTATTTACTGAAGTAGATTGCCAAGTGTTTCATAGAGATAATCATAAAATGGTCTTTACCGGTATACGTAGAGATGATCTTTACATTATTGATTTCACTAAAAAGGCTCAACCTAGAACTTGCCTAATTGCTAAATCCTCTAAAGACTGGTTGTGGCATAGAAGGTTAGGTCATGTGGGCATGCGAAATCTTGATAAGCTTATTAAAGGTGATCATATTCTTGGAGTAAAAGATGTTATATTTGACAAGGATAGATTGTGCAGTGCTTGTCAAGCAGGAAAACAAGTTGGAGGAAGCCACCCCGTGACGAATATCATGACCACGAGAAGACCACTCGAGCTACTTCATATGGATCTCTTTGGTCCCAACGCCTATACAAGTCTCAGTGGAAACTCATTTGGTTTAGTCATAGTCGATGATTTTTCAAGATTTACGTGGGTGTTCTTTCTTGATGATAAATTGCAGGTCCAAAATATCTTCAAGAACTTCGCTAGGAAGGCCCAAAATCAATTTGAAGTGAAGATCAAGAAGATTCGCAGCGACAACGGAACGGAGTTCAAGAACGCAAATGTGGATACCTTTCTTGACGAAGAAGGGATTTCACACGAGTTCTCCGCTACATACACACCTCAACAAAATGGAGTTGTTGAGAGGAAGAACCAGACTCTTATTGAGATGGCGAGAACGATGCTTGATGAGTACAAGACTCCAAAATACTTTTGGGCGGAAGCGGTTGAGACAGCTTGTCATGCAACAAATCGCTTGTATCTTCACAAGCTACTCGGCAAGACAGCATACGAGCTTCTCACCGGTAACAAACCCCAAGTTGGATACTTTCGAGTATTCAACTCAAATTGCTATATTCTTGATAAGCATCGTCGTTCTAAATTTGATCCTAAATCTCATGAGGGTTTCCTACTTGGTAATGGCTCAAACTCTCACACATACCGTGTCTACAACAATTTCACCCGAAAGGCTGAAGAGACGGTAGATGTGATGTTTTATGAATCTAACGGCTCGCAAGTAGAGCAATTGCCAATTGATGTAGGAGACAAAGACCCTTCAGAAGCAATCCAAGACTTGTCTATTGGCAAGATTCGTCCAACGGAGGTGAAGAGAGTACCTCGTCCGTCCAAGTGGAAGCTTCTACCTCACGACAAGGTGAACCAAGAGTTGACACGGAAGCATCCACGAGTGGGACACACCAAGATGAAGAAAATGAGGAAGTACACCAAGATGAACCTCATCAACCTCCCTCTCTACCTCGGCAAGAGAACGCAACGTCAACAATGAAGAAGGCCAAGAGGAAGAACAAGATGATGAAGAAGATGTTCCACCCCGACCCAAGCAAAAGCTCTCACGAGTTCGAGCAAGAGTCTCAAGAGACCATCTCGTCGAACAAATCCTCAATGATATCCAAACCGGGAGAATCACTAGCTCTAAAAATCGTTTGGCAAATTTTTGTGAACATTATTCATTCATCGCTAGCATTGAACCTATGAAGGTTGAAGAAGCTTTGGAAGATCCGGATTGGATAAATGCCATGCATGAAGAGCTACACAACTTCGAGAGAAACCAAGTGTGGACTTTGGTCGAGAAGCCCGACAACAACCACAACATCATCGGTACCAAGTGGGTGTTTCGTAACAAGCAAGACGAAGATGGATAAGTCGTTCACAACGAAGCACGTCTCGTTGCCCAAGGCTACACTCAAGTCGAAGGTATGGACTATGGTGAGACATACGCCCCCATTGCTAGACTTGAGTCCGTCCGCATCTTACTTGCCTATGCTAATCACCATGATATTACCTTGTACCAAATGGACATTAAAAGTGCTTTTCTAAATGGTGAAATTGAGGAGGAAGTTTATGTTAAACAACCTCCCGGCTTTGTCAATCCTAAGAAACTCGACCATGTTTACAAACTTCACAAAGCTCTTTATGGTCTTAAACAAGCTCCTAGAGCGTGGTATAAATGCTTTACCAAGTTCCTTATTGAAAAAGGCTTTGAGATTGGAAAGATTGATTGTACTCTTTTCACTAAAAAGGTTAATGGTGAATTATTTGTGTGCCAAATTTATGTTGATGATATCATATTTGGTTCAACTAACCCTCATTTTAGTGAAAAGTTTGGGAAGCTAATGTCAAAGAAGTTTGAGATGTCTATGATGTGTGAACTCAATTTATTTCTTGGTTTGAAAATCAAGCAAACTAAGGAAGGCACCTTCATTTCTGAAACAAAGTACACCAAGGACTTATTCACGAAGTTCAACATGCAAGAAAGCAAAGGTATGAAAACACCCATGCCTACTAGTGGACATCTTGACTTAACTAAGGATGGCAAATCGATTGACCAAAAGGTTTACCGCTCTATGATTGGTTCATTGTTATATCTATGCGCCTCCCGTCTCGATATTATGCTAAGTGTGTGCATGTGTGCACGATATCAAGCGGCCCCCAAAGAATGTCATCTCAAGGCTGTGAAAAGGATAGTGAGATACTTAATTCATACACCAAATTTTGGCATTTGGTATCCTAAGAGGTCTTCTTTTGATCTTGTTGGCTATTCCGATTCGGACTATGCCGGTGACAAGGTTGATTGGAAGTCCACTTCGGGTACTTATCAGTTTCTTGGTAGATCTTGTGTCTTGGTCCTCCAAGAAACAAAACTCGGTATCCTTATCCACCGCCGAAGCGGAATACATTGCCGCCGGTTCATGTTGTGCTCAATTACTTTGGATGACCCAAACTCTTAAAGATTATGGGATCTATGTGAAACATGTTCCATTGCTTTGTGACAATGAAAGTGCTATTAAGATTTCTCACAATCCCATGCAACATTCTCGAACTAAGCATATTAAAGTTCATCATCATTTCATTCGAGATCATGTTGCTAAAGGGGACATTGATCTTAAGCATGTTCGTACTTATAAGCAATTGGCGGATATATTCACCAAACCGCTTGATGAGAAAGTATTTTGTCGTTTGAGAGGTGAATTGAACATCATTGATGCTTCAAACTTGGAGTAGAAACTCCATTTGACACATGCAAGGCATGAGCCTTTGACTAATCCTTGATATTTCTCTTATGATGATAATTATATGTCTTGGATATATTTGCACCCTTGCATGCTATCTAACCCTTGTAGGTACTTGGATGAATCAAAATATATGAGATTGCAACTCACTCACATCTTGAGCAATCTCTACTTCACCAAGTCTCTACAATATGGTGGTTGAAGACAAGGAAGCATGAAACCTTTCAACATATCCTTTGACAATTCTTCTATATCAAATTTCATTTGGTATCAATTGCATGATTGTCATTTTGGATACACAAGTGCTCTTCCTTGCAAAACTAACCCATGTAGGTAGATGAACTCAAACTACAAGTGGTGCTCCCAACTCTTGATGTGCTACATCAACCTTGAGCATCCCACACAAGTTCAACTACATGATCAAGTTCAACACCAACACCCAAGGTATGTTATTCCATCTTAGAGAAGCTTTACCCCAAGACATGGGTCAAAGCAACTCAACAAGATGCGAATACATCAAAATGCCTAAACGAAAAATGGTAACCCCATTTTGAGCTTGAACGATGAGTATGACCTACGATCAAGTGTTCTCACTTGACTCCTCAGTCAATGTACTCTAACATAGGTGACTTTGTCGCCGACCAATTCTAGATGAAGTTCTCTAGTGTTTCTCTGTGTTCTTGCATTTGTCTCTTGCATGTTTGTTCCCCTTCTTTAATAAAAAAAATTCTTCATCTAGATCTCTTTATTTTCTCTGTTATGTTCTGCATCCAATTCATTGCAAATCTTTCAGTTAATTCTTGCAAATCTTTGTGAGATCTTATTTGCCTAGTGAGCTGAGATGACAATTGTTCTCTCTCTGTGTTAAACTCGGACACACCGGTTTGTCTCTTTCGGTCAAACCGAACCATATTTCGGTGCCACCGAAGAAAACAACTCGGTGTTATTTCAATGCTGAGAAGACAATTTGCCATTTGCATCATGCACATTTGTTCCAGCTCCACTTGATGATTCTTGTCCTCTACCTGCATCATATTCTATATGCTACTTTGTTATGTGACTTAAGGACCAAACCGATTCGACTCACATTCCAGAAGAACCCTTCTTGGAAATTAATGCCAACGGGGGAGAGAGAGATCACATCAAAGGGAGAAAGATCCCAAATGCTTGGTATTCAAGAGGAGAGAAGTCACATGTCTTTAAGAGGGGAAAAGACATGTATATGTTATGATTGTTCTGTTTTGTTTTCTCATGTTTTGCTCTGATTTTCTTTTCCCTACCTTTTTCCCAGTATCCCATATAAGATTCAGGGGGAGAAAGACATCTAAGGGAAGGAAATCTTCGAATTCATTGCATATCTTCTACTTTTGGGGACATGTCTATATCAAATAGAGTACCTAGTACTCACTCTCTACATGTCATCCCAATCTTGGTATTCTTGTGGTTTGCTGTTCTTGCTCTGTTTAGTAGATGTTTCTATGTTATCTAACCTTATTTACTCAGGTTCATCTCTTCCTAAGCTAGCTCAAGACCACAAGGTAAGTATATGCATCACACTCATGTGCATGAAGATCTCTTGCTGATGTACATATTGTTTGCAAGAAGGACTCATAAACATGAAGGTACATTTCCTATATTCATATCATTTGCTCTGATGCATATAGCCAAGATACATGTAACTCATTGCTTACTCTGTCATGCCTATGCATTCACATGCTCTTATATTCCATATTGACATGATTGCATACATGTAGGGGGAGCCTATGCATGTTACATGTCCTTCCAAAGCTTTACATGCCATTCTTTATATCTTAATCTAAAGCTTTGATGTATGTTGTCATCAATTACCAAAAAGGGGGAGATTGAAAGCACACGTGCTCCCTGGGTGATTTTAGTAATTAATGACAACATATCTCTTATTGGACTAATACTTTTATCTAGTATATTTCAGATGAGTTCAACAGTGGAGTGGCGTGGACAAGAGGATGTGGAACCCCTTCAAGATGCTAAGGACAAAAGATTGGCAAAAGCTCAAAAGCTTAAGACTCTACATTTTCATTTTAGTGATCCAAGATCACATTGAGTCCATAGGAAAGCCAATACTATTAAAAGGGGATGAGGTATTGTTTAATGGCTTGCTTGATTGAAGTGCTTAGTGATATGCTCCAAAGCCCTCAAACACTTTCTCATATCCACATTTTTCCTAAACCTAAAGTCATACTCGGCCCCACTGATTTGATCTATCCGGGGCCATCGAGTTCACTTGACATAGCCACTGCCAGAAACCCTAATTAGTTTGGTCTCACTGATGGGATCTCGGTCTCACCGAGGGCTTGCAAACTCTCCAGTGCCTGTTGCAATAATTTCGGTCTCACCGAGATATGCAACCGGTCCCACCGAGTTTGCCTGACCAACTCTCTGTTTAGCTTATTACCAAAATCGGTCTCACCGAGTTTGTGTAATCGGTCAAACCGAGTTGAGGTTTTACCCTAACCCTAGCACATCGGTCCCACCGAGTTGATCATATCGGTCCCATCGAAAAGTCTAACGTTCACATTTTGAACTGAATCGGTCTGACCGAGTTTCATGATTCGGTCTCACCGAGTTTGGTAAATTGTGTGTAACGGTTAGATTTTGTGTGAAGGCTATATATACTCCTCCACCCACTCTTCATTCGTAGAGAGAGCCATCAGAACGTGCCTACACTTCTACCATTTATTTTCTGAGAGAGAACCACCTACTCTTGTGTTGAGACCAAGATATTCCAATCAACCACAAGAATCTTGATCTCTAGCCTTCCCCAAGTTGCTTTCCACTCAAATCATCTTTCCACCAAATCCAAATCCGTGAGAGAGAGTTGAGTATTGGGGAGACTATCATTTGAAGCACAAGAGCAAGGAGTTCATCATCAACACACCATCTATTACCTTTTGGAGAGTGGTGTCTGCTAGATTGGTTAGGTGTCACTTGGGAGCCTCCGTCAAGATTGTGGAATTGAACCAAGGAGTTTGTACAGGCAAGGAGATCGCCTACTTCGTGAAGATCTACCCTAGTGAGGCAAGTCCTTCGTGGGCGATGGCCATGGTGGGATAGACAAGGTTGCTTCTTCGTGGACCCTTTGTGGGTGGAGCCCTCCGTGGACTCGCGCAACCGTTACCCTTCGTGGGTTGAAGTCTCCATCAACGTGGATGTACGATAGCACCACCTATCGGAACCATGTAAAAAAATCTTCGTGTCTCCAATTGCGTTTGCATACTCCAATCCCATCCCTTTACTTTCTTGCAAATTGCATGCTTTACTTTCCGCTGCTCATATACTCTTGCCATGCTTGCTTGAAATGTATTGTGAATGTTTAAACCCGTGCTAAAACTCCACCTTAACTTGAAGAAATTAAAAACTGCTACTTTTCTTTGTTGAGGGTCTAATCACCCCCCTCTAGACACCTCTTCTCGATCCTTTCAGTAGTGGGCCCCTGGCCAGCCTCCGGTGCCCATCTTCTGGTATATAAGGTCATTTGCCCTAGAAAAATAAATAAGGAGAGGGCTTTTGAGACGGAGCGCCGCCGTCTCGAGGTGGAACTTGGGCAGGAGCATTTTTGCTCTCCGGCGGAGCGATTCTGCCGGGGATACTTCCCTCCGGGAGGGGGAAATCAAAGCTATCGTCATCACCAACAACCCTCTCATCATGGGAGGGCCAATCTTCATCAACATCTTCAACATCACCATCTCATCTCAAAACCTTAGTTCATCTCTTGTGTTCAATCTTTGTATCAAAACCTCAGATTGGTACCTGCGGGTGACTAGTGTTGATTACATCTTGTAGTTGATGTAGCCGATTTATTTGGTGGAAGATTATATGTTCAGATCTATTATGCTATTCAATACCCCTCTAATCTTGAGCATGAATATGTTTTCTGAGTAGTTACTTTTGTTTTTGAGGACATGAGAGAAGTCTTGTCATAAGTAATCATGTGAATTTGATATTCGTTCGATATTTTGATGATATGTATGCTGTGATTTCCTTAGTGGTGTTATGTGAACGTTGACTACATGACACTTCACCATCTTTGGGCCTAAGAGAATCCATTTTGGAGTAGTTATTAAATGATGGGTTGTTAGAGTGACAGAAGTTTAAACCCTAGTTTATGCGCTATTCCGTAAGGGGCTGATTTGGATCCATATGTTTAATGCTATGGTTAGATTTTATCTTAATTCTTCTTTGTAGTTGCGGATACTTGCGAGGGGGGTTAATCATAAGTGGGAGGCTTGTTCAAGTAAGAGCAACACCCAAGCACTGATCCACGCACATATCAAATTATCAAAGTAACGAACGCGAAAAACCAACATGATGAAATTGACTAGATGGAATTCTCGTGTGTCCTCAATAATGCTTTGCTTACTATAAGAGACCTTTCCGGCCTGTCCTTTGCTATAAAAAGGATTGGGCTACCTTGCTGCACCTATTGTTACTATTTTTATTTATTACTTGTTACAAATTATCTTGTTATCAAACTACTTGCTATCGATGACTTCAGTGCATGCAAAAATTACCTTGCTAAAAACCGCTTGTCATTTACTTCTGCTCCTCATTGGGTTCGACACTCTTACTTATCGAAAGAACTACGATTGACCCCCTACACTTGTGGGTCATCAAAGCGCGGGAGGGGCGGTGAGGGTTTTTGGTGAGCGAGGGCAGTCAGAAGCGGGTGTGGGATCGGTCCGAACTCCCGCAAAAGCCCCCCTCCCCCCGCGCGTTTGTCTCCGATTTGGGGGAGAAATCGCGTTCGGACCGATACATGCTCGTGTTGGATGGCTTTCGCGGTCCGGGTGGATGCGGGCAGTATGCGGGTTCGCCTTGGAGATGTCCTAACAACTCAATGAAATTTAAAGAGGTTGTTAGATCTATTGCGGGGAAGGTGTCGACGATGCTCGACAACCTTTCCTCTAGGGTCTAAAACCCTGATAGGCACTTAGCGAACAGTTAGTCACTCAACTATATGTTACCAATATCAAAATCAATCTAAAGACTTGGATGCTAAAGATTTGGATGTAACCCATGAACATTTGAGCCCTTGACTTTACACAACAAAGTAGGGCACTCAAATTTAGGCAAAAAAGTAGGGTTGAGCGAGAGGTAATAAGCGCCGAGCGCTCGGTGAAGCCCCAAAACCCTCCTCCCCTCTCTGGCGCGAGAGGCCGCCCCCAATCCCCCCCTCACTGCCAAGTTCCCGCCAGTCTCCTCCATTTCCCTCCCCACCTCTCCCAAATCCAATCCCCAAATCCTCATCTCCCTCCCCATCTCTCTCATCGGCGGCGAGGCGGGGAAGGAGGGCGAAGATGCTGTGGGTGGACAAGCACCGGCCGAAAACCCTAGACAAGGTCATCGTCCATGAGCAGGTCGCGCAGAACCTCAAGAAATTCGTAAGAATCCGCGACCCTCCCCTCCCCAGACCACTCTCCCAGGGTCTCCCCCGCCTCCCTGTGTGCTGATCTGTTCTGGCGGTGTCCCGTTCGGTCCAGGTGGCGGAGCAGGACTGCCCGCACCTCCTCTTCTATGGCCCGCCGGGGTCCGGCAAGAAAACCCTAATCATGGCGCTCATCAAGCAGATGTTCGGCGCCGGTGTGGAGAAGGTAGTTTCTTCTCTTCAGGATAAATCTTTGAAGATCTGGAGATTTTTTTTTCAACCTTTTATGCCCCGTGGCCGTATTTTTTTTCTGCTGACATTTTCGTGTGTTTTGTTGGTTCCGTTGCAGGTGAAGATGGAGAATAAGACGTGGAAGATCGATGTGAGTTGTAACCCTTCTTTCAGCCCATCTCCGTTTTCCCTTCTTATGGTCACTATTGCAAAACTGCAATATGTCATTGGCGAATTAACAGAAAGTAGTATGATGGTTGTCAGCTCATGTGGCATGCATATAGGGAGTCTTCCCTTTCCAGTTTGTGCTATTGGTGAACATAGAACTGATGCACCATGATAGGAAAACATAGCATTTGCCATTGCTGTGTATGTTGATATAGCTTAGAGCCTTAGACTGTTCCGTGGCGTTATCCAAGTTGCCAATTTGGGGGGTAGCTATGAAATTGAGGTGCAATTTTTTATACAGACTGGGACGAGGACATTTGATCTTGAGCTGGCGATGTTGTCAAGTTCCCACCATGTGGAGATGAACCCCAGCGATGCTGGCTTTCAGGACAGGTATGTTGTTCAGGAGGTCATCAAAGAGATGGCCAAGAGTAGGCCCATTGATGCCAAGGGCAAGAGAGCATTTAAAGGTTGGTGCTTCTGATTTTGTTCTTATAACTCTCTAGTTTTAAATTTTGTTGTCTTACAAGCCACTAGCTTTTCTTCCCCTGCCACCATTGTCTATTGCATCCCCTGGCACCATTGTCAGGATGATTTACTTCCCCTCGATGATTTACTTGTTTCTGCCTCTGTCACCATTGTCTATTGCACCCTGAGATGAAGAATCGTCTCTCTATACCATGAAATGGAACTGCAAAAACGTCTTATATTAAGGGACGGAGGTAGTACTTTTCAGTGGATGATTTCAACAAGTGCATAAACAGATGATGCTATGCAAAGTGGCCATACCACTTGCTTAGGCTGTATGCTTGCTTTATTTAAAAACAAATTCTTCTTTCAACATAGACTTAAACATACTTTGTAAATTTGCAGTGCTTGTCCTAAATGAAGTTGACAAGCTGTCACGAGAAGCACAACATTCCCTCCGTAGGACAATGGAGAAATACAGTGCATCGTGTAGACTCATATTATGCTGTAATAGCTCCTCAAAGGTGACAGAAGCTGTAAGGTCCCGTTGCTTGAATGTGCGAGTGAATGCACCTACCGAAGATCAGGTTAGTAATGGATATTTGATGCCATTTTTACTGTAACTAGTGTCAGTTGTGGATCTTTGGCTTGATTTCATGGTCGGTTCTACTATGTCTAATAGGGTGTTCAAAACTTGCATGGGTTCCTTTGCTTCTAAGTTTGGTAATTAGTTCAGTTATGGTAAATTGAACTTAATTTTTTTTAAGTGTTGTGAATTGCATCTGTAAAGTCGGGACTTTACCAGGGTTGTCTGAACTGCTCTATGTAAGGTTTGAATCTATGCTTTTGTCAGTTTATTTGTTCATTGTTCACGGCAAGGAAATGGTAGTGAAATTTTATTCTATGTATAG
Source organism: Aegilops bicornis (assembly GCA_021605145.1). Taxonomy (NCBI): domain Eukaryota; kingdom Viridiplantae; phylum Streptophyta; class Magnoliopsida; order Poales; family Poaceae; genus Aegilops; species Aegilops bicornis. The sequence continues at coordinate 700,581,566 of CM038673.1, read as the reverse complement.
TTGAAGAAGTTATGCATACTGCACCCCTAAAACTCGCTCATTTGCAGATTGTACAAGTACTGGAATTCATTGGGAAGAAAGAGAATCTGCAACTTCCATTTGGATTTGCTGCTCGGATAGCAGCTCAATCAAACCGCAACTTGAGGCGAGCAATATTATTTTTTGAGACATGCAAAGTCCAGCAGTAAGCCCGACTGCCACCTTTAATTGTTACTGCAGTTCTGTTAATATTGGTTGTGCTGTGTCCCTAGTTTTATATGTGTATCATGTATCTTGCTTTTTACGCCCTTAAGTTTTTTACATTTATCTGGTTTTCCCTTAAGGTTTTTTCTTCTGTTTCTGAATTGCAGATATCCATTTTCAGCAAATCAAGTGGCACCTCCTCTTGACTGGGAGCAGTATGTGTCTGAAATAGCAACTGAAATCTTGAGTGAACAAAGCCCTAAAAGGTCTGTCATGTTTCATTCCAACTTCTGTTGAGCTGCAGTCCCTAATGTTTGCCTTTTCCTTTCATTTCCTGTTTACATGTTTTCAGTCTTCATTTTTAGTTACCACATATTTGTTTTCCCTTTTTCTGTAAAGATACTATTACATTATTGTTCTCCCTCGAGCCCTTGTTTCATGCATCATAATGGCTCGCGGCCATCAGTGTATACCCATCGTGCAATTATTAGGAAGATCTTCAGAATTGAAGAGATTTCATAACCTAACTACATGCGGCCAGCAGCCAGCATTGATGTCATGTGATGTCTTGTACTTTACTTATTTAATCTGTTAGGAGTGGTAATGGATCTGCGTCTGCTTGGAATGTTATATTTCCATCTTGTGTCACACCATATGGAAGTGGCATCTTCTATTTTAGGTGGTTCGCCATCTGTTACAGACTTTTGTTCTTCACAACATCTGTTTATTAATTTTCCTTACATAGTGAGTCCTCTGAGACATTTTCTGGTTTTGCTTTAATTTGACTTTGAATTGTAAAATTAATATTTCAGGCTATATTCTGTACGCCAGAAATTCTATGAGTTACTTGTGAATTGTATCCCACCTGAAAGCATCTTGAAGGTGACACAATGCTTCTGTTGCTGCTTTACCTTCATATCTCGATGACCTTTAATGTGGGTGCAAGTTAAACTTGTTTTTGACAATTGCAGAAGTTGTTAACCGAGTTAATGAAGAAGTTAGACTCTGATTTGAAGCATGAAGTTTGTCACTGGGCTGCACACTATGTGAGTAATTGTTATGCTAACATTTTTTCCCCAGCTCCCAGCCAATTTAGTTTCATATGTTCTTTGTAACCTAGGAGCACAGTAGACTTTTCATGTTCTATCTCCACCAATTTCACATAGTACTAGCTCTACCTCTTAGGTCTATGGTCTTTTTGTATTTTCTTCCTTATTGATGTTTTTTTTTCATTCTTGCGATAAATCTGCTTGTTAAGCTCTGGTGTCATGTCTTTGGCAGGAACACAAGATGCGACTTGGGTCCAAGGCCATTTTTCATCTGGAAGGTACATCTCGTGCGCCTTTTACAAACTGGTGTGTTGTGCATAATGTTGTCAGGTTTCTTGTTGGTCTAGCATGTGCGTATTTGTATTATACAGATAATTTGACTTCTCTGGTTATTATTGGCATTAATGGACCTAGCTATGCCTTATTGCCTCTCTCATATATGGCCTCATAGGACTAGAGTGTCATGTCTTCTCACAGTACAATTTGATGGCGCCATGTAACAAGTAAAAACCGTAGATTTGATTGCACTATTGAAAACATAGGTATTCTTTCAAAGAGAGACAAGTTAATAGAAACTTCCCCTCAAAATGGAGCTTCATGTGGAATACAATCCTACAAATTGAACCAACAACATATGAATAACTCCTTACAATCCTCCAAAGTTCTTAAGGAAATCCTTTGGATCAGAGATGCCCTCAATCTGGCATATATATACCTCAAGATCTGTGTACATTGTATTTCAATATTTTGGGTGGCTACCATTGTAGCGGCACTAGCCTGGTCGGTACTCAAAAGCTGATCCCTGACTCGTCTGCACCCATTTTTTGCTACTATTTCTACAGCTTTCGTGGCCAAGTTCATGAGCATTTACAAGGAGTTCCTTTGCGCCGCATTTGGTTGAGCAAAACCCAGAGCATACGGGTGTTTGCCGGTGCAAGAAGATGCTCCCAGTTCGCAGTCTCTGTCATCGCAATCGCTTTGGTCTGATGTGTGGGTGCTTACATTTTGTATGTTAGTCAGTGTAGTTTGTACTGAGTTCATGTGAGCAAGTACTTATTTACTTTGAATCATTTGCTATTGAAAGGTGGAGTCGCACATCTATGATTGTCTTGATTTTGTTCTGCCTTGTGCTTGGACGTCAAACGAATTTCAGCATCTCATCCTATAAATGCCAACAGGGTGCTAAACGATATCACTACCTCCTTTCTGGTTATATAAGGCTTACACGTGCATAGTATAAGTTATAGGAGTATATCATAAATATTATACCATTAGAAATTTGAAATAGGACATGACTAACTTCCAGACGACCGGAAGATAGTAATAGATCCGAACGATTGTTTTTTCCTTTTCCAACTAATCAGTCACGTAATTCTACTTTTTATATTAGCTAATCATGGTTACTCAAAAAAAAACTAGCTAATCGTGTTTACGACGGAGGAATAGCATGCAGGCGTGCTCACTTGGATTTTATGCATGTATACAAACTAGGAGACAAAAAAGATGACGTCAGCAAAATATTCTTTTCATTTCAAACTTTAAAATGTTTTGTAGCTCAAACCATCGCTCCGATTCAAATTCCGTCTTCACATAAAAAATTCGTCTAGACGAAATCTTCGAAACTAGATCCAATGTTGGTATGTTTCGACGACATTTTTTTTCAGGTCAAAAGTTATCACGTCTGGGCAACGTAAACTATCACGCCTACAATACATAAATTATCATGCTGTTTGCACTGAAGTTATCAGGATATATTTTAACTTTTTTTTGTCCGGGTCAAAATTTGTCATGGTATTTGTAATTAAATTATCGCGTTTGTAACACTATAGTCTAGCATCGGTGTCGTCTCTTATAAAACGGATTTTTATGGGTCGTGCCGAGCCATGCCCGTTTAGGCGTGTGTCGGGCCGTGCAGTGACAGAGGCGGCTTGTTGGCTATCTATGATAAGGTTTATTGTGCGTAAAGTACCATGTTAATTACACAGAAATTATCGAGTGTATGCTTTTCAACTTTTTTGCCCTGTCCAAGGTTATTATGATGTTTGTACGTACGTTATCAGGTATGTGGTCGAATATTATCATGTTATTTACACATAATTATTCGGTTTACATTAAAAAAAACCTTAGTCAAAAGTTATCATGGTGCTTGTACGCGAGTTATCACCTCTATGCGTATATTACCATGTTATTTACAGAAGTTATCGGGGTATGTTTTTTAACAACTTATTTTCTAGGGTCAAAAAAATTACCGTAGTGTTTCTACGTTAGTTATCTACTCTGCGATGCGTATATTACCATGAGAAATTATCGGGAGTTTTTTTTGTCCCACACCATATTAAAAGAATCCCCTGGTCAAAGTTACCGGGATGTTGTACGTTAGTCATCATCTCTGAGATGTACATATTATCATTCTACTTGTGCAGAAGTGGGTATGCTTTTTAAGAAGTTTTATTTCAAAGTCGGAAAGTTACCACATTGTCTAAATGTTAGTTATCAGCTCTGGTGGTGTATGTTATCATGATATTTACACGTAAGTTATTAGAGGTATGTTTACAAACAACCCTTTTCCTCGGGAAAAAATTTACCGCAATATTTGTATGGAAGTTACCACGTGTATGATGTGTAAATTACCATGCTATTTACATAGAATCCAGGAGTGTGTTTGCCAACAACTTTTTTCTCCTGTTCAAAAAAGTTATCGCGATGTTTGTACATAAGTTATCATATTTGCGGTGCATAAAATATCATGCTATTGACAAAGAAGTTACCAGAGTTTGTTTTCAACAACTTTTTCCCATTCGTCGAAAGTTCATTTTTTTGCGGAAAAACCTTCCAATCTATTCATCTTCAATCATGGCAGTACAACGAACACCAGAAATAAAAATTACATCCAGATCCGTAGACCACCTAGCGACGACTATAAGCATCGAAGCGAGCCGAAGGCGCGCCGCCGTCATTGCCCCTCCATCGCCGGAGCCGGGCACAACTTGTTATAGTAGACAGTCGGGAAGTCGTCGTGCTAAGGCCCCATAGGACCAAAGACCCCAAAACAAAGAACCGCCGTCGATGAAAAATAACGTAGATCGGAAGGATCCAAACCAAAGACACACGAACGTGGACGAACAATGACGTGATCCGAGCAAATCCACCAAAGATAGATCTGCCGGAGACACACCTCCACACGCCCACCAACGATGCTAGACGCACCGTCGGAACGGGGACTAGGCGGGGAGACCTTTATTCCATCTTCAAGGAGCCGCCGCCGTCTCGCCTTCCTGAGTAGGACACAAACCCTAACAAGACTGAAAAAAAAGACTAAAAACGGAACCCTCCCGCCGGCCCTTGCTAGGATCCACCACGCCTCCATGGCCCTAGGGCCACCGGAAACGAGGCGGACCTGCACCGGCGCCGGCGAGAGGCACGAACCCTAACTTTTTTTCTTAAAGGAGGAGGCGTAAAAAGCGCGTCGCGTCGTTAGACCGTCCGATTCAGAACATCGTCATCCGAATAGTGCGGATCTGTTGCAAACCAACAGTTGGCAGGATTTTAGCTTTGCCGTTTGAAATATTATAATTCCTAATGGTGTAACTGTTCTGACATGTGATAGGGATACGCGCAGGACCTATAAATTAGAAATGGGATTGCTAAATCTTAGTTGATTAATACTTAACCAAGTCTCAGTTGATGCTATATTATTTTTTATACGTTAGTATGTTAAATCTTAGTTGACTGAGATCTAGCCACACCCAATTAGAAAGGAGTGAGTAAATTGTAACAATAATTAAATACTTAAACAGCCAAGTGCTTTCTAGCAACATCAATGTATTCCATTTAATACTTTATGCATTTGTAAATGTAAAGGGCCTGTTTATACACATGTACGATTCAAAATATTCTCAAAAGAGTTGTGCTAGTATGTGTTGTAGTTCATTTTGGTGTGCACAAATGTGTCAGATTTGTATAAAGAAGGAAGAGAGGATAATGATAAGCCTTCACGTTCGAAAACGTGATTCTTACACTGTTATCTTTTGCTTTCTCACACTTGACCAGTTCTACTTATTCAGAAATCACTATGGAATTCTAACACAGAGAAGTACTCCCTCCGTCCAAAGGAATTTTGGCAACACCATTCATCTGACACACAGGGTGTTTATTAGAAAATTTCTTAAGAAATACTCCCTCCGTCCCATAATATAATAGCATTTTTTACATTAGTGTAGTGTCTAACTAGTGTCAAAAACACTTATATTATGGGACAAAGGGAGTGGAATCTTTAGAAGAATACTATGAACATCATACAATCCAAATAGTATTGTGCGAGACTGAGCTAACGTGGCCAGTCTCAGTTGTTCACCTCATCACCTGACGTAGTGGCGCCGCTTTGATAAAGGCAAGCTTATTAACTGTTAAGCGAAGCAAAGTTCTCTTTTAAAAAAAGAAGGTAAATTATCCAACAAAACGGTTATGAACAAAGAAGGTAGTACTACAACAGAGCGGATGCTATTATTATTACAAGAAGGTCTGTCACAAAATCAAATGGCTGTTACGAATTTATACATCAACGGCAGCTCGCTAACACATACAGGTCAGTGCATGGCTGGCGGATGGCGGGCGTTAGACCCTGGGCCTCACCCTGCGCCCGCTGGTGTCGCCGCCGTCCGAGATCTGGCCCCACACGCTCTGGCTCTTGCCGCCGCTGCTGCATTCCTCCTCGCACCCGGCTACCGTCCGGAGGATCTCCGACTGCAGCGCCGGGCAGTTGTCTTTGAGGTAATCGAATCCGTCGGTCCGGATTACAGCTGCAGATACATAAGGGCATCTGGAATGTTATACAGTTCAGGACGCTTGTTTGTGCACCACCAAGGAACAAACAGTAGAAACATACGCAAAGGCAGTCTACAAGTACCATAAAAAAGCAGTACACATTAAATTACTGACGTTATAGGATGTCTCGGATGAAAGTATTGTCAAATTGAGAGCATGACACAAATGAAAATTGAAACGCTTTGAGCCAACTACCGTAGCTTGCTGTCTGATTGGCATAATGGGAGATTCAAAACGTTGCCGTCATCAGACTAACATTGTGCCCTCAGCGTAAAAGATACATGTATCTGTGTTACTAAGTGGTACATCTTCTGTTCTAACTATTGCTGCAAACAAAGGTATCATATGGGCCACTGTTCCTTTTGATGAGTATGCATAAGGGCGTATACTTGTGGGAACAAATGGCAGCATGCTGTTTCATACACCACCTTTTGGACGCAAACAGGAAACTGCCGACAGGAGTTCTCAAGCAGATATGAATATAAACACAATTATCCAATAACTACATAGGACGAGCACATCGAATTGCATCCCTTGTTAAGTCTTATTACCTGAAAGGTTCTCAGCAGCAAATTTTAGGCAGACGGACTTGAGCTCTGTAGCATGATGCCGATCAGCCAGCGCTTAGAGTAGTTGCCACAGATTTTACAGAAATCTGTTTGCACAAGTAAGATTCACATAACACTCTTAGCCTTGGCAACTCATATTTGTCTGCTGCAGCCAACAATTTCCCAGCTAAAGTATCAAAGATGGGACAATCTGAGCTTGATGCAGACAACTCGTCATCACCGACAAGATTGTCCCTGTACATGAAGTGAAGCACAGCCTACAACATAGAGTATTTACATATGATAAGATATAAATCAAGTTTGTTAAAATGCGAAATCCAAAGAATAAGACCAGCATAGAAGAAACATACCTGAAAGACTTTTGGCTCCATGTCGTCGATGACAATCTCTTTGATTTCGTTACTTGTGTCGACTTCACTGTTTTCTTCATCTGATTCAGGATCAAGAAATTCAGATCTAAAAAAAGAAGACCGGGCAGCCAACACTAACTTATGAGCATGAAACTTCTCTCCTGCTACACTAAAAATAACATCTGCACCCTCTTGAGATTCCAAAAGTGTCCCAAAATGGTAGCCTATGTCAGAATCCGGAACCTCTAGAGAATGTGGCCTAGAGTATTCCATGGTTGATGTTACAACGCCCACAGTACAATTTATCTTCAAGCAATCGTCTTTAAGAAAGTCTGATGTCTCAAGAGCAGTACGTCGAAAAAACCTTTTATAACCCCTGAAAACAGAAATCAAGATTAAAAACCAATTTCAGAAAAATATTTACATTTTTACTACTTGAAACCTCGTTCGCAATTTAAAAATAATAGTTAAAATCATTAACATGACCAGCCGTGTTCACACAAACTTTTATGATCAATTTACCAGGTGTGCGTTCACACAAACTTTTATAATCAATTTAAGCAGGCGTGCACAAAGTTGCTAATCTCGCACTCTTGTACAGTAGGCCATATCTATATCTATACTTACAAGTTCTCTAGCTGCTCCCAGCTTAACCTAAAGTTACTAGAAATTTTCTGATTGATCTCATTCGTTGGATCTAACACCTAAAATGACACTGTAGATATACAAGTATGTTGATCAATTAAAATAATTATATGAAATGTTCAAACAGAGACTAATGAAGTATGTAAAGCAAATATATTAATCAGTTAAATATCTCCGCTGAAGGATGTTCTGAGAATATCATGACAAGAGGATATCAAAACAAAACATTCCTTGCAGATAATGTGTTTGGCAATGAATTTAGGGTGGTACTAGATAAATAAACATGGTTAATTGTGGGTTGCAGTCCAATGGGTTGGACAAATAGTCAACACTAATTCGTACACCAAATCTTAATCAGTGCACTCCCAACGAGAAACATGCCCACAGCACAACCAAAATAACTTCCAACCATAGCCAATTCGTCGATTAGTTATTGCTGCAGTGTCAGATTCAGCACCTGGTTACCTACACAATAAGGCGAGAACCATGTACACAAACCTAATATGTTAGTCGTAGCTACTGACCACAACCAGCAACTGCATCAAAATGAAAGCCAAATCGCAAGGCAATGGGAGCAGGAGACCTCGTAAGAGAGGTGATTGCGGTGGGGAGGCCGGATGAGCATACCACATGGATCCGCGGTACTTGAGGGTGTAGGGCCCGGCGTCGAGGGCGCGGTCGAAGTGGGAGTGCACCTTGTGCTTGCCCCTGCCGCTCTGGTCCTGGAGGGTGAGCTCGAAGAGGGCGCGGACGTCGGTGCCCTCGGAGGCGAGCGCGATGAAGACGGAGACGTAGGCGGAGTTGTCCTCGGGGTTCTTCCCGTCCGGGTAGAAGTAGATCGCCCACTGGTAGCCCCCCACGGCGAAGGTCTCGCTGGCGATGTGCTTGCCCACGCCCATGCCCTTGGCGAGGGAGTAGCCCTGGATCACGAACCGGTGCGACCCGTTCACCGTCTCCGTCACGGAGCGCGAGCTCGTCGGCGACGCCGCCGCGGCGTCCCGCGCGGGGCCCGTCGCCGCCCCCGCCCCGCGCTCGATCACCACCGCCCCGCCCCCGCCCTCGTGCTGCGGGGACGCGTCGCCGCCGCCCCCGGCGTCGTCGTCGTCCATGCGGGAGGGTGGGGGGCTAGGGTTGGCGGGCGGAGGAGGGAGGGATTGGGGATTTCGTGGGTCGGCGCTAAGCTGCTACAGCACGCGGGGGGAAACGAGGGAGGGAGGAGGGTGCGGTCTGCGGTGGTGGTGGGTGGAGCGAGCGAGAGGGTGAAACGGAGGGAGGGAGCCGCCGGGAAGGTAACAAATTAACCAACTGTTTCGGCCTGTGACTGACGCATTCATGCTGCGGCGCCTGATTTTTGTTGGATTGGAGAAGCATCAGGTGACACCACCATTTCATGCTCCCATTTTTTAAAAAACTCAAATGTAAACGTCTCAATAAATTTCGAATTTGTGTTCAAACATCACGCTTTCCTCGCCCAGATCCGAGCTCGAATCGAACCGTTTTCAAGTAGCAAAACTCCCACAGCAAATTGATTTGGTCGGATGAATTCATCTGACGTCTCCAAACAGGCAAGCATGCTCTGAACGTGAGAGGGAAGTCAAAAGCATACCAAAACAACAGGCACCCAGGCAGCGATTTCTTAAATAAAGCGCATGGTTTGCCGCTGCGACGCGATACGATACCGGAGGAGCAATCATTGCGCATCAACAAACAACGCTCCCTGTGCCAACTCGCAGCACATTACTGCATACTGTACAGCCGGAGTACCGGACAATGATTTCAAACAATGGCTACAGCCTGGATGGGGCAGCGCCTCTGCCCCGGCCGTACGGGGAAATTCAATGGCCGTGTCCCCGTCCCTGCGCAAACCTCGGCATACACACGCGCCCCAGGAGTAAAAACTTGTATTTCCACCTCCGGGTGAATGAACTTACAACGATTTCGCTGTCGCTTTGCTAAATTTGGGGGCGCAAAATTGACCTGCATCATGGCCTAGCTTTCTACCGGTAAAACACTCTTGTGTCTCAGAACGAGCTGACAAGTCCTACACCTAGGTCCTCCGCGAGCTCGTCCCACAGGGGATGAGGATCAGCACGACGAGGAACACCGACGCTATCAGGCGCCCCTCCTCCAGGTGCCGACGTCGCTCACGTCGTCCAAGCATGGCTTCTCGGGTGTTCTCTGGGGATACATCGCAAGGTAGACAGACATAGGTTAGTGCACAAAATACATGGATCCTCTCCTGCCTAGTGTGTCTGTCCATCCGTTTTCCTGTTTTTACCTGGCATAGGAGCACGTATAGGCCCCAAGGAAGAGACAGCGGACCCCCAAGCTATAAGGAAAAAAATTATGAAGAACGTTAGTTTCCGAACTAAAAAAACTGATATTCTTATGAGGTAGAGTCCAGCATGTTTCTTCAGTATTGATTGTATAAAAATGATTAAGATCGTTAGTGCTCTGATATACAAGTACACATAGAACATTGCACGTTGTTTACTACTCCCTCCGTTCCTAAATATTTGTCTTTTTATAGATTTCAAATGGACTATCACATACGGATGTATATAGACATATTTTAGAGTGTAGATTCACTCATTTTGCTCCATATGTAGTCACTTGTTGAAATCTCTAGAAAGACAAATGTTTAGGAACAGAGGGAGTATGAATGGAAATGTATTTTTCTGTTCTTCTTTTCAGAGGTAGTATAAGAAAACAAACTGTACTGCAATAGACTCTGAAGCCAAAGCTGGGAAGGATAGGTGCAAGATGTTGGTCGGAGTAAGAAAAAAGTCCAAGAGCTGACGTACCACTCCAAGTCCAAGCAACGAATAAGTCGTCAAGCCAAATCCAAATAAAGCATCCTTACCGAAAGCACCCTGTTGAACACACCACAGAACTTCAGACTTGGTAAAGAACCTCAGGATTTTACTGCTAATCAATCATGTTATTTCACAGCTACAAGGTTAAGCACCAAAACGTCCAGAAGTTCTAGGTACTACCTCCATCCCAAAATATAAGACGTTTTTGTAGGCTAACTACAAAAACGTCGCCTACAAAAACATCTTACATTTTGAGACGGAGCATATTTACTGTAAAGTTAATGCAGATTGAATTACTGATAAAACAAACTATGGAAATCTCAATAACTCATGAACAAAAGCGTAAAAGGGGCAATGTATTGAGATGTTGAATGTATCATTTGTTACTGTGCAAATGAAGCCCCCTTGATGGATCTGTCTGTCAGTAAAGTTGTAAATAAAAAATCAATGTTAGGTCTGAAGATTTTTCACTGACAGGAGGCACTTGCTCTGTTCTGCAATGGAGATGCACAGGACTTGCCAGTGGTCGAACAGTGTACCAAGTTGTAATTCTTATTTTTCTAAAAATTCAAAACCCCCAAGCACTCTAAGATTCACAAAGTAGAGCTTAACACTGTTTCCACTTTTCAGATCACTGACAGCTGCAGGCACCTCTAAATAAATGGATTTTGTTCCTGCATACACTAGTTTCTTGAACTCTTGATCATGATCTTTTGTTAGTAGTTCATGGCTGCATGCTACTGTCCACCTCAGCAGTACAAGTCACACAGATTGGACATGTCACAAGTGCAGATATCCACTACCACTAGAGATGGAAGACAATTTTTCATTTTATTAAGTTTAGTCATAGCATCCTAAGTCATGCTTAAACGACTCTGAAACTCTTATAAGAGAGGTGAATGAAAAAAAAAAGGTCCTGAAAACAGTATTAACTGTCAAGGAAGGGAAACAGAGAGCCATTCTCAAAATGAGTAGCTACTGCTACATACTCCTGCCCACAAATATGTCATTTTAACCATGTGTACAAGAATTACACAAATAGCCTAACATGGTCATCATGCTCTTCTCTTACTAGCCTCTAATTTCTCCAAGGAGGAGCACTGTGAACATTTATTCATGAGAGTATTGAAACATGGACTTCATTTGTGGACAAAAAGAGATGGCCAAAATGACCTATATTTCTGGACGAAGGGAGTGCATGCATATGGTCCAGCGTGATTATTTGGTTGCATCCATAAAAAAATTATATTAACTTTTACCTGTAAACCTCTTCCACCGTCAAGACATCCAACAGGAAGCATATTGAAGGCAGTAGTTGTTAAACCACACCTGCAGAATTTGCAGGAACAATAAGACAAAGAAAACCTGTTTGGTTACAAGAGGTCAGGCAATTCGTGAACGATACTTCACCAGCCAGCGATCACAAGAGGGTGGATAGAAACCGTAGCAGCATGCAGAGCACTGAAAATCAATTTAAGTTCATTAGAAAATAGAAACATAGAGTTCATATCAGAACTACAAAATGCAGAGTTGAGCAGTTGATAAAATATACGAAGCTAACAACTTCTATCATGGATGATGGGTATACTAGTATATTCAGCAGAAGTGTATTACCAACCACAGTTTTTAAAGCGGTATAAGGTGAAGCTAGGTGCCTAAGCCCTGCTTTAACTATCAAGCGCTTAAGGGAAGGTGGTAAGGCGAGACGGCGACTTGGCAACGTAGGAACAGAGCAATCGGCACATGTAATAGCGAGAAAATGGAACGTGTTGAGATGGGGTACTATCCATTGTTCCACACAGAACAGAACATCCTCACGGCATAAAGGCACATTATCAGTGCTGAAGTGACGCTGAAGCAACGCCTACAAAACCATGGTACCAACATGATTTGTAAGCTGTAAAAGTTCTTAATGCTTAACTATCCGCACTCATATAAGATCCATTACACATAATAATTCATCAAATATCTATAAGTTGGGAGTTAAGAAAACCACTGATACTCTACCTGAGTTGATCAATCCTCCTAAAACTAGAAAGAGTTTCAGCTAATCTGGTACACGTCTCAGAAACTGCAGCTATGAGTGAGAATCAGGAAAGTAGCACACACTTTCTGAGTGTTCTAAAATGGTATCTATAACAGGATAACACGACAGACTGAAGGAAAAAGTGCAGCTATCACATGGAAGTAGGACAGATAAAAACTAAAAAAATAGTCTAACGAAATTAAATATTATTCCCTCTGTAAACAAATATAAGACGTTTTAGATCACTAAAGTAGTGATCTAAAACTTCTTATATTTATTTACAGAGGGCGTAGTTTAAATGGTAAAAAGTAAATGTCCAAAATTCCAGGTATCAGTCACCTGTAACCAAGTATTGCTCTGCTAATAAGTCCAAGCAACAAAGAACCCTGGAACAGATTGCTGGGTACTTGAACTAAATCAGTCGCCCCGGCAGGATTTGAGGAGAGCCACAAGCCTACAGAGAACATCGAAAAAGAAAGTGCAGCTCCAGCCAAAGGACCAGCCATTGATACGTCAAACATTGTCTTTCGATCTGGCAGAATGGATTTGAACTACAGGAGTGGATGATGAAAAATAAGAAAACTTCCAAGTAGTGGTTGGACATAAATATGCACAATCGTATCACTTTTGCAACATGGTTCACAAAATTAGGCATGTCAAACAAATAACCGATGGCGGAAAAAAAGGTGTTTCCTTAAGATTTAGGCTCTGGAATGTACCTCCCATGAATGATGACACCCGAAGTAGAAAAAACAATATTACTACTCAAGCATCTTCCAACAGACTTAATATTATTTACCACCATACACAAGGTGGGGGGGGGGGGGGTAAAAGAAACTTAAAATGAGGCATATTTTCCCAATGCTATCATGTTTACACGTGGGGAACCAGGTAATGCAGATAAAGTGCAATATATTATCAAGAACTCGAGATTTTACCCAACTCTTCATCATCATGGCATACTAGCGAATTAGTGATCAACTAGTTGATTTATAGTAATGAAATAGCATCACAATACATTCCTGTCTGATGCAATCTATACATATTATAATATTTCTTCTAAACATACAAACCTGAGTAATTGAACCAAAAGTTCCAAGAGTGAAGTTCGGAATGAAGAAAGGAATGCCCAGTTTCACATTCTTTGGGTATGCTGCCAAAAAGTGTCCAACTTCCTGCATCACAATGTAACATGGTAGATCAGGTCAAAACAATTACAGAAGAGGGGCTTCATGAATAACAAAGCTCAAACCGCTAAATGCATCACTACTTAATTAAAGGATCCACTGATACAATTGTCTGCTAGTTGATGCCAACGTTGAATTGCTAGGAGCAGAGCTATCGATCAAATTGTTTGTTTTAAACTACCAACTATACCGATTACCGAGTCATAAAGGACAGAGCAATTATTCAGATTTGAGTGTTTACACAAACCTGCTCGTAGCAATTATATTATGTTAATGCTGGAACGAGTTCAGCAATAACTCTAACAAAGGAAATACAATAAGATGTACTTTGCCGGTTTGCCCCTAGGCCCACACTTTATATGGCAGCAAAAAACGTAAACACAACTGAATTCTGGGAGTCTTTTGTAACCAACTGGAGCATTGCAGAAAAGGTTAACAATGATAATTTCCATAGCATTTCTTGAAAGCTTGAACTGGTGTATAAGATGTGCTCCCACCATTTCTATTTACTCCACATATAAGATTTGTCTTAAATCAAACTTTGTAAAGTTTGACCAAGTTTATAGGAAAAAACATCAACATCCGCAATACCAAATTAACATCATTAGATGCATCATGGAATTAAATTTCATATTGTACACCTTTACTATTGTAGATGTTTGATATTTTTAATATAAATTTGGTCAACCTTTACTAAGTTTGACTTGAGAAAAATCTTATATGCGGAGTAAAAAGAAACAGGGGGAGTACTACTGCTCAAACAAGAGCTAAAAGACTAGATTTAAAATAAATGCTCAGCAGATCTTTGATGTGATTTACATGAAATAGTTGGATAGCCAAGACGCCATAAGCCACTGGCAGAGCAGATTCCACAAATGGAAGTAAAAGTTGCATGTCAGGTGGGGGTCCAGTAGCATTTGGATCAGTGAAATATGAAACAATGTCTGGTGGAAGACTGCTTATCTGCACAGGTAAAAAATTTATTAGCAGCCTAGCATATAAGGGTATTAAGTTCTGGTATCAGATAACAGGTTAGGCAGATGTACCTTTGATGCAATTCCTAGCTCAATACAGGAGAACACAGTGAGAAGGAAAAGTAACAGCGAAATAACGTATTGCCACAGGGTAGTAGGTCCAGGCTCAGAAACTTCTCTTCTAAGCAAACCAAAACTAACACGTGGTCCCCCGCGTGGGTCATCCTCTTCTGAATTGGGCTCCTCCACCATGAAAAGATTATATTTGTCACCTGTAAGTTCACGTAGCTGCCGCTGAAGTTTTCCAAAGATTTCCTCTCTGTCCCCTCGGAGATTCCCAACAAAAAGGACTCCTTCCCCAAGATCACCAAAAGGTTCTTCTCTTGTCAACCAGAATGTTGTGTAGCCAAAAAACTTTTCCTTGATAGCCTTGACATCAGCTTGATCAACCTTTTCTGGGCCTAGGAGTTCCAATAACTTAACTGTATCGATATTATCCACACTGAAGCTCAAAAGAGGAGGCTCGCTTGATACACCAGGAGTCTGAGCAAATGGATATGTTATAAAATATGTTTGAGAAAAGAATCAGCCATGTTCATAATAAACAAATATGCACTACAAGTTAAAAGAAATGTTGGTGTACGCCTTATTAAGAAGTACTTCCTCCGTTTCAAAATACTTGTCATGGTTTTAGTTCAAATTTGAACTAAAACCACGACAAGTATTTTGGAATGGAGGGAGTACATATCATGTTTTTCTCTATTTCTTAAGAAAAGGAAATTATTCAAGCTTACTGAAAGAATTCTGAAATTTGGTGAGTAAGTTCTAACAGGTTTAAACTGCTATGGCGGTATTCACATTACTTGGAACTTGCAGTCATAATAGAATAGAAGAACTAATAGCTGTAGTGATATGATGCAATCATTACTGAGTATAGCAGAGACAGGATGGGATTCATCATTTAGGTAGAATTTCATGCAACAACCTGGCATGCAGTACCAAAGTATCCAATGAAGGATACTAAATATCATAGCGCTAGGCTTTGAAAACACGAACAAGCACAATGTGGTAACATCCCTTCATTTTTGGCAACTGAATGTCGCGTCTGCCATATCAACATTAAGATAGTGCCTCTGCTCAAGAACATAGGACGTTTTTAATATCACTATAGTCTCAACATGTAAATTTGACCATTAATTCCTTTTTATGACCGTCTCATACTTGCACATGCATGGCTTAATCTTTGAGACAAGCATATGACTACTGGCAGGATCAATCAGGTAGCATGTCCTCGGTGACGTCCAGCGTCGGGAGTCGTCTTGCCCTTCCACTTGTGTGGAAACACAAAGGCAACAGCCGGGCTGGTTTTCGCTGTTGAGCGGGCATACCTCATCCTCCCTGAGGATTGGTGCAGAGAGTTGCGTATCCTACCACGTAACTGTGGAGAGATAGAGGCAACACTTTTTCCGGTTGTTCTCAGTTCGGAGAACATTGGGTCGGGTCGAGGCAGCAAATAGGGCCACGAGCCCTTATCATGAGCAGCATCCGAGGCCAACAGCGTGAGCGAGGTTGCCTTGATAGCAGCAGGCATGTTACAGGCCAGCACCACGATGCAACGCCACAAGCACTATTAGGCCAGGGTTTAGGGTTTAGGGTGGTAGCTGCAACTGCAGATTTGTTATGTTCTGAGATTTATTTTTTGTGACAACTCTAACGATATCCATATAATCAAACTAAATAATCTTCTATGTCATCGTGGTCCAAGTTATAGAAGTTTAGCTACACTGGATGCTTTCTAAAATGTCGTACATATCTGATTTAAGGGATTAATTACTTCACTAGTATAGTCATACTAACACTGCATCATAATCACTGATCACAAGGATCATTCAGGAATTCGATTCCCCTTTCAAAAAATGAGTAAATGAATGATAGCACCAATTGTGCATCCAATGATCCAATCCTGACTCTAATTGCACACAGTTCTGTCTCTCAATCCAGCAGAATGGGCTAGTAAAATACTCCTAAATCAGCAAGCTGTTCAGTCCAACTATGTTGAGCACACAAAATGGCCAATAGCTTAACTCCTCGTACCGCAGAGGACGGCGAAGACGAGGAAGAGAAGCTCCCCGAGCGGCTCCGCTCCGAGCCCAGCTCCTCCGCGGCCCCCACCTTGGCTTCCACGGGCCCTGCCGTCTCCTCCTCGCCCAGCTTCTCCCCGTCCTCCCCGCCTCCGCCGCCCTCGTCTACGGAGAAGCGCCGCATCCGGTCGCACCGCCTCAGGGGCCTCCAGTCCAGGTAGACGCCTCGCGGGCACCCCCACCGCGAGGAAGCCGCGGGGGAGGCCCTGGGCCTGGGGAGGCGCAGGCGGGCCGCGGCGGTGAGGTGGACGAGGGGCGAGCTCGCGAGCGCCGCGGCGGCGGCCGCCATGGCGGGGCGCGCAGTGTGGCGGAGCGCCGCTGAGCTTGGCGGTGCGGTGGTCGGGGGCGGGAGTAGCCCCGGCGGAGTGAGATGGAGCGGTGGGAGGGGAGAGGAAGGATAGGGTGCGGTGCACGGGGAAGAGAGAGAGTGTGGAGGAGCTGGATTTGGCAGCTGAGTCGGCCGCGCTTTCCTGGGCCGGACAGTCCAGCAGTCCACTGCGAAAAATATCCTGAAAAAAACCTTATCTTCGGCCGACCGGCCCGGATAGCCCACGCGCCGCGCCGGCCTATTAGGTTCCCGTTTTCCTTTTTTTCTCCTTCTTTCTTTCATTAATTCTTTTTTACTGTTTCCTTTTATTTTCCTGTATTTTTTATATTATATTTTCAGTTTCTAGAATATATGAACATTTTTAAGCTCAAGTTGTTTTGGATGGCTTCGGCACAACAAACTAGGAGGATGTCTGAGAAGCCGAGCCTCTGCATTTTTTGTTGAGAAAACGCCTTGGGGGCTCTTTATTCATTAGTAGGCGAGTTCATATCTGATTGAACATGCTCAATCAGAAAACTAGGGATTACATCATAAAAAAGGTGAAGAAGGAGTAAGATGAAGAGCCTCTGTAGCTAACACATGTGCTACTACATACGACGTGTTCTGGATCCTATCGCCCATCACAATCAATTAGCGACTGGAATACGTTGCGCCGCGCGCATCACGAGCTTGGACTTCCTCTGTATGGCCAGGCCGAACGCCTCCGACATGTCGAGCTCCTTCGGTCTCCCGCCGCTGAGGAGCTCTTAGTCGAAGTGGTAGAGGAGGCCCGCGAGCACGAGCTCCATGTTGGCCAGGCCGAGCGCTATGCCGGGGCACATCCTCCTGCCGGCACCGAAGGGGATGAACTCGAAGTCGCCGCCCCTGAAGTCCACTGCAGCGGCGGCGCTCTCCTCCTCGAACCTCTTCGGCTTGAACACCTTGGCGTCCTCCCAGTAGGCGTCGTCCCGAGCCATGGCCCACGCGTTAGATAATAACGAGAAATAAACAAGATAGAGAGACACGGATTTTTACGTGCAAACCCTTGCGGGAGAAAACCACAGATGCACGAAAGCGCAATCACTATAAGGAGGAGTATTACAAGCACGAGACGACAGACCGTCTAAGGTGCGACTACATGGGGTATATATAAGGGCAATACATAAGAGTCATTGGAGGACAAGTAAACGAGTTGTACTCGTACGCGTCGACGTCAACGCAAAGGCCCACACCGGTTGTACTACGTCTAGTCCAATACGGTACTAGAATTTGGATCACAATTTAACAATCTCCACCTTGAGCCAAATTCCCTCCAGTAGCTGAAGAAAGTGAATAACTCCATCGGACTAGTGAGAAATACCAACTAAGCCTGAGCAAAGCTCAAACTTATTGGTAGGAACTGGTTTTGTCATCATATCAGCTGGATTATCATGAGTACTTATCTTGCATACCTTCAAATCACCTTCAGCAACAACATCTCGAATATAGTGATATCTGACATCAATGTGCTTTGTTCTCTCATGATACATTGGATTCTTTGTAAGATATATAGCACTTTGACTGTCACTAAATACGGTATGGCAAGATGAATCTCCACAAAGCTCAGTGTACAAACCTCTCAACCAGATAGCTTCTTTGCATGCCTCGGAAATAGCCATATACTCGGCATCAGTAGTGGAACAAGCCACAATAGACTGCAAAGTTGCTCCCCAACTCACAAAGACAACCACCAATGGTGAAAACATAACCTGTGAGTGATCTTCTCTTATCCAAATCACCAGCAAAATCAAAATCAACAAAACCAACAAGTCCATCTCCAGTTTTCCCAAAATGTAAATAAGCATTAGAAGTACCTCGCAGGTATCTGAAAATCCACTGAACTGCTCTCCGATACTCTTTTCCAGGATTAGCCATGTATCTACCGACAACACTCACTGTATATGATAAATCCGGACGACAACCATGGCATACATAAGTGCACCAACTGCACTCGAATAGGGAACTCTAGACATGTACTCAATATCTGCATCTGACTTAGGACATAAAGTTGATGATAATTTGAAGTGTGCAGCTAACGGAGTACTCACCGACTTGGCATTATGCATATTAAAACGACGAAGAACTTTATCAATATATCCTCTCTGACTTAGATATACTTTTCCAGACGGTCTATCTCTGGATATTTCCATGCCAAGTATTTTCTTTGCTGCACCCAAATCCTTCATCTCAAATTCATTACTCAATTGCTTCTTTAGTTCATTAATATCTAACATACTCTTTGCAACAATAAGCATATCATCAACATAAAGGAGCAAATAAATAGTTGAACCATTGACAGTTTTCAAATAAACACAACTATCATAATCAGACCTTTTGAAACCTTGAGAGAGCATAAAGGTGTCAAAACTCTTGTACCACTTGTCTAGGGGATTGCTTCAATCCATAAAGAGATTTCTTTAACTTACAGACAAGTTTTTCTTTTCCAGGAATAACAAAACCTTCAGGTTGTTCCATATAAATATCCTCTTCTAATTCTCCATGTAAAAATGCAGTTTTAAAATCCAATTGTTGAAGCTCAAAATCATGCATGGCAACAATACTGAGTAAAGTGCGAATAGAGCTATGCTTCACAACAGGAGAAAAGACTTACGTTATAGTCAATACGGAATCGATTGTAACCTTTAGCAACTAACCTTGCTTTATATCTTGTCTCATCATTAGGAGAAACACCTTCTTTCCTCTTGAAAACCCACTTGCAACGAATATGTTTCTTCTCTCTAGGTAATTTTACTAAATCCCAAGTGCCATTCTTTTCAAGTGATCCCATCTCATCATGCATAGCGGTCATCCACTTATTACTATCACCGGAAATAATAGCATCAGAATATGAAGAAGGCTCAGCATTACCTTCAATTTCCTTTGCAACAGATAAAGCCAAAGAAACAATATTGCACTCTCCAATTAACTTGTTAGGTTTATTAGTACCCGCCTAACTCTATCACGTGCAAGATTCCAACTGGGTGGAAGAATAGGCTGATTTGGAGTGGGAGTGACATGATCATCATCAACGATGGGTTCATCATGTGCATTAACAATTTCATTACCAGATGTATCACCTGTTTCAATAACATGCTCCACCTGAATAGTAGGTTGCTGAATAGTAGGCTGGTATTCACTCTCAACGGGAACATTAGTAGATGAAACTGTTGGAAATATGCCCTAGAGGCAATAATAAAATGGTTATTATTGTATTTCCTTGTTCATGATAATTGTCTATTATTCATGCTATAATTGTATTGACCGAAACCGCAATACATGTGTGGATACATAGACCACAACATTCCCTAGTGAGCCTCTAGTTGACTAGCTCGTTGATCAACAGATGGTCATGGTTTTCTGATCATGGACATTGGATGTCATTGATAATGGGATCACATCATTAGGAGAATGATGTGATGGACAAGACCCAATCCTAAGCATAGCACAAGATCGTGTAGTTCGTTTGCTAAAAGCTTCTCTAATGTCACGTATCATTTCCTTAGACCATGAGATTGTGTAACTCCCGGATACCGTAGGAATGCTTTGGGTGTGCCAAACGTCACAACGTAACTGGGTGGCTATAAAGGTGCACTACGGGTATCTCCGAAAGTGTATATTGGGTTGGCACGAATCGAGACTGGGATTTGTCACTCCGTGAGACGGAGAGGTATCTCTGGGCCCACTCGGTAATGCATCATCATAATGAGCTCAATGTGACTAAGTAGTTAGTCACGGGATCATGCATTACGGAACGAGTAAAGTGACTTGCCGGTAACGAGATTGAACGAGGTATTGGGATACCGACGATCGAATCTCGGGCAAGTAACATAGTGATTGACAAAGGGAATTGCATACGGGATTGCTTGAATCCTTGACATCGTGGTTCATCCGATGAGATCATCGTGGAACATGTGGGAGCCAACATGGGTATCCAGATCCCGCTGTTGGTTATTGACCGGAGAACGCCTCGGTCATATTTGCATGGTTCCCGAACCCGTAGGGTCTACACACTTAAGGTTCAAAGGACGCTTAGAGTTGTTATGGGAAATAGTATGTGGTTACCGAAGGTTGTTGAGTCCGGATGAGATCCCGGACATGACGAGGAGCTCCGGAATGGTCCGGAGGTGAAGATCGGTATATTGGACGAAGGGTATTGGAGTCCGGAATTGTTCCGGTACTGTGTGATGACCAGTGTCCGAAAGGGGTTTTGAGGCCCGGCAAGCATTGGGGGGCCTTATGGGCCAAGGGGAGAGGGCACATCAGCCCACTAAGGGGCTGAGCGCCCCTCCCACCCCATCTCACGTAACCAGGAGATGTGGGGGCGCCACCCCTAGGGCAACCGCCCCTCCCGGCTTAGGGGGCAAGTTTCCTAGGGGGTGGGGTCGCCAAAACCCATCTAGGGTTTCCCCTATGGCCGCCGCCCCTCCCTTAGGGAACCCTAGGGCGCCTTCCCCTCCTCCCTTCCCCCTATATATAGTGAGGGAGAGAGAGGGCAGCCGCACCCTTCCCCTGGCGCAGCCCTCTCCCTCCTCCAACACCTCCTCCTCCTCCGTAGTGCTTGGCGAAGCCCTGTCGAAGAACCACGAGCTGCATCACCACCATGCCGTCGTGTTGTCGGAGTTCTCCCTCAACTTCTCCTCTCCCCTTGTTGGATCAAGAAGGAGGAGACGTCCCCGGGCTGTACGTGTGTTGAACGCGGAGGCACCGTTGTTCGGTGCTTAGATCGGAATCAACCGCGATCTGAATCGCTACGAGTACGACTCCTTCATCCGCGTTCTTGTAACGCTTCCGCTTAGCGATCTTCAAAGGTATGAAGATGCCCGTCCTCTCCCTCTCTTGTTGCTAGAATCTCCATAGATTGATCTTGGTGTTGCGTAAAAAAATTTGAATTTCTGCTACGTTCCCCAACAGTGGCATCATGAGCTAGGTCTTTTGCGTAGATTCTATGCACGAGTAGAACATAAATTGTTGTGGGCGTTGATTTTGTTCAATATGCTTACCGTTACTAGTCCTATCTTGTTTCGACGGTATTGTGGGATGAAGCGGCCCGGACCGACCTTACACGTACACTTACGTGAGACAGGTTCCACCGGTGACATGCACTTGTTGCATAAAGGTGGCTAGAGGGTGCCGCCTCCCACTTTAGTCGGATCGGATTCGATGAAAAGGGTCCTTATGAAGGGTAAATAGCAATTGGCATATCACGTTGTGGCTTTTGCGTAGGTAAGAAACGTTCTTGCTAGAAACCCATAGCAGCCACGTAAAACATGCAAACAACAATTAGAGGACGTCTAACTTGTTTTTGCAGGTATGCTATGTGATGTGATATGGCCAAAAGAATGTGATGAATGATATGTGATGTATGGGATTGATCATGTTCTTGTAATAGGAATCGCGACTTGCATGTCGATGAGTATGACAACCGGCGAGCCATAGGAGTTGTCTTAATTTATTGTATGACCTGCGTGTCATTGAACAACGCCATGTAATTACTTTACTTTATTGCTAAACCGTTAGCCATAGTAGTAGAAGTAATAGTTGGCGAGACAACTTCATGGAGACACGATGATGGAGATCATGATGATGGAGATCATGGTGTCATGCCGGTGACGATGATGATCATGAGCCTCGAAGATGGAGATCAAAAGGAGCAAAATGATATTGGCCATTGTTAGGGAACGTAGTAATTTCAAAATTTTCCTACGCACACACAGGACCATGGTGATGGCATACAACGAGAAGGGAGAGTGTTGTCTACGTACCCTCGTAGACCAAAGCGGAAGCGATCACAACGTAGAGGAAGTAGTCGACGTTCTCCTCGCGATCCTGCCGATCCCAAAGGTTACTCCGGCACCTCCGATTCGATGATGACGTAGAGGAAGTAGTCAGACGTTCTCCTTGCGATCCAGCCCGATCCCCCGTTACTCCGGCGCCTCCGAGTTCTTGGCACACGCTCAGCTCGATGACGCTCCTCGGGCTCCGATCCAAAGAAAGCTCCGGGAGAGGGAGTTCCGTCAAGACGACGGCGTGGTGACGATCTTGATGTTTCACTGACGCAGGCTTCGCCTAAGCACCGCTACGATATGATCGAGGTGGAATATGGTGGAGGGGGCACCAGACACGGCTAAGGAACGATCTCAAGGATCAACTTGTGTGTCCTAGGGTGCCCCCACCCCGTATATAAAGGAGGGAGGGAGGAGGTGGCGGCCACAAGGGGCGCCATGATAGGGAGGGGAAACCTACTCCAAGTAGGTTTCCTCTCCTTCCTTATCTTATTTGGAGGGAAGGAAGGAGTACTAGTATTAGGAAGTAGTACTAGTAGTAGGAATAGGAAGAGGGGAAGGAGAAAGGAAAGGGGCGGCCCCCCTCCCAATTCGGATTGGGCTTGGGGGCGCGCCTCCCTTGTTCCTTCTCCCTTCCTCCTACATGGGCCCAATAAGGCCCATATACCTCCCGGGGGTTCCAGTAACCTCCGGAGCTCCAAACTTCTCCGGAACCTTTCCGTGTCCAAATATATCCGTCCAATATATTAATCTTTATGTCTCGACCATTTCGAGACTCCTCGTCATGTCCGTGATCATATCCGGACTCAACAACCTTCGGTACATCAAAATACACAAACTCATAATATAACCGCCATCGAAACCTTAAGCGTGCGGACCCTACGGTTCGAGAACAATGTAGACATGACCGAGACACATCTCCGGTCAATAACCAATAGCGGGACCTCGGATGCCCATATTGGTTCCTACATTTTCTACGAAGATCTTTATCGGTCGGACCGCATAACAACACATGTTGTTCCTTTTGTCATCGGTATGTTACTTGCCCGAGATTCGATCGTCGGTATCCAATACCTAGTTCAATCTCGTTACTAGCAAGTCTCTTTACTCGTTCGTAATACATCATCTCACAACTAACTCATTAGTTGCAATGCTTGCAAGGCTTATGTGATGTGTATTACCGAGAAGGCCCAGAGATACCTCTCCGACAATCGGAGTGACAAAACCTAATCTCGAAATACGCCAACCCAACAAGTACCTTTGGAGACACCTGTAGTACTCCTTTATGATCACCCAGTTACGTTGTGACGCTTGGTAGTACCCAAAGTGTTCCTCCGGTAAACGGGAGTTGCATAATCTCATAGTTATAGGAACATGTATAAGTCATGAAGAAAGCAATAGCAATATACTAAACGATCGAGTGCTAAGCTAACGGAATGGGTCATGTCAATCACATCATTCTTCTAATGAGGTGATCCCATTAATCAAATGACAACACATGTCTATGGTTAGGAAACATAACCATCTTTGATTAATGAGCTAGTCTAGTAGAGGCTTACTAGTGACTTATCTCGTTTGTCTATGTATTCACACATGTATTATGTTTAGGTTAATACAATTCTAGCATGAATAATAAACATTTATCATGATATAAGGAAATAAATAATAACTTTATTATTGCCTCTAGGGCATATTTCCTTGATCTCCCACTTGCACTAGAGTCAATAATCTAGATTACTCAAGAATGATTCTAACACCCATGGAGTCTTGGTGCTGATCATGTTTTGCTCGTGGAAGAGGCTTAGTCAACGGGTCTGCAACGCTCAGATCCGTATGTATTTTGCAAATCTCTATGTCTCCCACTTGGACTTGGTCCCGAATGGAATTGAAGCGTCTCTTGATATGCTTGGTCCTCTTGTGAAATCTGGATTCCTTTGCCAAGGCAATTGCACCAAGATTGTCACGAGAAGATCTTCATTGGTCCCGATGCACTAGGTATAACACCTAGATCGGAAATGAACTCTTTCATCGAGACTCCTTCATTTGCTTTGCTCAAGCAGCTATGTACTCCGCTTCACATGTAGATCCCGCCACGACGCTTTGTTTAGAATCGCACCAACCGAAAGCTCCACCGCTTAACAAAAACACGTATCCGGTTTGCGATTTAGAATCGTCCGGATCAGTGTCAAAGCTTGCATCGACGTAACCATTTACGACTAGCTCTTTGTCACCTCCATATACGAGAAACATATCCTTAGTCCTTTCGTGTATTTTAGGATGTTCTTGACCGCTGTCCAATGATCCACTCTGGATTACTTTGGTACCTTCCGCCAAGCTTACAGCCTAAGCATACGTCTGTCTGGTACACAGCATTGCATACATGATAGAGCCTATGGCTGAAGCATAGGGAACATCTTTCATTTTCTCTCTATCTTCTGCTGTGGTCGGGCATTGAGTCCGACTCAATCTCACACCTTGTAATACGTAAAAACCTTTCTTTGCTCGATCCATTTTGAACTTCTTCAAAACTTTATCAAGGTATGTGCTTTGTGAAAGTCCAATTAAGCGTCTTGATCTATCTCTATAGATCTTGATGCCCAATATATGTGACTTCACCAAGGTCTTTCATCGAAAAACTCTTGTTCAAGTATCCCTTTATGCTATCCAGAAATTCTATATCATTTCCGATCAGTAATATGTCATCTACATATAATATCGTAAATGCTACTGAGCTCCCACTCACTTTCTTGTAAATACAAGCTTCTCCAAAAGTCTCAGATAAACCCAAATACTTTGATCACACTATCAAAGCGTTTATTCCAACTCCGAGATGCTTGCACCGGTCCATAAATGGATCATTGGAGCTTGCACACTTTGTTAGCTCCCTTTGGATCGATAAAACCTTACGGTTGCATCATATACAACTCTTCTTCCGTAAATCCATTCAGGAATGCGGTCTTTACATCCATTTGCCAAATTTCATAATCATAAAATGCGGCAATCGCTAACATGATTCGGACAGACTTAAGCATCGCTTCTGGTGAGAAGGTCTCATCGTAGTCAATCCCTTGAACTTGTCGAAACCCCTTTGCGACAAGTCAAGCTTTGTAAACGACAATATTACCGCCGTCGGTCTTCTTCTTGAAGATCCACTTGTTTTCTATTGCTTGCCGACCTTCGGCAAGTCAACCAAAGTCCACACTTTGTTTTCATACATGGATCCCATCTCAGATTTCATGGCCTCAAGCCATTTTATGGAATCTGGGCTCACCATCGCTTCTTCATAGTTCGTGAGGTTCATCATGATCTAGTAGCATGACTTCCGAGAACAGGATTGCCGTACCACTGCAGTGCGGATTTTATTCTGGTTGATCTACGAGGTTACGTAGTAACTTGATCTCAAGTTTCATGATCAACATCATCAACTTCCTCACTATTTGGTGTAGATATTGCGTAAACTGGTTTACGTGATAAACTACTTTCAAATAAGGGAGAAGGTACGATTACCTCATCAAGTTCTACTTTCCTCCCACTCACTTCTTTCGAGAGAAACTCCTTCTCTAGAAAGGATCCATTCTTAGCAACAAATGTCTTGCCTTCGGATCTGTGATAGAAGGTGTACCCAACTGTCTCCTTTGGGTATCCTATGAAGATACATTTCTCCGATTTAGGTTCGAGCTTATCAGGTTGAAGCTTTTTCACATAAGCATCGCATCCCCAAACTTTAAGAAACGACAACTTTGGTTTCTTGCTAAACCACAGATTCATAAGGTGTCATCTCAACGGATTTTGACGGTGTTCTATTCAGCGTGAATGCGGCCGTCTCAAGAGCATAACCCCAAAACGATAGCGGTAAATCTGTAAGAGACATCATAGATCGCACCATATCTAGTAAAGTGCGATTACGACGTTCGGACACACCATTGCGCTGTGGTGTTCCGGGTGGCGTGAGTTGCGAAACTATTCCGCATTGTTTCAAATGTAGACCAAACTCGTAACTCAAATATTCGCCTCCACGATCAGATCGTAGAAACTTTATTTTCTTATTACGATGATTTTCAACTTCACTCTGAAATTCTTTGAACTTTTCAAATGTTTGGACTTATGTTTCATTAAGAAGATATACCCATATCTCGCTTAAATCATCTGTGAAGGTGAGAAAATAACGATATCCGCCACGAGCCTCAACATTCATTGGACCACATACATCAAGATGTATGATTTCCAACAAATCTGTTGCTCTCTCCATAGTACCGGAGAACGGGGTTTTAGTCATCTTGCCCATGAGGCACGGTTCGCAAGTGCCAAGTGATTCATAATCAAGTGACTCCAAAAGTCCATCAAGATGGAGTTTCTTCATGCGCTTTATACCGATATGACCTAAACGGCAATGCCACAAATAAGTCGCACTATCATTATCAACTCTGCATCTTTTGGTTTCAACATTATGAATATGTGTATCACTACTATCGAGATTCATTAAAAATAGACCACTCTTCAAGGGTGCATGACCATAAAAGATATTATTCATATAAATAGAACAACCTTTATTCTACGATTTAAATGAATAACCGTCTCGCATCAAACAAGATCCAGATATAATGTTCATGCTTAACGGCACCAAATAACAATTATTTAGGTCTAAAACTAATCCCGAAGGTAGATGTAGAGGTAGCGTGTCCGACCGCGATCACATCGACTTTGGAACCATTTCCCACGCGCATCGTCACCTCGCCCTTTGCCGTGTTCGCTTAATCAGTAGTCCCTGCTTCGAGTTGCAAATATTAGCAATGTAACCAGTATCAAATACCAGTGCTCATGCGAGCTCTAGTAAGGTACACATCAATAACATGTATATCACATATACCTTTGTTCACCTTGCCATCCTTCTTATCCGCCAAATACTTGGGGCAGTTCCGCTTCCAAAGGTGACGATGCTGCTTGCGGTAGAAGCACTTTCAGTTTGTGTTTAGGTCCAGACTTGGGTTTCTTCCCTTGAGCAGCAACTTGTTTGCTGTTCTTCTTGAAGTTCCCCTTCTTCTTCCCTTTGCCCTTTTCTTGAAACTAGTGGTCTTGTTGACCATCAACACTTGATGCTCTTTCTTGATTTCTACCTCCGCGGCTTTTAGCATTGCGAAGAGCTCAGGAATTGTCTTAGTCATCCCTTGCATATTATAGTTCATCACGAAGCTCTTGTAGCTTGGTGGCGATGATTGGAGAATTACATTAATGACACTATCATCCGGAAGATTAACTCCCAAACTGAATTAAGTGATTATTATACCCGGACATTTTGAGTATGTGCTCCTTGTGTAACTGTTCTCCTCCATCTTGCAGCTATAGAACTTATTGGAGACTTCATATCTCTCAATCCGGGCATTTGCTTGAAATATTAACTTCAACTCTTGGAACATCTCATATGCTCCATGACGCTCAAAACGTCGTTGAAGACCCGGTTCTAAGCCGTAAAGCATGGCACACCGAACTATAGAGTAGTCATCGGCTTTGCTCGCCAGACGTTCACAACTTCTCGGCGTTGCTCTGCGGCAGTTCGGCACCCAGCGGTGCTTCCAGGACGTAATTCTCTGTCTTGACAATGAGGATAATCCTCGTGTTACGGACCCGATCCGTGTAATTGCTACCATCATCTTTCAACTTTGCTTTCTCAAGGAACGCATTAAAATTCAACGGAACAACAAAGACGAGCCATCTATCTACAAAGAAACATAGACAAGCAAAATACTATCGGTACTAAGTTCATGATAAATTTAAGTTTTTAATTAATCATATTACTAAAGAACTCCCACTTAGACAGACATCTCTCTAGTCATCTAAGTGATCACGTGATCCAAATCAACTAAACCATAACCGATCATCACGTGAGATGGAGTAGTTTTCAATGGTGAACATCTTATGTTGATCATATCTACTATATGACTCACGCTCGACCTTTCGGTCTCCGTGTTCCAAGGCCATATCTGCATATGCTAGGCTCGTCAAGTATAACCTGAGTATTTTGCGTGTGCAAAACTGGCTTGCACCCGTTGTAGATGGACGTAGAGCTTATCACACCCGATCATCACGTGGTGTCTCTAAGACGATTTAACTTTGGCAGCAGTGCATACTCAGGGAGAACACTACTTGATAATTTTAATGAGAGATCATCTTAAAATGCTACCGTCAATCAAAGCAAAATAAGATGCATAAAGGATAAACATCACATGCAATCAATATAAGTGATATGATATGCCCATCATCATCTTGTGCTTGTGATCTCCATCTCCGAAGCACCGTCATGATCACCATCGCCACCGCGCCGACACCTTGATCTCCATCGTAGCATCGTTGTCGTTACGCCATCTATTGCTTCTACGACTATCGCTACCGCTTAGTGATAAAGTAAAGCAATTATGTATGCGTTTGCATTTCATACAATAAAGCGACAACCATATGGCTTCGCCAGTTCCGATAACTCGGTTACAAAACATGATCATCTCATACAATAAAATATAGCATCACGTCTTGACCATATCACATCACAACATGCCTGCAAAAACAAGTTAGACGTCCTCTACTTTGTTGTTGCAAGTTTTACGTGGCTGCTACGGCTGAGCAAGAACCGTTCTTACCTACGCATCAAAACCACAACGATACTTCGTCAAATAGACTCCGTTTAACCTTCTCAAGGACCGGGCGTAGCCATACTCGGTTCAACTAAAGTGAGAGACAGACACCCGCCAGCCACCTTTAAGCACGAGTGCTCGTAACGCTGAAACCAGTCTCGCGTAAGCGTCTGGCGTAATGTCGGTCCGGCCGCTTCATCTCACAATACCGCTGAACCAAAGTATGACATCCGGTAGGCAGTATGACTTGTATCGCCCACAACTCACTTGTGTTCTACTCGTGCATATGACATCAACGCATAAAACCAGGCTCGGATGCCACTGTTAGGGAACGTAGTAATTTCAAAATTTTCCTACGCACACACAGGACCATGGTGATGGCATAGCAACGAGAAGGGAGAGTGTTGTCTACGTACCCTCGTAGACCAAAGCGGAAGCGATCACAACGTAGAGGAAGTAGTCGACGTTCTCCTCGCGATCCTGCCGATCCCAAAGGCCGTTACTCCGGCACCTCCGAGTCGATGATGACGTAGAGGAAGTAGTCGACGTTCTCCTCGCGATCCAGCCGATCCCAGTAGCCCGTTACTCCGGCGCCTCGAGTTCTTGGCACACGCTCAGCTCGATGACGCTCCTCGGGCTCCGATCGGCAAAGCTCGGGAGAGGGAGTTCCGTCGACGACGGCGTGGTGACGATCTTGATGTTTCACCGACGCAGGGCTTCGCCTAAGCACCGCTTCTGATATGACCGAGGTGGAATATGGTGGAGGGGCACCAAGACACGGCTAAGGAACGATCTCAAGGATCAACTTGTGTGTCCTAGGGTGCCCCCACCCCGTATATAAAGGAGGGAGGGAGGAGGTGGCGGCCACAAGGGGGCGCCATAGGGAGGGAAACCTACTCCAAGTAGGTTTCCCTCTCCTTCCTTATCTTATTTGGTGGGGAAGGAAGGAGTACTAGTATTAGGAAGTAGTACTAGTAGTAGGAATAGGAAGAGGGGAAGGAGAAAGGAAAGGGGGCGGCCCCCCTCCCCAGTCGGATTGGGCTTGGGGCGCCTCCCTTGTTCCTTCTCCCTTCCTCCTACATGGGCCCAATAAGGCCCATATACCTCCGGGGGTTCCGGTAACCTCCGGAGCTCCAAACTTCTCCTAACCTTTCCGGTGTCCAAATATATCCGTCCAATATATTAATCTTTATGTCTCGACCATTTCGAGACTCCTCGTCATGTCCGTGATCATATCCGGACTCGAACAACCTTGGTACATCAAAATACACAAACTCATAATATAACCGTCATCGAAACCTTAAGCGTGCGGACCCTACGGTTCGAGAACAATGTAGACATGACCGAGACACATCTCCGGTCAATAACCAATAGCGGGACCTGGATGCCCATATTGGTTCCTACATTTTCACGAAGATCTTTATCGGTCGACCGCATAACAACATACGTTGTTCCTTTTGTCATCGGTATGTTACTTGCCCGAGATTCGATCGTCGGTATCCAATACCTAGTTCAATCTCGTTACTAGCAAGTCTCTTTACTCGTTCGTAATACATCATCTCACAACTAACTCATTAGTTGCAATGCTTGCAAGGCTTATGTGATGTGTATTACCGAGAAGGCCCAGAGATACCTCTCCGACAATCGGAGTGACAAAACCTAATCTCGAAATACGCCAACCCAACAAGTACCTTTGGAGACACCTGTAGTACTCCTTTATGATCACCCGATTCGTTGTGACGTTTGGTAGTACCAAAGTGTTCCTCCCAGAACGGAGTTGCATAATCTCATAGTTATAGGAACATGTATAAGTCATGAAGAAAGCAATAGCAATATACTAAACAATCGAGTGCTAAGCTAACGGAATGGGTCATGTCAATCACATCATTCTTCTAATGAGGTGGTCCCATTAATCAAATGACAACACATGTCTATGGTTAGGAAACATAACCATCTTTGATTAATGAGCTAGTCTAGTAGAGGCTTACTAGTGACTTATCTGTTTGTCTATGTATTCACACATGTATTATGTTTCCGGTTAATACAATTCTAGCATGAATAATAAACATTTATCATGATATAAGGAAATAAATAATAACTTTATTATTGCCTCTAGGGCATATTTCCTTCAGCCATATCATGTCACTTTTTGATTGCATGTGATGTTTATCATGTTTATGCATCTTATTTGCTTAGAACGACGGTAGTAAATAAGATGACCCCTCATAATAATTTCAAGAAAGTGTTCCCCCTAACTGTGCACCGCTATGTAAAGATCGTTGCTTCGAAGCACCACGTGATGATCGGGTGCGATAGATTCTAACGTTCACATACAACGGGTGTAAGCCAGATTTACACGCGAAACACTTAGGTTGACTTGACGAGCCTAGCATGTACAGACATGGCCTCGGAACACAAGAGACCGAAAGGTCGAACATGAGTCGTATAGTAGATACGATCAAAATGAAGATGTTCACCGATGATGACTAGTCCGTCTCACGTGATGATCGGACACGGCCTAGTTGACTCGGATCATGTATCACTTAGATGACTAGAGGGATGTCTATCTGAGTGGGAGTTCATCAAATAATGTGATTAGATGAACTTAATTATCATGAACATAGTCAAAAAGATCTTTACAAATTACGTCGTAAGCTCGCGCTTTAATTCTACTGTTTACATATGTTCCTAGAGAAAATATAGTTGAAAATTGATAGTAGAAATTGTGCGGACTGGGTCCGTAAACTGAGGATTGTCCTCATTGCTGCACAGAAGGCTTATGTCCTTAATGCACCGCTCAATGTGCTGAACCTCAAACATCGTCTGTGGATGTTGCGAACATCTGACATACACGTTTTGATGACTACATGATAGTTCAGTAATGTTAAACGGTTTAGAATTGTAGCGCCGAAGACGTTTTTTTTGAAACGTCGCGGAACATATGAGATGTTCCAAGGGCTGAAATTGGGATTTCAGGCTCGTGCCCACGTCAATAGGTATGAGACCTCCGACGAGTTTCTTAGCCTACAAACTAAGGGAGAAAAGCTCAATCATTGAGCTTGTACTCAGATTGTCTGGGTACAATAATCACTTGAATCGAGTGGGAGTTAATCTTCCAGATGAGATAGTGATGTTTCTCCAAAGTCATTGCCACCAAGCTACTAGAGCTTCGTGATGAACTATAACATATCAGGGATAGATATGATGGTCCTTGAAATATTCGCGATGTTTGACACCGCGAAAGTATAAATCAAGAAGGAGCATCAATTGTTGATGGTTAGTGAAACCACTAGTTTCAAGAAGGGCAAGGGCAAGAAGGGATACTTCATGAAACGGCAAATCAGCTGCTGCTCTAGTGAAGAAACCCAAGGTTAAACCCAAACCCGAGACTAAGTGCTTCTATAATAAGGGGAACGGCCATCGAGCAGTAATTACCCTAGATACTTGGTAGATAAGAAGGCGAGGCAAGGTCGATGAAGTATATTGGATATACATTATATTAATGTGTACTCTACTAGTACTCCTAGTAGCATCATGGTAATAGATACAGGTTCGGTTGCTAAGTGTTAGTAACTCGAAATAAAAGGCTACGGAATAAACGGAGACTAGCTAAAGGCGAGGTGACGATATGTGTTGGAAGTACTTCCAAGGTTGATGTGATCAAACATCGCACGCTCCCTCTACCATCGGGATCGGTGTTAAACGTAAATAATTGTTATTTGGTGTTTGCGTTGAGCATAGACATGATTGGATTATGTCTATCGCAATACGGTTATTCATTTAAGGAGAATAATGGTTACTCTGTTTATTTGAATAATACCTTCAATGGTCTTGCACCGTAAATGAATGGTTTATTGAATCTCGATCGTAGTGATACATATGTTCATGCCAAAAGATATAAGATAGTAATGATAGTACCACCTACTTGTGGCACTGCCATGTAAAACATATTGGTATAAAACGCATGAAGAAGCTCCATGTTGATGGATCTTTGGACTCACTCATTTTTTGAAAAGTTTGAGACATGCGAACCATGTCTATTGGTATGTACGTATGAAGAAACTCCATGCAGATGGATCGTTTGGACTCACTTGATTTTGAATCACTTGAGACATGCAAATCATACCACATGGGCATTGCATTGATAAAAAGAAAAAAAAGAGAGGAAGATGACTGAAAAGCCTCGTTTTTCAGTAAGATGGAACAAGAAAGCAACTTGTTGGAAGTAACACATTTTGATGTGTGCAGTCCAATGAGTGCTGAGGCATGCAATGGATATCGGTATGTTCTTCCTTCACGGATGATTTGAGTATATTTTGAGTATATTTACTTGATGAAACACAAGTCTGAATTATTGAAAGGTTCAAGTAATTTCAGAGTGAAGTTGAAGATCTTCGTGACAAGAGGATAAAATGTCTATGATATGATCATAGAGATGAATATCTGAGTTGCGAGTTTGGTACACAATTGAGACATTGTGGAAATTGTTTCACAACTAACACCGCAGGAACACCATAGTGTGATGGTGTGTCCGAACATCATAGATGCACCCTATTGGATATGGGGCATACCATGATGTCTCTTATCGAATTACCACTATCGTTCATGGGTTAGGCATTAGAGACAACCGCATTCACTTTAAATAGGGCACCACGTAATTCCGTTGAGATGACACCGTATGAACTATGGTTTAGAGAAACCTAAGGCTGTCATTTCTTGAAAGTTTGGGGCTGCGACGCTTATGTGAAAAAGTTTCATCCTGATAAGCTCGAACCCAAAGTGGATAAATACATCTTCATAGGACACCCAAAACAGTTGGGTATACCTCCTATTTCAGATCCAGAAGCAAAAGTGATTGTTTCTAGAAACGGGTCCTTTCTCGAGGAAAGGTTTCTCTTGAAAGAATTGAGTGGGAGGATGATGGAGACTTGATGAGGTTGTTGAACCATCACTTCAACTAGTGTGTAGCAGGGCACAGGAAGTTGTTCCTGTGGCACCTACACCAATTGAAGTAGAAGCTTATGATAGTGATCATGAAACTTTGGATCAAGTCACTACCAAACCTCGTAGGTCGACAAGGATGCGTACTGCTTCAGAGTGGTTCGTAATCCTGTCTTGGAGGTCATGTTGCTAGACAACAATGAACCTACGAGCTATGGAGAAGCGATGGTGGGCCCGGATTCCGATGAATGGCTCGAGGCCATAAAATCCGAGAGAGGATCCATGTATGAAAACAAAGTGTAGACTTTGGTAGAACTACTCGATGGTCGTAAGGCTGTTGAGTACGGATGGATTTTAAAAGGAAGACGGACAATGATGGTAGGTGTCACCATTAAGAAAGCTCGACTTGTCGTTAAGATGTTTTCCGACAAGTTCAAGGAGTTGACTGCGATGAGACTTTCTCACTCGTAGCGATGCTAAAGAGTCTGTTGGAATTATATTAGCAGTTACTGCATGATTTATGAAATCTTGCAGATAGGATGTAAAAAACATTGTTTCCTCGATGATATTCTTGAGGAAAGGTTGTATGTGATACAACCAAAAGGTTTTGTCAATCCTAAAAGATGCTAACAAGTATGCAAAGCTCCAGCAATCCTTCTAAGGACTGGAGTAAGCATCTCGGAGTTGGAATATACGCTTTGATGAGATAATCAAAGATTTTGGGTTTATACAAGGTTTATGAGAAACTTGTATTTCCAAAGAAGTGAGTGGGAGCACTATACAATTTCTGATTAGTATATGTTATTAACATATTGTTGATCAGAAATGATGTAGAATTTCTGGACAGCATATAGGGTTATTTGAAAAGTGTTTTTCAATGGAAAACCTGGATTAAGCTACTTGAACATTGAGCATCAAGATCTATAAGGATAGATCAAAAACGCTTAATAGTACTTTCAAATAAATACATACCGTGACAAGATTTTGAAGGAGTTCAAAATAGATCGGCAAAGAAAGAGTTCTTGGCTGTGTTATAAGGTGTGAATATTGAGTAAGACTCAAGACATGACCACCGCAGAAGAGAGAGAAAGGACGAAGGTCGTCCCCTATGCTTCACACGTAGGCTCTATAGTATGCTATGCTGTGTACCGCACCTGAAGTGTGCCTTGCCATGAGTCAGTCAAGGGGTACAAGAGTGATCCAGGAATAGATCACACGACAGCGGTCAAACTTATCCTTAGTAACTAGTGAACTAAGGAATTTTCTAGGTTATGGAGGTGGTAAAAGAGTTCGTCGTAAAGGGTTACGCCGATGCAAACTTTGACACTAATCCGGATTATTCTGAGTAGTAAACCGGATTCGTATAGTAGAACGGTTATTTCGAATAGCTCCAAATAGAGCGTGGTAGCTGCATCTAGGAGATGACATAGAGATTTGCAAAGCACACACGGATCTGAAAGGTTCAGATCCGTTGACTAATAACCTCTCTCACAAGCGAGATATGATCAACCCTCATGGGTGTCGATTCATTACAATCACATAGTGATGTGAACTAGATTATTGACTCTAGTGCAAGTGGGAGACTGTTGGAAATATGCCTAGAGGCAATAATAAAATGGTTATTATTGTATTTCCTTGTTCATGATAATTGTCTATTATTCATGCTATAATTGTATTGACCGGAAGCCGCAATACATGTGTGAATACATAGACCACAACATGTCCCTAGTGAGCCTCTAGTTGACTAGCTCGTTGATCAACAGATGGTCATGGTTTCCTGACAATGGACATTGGATGTCATTGATAACGGGATCACATCATTAGGAGAATGATGTGATGGACAAGACCCAATCCTAAGCATAGCACAAGATCGTGTAGTTCGTTTGCTAAAAGCTTTTCTAATGTCAAGTATCATTTCCTTAGACCATGAGATTGTGCAACTCCCGGATACCATAGGAATGCTTTGGGTGTGCCAAACGTCACAA
The DNA here is from genome assembly GCA_021605145.1 of Aegilops bicornis. NCBI lineage: Eukaryota > Viridiplantae > Streptophyta > Magnoliopsida > Poales > Poaceae > Aegilops > Aegilops bicornis. The sequence goes on along the minus strand of CM038673.1, from coordinate 700,545,124 downwards.
CGTAACTGGGTGGCTATAAAGGTGCACTACAGGTATCTCCGAAAGTGTCATTGGGTTGTACGAATCGAGACTGGGATTTGTCACTCCGTGAGACGGAGAGGTATCTCTGGGCCCACTCGGTAATGCATCATCATAATGAGCTCAATGTGACTAAGTAGTTAGTCAAGGGATCATGCATTATGGAACGAGTAAAGTGACTTGCCGGTAACGAGATTGAACGAGGTATTGGGATACCGACGATCGAATCTCGGGCAAGTAACATACCGATTGACAAAGGGAATTGCATACGGGATTGCTTGAATCCTTGACATCGTGGTTCATCCGATGAGATCATCGTGGAACATGTGGGAGCCAACATGGGTATCCAGATCCCGCTGTTGGTTATTGACCGGAGAACGTCTCGGTCATGTTTGCATGGTTCCCGATCCCGTAGGGTCTACACACTTAAGGTTCGGTGACGCTAGAGTTGTTATGGGAAATAGTATGTGGTTACCGAAGGTTGTTTGGAGTCCCGGATGAGATCTCGGACATGACGAGGAGCTCCGTAATGGTCCGGAGGTGAAGATCGGTATATTGGACGAAGGGTATTGGAGTCCGGAATTGTTCCGGGGGTACCAGGTGATGACCAGCGTGTCTGAAGGGTTTTCGGAGGCCCCGGCAAGCGTTGGGGGGCCTTATGGGCCAAGGGGAGAGGACACATCAGCCCACTAAGGGGTTGAGCGCCCCTCCCACCCCATCTCATGTAACCAAGAGATGTGGGGGCGCCACCCCTAGGGCAACCGCCCCTCCCGGCTTGGGGGGCAAGTTTCCTAGGGGGTGGGGGCGCCAAAACCCATCTAGGGTTTCCCCTATGGCCGCCGCCCCTCCCTTAAGGAACCCTAGGGCGCCTCCCCCTCCTCCCTTCCCCCTATATATAGTGAAGGAGAGAGAGGGCAGCTGCACCCTTCCCCTGGCGCAGCCCTCTCCCTCCTCCAACACCTCCTCCTCCTCCGTAGTGCTTGGCGAAGCCCTGCTGGAGAACCACGAGCTCCATCACCACCATGCCATCGTGCTGTCGGAGTTCTCCCTCAACTTATCCTCTCCCCTTGCTGGATCAAGAAGGAGGAGACGTCCCTGGGCTGTACGTGTGTTGAAGTCGGAGGCACCGTTGTTCGGTGCTTAGATCGGAATCAACCGCGATCTGAATCGCTACGAGTATGACTCCTTCATCCGCGTTCTTGTAACGCTTCCGCTTAGCGATCTTCAAAGGTATGAAGATGCTCATCCTCTCCCCATCTTGTTGCTAGAATCTCCATAGATTGATCTTGGTGTTGCGTAGAAAATTTTGAATTTCTGCTACGTTCCCCAACAGAAACATCATGTAACTGTTGGGGAACTTAGTAATTTCAAAAATATTCCTACGCACACGCAAGATCATGGTGATGCATAGCAACGAGAGGGGAGAGTGTTGTGTACGTACCCTCATAGACCGTAAGCGGAAGCATTATGACAACGCGGTTGATGTAGTCGTACGTCTTCACGATCGACCGACCCTAGCACCGAAGGTACGACACCTCCGCGATTTGCACATGTTCGGCTCGGTGACATCCCACGAACTCACGATCCAGCAGATTGTCGGGGAAGAGCTTCGTCAGCACGACGGCGTGATGACGGTGATGATGAAGCTACGGCGCAGGGCTTCGCCTAAGCACTACGACGATATGACCGAGGTGGATTATGGTGGAGGGGGCACCGCACATGGCTAAGAGATCAATAATCAACTTGTGTGTCTATGGGGTGCCCCCTCCCCCGTATATAAAGGAGTGGAGGAGGGGGAGGGGCCGGCCTCCTAGGCGCGCCCCAAGGGGAGTCCTACTCCCATCGGGAGTAGGATCCCCCCCTCCCTAGTTGGATTAGGAGAGAAATAAGGGGAAGGAAGGAGGAAGGAAAGGGGGGCCGGCCCCCCTCCCAATTCGGATTGGGCTTGGGGGCGCCCCCTCCTTTGCTCCCTTCTCCTCTCTCCCACTATGGCCCAATAAGGCCCATATACCTCCCGGGGGGTTCCGGTAACCTCCCGGTACTCCGGTAAATGCCTGATCTCACCCGGAACCATTCCAATGTCCAAATATAGTCGTCCAATATATCGATCTTTATGTCTCGACCATTTCGAGACTCCTCGTCATGTCCGTGATCATATCCGGGACTCCGAACTACCTTCGGTACATCAAAACACATAAACTCTTAATACGATCGTCACCAAACGTTAAGCGTGCGGACCCTATGGGTTCGAGAACTATGTAGACATGACAGAGACATATCTCCAGTCAATAACCAATACCGGAACCTGGATGCTCATATTGGCTCCTACATATTCTACGAAGATCTTTATCGGTCAAACCGCATAACAACATACGTTGTTCCCTTTGTCATCGGTATGTTACTTGCCCGAGATTCGATCGTCGGTATCTCAATACCTAGTTCAATCTCGTTACTGGCAAGTCTCTTTACTCGTTCCGTAATGCATCATCCCGCAACTAACTCATTTGTCACATTGCTTGCAAGGCTTATAGTGATGTGCATTACCGAGAGGGCCCAGAGATACCTCTCTGACAATCGGAGTGACAAATCCTAATCTTGATCTATGCCAACTCAACAAGTACCATCGGAGACACCTATAGAGCACCTTTATAATCACCCGATTACGTTGCAGACGCTTGGTAGCACACAAAGTGTTCCTCCGGTAAACGGGAGTTGCATAATCTCATAGTCATAGGAACATGTATAAGTCATTAAGAAAGCAATAGCAATATACTAAACGATCGTGTGCTTAGCTAACGGAATGGGTCATGTCAATCACATCATTCTCCTAATGATGTGATCCCGTTAATCAAATGACAACTCATGTCTATGGCTAGGAAACTTAACCATCTTTGATTCAACGAGCTAGTCAAGTAGAGGCATACTAGTGACACTCTGTTTGTCTATGTATTCACACATGTACTAAGTTTCCGGTTAATACAATTCTAGCATGAATAATAAACATTTATCATGATATAAGGAAATATAAATAACAACTTTATTATTGCCTCTAGGTCATATTTCCTTCAGTCTTCCACTTGCACTAGAGTCAATAATCTAGATTACATAGTAATGATTCTAACACCCATGGAGTCTTGGTGCTGATCATGTTTTGATCGTGAGAGAGGCTTAGTCAATGGGTCTGCAACATTCAGATCCGTATGTATCTTGCAAATCTCTATGTCTCCCTCCTTCACTTGATCACGGATGGAATTGAAGTGTCTCTTGATGTGCTTGGTTCTCTTGTGAAATCTGGATTCCTTTGCCAAGGCAATGGCACCGGTATTGTCACAAAAGATTTTCATTGGACCCGATGCACTAGGTATGACACCTAGATCGGATATGAACTCCTTCATCCAGACTCCTTCATTTGCTGCTTCCGAAGCAGCTATGTACTTCGCTTCACTCGTAGATCCCACCATGACGCTTTGCTTAGAACTGCACCAACTAACAGCTCCACCGTTCAATATAAATACGTATCCGGTTTTTGACTTAGAGTCATCCAGATCCGTGTCAAAGCTTGCATCGACGTAACCATTTACGACGAGCTCTTTGTCACCTCCATAAACGAGAAACATATCCTTAGTCCTTTTCAGGTATTTCAGGATGTTCTTGACCGCTGTCCAGTGATCCACTCCTGGATTACTTTGGTACCTCCCTGCTAAACTAATTGCAAGGTACTGATATTTTTGGTAGGTTTCTTATCTATCTCTTACATAGAAGATGAGATCATTCACCAGCACACTCAAGCAGAAGCAGCAATAGAAGACACATATGTGCGACGTGCTGAAGAGAATGATGTCTCCACAATCTGGATGTTGCCCACACAGTAGAGATCATAACAGAAGTAGAATCATGGGTAATGTGTCCCTTTCATGTCAATCCTTCTTAGAAGGGATGCAACATGTTAGTAACTGTATAGATGGTTCAATTGATTGTGAAGTGTGTGTTCATGGAGGTGGAACGGGGCATTGCGAGCCGAATTTGCCACTAACTGAGATGGCGAACATGGACTGGGGTTGTGGAGATAGTTGGTGGAGAAAGAAGATGTTTGAGTGATTTATTTATAAAAAATAGGTTGTAGATGTGCACAGGAAATCTATAGGTATGCATTAACTGGATTAAAGTCGAACAAACAAATTGATGTATGCCCTGTTGGAACGGAACGCACAAGCAATATTATTTTCCACATCAAATCTTCATGCTAATTTTATTTTATGTTACACTTGCTGAAGTACCGTGCAAATGAAGCTAAAGACAACATTACTGACCTTGTACGGGAAAATCGTAAGTGCATCAAATAGGTTATCTTAGTTTGTAACCTATAATTATTTGGATCATTTCTCTCTGTGTATACATGGTTGAGTTAAATTGCGAGTGAAGTGGATTTCAGTTATTTTTATGATTGTTGCAGGATATCTTTTCTATACATACAAAGTTTTATATGTATTATATTTATAGGTGCAATAAAAATCGATATTTGCAAAATTTGATATGCATTGTATTAATGTGCACATGAAAAAAAGGCCCGTGGCAACGCATGGGCGTTCTGCTAGTATGCATAATATCACAGAGAGAGTGGGATCATTCTGATTGAGCAGTAAAAAAATTTGTCGCACACGGAGACCAACAAATTAACGCTCCCTTAGTATAATTTTCATATACATTGGAAATATATTTTGTGGTGATCAACCTATGGAAGATCGTATGCACCTTTTCTTCAGTTGCCCTTTCAGTCAGGGGTTTTGGTGGAGCATCAACATGGAATTCAACACTGACAACAGCATCCACAACATGATCACCGATGCCAAACACAGATACCAATTTAACTTCTTTATGGAGATCATGACCTTTGGTTATTGGAGAATATGGAATCAAAGAAATGGTAAAATATTTGATAATAATGTTTGCTCCATCAATCAATGCAAGCAAAATTTCACTGTCACATTCTATGAGACTACTATCAGAGCAAAACCAAGCATCAAAGAGGGCATGCTATCATGGCTAGATTGCATTGAAGTACTTTTTTTCTTGTATTTTTCTTTTCTTTGTAATATTGAGACTTGCATGTAAAGTTATTTTTACATATTTAATATAAAATGATCTGCAGTAGGGGTTTTCCCCTACTGTTCTCTGGTCAAAGAAAAAATAAATATATTTTATATACATGTATATTTTCTTCACACACATTGCACATTTTTCGTATACATTGGAAACCTTTTTATACATGTTTAACATTTTCCAAATACATGATTAACATTTTTTCAAGTATATATTTTTATGTCTAGTTTTTAATACACATTCACCGTTCTTGGTATATATCTATAAATATTTTTATACACATTTAATATTTAACATATGATTAACATTTTTTCAAATAAATATTTCTGAAACTTTTTGCAAATATGTGTTAAGCATTTTCGGGATGGTATTAAACATTGTTTAAAACTATGTGAAATTTTTGTACATTTTACAATTTTTTTAAATGTCATAAAAAATATTTTGATTTGCATGAACATTTTTCAAATCTGACATACATATTTTAAATGACACACACATATATATTTAGAATATTTAAATGTTTTTAAAAATGCCATGTATTTTTTGAACGCATGAACATTTTTTAAATGTCACAAACAACAGAATATAAATTATTTTATTACATATAACAAAAGAAATACCAACATATATTATGTTTATCCTTTAATGACATCATTTGTCGTAGTAGCCTGGCTGTTAGGTTAGGCGTGAGCGTGCCACGTTGACACAGGTTCAAACTGCTTGTCTACCTTTTTATGATTATATATATTAGATACAATTCGTATTTAACTTTTTTCGTCCGCGTTGATACAATATAAAGAATAGTCGTGCTATATGAACAGAAGCATCGTTGCCCTAGTGGTTGTACACGCGAGCCACTTATCAGTCTGTCTTGGGTTCGAAACCGAGCTGTCCAATTGGTTTCCTTTTTATTTGAGGGATTGCTATTTAAATAAAGAAAAAATTGAGGGCTTTTCTATAAATCTATCAATGCGTAAACAGTTATAGTGGCTGATAGCGGGCCCTGGCCTTCCTGGCATGTCACGCAGGCAGCATATACGGCCGTGTACGCGAAATGTGACCGTATTTGCACGGCCGCACATGTTTGATGACTATAATCACATATTTTACAAGTTGATGCACCAAACTGACCGCCGCATGCAAGTTCTACAACTCCCGATGTATTTACCTCGCAAGAAATACAAACACCCGTGTTTAGTCGGAGACTGGAACAATGGTGCGCAGGGTCCACCGGAAGGACCTTACACAAACTTAAGATATCAACTTCACAACAAGTACACAAAGTAAGAACAATGCATCATATAATTATCGCTATTAACCTTATATGTTATGGATTTAATAACTAAATCTGACAGATTTTTCCATTTGCGTTCAATACAAAATTGGTTATTATGTTTTCAATTGTACAGTTGTTATATATTATTATAATTGGTCTAATTCGAATTTTGAAGTCGAACGTGAGTAATCATTTTTGTGTAGACTTAAGAAAAATAATCATTTATCCTTCTTTAAATTCATTTTTATGAGGACAAATTAACCAATTCAGGTTTTATGGATACAAAATTTGGATTAAGTCGAATTAAACTAAATAATTTCATACTAAACTTTTATACTTGTTTAATTTTTTACTATACTATAGTCGTCATGACTATACTTTTATTTGTTAAGTGACATAGTTATAACATAATGATGACGCTATATATTACTTATCGTTAAATCTGTAAGAAATAAAAAGGGGAAATTTGGGTCTGTATCCAACGGAAAATAATTCTCAAGAGGAAAATAGTGAAAAAATAAATCCTTTTGTTCTCCCTATGGTCACATATGAATGGACTAAAGTAAAATTTTAGCTACACTTTTCTCGCAAGATCTCTTCCTTATAATGTTCTTTCTTATTACACGTGTGAAATGAACTAAGGAGAATTGCTTGTATTGTGTATGCATATTATTTGTGTGTATGTGCACTTGTTTGTATATATATGTTGTAATATTATTAAATATTATGGTAGGTATCACTAAAGCATGCAATCACGGTAATATCATAATAGTTTTTCTAGAATACATATTACAGAAACTTCTAGAGTTTAGATTAAGCCGTTGACAAACTGAATGATACCCCATGCTTTGTTGCGGGAATTGGTTGCAATATGTTATTTATTGAGATTTGATTGTCTGGAATTTGAATATGAGAATGAAGATTACAAATACATACGATTTTAAAAGATATCGGTTATAAGGGCATGTACTAGGGAGGCATCACCTTACTAGTGCCTCACCTCTTCCACCTAAGTAAAGATGGATGGGGCACCATTTAGTTTCTCAAACACTCAACGCATAGAGTTGCCTAATCAGACCCGTGTATGACATATGCAAGTACTTCATCACATGAACGAGGAGGGCTAGCTCTCCTCATCTCTCTTGCTTTTGCCCTCTCTTTTACTTTTGTCAGCCAAGCCTACTTCTTCTGCAGGACCCCGCTTTAGTCTGCAGGCAGTAGGTTGAGCTTAGCTGGACAGTTTAGAGTGACGTATTGTGATGCGGTAGCCGTCCAGAGTGGAGCGTTGGCCATGCCCTAAATAGTTTGTCGAATGCATGTTGATAGAATAAAAGTAGTGGGGTACAGGAAGTGGGATGCGTGCATGTTGAGAAAATTAAAGTAGTGAATTGATGAGGTGACATGTGCACATATTGAGATAAAAAAATAGTGAGGGTCAGCTACTTAAGTAGACTACTAGAGACTTAACCCCGTGCATTGTTGTGGGAATTGGATGTAGTTATTTTTATAAGATTTAGCAGTATGAAGCTTTAATTTATGTACTAGCAATATGAGAATAGAAACTAAAGTACATAAAACTCATTATTTTATATTTATAGAATATTTATGGAATATGAGAAGAATGCACGGTGTATGTTAATGTGCGTTTTTGCATGCATAATGACATAGTGAGTTGGTATAGTTGCATGTTGAGATAGTTAAATTTAGTGGGGCATGCATGGTGACATGGTGAGTTAGCATAGCCGCATGTGTTTAAGATAATTATAAGTTAGTAGGTGTCAATTATTTGGTGGACCTACTTTTTGATGTGAATAAGTTGCATGTCAAGATAAATAAGATAATGAGGATGGATCTCTTAGGTATATATAGGATATGATTATTAATTGGATTACAAAACAAAGGCAACCATGGCCAAACCATTACAAGATACAACACTTATGACGAAGTCGAACTTCTTTCAAAACATTGCCTTAAAAAGGTATAAACACCCTCGCGTCCTCTTGCCACGTCTAGACGTAAGCGAATTGGACAAGAATCTTCATCTTGATTTCAACAACAATTAGACAACTCATCTACCATTCTTAAGAAGTTGCTCTCCACTACAAAGCATTCTTTTAACATGCAGGTAGTCCACGTCATCATTTTGCCACATAGGCTTTCACGAACAGGAATTCACAATCTTTGGCAGCCTCTCTAGAAATAAATATTGCTAGACTCCGCATGCAAGCTTCCATCTCGCTAGGCATGCCCAATATACATGCATGCAGTGATTCTGGCATCGCAATAACTCCCTCACAGTGAAATTTCTGGAAAGTAAATAAGTGTGTGTCCCTAATTAGTGTTGGGCATTAATTCAAAGAGGCATGCATGCAGTAATCCATTCTTGCATGCACAGGGACGTGGGCGATCCATTAATAGCAGCGTTGATTTCGGTTCAGATTCCATGCCACAGAAAGTAAAAAGAACCGAATATTTCTGACCTTTCGTCTAGCTTATTGATCTGATCAACGATATCGCGGGGTTCTTCTTTGAACGATTAAATCTTCACTGATTCCCTAAAAACAATTCCACCAATTCTTCTCATCTTCCCTATCTCCAACTCTCTGTCCATACTGCGCGGCCGCCGGCCAAGCCTTCATGGCATGTTTGCCATCGAAGATCCGCTCACTGCTGCCGGCTCAGAGATCATTCCCTCTATCTCTACCTCTCTCTCTTGGAGCCCTGCGATCCCCGCCGTCGCTGGTTATGATGGCTCAAGACGTACTCCCAGGCCTGGACAAGACGAGCTGTACATGCCGCCGCCACTCTCCTTCTCCAACATTACTTGCGCCAGAGATGGGTGCTCTCCTTCCTCTCATTCTTCTCATATATGAACATAATTTTTTAGACGGTCTGATTTGTGTGTGGTCGGAAATTTCATAGTAGGGAGCTCTTTTCCATCCCCAGCGACCTCCTCTGCGGCAACATGTCCGGTCAGTATCTCTCCCCCAAACTCCTTTCTTACTCAACTACTGCCGACAAACATATGTCGAGATGTGATGGATCATTGATCTTCCTTTAGTGTTATGTAGTATTTAGGGTTCTGGAAAGAACAAACAAATGAAGAAGCTACCATGTACTGTTCCCCATCTACAACTACATCTCTCTGTCTCCCTCTCACTCATGTTAATTTAGTACGAATTATTTACTTTTATTGCTCTTCTCTGGTTGTTTTGTAGTATCACATTATCACAACATATGGCATATTGGGGTTCATTTTCAAGTAATTTGTTCCCTGTGAGTAGACATTGTGAATTTTATGGTATATTTCTATTACCTGAGTGACACAATTGTGTCATTGGCATTGTTGTCGTTCCCGTGCTGCAAGGTTCTACTATTGTCGCAACAATCATCTACCTACAGAGATGAAACAGTATGACGCGACTCTTATGAACATACGTGCATTCTCTGTCAAATTTAAGATAACTATATGTGGTGCCCACAAACTTACTACACATCATTTTTTTTATAGATAGAATATCTGTCATTTATTGTTATGGTACTAATAACAGTCCTAACCTCGAAGATTTTTGTGTCACTGAGAGCATCAGGTATGGGCTGTTCTCATTCTCCTTCAATTTAATTGCTCTTTGTTTCCTGGTAGTATTTTAAATAGTACTGTATGAAGTATTGTAAAATGGAGTGCACATGCTGACAAATTAGTATCAAATGTTTCTGTTTCTTGCTCCCATGCACTTCTAATAGACAACAACTAAATGATATTATCTTGAAATATTATGAGAAAAATGCCATTACAATATATGTTACTTCTCTTAATGTTGGTGATGCATTCTTCTAATTATGCAAATATGGAGATATCCCATCCTATATACCTAAGAAGTTCACCCCCACTATCTTATTTATCTAGACATGCAAACTATCCATGTCACCCCTCATGCCCCACACATTCCATCTCAGAAAGAAAGAAAAAACCCCGACAAATCATGCGACACAACTTCTATTTACTCATCAATCGTTTGCTCTTCCACTACCACTTTCATTTAGGAGATAGGGGAAAGGATCAGTCATCCCTCAGCTGTTTGCTCTTCCATCTTCCATATAGTAATGAGGTAGTCACAGAGGCCCGATGCATGCATGACACGGTTGTTCGATCTCCATCTTGAGAACAAGAAGGCACAACACCTCTGACGTGCCTTCGGGCACGGTAGAGGATCTGGTTCCCATCTTATTCTTCTCCTATTCGTAATTGCTCGAACCCCGAGGTGTGCAGCCTCATCAGCACACCGAGATGGAGATCGATGCCGCGCCTTGACGGTGCTGACGCACACCCGCAACGCCTCTGTGGTGCCCTGCATCATCTTTGCCCAGTGGAAGACGTAGCCGCACTCCTGCAGCGCCTCTCTGGTGCCCCACGTCTGCTTCGCTCGGCCATGACGACATGCCTGAACGGCTCCGCTGCACGTCCGTAGCGCCTCGCCACAACTTCGTCCTGCCACGAGCCCATGACGGTGTGCCCCAGCATGCCTGCAGCGCTTCACCGGCATGCGCAGCGCCTCCCCGATGCCCCTCATTGGCTTTGCCCGATCAATCATATCTGATCGTCTGCATCGGCTTCGTCCATCCAGCGCTACCCTTGGCACACACCCCACGTCGTTTCAGCGCCATGAAGGATCTTTCCACTACCCATCCTATGTCCCCCAAACCCCCCCCCCCCCCCCCCCCTCCCCTTGCTCTGGTGTAGAGCTCGGCGAGACGAACAGCGTGGCGTATGCTGGGAGAGAAAGAAGAGAGGATCTTTACAGTTCTACTTGCCTCTGCCATTCTTATTCAGTTATATCCATTCAGACATTACTATGGCCGACGGACATGGTTGTAAGCTATTCTCCTTGGCAATTATTTTGATATGGTAGTTCTGCATTCTGCTTAGTTATGCACACGAACATATGATGTTTTTTGCTTGCCCAGTGGGATGCATTGGGAATTCATGACTGATTGGTTTAACTGTAGGGTCATTCTTGCAGCCGTTCAGAAATGATGATTGATGTTGTTGTTCCTGGACAGTCGGTTTCAGTCATTGACAAGTCCACGTATAAACACAAGACAACTTAATGTTGTATTTATTTATTTCACAGTACATCCCCTCCTTGCTCACATATTTCCTTTTCTGCGCAGTTGCTACATGCACTGCGTTATTGCTTCTTCAGATTTTCAACCACGGACTGTGTACCAAATTTGCACATGTTTATTCAGATTTTGGAGGCAACAAATCAATTTTGAACATGTTTATTCATATTTCAGAGGCAACAACTCTATTGAATTTTTATCAGTTCTAATCACCACTTCACAATAGTAGGTCTTTAGTTTTTTTTTTCAGTTACCTTTTGCAATTTTTGTCCAGTGATTAATGATGTGATGATCCTAAAATGCCCTTCAGGGGATAATTAGTATTCATTGTATCTTTTTGATGAATGCAATATTTATCGTTGTGGATATTAGTCGAGTTGGGTTTCGATTGAAGCTAAAATTTCTCAAGTTGTGTATATCTGTTGAGTGGCACCCATATTTTTTGTCTGACAAGTCATTTAATCTCTCATTTTTCCTTCTTTTTTGCGAAATCACTAAATCTTCCTTGAAATACTAAATTACAGAATTCAAAGATTCACTATTCCATAGTATTTTTTTTACAACAATTTATATGCAGACGTTCCCGCCACAACGCGCGGGGAATCATCTAGTATATTAAATAATACTACCATTCAAAGGTTCAAACAGACATGTATTTATATTATTGTTTCCATAAATTCCACTACTTTCCACTCTATAAAGTCTCCTATACACTACTATAAATTCCCGCAGCAACGCATGGGGTATCGTCTAGTTTAACAAGACAATGACGCTGAGTTTGTCGCCGCTGAATCCAACCAATAAAGGACAAGATAAGAGTTTTCATCCCAAGCGTGAAGCGATGTTCTAATCAACATATTGCTCATCAACGGCGGACTATGCCAGTGGCACCTCAAGCAAGCCTCCTTGTGCGGTGGCCGCTGCTCCCGTGGACGATTTTTTTTTTTTTTTTTTTTTTTGCGTCGCTAGGGATGGCCACATGCGACCATCATCACAACGCCTGCAAATAGGCCGACACGCCTTTAGATGCGCTGTTGCGCCCCTTGATCTCCTTGTCACGTTGGTCTAGGCGGCGCACTGACCAGCGGCCATCGCCGCCGCCCTCTCTTTCCCTCGATGGATCAGGCCACCGCCTGACACTGTCATTGTGTCCAACAGAGGCCGCCATCGTCATGACTCTCAGCCGTGCACCTACACATCAGTTTCAGCACCATGGTCTTGCTGACGGTCCCAACAATCCCATAACATCCAAGAACGCCGCCGTCGCACACGGTGTGCCCCCTGTGGCAAAGCCCAGACCGCCACGATTACCATGCCAATGCCAGCCTTGCAGATCGCGAACGGCAGCGCCGCCGCGCAGCACCGGCATGGTGCCCTGGTGAGTCTAGCCCTCGCCGTCCGGAGATGGGGCCTTGGGCTCCGATGAGAACATGGACGGCGTGGAGAAGGGGGCTAACTATGCTGAGAACATCTTTACTGCTACATTAGAGCACAAGTTTTCACGCGAATATTATGTACGCCATGCCACTGCCATCCATGGCCTTCGGTTCATACACATGACAGTGCACATACATGTCTCCTATCTCAATAGGACGTGCTGTTTCCACTAATTTTCGCAATCACGATCCGCACACAGACTTGACTGGTGCTCTGCCTCCGGGGCCTTGTTCCGCACCTCGCCGTAGAAATAGGAGGCGAGGCCCCAGAGCGACAGCCCGAGGGCGACGCCCTTGGTGCCGCTGAAGGGTTCATGGAAGAAGACGACGGCCAGGACCTCGGTCACCGGGAGGAGCACGGTGATGATGACTCCGGCGAGCAGCGCCGAGCCGTAGTAGATGGCGCCGATTATGCCGAGGCAGAAACACTGGTACACGGCGGCTGTGCCGACCAGCAGCAGGTAGTAGCCCGCCTGGCCGAGTTCGGACTGCCGGGCTTCTCCTGGGATTGCCTGCATCGTCATGCTCAAATTAAACTCTCGATTTTATGCTAATAGTTTCGGGTCAAATAGTAGTACTAAGATTCTACTAGTTTATACGAAAATCAAAAGTACTCAAAAAACAAAAAAAGGAGTTCATTAGACACTGGTTTTGCATCACTTCGAGCACTAGGCTCAAAAGCATGTACTGATATCCTCCTCCCTAGCAAGACCTTTTTATAGGCGAAACAGTGGCGCAAAAACCCCCACTAGGGAGGAAGGAACGTATGTATAATGTAAAAAGCTGTTTTTACATTATACTTCTTTACATTCTTTGTTGAGAGATACTAGAATGTCTATGCATCATGAAATTTTGCGGGCACCTAGCGGCTAGCGCACTAGAGCATCTGCAATGCCAAAAAAATTAGTTTGTTTTGGTCTTTTAACTATTTATTTTTGGACATATTACTGTTCACTGTGTCGAGAACTCGAGATGAGCAGATTGCCGCATTTTAACCTCTGTTTTAGTTTTCTCGTCGGAGTCACGCAATTGCAACAGAAAGTAGGCGAAGAGCAGAGGCAAGTGAAGCAGGAACTAGTGCTGAAAACTCACCTGGAAATCGTTGTTCGCCAGCATGCCGACGGCGCAGAACGCCGTGGCGGTGAGCCCGATGACGACCTGAATCTCAACGACGAGCGTGTAGGTGAGGGCCGCGGAGCCGGCGCGCGCCGCGTGCCACGCCTGGCTGAGCTCCATGACGGGCAGCACGAGGCCGTAGAGCGCCGCGGCGCCCAGCGCCATGCCGAACCCGACGGCGTACTGCGCGCCCGACACCCCCGCCGGCCGGTCCCCGCCGGAGCCCATCCCGAGCATGGCGGCGCCGACGCTGAGCAGCACGATGGCGTTGACCGTGGAGCCCGTGAAGCGCTGGCGCACGAGCAGCAGCGCGAAGGCGGCCGTGAAGGCCAGCTGCGTGGAGATGAGGATGGAGGAGGTGGACACCGGGAGGTAGGCCTGGCCGTAGGCGTAGAGGAAGTTGTCGGCGCCGGTCATGAGGCCGACGACGGCGGACGCGGCCAGGAGGCGGGGCGTCATGAGGAAGACGCCGCTGCTAGCCGTGGCGTCGTCGCCTTGGCGGTGGCTGCGCCGGCGGCGGGAGGAGAAGGAGAAGCAGAGCGGCACGAGGAGGAGCGGCCAGCCGGCGGTCTGGAGCAGGCTGGAGAGCCACTTGCGGGTGCCGCCGCGCAGGAAGTAGAGGCGGAGGAGGAGCGGGCCGCAGGCCGCGCCGACGGCCAGGAGCAGGAAGTTGACGGCGAGGAGGGGGTCGCGGAGCGGCTTGGCGGCGGCGCCCGGGAGGTCACGCCATCGCCACGCGCTAGGGTTAACCTTGGGCTCGCGGTGCTCGGGCGGGATTTCGACCTCCATCTCTGCAGTGCATGCACGAGAGGTGGCTGGAGGATCGATCGATGCGACCAATTGCTCATGCAGCTGAGGAGCTAGCTCGTCACTGCTCTGAGTGTGTCCTTATCTCGGTGATCGAGTTTGCCAGGACCTCCTGCCATTTGAGCCAAGTATTTTAAAAATGTCGAGTCGTTCTCAGCACTGATTGCAGAGGAAAACGGGGAGAGTCAGAACTGTCGGCTGGGTGCGTGATCATCTCGGTTGTACGACTTCCACGCCGGATAGATAGATAGACGTTGACCGTATTCTTGTCCGTGCTACTGTGCCAAGGAGAGTGGATTTCCTGCTCCTCGGCTCCATGGAGCCCTGTTTCTGAAAATTCAAAAATTATACTCCCTCCGTAAAGAAATACAAGAGACGTTTAAATCACTACTTCAATAATCTAAACGCTCTTATATTAGTTTAGGGTTAGAGTAGTATTTTAAAGTTTCAACAGATCCTAAAAAAAAATACAAATGAACATTGAGAGGTACGTACTACTATGCTATACTACACCTGTTCAAATACGCTTTGGTGTGAGCTGAGTATATATGAAAAAAAAATGTTACACTCACGCAAAAATCAGTTCCTCCGCGCTCGTCGGGCAGATGGCCTGCTAGGAATGGTTGGGACTCAAACAGACTGACAGACCAGCCGTGGCTGAAAGCGCCGACCAAAGCTTTTTGGAACAAAAGTAAAAATAACAAGCTGGTAGCGCACGAGATTGCTATACGTTTTAGCTATAGCCGGGCTGTGTTGCATGCAAAATAGTAACAAGTTGGTGGCAGTGATTCATTCGTCATCCTCCATATGGGAATATCGGTCCTTTTGTGTGTGTGTGTGTGTGTGTGTGTGTGTGTGTGTGTGTGGTGCTTTCTCCTTTCAAGTTAAGTTCCAAATCCTTCTGTCTTCCTCCGGTCGGTTGTTGTATTTGTTCCCGACTGAAGTGTTGTCTGATGAGGCATGCAGAAGCTAGATGGTAGGCAATACGAACTGGGGAGTCCATCTATGGCCAGTGGGTGAAGTTAGGGCAGTTTTGCAACTAATACAAAATATAAAAAGTTAGGGTAGTTTTTTGCGGATAGCATCGTATTGGTATTTGTTGAAGTATAAAATGAAGTACCGTCAGGTGTTTTCTCTATAAAAAAGATGCCGTGGTGCAAACTGCTGAGCCAATGTAAAACCCGCTCGTATGGGGGTTGTAAGACCATCAACCAATTTTGATGTTGCAACCCTACCTGCAAGCTGCAAGCACGACTTCCATCGAATAGCTTGCATACGCTATACAGAGATTGTCAACCTCGCGACAACATAATTTTTCTAAAAGAACGTTTGATTTATAATGGTTAAACATCTGACCATTACCGTTGTCTTTTTGGTCGTGAATGCCCTCCGGTCCTTCCGCTCTGGTCTGCCCCCGGTATGGCTCGATCAGATCGATCCTTTTTTGTCCGCGCGTGCGTGCGTGAGGAGGCTGGCGACCAGAATCAGAAGCAGAAGCAGAGGAGGCGCGGTGCAGACGGAAAGAAAATTCCCCGCGCTCCACCCGTGTCCCCTGCGCCGCTGCCTCGCCGTGCTCGGCCCGATCCTCCATTCTCGGGTGGATTTCTGCTCCAGGTCCTCCCATCATCGCCCCGCGTATCGTACGTCAGGGCGCCGCTGTTGATCAGACAGTCTCGTCGTCAGACGGTTAGAGCATCTGTCTCTTTCTTCACGTAGGAAATGGGCACCGCTTGTCATATTCTGCTCCGCTGCCGTGCGCGGCCGCCCCCCTCACGCCTCTGCAGCTGCAAGCGGCCACCACCACGGCCACAGCAGCGGCGTCCTCTTGTACGGGAGCACGCACAGGCAGGGTCACAACTCACGGCGCCATCTACATCGCTCCGGCCGATTCATCCCCTCCCAACCCCTTCTGGCAGCCGGTGTGCATTTAGGCCAGCGCATCCTCTCTGTTCGCCGACCGATTTTGTTGCTGCGCGGTGGTGCCCTGCGGCTCCGACCGTGCCCCGATAGGTTTCTTCTTCTTCAGCCCTACATTCCTGCCTAAGTGTGGAGTAGACATTCTGCGTTCTTGTGCCGATTTGTGAAGTGGAAGTAGCTTTGGGAAGTAATTGCAAGTCGTAGGCATTAGCTGTTTTTTGTTGAGCGGCTCAATTTAGGCGCATGCCACGCGTCACCCGGCCAGGTTGTGTCCTAGACAGTTGTAGGATCATCGCAACACGAACCATGTTGCAGGCAACCATTGCAACATGAACCATATTGTGGTCACCTTTGGCTTGCGTGACATTGCATTACTTGGGCCTTTTGTCATGCAATGCAACATGGGCCATGTTGCAGTGACCCATTGCAACATGGAAAATGTTGCGAACCCACCTTCCCATCAACAAGCCTCTCCTGGCCGCAACATCATCCATGTCGCAGTCATCTCATGTGTCCCATGATCACAACATCTCACTGTTGGTCGACGTCTATGGTCGCAGTTCCGCTGCCCCAGGCTCGTAGCATGACCTTCGGCAACAGTACTATTGTGATTTGCAATAGCAAGATCCAGCCATGGGGACACTCTCTTCCTCTCTTTGCCTAGGGGTACATGGATGTGGTCGATTTGGATGCATCGAGGAGGCACATCCATGGCGGAATCAGGAGGTAGGAGAAGAGGGGTCCTTAGCAAGTTCATGAATGGTAGGAGAAGAGGATCCATGCCAGGAATAGGGAGGTAGGAGAAGAGGGGTTGAGGGAGCATGTGGTTGTGCTCAATTTGGTTGGAGATAAGGTTAAATGGATAGCCGTGGGCGGGGTCCATAGGGCATATGGCAACCAAGCAGGCGATCAATGCGTGAGATGTTTTTCGACGGTTGATGCCCAACGTTTCCTTTGGTTTTATTAGATCTTTTTTATCACTGAGTGCACTAGAAATATTAATGTTGAACAACTCAATTGATTGGGTCTCACTTGAAACTACACATATCTTGGTAAGCAAAGCGGACATCTTGGAGCAAGTCAAAGTTGTTCTTTCTCTTTTAGTAGTACGTGTAGAGTGTTAGAACACATGGGCTTGGCCCATGTGCGTTGTCAGAAATTTCTAAATAAATCTCAAAGGCTTGTGTATAAATGGCAAGAGGTGAAGGTGCAATTTTTAGTGTGTCATACTCCTAGTGGAGGTGATGTGAGACTAATCTTTAGTCTTCCCACTCCACTTAGTGATTGGTATAATGAGAAAAAAAGGAACGTCACACGCACACGCTCGCTTGACCAGGCCAGGCCGTGTTCAGGGCCGAGGCAATGAGCTCTCCTGATGGCATCTCTTGGATACCTCCGAGTTGTTGCATAAACCATTCAACTGAACCATAGAAGCATGCGTGGGAATGAGCACATGGTGGACCGAAGGGGCGGGAGATTATCTGGTCCACCGGTGCTTGTGGTGCTGCAGGTACACCGAACTCACGTTGCACATTTAAAATGTTCAAAAAATTCTTTTTTTTGTGATATTCACACAACATTAATGTAGGTTGTCACAAAATTTGAAACAACACCCGACAAACAAAAATGACAAATTCAACATTGAACCCTACATAACATAAGTTGGGGTTTAGATTTGGCCAATTATCACATTGATGCCAAAATTGTCATTCCTGCATCTCAAGAAAATGTTTCAAATTTTGATACAAAATTTTGCAACAACATACAATGATGTTGTTTCAATTTGTTAGGCTTTCTAAAGATTTTTTAAAATGTTCTACGGCATCCGGTGCACCAGTAGTACCACAAGTGTGGGTGCACCAAATACATTCCCCTGAAGGGGGCAGCGGTGTATGCTGATTGCGTGGTTGTGATGAAAATATGTGATGTCCAATTCAAGCATTGTTTGCGGGTAGCCAATGCTACACAACACATGAGATTGCTAGACATTGTTTATAACAATAATATTTTATGTAATTGGATAGATGATCCTTTGTTTTTATATTCTTGAATCTCATGATAGTATTATGCAACACTCAATATAAAAGTACACACAGACATACCTACATGGTTGAGTAGTGGCATTTTGTCGTTGCCGATAGAGAGCCAGGGCCCTCGACGACATTATTGAAAAGCGGAACTCCTGGGAGAATCTTTCTGGTCACCCTCCATTTTCCGCAGAGCTCCGCTATTTTCAATAATGTTGGTTCTTGGTGCATCGAGGCTTTGGGGTCGCTAATGGCCCACCTTTAAGTGGGTATTTGCATGTTTAGTTTGTTTGGACGCAGGTTGTCGTGATGGTTGCATAGTGTTGTCGGTGTCAAAACCGGCGGATCTCGGGTAGGGGGTCCCGAACTGTGCGTCTAGGCGGATGGTAACAGGAGACAAGGGACACGATGTTTTTACCCAGGTTTGGGCCCTCTTGATGAAGGTAAAACCCTACTCCTGCTTGATTAATATTGATGATATGGGTAGTACAAGAGAAGATCTACCACGAGATCAGAGAGGCTAAACCCTAGAAGCTAGCCTATGGTATGATTGTTGTTTCGTCCTATGGACTAAAACCCTCCGGTTTATATAGACACCGGAGAGGGCTAGGGTTACACAGAGTCGGTTAAAATAGGAGGAGACCTATATATCCGTATCGCCAAGCTTGCCTTCCACGCCAAGGAAAGTCCCATCCGGACACGGGACTAAGTCTTCAATCTTGTATCTTCATAGTCCAGGAGTCCGGCCAAAGGTTATAGTCCGGCCATCCGGACACCCCTTAATCCAGGACTCCCTCAGTAGCCCCCGAACCAGGCTTCAATGACGATGAGTCCGGCGCGCAGATTGTCTTCGGCATTGCAAGGCGGGTTCTTCTCCAAATTTTGTGTACCTGTTGAATAGTGCCCGGCTTCTCGTGAATATTGCGCCCCTTGGCTTCCACGCCCAATAATGGCCGTCTTCCACGTGTCAAACGAATGCGAAAAGCCAGGGTGTTTTTACATTTACCCCCCTAGCTGCGCAAATGAGCTGCCTATAAAAGTGACGAGGATTTAGATCCGAATCACACCATCTTCCCTTCGCGAGCATTCATCCGAGCGCATCCGACAGAGATCCATTCCATCATGGCCAGCCAACACAGCTCCTCCTCTCGCCCTCCCAGCCCTCAGCCTGGAGGTTGGGAGAGATGTTCCGTCCCGCACAGCGAGCTAGTGACGCTCCAAACCAAGGGATTCCTTCCTCCGGCCTTCATGGTCCCGGTTCGAGCCGGACTTGCCACCTATAATGGCGGAGAGCAAGCGGAGAGCGCCCCGATCCCTCCAAAGGAGAGCGGGTATGCCTTGTCCCTTATCCGATAAGAGGGCTTGGATTTCCAATTCATCCGTTTCTCTCGGGGGCTCACGGAGTTCTACGGCCTCGGTTGCACAACCTTACGCCTGCTTCCATATTGCATATTGCGGGCTTCGTAGCCCTTTGCGAGCTGTTTTTGGGCATCGAGGCTCATTTCGCGCTATGGAAGAAGCTGTTCTGCCTTGTGCCCCGTTCTCAGGAGGGGTCGATATATCAAGTGGGCGGAGCCGAACTATGGCGCATCGCCGGGACCGGATATCTATCCGGAACCCCAAGGAAGCCGTTGGAAGACTGGCCTTCAGAATGGTTTTATATAGAAGACGTCCCCCTGCCGGACCTCGCTCGGATCGGCCTCCCGAGTTCAATAATGCTCCTTTGAAGAAGCGCCTAAGCTGGCGTCCACGGAGCCCTCGGAGGAAAATGACAAGGACATCCTTTACCGATGAGCCGGATAAGGTTGTTAGCTCATTCGGATGACCATGATCGGGGTAATGGCCACATGCATTATGCGGGGGGTGTAGCCGCTTCAGTATAGAGGCCACCCCATGTGAGATTTCAACGGGGAGGATGATGCCACCCTCTGCGGCCGTAAGGGGCCGGGATCGGTTGCCGCTCTGACGAAGATCTTGTCCGCATTGTACAAGGGAGAAGAGGAGTTCCTCCGCGTCAATCCACAGGGCGGATTTTCTATGTACAATCCTCCAATCTGGGTAAGCGACACTTCTTTTTGCCCATCCGTTCCATATTCCCATAGTTAAGTACCTTATCTTGTGATTTCGACGCAGGAATTGCGCCGGGCCGTAAAGGATATAAACAACCCTCCTCCACAACCCGAGGATCCGAACGGTCCCTCGATCCGCCTCCCAAGAGGATCCGGACATATCCGTGGAGCTGATCGATGGGGTATTTCACCAATCGAGCATCAACAATGCCTTGGTGGCTATTATGTACCGATTATCTGGAATGCTTCCCGCCTCACAAGTAATCGAGACCGAAGTACCAATACTTGAAGATGATCCATCCGTGCTTATTTTTTATCACCGTATACCAATGATGTTTCGCGAGGGAGGATCCCGAGTGGAATGCCGAACTGGCGCGACTAGCCAACAGGGGACCGCGAGGGCGGGTAGGCTAAAGAGACACGCAGTCCGGGTCGAGGCAGCGGCGCAGCAGTAAGGCGCGCTACCTTATTCCAAGGTATTATTCTTACAATGCATACTAACACCCATGCTCTCCTTTTTTTAGGAAAAAGAGGGCTCGCCGGACTATATCCGGAGAGATTGCCAATCGAGCCTCCACCGGCCAGGCTCCAAAGCCAGGTCCAGAAGCAGAGGGAACACGGGCGCAAGGCTTGACGCTCCTCCGACAGAGGATGCGGACAGACTGTCCGCCACCAATTCCGAGGTGGAGAGTGCCATGAATCACAGGCGTCACCGAACAGTTCTTCGTGACGCTTGTTTCTCCCAAGAGGCATTGAATGCCTTCAATTTGGGAGATGCGTACCTCCGTGCCGCTCAAAATGGTCTAGCCAGAGCCACGGAGCAGTATGTGAAAGACATACGGGTGAGAAAATTTGATGGTTATATATGTCAGTAGCCCCCGAGACTTGAAACAGTTAGAATAACTGATTTAAGGATCATTTGTTATGCAGGATCTTACAAAAAAGAATACCCAACTGTCCCAGGAGCTGGAAGAGTGCAAAGCCCAACTTGAAGCCGCACTAGCCGCGGCAGGGGAGGCCAAGGATACCCCCTCTGGTAATATACGCTTCGAAAGATAAGTATGTTGTGAAGTGCGGCGTGTGTGCAAATCTGACAATATCATTGCAGATGGCGCCGGAGTGGATCCGGACAAGCAACAACTCTTGCGCCAGTTAAAGGCCGGTGAGAGCGTTCTTACGAGGGTGAGGCAGGGGAAGAATAATCTCCAATATGCCAACACCCAGCTGGGCGAGGAACTAAAGGATGTTCGTGCCCAGCTGTCGGACTCCGTGAAGGAGAATCGACGGCTTCAACACGACATTTTTAGTAAGTGCTTGAACGAACTTTGAAAAAGAGTTCGGCGAGGAAGTCGACTAACAGAGTTATGTCTGTAGGTATGCTCACTGTGTCGCCCCGCAGAGGAAATGCCCGTTCTACGGGTGGTATCGGTGTCAAAACCGCGGATCTCGGGTAGGGGGTCCCGAATCGTGCGTCTAGGGCGATGGTAACAGGAGACAAGGGACACGATGTTTTTACCTGTGTTCGGGCCCTCTCGATGGAGGTAAAACCCTACTCCTCGCTTGATTAATATTGATGATATGGGTAGTACAAGAGTGGATCTACCACGAGATCGAGAGCGGCTAAACCCTAGAAGCTAGCCTATGGTATGATTGTTGTTCGTCCCACGGACTAAAACCCTCCGGTTTATATAGACACCGGATAGGGTTAGGGTTACACAGAGTCGGTTACAATGGTAGGAGATCTACATATCCAGATCGGCAAGCTTGCCTTCCACGCCAAGGAAAGTCCCATCCGGACACGGACGAAGTCTTCAATCTTGTATCTTCATAGTCCGTGAGTCCGCCAACTGTGATAGTTCGGCTATCCGGACACCCCTAATCCAGGACTCCTCGGTGACCTTCTTCCCGAAGTTTTTCAACCGCATTTAACGAAGTTCGGCAGTGATGAAAGGCGTCGCCTGTGCCTTGTGGCTATCTGTCTCCATGCCCAAGGCCTTGGAGAGCTTGCAGAGAGGCTTAAGGAGCGCGGCGCTCCGATTATGGAAGATATCGGCTCGCCATCAAGGTGCCAGGAGGCTCGGGCCATGGTGAAGACGCGGTACACGGTTGTCGACCCAAACCACATGGCCGAGGTCGGACCTGTGGGGGCCGATGGGAAGGAGATCCCTGTGAGCTTAGTGTACGGCCAAGTAGAGTTGGCCGCCAAGTATTCCCAACAGGACTGTAAACTGGACAGCCTGTTGGATGGTATTGAAGAGGAATATGCTCGGTCAAATTGACTATGTATTTAAGATGACATGTAAAATGCCTTCTAGCCGGATTGTAGATCGTATGTCATGGCGGACCTTTTCGCTTCAACCTCGGGACCCGATAGTCCGGAGTGTGTCCGAATACCCTCTCGGTTATGTAAGAACCGGGCATGCATGGAGACCAAAGCGTAGGGGTCATTAGTGCTTGAATGCATAAGTGCCCAACTAGTTATGTTATATTACATGGTTAGTAAGAAACATCTTCCAGGAGAATAGTTCCGTTAGGGGTTCCTTTTTCTGGGAGGCATGCCCTAAAGTGCATGTCCCGGACTGCGAAAAAAATGTAAGAGCATCCGGGGCAGATAAATAAACAAGTGAGAAATCATATTTAGTTCACCGATGAATATTCCCTTAAGAACGCTTAGCTTTCGGCTTCACCCGGTACTGAGGTACACATCCGGCTGACTGGCAAGAATAATCGCAGAGGTGCTCCCTTTACCGCCTAGCCGAACAATCGGGAACGAGGGGTAAGCACAGGAGCCGAGCAACCCAGCTTGGCCAAAACTTAAGTCATGTCGATGCATATAATGGTGAATAAAAGGTACATGCGGAAGTGTGACACATGTGTTGGGCGTGAAGCCCGCATAAGTAAGCTTCTGTTAAGGAAGCCCCTGTTGGAAATATGCCCTAGAGGCAATAATAAAAGCATTATTATTATTATATTTCCTTGTTCATGATAATTGTCTTTTATTCATGCTATAATTGTATTATCCGGAAATCGTAATACACGTGAATACATAGACCACAATACGTCCCTAGTGAGCCTCTAGTTGACTAGCTCGTTGGTCAACAGATAGTCATGGTTTCGACTATGGACATCGATGTCGTTGATTAACGGGATCACGTCATTAGGAGAATGACGTGATGGACAAGACCCAATCCTAAGCATAGCACAAGATCATGTAGTTCGCTTTTGCTAGAGCTTTTTCAATGTCAAGTATCTCTTCCTTAGACCATGAGATCGTGTAACTCCGGATACCGTAGGAGTGCTTTGGGTGTACCAAAGGTCACAACGAATCGGGTGACTACAAAGGTGCACTACAGGTATCTCCGAAAGTGTACATTGGGTTGACACGGATCGAGATCGGATTTGTCACTCCGTATGACGGAGAGGTGTCTCTGGGCCTACTCGGTAATGCATCATCATAATGAGCTCAAAGTGACCAAGTGTTTGGTCACGGGATCATGCCTTACGGTCCGAGTCAAGTGACTTGCCGGTCACGAGACTGAACAAGGTAGTGGGATACCGACGATCGAGTCTCGGGCAAGTAACGCATCGATTGACAAAGGGAATAGTATACTTGGGTTGCTTGAATCCTCGACATCGTGGGTTCATCCGATGACATCATCGAGGAGCATGTGGGAGCCAACATGGGTATCCAGATCCCGCTGTTGGTTATTGACCTGAGAGCGCCTCGGTCATGTCTGCAGATGTCTCCGAACCCGTAGGGTCTACACACTTAAGGTT
Source organism: Aegilops bicornis (assembly GCA_021605145.1). Classification (NCBI taxonomy): domain Eukaryota; kingdom Viridiplantae; phylum Streptophyta; class Magnoliopsida; order Poales; family Poaceae; genus Aegilops; species Aegilops bicornis. Next base: position 700,520,457 of record CM038673.1, on the reverse strand, counting down.
CGGTGACGCTTAGGGTTATTAGGAAGACTTGTATGTGATTACTGAATGTTGTTCGAATCCGGATGAGATCCCGGACGTCACGAGGAGTTCCGGAAGGGTCCGGAGGTAAAGATTTATATATGGGAAGTTGTCAAACGGACACCGGAAAGTATCGGGCGTCTGGGTATTGTCTGGGGCCACCGGACGGGTTCCGGTGGTCCACCGGGTGGGGCCACCCCCCCCAGGGGGCCACATGGGCTGGGGGGGGATAGCAGCCAGCCCCTGGTGGGCTGGGTGCGCCCCCCCCCCCCCCCTTGGGCCCATGCGCCTAGGGTTTGGGGGGAACCCTAGAAGGGGCGCCTTGCTTGGGGGCAAGCCACCCCTCCTCAAGCCGCCCCCTCTAGATGCCATCTAGAGGGGCCGGCCCCCCTTTCCCCTTCCCCCTATAAATAGAGGGGTGAGGGGAGGGCAGCCGCACCCAAGCCAAGGCGCAGCCCCTCCCCTCCCCAACACCTCTCCTCCTCCGTACGTGCTTGGCGAAGCCCTGTCGGAGTACTGCAGCACCAACAACACCATCCGTCGTGCTGCCGTTGGAGCTGTCTTCCTCAACCTCTCCTTCCTCCTTGCTGGATCAAGACGGAGGAGACGTCGTCCGTACCATACGTGTGTTGAACGCGGAGGTGCTGTCCGTTCAGCACTTGGTCATCGGTGATCCGAATCACGGCGAGTACGACTCCATCATCACCATCCCCTTGAACGCTTCCGCACTCGATCTACAAGTGGTATGTAGATGCAAACTCACTCCCTTGACTCGTTGCTTAGATGAACTCATAGATGGATCTTGGTGAAACCGTAGAAAAAATTTAATTTTCTCGCAACGCTCCCCAACAAAGGGCATCATGAGCTAGGTCTATGCGTTGTTCTCTATTGCACGAGTAGAACACAATTTTGTTGTGGGCGAGATCTTGTCAACTTGCTTGCCGCTACTAGTCTTATCTTGCTTCAGCGGTATTGTGGGATGAAGCGGCCGGACCAACCTTACACGACGCTTACGTGAGACCGGTTCCACCGATCGACATGCACTAGTTGCATAAGGTGGCTGGCGGGTGTCTGCTCTCCCACTTTAGTTGGAGCGGATTCGATGAAAAGGGTCCTTATGAAGGGTAAATAGAAGTTGACAAAATCACGTTGTGGTTATTCGTAGGTAAGAAAAAGTTCTTGCTAGAACCCAATTGCAGCCACGTAAAAGATGCAACAACAATTAGAGGACGCCTAACTTGTTTTTGCAAAGCAATTGTCATGTGATGTGATATGGCCAGAAGTTGTGATGAATGATGAATGACATATTGTGATGTATGAGATCATGTTCTTGTAATAGGAATCACGACTTGCATGTCGATGAGTATGACGACCGGCAGGAGCCATAGGAGTTGTCTTTATTTTGTATGACCTGCGTGTCATTGAAGAACGTCGTGTAAATTACTTTACTTTATTGCTAAACGCGTTAGCCATAGAAGTAGAAGTAGTCGTTGGCGTGACAACTTCATGAAGACACGATGATGGAGATCATGATGATGGAGACCATGGTGTCATGCCGGTGACAAGATGATCATGGAGCACAGAAGAGGGAGATCAATGGAGCTATATGATATTGGCCATATCATGTCACTACTATATAATTGCATGTGATGTTTATTATGTTTATGCATCTTGTTTACTTAGAACGACGGTAGTAAATAAGATGATACCTTACAACAATTTCAAGAAGTGTTCTCCCCTAACTGTGCACCGTTGCTAAAGTTCGTCGTTTTGAAGCACCACGTGATGGTCGGTTGTGATAGATCCTTACGTTCACATACAACGGGTGTAAGACAGTTTTACACATGCAAAACACTTAGGGTTAACTTGACGAGCCTAGCATGTGCAGGCATGGCCTCGGAACACGGAGACCGAAAGGTCGAACACGAGTCGTATGGAAGATACGATCAACATGAGAATGTTCACCGACGATGACTAGTCCGTCTCACGTGATGATCGGACACGGCCTAGTCGACTCGGATCGTGTAACACTTAGATGACTAGAGGGATGTCTAATCTGAGTGGGAGTTCATTAAGATAATTTGATTAGATGAACTTAATTATCATGAACTTAGTCTAAAACCTTTGCAAATATGTCTTGTAGATCAAATGGCCAACGCTCATGTCAACCTTGAACTTCAACGCGTTCCTAGAGAAAACCAAGCTGAAAGATGATGGCAGCAACTATACGGACTGGGTCCGGAACACGAGGATCATCCTCATAGCTGCCAGAAACAATATGTCCTAGAAGGACCGCTAGGTGACGCCTCCGTCCTGCAGAACCAAGACATTATGAATGCTTGGCAAACTTCGGCCGATGATTACTCCCTCGCTCAAAGGCGGCATGCTTTCTGACCTTAGAACCGGGGTTCCAAAAGCGTTTTGAGCAACACGGAGCATATGAGATGTTCGAAGAGCTGAAACTAGTTTTCCAAGCTCATGCCCGGGTCGAGAGATATGATGTCTCCGAGAAGTTCTATAGTTGTAAGATGGAGGAAAACAGTTCTGTCAGTGAGCACATACTCAAAATGTCTGGGTTGCACAACCGCCTGTCCCAGCTGGACATAAACCTCCCGGACGAGGCGGTCATTGACAGAATCCTTGATCGCTCCCACCAAGCTACAAGAGCTTTGTGATGAACTACAATATGTGGGGATGGTGAAGACCATTCCGAAGTATTCTCAATCTTGAAGTCGTGAGAGGTTGAAATCAAGAAAGAACATCAAGTGTTGATGGTCAACAAAACCACTAAGTTCAAGAAGGGCAAGGGCAAGAAGAACTTCAAGAAGGATGGCAAGGAGGTTGCCGCCCGCATTAAGCAAGTTGCCGGAAGAAGTCAAAGAATGGACCCAAGCACGAGACTGAGTGCTTTTATTGCAAGGGAAGGGTCACCGAAGCGGAACTGCCCCAAATACTTAGCGGATAAGAAGGCCGGCAACACCAAAGGTATATTTGATATACATGTAATTGATGTGTACCTTACCAAGACTCGTAGTAACTCCCCGGGTATTTGATACCGGTGCCGTTGCTCATATTTGTAACTCACAGCAGGAGCTGCGGAATAAGCGGAGACTGGCAAAGGACGAGGTGACGATGCGCGTCGGAAATGGTTCCAGAGTCGCTGTGATTGCCGTCGGCACGCTACCTCTACATTTACCCACGGGATTAGTTATGAACCTCAATAATTGTTATTTAGTGCCAAGTTTGAGCATGAACATTGTGTCTGGATCTCGTTTAATGCGAGATGGCTACTCATTTAAATCCGAGAATAATGTTCTATTTATATGAGAGATATGTTTTATGGTCATGCTCCGATGGTCAATGGTTTATTCTTAATGAATCTCGAGCGTAGTGTTACACATATTCATAGCGTAAATACCAAAAGATGTAAAGTTGATAACGATAGTCCCACATACTTGTGGCACTGCCGCCTTGGTCACATTGGTGTCAAGCGCATGAAGAAGCTCCATGCTGATGGACTTTTGGAGTCTCTCGATTATGAATCATTTGACACATGCGAACCATGCCTCATGGGCAAAATGACCAAGACTCCGTTCTCAGGAACAATGGAGCGAGCAACCAACTTGTTGGAAATCATACATACCGATGCGTGCGGTCCAATGAGTGTTGAGGCTCGCGGAGGATATCGTTATGTTCTCACTCTCACAGATGACTTGAGTAGATATGGGTATGTCTACTTGATGAAACACAAGTCTAAGACCTTTGAAAAGTTCAAGGAATTTCAGAATGAAGTAGAGAATCAACGTGACCGAAAGATAAAATTCTTACGATCGGATCGTGGAGGAGAATATTTAAATCACGAATTTGGTACACACTTAAGAAAATGTGGAATCGTTTCACAACTCACGCCGCCTGGAACACCTCAGCGTAACGGTGTGTCCGAACGTCGTAATCACACTCTATTGGATATGGTGTGATCCATGATGTCTCTTACCGATTTACCGCTATCATTTTGGGGATACGCTCTAGAGACAGCTACATTCACTTTAAATAGGGCACCGTCTAAATCCGTTGAGATGACACCGTATGAATTATGGTTTGGGAAGAAACCTAAGTCGTCGCTTCTAAAAGTTTGGGGATGCGATGCTTATGTCAAGAAACTTCAACTTTGAAAAGCTCGAACCCAAGTCGGAAAAATGCGTCTTCATAGGATAAGAAACCATTGGGTATACCTTCTACTTAAGATCCGAGGGCAAGATCTTTGTTGCCAAGAACGGATCCTTTCTCGAAAAGAGTTTCTCTCGAAAGAAGTAAGTGGGAGGAAAGTAGAACTCGATGAAGTACTACCTCTTGAACGGGAAAGTAGTGCAGCTCGGAAAATGTTCTGTGATGCCTACACCAACCGAAGAGGAAAATAATGATGATGATCAAGGTACTTCGGATCAAGTAGCTACTGAACTTCGTAGGTCCACAAGGACACGTTCCGCACCAGAGTGGTACGGCAACCCTGTCCTGGAAATCATGTTGTTAGACAACGGTGAACCTTCGAACTATGAAGAAGCGATGGCGGGCCCAGATTCCAACAAATGGCTAGAAGCCATGAAATCCGAGATAGAATCCATGTATGAAAACAAAGTATGGACTTTGGTGACTTGCCCGATGATCGGCGACGATAGAAAACAAATGGATCTTTAAGAAGAAGACGGACGCGGATGGTAATGTCACCATCTATAAAGCTCAACTTGTCGCTAAGGGTTATCGGCAAGTTCAAGGGATTGACTACGATGAGACTTTCTCTCCCGTAGCGAAGCTTAAGTCCGTCCGAATCATGTTAGCAATTGCCGCATACTATGATTATGAGATATGGCGGATGGACGTCAAAACAGCGTTCCTTAACGGTTATCTTAAGGAAGAGTCAGTATATGATGCAGCCGGAGGGTTTTGTCGATCCTAAGAATGCTAACAAAGTATGCAAGCTCCAATGATCCATTTATGGGCTGGTGCAAGCATCTCGGAGTTGGAACATTCGCTTTGATGAGATGATCAAAGCGTTTGGGTTATCTTGAGACTTATGGAGAAGCCTGCGTTTACAAGAAAGTGAGTGGGAGCTCAGTAGCATTTCTCATATTATATGTAGATGACATACTTTTGATGGGAAATGATATAGAATTCTTGGACAACATTAAGGCCTACTTGAATAAGTGTTTTCAATGAAGGACCTTGGAGAAGCTGCTTATATATTAGGCATCAAGATCTATAGAGATAGATCGAGACGCCTCATAGGTCTTTCACAAAGCACATACCTTGATAAGATTTTGAAGATGTTCAAAATGGATCAGTCCAAGAAGGGGTTCTTGCCTGTATTGCAAGGTGTGAGATTGAGCTCGGCTCAATGCCCGACCACGGCAAAAGATAAAGAAGAGATGAGCGTCATCCCCTATGCCTCAGCCATAGGATCTATTATGTATGCCATCTTTGTGTACCAGACTGATGTAAACCTTGCCATAAGTTTGGTAGGAAGGTACCAAAGTAATCCCGCAAGGAACACTGGACAGCGGTCAAGAATATCCTAAAGTACCTAAAAAGGACAAAGGACATGTTTCTCGTTTATGGAGGTGACGAAGAGCTCATCGTAAAGGGTTACGTCGACGCTAGCTTCGACACAGATCTGGATGACTCTAAGTCACAAACCGGATACGTGTATATGTTGAATCGTGGAAGCAAGATGCCGGTGCACCGCAAGCAGAGCGTCGTGGCGGGATCTACATGTGAAGCGGAGTACATGGCAGCCTCGGAGGCAGCGCATGAAGCAATTTGGGTGAAGGAGTTCATCACCGACCTAGGAGTCATACCCAATGCGTCGGGGCCGATCAAACTCTTCTGTGACAACACCGGAGCTATTGCCCTTGCCAAGGAGCCGTGTTTCACAAGAAGACCAGGCACATCAAGCGCCGCTTCAACTCCATCCGTGAAAATGTTCAAGATGGAGACATAGAAATTTGTAAAGTGCATACGGATCTGAATGTCGCAGATCCGTTGACTAAACCTCTTCCGCTGGCAAAACATGATCAACACCAGAACTCTATGGGTGTTCGATTCATCACAATGTAACTAGATTATTGACTCTAGTGCAAGTGGGAGACTGTTGGAAATATGCCCTAGAGGCAATAATAAAAGCATTATTATTATATTTCCTTGTTCATGATAATTGTCTTTTATTCATGCTATAATTGTATTATCCGGAAATCGTAATACACGTGTGAATACATAGACCACAATACGTCCCTAGTGAGCCTCTAGTTGACTAGCTCGTTGGTCAACAGATAGTCATGGTTTCACGACTATGGACATCGAGATGTCGTTGACAAGCGGGATCACGTCATTAGGAGAATGACGTGATGGACAAGACCCAATCCTAAGCATAGCACAAGATCGTGTAGTTCGTTTTGCTAGAGCTTTTTCAATGTCAAGTATCTCTTCCTTAGACCATGAGATCGTGTAACTCCCGGATACCGTAGGAGTGCTTCGGGTGTACCAAAGGTCACAACGTAACTGGGTGACTATAAAGGTGCACTACAGGTATCTCCGAAAGTGTCTGTTGGGTTGACACGGATCGAGATCGGATTTGTCACTCCGCATGTATGACGGAGAGGTATCTCTGGGCCCACTTTCGGTAATGCATCATCATAATGAGCTCAAAGTGACCAAGTGTTTGGTCACGGGATCATGCATTACTGATGCGAGTAAAGTGACTTGCCGGGTAACGAGACCGAACAAGGTATTGGGATACCGACGATCGAGTCTCGGGCAAGTAACGCATCGATTGACAAAGGGAATAGTATCTGGGTTGCTTGAATCCTCGACATCGTGGTTCATCCGATGACATCATCGAGGAGCATGTGGGAGCCAACATGGGTATCCAGATCCCGCTGTTGGTTATTGACTGAGAGCGTCTCGGTCATGTCGCAGATGTCTCCCGAACCCGTAGGGTCTACACACTTAAGGTTCGGTGACGCTAGGGTTATTAGGAAGACTTGTATGTGATTACCGAATGTTGTTCGGAGTCCCGGATGATATCCCGGACGTCACGAGGAGTTCCGGAAGGGTCCGGAGGTAAAGATTTATATATGGGAAATTGTCAAACGGACACCGGAAAGTTTCGGGGGCATACTGGTATTGTACCGGGACCACCGGAAGGGTTCCGGAGGTCCACTGGGAGGGGCCACCCCTCCCGGGGGGCCACATGGGCTGCGTGGGGATAGCAGCCAGCCTCGGTGGGCTGGGTGCGCCCCTATGGGCCCTTGCGCTTAGGGTTGGGGGGAACCCTAGAAGGGGGCGCCCCTTGCTTGGGGGGCAAGCCACCCCTCCCTGGCCGCCGCCCCCCTCTAGATTCCCATCTAGAGGGGCCGGCCCCCTTGCCCCTTCCCCCTATAAATAGAGGGGTGAGGGGAGGGCAGCCGCACCCAAGCCAAGGCGCAGCCCTCCCCTCCCCAACACCTCTCCTCCTCCGCACGTGCTTGGCGAAGCCTGCCGAATCTTCTTTGCACCCACAACACCACGCCGTCGTGCTGCCATTGGAGTTGTCTTCCTCAACCTCTCCTTCCTCCTTGCTGGATCAAGACGGAGGAGACGCCGTCCGTACCGTACGTGTGTTGAACGCGGAGGTGCTGTCCGTTCAGTACTTGGTCATCGGTGATCCGAATCACGACGAGTGCACGACTCCATCACCACCATCCCTTGAACGCTTCCACACTCGATCTACAAGTGGTATGTAGATGCAAACTCACTCCCTTGACTCGTTGCTTAGATGAACTCATAGATGGATCTTGGTGAAACCGTAGAAAAATTTTAATTTTCTAGCGTTCCCCAACAGCCCCAGTATAACGGCGCGGATAAGCGGCGTCAATTGTGTGCGAACAAGGCGCGAACGAGCCCTTAAAGGATGTAAGAGAAAGGGAGGGAGAAGGAGAGAAATATAAGACAGCTAATGTGTAAAAATAGACAGAGGAAGGAGACGAACACAGAGTCCGGCGCTAGGCGTAGAATCTTCGGAGACGGGCTGCATTCCATGGGTTCGGCTCGAGTCGGTTATCCGATGCATCTCGCAGATGGTACGATCCACCAGTCAGGACTTGGTCAATAATAAAGGGACCTTCCCATTTGGTCTTGAGTTTGTCCTTTTTCTTGTTCGGCAGGCGTAGAACTAACTCGCCAACATTGTAAGTTTTGGCTCGTACTTCTCTGCTTTGATATCTTCGAGCCTGCTGTTGATAGAATGCGAAACGGGCTTTTGCCACGCCACGCTCCTCCTCCAAGGCGTCCAAACTGTCCTGCCGATCGAGTTCGGCTTCTCTTTCTTCGTACATGCGCACGCGAGGTGAGTCATGAATTATGTCACAGGGAAGAACTGCCTCTGCGCCGTATACCATAAAGAATGGTGTGAATCCGGTGGTGCGATTTGGCGTGGTCCGCAGCCCCCAGAGTACGGAGTCGAGCTCCTCTTCCCAGTGCGTGTTAGATTCCTTGAGGGACCGCACTAATCTGGGTTTAATGCCGCTCATAATTAGACCATTTGCTCGCTCGACTTGACTGTTAGTTTATGGGTGATAGACTGAAGCATAGTCGAGCTTGATGCCCATGTTTTTGCACCAGAGTTTGACCTCGTCGGCCGTAAAGTTCGTGCCATTATCAGTGATGATGCTATGGGGGACGCCGTAACGGTGTACGACCCCTGATATGAGATCTATCACCGGTCCGGATTCTGCCGTCTTAACAGGCTTGGCCTCTATCCATTTGGTGAATTTATCCACCATGACCAGTAGGTATTTTTGCTTGTGGGTTCCTCCTTTAAGGGGTCCAACCATGTCAAGCCCCAGACGTGAAGGGCGGTGATGGGTATAGTTTGGAGGCGGTGGGTGGCATGTGGCTTTGGTTAGCAAAGAGCCGGCAGCCGACGATCGTTGGACTAAGTCCTGAGCATCTGCCGGCCGTCGGCCAATAAAATCCTGTACGGAAGGCCTTGTTTACAAGGGCCAGACTCTGGCGTGGTGCCGGCCGAGTCCGCATGAATTTCAGGCAGAGATTCCGCCCTTCCTCTTCGGAGATACACCTTTGAAGGACTCGGTGGTGCTTTTCTTATAAAGCTCTCCCTCATGGACTTTATAGGCTTTTAGATCGCCGCACTATGCAGCGTGCCTCGCTTTTGGTCCTTGGGAAGTTCTGCCTGATTAGGTAGGCTAGGAATGGATTACGCTTGCAGGGCAATGACCGCCATTATTACGTGGGTGAAGATCTTGCTGCTGGCGAGCCTCCGGTTGTGTCGTAATGTTCGTGTCGGGCAAGGCGGTTGGGTCCGGGCTGTTATTTCCGGACTCCTTCCCATAATACGGATGGCTTGAACAGCCTCTCTAAGAAGATATTGGGGACGGCATCGCGCTTTGCGCCAATGCGTGCCAAGACGCCCGCTGCTGATTGTTTTCCCGAGCTATATGGTGAAATTCGAGCCCTTGAACCGAAATGACATTTTTAGGATGGCGTTGCGATAAGCTGCCATTTTCGGATCCTTGGCATCAAAGTCTCCATTTATTTGGGATATCGCGAGGTTGAATCGCGCACCTCTAGGCGTTGAATGCCCATGGAGATCGCCATCCGGAGACCATGTAGAAGGGCCTCAGATTCGATTGCGTTGTTGAGTACGTATACATTATCTCGAGTACGTATTGAATCGTATCTCTGTTGGGGACGTCGAACGACGCCAGCCCCCGACCGCCAACATTTTGGAGCCGTCGAAGTGCATGATCCAGTTGGAATATGTGCCGTACTCTTTAGGGAGTTCGGCTTCAGTCCATTCGGCGACGAAGTCGGCCAAAATTTGCGACTTAATAGCTCACCGTGGCTTATAGGTTATGTCGAACGGGAGGAGCTCAATGGCCCATTTGGCAATCCGGCCCGTCGCGTCGCGGTTGTTTATAATGTCGTTAAGAGGTACTTCGGAGGCTACTGTTATCGAACACTCTTGAAAGTAGTGTTGCAGCTTCCGGGATGCCATAAACACCGTGTACGCTATCTTTTGATAATGTGGATACCGTGACTTGCATGGAGTGAGGACAATGGACACGTAGTAAACTGGTTTTTGAAGGGGGAACTTGTGTCCGTCCATTTCTCGTTCGACAACGAGCACCGCACTTACAACTTGATGAGTTGCGGCGATGTATAATAGCATTGGTTCGCCCATGTTAGGCACGTTCAGGACCGGGTTTGTTGCCAATATGGCTTTTATTTCTTCTAGCCCGGCCGTGGCGGCCTCCATCCACTCGAAGTGTTCGGTGCGCCGGAGGAGGCGATAAAGGGGTAATGCCTTTTCTCCCAAGCGAGAGATAAAGCGGCTTAGAGCCGCCACGCATCGAACAATTTTGTATTTGTTTGATGTCCTTTGGGATATCCAATTGTGACAGAGCTTCGGATCTTGGCTGGGTTTGCTTCAATTCCTCTTAGGATACAATGAAGCCCAAGAGCTTTCCTACGGGTACGCGAAAATGCATTTTTCCCAAGTTAAGCTTGATGTCATATGTTCGGAGGTTGTCGAATGTGGGCCTCAAGTCGTCTACTAGAGTTTCGACATGCTTGGTTTTGACGACCACATCATCTACGTATGCCTCCACTATTTTGCCGATTTGGTTGGCCAGACATGTCTGAATCATGCGCTGATATGTTGCGCCGGCGTTTTTGAGCCCGAAGGGCATTGTGTTGAAGTAGAATGGGCCGTATGGGGTGATGAATGAAGTTGCGGCTTGGTCAGGCTCTGCCATCTTAATTTGATGGTAGCCGGAGTATGCATCGAGGAAACACAATGAATCGTGTCCTGCGGTAGCGTTGATAATTTGATCGATGCGGGGAGGGGAAAGGATCCTTTGGGCAAGCCTTGTTGAGGTCCTTGAAATCGACGCATAGGGCGCTGTGGATTTGTCCTTCTTAGGTACCATCACCAGGTTTGCTAGCCAGTCCGGATGTTTTATATCTCCGATGAATCCGGCCTCCAATAGTTTGGCTAGCTCCTCTCCCATGGCTTGTCTCTTAGGTTCGGAGAAACGCCAAGAGCCTGCTTGATCGCTTGAATCCTTTTAGGATGTTTAGGCTGTGCTTTCGGTCGTGGCGTGGGATTCCTGGCATGTCTGAAGGGTGCCAGGCAAAAATGTCCTAATTTTCGCGTAGGAATTCTCGTAATGCGGCGTCTACATCAGGGTTTAATTGCGCCCCGATGGAGGCCGTTTTTGTAGGGTCCGTTGGATGGACTTGGAATTTGACTATTTCGTCTGCCGGTTTAATGGAGGTGGACTTGGATCTTTTATCGAGTATCATGTCATCCCTGTTCACCGTGGAGCGCAGCACAGTCAGTTCCTCGGCCGCTAGGGCTTCGGATAGTGACTCAAGGGCGGTCGGGTTGTCTTATTTTCGGTAGCGGAGTGCTATGTCCGGTCACTAGCAAGAGTGATGATTCCGTTGGGCCGGGCATTTTGAGCTTCATGTACCCGTAATGGGGTATTCACGCTGAACAGGGCCACTTGGAACGTGACCTCCTCGGACCTGTAATTATCCGGCATGTCAACACCACATCCGGTGTGATTTTTCTGTACAACACGCTACCCGACCGGGATTATTCCTCTAAAGGTTGTGCTGCTTCGCTCAATGCGGCTCCGATCTATTTCCATTTTTCAAGGGTTTCCTCGTAAATGAGGTTCAATCCGCCACCGTCCATGAGTACCTTGGTAAGGCGAAAGTCGTCCACTATTGGACTGAGGACCAATGCGGCTGGTGCTCGGGCTGTTCGGAATTTAGGTTCATCATTGGCATTAAAGGTAATAGCCGTGTCACTCCATGGGTTTATCGTTGCTACTTGGTAGACTTCGACAAGGCTGCTGAGTGTTCGTTTCCGCATATTATTTGATGCGAAAGTCTCGAAGACTGTTAATGCCGTACTGGTACCCCTGGGCTGGTGCTCTGTGGATTCTGGGGTTAGAAGCTCTTCGCCACTTTTGGCCACCTGTCGGAGTATCCAACATGCTCTAAGGCTATGAGTTGGTGTGGCGCCCTCTGTACTATGAATTTTACAGGGTCCATTGGGCCATCCCTCCAGTACGGTTCCATGCCCTGTAGGGTTTTTTTGTTTTTTGGTGTTTAACCCGGGTGACTGTCGATAATGCACCCCTTTATTTCGGACTGGGCTTGTATTCAGGGCCGGATTGTCCCAAAATCTTACTTCGGTTTTCCAGGCGCTTTTCATCGCACAGTACTTTCGTACTATGGACGCCAAGTCAGCAAATCGTTTAATTTCACGGCGACCTATGGCGTTGAGGATTCCCTTGTCCGTGCAATTATTGCAGAAGAATGAAATTGCGTCTTCTTCGCGGCAGTCCTTTATCCTGTTCATAACCAGGAGGAATCTGGCCCAAAGAATGATGTAATCGCTTCCACGGGCTCTTGCCTAATTTTGGATAGATCGCATATGTTCGAGTGGGTGGGTGGAATTAAATCCGAAACCTCACCCAATCTGAGACTCAAGGGCCAAGGAGTTTCCAAACTCGGAAGTTTGGATTCTTGGATGTTGTCCAATGAATCTAGCCCGTTGCCTGACTCTAAGTTCAGGTCTTGAGTGACGCCCTCCCCTCCGCGGGTATCCGGCTTGGAGGGATCGGGAATCCGGACATAGCTAGTCCTTAAGATAGATGAAGGGTCGCCGCATTGTTCCTCCACCACAACAACGTGATGGGTGACCTGGGGAGAGTCAATCTCTCTCAGATCGGGTTTAGGCCAAATCTGATCGTAATCTGTAGCGACTCCCAGGGCGGCGATGTGATCCAGGAGCTCGCTTAAGGAAGAGAGCTCCGTCGGATCTAACTGCTCGGCGAGTTCCGAGTTGACGTGAAGATTGCTTTCGATGACCCGAGAAGTCATCGTCGGCGCGGCGGCCGAACAGGCGGTCATAAGAAAACCGCCTAGTCAAAGCTCCTTTAGCAACAGTACCGTCTTTAAAGACGGGATGAGGCATCCTTCCTGATGGCGACGGCACAGAGGAACTCTCAATGAAAGCACCAATGTCGGTGTCAAAACCGACGGATCTCGGGTAGGGGGTCCCGAACTGTGCGTCTAGGCGAATGGTAACAGGAGACAAGGGACACGATGTTTTGCCTGTGTTCGGGCCCTCTCGATGGAGGTAAAACCCTACTCCTGCTTGATTAATATTGATGATATGAGTAGTACAAGAGTAGATCTACCACGAGATCAGAAAGGCTAAACCCTAGAAGCTAGCCTATGGTATGATCATTGTTCCGTCCTAAAACCCTCCGGTTTATATAGACACCGGAGAGGGCTAGGGTTACACAGAGTCGGTTACAATAGGAGGAGATCTACATATCCGTATCGTCAAGCTTGCCTTCCACGCCAAGGAAAGTTCCATCCGGACACGGGACGAAGTCTTCAATCTTGTATCTTCATAGTCCAGGAGTCCGGCCAAAGGTTATAGTCCGGCCATCCGGACACCTCCTAATCCAGAACTCCCTCAGGTGTTCTTTGTGTTACATCTACGGGTGTGTTGTTTGCTTGTGGTTGATTATTTTTATGGGCTATAAAGGAGCTCATGTAACCACCACTGGCCATCAAGACTAAAATGTGTAACAACACTACCAACGAAAAAACACGGCCATGCCCAACATAATTTAAGCCTACAGCAACACATGTAAAACAAATTGAAACAACCAACTATAATAACCTGCTAGAGGAAATACAATAATCATAAATTTAAACTTGTACATGAATATGAAAAAATATTCATGAATTTGAAAAACAGTGCATGAGTTTTGAAAATATTTACAAATCTTTAAAATGTTTGTGAATTTAGAAATTGGGATTTAAAAGTGGTTCCCAGTTGTAAAAAACTCTTCACAAATCTAAAAATATGTTCATGAATTTAAGGAAAATTGTTCACAAATTTGGAAAACTTTTATGAATAAGAAATGTTCACAGATTTAAAGTATGTTCCCAAATTTCAAAATATGTTCATAAATTTCAAAATAATCACGGGTTAAAAATTAATGGAATTAATTCCATAGCCGAAGAACGACGCGATAAAGTGCGCATTACCCTCTCATTGAGTAATTTAGCTCCCTATATCTGGAGCCTCCTGGCGCGTCGAGTGATGTGGGGTCATTGGGCCCCGCCTATCAGGGTGTTAAATTTTTGAATAATTTAAAGTTCACCAACATTTTTAAATTTATGAATAGTTTTTAATTTACTAACCTTATTTCATATCCTTTTATGAAATATATATATGAACATACAAAAAATCATTGTTTTTTATTTGCAAAATTTTAAAATTCAGATTTTTTTATCTATCTATATCTCTCCCTAATAATAAAGCACGGATTGAAGCCGTCGGGTTCACCGTCGCGGCTTTTTTGCATAAAGGTCCCTGCGCTTTTTAGTATTTGACCCGCAATCCATATTAATCTGCCAGAAAACGGTTCGCTGGAAGAAAAAAAAGTACTCATCTGCCTCCTCGCCTCGACCCTGGCCTGTGCCCAGCCGAGCCAAATCCCCCAGCCGCCGCCGCCCCACTTGCCGCTTGACGACCTCACCGCCGCCTTGCCCGACATCAAACCGCCCGCCACGTGGCAGACCTCAACCCCGCCCGCCGCCCGCTCACTGCTGCAGACCTCAACCCGCCCGCCGCCGCGGCCGCACCTCTGACCGCTCGCCGTCCCCGCTCCCGCCGTTGCGCTTGAGCGCAGCTTCTGCCTGACGCGCAGCCAGAGCAAACCCCAGCCACCTGAAAGACCCCGCGGCGCCGCTGACACATGAGTCCGAGGATGCAGAGGGCGTGGGGAGTAGGAGGTGGGAGTGGGAGGATGCAGCGGGGGTGGGGAGCAGGAGGTTGGGTCTGGATGAGGAGTGCGTGGGCCACTCGACAGTGCTCTCCCGGAGATGCATCGCAGGTCACGGACGACGAGGAGCGGGAGGAAGGTAGCGGCCTGGGAATTTACAGAGGAAGGAGATTCGTGGCAGACTCGCATGTCACGCACGATGAGGAGCCGGAGGAAAGTAGCGGCCTTTGGAATTTACAGATGAATGCTTATGTGCTAACATTCGTAATCTTCGTATCTTATGTGGTTTGTTGTCCTCCTGCTGCAGCTCGGAGGCGCGGCGGCTCTCGTTGAAGCTCAGCGGCCCGGCGCTCCCGCTGCATCTTGGAGGCGCGGCGGCTCCTGCAGCGCGGAGGCTCCAGCTGAAGTTCGGCGGGGCAGCAGTTCCCAGCTGCCCGAAAGGCATAAGGCGGGATCCCAACCGAATCTCGAGGGAAGACGGTGACCGCGATGAAGCTCCTTACATCACCTCTGCCGCTCTTTGTTCCTATCTGCTGCCACCGTTTAGGTCCGTGTGTGTTCTCCCTAGGAATCTCATACTTGCATCGGTTGGGAATTGGCCATGCCACCGACGACTGCGGCTGTTGCCACGCCTAAAAACAGCGGTAGCAGGAGTATGTTGATTGTTGCGCCGTTACCATCAGATGAATAGGAAATCAACAGTATTAGGCATGTGTTACATTCCCTATTAGCTAGAAAATACTTGCGGTACATGCCATTTGTGAGAATGTCAATCTTGGCTGCAAACAAACATGGATAATTGGTAACGCCGCGCCACCGCAGCCTCTGCACCACCACGCAGGTCCGGCCATGGCCAAGGCCTCAAGACGCACGGCATCACTGAAGCCGCCGCCAAGACAGACGAGCGCCATCGCCGGCAAGCTCCTTCGAACCCGATGCTCCGATACTTAGATATAACATTGGGCCCCGCCTATCAGGGTGTTAAATTTTTGAATAATTTAAAGTTCACCAACATTTTTAAATTTATGAATAGTTTTTAATTTACTAACCTTATTTCATATCCTTTTATGAAATATATGAACATACAAAAAATCATTGTTTTTCATTTGCAAAATTTTAAAATTCAGATTTTTTTATCTATCTATATCTCTCCCTAATAATAAAGCACGGATTGAATTGGTTCACCGTCGCAGC
Organism: Aegilops bicornis; assembly: GCA_021605145.1. Classification (NCBI taxonomy): domain Eukaryota; kingdom Viridiplantae; phylum Streptophyta; class Magnoliopsida; order Poales; family Poaceae; genus Aegilops; species Aegilops bicornis. The sequence goes on along the minus strand of CM038673.1, from coordinate 700,504,369 downwards.
TTTTTTGCATAAAGGTCCCTGCGCTTTTTAGTATTTGACCCGCAATCCATATTAATCGCCAAAACGGTTCATTTGGAAGAAAAAGTACTCATCTGCCTCCTCGCCTCGACCTCGGCTGTGCTCAGTGAGCCAAATCCCGCCGCCGCCACTTGCCGCGGCCGACCTCCTTTCGCCACAAGAATCGACATCAAACCGCCCGCCCGCCGCGTGCAGACCTCAACCCGCCGCCGCCGCCACTCGCCGCCTGGCAGACCTCAACCCCGCCCGCGCACCTGACCTTCGCCGTCCCGCTCCGCCGTTGCGCTTGGCGCGGCTTGACACTGACAGCAGCGAGCAAACCCCACCACTGAAAGACCTCAGGGCGCCCGGCTGACACATGAGTCCGAGGATGCAGAGGGCGTGGGGAGTAGGAGGTGGGAGTGGAGGATGCTTGGGTGGGGAGCAGGAGGTTGGGTCCTGGATGAGGAGTCGTGGGCCACTCGACAGTGCTCTCCCGGAGATGCATCGCAGGTCACGGACGACGAGGAGCGGGAGGAAGGTAGCGGCCTGGGAATTTACAGAGGAAGGAGATTCGTGGCAGACTCGCATGTCACGCACGATGAGGAGCCGGAGGAAAGTAGTGGCCTTTGGAATTTACAGATGAATGCTTATGTGCTAACATTCGTAATCTTCGTATCTTATGTGGTTTGTTGTCCTCCTGCTGCAGCTCGGAGGCGCGGCGGCTCGCTGAAGCTCACGGCCCGGGCGCCTCGCCAGATCTTGGAGGCGCTGGGCGGCTCGCAGCGTGGAGGCTCCAAATGAAGTTCGGCGGGCAAGCAGCTCAGTGCCCGAAAGGCATAAGGGCGGGATCCCAATTGAATCTCGAGGGAAGACGGTGACCGGCGATGAAGCTCCTTACATCACCTCTGCCGCTGTTCCTATCTGCTGCCACCGTTTAGGTCCGTGTGTGTTCTCCCTAGGAATCTCATACTTGCATCGGTTGGGAATTGGCCATGCCGCTGACGACCTGTGCTGTTTGCCACGCCTAAAAACAGCGGTAGCAGGAGTATGTTGATTGTTGCGCCGTTACCATCAGATGAATAGGAAATCAACAGTATTAGGCATGTGTTACATTCCCTATTAGCTAGAAAATACTTGCGGTACATGCCATTTGTGAGAATGTCAATCTTGGCTGCAAACAAACATGGATAATTGGTAACGCCAAGGCCACCGCAGCCTCTCGCACCACCACGCAGGTCCGCCATGTCAGCCGCGCCTCAAGACGACGCAAGATCACTGCGGTTGCCGCCAAGACAGACGAGCGCCATCGCCGGCGAGCTCCTTCGAACCCGATGCTCCGATACTTAGATATAACATTGGGCCCCGCCTATCAGGGTGTTAAATTTTTGAATAATTTAAAGTTCACCAACATTTTTAAATTTATGAATAGTTTTTAATTTACTAACCTTATTTCATATCCTTTTATGAAATATATGAACATACAAAAATCATTGTTTTTCATTTGCAAAATTTTAAAATTCAGATTTTTTTATCTATCTATATCTCTCCCTAATAATAAAGCACGGATTGAATTGGTTCACCGTCGCAGCTTTTTTGCATAAAGGTCCCTGCGCTTTTTAGTATTTGACCCGCAATCCATATTAATCTGCCAGAAAACGGTTCGCTGGAAGAAAAAAAAGTACTCATCTGCCTCCTCGCCTCGACCGCTGTGCGAGCCAAATCTGACCGCCGCCCATTTCTTGTGGCCGACCTCACTCGCCGCCACAAGAATCGACATCAAACCGCGCCATGGAGACCTCAACCCGCCGCCGCCGCCCACTCATTGCTGGGCAGACCTCAACCCGCCGCCACATGTCACCTCTGGCCGCTCGCCGTCCCGCTCCGCCGTTGCGCTTGAGCGCGGCCGACTGACAGGCCAGAGCAAACCCCAGCCACTGAAAGACTCAAGGCCACGACACATGAGTCCGAGGATGCAGAGGGCGTGGGGAGTAGGAGGTGGGAGTGGGAGGATGCAGCGGGGGTGGGGAGCAGGAGGTTGGGTCTGGATGAGGAGGCGTGGCCACTCGGCTGATGCTCTCCGGAGATGCATCGCAGGTCACGGACGACAAGGAGCGGGAGGAAGGTAGCGGCCTGGGAATTTACAGAGGAAGGAGATTCGTGGCAGACTCGCATGTCACGCACGATGAGGAGCCGGAGGAAAGTAGTGGCCTTTGGAATTTACAGATGAATGCTTATGTGCTAACATTCGTAATCTTCAGATCTTATGTGGTTTGTTGTCCTCCCGCTGCAGCTCGGAGGTGGCTCGTTGAAGCTTCACGGCCCGGCACTCCCGCTGCATCTTGAGGCGCGCGGCTCTGCAGCTGGAGGCTCCAAATGAAGTTCAAGGGCAGCAGCTCCGGCCCGAAAGTGCATAAGGGCGGGATCCCAACTGAATCTCGAGGGAAGACGGTGACCGGCGATGAAGCTCCTTACATCACCTCTGCCGCTGCTGTTCCTATCTGCTGCCACCGTTTAGGTCCGTGTGTGTTCTCCCTAGGAATCTCATACTTGCATCGGTTGGGAATTGGCCATGCCGCTGACGACCTGTGATGTTTGCCACGCCTAAAAACAGCGGTAGCAGGAGTATGTTGATTGTTGCGCCGTTACCATCAGATGAATAGGAAATCAACAGTATTAGAGCATTACTAGTAGAACCCTCAAACCCTCAAATCTTTAAAGCACTTTTAAGGGTTGAGAAGTGCCACTTTTTGACACTTTTAAGGGTTGAAAAACAGGGGCAAATAATAGAACCCTCAAACCCAACTCAGAACTGCTTTAAGGATTGGATTTGAGGGTTCTAGTCTTTGCCTCAACCCCAACCTTTAAATCTATCATTTGAGAACTTACAATTTATGACAACAAGAACACAATCAACTTCCAAACAAACTACCAAATGACAATCATTGATGCATGGTTTAATAGTTTACATCACAAAATCATCATCTTCCTCCTCTCATCGGCACCATCACCAAAAGTTGCACCTCGGCGCCATCTCCTAGACCACAAGCGGGCTCCATCAAGCATCTCCATCGGCACCGGTGGAGTCGCACACACCGCCATCACCACAACTACTCATCGGAGTGTCACCTCGAAAAGTAGAGGACGCAACACGGAACATCCTCTTCCTCTCCGCTGATGTCCTCCTTGTAGTCCTTCCACCATTGCAATTGCTCTTGATCCATGTCCTTCTTGGACATCATCATGTGCTCTTTCTCTTCCATCATGAGTTCTTTCCATACCTTTGCCTCTTTGAGCTTGATCATCCTCTCCTCCAACTCGGCCTTGCGCTTTGCTTCTTCACGCTTTTGCTTCAACTTGTGCAAGCTTGACCTCTTTCTTCTTCTCGGTGATAAGAAGCTTCATCTCCAATGTCTTCGTTGTCAATTCCTCTCTTGCCTTCATCATGTGGTCCATCTTCTCCCTTAGGCTTGACGCCTCTTCTTCCATCTTCACCCTTAGCTTGCCCTTCTTGTTTCCCTCGGGCTTGCCCACATTCCTCTCCTCCTCATCTTCACTATCGTCCATCTTTAGCATTGCCGACTTCTTGGGTGCGGTCTCTTGATCCATCAACTTCCACTTGTCAAAGCCTTGAAGAATTGACCAAACATGCTTAAATGGGAATGGCTTGCCCTTGGAAGCGGCCATCTCCTTGTACCTCAAGCCGGCAATTGTCTCCTATCAACCACACATAAATCACATAAGAACCCACCAATAGCATAGTGCACACACATAATCAAAATAGTGAAGAAATATGTACTCACATAGTCACTCTCCGCGGTTCCACTAGGTGGTGCATCCCTCACTTGGTCCATGGCCGCACTCCAACGAGAACAAGCGGGCTTGATCAACTCCCACCGCCTTGAAGCGACCGTAAGTGCGATGGATGAACCCACTAGTCTTCGGCTTGATCCTACAATAGACGCCCTCGATCCTTTGCCAATAGAGTTTACCGGTTTGATCGGTGCGGTGGTAGCATCCATTCCCACAGCTTCCCAAGCACGAACCAAGAGGACATCTTCCGCCTCGGTGTAGTTTACCGATCGAGCGTGTGGGCGGAAGCGACGGTGAATGCCTCCACCCCTATCTCGGCCACCTCCTCCTCGTCATCCCCTTCATCCTCCTCATCTTTCTCCTTGTCCTCCAAGTCGTCACCAACCCTAAAAGGGTCTAGAGGCGGAGCCCCGAGGTCCACCTCCGCGTTTTGGAGGAGGTCCATGAACGAGGATGGGGTTGCCATTTCCTCGAGCACCTCGTGCGCGGCGGGAGGAGGTTCGGCGACGGCTGCCGCCGGCCAAGGCCATGGGCTTCTTCCAGCCGAGGCCGCCTCTCGGCCCAAGGGAGGCCGGCCGCTCTTCTTGATAGCCGGGCGGGGGGCGGTGGTGGCGGGCGAGGTGGGCGTGGCGGTGTGACGGGCGCGCTGGCCGGGCGGCAGAGGAGGTGGTCTGAGCCGCCGCCGCCGACAGGTCGCCGCCACCACGCCGGGCGACGGCCGGTTAAGGGGCGGGGGTGGGCGGTGGCGCCGGGCGGCCGACGCGGCGGCCGACAAGACGGGCGGGCAGAGCGGGCTTGTCACAAGGGAGGGGGCGCGGCGGAGGGCCTTCCATGGAGGCGAGGAGGAGGGCGGCGGCGGGACGGCGGGAGGGGAGCGGTTGCCTCCGTGAAGGAGGAGGCAGCGAGGAAGAGGAGTGCGGGTTGGGGCAAGATTTCCCCCTCAACCCCTACATCTACAGATTGCAAATTGGTTTGAGGGTTGGACCTCTAAATTTTTTTACGGGTTTGAGGGTTTAGAGGTTCTAGTCTACGGCGTTTTTCCGGCGAAAACTGTAAAAAAGCGGTTATTTTAAAGGGTTTGAGGGTTTGAGGGCACTACTAGTAATGCTCTTAGGCATGTGTTACATTCCCTATTAGCTAGAAAATACTTGCGGTACATGGCATTTGTGAGAATGTCAATCTTGGCTGCAAACAAACATGGATAATTGGTAACGCCGCGCCACCGCAGCCTCTGCGCCACCACGCAGGTCCGCCATGCCGCCAAGGCCTCGCGACGCACGGCATCACCGTGTTTCGCCGCCAAGACAGATTTAGCGCCATCGCCGGCGAGCTCCTTCGAACCCGATGCTCCGATACTTAGATATAACATTCAGTTTTCTCCCGTTGCAACGCACAGGTATTATGTTATCAGTGGCTTGATTTGAACACCGCAATTTTATTATCCCGTTGCAACGCACGGGCCCTTTTGCTAGTAATAATAAAGCACGGATTGGGTCTCCGAGTTCACCGTCACAATACGCTTTCTTTCTGTGAATTTACGCTTTCAGTTTGAATTTTAAATATATAAGCGAGGTGGTACTAAAGCGTTGATACTGTCACGCACTTTTTGTAAAAAAACCTGACATCCTTTAAAACCAACCGGCAAATACATGTGGCCTAGGCCTTCCGTGACGCGCTGATGGGCCTGCCCGACAATCCGTTAAAAAGAATAGAAAAACCTGGGTAGCTGGACTTCGAACCGAAGACTCCTCGTCCCAAGAGCTAGATGTAAACCATCAGGAAGAACACCTCGCCTTGTCGCACCACCACAGGCGTCGACCATCCCCACCGGCCACGCAAGTCACGCTCGAGTGTGTTGCTTCAGACAGGCCCCAACATCTGAAACCGACCCCTGTTGTCTCATGAAACACGAACGCCTGACGATTCCTCCTCCGTGCGTACAGGCCAGCAACACGCCGTCGAAGGGTAGCGCTATATGTGTTGATCTTGTGCCGTCACCGGGCCGCACTCTGCAGCTCCAGGACCTTGACAACTCGGCGGCGCCTACTGGATCTACGGGAACAGGTTCCTCTCTCTCGCTCTCACTCCCCCACACTCTGCCTTGGTTCCAATCTGACAGCCCTACCTCCTTGTCGTGCCATCCACTGCACCAAGACCGGCTGGGTATGGTGGTGAGTGCCAACTGTAGCGTGTAGCCCACCACTGGTCATAAGGGCGTCGTCAGCCGCTTCCTCGGCCTCCTCCTCCCTGTTCTGCAACAAGGGTGCAGAGTAGCGGCATGACGTTCTCCTCCCGTCCTCCGTTCTACCATGCCCCGCCTCTGCGCTTGAAACACCGCCGCATCAAGTCTTTGTGTGCTCTGATGATTAATTAGATCATAATTGCCATTGCCGGCTATGGCCGATGTAGTGGAAACAACCTCTGCTTATATGCATACTCCATGGTAAGCTCAAGTATTGTTTCTCTTACGTGTTACTCTGTACTGTATATTGCTAATCTCCCTCTTCCCTTCTGTGATTTCATCACTTCATTTCATAGAAAACGTTCTTTATTAGAACATCAGGTCACAATGGTTTATTATTTGATGGTGGCCATTTTCATGTGGGGAATAAAGTGACATCAAGGTTGCAGGTTTGTTTAGTACACCTGCCTCTTTCGCAGATCAATTCACACTAAATGTTGAGTTGTCCATATGATCATTTAGTCCACTATCGAGATCACACATGCCATCATTTTTTATTCTTAATGATATTTCGACAGTATGATTTCAAGAGGCCTCATCTGAAAGCAATAAGCTATTTTTTTCAGGGAACAATAAGCTATTTCTTAGTGAACAACAACCCCTTGCTACTACTTGCACAGTAAGTGGAAAAGCAACAACTAAATATTGGTGGAGTCAGACCCGACTAGGGCCTGCATTAAAGCACAACATATGCCATTAACTAAAGCAGTTATTTTCTTGTACGTGCTACGGACTTATCACATTTCGTTAACATTTAGCTGTAGTTTCCCCATCTCTAGATAAAGTTGATGCATAAAACTTTATCCAAAACATAGATGAGTGCAGTTTATCTACTCTGTTTGAAGGTCCAACGGTTTAGCTGTATTTTGTAACATGTCGTGTTTCATTTGTGTCAACTATCTTGGAACCATCATAGGGTAATGGCCTGTGGGCACTGTCAAGCCCTCAACTATTTAGTACATCGGTTTTTCGTTCAAATGGTTTAGATAATTCTTTAAATTCCATCATTGGACGGCAAGGTGTTGTCAATAATTCTTTATATTTGGTTTGGGTGGCGTACCTTTAAAGTGAGAGATAGAGGGCTGTAGAGCAGCAGTCACACACATGAATTTAACCTTCATGTGATATCAAGCTTTCGATCCTCCTCCTTATCAAGAAAAATTCATAAATTAAACATTCTCTTTGGAAGCTCTTGTGAATTGAATTCCCTTTGTTGTGCTTGTTGAGTGCTTGATCGTGTTTATAGATGACAGAGAAGGTTCCTAGAATGATACAATTGTTGTATTTCTGTTGACTCACTCTGCTTGATCATGTTACTGATTATTATTGTTCTCCCGTTGCAACGCACGGGCTCTTTTGCTAGTCTAGTACATCTTTGGGTTTAACAAACTTTTTCAAACAAAAAAATATCGCCGGCTTTGTATGAGCTAGCAATGGAGCGAGTGGAAAAAGAAACGCTTTTGATAACCTGCATTATGGCCAGCCATGCCTGCTGAATGGAGTTCGGGGCCGTTTGGTTACTTGAGTTGCGCTGAAGTGTTGGCCCGTACTAACCGTACAATCCTCTGGGCCTGGTTCTGAAGAAAGCGCTTGAATTGCCGTTTTTTCCACAACCACCCATACCACCCAAGGAACAGTGAAGATTGAGTGTCAAGAAAGAAAAAAAAACCTTTTCTGGGGCTAAAAAAGAAGCAGATTTTATTCGTAAAAAGGTCAGATTCTAAAAAAAGTTAAAGGACGCAACTAGGGAGCACACATGTGCTCCCTAGCGTTCCAAAGCACACAGCTAAAAAAGGTAAGATTTTGTCCTAATGATATGATGCCAAATTCACTTCAAGAAAGGAAAGATCTTGTCCCATGTGCAATTATTGTTTGTGTTCAAATTTTTAAAAAGTCATAACTTTTAAACCGAGCATTGAAATTAAGATCCGTTTTCACCGTTAGGATTTTGGCGACGAGCTTTTCAAAACAAGATCTCATATGGATATGTTTTGACACACTTTTTTTTTCTTAGGCAACTTTGGTGCCACGGAGAGGCAACTTTTATACTACAGTAGGCAACTTTCGGTTAGTTTGTGCATCACGGTCACCTATTATCCCGATGTTCTTTTGAGTTGGCTATGATGACCACCAAGTTGCCTAGCATCACCTGTAAGTTGCCTACCATGATTATCTGTCAACTTTGATGCTACATGAAAAACCTTGTTGTTAGGTTGCCTATCATGACTACCTATCAAACCAGTGATTTTATAAAGTTGGCTATCATGTTTGTCAAGTTGCTTAGCGTCACCTATGAAGTTGCTTTCGACGAACTTTTTTTTCTTGAGCAACTTTGGTGCCACATAGAGGCAACTTTTTGCACTAGAGTAGACAACTTTCGATTAGGTTGTGTATCATGGTCATCTATCATTCCAATTTTCTTCTAAGTTGGCTACCATGACCACCAAGTTGCCTATCATCACCTCTTAGTTGCCTACCATTACTATCTATCAACTTTAATACTACATGAAAAAACTTGTGTTAGGTTGTCTATCATGACGACCTATCAAACCAGTGATGTTATAAAGTTGCTAGCATGTTTGTCAAGTTGCCTAGCGTCACCTATGAAGTTGCTTTCGTCCAACTTCTTTTTCTTGGGCAACTTTGGTGCCACATAGAGGCGACTTTTTGCACCAGAGTAGACAACTTTTGATTAGGCTGTGTATCATGCTCATCTATCATTCCGATATTCTTCTAAGTTGTCTAGGATGACCACCAAGTTGCCTAGTATCACCTCTAAGTTGCCTACCATGACTATCTATCAACTTTGATACTACATGAAAATCCTTGTGTTAGGTTATCTATCATGACGACCTATCAAACCTGTGATGTTATAAAGTTGGCTAGCATGTTTGTCAAGTTGCCTAGCGTCACCTATGCAGTTGCTTTCGGCGAACTTCTTTTTCTTGGGCAACTTCGGTGCCACATAGAGGCAACTTTTTGTACTAGAGTAGACAAATTTCAGTTAGGCTGTGCATCATGGTCATCTATCATTCTGATATTCTTCTGAGTTGGCTATGATGGCCACCAAGTTGCCTAGCATCACCTCTAAGTTGCCTACCATGACTATGTATCAACTTTGAGACTACATGAAAAACCTTGTTGTTAGGTTGTCTATCATGACTACCTATCAAACCAGTGATGTTATAAAGTTGGCTATCATGTTTTTCATGGTCATTTACCATGACTATCTATCAATTTACTAGAATAGGCAACTTTCGGTTAGGCTGTGTATCATGGTCATTTATCAACCCGATGTTCTTTTGAGTTAGCTACGATGACCACCAAGTTGCGTAGCATTACCTATAAGTTGCCTACAATGACAACCTATCATCTTTGATGCTACATGAAAAATCTTGTTATCAGGTTGTCTATCATGACTACCTATCAAATCAATGATATTATAAAATTGGCTATCACGTCTGTAAATTTGCCTATCATGACTATCTATCAACTTTGATGCTACATGAAAAAGGTTATTGTCAGGTTCTCTATCATGACTACCTATCAACTCAATGTTGTCCAGAACTTGGCTATGATGACCGTCAAAGTTGATTAGTGTCACCTATGAAGTTGCTTTTGATGAACTTTATTTTTCTGAAGCAAATTTGGTGCCATGGAGAGCCAAATTGTGTACTACAGTAGGCAAAGTGAGGAGAATGTCAGACAAATTTATGAGTACAAATTATGCAACGAAGTTGCTTCCGTGCACCACTAAAATTGCCCTCCATAGCAAAAATGTTGTTTCAAAAATGTTGTGAAGTTTACTACCCCACACATCTTCTCCTGTTCCCGTAAAAAACAGAAGTGGTGTGAAGTTGCCAATCCCCAAGTAACCTACCACTTGTCCATGTCTCTGGCAATTGTCTTCCACAGATTTGGCAACTCATACCACGGTTCGCAACCAACCAGCAAGCAACCAAGTACGAACGGGCGTAATCAATTACCTCATTCTTGGTGTCACGGGCGGCGGCAGTGGAGAAGACTGGAGCTCGAGGCGGCTATTAGGCGAGTCCCGACAGCGGTGAGGCGATTCCAGGAGCCGACGGCGCGAGCTCCTACGAGTCGATCCAATCCTATGCATTCTTATGCGGTCAGTCATGTGCGTGGAAGACAAGCTTGCCTATTTCCACATGTATGATTTTCTGTGCCTAACAACTGTGTGACACTTGCCTATGTCTTCCTGATGTTCATCAACTTGCCGACCTTTAATGATCAACATGCCTGATAAGTGTGTGTCAATTGCCTGATATAGCTGTGTAGAGTGCCTAAGCATGGCTTTTAGTCCATGCAATTACTATGTGTGTCTGTTTGTTAGCTAAAAAAATCATACAAGTCACCTACAGGAAGAAACAACACAAGAACACAATTTCATATGAAAACCTAAAAATGTTGGAGTAGCAAGAACATTTTGGCATACATATCTGGCAAGTGATCCATCTCTAACAAAAAAAGTATATGACCGGTAAATTCATACCACATATCTGGCAACTCAGTGCCCCTGCATAGGAAACTCCCATCTCCAAATTATATCTACTCGGATGAGGATGTTTCATCAACCCAAAAACCTCGCCGCAAATTAGGACGAAATGTGAAAAAGAAAAACACAATACCACAGTTTCATGTTAAAACCTAGCATCTCAGTACCAAAAAATAACAAACAAAACATCTCTGAAATATGATATGGCATACTGCATATCTGGCAACTCGTGCCCCTCTGCCAGGCAGGTCGTGTCCCTGTGAAGGCCAAGTTCATACCCCGCGCTGAATCGGTGATTGATGGACCTCTGTTGATTTTGCACCGGAGAACTGTAGATGCTTTTGTTTTTCTTTTTTTATCAGTTATTCGAGTGACAGTCGCAGTGAAGCAAGTAAGAGCCACTGAGATAAAGTGTTGTTCGGTTAATTGCAGTTGTCAGTTGGCTGAAAGCCTAAACTAACTTGTAGTAAAACGTCTGAACAAAATTCTGACATGTAGTAGTGCAGTGTATCAAAATGAAATCCCAACAATGTGATCTCAGACTTGATATGCCTGTACCATTAATCTGCATATTATTGTTCGTACAGGACGGTACCGTGTTAATGGGCCGCCTAGAATTAGTTTCACTGTTAGAGGAAGTGTCAAGGTAAATACAGAAGACAAATGACCAAAGTTTGTCGAATCTCAGTAGAGAAGACTGTCTCACACATGTACATCAACCACGCACACACACACATCAATTTCACAAAGATCCATGAATGCTGGAGGCAGAACAGATGGTACCTCACACATGTGTTGCATGTAGCACACAAGCAGAATCAACTCAAACGCGACGCACACATACAACAACCGCAGCAGTAGCGGGCTAGACGCCACACGCACATACAGCAGCAGCGACCTAGCTAGACGTGCCGGTCTTTGTTCTGCTTTATGGAGATTATGAAGTCGTCGCCGGATGATTGATTTGATGTTTGCTCTGCTCGATTGGGCCGCCACACCTGTGTCCACGATGAAGTTGCCGCCGGCCGCTCCGTCCTCCCGGCCCCGTCCTCGACCTTCAGCCACGACGCATCTAGCCGTCGTGCACATTCCCTCCACTCCCAGCCTCCTGGATCGACGGATCCGGAGGGAGGCGAACTACCTGCAGGTGCCCACCCAAGAACTCCCTCCGGCGGCCGCTTCAATCCTGTAGATAGAAAAGGGGCAAAGGAGATGGCTGTGCAATTGCTCCGGCTTCGTCAAGGCCCCGCGTCCGACATGAATCGAAGGACCTAGCCGCGGGATGCATCGACCCGGCGAGGGATCGGCGCGGCGGCGCGCAGGATGACGACGGGAGGGAGAAGCGGGGCACGGGGCCGCGACGGCGACGGTCTGGGGCGGGGGAGCGCGTCCGCTCGCGCAGGATGCTTCGATGCCGGTCGGTGTGTGGTGTACGTCGTCGAAGAAGAAGGGTTTTTTTTTTTTTGAGAGATAATGGGCAGCCTCATTCATACATTTCAGAACTGTTCAGTACAAACTATATTCCTGATAACTTCAGGAGATACATTAAACCAGCATGACCCTTCATCATGTTCAGCAGACTTTGCTAGAACATGAGCTGCCTCATTACAACTTCGACTAACATGAGTAAAACAACAGGATAAAAACCTTGGAGCCCTACTCTTAATATCAAAAATTACAGCACCTGTGTGAGACCTGTCATCCATTTTACTCTTAATTTTGTTGATCAAACTGGCACAATCTGTCTCCACAAGGATTTTCTGGAAACCGGAATCTTCAGCAAAAAACAACGCATGGCGCATTGCAATAGCTTCACCCAGCTCCGGATTATCAACATGAAGAATAAACCCTCTGCTTGTCGCCAAAGACTCCGACCTAGATGATTTCGGATCACAACACCAATGCCCATGCGTTTAGTCTGGGCAAAAATCGCAGCATCAACATAAGAAGAAGGTTGGGGAAGGAGGAGCTCCGGCGCAGGATTCGGCTTGGTGGAGGCGGGCCAGGTCGATGAAGGCGGAGCGCAGTGGATCTCGCTGGGGTGTGGAGGAAGGTGGATTCGTGGGGTGAGAAAGAGGAGTGGGTCGTTTGTTTCGGCACCGACCACGCATCACCTGGAGGCTGCCGATTTGGATCAAACGACCCGGAAGGTGTGTGCTCGGGACGTCTAAACAGCACGGACGCGTCTAGGGAGCAGCCGGGTGCTCCCTAGCGTTTCCTGGCAGCCACCTCAAATAGAGTAAGTTTCTGTCCACCTTTCCTGGCAGCCATCCTAGGATAGGAAAGCACCTGGTCCCGCCTCCCGATCAACCATCGAGCGGGCAAACCACCTGGTTCTCCCCTTCGCCCGATCCCTCCTCTATCCCTGCGCGTCTTCTTTTCCCCTTCTTTTCTCCTCTCACCTAACCCCCAGTCCCATCTTCTTCTCTCCCAAGCCACAAAGGACAGCAAGCCCCTTCCTCTCACCTCTTCCAGATCCAGAAAACCTTCACAGCCCTCCAATGGCGGCTCCATTATTGTTTCTTCTCTAGGCAAAATCAAGGTGCCTCCTTCCTGATTGCCTTGCAAAAGACAAAAAAATCAAGGCAAAAAGGTCAGATTTTAGCTCACTTCCAGATCCCCCTCCTCTTTCCCCATGATTTGTACAAGGTTGTAGTTGTGCAAAACATTGTGTAAAAAAGATGTGCATGTTTAGTTTGATGTTTAGGCAAGTTTCAGCCCCCTGGTTTGGGCAAATTTAGTAGTGTTGTGCACCCTAAGTGATGGTTCTTGCCAGTTTTCAAATTCTGTTTGCAGATCTGTTGCATATGAACACATTTGTAATCTGTAGACAAAAACAGGAGGATGAAAACCAGTGCTATGATGATTATGATCTATTTCCGATGTGTTCCAGTTCTATTAATTGCTTATGAAAATGTTATTGGCAAATTAGACATTCTGTTTGAGCAAGAACAGTGCTATAATGAGGCAACTAAGTATATGTATGCACACAGCTTTGGAAACTTATGACATGGCAAATCATGAACACTTTTGAAACTTATAAGACAATTATAACACGATGAATACTGAGATCACTATGAAAAGAAAAGGCAAAAAACAAGGCTTTTTCCCCCTAGCTAATGATGTCAAGGCAACTCTGGAAGAAGCTAGAAAAAAGATTCCTCTTGGTCATTTGTTTCCATTATTCCTTAGTTTCAAATAGTAAAAAAAAACACTAGAAGAATAAATGTAACTAAAAATTGCAACTAAAAAACAAGAGACAGTTGTGTAGTACGATTTACCTTTGTTACAACATATCCTTCACCATGATCCAAGAAAGATTGGAAAGTTGCCAAGATGCGCTTGCAAATTTATTAGTATTTCATCCTGCAATGTAAGGAAAAAAACAAGAAAAGCCATATACCAACAACTATCAACTGCAAAACGTTACTTCAAAACATACTGCTATAAAGATGAAACCTAAAACTGTCAACTTAAGTTCTTTCTAACACAAAAACATAGGTGCTGAAAGCAGAAAATAGTCTGAATATAAAAGAGCGATCATGCCCATAACAGCTAACTTGAGTTTTTCCTAACACTAAACATGCTCTAATCTCTCTGATTTGGGAGTGAGTTCCATTCTGAAGACACTTCAAAGTAGCACTTCTATGGCAGGATGCTTTGCTTCCCCAAAATCAATGTTGCTCGTGATTTAAGAAAAATGAAAAAAGAAAATATATTATCAACCCGTAAAAAACAAGCCTATGTTATATGTACAAACATGATTCATTAGTACAAAAAACATGCATTTCCTGAAAATAATATATTGCACGACATATATAGTTTGACTTGCCTGATTATATGGTTTGGATTGCCCGATAATGCACTTTGAATTGCCCGGTTATGTTCAATTGCATCCTTAAAAACACAAAATGAATGCTATCTTGTGAATCTGGTGTGCTTATGCGTTCTTGTGTTGTTTGCTTGCCTGAGTTTAGTCTGGTACTAGCTTGCCTCAACAACGTAAAAATTGCTTTAATTTTTCTGGTTGAAAAAATGCACATGTTGAACATGATTGAGCTATTTTTGTGTGCTTGGGTAGGTGTGCTATTGGCTTGACTGTATTTACTGTGCTACTTGCTTCCATCCCTCTGCTGACTTGCTTTACTTTTTCCCATATTCTCAATAAATAAACAGGTTGACAATGATTGACCTAAATGAGGAACCAGCTGAAAATAATGATGATCCTTTGTACTGTACACAACATGCCATCAGAATGCAGAATTTGTGGCGGAATCACCTAATCCCCTATCATCCAAAGAGTCGATGGTGCTGCTACGTAAGCAATGGAGACAAATGGGCGATCAAGTTATGGGGGCCGTGCTCGGCAAAGACATTAAGTACCTGCAGCTATATAGTACCGGGAGTGATGCTCATACCCTTGATGGCACAAGTGTTGCAGTGATACCGGTGGCAATCATGGTAATGGTTTGGGTGTCAAAATGATGATGAAGCTTGGTCACGGCCCAAGGAGCCTTACGTGGGCATGAGGTTCGACACTTTGGAAGATGCCAAGGTGCATTACAATGCATATTCCTTGCAAATGGGGTTTTCAATCTAAATGAATAGTTCAAGGAAGGATCTCAAAACCGGGGAGTTGATAAAACAACAGCTTTGTTTGCAACAAGTTTCGGAAGCCTGATGTTGATGACGGAGGGGCAGAAAAGATTCCCGTGCTAGATGACATTGTTGAGCAAGCAAAAGATGATAATGAAGATGGGGCTATTGTCTTTCTTGATGATGATAGTAAAGGCACAAAGAGGAGCAAGAAACGAAAAAGAGATAAAATTGTGCAAACTGGTTGCAAAGCTAAGATGATTGTGAAGGTAATAGATGGCAGATGGGAAGTGATCTACTTTGTTAGCGAGCACAACCATCCGTTGGTTGACAAGCCATGTTTGACTAAGTATTTGCGATCACACCAAGGGATCCCGCCGTAAGAAAGGGCCTTCCTTACTCATCTTCATAACTGCAATTTAACTACATGTGTATTGAACCACACCCACCTCCCCTATCTTCTAACTTTAAGAACTTGGACATGCCTCATCTGGTTGTGTGTTTCTTAGCCCATCAACAAGTACCTGTTTTTGCTTGAAACATGTCATCGATTTGCTTCAAACAACTGCCTTAGTTGCTTGATAGTGCCACTAAATTGCTTACAACAAGAGAAAAAGACATAAAATGCATGATTTGTTTCGGATGTCGGACTTGCCTAATGTTTACCTGTTTGTTGCTCAATGCAAAGTTCCTGCTTGCCTAGTTTTTTATAAAAAAAATTTGGTGTTGAATCTGAACTTGCCTATGGTTAGTCTCTTTGTAGCTAAAATGTACAATAGTACTTGTTTCTGGATGGGGTCAACTTGCCTATGATTGAAAATTGTATTGCTCACTAAATGCATAGTTACCCCCTAGTTTGTTTTGTGTATTTTGCTCATGTGTTGCCTGGGGCATATGGTTGTAATTGCTTGTATAGCTTCATGAATTGCCCAAGCTTTGCATTTGAGTTGCCTTCTTTGAAAATGTAAAAGAAACTATTTTTGGCACTATTTTTTGTAGAAAAAGGATTGACCACCATTGTGACTTCATGTCAACAGGTCATATGATGCACATCATGTCGATTTCTATGGGATGTAACTCATTGTACCTTATGGCACTAAACACATTACAAACCTCAAGACGCTCTTGAACAAGGATGATACAAAAGAAGGGGATATGATAGAGACAAATTGCTTACTTTAAAGATCGCCAGAGAGAGGATCCGTGTTTTTTACAAGATAAAATATGATGAGGAAGACAGGGTTGAGAATATTTTCTGGGTCGATGGTGCAGCAAGGAAGGCGTACGTGGAATCTTATCATGATTGTATCTCCTTTGACACAACGTATATGACTAACATGTACAACATGCCCTTTGCACCATTCATTGGGATTAACAGGCATGGGCAATGCTTCATGTTGGGTTGTGGCTTTGTTAGGCAAGAGTCGGCATCGAGCATTGATTGGCTATTCCAGACCTTACGTGAGGCAATGCATAATGTAGCACACACCAACATCATAACCGAACAAGACATCGCAATGGCAATACCAATTAAAAAGATCTTTCCTACAAGTGTAATCATTGTTGTTACCGGCATATTATGAAAAAGCACAAGAAAAGCTTGGAGCATTCTTGGGCGAAACCTCGGCTTGTCCAAAGATTTCAACAATCGTGGTTGATTTCAGCTTGACGCCGAAGAATTTGAGGCAGGGTGGTGTGAGTGATGATGAAGTATGAGTCTATGACTGACTCCCACTTCGAGAATCTATACAAGTACAGAGAGACATGGGTGCCCTGCTACTTCAAGCACCAATTCTTCCCTTTCTTGCAGTCAACTCAACGCAGTGAGGGGTTCAACGCTGTCCTTAAGCGATATGTGAACCCACACAAGTCCATTTTGAACTTTGTGAAGCAATATCAGAAAATCCAAACACACATACTAGTCCGGGAGGGTTCAAAAGACTACAGGATAGCACATTTACAGACTGAAATGTGGTCATCTTACCCAATAGAGAAGCAGTATACTGGATCGCATACACTAGGGACTTGTACGAGAAGTTTCGTGATGAGTTTCAGTTAACTACAAGGTACAATGTGCGACCGCATGGTGAAAACTTGTATGAGGTTTACCCCAATCAAGAGTGGGTTGCCAAATATGGTTCTAGGGCTATTTTGTCACGGTGGAAGCTAGTGTCGGAGACTACAGATGTGATCTTTGCAAGATTAAGAGGGACGGCATGCTTTGTTGCCATATCTTGAAAGTTTTCAACCAACTTGGTGTTGATGAAATCCCAAATAAGAAGACATACTTAGAAGATGGACACCTATGGCAATTCCCAACACACCCCTTGTCAGTCAAGAGCAACTCGATGAGATGCCACCACAGTCGAAAAAGGAACCTGTGCATGCAAATTTGATGATGGATTTTGGTAGTCTTGCCGGGTTGTTAGTGCCGATGTCGCGACGGATATTGTAAAGAAACATATGCATGGTGCGATCATGAAATCAAAAATCTCAACATGTCAAAGAAGAAGAAACCGCCAAAGACCAACAAGTGGGCCCTCCGGTGGTCCTCCACCATCACCGATGGTTCGCACTACAAGCGAGTAACTCGTGCAATCGGTGGCCTGCGGTGCATCCTGAACGGCCTTCACAAGCCCCTTCTGGACCTAGGCAGCAGCGACCTACTTCTGCGCCACCACCGAGAAACACTCAGTAACTAGTGGCCTGCAAGGCCCCGATGAACATGCACAAACCTCTTCTCGACCTAGGCAGCAGCGACCTACTTCGCAACGCCGGAGAAAAACGCACCAAACTTAACGGCAACTCTATGAGTGAGGATGGACACCAACAAACAAAGATTCGTGGCTGCAAATAATGCAAAAGGGATGTACCACTACCCATGAGCCCTCCCACACAAGGCTGCCGGCTCAGACAAAGAATCTGTCAGGATATGTGCCATCGAATAGTGGAGCAGCCAAGACCTTTCAAGAGGCTCAACAATGACAAGGCATGTGCAAGCGCTTAAGAGGAGTCAAGGCCAAGAACTTTTGACGGATACGGCACTAGCAAGAGGGCCTGCGCGACCTCCTATGGGTCCTAGACCAGCAATTTGGCCTACACCACAAACTATGGGGGCTATACAACCACCGCGGGGGCCTAACGTAGCAAACACAACCTATGTGGTTGGTCCTGGACTGGCACCATTGCCTGCGTCAACAGCAACACTGGATGGCTGGATTGGGCAGCATCCAGGATCTTCAACAACACAAGAAGAGAATGCCAATGCAATTTCATCTCCTATTGCGCAAGCTCCTAGTGGATATGCGCACTTACCCGCCAAGATGGCATCTCTACATGCAAACTGGTACCAAGACAAGGTACTACGATGGTTGAACCACGCTTTGGAAGACCTGCTACCACACTTGGCCTGCAATTCCTAGAGACCCTCCAAAATCAACAACAAAAGGGAGGGCAAAGTCAAAAGAATTCAATCAGCACTTGAGCTGCATCCGAAGAGAAAGAACAAGTGCAGCTATTGTGGTTCTTTTAACCACAATGGTGCAAGCTGCCCGACCAGATTGGTGTAATGGTCACACACAGTGACCACATGGCTGAAAAAGATGTGTCGAATGGCATTGACGAGTTAAACTATTTGTGGATCTGTATGTTTGAACATCCTAAACTATTATTTATGGTTTACGGTTTCTTGTGGCTGACTTGCCCCACACTAGAGTTTTGAGTTGCCTGGTTATAAGTTTTGAGTTGCCTGTTGTGTGCTTTGAATTGCCCTCAAGAAACACCCTTGCCCTCCCCATAATAGTCTAAAACTTACATACATAAGATTCTCGCAATGCTATAAAATGCAACAATTCTCGGTTATGTAATGATCATACTATTTGTCTTTCATTTGTCTTTTATGGGTCCTTCTGAATAACTTGCCTCAAATTAAAGCTTAAATTGCCTGTTTATGCAATAGAGTTGCCTGGTCCAAGTTGTTATAGAGGCAACTCCTCCCCCCCGGTGAAAGATCGAGGATGTCGCCTAGAGGGGGGGGGGGTGAATAGGCGTTTTAAAATAATTACGGTTTAAGCTTGAACAAATGCGGAATAAACCTAGCGGTTAATTTGTCAAGCACAAAACCTAAAACAACTAGGCTCACCTATGTGCACCAACAACTTATGCTAAGCAATATAAGCAACTATGTGATAGCAAGATATATGACAAAGAACAATATGGCTATCACAAAGTAAAGTGCATAAGTAAAGGGGCTCGGGTAAGAGATAACCGAGGCACGCAGAGACGACGATGTATCCCAAGTTCACACCCTCATGGATGCTAATCTCCGCTTGGAGCGGTGTGGAGGCACAATGCTCCCCAAGAAGCCACTAGGGCCACCAGTAATCTCCTCACGCCTCGCACAATGCAAGATGCCGTGATTCCACTAAGGGACCCTTGAGGGCGGTCACCGAACCCGCATAAATGGCGACCCTTGGGGCGGTCACCGAACCCAGACACTTTGGCAACCCTTGGGGCGGTCACGGTACCTCAAATTGCTCAGGCGATCTCCACAACCTAATTGGAGACCCGACGCTTGCCCGGAGCTTTACACCACAATGATTGAGCTCGAACACCACTAACCGACTAGGGCGCCTAAGCACCCAAGAGGAACAAGCTCAAGGGCACCAAGCACCCAAGAGTAATAAGCTTCACAACTTGTAACTTCCACGTATCACCGTGGAGAACTCAAACCGATGCACAAATGCAATGGCAAGGGCACACAGAGTGCCCAAGTCCTTCTCTCTCAAATCCCGCCAAAGCAACTAATGCTAGGGAGGAAAATGAGAGGAAGAACAAGAAGGAGAACACCAAGAACTCCAAGAACTAGATCCAAGGGGTTCCCTCACATAGAGGAGAAAGTGATTGGTGGAAATGTGGATCTAGATCTCCTCTCTCTTTTCCCTCAAAAACTAGCAAGAATCCATGGAGGGATTGAGAGTAGCAAGCTCAAGGAAGGTCAACAATGGGGGCAAAAACGAGCTCAAGAGATGGGGAACCATTGGGGAAGAAGACCCCCTTAAATAGGTCCCCACGAATCTGCCCGTTATGTGCAGAAAAATGTAGGACCGGTACAACCGGTGCACGAACCGCACAACCGCCAAAGCAGAGGAAAAACCAACCTGGGAAAAGCTCTAAGCGGTACAACAGCTGGGAACCGTAGAACCGTTAAACCGTTAAATCGGTCAACAACCGCCCAAGAACCGCTCCAAAATGTAAACTAGTCCGGTGGTAGAGCGGTACATGGCCGTACAACCTCCGGACCAATTTCGAGCGGTACAACCGCTCAAACACCGGTTGTACCGGTCAACCGTACAACCTCTCTACGGGCGGTACAACCTCTCTATGTAAAACAGCAATATCAAAACAGCCACAACTTTCGTGACACGAGCTCCGAATTCGATGAAACCAAGTTTGTTGGAAAGCTAGCAACAAGGGCTAACACAATATTGATAGAAATATCAATAAGAAGCAAATGAGAAAAGGCCCACAAGAAAATGTTGAGAACCCTTCCTAGGATAAGACCGGTAAAACCTCCAACACCGAAAACATCATAGAAGACGCATGCGAACTCCGTTTTCGATGAACTCGAGCTTGTCATAAAAATGACCATAAGCTACAAAACTCACAAAGAGAACCAAACAAGAACAAGTAAACATGATGCAAGGATGCAATGGTTTGAGCTCTCTACTAACGATACGATCAAGCTACCAACTTGAGAGCCCCCCTTGATAGTACGGCAAACGATCCTATAACCCGGTCTCCCAACTACCACCACGAGACCGGTAAAATAGAAAACCTATCAAGGGCAAACCTTTGCCTTGCACATGGTCCACTTGAGCTAGATGAAGACGATCTTGACTCCCTCAAGTTGGACCAACTTTCTTGATTGCGTTGGCTCGATGAAGACTAGATGATTGCTCCCCATAGTCCACTATGGGTGAGCGACTCTTCAAGACATCTTCACAAGTCCTTTGACACCACAATGGATGGCAAGATTCAAACTTGATTGCTCCCCATACTCCATTATGGGTGAGCCACTCTTCGTGTTGCTCCACTTGAACTTGCACACAAAGAAACTTGATGACAATCACCACTTGATGTCATCCTCCATGGGTTGTATGGGATCTTCCTCTTGACGCAAGACCATGGAAACATACCTAACCCCACAAAGAACTCTCACGTAGACCATGGGTTAGTACACAAAGCGTAATGGACAATGCTTACCATACCATGGGAACACTTGGTCCCTCTCGGTACAACTTCTGCGCTTTGTGTGTTGATCAACTTGAATCACTCTCTGTACTTAGGCTAGATCAACCTTGAATCTTTCCAACTCTCTTCATTTGGATGATGTCTTGAAGGTAAACATGAATGATCACATAATCTTCTTCTTCAAGACATGCTTGCAATAAGCTCAACACTCACATGACCAATCTTTGGATAATTCCTTAATAGCACCTTGGTCAACTCATAAACTCCTTGAAACCAACACATGGACTTCAAGAAAAGCCTATGGATAAAACCTTCAAATATAACTCAAGGCAACCATTAGTCCATAGAGATTGTCATCAATTTCCAAAACTAAACATGGGGGCACCGCATGTTCTTTCAATCTCCCCCATTTTGGTAATTGATGACAATCACTTTCAAGAGAGTTTATATAAGGAATTATGCATCACCATGCAAATCAATAATAGTGCAATGAATGAGATGCAAAAGCTAAGGAACAAAACCAAAGCAAGAGGAGATAGCTCTCTAAACTTCTCCACAAAAGTTAACTTTCAAGAGAGTTTATATAAGGAATTATGCATCACCATGCAATGCAATAATAGTGCAATGAATGAGATGCAAAAGCTAAGGAACAAAACCAAAGCAAGAGGAGATAGCTCTCTAAACTTCTCCACAAAACTCTCTGAAACTTCTCCCCCATTGGCATTGATTGCCAAAATGGGCGAAAAGTTTAGAAGGCCAATATAAATTGTGGTCCTCCATAAATTGTGTATTTCTCAACAAGAGAGTGGAATGCAATACACATATCCAACTGTCAATACTTGGAGGAAGACAAACTATATTGAGACACAAAGATTGCAAAAAAAAAATGATATGCCACAAAGACATAGCAAAGAGAGAAACAAGCAATCAAAAGATACCAATTGAAGCAAGCAATCAACGGATATCAATTGAACCAACTAGACCAATGATCCTACATGCCACAAGAATAAATACATTATGATAAGCGCAAAGGAGTGTTCTAAACAAACTAGAGAAACTCCCCATGATTTTTGCACACATAAGAATTTTTGTATTTGAATACAAAGTGCACAAAATAGGATCATAGCTCCCCCAAAATCAATAGAAACTCACATCCAAAGTGCAAGTGAGCATATAGGAAACAAAGCCTAGCGCTTGCAACAAGCACATGGTTGAGCAACATGTAAAAGAGGCAACTTAAGAATAGGCTCAACCAAACTGATGTGTGTGAGTCATGGTGAAGCACTTGAGAAGACTAAGATTAGGATGAGCATTAAGCATCAACATAGTCTTGAAAGAATGAGGCACATGGTGCAAGGCCTATCATTCCCACACACAACCTGGCAAATGGGTTCACAAGCTTACTAATAAGCAAAAGAGAACCTATGCTTGTGACAACCCGTGGTGAAGATAGATTTAGGGAGGCTCATCAAGACGAGGGATACCAATTAAGATGGCAAAAACCTCGTAAAGATAAGCAAGAGGAAAATAATCTTCACCACACAAGAGTGCAACAAGATGCAACGATAGAGGACACACACTCAAGGCAAAAGCTTTCACGGAGCCACCAAAGAAATAACAAAAGAGAGACAAGGTGGACGTGAAAGAAAGGATATCATCTAGAGATGTAATTTCTCTCAAGTGTATAATGTTCTAGGTAGACGAAATCATGATGATATATATCTACAAAGAAGGATGTACACCCGAAATAGTTACAACATGAAGGAACGAGATATCCAAAAGGAAGTCATACATATACCAATAAGATATTTGCTTGAAAGCATAGCACTTGGCTAGATATGGTCTTATTGTATATAAATGAAGTCCAAACACACATCCATCAAAGGCATCACAACTTGCAACAAGAGATCATCGTTGGGATGCATTGAGAAAGGAAACAAGTATCACAAGATATGAAATGAATATCATGCCAAGATGCAACCTACACAAGGTTGAATGCAAGAGGAGAAAGCATGAATAGATACTTGTTACCGAGATATCATTGGAAGGATGTAGTAGATACCAATTGAAGGTAGATAGTAGTTCATTGATCATCCTTGCTTGACTCCAATATGCACATGGTGACAACACCTTCCTTGTGAGTGAGCCGAGCATCCAATGCATCTCCAAATGTTCCTAAAATAACAACACCAACTAAACGCTACCCAAACTCATTGGGACCACATAGTTAGAAACACCAATACATAGGACAAACTCCACATAAATATGTGCATATAGATATGAAAATGAATTTCATGCACATCTCATCCAAATTGAGACTAGGTGGAGTTTCCCCTATATATTGAGTCAAAGAAAGAAAGCATGCCAAATAACATACAAGAAGTAAATATGCATGCTCGAACAAAACCAATGAAAACGAAATGCCAAGTGAAAAAGGATACCAAATAGATAAATCATCACTTGGAAGATATCCATAAAAGATACATCAAGGAATGAGATATCCATTGATACACTCAAAAAGAAAGATGCCAAACTCCCAAAAGAGAGAATGGTTCCAAACAAACCAAGCCCTCTACAAAGTTTCATGATGGCACAAAGTACCAAAAAGAAACGGCTTGCCATCCACAAACACACACTTGATAAGGATCACAAGATGAGTGTTTTATAGAGAATAGGATAGCTCCCCCAAGACTAGTGCATTATAGAGAATTTGCATCTGAATACAAAATGCACGAGGTGGGATCATCACTTTCACTATATCTAGAAAACACTAGACAAGGTCAAGAAATTAACAAGATCCACAAGTGGTATGAAATACAATGGGAAGATGACACAATCCTAGGCAAGAGATAAAGCAAATAAAATCAAAGGCCAATGTAAAGATGGTCAATAATTTCTACCACACATAAGTGAGTACAAATTGTCAAAAGACAAGAAGTATTTGGAAATAATTCTCGTTGGTAGATAACAAGGATATCCGACATCATCTTCACACCAAACAAAAAGCAAATTGCAACTTGTAGAGCTAACATGCCACCTAGGAACAAGATAATTTACAATATCAACTCTAGGTGACAATATCTCAAATGTACACATTTTCTAGGCTAGTAATATACACATAGCATATTACTCCCCCATAATGTGATACCAATTAAAGATAAACAAGAGGTAAAAAAACGATCCAACATGAGATAATTAATGGACAATATAGAATTTGAATTTCTCATGAGAAGACATACCACATAGCGACTAGATAGTCTTGAAATATCAATACTAGATGGTATTACTCATGTACACACATATATAGGATTGTGAGGTGCACAAAGCACATCACTACCCCATAATGGGATAGTCCATTAATCTCTCACAAGAGCCAACTAAGAAAAGAACAAGATGCACAAGGCTCAATGCATGACACACACGTACATGATGTGCAAACCAACACACACATACTTGATTGCTCAAGATAATCAAGTTGGAAGCACAACATATACAAACACATGCAAGGAACAAAACCAAACATGCAAAGGGGTAAGTAACTATCAATGTAAACACTTTAAGCACGAGTTACCGCATGGAGAAACATTGGATATAAGATAGAAATTTGATAATTCGAATAACTTGGCGTGAGACAATTAGAATGATGAAGTCCCCTTAATTCTTCATAAAGTAGCCAAGTCTCCAATGCCCTCCAACAACACCTATTGATCAAGTTTGAGCTAGTTGGTCCCCAACCAAGTTGGGTCCTAAGAGGTTAGTCACAATAGGCTTGGCTACCCAAATGGTTCTTTGCTTCAAACCACTTTGAGTACCAACAAACTTGGCAACCACATTGCCAACCTTATCCTTCCCAAGAGAATAGACATCATCAATAATATTTGGGTTGGATAAGTTACCACTAGTGCATGAAGAAGCGAGGTGACCTTTCTCACGGCATAGGTAGCAATGTCTACTCTTCACTTTCTTCTCACTTGATTTCTCAACTTGAGAAGCATTAACTTGAGTCTTCTTGGGAAGAGGCCTTTCTTCAACTTGAGGTTGAGCATGTGATTGAACTTGTGCCCTCTTCCCTTGTTGCTTGACACTAATGGCCTTCTTCTTCAATGGGCAAGATCTAACATGATGCCCTTCTACTTTGCACTTGAAGCAAACAATCTTGGCGAATTCTTGACTTGTTCTTGGCCCTTCCTTTTGTTCATCTTGGACTTATTCTTCTTATTGGAGTTGAATCCAAGTCCACCTTTGTCATTGGGGATTTTTGCACACTCAAGATATTGTTGAGTGTGGATTTCCTTCATGACACTTTTCCAAGTCTTTCTTCAAAGAAGTGACTTGGGCCTTGAGCTCTTTGATTTCCTCTACATGGTTAGTCTCAACACAAGTACTAGAGGAAGTATAAGCTTCATCGTTAGAGCAACAAGGCAAGGAAAGCAATTCATCACAAGATGTACCAACATTGTGAGTAGATGAGTTACAAGGACTAGCACATGGCAATATACTATTTTGACTAGAAGTAGTGCTAGTACCCACATGAGGCTCACTAGATGTTACCTTAGCAATCATGGCCTCATGAGCTATCTTTAGCACACTATGGGATACTAGAAGATCATCATGAGAGCTTGAGAGCTTTTCATGACTTTCTTCCAATTTCCCGTAATTGCTAGATAGCACCTCAAGTTGAGCCCGTAGCTCAACATTCTCCTTCAAAATGGATGCTTCACAAGTAATAGAATTAGTAGCACAAGCATCATCATTAACAACAAGAGGAGAAGGCAACTTGGCATGCTCTTTTAAATAAGAAGCTTCAAGTTGGGCATGATACTCGGTGAGTTTGATGAGCTCACCCTTGATGACCCTTGAGCCATTTTCGAGGTGCTCAAAATCCTCAAGGAGTCTAGCATGAGAAACTTCAAGCTTAGCATTTTAATTTTGAAATCGTTGGCACACCTCAAGAGCTCTATCATGAGATTCCCTCACTCTAGATAATTCTAGAGCAAAAGTCTCCTCAAGAGATTCGGAGGTGGTTTGTTCATGTTCAAGAGCTTGAGATAGCTCCGCGATCTCATCTGCGTAATCACGCCCATGAGCTTCCATTTTCTCAATGGTGGCCTCATGCTCCTCTAGATGAGATTCCAACTCCTCAATGTATTTCTTGCCATCAATCGCAATGGACATTATTTCCATGAAGTTGAAGCGAGCAATTTTATTTTTATGAAGAGCTTTAAAATCATTTCCCCTTAGTTTTTAAGGAGGCAACATTATCATTCTCTTCATCATTATCCTCATCATCATTAGTATCAACATCATCATCAAGAGACATATTGGGGTACAAAGTAGGAGATACCTTTGACGCCTTAGCCATAAGGCAAAAAGCAATAGATGATGGTGTAGGATCCCTTGAGGCACCATTAAACACCACATCTTGTTCCATGGAGTGTTGGGTTTCCTCTAGATTGTTAGCACAACAATTCGAGGAAATAGATGCATTTTATCATGGCAACAAGACATAGCAAGCATATCATCATGAGATTTAGTCAAGCAATTTCTACATGATATGCAAGGACTATCAACACAAGCATGTGAAACATTTGGAGTGCTCAAAGTGTTAAAGCCCAAAGAAGGAGCATTGCAATAATATAGTAATGAAGGATCATCCACAATAAGCATACTATCATCATTGCAATGACCAACACTACTCACCATATCATTACCTTGTGGCAAACCACATGTAGGTGAAGTAGAAGAAGTTGAGAAGACTATACGACCGGAGGTGGAGGGAGAACAATCATCCCCACAAATCTTGGACACACCATATTTATCTTTAAGGCGTCCACAACTCATGAGCATCTCGGAACGGCATGAGTTGAAATATAACTACATTGCTCAAAGCATCAAAAGCACATTAGAAGCTTGAGCATTGAGATAAGAGTTTTTCTCATCCTCTAAAGATAATCTTTGGGGATCCTTTGGAGGAGAAAAAGCCATATCTACAATTCGCTCTAAATTTGGGTCCATGACCCTAAAGAGATTAAGCATGCGAATTAC
Source organism: Aegilops bicornis (assembly GCA_021605145.1). NCBI lineage: Eukaryota > Viridiplantae > Streptophyta > Magnoliopsida > Poales > Poaceae > Aegilops > Aegilops bicornis. The sequence goes on along the minus strand of CM038673.1, from coordinate 700,476,905 downwards.
CCAAACATCAAAATTTGTGCCATCGAAACTAAGAGTGTCAGAGAAACCTAATCCTCTAGTCGACATCTTTACTCTCTAGGCGGTAAAGCCTAATAAAGAGAGACGAGGATCTGATACCATTTGAAAGATCGAGGATGTCGCCTAGAGGGGGGGGGGGTGAAAAAGCGTTATAAAATAAAAACGTTTTAAGATTGAAAAAAAGAGGAATAAACAAAGCGGTTAATATGTAAAGCACAAAACCTAAAACAACTAGGCTCACCTATGTGCACCAACAACTTATGCTAAGCAATATAAGCAACTATGTGATAGCAAGATATATGACAAAGAACAATATGGCTATCAAAAAGTAAAGTGCATAAGTAAAGGGGCTCGGGTAAGAGATAACCGAGGCACGCAAAGACGCATTTATGTATCCCGGTTCACACCCTTGCGGATGCTAATCTCCGCTTTGGAGCGGTGTGGAGGCACAATGCTCCCAAGAAGCCACTAGGGCCATCAGTAATCTCCTCACGCCGCAGACAATGCAAGATGCCGTGATTCCACTAAGGGACCCTTGAGGGCGGTCACCGAACCTGCATAAATGGCGACCCTTGGGGCGGTCACCGAACCCGTACACTTTGGCAACCCTTGGGGCGGTCACCGTGCAGATCAAATTTCTCGGGCAATCTCCACAACCTAATTGGAGACTCCGACGCTTGCCCGGAGCTTTACACCACAATGATTGAGCTCGAACACCACTAACCGACTAGGGCGCCTAAGCACCCAAGAGGAACAAGCTCAAGGGCACCAAGCACCCAAGAGTAATAAGCTTCACAACTTGTCACTTCCACGTATCACCGTGGAGAACTCAAACCGATGCACAAATGCAATGGCAAGGGCACACAGAGTGCCCAAGTCCTTCTCTCTCAAATCCCACCAAAGCAACTAATGCTAGGGAGGAAAATGAGAGGAAGAACAAGAAGGAGAACACCAAGAACTCCAAGAACTAGATCCAAGGGGTTCACCTCACATAGAGGAGAAAGTGATTGGTGGAAATGTGGATCTAGATCTCCTCTCTCTTTTCCCTCAAAAACTAGCAAGAATCCATGGAGGGATTGAGAGTAGCAAGCTCAAGGAAGGTCAACAATGGGGGCAAAAACGAGCTCAAGAGATGGGGAACCATTGGGGAAGAAGACCCCCTTAAATAGGTCCCCACGAATCTGCCCGTTATGTGCAGAAAACTGTAGGACCGGTACACGAACCGGTACAACCGGCCAAAGCAGAGGAAAAACCAACCTGGGAAAAGCTCTAAGCGGTACAACAGCCTGGGGAACCGGTAGAACCGGTTAAACCGGTCAACAACCGCCCAACCTCCGGACCAATTCTGGAGCGGTACAACCGCTCCAAACACCGGTTGTACCAGTCAACCGGTACAACCTCTCTACGGGGCGGTACAACCTCTCTATGTAAAACAGGCAATATCAAAACAGCCACAACTTTCAGACACGAGCTCCGAATTCGATGAAACCAAGTTTGTTGGAAAGCTAGCAACAAGGGCTAACACAATATTGATAGAAATATCAATAAGAAGCAAATGAGAAAAGGCCCATAAGAAAATGGTGAGAACCCTTCCTAGGATAAGACGGGTAAAACCTCCAACACCGAAAACATCATAGAAGACGCATGCGAACTCCGTTTTCGATGAACTCGAGCTTGTCATAAAAATGACCATAAGCTACAAAACTCACAAATAGAACCAAACAAGAACAAGGAAACATGATGCAAGGATGCAATGGTTTGAGCTCTCTACTAACGATACGATCAAGATACCAACTTGAGAGCCCCCCTTGATAGTACGGCAAACGATCCTATAACCCGGTCTCCCAACTACCACCACGAGACCGGTAAAATAGAAAACCTATCAAGGGCAAACCTTTGCCTTGCACATGGTCCACTTGAGCTAGATGAAGACGATCTTGACTCCTCAAGTTGGACCACCTTTCTTGATTGCGTTGGCTCGATGAAGACTAGATGATTGCTCCCCATAGTCCACTATGGGTGAGCGACTCTTGACACATCTTCACAAGTCCATTGACACCACAATGGATGGCAAGATTCAAACTTGATTGCTCCCCATACTCCATTATGGGTGAGCCACTCTTCGTGTTGCTCCACTTGAACTTGCACACAAGAAACTTGATGACGATCACCACTTGATGTCATCCTCCATGGGTTGTATGGGATCTTCCTCTTGACGCAAGACCATGGAAACATACCTAACCCCACAAAGAACTCTCACGTAGACCATGGGTTAGTACACAAAGCGTAATGGACAATGCTTACCATACCATGGGAACACTTGGTCCCTCTCGGTACAACTTGTGCGCTTTGTGTGTTGATCAACTTGAATCACTCTCTGTACTTAGGCTAGATCAACCTTGAATCTTTCCAACTCTCTTCATTTGGATGATGTCTTGAAGGTAAACATGAATGATCACATAATCTTCTTCTTCAAGACATGCTTGCAATAAGCTCAACACTCACATGACCAATCTTTGGATAATTCCTTAATAGCACCTTGGTCAACTCATAAACTCCTTGAAACCAACACATGGACTTCAAGAAAAGCCTATGGACCAAACCTTCAAATATAACTCAAGGCAACCATTAGTCCATAGAGATTGTCATCAATTTCCAAAACTAAACATGGGGGCACCGCATGTTCTTTCACCCGGCACTCCAAAGTTCAGAAAAGAGCAAAAGAAACAACACATGCATTTACATGGATGTAGTGCGCGTGAGGGGAGAAAAAACTGACCTATGCTAACTTGAGTATGGTTTTCCATGGAGCCTTGTTGTTGGCGTTGTCAACCCACGTGTTAGTCAATTGTTTCCTGATGCTTGGAATATCCGCTGCTGTGAATTTTGGAACAGCCCTTGCCTCCCAACCGTTTGCTATCGTCAGAGCAAAAACATCACAGTCGAACCTAAACAAAAAATTGAAAAAAGAACTGGATGCTTACTCTATGTAGTACTGTGTCGCTTGTAAAAAACCGAACAAAACCATAGTTAATACGTGAAAAGAAGTGGATGCTTACTCATTATTTTGTTGTGGGACGTCGATGTTGGTAAGCCCGAACTCATCCAAATGAGACACGGAACCGGGCGTAATGCTCTTCCCATAGAGACCGAAAGCTTGCAACCATTTTCCTTGCGCAAACATCTAAAGACTTGTTTTTGAGAGTCCTCCAAGAATCAAGAGTTTCAAAACGCCGATCCCTTATGTTCACGTTAAAAATCCAAAGAATGATTGCCTGTTTTAGGTTTTGTCTTGTCGATGTTCTCTAACACTGGGAACATAATCTGTTAGAAAAAACAAAAATGGGGTTAGTAAAAAAATACAATACTAGAAACTGGATGTAAGCAATTTTTTCTGTGTGCTCTCACAAATTAAGAAAATGGACTGAATAAGCAAAAAATGCACATGCCAGTTTTGTGCTAGTGTGAGTAATTTGCCAAAAACAGAAGATGCATTATCTACTTGTGTAAGCAACCAGCCAAAAAATGCACAGGCAAGTTGTGCAAAAAATGCAAGCAACTTGCCACATAGAAGCAATTAAGAAATGGACTGAAGAAGCGAAAATGCACATGCCAGTTTTTTACTAGTGTGAGTAATTTGCCAAAAACAGAAGATGCATAGGCAGATTATCTACTTATGTAAGCAACCAGCCAAAAAATGCATAGGCAACTTATCTACTTGTGTAAGCAACCAGCCAAAAATGCACAGGCAAGTTGTGCAAAAAATGTAAGCAACTTGCCACATAGAAGCAATTTCATGAGTGTAGTCAACTTGCCCACCACACCCCCCACCCCCCCTAAGAAATATTTACATTCGTGTAAGCAAAAGTTTTAGCATAAAAAGTCATATATAAAAAATGCATTGGTAAAAAGTAAAAGAAACCATTAACTTACCATGTCTTTACGGTCCAAGCGATTCGACTTCTTGAATCGGGAAATGAGCTCCTTGCTGTTCAATTCCATGTTTTGCATCTGAACCTGATGTAAAAAAATACATACATGAACATGACCTTTTATGAAAAAAAAGAAAAAGAAAGAAACGCAAAACTACACTATTAGTTGCTTCGCGTTTTCTTACCGAGAACCTGACGGGCATCACGAGCTTCTTTGAGTCTGGTGGCAAGTTCATCATTATAGACTGCATACCAACTTCCATTACATGGCTCAAGACAAAACCTTCCTTCTTCATTGAGTTTGCGAGCTCCCTGACCGTGACAAAGTATTTTCCATATTCAATTACCCTTACGCTGCATGAAAAAAAAAGGCATTCAGCTCACAAAATCCTTCCATGAATTGCCTGCCACCATTTCAACTCAGGGAAAACACATGGGGGCATGGGCATATCAAAAAGGAGAAACTACTTCAAAAAATAAGAATTCCACACTAAGCCAAGTTGCCTGATTCTATAAATGGATTGCTTATAAACACAGTTTGAATTGCCTGTATAACATAACAGACCTTGCCTGGGTGAAAGTGCATTGTGCAATGGCTGCCAAAAAAGAAATGCAGTGATATACTGTCATACCTGGTATCCACATCTGGTGATTCTTCTTCATTAATTCTTCCATGCAGAATAACTGATGCATACAATCTATTTGCTTCGGGTTTGGACATGTAGACTTTCTTCTCATTATAGTCAACGAAAGGTGACCTCTTGCATGGAGGTGGCTTGATAATCCTTCTCTCGAATTGATGTGGGTGCATCTCTCCTGAACTACTACTGCTGTAAACCTTGCTGCCTGACCCCACTTCTCCTTGGTTGGAACTTTTTTCAGGTGTTTGGTACGCATTTCCTTCGCTTGAACACACGGTTCATCTATGCCTTCAACATCCAACAGATAATCATCGTCGGCTATATCGATGATTGGCTGGTTATGTACTGGGAGTTCCTTGAACTCATGCTCTGTAAATGTGCTTGACCCAACATGTTGATGTGCTGTGTTGTCTGCAGATCTTCTGTGCAAATCATCTATGCCTAGATCGAAACTTGGTGCTGGGCAGTACTCTCTGAAAAAATCATTTGATGTTTCGGTGTCCCTTTGCTCAAAATGTTGTTTATCTTTATTCGCTGAGCTGTGATTTCTGGAGTTGGATTGGGCATTCTTGATGTTTGGATCAACACACCTTGCAAACAGCTCACTCACATCTAGAACATTGATTTCTAGTGCATTGGTTGTCTTCCCACTAACACGCATGAATTCATGGTACCTCTCCTCCACATCGAGAAATGGGAAGTGTTCCCTGCCGCTTGCTTCTACTGCTTCTGGAACACTTGTGGCCTCAGGTTGGGCAAGTACAGTTGAGCAGACATGCAATTTTCCTAGGGATCTTGGCAACTTTTGTTCCGGGCTTTTTCCCATGGTTACTGCTTCTGGAAAACTAGTGGCCTCAGGTTGGGCAAGCACAGTTGGGCAGACAGGCAATTTCCCTAGGGCTCTTAGCAACTTTTGTTCCAGACTTTTTCCCATGGTTACAACTTCGGGCAGGTGTTGTATCCTATTGATCTCCGTACATAGCACCGGAGGGATGTTCTCTTTCTCCTTTTTGTGTCCTGCATGATTTAATGATCGAGCCTCAGGTGATGCCTTGAAGTCTTGCACCTTGACCCTCTGGATACCATTGGTCGATTGCATCACATTTCCCCGAGACGGGAAAGGCACTTGACCATTTAAGTCACCTAGTGGTTGTGCTCCGCTGTGGTTTCCTGTGCTTACTAGCACTATGGCTCCCTCCTTGAGTTGTACTGGCCTTACTTTTGTGGGGTCCAGTGTTTCCTCTACAGAACTTGCGTGAAAAGCAGCCGGTCTTGCTTCCTCCTTAGACTGAGTTGCCAGAATATGTGATCCACTTGCTTGACATTGGGAATGAAAATTACCCGAAAGCTTTGGATCTACTCCTGTAGGTCTTGCCTCATCTCCAACTTTGTCTTGCGGGGTGTCTTGAGCTTGATGGTGTACTCTTTACCACCTGTGTGTTTGGCATTCCCATGAATTGCCTCTTTTGTTTCAGAATTTGCTTGTTGTTGCTGCTGAGAAGGACCAGATTTTTTCATGGCTGGCTGCCTTGGCTTTCCCCTTGGTCAGAATCGGGATTTTCAGACGATATGCTTGCGGATGCATTGCTGTTTTGTTCATCACAGATGGCTCCAATACGAAACTGACAGTTTTCTTCATCTTGTTTGATGGAGGGAGTGGTGGTAGTTGGTTTCGACAAACAATCTTCTGTTCTGTAGCTTCATTTAGAGCGGCGCCAAATTGTCTCATTATTTTCACGAGTCGCCTTTGGGCATATTTCCTTGGGGTTGAATGTGAAGCCCAAATCCAAGTCTTCCCCTCAACAACTCTTGAACATCCTCTTCGCTTCGGGTTGCCATGGTTATGTCATCAATATCCCACATTTCTTTCACTTCAAGAAAAGGGAAGCGTGGTTCCCGGGAAAGCAGTTTTGAATTCTGTCACAACACAAGGTCTTTCATACAGATCCTATCCGCCTCATCCAATCCTTTTGCCTTCTCGTCCCTCTTCTTTTGAATCAGAATTTGCGGCGTGCATTGTTCATCATCATCGCCGCTTGGGTTTTCATTGCGGGATCCTCGTCCCGATCGGAGCCACCATTGTCGCTCGAACCACCGTTGCCACCTCATTGTCATCTTCATCATCTTCATCCTGCTTCCCTTGCCCATCATCTTCCTTGTCTTTGTCATCCCCATCGCCTTCTTCATCATCGTCGTCCTCCTTTCCTTCATCATCTTCTTTTTTCGTCATCCTCTTCTTCTTCATCATCATCATTGTCCTCGTACCCCTCAGTTCCGTCTTCCGTCCCCATGTCAACCGTTTGTCGTGCTCCCTGACTACTTGATTTCCCCTGAACTCCACTTGATCCATCATGACCATCATCGATGTCTGAACTTTCATCGCTGTCGCTTTCATCACTACCTTTATCTACGCCATCTCCCTCTTTTCACTTTGTCGCCATTGCCGTCGCTGTCTGAATTAAACGACTCCTCCTCACTTGGTAAGCTGTCTCTTCCGGCTGGTACTCACTTGCTCCTTCTGTTGGACTGCCGCCTGCTTGTCTCCGAGTAGTAGGATCTGCCTCCTTTGTCCCCCATTCATCATCATCTATCTTCCCAACCCCAGTCACGAGCTTCCCCACTGCATGAGAAACTACGGAACACATTTCGTGCACCAACCCTGTGAGCTTCTTTTGCTTCTGTAAGACATAAAAGTGGATGGTAGAGAACATGATAAGTACATATCTTCTATTGAAGATTCTGAAAGAAAATGGTTGAATGTACAAATGGCGATAAAAAGGGGAACAACAGTGAGAGAAAAACCAAAGTGCTTTCGATAACTCATCGATTTGTCATATGACTCGGGCAATCTTGCGGCAACAAATTTGGTGATGTGGTCCATACTGCCAAACAAGCTATCATCCGCACACCGAGAAAACTCCGTCTTGAGCTGGTGGTTTATAGCAAAAGAAGATAAAAAAACCTATGAGTGACAACAATTCTGGCACTCCCATACCAAAAAAAGAACTGAGAAATGAAGAAAAACAGTACTACTAATAGTCTTTAAATTCCTGCAACCATTATGACACTTCCCCCCTGTTGCCTACTATTAGTGGATACTGTAATCAACAAAAATGAAGAACTAGTATGCAAGTTGCTAGTTTTCAGAACATAAGTTGCTTGGGTGGTTGTATAAATTTGCTACTTTTCAACATGTAAATTGCATGACAAAAAAAAGAGCTAAAAGATGTACTCCAGCAGCTACTGTTGGAATACAACAACCCAACAAATCCTTCCTGTGAACATAATCCAACTGTGTGCATGGCAAACGAAAAAGTTTGATAACTACTTGGACCTACTTGAAATATATGTATGGCACTTGCCCAAAAAGATACATTACCTTGCATGCTCTTTCAAAGTGAATTGCCTACTTTAAACAATGGTAGTGTTGCCTAAAAACAATATGACAATAAATATATATATCCTAAAACAGAAAAATTGAGTTACCCGCAAATGGCCATATTCTCCTAGAGCCTTCCTGTCCTTCTTGATAACTCTAGAGATTAAATCTGAATTCCAGACTGAAACCCTTGGTACCAAGTTCGGGATTGGCTCATCGACATCCAAAGAGTCTAGGTACAACAATTGCAGAGAGACAAGGAAAAAGAACAGAAATGTTTAAGTTACCTAATGATTGCAAAAAGAAGAGAAAAGATAAGTAAACAATTGATGCTTAAAAAAACAAAACAACTTGAAGCACTTACAACAAGGTGGAAAACACAACAACAAACAGCCTTCTTGTTAGCACGCCCCGAAGTGAACGCATAGCTTTAATTGATCAACAACAACCGGCATATATTGGTTTCCGTTATTCCATTGACATCCATGACCGCCGGGAAACTCTTTGGGGAAATGCTCAGACTAGTTGAAGGGGCAAGGAAGCACGAAAAAACAAGAGCTAGCCAAGCGCGGACAAAGTCATTATCATGAGATCCTCCCATGTCTATGATCATCTTGCACCATTCTGTGAGGGTTGGGGAGTTCTTCGATGTGATGTTGTAAATCTCGTACATTGACTTTGTGATTTCAGGCCGATTCTCGAAGCACACCTTCCTGCCCCTGTTGGCAAACCCCATATCCTACGGACACTAGCGGCATCTACAGGAATCTTCCCCCTTTCTGGAATGACTATCTGCGAAATCTCTGGGTCGTAATGCTTCATTATCCAATGGCTAAATCTCCGGGCATGCTACTCGCTGCAAGGTCCAGAATGCCGCCAAATTCTTTTCCGATGATGACACCCTTTTGGTCAGGAACCAAGTCCTTGTTCAACTTGAAGAGCCTTGCAGGGGATGCCCTGTTCCTACGACCCTATTGCACATAAGGAAAAAACAGAAAAAGGGAATTAGCAAAAAGGAAGGGAAAAAAGGTTCATCACAACATAGGCAACTTATGCATCATGCTGGGCAACTGCTCAGTGAAACTGAGGCAACTATGCAAAATACCTCAGTTCCTCCCGTCTTCTGGCGTTTTGCTTTTGGAGGTTGGTCGACGTCTGCACATTCGACATTTTTATTCCCAGCATCTGCAGCTTGGCTCTCGTTGCTATTCTGTTACTAATGATATCATCAGGCGCTTCCCCTTGCAAAGAATCGCTTTAGTTCTCATACGCTTGTACCTAGTTATTGGTGCACTGCTCCGTGGCTAGAAGATAGAAACCACATAAATAAATAAAAAATGGAAAACAAAATCTGTTATGTACAGGAAGAACATAAAAACTTCCTGAGCATGTGCACACCTGTGTTTGATGCTCTTCATCCCCATGATGCAAGGTCGTCATGGCTTGATCCAGCAGGTCCATCCTGTTTTGACTTATGACTTGTCCCAGCCATCTAATTTCTGCTGCATATTTAAAGGAACATCGATTTAAAAAAATTGGGCAATGAAAAGCGTCGTAAACTATCTGATTTTCAATATATGTTACAACATTAATACAAAAGTACATACAAAAAACCTAAGTAAAACATGACTACAAGGAGCAACAAACAACTATTGCACATCAATCACAGTAACGCATGTTGGCATTTCTGTGCAAACGGCTAAGAAAAGATTGAGCAAGTTTGAGATTACACAAATGCGGTACATATGGTGGCTGCTAGGCAACACATGTTGGCATTTCGTGCAAATGGCTAAGAAAGCTTGAGCAAAAAGCCGGGCATTACACAAAGACACTAGGCAAAAAGCGGTTGAGGGCATGTTAGGGCAACTGACTAACAAAACCTTCACAGCCAGACACACTAGGCAACAATTGAGGGCAATTCAGGCAACTGACTAGCAAAACTCCAGCAAAAAAGCCTGACAACTTAAGCAAACTAACATACATATCTACAAACTCAGTTGAAACAAACACGAGCGTCGAACCACAGCACATAAACCTAATACACAAACATTTCAACGACATGAACCTATAGCATAGTTCCATTTGTTGCATGAAAAAAAAGTGCTAGGAAACTATATGGGCATCCTATGAGTAGTTGTTTCGCAAGTCAGTAATTCACCAAGCCTTGAATGCTCACCAGCACCAAGACCAAAATCTAACGAGTGCTTAATCCGTTTCAAATCAGTTAACCTATGCGTAATCTCTTCCTAATCTCTTACAATGGCAAAGGTATTCAGTGATTTCGCCCAAAACTCACCAGATCTGACAAGCATACGCAACCGGGATCGAGATGAACCGACTGCGATTACGCCCTCCGCCAACGCCAAGGTGATTCTGCTTCCTCCACGCGAACCACACGGCGAAGACGCAGCGTGTCGACCCTTCGCCGGCGTCTCGGCGGCTGCTCCGCCTCCAGCTTTGTTCTTTGCGGTGTAGACGGTCGATCCGGTTCGCCGCCGACGCTGCGTCGACCCTCCTCGCCGCGTCTCGGCGGTTTTCCGCCTTCGACGGCAGACCGACGTATGGCCCCAATCGCCGCCTGACGCGCGCCCGGCTGATTAACCACTCCCCGACGCACAAGACATCGTCCCTTCCTCGCTACGCCGGAGGATGGCCGCTGAATCGGCCGCCATTGGCCGCGGATTTGGTGGATTTGGGAGGAGCCGGGACGGGGAGGAGGCGATGCGGAGTGAGGGAGAACTGCCGGGACCCGACCGCTTCTCCACCCAACGGCCTCTTCGCACGACTCCACGACCAGGTGCCACCTGGCGCACATGACGAGGCAAAGAGCGCTTCTCCACCCAACCGCGCGATGCCGATCCGACGGCGCGCGAGAGCGTGTGCTGGCGAAAGCAAACGAGCACTCGACCACTTTTTAGGATTTAGGAAACAGCACAGCTGCACTTTTTAGAATTTAGGAAAGTTAAAATATGGAATTCTTTCTTCCTGCACCGCTGCACGGCCAGGATCTGATCAGGAACGGAAAACCGACGGTGGACGATCGGACATGGGATGTTCACATGCCAGAGGCCTCGGCTCGGCTGGCCGCCACTCTCTCCGGGCCCCACCAAGTCCACCTTTCCCACCGCCTACGCCGGCCGACCGTGTCGGATCCGCGGAATCTGAGCCAGCCAGCCAGCCACCGCCCGCCCACCATCACAAGTCACCGACAGCCGGGCCCAGGCTTTCCAGTTGGGCCAAGATTCAGCCATCCTCATCCTCATCCCAATCATGCCACCTCATTCCTTCACCGACAGGTGGGCCCGATGTGCTGGTCCCACACCGTCAGTGCGTGGCGGCTACGCGAGCCCACGGCTCACGAGGGAGGGGAGGGACGTCACGCTCCTCTCGCCCCCCTCCCTATACCACCCCCCTTTTCTGCCCCCCGCACACGCTCGTCCGCACCGACGAAGCTTCCCTCCGGCTGCCCCCCCGCACCGCATCGCCACCCGGGGAACCCCAGCGAGAAGGGAGGGGAGACGCGGCGGCGGCCGCCGGGCAGGGCAGGACAGCGCGTGCGCGCGTGCCGGGAGCGGGGGATCGGTCGGGATGTCGACGCCGGCGAGGAAGCGCCTGATGCGCGACTTCAAGCGCCTGCAGCAGGACCCGCCCGCCGGCATCAGCGGCGCGCCGCACGACAACAACATCACCCTCTGGAACGCCGTCATATTTGGGTAACACCACAAATCCTGCCCTCTTTTTCCTTTTGTTTCATCCCTAGGTTTTGGTGCTTGGGGATCTCGCGGGGTCGCGATTTCCGTTACAGTTCTGTCCGTCGTTGGTGTGTGGCATGTGTGGTGCTGATATCGTTCCCTGATGTTGTTGTTTCGTGTGATTCTGCAGGCCCGATGACACGCCGTGGGACGGAGGTGAGCCGCCGGTTCCCGATTTAGGTTTCAGTTTGTTTCGTTCATTCATCAGTATGTGTGTGTAGCTGATCGATTACTAATGTTTTCCTGCTGTGTGATACACTGATTGGTTGATTGGCGCTGCGGATGGGCCTATTTATGATCTGTCTGTAATCAAGCGCGAAAGATTGTCGTCTTTCTAGTTTGATTTCTCATGTACACGGTGTGGATGTAGAGCTAATGGGAAGTAGAACAACTTTCTGCCCCCAGAATAGCAACCTGCCTAACTAAGCGTGTCGTTTACCGGTCGGTTTACGTCACTGGTACGACAGGAAACCGAAAGCTGCAGCATCCGTGATGACCGTTGTTTAACAACTTAACAGGCTGCCTGTTGCGATATAGTGATTGGCTAATTGGTACCGTAGTATGGCCTATTCGTAATCTGTAATCGTGTGAGAAATTGTCGTCTTCCTTGTTTAATTTCTCATATACAATGTGTAGATGTATAGCTAATGGGAAGTGCAATAACTTTCTGTCCCCAAATACCTACCTGCCTAACTAAGCCTGTCGTTTACCGGTTGGATTATGTCACTAGTACGGCACGAAACCGAAAGCTGTAGCATTTGTGATGTCCGTTGTTTAACGGAAACATAACGGGCTGCCTGTTGTGATATAGCGATTGGTTAATTGGTACTGAAGTTGGACCTATTTATAATCTGTAATCGTGTGAGAAATTGTCGTCTTCCTCTTTTGATATGCAATAACATTTTGCCCCAAAATAGCTACCTGCCTGACTAAGCCTGTCGTTTACCGGTCGGTTTACGTCACTGCTACGGCAGGAAACCAAAAGCTGTACCATCTGTGGTGCCCGTTGTTTAACGGAAACAGAAAGGGCTTCCGTCTCGTGTTTGATTGCTGCTTTAATTCTGAAGGGTGTCATCTTATCACAAGTTGGGCAAGAAACATGCTTTTACAGATGTTAAACTTGGTCTAGTATAGTAATGTGCACAGTGCAGCTATTTTTAAGCAAAGGTTAATTCCTAATCTTGCCTCTATGTAGTGCCTATCTGGCCTAAGCGCACGCCTAGCAGCGCTTAAGGCTAGGCATTTCGTTGTAACCTAGTTCCTAGGGCACACCTAAGTGCACGCTTAGAAGCGTTTTTCTTTTTTATCATTGCTTTAAAGTGTACGTTACAGTTTGGCATACTACCTGGCACACCTGAAATCAGTAATAAGCATATGGCCCATAAAAGAACATGCTCTTGGTTCTTGAAATAATAGTGACGGAGTGTGTGCGCGGGTTAGTCTTCTCGACTGTCATTACTTATATCTGCTGGAAGTTTTTTTTGTGGTGTATGCCAGCTAACAATTATTATGTACTCTCCCCTGTGTCAAAACATAAGACGTTATTTGACATTATGACTGTCAAAAAAGATCTTATTTGATACAGAGGGAGTAGTATGTACTACCTTAGTCTTAGCCTTAAGTCATGAGTTCGTCATGTACGTGTGTAGCCGTCATATGAGCGGTGATTGGGGAGCCCTCGTTTGAGATGGGGTCTCTATTTCTGCCTGTGCATGTTGGAGTGATGATTTATTTAATTATTGGTATTTGTTCTCATAGCACAACTGGCATAATTTATCATGGCACATTGTACTTTTGTTGGGCGAGGTCACTTCATCTCTAGAGCCCAGAGGACAATCAATTTTGTCTTCTGCAAGGTACTGAGATGGGGCTGCAGTAATTAAATATCAGCATTATTTTGTGGGGTTTTGTTTGTTTGGAACAAAATACTCTAGAAGCCTAGAATACATGATCATCTGATTCAGGAATGTCTACTTTCTACCCAATTTCGGTTGCCTGCAAGGCTGCAAGACTTAAACACACCCTGGAATTGTGATAAGTGATAACTGATAATATTGTTTTTTTGGATCCAGTTCGATGTTCATTGGATTGTGTACCCCTTTGGTTTGGTTTGTGGTTTATTAAGATCGCAACCTACTTAGTTTAGTTTGACAACCTTATGCTCATGATCCAAGGAAACTACATACATGGTACCAGTGTCAGTGTAATATGGTTCACACTGTCTTTCCATTGCTGTAGTCTGGAGAACAAACTAGTGGTTTTAAGTAATCATAAGTTTTCTAACTTTTATTATGTTACACATTATAGGTACGTTCAAGCTGACCCTGCAATTCACAGAAGATTACCCCAACAAACCACCAACTGTTCGGTTTGTCTCAAGGATGTTTCACCCAAACAGTATGTCCTCTTTATGACTTCCATTCAATCAATTGATTACTTCTTCAAATGACTAAACTGTTCTCAGGGATTGAAGCCCTAAAGGTCTGTTGGAAATTGGTTTAATGTATTCTATTATCTGTCCAGTTTATGCAGATGGAAGCATCTGCTTGGACATCCTACAGAACCAGTGGAGCCCTATATATGATGTTGCAGCAATATTGACCTCTATCCAGGTATTCTTTAGGCCATCTCTTACTGTGATTATATCAATTTGATAGCTTTGTTAGTTGCTGTTCACATCATTACACAATGCAACCATTGGTACCTACCAACTACAACTAAGTTTGCACAATCTGTATTGTTGTCATCAGAAGTAAAACCTGTTTCATTTTTACAGTAGTATAGAGGAAACAAGAACAGTGCTCGCCTATAGATTGACATGAGTTGCACGGTACTGTCTCTGAGGCCAGATCCAGATCTTATTGACAACTTTTATTGTGTAACAACCACCTGTCCTATAGGTAACATGCGACCAATAAATAGTTACCAGTGACACAGCTTGCTAAAGTTTGATCATAAATAGCAAGTTACCAAATACAGCCTTTCTTCTGTTCCGTTGTGGATGTAAAGATTATTTTCCTCACTTGCTTCGAAAGTAGTGACCTGTGGCGCCATGGGCTAATCTGTCCCTGAATCCACACACTTTACTTAGTTTATTACTTATTTCTGTCGTGGTTTGCTCTGCAGTCCCTGCTGTGCGACCCGAACCCGAATTCTCCTGCGAACTCTGAAGCAGCCAGAATGTACAGCGAGAACAAGCGCGAGTACAACCGCAAGGTTCGTGAGGTCGTGGAGCAGAGCTGGACAGCGGACTAGCGTCGCCAGATCCTGCAATAAGCGACGCCCGGAACGTCTCCATTTCTGGCTTTGCTGGTCTGTACCACCGAACTAAAACATTGAAAACCCCATGGCCGTTGTGTCCCTGTGCTTGATCTCCTGTTGTTTTTTCAGTGCTTGTGACCTGTTTGGTGAACTAAGGCATGTTAGCCATTGTAAAGATTTTATGTTATAGCTAAGAAGTTGTTGCTGCTTGCGAGTCTTTGAACCCTGGGTGTTTTCTACAGATGGTATTTGTGCTAGTTTTTGTACCGATTGACATAATTCTAGAGCCATTGGTAGAAACAGGAACGATGCTTGCCCGACATTATTATTACTGGCATAGAGAGAATACATAGGAAAATTTGCTCCTGAGATGAAGGCTTCAGGTAGAGAAACAACAGAGGGATTGAAAGGGAAAAAAGAGCTCTACACTGACATAGGAAAAACAACCCTAGTAACTGGAGCCTCCTTTTCTGCACATCCTGGAGGATAACTAGTCACCGGCAGGGGCATGTTTCATCCATCCTCCTGGGAGCTGGACGGAGAAACATCTGGTTCATCATCTATCTGCTGAATCTGGAGGACCTGGCGGTCCGGGACGACGACACCGGGGACCCGTCGCCGCTCCGGATCTCCCCCTCCCAGTCGTCCTGCACCTGGGTGGCGAACTGGAGGTTCCAGAGCACGTCCTCGACCGATGGCCGGTGCACCGCCTCCTTGGCCAGGCACCTCAGGCAGATCTCCATGACTGTCCTCAGTGATTCCTCTGAACAGCTCTTGCTCACCGCCGGGTCCACGAAGCTCCTCCTCCTGGCCCTGTCCTCCTCGGCCATTGCCCATAACAGCTGCAGCACAATCAAGATTCAGGTATCTGTGCTGCGTTTTGCACTACCATCTACAACTAGGTGACCGATCATACATACCAGTTCCTTCATTATCTCCACCTCGTATATGGATGTGATCGGCTTTCCGGACACAAGCTCAAGCAGGATCACCCCGAAATCAAATATATCGATCTTGTCGCCGAGCATTGTGCTGCAAAGCAAAATTGCAGGACAAGGAATGAAGAGAAAATATTAGCTGTGCCGGTTGAAATTGCTAGATGATATGCATCTGAAGCTTGAAACTTGTAGATACCTATCAGTTTGGTGCCTGCTGCCAGCCCCTCCCTGCTTTGGATTGACAAGCAACATACATTGTTGGTCAGCAAATAACCATAAAAACTCCACAGATCACAAATAGTTGCTGGATGTTTCATATCATAAATTAGTTTTTCGCTGATCTACCTCAGGTTTTGCAGCCTCTCCTAGGATTGGAATGTTGTAGCTGCCGATTTTGGCGACATGGTTCTGGTCTAGAAGAATGTTGCTGATCCTCAGATTGTTTCCGAATAGGCCCGGTATGATCCCTCCATGCAAGAACTGGATCCCCTTTGCGACACCGATGGCGGCCGATATTCTCTGCCCCCAGGTAAGCTTCCGTCCTTCAGTTCCTTCTGGTAATGAACAGTTCAACAAGCAACATAACATTCAGTCACTGACTTCACTGGATTATCAGAACAAGTTAAAAGGGAGGGGATAAGAACTGATAACATACGCGAAATCCTGCTCCTCAGGTTCCCATTTTGCACGTACTCGAACACGAGATAGAGTTGGGTTACGGTGGAATCGTCGAGATCGTATTCAAAGCAGTGCCCTAGAGCGCTGACCAAGTGCCGATGCCTGAGCCTAGATATTGTCTCGATGTGTCGGTTGAAGCTTTGGGAGCTCTGGTTCCTCTTAACCTTGAGGCTCCTGATTGTCACCGAGGCACCATTGCTTAGCTTCCCCAGATACATCTGACATAATGAACTCATATCATGAGCATAACTGAACAAGTCGTGGTAAAATTTTAGGAATCACTTGCGCCAATTGTGAACAGTCTGAACAATAATCAGTGGAGAGATCAGCGATGATGTACCTCGCCATAAGAATCTTGCCCGAGCAGGCAAGAGTTTGCGAAATTGTTCGTCGCCGCCTCGAGCTCGACCAAAGAAAATGATCTATATGGTGGGATCCCCAATGCTCCTAGCTTCACTGTCTGTGATATGTAACCTTTTTTTCGTCGTCCCAAATGCCAAAAGGGAAGCAAATGTTAGTGATTTTTCATCAAGTTTGATTTCAAGAAATGAAATTTAGGGTCTCTTAGACTAATTTCACAAGTCATAAGATGAAATTCAGAGATCAGTCGTACGTGCATCGGCGAACAGCTTGGAAGGGTAGGCGCTCGAAGTAGAAGTATGGTCTTCCATCAATGTCGCCGAGGGCCTCGTCTTCGCCCCTTCCATGGTCATCTTCCTGACGGCGAAGAAGGCCATGGCGCCGACGAGCGAGACAGCGACGACGACCGCCATTACAATGCCGGCGATGAAGCCTGCGTGCCGGCTAACTTTCTTCTTTTCATTGTGACGAGGAACTATCCCCACGGCCAGTGCCTGGTTCTGGCAGAACGGCGACGGGTGCTGCGAGCCGTCGCCCCTGTCCAGACAGTTCTCCGACGAGAGCACCACCGTCGCCGGCTTCCCGCCCGGCCTCAAGCAGGCCGGCACGCTCCCCATCAGGAGGTTCGACGACAGGTCGACGAGCCGGAGGTTGTCGCCGCAGGGCACCTTGTCGGACAGCGCCCCGGTGAACCTGTTCCTGGCGATGCTCAGGTACTGGAGCGACGGCAGGGACAGCAGCGCCGGCGGGAACGGCCCGACGAAGCGGTTCAGCGACACGTCCAGATGCTCCAGCAGGTAGAAGGAGGTGAGCTCGGCGGCGGGCAGGCCGCCGGTGAACCTGTTCCGGCTCAGCACCACCGACGCCACCTTCCTCCCGAGCCTGGGGAACGCCGGGCCGAGCGAGTTGCCGCCGACGTCGAGCACCTGGAGGTTCGCGAGGCCGCGCATGTCGGGGAGGTTTCCGGAGAGGTTGTTGGAGGCGAGCACGAGCGAGCGCAGCGACGGCGCCCTCCCGAGCGACTCCGGCATGGCGCCGGCCAGCGAGTTGTTCCGCAGGCTGAGCACGGCCAGCGCCGGCAGCGCGGTGCCGACCCAGCCCGGCACCTCGCCGCCGATCATGTTGTCGTCGAGGATGAGCGTCTGCAGGCCCTGCAGCCGCGAGAGGCCCCTCGGGATGGGCCCGTAGAGGTAGTTGCGGCTCATGTTGACGATCTCCAGCCCGGCGAGCCGCTCCAGCTTCCCCGGCAGGGGGCCCCAGAGGCCGAGGCCGGAGAGCGTGAGCACCTTGAGGTCGGGGAGCCTGGACAGCGTGGTGACCAGTGCACCAAGGGAGAAGTTGAGCGGGAGCGGCGCCGCGCCGCCCGCATCCCCGGCGATGTGGAGCTGTGTGACGGTGTCGCCGTAGCATACGACGGAGGCGGAGGGGGCGACGGTGCCGCCGCCGCCGCAGAAGTCGGTGGTGCGGCGCCAGTGCCGGAGCGCCGGGGGGCGGCCCAGCAGCTGCTGCACCTTGAGCAGCGTCCACGTCTGCGAGGCCTGCAGCAGCGGCGCGCCCCCCGGGAGCAGCACCGCCAAGAATACGAGCGCCAGCAAGCAGCTCGGACCAGCCGCCGCCATTGCCGGCCAAGAAGACGGCGATTCCTTCAGCGTCACCGCCCGATCGACCAGCAAGAACCGGCGGAGCGAAAAGGCGATCAAATTAAGAATGTGTACTGCACAAGCCAATCTGCTTTGGCGATTGCTTTCCGGCTTTGGTGATCGAGGACTGTACGCACCGGCAGCTGCTGCGGAATGGAGCTTTTGATTGCGGCCTTGTGGGTACAGGAAATTTCGGAGGCCTCGCCTGGATGTAAAGCGGCAAAGCCGCCTGAGGGACAGGTGCTGGTGAGTGGTGACCAGACAACAACGACAACAATGTCCAAATTAAATCCCTCACAAGTCACAAAGATGTTGGCATTAGCAGAGAAGCCTGCTGCAGAAAGATTTGCAACAGCATTACAATATATATATACTTTGCTCAGCAGCTGGCGAAAAGAAACATAAACAAGAGTCGGCGTGCCGAGCTACCCACTTTGGGGCCAAAGCTAGCTGCTTGACAGGACACTAAACAACAAGAATGAAATGAATTTTACCTTGGAAGAGCAGCGGCGGCAGCAGCCATGGAAGAGGCCAAGAGAAGTTGTGATGGGCAGGACGATGGGCTGTGTTTCTTATTGCGTTTTGGCTTGGCCGTGGTAGACACATGCACGCATACGCTCGTGGTGCACTGTGGTGGCTAGTGGAGTGAGTGGGTGTCCTGTGAGCTATGGTACTGGTGCAACTTGTAGCCGCTGCGGTGGAGATTAGTACCGTTCACGGGGGTGCGGCGGAGGCGCCAGGGAACCGGGAGCCCGGAGCAACGGACAGGTGGTGCCTGAGCTGGAAGGCTGGAGCAGGCAACGGGCGACAGCGAGCATCAGTCCGGCGCTCTCCTTTTCTCCCTCCCACTCTCTCTCTCTCTCTGGCTCTGTTTACATATACCACTAGTAATGACCAAACAAAAAATGGTAATAATGCCACTTTAGCACTTCGTTCGGATGGGAATATAAGTCGGGCATGGGTTTTATTAGCGGAAAAAAAATGTGTTGCATGTCGTAAAAACTACTCAACGCTCTTACATTTCTCTACAGAGGGAGTAGTTTTTTACATTTGCAGTCGAATGGAGTTTCTACGCACATTTCTTTGTGACATATTACACTCGCTAGTTAAACTGACGATCTAAGCTCTCGCTCCAAAGTTATACTCCCATCCTAAGGGAGTATGGTGCTTCTTTGCTTTCTTGGGATTGGATTTTGGTCTCTACCTGTTTCCAACCTAGATACAGTGCTGCTTTATGTCTCGACCTTCTTTTAGACAACTTTGCTGATTAAGAGGGACGTGACAGGCTTTCAGCTCTGAGAACAGTGGTGCCGACTCGCCATGCTTGGGGTTTGTTAAACGTTAATGATGCTCCACACCAAACTACAAACACTTTGGTTAACAAGCCAGTTCTGGCCGTCCGGGGCAGAAGTAGCCGTTAGGACATACATGATGCTATTATTGCACGGTAAACCGTATGTTGCTAGGCCAGCATTGCCCTTCAAATGAACCTTTTTCAAAGTGATGAGTACCTGTAGTACCTCCATTCCATACGGCCACCCCTTTCCGCACCTACTGCTGGCTACTGTGATCAAGTATCATCAACATGGCTCGCCTCTTTTTCTCGCTTTTCCTTGGATTCGTTGGTTCCTTCCTTTCTTTTCCTTTCGGTAGACTACTTTCACTTGTAGTGCAAGAGGCCACTTGATTTTTCCCGATTCCCTCTCTGCTTTGGTTAAAGCTCGGGGAGCAAGGAATCACAGAATACCCTCTATTACTGGCATGGAAGAAGGGGTTCTTGTGTTGGGGAAATATCAAGTGCTCCCATTCTTAGGGTGCTCCCTATACTCCAAGTCTAGAACATCAATTTCGAATGTTTCATTCTGAAATAAATTGTGAATGTTCACAAGGAATGTGACTACGCCCCCGTAAAAATTTCAGGTCCAAAATCAAAATATACATTGAGAAACAAAAAAGACAAATTTAGATGTAAATAGTGTCAAATGCTGCTTTTGTCTTTCTATGACACTATTCATGCTAGATTTCACATTTTTGTTTCCCAATGTGCATTTAGAGTTTGGACCTAAAATTTTTAGGAGTTGTACTCACATTCATTGTAAACATTTATATTTCTTCAGATTTTTTTGAACATTTAAAATTGATTTATTTGAAGTTGGAGCACGGGGAGTACCCTAAGGATGGCAGTACTTGATATTTCCCCGTGTTGAGGAAAAGAAGAGGTGAGCACGGAATGCAAGCAAGGCACCACACGGGGTTGTTTTTTGCACTGAAACCATGGTGAGTTCTTCCAACTGTAGAGTGCTCTCATGTCCGTGAGATTTATGCGTCGATCGAACCTTGTGAGATAATAAATGCCCATCCTCCAGCCAACCCGTTCCTTTTTTGATGTGCCAGTGAATTGTCCTACTCAGACCACGGACAGAAAAAATTCTTCTCAGTTAACTTTCCATCTCCTCTCCATCACTTGGCATAAATCAACCATTTCCCCAATTCCTCACATGTGCATATGCAATTGGATTGTTGTGAAAATAAAGAATGTGTGCGCCTCGAAAGAAAGGCCAACACATAATAAAGGATGCACTATGCTTTTACACCGGAAACACGTAAATGGTGTGTACGGTGTAAATCCAGAACTTCTCGTAATAATATTGATGGACTGTTTGGAAAGTAGGATATGAAAAACATAGAAACAGGAAAACTGTAGGACGATATAATATCCTCTGTTGATTGTTTTGAGATAGCAAACCGCTCATACCAAGCGGTGATATAATATCTTTGTTGGAAATATGAGCAATTTATTGAATGTTTTTATTAACAAAAATGCTAGATAAAGCATGACTAAAATAGCAAATATAAAGCAAGTCATGCAATCTGACAGAGAGAAGGTAAACATCGTCTGCATATATGAACTTGAGGTAAACACATCTAGAACAGACACTAGATGAAGTTGCTTATATGAAACAGAACCTAACATACGTAGGGCAGAAATTAGAGCCAAGAACTGTAAGAGGACTTCTAACAGAAATGAGAAGAATACGTACGGCACAACAGCAGCAGGTTACCGGACTTGGTCGGTGTCCTCGCCGCCATGTCGCCGAGGAGGTCGTGGACGCCGGGGAAGAAGTAAATGCCGGCGATCGGATCGTCCGTGATGAAACAACCAGTAGTCGCTACCGAGCGCCCCAAAAACCTTATCACCCATCTCCGTCTGACAGACTCAAAAGGTGCGGTCTCGAAGGCCTACTGTCCCGACGGGCGGTGCACGCCGCAAGCCGGGATGAGGAAGATCGTAGCAGCAGCGCAGTGCTCAGGAACTTGTGGCGAGAGGAGGAAGAGATTCTGGTGCGTCAACGAGGGAGATGAAACGAACAGTCAGCAAGCGAAAAGGTGCGCCGTTCGTATTCAATCTCCACTACAGCAAAACGTTTCAGCTTCCGCGTGCCCTTTCGACATCGGCTCGGCTCATTCCCGCAACCCGCGGCGCGGCGCGTCGAGGCGTGGCGAGGCGGGCGGCGGAGGAGGAGCGCGCGTGGATTGTTGGGGAACGTTGCAGAAAATTAAATTTTTTCCTACGGTTTCACCAAGATCCATCTATGAGTTCATCTAGCAACGAGTCATGGAAGAGTGATTGCATCTACATACCACTTGTAGATCGCGTGCAGAAGCGTTCAATGGAACGGGGATGATGGAGTCGTACTCGCCGTGATTCGGATCACCGATGACCTAGTGCCGAACGGACAACACCTCCGCGTTCAACACACGACGGAGGCGGATGGCGTCTCCTCCTTCTTGATCCAGCAAGGGGAAGGAGAGGTTGATGAAGATCCAGCAGCACGACGGCGTGGTGGTGGATGCAGCAGAACTCGGCGAGGCTTCGCTAAGCAACTACGGGAGGAGGAGGAGGTGTAGCGGAGAGGGAGGTGCCAAGGGCTTGGTGCGGCCACCTCCCTCCCCTCCTTTATATAGGTGCAAAGAGGGGAGGGCGCAGCCTTGCCCCTTCCTCCAAGGAAGGGGTGCGGCCAAGAGGGGAGGAGTCCATCCTCCCAAGGCACCTCGGAGGTGCCTTCCCCTTAGGACTCTTCCTCCCAAGTCTCCTTGGCGCATGGGCCCTTTTGGGGCTGGTGCCCTTGGCCCATATAGGCCAAGGCGCACCCCTACAGCCCATGTGGCCCCCCCGGGCAGGTGGACCCCCCCGGTGGACCCCCGGACCCCTTTCGGCACTCCCGGTACAATACCGATAATGCCCGAAACTTTTCCGGCGACCAAAATAAGACTTCATATATATAAATCTTTACCTCCGGACCATTCCGGAACTCCTCGTGATGTCCGGGATCTCATCCGGGACTCCGAACAACATTCGGTTTGCTGCATACTCATATTCATACAACCCTAAGCGCCACCGAACCTTAAGTGTAGACCCTACGGGTTCGGGAGACATGAGACATGATCGAGACGGCTCTCGGGCAATAACCAACAGCGGGATCTGGATACCCATGTTGGCTCCCACATGCTCCTCGATGATATCATCGGATGAACCACGATGTCGAGGATTCAATCAACCCCGTATACAATTCCCTTTGCCAATCGGTATTTTACTTGGGAGATTCGATCGTCGGTATCCCAATACCTCGTTCAATCTCGTTGCCGGCAAGTCACTTTACTCTTACCGTAATGCATGATCCCGTGACCAAACACTTGGTCACTTTGAGCTCATTATGATGATGCACTACCGAGTGGGCCCAGTGATACCTCTCCGTCATACGGAGTGACAAATCCCAGTCTCGATCCGTGTCAACCCAATGCAGACACTTTCGGAGATACCGTAATGCACCTTTATAGTCACCCGATTCACGTTGTGACGTTTGGTACACCCAAAGCACTCCTACGGTATCCGGGAGTTACACGATCTCATGGTGTAAGGAAGAGATACTTGACATTGGAAAAGCTCTAGCAAAACGAACTACACGATCTTGTGCTATGCTTAAGATTGGGTCTTGTCCATCACATCATTCTCCTAATGATGTGATCACGTTATCAACGACATCCAATGTCACGCCCAATATGCGACCCTATCCAAAAGGAACTCGACGGTCCCACCAAGGATAGACCCGCATATTGAAACGCTTTTGCAAGGTGGATATCATTACATCAACATTACATAATAGGTAGGGATACATACATAAAGCACAACTGCCACAAGAATACATCAACATTATATACAAGGACAACATCCGACTACGGATGAAACATAAACAGAAGCTCAAACGACATCCACCCTGCTAGCCCAGGCTGCCGACCTGGAACCTATCCCCTGATCGAAGAAGAAGCAGAAGAAGAACTCCAAACAAGCAAACATCGCTCTCACGTGATGACCATCACAACCTGTACCTGCAACTGGTGGTGTAGTAATCTGTGAGCCACGAGGACTCAGCAATCCCATTACCATGGGTATCAAGACTAGCAAAACTTAATGGGTAAGGAAGAGGTAAAGTGGTGAGGTTGCAGCAGCGGCTAAGCATATATGTGAAGGAAATATGCCCTAGAGGCAATAATAAAGTTATTATTTATTTCCTTATATCATGATAAATGTTTATTATTCATGCTAGAATTGTATTAACCGGAAACATAATACATGTGTGAATACATAGACAAACAGAGTGTCACTAGTATGCCTCTACTTGACTAGCTCGTTAATCAAAGATGGTTATGTTTCCTAACCATAGACATGAGTTGTCATTTGATTAACGGGATCACATCATTAGGAGAATGATCTGATTGACATGACCCATTCCGTTAGCCTAGCACTTGATCGGTTAGTATGTTGCTATTGCTTTCTTCATGACTTATACATGTTCCTATAACTATGAGATTATGCAACTCCGTTTACGGAGGAACACTTTGGGTACTACCAAACGTCACAACGTAATCGGGTGATTATAAAGGAGTACTACAGGTGTCTCCAAAGGTACTTGTTGGGTTGGCGTATTTCGAGATTAGGTTTTGTCACTCCGATTGTCGGAGAGGTATCTCTGGGCCTTCTCGGTAATGCACATCACATAAGCCTTGCAAGCATTGCAACTAATGAGTTAGTTGTGAGATGATGTATTACGGAACGAGTAAAGAGACTTACCGGTAACGAGATTGAACTAGGTATTGAATACCGACGATCGAATCTCGGGCAAGTAACATACCGATGACAAATGGAACAACGTATGTTGTTATGCGGTCTGACCGATAAAGATCTTCGTAGAATATGTAGGAACCAATATGGGCATCCAGGTCCCGCTTATTGGTTATTGACCGAGATGTGTCTCGGTCATGTCTACATTGTTCTCGAACCGTAGGGTCCGCACGCTTAAGGTTTCGATGGCGGTTATATTATGAGTTTGTGTATTTTGATGTACCGAAGGTTGTTCGAGTCCGGATATGATCACGGACATGACGAGGAGTCTCGAAATGGTCGAGACATAAAGATTAATATATTGGACGGATATATTTGGACACCGGAAAGGTTCCGGAGAAGTTTGGAGCTCGGGAGGTTACCGGAACCCCCAGAGGTATATGGGCCTTATTGGGCCCATGTAGGAGGAAGGAGAAGGAACAAGGGAGGCGCGCCCCAAGCCCAATCCGAATTGGGGAAGGGGCCGGCCCCCTTTCCTTTCTCCTTCCCCTCTTCCTATTCCTACTACTAGTACTACTTCCTAATACTAGTACTCCTTCCTTCCCCTCCAAATAAGATAAGGAAAGAGAGGGAAACCTACTTGGAGTAGGTTTCCCCCTCCTGGTGCGCCTCCCCCTTGGGCGGCCACCTCCTCCCTCCCTCCTTTATATACGGGGAGGGGGCACCCTAGAACACACAAGTTGATCCTTGAGATCGTTTCCTTAGCCGTGTGCGGTGCCCCCCTCCACCATACTCCCCCTCGGTCATATCGTAGCAGTGCTTCGGCGAAGCCTGCGCCGGTGAAACATCAAGGTCGCCACCACGCCGTCGTCTTGTGGAACTTCCTCTCCCCGGAGCTTTCTTTGGATCGGAGCCCGTGGAGCGCCATCGAGCTGAACGTGTGCCAAGAACTCGGAGGCGCCGGAGTAACGGGCGCTTAGGATCGGCTGGATCGTGAGGAGAACGTGACGACTACTTCCTCTACGTCATCATCGACTCGGAGGTGCCGAGTAACGGCGCTGGATCGGCAGGATCGCGAGGAGAACGCATAACTACTTCCTCTACGTTGTGATCGCTTCCGCCACGGTCTCACGAGGGTACGTAGACAACACTCTCCCCTCTCGTTGCTATGCCATCACCATGGTCCTGTGTGTGCGTAGGAAATTTTTTGAAATTACTGCGTTCCCCAACATCCATGTATGAAAACAAAGTATGGACTTTGACAGACTTGCCCGATGATCGGCGAGCGATAGAAAATAAATGGATCTTTAAGAAGAAGACGGACGCGGATGGTAATGTCACCATCTATAAAGCTCGACTTGTCGCTAAGGGTTATCGGCAAGTTCAAGGGATTGACTACGATAATACTTTCTCTCCCGTAGCGAAGCTTAAGTCCGTCTGAATCATGTTAGCAATTGCCGCATACTATGATTATGAGATATGGCAGATGGACGTCAAAACAGCGTTCCTTAACGGTTATCTTAAGGAAGAACTGTATATGATGCAGCCGGAAAGTTTTGTCGACCCTAAGAATGCTAACAAGGTATGCAAGCTCCAGCGATCCATTTATGGGCTGGTGCAAGCATCTCGGAGTTGGAACATTCGCTTTGATGAGATGATCAAAGCGTTTGGGTTTATGCAGACTTATGGAGAAGCCTGCGTTTACATAAGAAAGTGAGTGGGAGCTCAGTAGCATTTCTCATATTATATGTAGATGACATACTTGATGGGAAATGATATAGAACTCTTGGACATCATTAAGGCCTACTTGAATAAGAGTTTTTCAATGAAGGACCTTGGAGAAGCTGCTTACATATTAGGCATCAAAATCTATAGGGATAGATCGAGACGCCTCATAGGTCTTTCACAAAGCACATACCTTGATAAAATTTTGAAGAAGTTCAAAATGGATCAGTCCAAGAAAGGGTTCTTGCCTGTTTTGCAAGGTGTGAAATTGAGCTCGGCTCAATGCCCGACCACGGCAAAAGATAAAGAAGAGATGAGTGTCATCCCTATGCCTCAGCCATAGGATCTATTATGTATGCCATGATGTGTACCAGACCTGATGTAAACCTTGCCGTGAGTTTGGTAGGAAGATACCAAAGTAATCCCGGCAAGGAACACTGGACAGCGGTCAAGAATATCCTGAAGTACACGAAAAGGACAAAGGACATGTTTCTCGTTTATGGAGGTGACGAAGAGCTCGTCGTAAAGGGTTACGTCGACGCTAGCTTCGACACAGATCTGGATGACTCAAAGTCACAAACCGGATATGTGTATATGTTGAATGGTGGAGCAGTAGCAGAGCGTCGTGGCGGGATCTACATGTGAAGCGGAGTACATGGCAGCCTCGGAGGCAGCACATGAAGCAATTTGGGTGAAGGAGTTCATCACCGACCTAGGAGTCATACCCAATGCGTCGGAGCCGATCAAACTCTTATGTGACAACACTGGAGCTATTGCACTTGCCAAGGAGCCCAGGTTTCACAAGAAGACCAGGCACATCAAGCGTCGCTTCAACTCCATTCGTGAAAATGTACAACATGGAGACATAGAAATTTGCAAAGTGCATACAGATCTGAATGTCGCAGATCCGTTGACTAAACCTCTTCCACGAGCAAAACATGATCAACACCAGAACTCTATGGGTGTTCGATTCATCACAATGTAACTAGATTATTGACTCTAGTGCAAGTGGGAGACTGTTGGAAATATGCCCTAGAGGCAATAATAAAAGTATTATTATATTTCCTTGTTCATGATAATTGTCTTTTATTCATGCTATAATTGTATTATCCGGAAATCGTAATACATGTGTGAATACATAGACCACAATATGTCCCTAGTGAGCCTCTAGTTGACTAGCTCGTTGATCAACAGATAGTCATGGGTTCCTGACTATGGACTTTGGATGTAACGCCCCGGATTCGATGCGCCAGGTGTCCGTCAGTTATTCGTCGTCTTTGTCATGTCATATGCTTGCGTGTTGCACTTTGCCATGTCATCATCTACATTTTATATCATGTCATCATGTGCATTTCATTTTGCATACGTGTTCGTCTCATGCATCCGAGCATTTTCCCCGTTGTCCGTTTTGCAATCCTGCACTCCTATGTCTCCGGCCCCTTTTACCTCTTTTTTCGTGCGGGTGTTAAACGGTCTTGAAATGGACCGAGGTTTGTCAAGCGGCCTTGGTATAGCACCAGAGACCGCCTGTCAAGTTTCGGATCATTTGGAGGTCGTTTGATACTCCAACAGTTAACCGGTAACCGCAAAGGCCTCTTTGTGTGCAGCCCAACACCCCTTCCAAAGTGGCCCAAAACCCAGCAAACTCCACTCCATGCTCTCGGTCGTTCGATCACGATCGCGTGGCCGAAAACCGCTCCTCATTTGGACTCTCCTAGCTCCTTCTACCTATAAATTAGCCTCCTCCCCCGAAATCTCGGGCAAACCCTAGATCAAACCTCCCTCTCGCCCGCCGGACATGTCCACCCCGCCGCTGGACACGTTCACCGCCGCCAGCCACCTCACCTTTGACCAATCCCGCCGCCACATCAGCTCCGCGCCGCCTTGACCAATCCCCGCCGCCACGTCATCTCCCGCGGCTCCTTCTCTCTCTCCTCCCACAGCGGCTCATGAACCGGATCGGGCCCGCCCGGCCCTGCCGCCGCCGTCACTGACCCATCGCCCCGTGCGCCCGCCTACCTGCGCCCGCGCCGCCGTGTCTGTGACCTCGGCCGCGCCTCCACGCCCGGCCCAGCGCCGCCCGCCTCCCGCCGGCGCCCGGCCTCCAGCGGCCGGCCGCCGCCCGGCGCGCCTCCCGGCCTCCCAGGCTGCCCAGTCCGTGAGCCCGCCGCCACGGCCGCCTCCTTCACCTCCCTCGCCGGGATCCGGGCGGATCCGGCGAGATCCGGCCCGGAACCGCCGCGCGCGCCCGTCCCCGGCCCTTCCCCGGCCATCCTCGTTTTCCGCGCATCGGTTGACTTTCTTCCCCAAATTTCCGTCTAAGTCATTTATCTGCTAAGTCCCGAAGTTTTTGATATTTTCATGCATTTTCAACATACCGTAACTCTGCATCCGTAGCTCCGTTTTGCGCGTGTAATATGTCAAATTTTTCGTCTCGACGGGTAGATCATTTAATCTCATTGAATCATTTTCATTTGAGCTCATCCTAATTCCCTATATTCTGTTAGAAGTGTGCTATGTGATGTTAGTTTCAGATTCTTGTCAGAACATGTACTTTTGTCATTTTTGCCATGATTGATGTGTGTATCCTATGAACTTGAGTCCTACATGTGTTTTGTAATATGCCATGCCATATTTATAGGGGTGTGTGCCATGTATTTTTGTGATCTCTGTGGTGACTAGCACAAGCATGCAAACTAGGCTTCATGATGTTGCTGATTTCAGCCCTGTTTTGCTGATATTTTTATGTCATGTTAACTTGATGCTACAGAGAGTTCCATGCATATTTTGAGATACTTCAGTAAGGATGTTTTGTTCTACATGTCTTGCTCTATCCATGCATTCCCTTTTTTGCAATTATGGAGTGCCATAGCTTGAGTCAATCGAGATATACTTTTGCTATAAAATGTTTCCTGGCAGGTTGTTTACATGTTATTCAATTTTGCCAAGGTTGTTGTAGTTTATCCGTGTATGCTATGATGTTGTTCTTGCCATGTATTGCTTCTATACCATGCCTTCTTACTGTTGGTTGCCTTGCCATGCCATGTAATGCTCTGTGGTGAGTGGTTCAAGCTCTCCAACATGCCTACTTATTGTTGTTCCTGCCATGTATGAATCTGTAATATAACTTGCCATGTTTACATGGGTGCCATCATACTTTCTGATCCTTTTTGGCTTATGGTCAGTAAGGGACTTTTGTTCTATGCATTTAGTAGTATCATGCCATGCCTTTGTTTGCCATGTTAAGTTGCTGTAGCATGTTGTTTGATAGCTATAAACATTGCAACCTGATGTTATTTCTGCTAAAGTCTGAAACTGTTATTATTTGCAATCTTGCCATGTGTGTTTGAGCATGTTCTAGTGATTTCTGGAAATAGCTCAGTGTTCATGTTTTGTCATGCTTTACATTTACATCATGCCCATGCCTTTTGTTATTATGTTGATGTGCTGTAGCATGTTGTTTTGATGCTTGCAATATGCCTAGCTGCTGTTTTGGACAGATTGTTGCTATGACTTGTATACTGTGTATGTGTTGATCCGTTGCTCCGTTTTGAGTGTGCTCTATGTGAAACTTGCTTAGATTTGCATGTAGTTTCATATTATCATGTTGCATCCATGTTTTGAGGTGTTTACTTGATGTTTGTATGCATTTTGCATCAATGCCATGCTTATCTTGTTTTGCTCATATCTTCTAGGCCGTAGTCTCAATCTAATGAACTTTATATGTAACTTGACTAGAATTTCGTGTAGATCATTGTGGTGCATCTTAACTTGCTGTTTAACAACTTTAACATAATGTTTATTCAGATCTGGACCAATTTCGAAATTTGCATATGAGGACTTACCGGAATTGTTATATGTTGTTTCCGGCCTCATTTAAACTTGCTTTGATGTGTTGCTCTTGTTTGCATCATCTCTTGCCATGAGTAGCTTCATGTAGCTTGGTCATGCATCATGCTTGTTTTGCATCATGTCTTGTTCTTGTGTGGTGCGTTTACTTGTTGTGTGCTTCTTCTTGTTAGTTCCTCGCTTGCTATGCACTGTGAGGATTCGCTCGCTCACGCTTGGTCTGCCTTCGTGGCTTCATCTTCTTCATGGGCTCGTTCTTCTTCCTTGCGGGATTTCAGGCAAGATGACCGCTACCCTGGATCTCACTACTATCATTGCTATGCTAGTTGCTTCGTTCTATCGCTATGTTGCGCTACCTATTACCTGCTTTTCAAGCCATCCCAAATTGCCATGTCAGCCTCTAACCTTTTGCACCCTTCCTAGCAAAGCGTTGTTTGGCTATGTTACCGCTTTGCTCAGCCCCTCTTATAGCGTTGTTAGTTGCAGGTGAAGATGAAGTTTGTTCCTTGTTGGAACATGGAGACGTTGTTCCCTGTTGGAACATGTTTACTTGTTGGGATATCACAATATATCTTATTTAATTAATGCATCTATATACTTGGTAAAGGGTGGAAGGCTCGGCCTTATGCCTGGTGTTTTGTTTCACTCTTGCCGCCCTAGTTTCCGTCATATCGGTATTATGTTCCCGGATTTTGCGTCCCTAACGCGGTCGGGTGATTTATGGGACCCCTTGACAGTTCGCTTTGAATAAGACTCCTCCAAAGAAGGCCCAACATTGGTTTTACCATTTGCCTCACCTATGCCCTTTTATTTCCCTTGGGTTTTCCGAGCCCGAGGGTCATCTTTATTTTAGCCCCCCGGGCAGTTCTCCTTCGAGTGCGGGTCCAAACCGAGCGATGTCCGGCGCTCGGCAATCAGGGTTTATGCCAACCCGACGTCTGGCTCATCCGGTGTGCCATGAGAACGAGATATGTGCAGCTCCTATCGGGATTTGTCTGCACATTCGGGCGTCTTTGCTGGACTTGTTTTATTGCTGTCTAAATGTCTTGTAGCCGGATTCCGAGACTGATCGGGTCTTCCGGGAGAAGGAATATCCTTCGTTGATCGCGAGAGCTTATCATGGGCTAAGTTGGGACACCCCTGCAGGTATAAACTTTCGAGAGCCGTGCTCATGTTATGTGGCAGATGGGAATTTGTTAATGTCCGCTGTAGTAAACTTGAAGCAAACTCTTCTAAAATACACCAACCGTGCGTAATCGTGAGTGTCTCTTTTCGGGTTGATCGAGAGGAGAACACGGTTTCTGGGTTATGTCTGACGTAAGTAGGAGTTCAGGATCACTTCTTGATCATTACTAGTTGGCGACCGTTCCTTTATTTCTCTTCT
Source organism: Aegilops bicornis (assembly GCA_021605145.1). Classification (NCBI taxonomy): domain Eukaryota; kingdom Viridiplantae; phylum Streptophyta; class Magnoliopsida; order Poales; family Poaceae; genus Aegilops; species Aegilops bicornis. The sequence continues at coordinate 700,445,227 of CM038673.1, read as the reverse complement.
CGCTCTCTTTTGCGTATGTTAGCCATCATATTGTTGGCGAACGCAGTAATTTCAAAAAATTTCCTACGCACACACAGGACCATGGTGATGGCATAGCAACGAGAGGGGAGAGTGTTGTCTACGTACCCTCGTAGACCGTAAGCGGAAGCGATCACAACGTAGAGGAAGTAGTCACGTTCTCCTCGCGATCCTGCCGATCCCAGCGCATTACTCGGCACCTCCGAGTCGATGATGACGTAGAGGAAGTAGTCGACGTTCTCCTCACGATCCAGCCGATCCCAGTATTACTCCGGCACCTCCGAGTTCTTGGCACACGCTCAGCTCGATGACGCTCCACGGGCTCCGATCCAAAGCAAAGCTCGGGAGAGGGAGTTCCGTCAGCACGACGGCGTGGTGACGACCTTGATGTTTCACCGACGCAGGGCTTCGCCTAAGCACTGCTACGATATGACCGAGGTGGAATATGGTGGAGGGGGGCACCGCACACGGCTAAGGAACGATCTCAAGGATCAACTTGTGTGTTCTAGGGTGCCCCCCCTCCCCCGTATATAAAGGAGGGAGGGAGGAGGTGGCCGCCCAAGGGGAGGCGCACCAGGAGGGGAAACCTACTCCAAGTAGGTTTCCTCTTTTCCTTATCTTATTTGGAGGGGGAAGGAAGGAGTACTAGTATTAGGAAGTAGTACTAGTAGTAGGAATAGGAAGAGGGGGAAGGAGAAAGGAAAGGGGGGGCCGGCCCCCTTCCCCAATTCGGATTGGGCTTGGGGGGCGCGCCTTCCTTGTTCCTTCTCCTTCCTCCTACATGGGCCCAATAAGGCCCATATACCTCCCGGGGTTCGGTAACCTCCGGAGCTCCAAACTTCTCCGGAACCTTTCCGTGTCCAAATATATCCGTCCAATATATTAATCTTTATGTCTCGACCATTTCGAGACTCCTCGTCATGTCCGTGATCATATCCGGGACTCGAACAACCTTCGGTACATCAAAATACACAAACTCATAATATAAGCATCATCGAAACCTTAAGCGTGCGGACCCTACGGTTCGAGAACAATGTAGACTTGAACGAGACACATCTCTGGTCAATAACATATAGCGGGACCTGGATGCCCATATTGTTTCCTTCATATTCTACGAAGATCTTTATCGGTCTGACCGCATAACTACATACGTTGTTCCATTTGTCATCGGTATGTTACTTGACCGAGATTCGATCGTCGGTATCCAATACCTAGTTCAATCTCGTTACCGGCAAGTCTCTTTACTCGCTCCGTAATACATCATCTCACAACTAACTCATTAGTTGCAATGCTTGCAAGGCTTATGTGATGTGCATTACCGAGAAGGCCCAGAGATACCTCTCCGAGCAATCGGAGTGACAAAACCTAATCTCAAATACGCCAACCCAACAAGTACCTTTGGAGACACTGTAGTACTCCTTTATAATCACCCGATTACGTTGTGACGTTTGGTAGTACCCAAAGTGTTCCTCCGTAAACGGAGTTGCATAATCTCATAGTTATAGGAACATGTATAAGTCATGAAGAAAGCAATAGCAACATACTAAACGATCAAGTGCTAGGCTAACGGAATGGGTCATGTCAATCGATCATTCTCCTAATGATGTGATCCCGTTAATCAAATGACAACTCATGTCTATGGTTAGGAAACATAACCATCTTTGATTAACGAGCTAGTCAAGTAGAGGCATACTAGTGACACTCTGTTTGTCTATGTATTCACACATGTATTATGTTTCCGGTTAATACAATTCTAGCATGAATAATAAACATTTATCATGATATAAGGAAATAAATAATAACTTTATTATTGCCTCTAGGGCATATTTCCTTCAATGGATCCTATCTCGGATTGCATGGCTTCAAACCATTTGTTGGAATCCGGACCCGCCATCGCTTCTTCATAGTTCGAAGGTTCACCGTTGTCTAACAACATGATTTCCAGGACAGGGTTGCCGTACCACTCTGCTGCGGAACGTGTCCTAGTGGACCTACGAAGTTCAGTAGCAACTTGATCCGAAGTACTTTGATCATCATCATTAATTTCCTCTCCAATTGGTGTAGGCACCACAGAACATTTTCCGAGCTGCACTACTTTCCGGTTCAAGAGGTAGTACTTCATCGAAGTTCTACTTTCCTCCCACTTACTCCTTTCGAGAGAAACTCTTTTTCCGTAAAGGATCCGTTCTGGCAAAAAGATCTTGCCTTCGGATCTAAGGTAGAAGGTATACCCAATGGTTTCCTTAGGGTATCCTATGAAGACGCATTTTTCCGACTTGGGTTCGAGCTTTTCAGGTTGAAGTTTCTTGACATAAGCATCGCATCCCCAAACTCTTAGAAACGACAGCTTAGGTTTCTTCCCAAACCATAATTCATACGGTGTCGTCTCAACGGATTTAGACGGTGCCCTATTTAAAGTGAATGTAGCTGTCTCTAGAGCGTATCCCCAAAATGATAGCGGTAAATCTGTAAGAGACATCATAGATCGCACCATATCCAATAGAGTGCGATTCTGACGCTCGGACACACCGTTCTGTTGAGGTGTTCCAGGCGGCGTGAGTTGTGAAATGATTCCACATTTCCTTAAGTGTGTACCAAATTCGTGACTTAAATATTCTCCTTCACGATCTGATCGTAAGAACTTTATTTTTCGGTCACGTTGATTCTCTACCTCATTCTGAAATTCCTTGAACTTTTCAAAGGTCTTAGACTTGTGTTTCATCAAGTAGACATACCCATATCTACTCAAGTCATCAGTGAGAGTGAGAACATAACGATATCCTCCGCGAGCCTCAACGCTCATTGGACCGCATACATCGGTATGTATGATTTCCAATAAGTTGGTTGCTCATTCCATTGTCCCGGAGAACGGAGTCTTGGTCATCTTGCCCATGAGGCATGGTTCGCATGTGTCAAATGATTCATAATCGAGAGACTCCAAAAGTGCATCAAAGATGGAGCTTCTTCATGCGCTTTGACACCAATGTGACCAAGGCGGCAAAGTGCCACAAGTATGTGGGACTATCGTTATCAACTTTACATCTTTTGGTATTCACACTATGAATATGTGTAATATTACGTTCGAGATTCATTAAGAATAAACCATTGACCATTGGAGCATGACCATAAAACATATCTCTCATATAAATAGAACAACCATTATTTTCGGATTTAAATGAGTAGCCATCTCGCATTAAACGAGATCCAGATACAATGTTCATGCTCAAACTTGGCACTAAATAACAATTATTGAGGTTCATAACTAATCCCGTGGGTAAATGTAGAGGTAGCGTGTCGACGGCGATCACATCGACCTTGGAACCATTCCCGACGCGCATCGTCACCTCGTCCTTCGCCGGTCTCGCTTATTCCGCAGCTCTGCTGCGAGTTACAAATATGAGCAACGACACGGTATCAAATACCCATGAGTTACTACAGTAATCGGTAAGGTACACATCAATTACATGTATATCAAATATACCTTTAGTGTTGCGGCCTTCTTATCCGCTAAGTATTTGGGGCAGTTCCGCTTCGGTGACCCTTCCCTTGCAATAAAAGCACTCGGCCTCGTGCTTGGGTCCATTCCTTGACTTCTTCCGGGAACTTGCTTATCGGGCTGCAATATCCTTGCCGTCCTTCTTGAAGTTCTTCTTACCCTTGCCCTTTTGAACTTAGTGGTTTTATTGATCATCAACACTTGATGTTCTTTCTTGATTTCAACCTCTGCTGATTTCAGCATTGAAAATACTTCGGGAATGGTCTTCACCATCCCCGCATATTGTAGTTCATCACAAAGCTCTTGTAGCTTGGTGGGAGCGATCAAGGATTCTGTCAATGACCGCCTCGTCCGGAGGTTAATGTCCACTGGGACAAAGCGGTTGTGCAACCCAGACATTTTGGGTATGTGCTCACTGACAAAACTGTTTTCCTCCATCTTACAACTATAGAACTTGTCAGAGACTTCATATCTCTCGACCCGGGCATGAGCTTGAAAAACCATTTTCAGCTCCTCGAAAATCTCATATGCTCCGTGTTGCTCAAAACGCTTTTGGAGCCCCGGTTCTAAGTCAGAAGCATGCCGCACCGAACGAGGGAGTAATCATCAAGACGAGACTGCCAAGCATTCATAATGTCTTGGTTCTGCAGGATGGGTGCTTCACCTAGCGGTGCTTCTAGGACATATTGTTTCTTGGCTGCTATGAGGATGATCCTCGTGTTAGGACCCGGTCGTAATAGTTGCTGCCATCATCTTTCGACTTGGTTTTCTCTAGGAGCGTTGAAGTTCATGGTGACATTAGCGTTGGCCATTTGATCTACAAGACATTTTGCAAAGATTTTAGACTATTGTTCATGATAATAAAGTTCATCTAATCAAATCATTTAATGAACTCCCACTCAGATTAGACATCCCTCTAGTCATCTAAGTGTTACACGATCCGAGTCGACTAGGCCGTGTCCGATCATCACGTGAGACGGACTAGTCATCGTCGGTGAACATTCTCATGTTGATCGTATCTTCCATATGACTCGTGTTCGACCTTTCAGTCTTCGTATTCGAGGCCATGTCGTACATGCTAGGCTCGTCAAGTTAACCCTAAGTGTTTTGCATGTGTAAAACTGTCTTACACCCGTTGTATGTGAACGTAAGGATCTATCACACCCGATCATCACGTGATGCTTCAAACGACGAACTTTAGCAACGGTGCATGCTTAGGGAGAACACTTCTTGAAATTGTTGTAAGGGATCATCTTATTTACTACCGTCGTTCTAAGTAAACAAGATGCATAAACATAATAAACATCACATGCAATTATATAGTAGTGACATGATATGGCCAATATCATATAGCTCCATTGATCTCCATCTTCGGGCTCCATGATCATCTTGTCACCGGCATGACACCATGATCTCCATCATCATGATCTCCATCATCGTGTCTTCATGAAGTTGTCACGCCAACGACTACTTCTACTTCTATGGCTAACGCGTTTAGCAATAAAGTAAAGTAATTTACATGGCGTTCTTCAATGACACGCAGGTCATACAAAAAATAAAGACAACTCTTATGGCTCCTGCCGGTTGTCATACTCATCGACATGCAAGTCGTGATTCCTATTACAAGAACATGATCTCATACATCACAATATATCATTCATCATTCATCACAACTTCTCGCCATATCACATCACATGACAATTGCTGCAAAAACAAGTTAGACGTCCTCTAATTGTTGTTGCATCTTTTACGTGGCTGCAATTGGGTTCTAGCAAGAACATTTTCTTACCTACGAATAACCACAACGTGATTTTGTCAACTTCTATTTACCCTTCATAAGGACCCTTTTCATCGAATCCGCTCCAATTAAAGTGGAGAGACAGACACCCGCCACCACCTTATGCAACTAGTGCATGTCGCCGGTGGAACCGGTCTCACGAAGCGCACGTGTAAGGTTGGTCCGGGCGCTTCATCCCACGATACCGCTGAAGCAAGATAAGACTAGTAGCGGCAAGCAAGTTGACAAGATCTATGCCCACAACAAAATTGTGTTCTACTCGTGCAATAGAGAACTACGCATAGACCTAGCTCATGATGCCACTGTTGGGGAACGTTGCAGAAAATTAAAATTTTTCCTACGGTTTCACCAAGATCCATCTATGAGTTTATCTAGCAACAAGTCATGGAAGAGTGATTGCATCTACATACCACTTGTAGATCGCGTGCGGAAGCGTTCAATGGAACGGGGATGATGGAGTCGCATCGCCGTGATTCAGATCACCGATGACCTAGTGCCGAACGGACAGCACCTCCGCGTTCAACACACGTCGGGAGCGGATGGCGTCTCCTCCTTCTTGATCTAGCAAGGGGAAGGAGAGGTTGATGAAGATCCAAAGCACGACGGGCGTGGTGGTGGATGCAGCAGAACTCCGGCAGGCTTCGCTAAGCAACTACGGGAGGAGGAGGAGGTGTAGCGGAGGGAGGTGCCAAGGGCTTCAGGTGCGGCCACCTCCCTCCCTCCCTTTATATAGGTGCAAAAGAGAGGGGAGGCGCAGCCTTGCCCCTTCCTCCAAGGAAGGGGTGCGGCCAGAGGGAGGAGTCCATCCTCCCAAGGCACCCTGAGGTGCCTTCCCCTTTAGGACTCTTCCCTCCCAAGTCTCCTTGGCGCATGGGCCCTTTGGGGCTGGTGCCCTTGGCCCATATAGGCCAAGGCGCACCCCCACAGCCCATGTGCCCCCCGGGGGCAGGTGGACCTCGGACCCCTTTCGGCACTCCCTAATAATACCGATAATGCCCGAAACTTTTCCGGCGACCAAAATAAGACTTCCTATATATAAATCTTTACCTCCGGACCATTCCGGAACTCCTCGTGACGTCCGGGATCTCATCCGGGACTCCTAACAACATTCAGTTTGCTGCATACTCATATTCATACAACCCTAGCGTCACCGAACCTTAAGTGTGTAGACCCTACGGGTTCGGGAGACATGCAGACATGACCGAGACGGCTCTCGGGCAATAACCAACAGCGGGATCTGGATAACCATGTTGGCTCCCACATGCTCCTCGATGATATCATCGGATGAACCACGATGTCGAGGATTCAATCAACCCCGTATACAATTCCCTTTGCCAATCGATATTTTACTTGCCCGAGATTCGATCGTCGGTATCCCAATACCTCGTTCAATCTCGTTGCCGGCAAGTCACTTTACTGCATCAGTAATGCATGATCCCGTGACCAAACACTTGGTCACTTTGAGCTCATTATGATGATGCACTACCGAGGGCCCAAAGTGATACCTCTCTATCATACGGAGTGACAAATCCCAGTCTCGATCCGTGTCAACCCAATGTACACTTTCGGAGATACCGTAATGCACCTTTATAGTCACCCATTTACGTTGTGACGTTTGGTACACCCAAAGCACTCCTACGGTATCCGGGAGTTACACGATCTCATGGTCTAAGGAAGAGATACTTGACATTGGAAAAGCTCTAGCAAAACGAACTACACGATCTTGTGCCATGCTTAGGATTGTCTTGTCCATCACATCATTCTCCTAATGATGTGATCACGTTATCAACGACATCCAAAGTCCATAGTCAGAAACCATGACTATCTGTTGATCAACGAGCTAGTCAACTAGAGGCTCACTAGGGACATATTGTGGTCTATGTATTCACACGTGTATTACGATTTCCGGATAATACAATTATAGCATGAATAAAAGGCAATTATCATGAACAAGGAAATATAGTAATACTTTTATTATTGCCTCTAGGGCATATTTCCAACATGGATGTCCCTCTTGTTCTCATGCTCATATAAGTGGGGAAAGAACCTCCCTTATAAGGAAGTCCAACTCCCACTAAACTAGCAATGTGGGACTAAACTTTAGTAGTATCCCTTGCCTTGCACAAATGGGCTAAGTGGGCCTCTAGGATTTATTAGGAATTTCTGAAATAGTTATTTGGCTGCCCCAATATAGACTAAATTCCAGCAATCTTCTGGATTTGTACAGAAATCTGAAACACATAAATGGTACAACATCATTCACCACATCCGGAAATTCTTCACCCTTTGGATGCTTATTAACTTCCACGTCGACAACCTTGCGGTGGTTGAAATAATCTTTAAGCACAACCCCCCCTCCCCCCCCCCCCCCCCCGCCGGCTTATAAGGCGCAATTCTTGGTCAAAATTCCCTCCCCATGGACTATATGATTTGGAAGATCTGGGCACCACCTAATGTCAAATTTTTTGCTTGGTTGTGTCATTCAAGGTAGAATGTCGACCACAAGTAGATTGGTCAAGCGAGGTTAGCCAAATTGTGGTCTTTGTCCGCTCTGCAATAGGGAGACCGGCGCGCACATCCGCTTCAAATGCCGCTACATCTTGAGACTTTGGAGTTTGGTAAAAGACTGGTTGCATATCGAGACGTGGATATCTCCTCTTGGCACTTGGACCGCTCAATGAAAGAATGGTGGATCAACCGGACCAGCTCTAGCACACCAAATAGAAAAGCCATTGCATCCCTCATGATGCTCGCGATTTGAACAAATTGGAACGAAATGAATGCAATGTTCTTCCTACACAAGGGTGCACCCATATCAATCTTGCTCAACATCATCAAGACCGAGGCCAGTCATTGTGTCGCCGCAGGTGCCAACAAGCTAAGGGGTCATAATATTGGGAGAGTAATCATTAAGGGGTGACGCTTGTAACACAACTCTATCCTCTTCTTAATTAATGGATGAGGCCAATCTTTTGCCTTTGTGTTGAAATAAATAAATAAATAGTACAATATAGCTATTTTGACCCCACAACTATATTTTTTGGCAAGTTTCCTTTGATTACAGAGAGAGAAAGATAGATACAAGAGACATGTTGCATTTAGAGAGAAGAGAGGTTATTTAATGTAATACCATCGTGTGAAAATTATGGTACATACCAATTTTGTCAGCAATGGCGGACCCAATTAACTCGTGACTGTACATGGACATATGTCGGGCCGGGCCAAAAAAAGCCCGGTGTTAAAACCCCAGGCTCGAGCCCATCCTGGTCCGACCATTGTGCTTAATAAATCGGGCCCAAGCCCGGCCAGAGCTCGAAAAATCCTAGCACGGCCTGGTCGGCCCGACCCGACTACGGCTAAAATCTTGCTTTTCGCAAGCCCGAGCCCGACCCAGTCTGCCCGTCGGGCTCGATTTCCAGGCCTAAGCCCGGCCCGATGGCATGATTAGGCCCGACCTGGACCGAGATTTTTGGACCGGGTCGGGTAGGGCCGTCCGGGTCGGGTGCCCATGGCCAGCTATACTCGTGACTGAGGTGAACAAATTTAGGAAAATATAACTTGAAAATATATATAATGAATGAATCACACATTGTGGATCTGAGCCAGATAAAAGTAAACAATTATTATTTATTTATACTGAACACTTTTACTTTTTATATAACTCGTTCTCTAACCATATGACCTATATTGGTATATTTCATTATTATGTTTAGAGAAACTAAACATAGGAATCTTGTTAGATATCCAGTTAATTGTGTGTACGATTATAATATCTATACTTGCTAATACACTTGCATTAAATTTAAACTATATTGTAGAAAAGTAGTGTTAGTTATTTCATGTCTCTAACAACATCATTTGTTAAGCCGATTGCCCTTAAATAAGAGTTAAATGAAAAAGGTGCCATGTGTCTATAAATTAACTTGTGCTACTTAGATGAACTACCGGTGTATGTGTATGCTCGCATCTATTAGTGTTCTCAAATATCTTGATAGAGAACTCCGTAGTCTAACAAATATCTTGATAGAGGTTATACATTATATCTATCTTAGGTAAATGTAAATTGATTGTATTCTACAATAGATAAGTTGTCTCAAAGGATTTGTCCGTGTTCATTGGCATTGCTTGTATAAGTGTCCTTTAATGCCGAATATGTCTTTCGTGTTTTCCGAATTAATGATGTACTTGGTACTTTGAATTTCGACTTGAAAACCGTTATGTTAGAAGTTACATATGCACAACTCTTTCAAACCAATGATATGTTAGTCATATTGACTTAATGTGTGACATACTGAATCAATAATAACTCCCTTTACACATATTAAAAACATATGCACACGATATTGTTTATCCGTATCACACAACAATTTTAACCCCCCCCCCCCCCCCCTCCCCCTAAAGTAAGAATGGGACTCTACAAAGAAAAGAGCCTTGTTGAGCGCTTTTGCTGCCATGCACGTCAGAGAATAAAAGCCAAACATGATATGAGGCCCTATTACATGGCAACACAACACAGTCACAAACTCCCAATAGCTTCGTATTCCCTTTCATCTCAAAGAAGCTGATATTCTTCAACATCAACACGATCACGATACGAGGCCCTATTACAATGGCAACACATCACATCGCAGACTCCCAATAGCCTCGTATTTCCCTTTCATCTCAAAGAAGTATTTCCCTTTCATCTCAAAGAAGCTGATATTCTTCAACATCAACATGATATGAGGCCCTACTACAATGGCAACACAACACTTGCTTTTATCTCTTGACATCAACATCTTTAGAACTTAATACCGACCGACCAGGTGTGAGACAGACCAGTTGAACATCGAACTATTTGATGCATATACTCTCCACCATGTCTATAAACTAGATGCTAAGGTGAACATATCTGAATTTTCTCTCAACTGCCCTTCTTCACATCTTTTGCCATATATTTTAGCACCACTTGCAGGTGCTAATGACCTGGAACTGTATAAAACATTTAAACAAATAATGTAAATAGATTAGTGTGGGTGCTAAGATTATGAAAAAAATATTGAATTTTACCGGCGGTTACTCGTGGGCGTCAGCCACCTACAACGATTGCCACACGTCCCGGTGGCCCCACGCACCGCTTCTCCCACATTGGCATTATCCCGCGCATAAAGGCACCGCCCAACCACAAAATTCTCCAACCCATGCGTTGACCCCAACCCCGCATGCATCTTCTAGATTTCGCTCATTCCTCCCCTGGCAATCTACTTCACTGATGAATAGGGATGAAAACAGAGCGGAAACAGACGAAACTGAGTGCTACCACACTTTTTTCAATTTTTTTTGTACAAGCAGAAACGAATACAGAAACACCAGAAATGGACACTAAGCGAATACAGAGCGGACACGTAAATAGAAGTGGGTGTTGATCAGCTTTAAAACCCCTTGAGTCATAGAGAAATAAACACAAAAAGAAACAAATTTTATGAAATGTTACCATGGCTGCAAAATAATGTGGTTATGTTAACAACTTAGCATAGTATTGTAGTATTCCTGGACAATTGTGTATAGGGTCTAGTTGAGTAGGTATGTGGTAGTAGAGGTAGGGCCTCAAATGATCCATTCTGATCATTGTGTCATTGTGTGTTGTTTGGTGGTTGGGCTACAAAGCAGCCATATGCCTATACTAAAAACGAAAATTCCATATTTACGGAAACAGAAATTCCATTTCCATGTTTATTCCACCGGAAAACACCGTTCCGTTTTTGTTTTTGTTTTTGCATAAGAAGTTCCATTTCCATTTCCGTTTTGCAAATTTCCGTCTTCCTTTCTATATTTCGTCTTCATTTCCGTTTTTTCTCCTGAAAAATGGAAAGTTTCTACTTCATTTTCATCCTTGCCGACGAATCAAGATAGCAACCGGCGTTGCAACGAAGATAAGCCTGGGGGTGTGCCCGACCGCTGCAATGGCCAACCGGGAGACGATGCTCGCTGCAAGGACGGCCGCCACAAGAGACGACTGGCGTTGCAATGGGGTTACATGGCGGTGCTGCAGTGGATGGAGGGTCGCCGGCCCTGCGACCGACGACCGCGACGGGAGGTCGTGCTTCACCAACATCCGGAGACACTGCAGCAGCAAAAGGGAACGACGTCGGGGTGCTTCAGGCGACCCCCACCATGAGAGTTGCTGCCCCAAGCTCCACTGCACTGCTTGTTGGAGATGGCGGTGCTGTGACGCAACACTGTCTGATGAGCCGTTGCGACACATCACTCGTAGATGGTTGTCGGTGCTGCGATGCAACACTCGCTGGCACTACAAGCTGGATAGGGTGAGGTCACCAGTGCTGGAATGCAGCACTCGTCCGCGACCGGGTACTACGATGCAACATGCCCCGGTGCTGCTGCCGGATGGGGCGCGACGCCATAGAACGGGTGTTGTGATGTAACACCTATTTTCACGTTTTTATCACCGTTGCTAATCGATCCCTCTCACCTTCAGCATCCTCTAACATTTACACGTGCTGCCTATGGATACGGATGCTCTACGTGTCAATCAACCGTTGCCAGCAGAAAGAAAGCTCACGAAGGAGATCGTGAAGCAGAAACAACTCCAGCCTTCACTCCTTCAGCACCAAAGTTTGTGTAGCGATCAGTAATCCGATTAACCACAACCAAACAAAAGCAATCAAAGACAAAGATGGAGCCAGCGTACTACGTGCCGCATGGTACGGGTACGCGTCAGAGACGATCACTGTCTTGTCGGCCGTCGGAGACGTAGCGCCACCGCGACCGACCCAAGCCATGCATGCATTCACTCCACTGACCCCGGCCGGCGTCTCGCTCTGGTTCATCTGAGCGTGTGGTAGCTGGCGCTTTCCCCCGCCATTACTCGCGCCGAGACACCGCGACCCTCCCTTGGCATCCAAGGAACCGCGCGGCAGCGGCCGGCGTCATGTGTTCCGGGAACCCGGAGTAAATGGATGCCCCCATACAGACCTCGCCGCCGGGGCAACGCGCGTACGAGCGCAACCGCCGCCGTACCGGGAGAATTTAGTGCCGTGCGCACGCAGCACAGCATGCGACTATGCGCGCGCGCGTACACTACACGGGTACGCAAGCCGGCTGGCCGGCCGTATGGCTCCAGATCGGATCGGCCGCAGCCATTCAATGCCGGCGATCGATCGACTACAGCGGAAGCCAACGGAAGTAACTCAAGTAAAATGGACGTTGTATCCGACGGTGTGAAGTAAGTGTCAGACTGAGCTCGGTTGTAAGTATCTGGAGTAGTTTTCGGACGTACCGAGGTACGGAGGTAGCAAGGCTGGTCCGAGGGGCGTGTAGGACCATGCTAGCACTTGCCATGTCGCTGTATAGTGTACCTCGCTTTGGCTGGACCATGTGAAGCTACATACGACGACGACGACGACGACGACCGATGATTGCGCAGTGGAAAGGAGCACCGCCACAGATTCTGATCTCATCTTCATCATGATGAAATCACGATCACCGGATCAGAACCGAGGGTGAGGGGGTGCGCCCTTTCCACTCGGAACCAAGAATCTTATCAGCTAGGCTTAGGCTTATGAACGCCATACTCTTACTGGTGGCGACAACTGTTACCAACCCTAGGAAAGGAAATTATCTAGGCTCACATGAGCTTACGAACGCTGTTCTGGACCACAGGAGGATGCATTTGGCATTTGCTTAGGCTTTCAGCAACGACTCACCTGTTGGGCAACAGCTACAGCCCTCAGGGTCTCGCAGAATAGCCACTTCAGCTACTGCGACTAAACCCCAGCCCACTATATCGGTCACACTACTCGCATCCTCAACTCAATCCACAGTTAAAACAACCTCTGGTTCTCTCCTAGACTGCAGGGAACTGAGGGAAGCACGGTAAGGAATTTTGTCCAAGGGTAGCATTTCCAGATTCACAGGTAGTTAAGGTAGAATCCAAACACTTTGGCGCCTGGAACATAATGTTGATCGGAGAAGTTAATCAAAAATAAATATGTGTATGTAGACACACAAAAATACATGGTTAAAAGAGCCGTCTAAAACACTACTCAGAATCTCTTCCCTTATCATCTTACGGTCTTACCGATGTTGAATCATTAGCATCAGCATCCTTTCCGTGGCGGGGTCATTTTTCTTCTGTTCCTTTTATTTTATTTTTCTGGATGTGTGTATCCTTGATGCCTTTGGTCACCTTGTTCGTACATAGACCGGGTGTAATTGATATCTTCGCGATATTAATATATTCTCATTGTTGAAAAATCATCTTACCGGTGTGCCATAATTCTACATCGGTGCATTGCTTAAAGAAACCACCCAGATAGGATTACAAGAATACCAATATAAAACAGATTCAGTAAAATGAGTATCCACTGTACAAAGTTGTAATGTGCCTATGACATTACATCACCAAGAATATTTTTCGCCAATTAGCCATCACATGTCTTGAGTTACAAAAAAACGACTTAACTGCATACGTTTGCATTTCTGTTCACCAACTTATAATGAGTTTGTCAACATGATTGCTATTACAAAAATATAACAAAGCACAATTTCTGATAAAATAAAATTAGCAAAGCAAAATCCATGGTATTTGCAAAACTTTTAGTCTAAAACTGAGCTCAAACTAGCAAGTCCCTCACAATTTTATTCGGTTGCTTATGGAAAATCTACAATTTGCTCCATGCAGTTTTGAATTGGCAGCCAATGAGGTGCAGTAAACTTAATCCAGTAACGGTATGGTGCCAGTAAAAGCAAGAGATTACATCCAAAGAGTTGAAGAGGTAAAACAGTACATCCAAAGAGTTGAAGAGGTAAAACAGTGGCCAACAAGTTCAAACCCGAAATATATGCCCTTGTCATCTACTACAAAAAAAAAACGTATACAAGACAAAATGACATGCTAAGTAAGCAATTTAACAGCAGTTCCGGTTGACTGGACATTGCGGAAGGAAAAACCCTAACATCAAGTTTATACTCCCTAAGTGACTTAGAACTTCTGTTGTATCCAATTGCCGTGAATTAGTTAAACACCAATCTAGCCTATTAGTTGTATCACATGATAGTTATGCCCAGGCAAAGCAGCTAGCTGTTCAGCTTGGTGCGAGAATAGTAACTGCAAATTTGCAATCCCTTTGCGGAGAGAACAATACTACAACAGGATGGTTGACATGATTATGACGAATTGATGCATGACTTTGTTGAACAATATGTTGGTAAGAATATCACTAGCAAGAACTGGAAACGTCCATGAACCATGAGAATATCACGACAGGCGAACTTCACAGTAGAAAGGCCTCACTAGGTATTCGCAAAAAAAAGGCCTCACTAGGTGAGCACATAAAGCGTTTCGACTTCCAGTCCAGAGGCCATGTACGTTCTTCTGTTTAAGATAAATTGACACCCATAGAAGAATATTGACCTTAGTACTCACTACTCAGCCACCGTCTCCAAATTTATAGAACATCGTTGCTGATATCCAGGGTCATGTCAGAAACACTCTATGGTACTTTTCTACGAGTTGTACAAATCATCCTTTGTGTTCCATTAGTTAAGTTTCAAACAATTAAATCTGGTAGCTAAGAATTTCAAATACATAGATGTCAAATACATACTGATGCATCTATGGTTTTGGTAGGACAACAGCATCTTTTCAGATCAAAGTAAGCACCAGTGGCATGTTCAGGGGGTATATGTTGTGGAGAATGCAGAAAGCGACTTGTACACCTAACTGCAAATATTTATGAACTTCAATTGTTTAGATATAGGTGTTTGCAAAGCATTATACACCAGATTATATAGGTGTTTGCAACAACTTATAGTCAAAAGCTAAAACTAAGCTCAAATTAAAATGTCCTCACAATTATTATTATTTTTGGTTGCTTCTGGAAAATCTGCAATTCTCTCTATGCAGTTTTGAAGTGGCAACCAATGGGGTGCAGTATACTTAACTCAATAACAGTATGGGGCCAGTAAAACAAGAAATTACAAAAGCATAGAAGATGATGAGGTCAAATAATGGTCGAGATCAATTGCAGGTAAAACAATTTTCCTGCAATGTAGACGCCATCAACTGTTTTGAAACACCAAAACAACTCCATAAACCTGAAATGATCTTCAGTTTAAGGCATATTAACTGCCGTGAAGAATGTCTTTTGGCTACTAAGAGAAATCGATGCCCATAGAAGAATATTGACCTTAATACTCAGCCAATGTCTCCAAATTTACAAAATATCGCTCCTTGACATTCAGGGTCATGTCAGGAATAATCTATTACTCCTTTTTACGAGTCGTACTAAATTTAAATTAAGTGCAGCATGTTCAGGGGGTTAACGTTGTGGAGAACACAGAAAATGACTTGTACACCTAACTGCAAGTGTCGATGAACTTTGGTTGTTCAGCTTCAAGCTTTGCTAATCAGCAAGCTGAAGCAATGTAAACTAATGGTCCATTCGTGCATTTATGGGGGTGCAGAAGCGAAGCATTGCACCATACATTACCAAAAAAGAGTAAATGATTATAAACCAGATTATATAGGTGTTTGCAAGAACTTATAGTCAAAAGCTCAAACTAACCAGTCCTCGCAAAAAAAAAAAATCAGTTGCTTCTGGAAAATCTGCAATTTTCTCCATGCAGTTTTGAAGTGGCAACCAAAGAGGTACAGTAAACTGAACCTAGTAACAGTGTGGAAACAGTAAAATAAGAGATTACTCTAACATATATAGAAAATGATGAGGTAACAAATGGTTGAGTTTGAACATGCAATGTAGACGCCATCAATAGTTACGGAACACCAAACAAGCCCATAACTCAGTACTCCCTCCGATCCATATTACTTGTTGTTTTTTTTTTTGAGAAATACTATATGCCCGTGTGTTGCAACGGAAGTAATAATTGACCTGCTCATCAAAACATCTATCAAGCCGCAGGGAGGCAGACGCCTCGATGAATTAAGAACCATACTATAGATACAATACTTTTGGTATGATTTCTATACCATACTTTCGATAGCACAATACATGAATAAATTAACATAAATGATAAGTACCTGATGTCAGGTATGAGCACATGGCACATCGAACATTTTTGATAGCAATTCTTGACACAAGGATGGCAAGTTAGACACACACGGCAATTCTCTGTCAAAAATAAACTGAAACATGAAGTTAACATGCTTGCTAACTAAAGTTATCACACTCGGGTCACTAAATTCGCCATAAAAATGTTTGATTTGTCATGTGTTCGTACCCGACGGACATCATCAGATTCCTAATTAAAGTGCGTCAAAATAATTAATAAACAAAGTTAACTAAAAAGGGTATGCACACAAAGTTAATAAAAAAAAAGTATGCATTGTGTCCCCAAATATCTTGCCCCACATTGCAAGGACGGAAGAAGATCCGAAATTGCCCAAATAAATGCACGCGTGCCCCTCTCTAGCTAATTTTCATAAGCCAACATATAAATCTATTTAATTAGAGGCAACTAGCACACAGTTCCATTTTAGCCAATTCATGCGGTAAATGCAGCGTGCATGTCCTCTTTTATGCATGTGTGGCATCTGACGACCAACACGTGTTCTGATCAGCCCCATCATTGAAACAGTGCTATTTTGTTTTTCTTATTTCCCTTAACTTATCTCCTGGACTCTTCTAGCTGCCTCAGTCCCAGCTCCATGAGGCGTTTCCCACAAGGCCACAAGGTGAGACCGTGAGATGCAGACCACTGTCCGGGGCCGTCGCCGACGCCGGCGGCAAGTAGGGACGTGTTGCGGTAGCAAGGCCCGCATCCGGCGCGTCCAATCCCGGGACTAAACTGTGGCAGCTGCTCCCTTGCCTATGTTCCCCTCAGTTCGAGCTCAGAGACAATTCACACAAGGTGAGATGCGGTCTGCCGTCCGAGGCCGTCGTCGTCGCCGGCGGCTGGGCGAGAGCTATGCTGTGTAGCACCGTTTGCGTCCGGCGTGCCTAAGCTGTGGCAGCTGCTCCATGCTGTTGTTCCCTGCCGAACAACATCGCGCGCGGGGGCGGTCAGCGGGTACCTCGAGATACAGCAGGGGCTCATGTAGACTCACTTCAAGTTTGGAACTCGATGCAAGCTCAGAGGCAGAGGTTAGTGCTACCCCCATATGCTATTTCATCTGCCTGTAATTTCCCTTTTCTGCAGCTCAAAGTGATAGAAACAGAGGAGGGGCGGAGTGTATGCACATATGCAGGTAGTGTAGTTTGACGTGCAGCTTCACTTTTCCATTCTTAGTTTTCAATCACACGAGCGCAAGACTACATTGAACTGAAAAACTAAATCATGGAGGAATAACCAGCAACTAATTCGTATTCATATATATCTTTATTTGAGCATAAAACTATCAGTTAACAGTTTGAATTCATAGAAATTATGAAAATCATGCAAAACTATACTTTGAAACTGAATACACAATTATATTTTCTACGGGCTACCATTCTAAAACTGAGACATACCTTAGAACAATGAACAATGAGTATCAAACCAACTGTACCTTTACAAGCACTCATTTATTAGACAACAAGCATGGATGGTAATACAACTGCATTTTACACAGAATACTATTTATATCATTGTAATGCTTCTTATATAATACATACAAACTGTTAAAACAAATTCAGAGGCTTCACCTCGGTGTCAGCCGTTAGTATAAAATGCTGAGACGACAAAAAAAAGGTAAAAAAATGCTGAGATGACAAAACAAAACATGTAACTTGGAATATAGCTGAGAATATATAAATCTTAGATAATCAGTAAAATAAAAATGCAACTTTTTCTTGGAAAAATGTACCTTGTGGAAAATCACCTTAACTATAATTGATTATTGTCTCCCCTTGGAACTACTGTACAAAACCTGAAGAAATCGTGTACTATAGTGAAGCACTAAAGCACATGCATATACATGAGGCATGTTCGAAACATGAGGCCGCTCCTTGCTATATGTATACATGAGGCATGTTTAAAACTGATTTTGCTGATGCGCATGGCCACTTGTGTGGCACGCCCGCGATCATCACTCCCAGAATTATAATGTAATTCTGAAAGATTAATTTACACGCCCACGGTCATCACTCCCAGAGCTATTTCTGTAATTTGCATGTCATAGATTAAACTCTTTGTTTGTTTTAATCTTATCTCCTCTGTATGATAAGAGGGTCTAAAATGTGTAGATTCAAGGCAAAAACGTACCTATGCATGATGAAGTGCCAGGAGCTGCTTCCATGCTCAAGAACACAGTGGATGAATGCTGATCCACAGAGAGAGCAATTTTCTATCAATCCTGATCTATTCTCATGTGATCTAGGGGCAACATTGACAATGTAGTAGATGAGCAGGAGAAAGGATGTAGCCGGGAGGATATCTTGGCGGTAATCTGTTGTTACACAGGAGAAAAAAAAGTTTGTTTTGCTGATTATCTGGAACAAATTAGAGAGGTACGTTGTGTTTTATTACTGAATCCAACTTCCATGTTGTGTTTCTCCTTTGTGCATGCCCATGAATCATGGTTCCTCTTTTTTTTGATTGTGCATTCTCAGTTGCTAATTTTTGCTATTCCGAGAGTCACTTAATTCCTTCCCTTGGTTAATTTCCGTCCTTATTTCTTTGCCATAGTCACTCAATTCATTCCTTCCTTATTCCTTGCACGCTTTAGCTCTCACACCCTTGGCTACGACTCCTTGATAGGGAGAAACCATAAAAGCATATTTAAATTGGGAGGATTTAATGGAAGAGGGCGAGGAGGGACTATTCTGCACAAGAGGAAGAGGGAAGATAGCTCTGCAGCGGCGCCATGGCTCCTTGCTGCGAACTCGACAGCGTCCATGTGCAGGGGTAGGCGGAGGCCGGCGCCTGCAACCAGGCAGTGGAGCGCGTTGACGGAGCCGCGGTGGAGGTCATGGGCGCCGATCTGCTCCACCCACCTCGAGCCGACGCGAGGAAGAGGGAAGATAACTCATTAGCTCTACAGCGGCGCCACGGCTGCCGGATGGTGAGCGCCTCATCGCGGCTGCTGGCCACGAGCGCCTCACCGCGGCTTCTGGCCGATGAGCACAGGGGAGCTCGGCTGCTGGGAATGGAGCTCCGCAGCGGCGGCTCGGTGGAGGCAGGCAATGGATAAGTGGTGGAGGTGGACGGTGGTTGCAGGTTTTTCTTTTGCAAAAAAACGAAACGTTATCTTGTCAGGAACACACTTAAAATAGGACTGCGGGTTTATTTCTCAGAAAGGGAGGGACTTTTCTACAAAATGCCATCGACGGACGACCAGAAACAATTGCTGGTTTATTATTATTAGGGAAAGAAAGATATTACTATTACTTGTTGTTGGTTTAGTACAAAGTTAGTAAGCATATTGGGCTTACCTAAGGAAGCCCATATTCGACCAGAAGGAGTACATAACTTTGTAATAAGCAGACACAATCGATCACCTAAGGAAGCAACTGCACAGCTTCTAAGAACTCACTGTTAAGCAGCGGTTCTGCCAAGGTAGCTGTGGCGGTGGCCTTCCCGCCAGCCCGATAGGAAAATTATGGCGGTCGCATCCACGGACTCGGTGAAGACCCAAGTTGAGTTGGGAAATCGGGCCGGCGGGAGGCGCCCCTATGTCTCACTTATAGCGAGATGTAGGGGACCCTCGCGTCAAGGCGAGCTCCAAATGGGCCGGCCTAGCTCACGGGAGGCAACCTCACTTTTTTTTATTTTTTTCACATTTTTGTTTTTTTGCTTTCTTTGTTTACTTCCAAATATTCTAAATAAATGTAGTGTAAAATAAACTTTACATAAAAACATTTGAAAAAATGTTAACCAAGCATTTGAAAAATGTTAAATGTGCATAGAGAAAATGTTTCTCATGTATACCAAAAATGGAATGTGTATGAATTTTTTTGATCATGTATTTTAAAAATCTTAATCAACCATTTGAAAAAAAGAAATGTTAAACAAGTATTTGAAAAATCTCAATCAAGCATTTAAAAAATGTTAGATGTGTATAGAAAAATTGTTGACCATGTGTTAAAAAAATGTTAATCAAGCATTTAAAAAATGTAAATGTGTATAGAAAAAATCTTGACCATGTATTTTTTTAGTATTGTATATGAAAAATTATAATGAATAATTCAAAAAATATCTATAAAAATGCTGACCATGTATTTAATTTTTTAATCTTTTGCGAAGTACTTTAAAATGTAATCAAGCATTTGATGTATGGAGAAAATGTTGACCATGTATAAAAAAAATTAAACCTGTATTTAAAAATGTTAAATCGTGTATTTCAAAAATATTCTTGACATACACAAAAAATGTAGAATGGAAAGCAAAAGAAACAAAGGAAACCAAGAAAAAAAGAAAACTGAAGCCAAGTGCAAAAGGAATGGAAAGCAGTGAATAATGATAAAAAAGAAAGAAAATAGAAGAAAACTGTTGAAATTAAGCAAGAAACAAAAAAACAAAAAAGAAGGAAAATGAGAACAAAACGAAAAACTAAAGAAAGCCATGAAGAAACAAAGAAAATGCAAGAAAAGAAACAAAGTATAACAACGTAACAAAGAAACCTGAAAAAGAAATAAGAAAACCAAACAAAAGACTAAAGATAAAAAAAACCCGAAAAAACCGAACGAACAAGTAATGCGCTATTGGGCCGGCCCATACGTGTGCGTGCTGCAGGAAAGTTTCAGGTGAGACGGATGCTAGTCTTGCTATAAGCGAGACATAGCATTCGCGGCCGGCGGATACCCCCTCGCCTGGCGGCTTGACCTACATTAATTGGGCCCGCAACGGGCCCTGCCCTGACGCGAACCTTGAAGACGACCTCCTTGGATGAGTTCGAGTTTCCGTGGTCCCCACGTCTGCGTGAATCCTTAGGCGGCCGATCAAGAAGCCTGCCGCCGACAAGGTATGCGGTTTAGGGCTTCGCCGTGGTGGGAAGTCGGCGGCCAGTTCTCCCCAAATAGGAAAGGAACTTCGATCGAAAAAAGTGGGCATAAGAGCATCTCTAGTGAAAGGATCGATATGGTTGACTAGAGGGGGGGGGGTGAATAGGCAACTAACAATTTTAAGCTTTTCTTTACCAATTTAAACTTTGCAATAATAAAGGTTGTCTAGATGTGCAACTAGGTGGACAACCTATATGATGCAACAACACACTCACACGAGCAAACAAGGATAGGAACACAAATAAGCTTGCACAAGTAAAGGGATAAGATAACCAAGAGTGGAGCCGGTGGAGACGAGGATGTGTTACCAAGTTCCTTCCTTTTGAGGGAAATGCGTCTCCGTTAGAGCGGTGTGGAGGCACAATGCTCCCCAAGAAGCCACTAGGGCCATCAGTAATCTCCTCACGCCCTCGCACAATGCAAGAGCCGTGGATTCCACTATTGGTGCCCTTGAAGGCGGCGATCGAACCTTTACAAACAAGGTTGGGGCAATCTCCACAACTTAATTGGAGGCTCCCAACAACACCACGAAGCTTCACCACAATGGAATATGGCTCCACGGTGACCTCAACCGTCTAGGATGCTCAAACACCCAAGAGTAACAAGATCCGCAAGGGATAAGTGGGGGGAATCAAATATCTTGTGGTGGAAGTGTAGATCGGGCCCTTGTCACCCAATCCCGAGCAAATCAACAAGTTTGATTGGCTAGGGAGAGAGATCGAGCCAAAATGAAGCTTAGAGAGAGAAGAGGTAGTCAACTAGAGGTTGAAGAAGCCCTTATATAGTCGTGGAAAAAACCAACCGTTATCCACTTAGTCATTTCATGCGCCGGTATTACCGCTCGGGCGCGCGGTATCACAGGTCAAGACGGTACTACCGTGGTGGATCACGGTACTATCAAGAAGAAGAAGACAGCCGGAACTAGCTCGACTAGGGCAAGATTACTACGCTCGCGGATTACCGCTCCGCTTACGGTACTACCGCAAGGTGGGAGTCACGACACGAGAAGGGCGGCAGACGAAATAAATTACATCCGTGCCAACTTCCGCTGAAAGCTGCGGTAGTGCGAAAATCCGACGCGGTACTACCGCTCCTCAGAGCGGTACTACCAGAAGTGGCGTGCCTACTACCGTGATTCTACGGTACTTGATAGGAGCGCCACGGTACTATGGCTCAGGGGAGCAGTACTACCGTGGGCCCCCGTGGTACTACCGCTCCGGATGAGCGGTACTACCGTGGTGGGCGCGGATGTAAAAAATTACATCCGCCCCTACTACCGCACCGGAGCGGCACTAGGCCTGGGAGCCGCAAGATTACCGCTTCCGGGGAGCGGTACTACTGCGGGCTCCTCGCGGTATCACAGTGTACCGCGTACTACCGCAAGTACAGAGGCAAATGTCGATTTCCGCACAACCAAGATAACGAAGGGAAGCTCCAAAGTGCAGGGAAAGGAGGGACAAGTGTGCGTGTTGATTCCGCCCTAACCTTTCCGACGCGGACCCCTCTTAATAGTACGGCTCTCCTACGACTCAAATCCACCAAAAGAAACGAGGGGCGATCGCCGTCTTCAATAGTCTCCGAGGGGCACCGAATCGTCTCGAGCCTAGAGATGAACCATCTGAGGAACTCAAAGCATACGATTAGTCCGCAAAAGTATCGTCATCAATCACCAAAACACTTACGGGATAAATATGCCCTTACAATCTCCCCCTTTTTGGTGGATTGATGACAATACGGGATTTGCACAAGGATACAATAATATAGAGCAAAAGCAAACCCTCCTCTCCAAAATATAGACGGGCTCCCCTAGATGTGTGCACTCCGGATGAATGCTTTGGACTGCATAGCACACGATCTAGGATCACCACTCCCCCTATATTTTAGAGACAAAGATCCGAAGAATAACATCTAAACAACATATAGCACGAAATAACATAAGCTTGCTAAGATAGATAGAGTGCATATGTCTTACACCATAAGAAGGAAAAGCAACTAAAACGAGGTTCAACCGAGAACGCAATAAACACACCAAACGAACGCGAACACGACACAAGACTCGCAAATCCCTACGCTCTCTCCCCCTTTGGCATTGAGACGCCAAAAAGGCAGAGAGGACACCTACACACAAGCGGTGGCTCAAGCAGCAGGGAACTCGTCCCAGCCCTTGTCGTCAGACTCCTCAGCAGCTGGGATGGACTCCTCGACGTCCTCCTCAGAATCAGTCCACTTGTAGCCTTGCTTCGCCATCCACTCGGCCTCTGGGGTGATGTGCTCCTCAGATCCTCCAGACACATCCTCACCATAGAGCTTCAAGATCTTCCTGTCCGTGACGACTCTCCTTGGATGCCACATGAGTCCTGTCGCCCCTTGGCTTGCATGCGTAAAAGAGTCTTCATCTTGTCCTTCACTGTGGCCCAAGAAGGCATAGAGGAGCTCTGGGAAGGCCTAGCAACATGGCCTTCATCAACATGCTCGGCGCCAAAGATCCTCCTCTCCAACAAAGAACCCTAGCTGCAGACGCCTCAAGACGAGTAGTAGTGTTGGCCCAGTTGGGTTTGACACGCAGAGATGGGGTCATGGCGAATCCATCGAGGCAAGGAACTCCTCACCAGGGAACATCTTGTCCCAAGTCCTCGAGATCGCCAGTAAACAGATATGGACCGTATATAGGCACCTTGCGGTTGAACACGGCAAACCAAGCTCAATCCACATGATGTGTGAGATATCAAGTGGCTGAGTCTGAGACACACGAGCCTCCTCGCAGATGAGCATCATATCCACCATATAGGCATGAACCTTGTCCTTGTCACCAATGCGGGGGAATAAGGAGTTGCGAAAGATGCGGTACATGATATCCAAAAAGGAGTTGAGCACCAAACCTATCTTGCCACTTGGAAGTGTCTTCTCAACATAGAACGGTGCAAGCCTGTCCTTGTTGGCAGAGTCAGGGTTGGCATGGGGACGAACACCCACGGGAGTCAAGCCCGTCATCGGGAACTTGGAGCAGATCCATGAACTCCTTCCAGTAGCGATCGACTTGCGGCCATTTGTCATCCAGGTCATTCTCCTTTCCTCATTGGGGTGAAAGTAGGCGAAGCAAAGAACTGACCAATGAGCTCGGGATCATAGTCAAGGTGAAAAGAGATGATATGCTCAATGCCAAACTGCTCCACCAAGTCGAGCCTCTCCAAAGTAGGCACGGAACTTCTCCTTCCTCAAGTGATGCATGTCAATCCACTTCACATCCACATAGGTATTCTCGCTTGTTCTTAATGACGCCCAGATAGATGTTAGTTTGATGCTTGTTCCGAACAGCTCACAGCCCCACGGCCCGAGGAACGAGGGGTCACGACGGATCCATGTTCCGGAGGCGGACGTAGTCGAATGGGGCATCTCATCCATGCTCTGGAGGGCTCCTTGACCTTGGTGGCGATGAGTCTTGACATGGCGCTTGGGGGCGTAAGAGGAGCCCTACAGTGCGTCATCGGGGTTGCGCAGACGCTTGGAGCCGGTGTCACGGCTGGGATTGGACCGGCGAGAGCCACCACCTGAACCACACACGCAAAGCACCAAAAACGCAAGAAGATCAATGCAAAGGCCACGAAAAAGCACACGAAAAATCATAAGAGACATATGAGAAAGTTGGCATGCGATAGGTGTGAGGCACGATGGGGCGACCGCACTGCGGTACTAAAGCAGTAATGCTCCTGCACGCGGTAGTACTGCGGGGTCACGGTAGTACCGTGGCCGGAGCAGAAGTAAGCTGTAGTGACAGTATGCGGTAGTACCGCACCCGAGGGGCGGTAGTACTGTGCGTGCGGTAGTACCGCGCCGTAGGGGCGGTAGTACCGCGCCGCAGCGGATCCAACTGTCGATTTGAATCGGAAAAGAACCGCAAAACAATGGCGGTGCTACAGTGATCAGATCTAGCACATGACATCAATACACATATAAATCCTATGCAATACTACACTCCTTCATCCGATTCTTGCAGAGATTAGGCCTATCAATCTCAAGAACACACAAGCCTCCCCAAAACCTAGAAACGCCAAACACCAACAACAAGGAGAGGGAATTGGGGAAAAACCTGAGTCCATAGCAAGAGCACGCGGTGGAGAACGATCCCACCGGTCGGAATCACGGGAGGACAGCGGTGAAGGAGATCCCGAGAGACGCCGGCTCCGTTCTTGAGCAAGGGAGAGAAGGAGGCGATGTGGGGAGAAGGTAACGACGGGTATGGGGAGTTGGAACTCCCGCCTGCCCTTATCCTCGCCATGAACCGTCAGCGGTAGTAGCGTCTCATCGCGGTAGTACCGCCGGGCGGAAGTTCCGCACCGAGGCGGTAGTACCGCTGACCGGGCGGCGATAAAAAATTCTCGCCGTGAGGTTGCGGTAGTACTACCGTGCTCGCAAGCGGTAGTACCGTGGCTGGCTATGTAGTACCGCAGCTGGCCGCGGTAGTGCCGTGAATCTCAAGTCACCGCATGATTCAAAAACGAAAAAGGCCTTTGCAATGATTTTTTTTTCACACACAAGAAACCACAAACTCAACTGCAAACTAGAGGCAAAAGACAACACGAAACCACCAAACGACAAGACCTCTCAAGGGGAGAGGGCGGTGGCCGAAGCCACCTATGTTTGAGTAGGATGGTATGGCACCGCGAAGAATTATCCTTGGGCCCATGACCAAAACTCGTCTTTGGAACACAAGTACCATAAAAAATGGCTAATGTGAAAGAGGTGATCGATTTACGCATAATGGGGGGAGGGAGAGTTCATTGAGAGAACAATACTCCCCCTATGTCCATGCCTACACCTAAACTAGACAACAAGTTGAGTGTGGTGGGAGTGCACGGCTCAAGTCACATTGCTCAAATCAATGATATTTAGCTCATGCCTTAACTCGCTAAATCTTGCTTCTTCTAAGGGCTTCGTGAATATATCCGCAAGGTTATCCCGAGTGTTGACATACTTGAGCTCGATCTCCTCGCCTAATGTGATCCCGGATGAAGTGATACCGAATCTCGATGTGCTTCGTCTTGAAGTGTTGCACCGGGTTGAGAGAAATCTTGATGGCACTTTCATTATCACACCAAAGAGGCACTTTGTCACAAATGACACCGTACTCCTTTAAAGTTTGCCTCATCCATAGGAGTTGAGCACAACAACTACCGACCGCCACATATTCCGCTTCGGTGGACGAGAGAGACACACAACTTTGATTCTTGGAAGACCTACTTACCAAGGAGCAACCAAGAAATTGGCACCCTCCTAAGTGGACTTCCTATCCACTTTGTCTCCCGCCCAATCGAATCTGTAAATCCTTCAAGCTTGAAGTTTGCTCCTCTTGGGTACCATAAGCCAAAGTTTGGGGTATGAGCCAAATATCGAAGGATTCGCTTGACCGCCACAAAATGACTTTCCTTCGGTGCGGCTTGAAACCGTGCACACATTCCAACACTCAACATGATATCCGGTCTAGATGCACAAAGGTAAAGCAAGGATCCAATCATGGAGCGATATACCTTTTGATCCACCGCTTTACCATTGGGATCAATGTCAAGTTGGCACTTGGTGGGCATTGGTGTAGTAGCCGGCTTGACATCACTTAGCTTGAATCTTTTGAGCATGTCTTGAGTGTATTTGGCTTGGTTGATGAAGGTTCCTTCTCTTCTTTGTTTGATATCGAAACCAAGAAAGAACTTCAACTCTCCCATCGAAGACATCTTGAACTTGGAGGTCATGAGAGCGGCAAATTCCTCATTGAAAGCTTTGTTAGGAGAACCAAAGATAATATCATCAACATATAGTTGGCATACAAACAACTCCCCATCGACCTTCTTAGTAAAAAGAGTGGGATCGATTTGCCCCACTTCAAAACCACGATCTTGTAACAACTCGGTAAGGTGGTCATACCAAGCACGTGGGGCTTGTTTAAGTCCATAGAGTGCCTTATCGAGTTGATATACATGATCCGGGAAGTAGGGGTCCTCGAACCCGGGGTTGCTTGACATAGACCAACTCATTAATGGGACCATTAAGAAAAGAACTTTTACATCCATTTGTTGCAACTTAAAGTTGTGATGGGAAGCATAAGAAATCAACAAACGAATGGATTCAAGGCGAGCAACGGGAGCAAAGGTTTCACCGTAGTCAATACCCTCGACTTGGGAGTAGCCTTGTGCTACCAATCTTGCCTTGTTGCGAATGATGCTCCAATGAGCATCTTGCTTGTTCTTGAAGATCCACTTGTTTCCAATGACGTTGTGGTTCTCCAGATGGCCTTGGCACCAATCTCCACACCTTGTTGTACTCAAAGTTGTTGAGTTCTTCATGCATGGCATTTAGCCAATCCAGTCTTCTAGCGCCTCATAGACCTTTTGAGGTTCAACACAAGAGACAAACTCGTGATGTTCACAATAGTTTGCCAATTGTCTACGAGTGCTTACCCCTTTTCTTAGGCTTCCAACCACATTCTCCATGAGATGGCCTTTGATAGTGAGTTTGGAAGCAATCTTGGCGGCACGACGCTCTAAATCCTCCTCGGAAGTGCGATGAGGAGAGGTCACTTGATCATCTTGAGCGCCGTCTTGAGCATGACCTTCATCTTGAGCATGCTCGGGAAGAGAACTCGACCTTGGGCATCATTTAAGGTGATATCATCATCTTGAGCACGATCTTGCCCTTGGTCTTGTTCGTGAGGTTGAGGGCCTTCACTTTGTTCTTCGGAAGCGTGTGGGCTTTGGGTTGGTGATGGCTCCACTTGAGTGGAGCATTGTCCTTCTCCTTCGCCACAAGGGGTTCCTCAATGGGTAGGATAAATCCAACTCCCATTCTTCTTATGGCTTGGGAGGAATTTCATCACCTACATCACAAGTGCCACTTTGCTCCACTTGGGAGCCGTTATTCTCATCAAACTCCACGTTACACGCCTCCTCAATAAGTCCCGTGGATTTATTGAGGACACGGTAAGCATGAGAGTTTGTAGCATAACCAACAAATATGCCCTCATGAGCTCTAGCTTCAAATTTAGACAAACGAACACCTTTCTTGAGAATGAAACACTTACACCGAACACCCTAAGTACTTGAGGTTGGGCTTGTTGCGGTGAGTATCTCATAAGGAGTCTTGTTCAAGCCTTTATGGAGATAAAGCCGATTGGATGCATGACAAGCGGTGTTGATGGCTTCGCCCAAAAGTTGTATGGAGACTTGAACTCCGCCATCATGGTCCTTGCCGCATCCATCAACGTCCGGTTCTTTCTCTCCGCCACACCATTTTGTTGAGGGGTATATGGTGCCGAATATTGATGCTTGATTCCCTCATCACTAAGAAACTCATCCAAGGTGTAGTTCTTGAACTCGGTGCCGTTGTCACTTCTTATAGTCAAGATCTTTGCATTATGTTGACGTTGAGCTTCATTTGCAAAGTCGATGATGGTTTGTTGGGTCTCACTCTTCCTCTTGAAGAAATATACCCAAGTGTATCTCGAATAGTCATCCACGATCACCAAGCAATACTTTCTTCCTCCAAGACTATCAAATGATGGTGGCCCAAAAGATCCATGTGAAGGAGCTCCAAGGGTCTCTTTGAGTATATGATAGTCGTGGGAGGGTGAGCCTTCTCATGAAGCTTTCCTTCAATACAAGCACCGCAAGCACGGTCTTTGGCAAAACTAACATTTGTTAGTCCACGGACATGGTCCCCTTGAGAAGACTTTGCAAAGATCTCATATTGACATGGGCTAAACGGCGATGCCAAAGCCATCCCACGTCAACTTTAGCCATTAGGCATGTCGCGGTCTTAGTGGGTCGCTCCGAAAAGTTAATCACATAAAGACCGTTTTCGACATGCCCAACAAAGGCTACTTTAAGAGTCTTGCTCCACAAGAGGGCCACAGTATCAATGTCAAAGAAAGTAGCATAACCCATGACTGCAAGTTGACGAACGGAAAGCAAATTGTATGCAAGGGACTTAACAAGCATGACTTTCTCGATCGTGAAGATCATGAGAAATGACAACCTTGCCGAGACCCAATACCTTAGAATGTGATGCATCACCCCACTCGACATCGGTGGGCATAGATGGAATCTCTTGCACGTCCACCACCATGTCCTTGCTTCCGGTCATATGATTTGTTGCTCCACTATCGAGCAACCATGAGGAAGCAAACCCCTACAAGAGATCAATGCTTGGTTTTAGGTACCCATTTGGTAATGGGTCCTTTGATGTTAGTAACGAGGGTCTTAGGAACCCAAATAGACCACTCAATGTACTCATAAGAAGAACCAACAAATTTAGCATAAACATGCCCATCACTAGCACGGCACAACACATAAGAGGGGTTAAAGTCGCCGGCTATGTTCATGGGGATGACGTTGTCCTTTTGACATTGCCACCCTTTGCACGGTTCTTCTTCTTCCTCGAAGCACCCTCTCCCTCCCTCACAAAAGTTTGCTTGAGAGGGGGAGGTTGCTTGGTCTTGTCATTCTTCTTCTTGCTCTTGGGCTTGGGCGCGAACCCAATCCCCTCCTTGGCCACAACTTCCTTTTGATTACTCAAAAGGTTGTTAAGGTTCTTCTCACCTTGAATGCATGTGACAAGGCCCTTTTCAAGTTGCTCCTTCAACTTAGCATTCTCCTCAACAAGATGCACATGCTCACAACAAGGGTTAGTAGCATTTGCATTATCAATCAATATCATATGAGGAAAGGTGGCTTTCTCCTTGGTTAGCTTCACTTGGAGTTGATCATGAGACTCTTTGATACTAGCATGAGCACCCTTCAAGACTTTGTGAGCCTTGTCGAGAGTGTCAAAGTCCTCGTTGAGTCTAGCAAGATCAACTCCAAGCTTTGCCTTCTCGGAACTAAGCACACGAGACACAACAAGAGCATGATCAAGGTCTTTCTTTAATTTAGCGCGATCATCGTTGTGTGACTCCTCAAGAGCCAAACGAAGACCACGCTCTTCCTCAAGAGCATTGGAAAGATCCGAAATCTCATCGGCATAGTCACGACTATGCCCTTCCATCTTAGAAATGGTTTCTTCATGAGTCTCGATCATGACATTGGCTTCACCAAGTTGTTCCAAGAGAGCTTCAAGTGCATCTTGGATTTCCCTTTGAGTTTACTCATAAAGATCTCAAATTCATTTTCCTCTACACTAGTCCCCTCATGTTCATCAATGCAATCCGTCAAAGAAGAATGATTGATGATGGTAGTTTTGATGTTGAGGGTTACCTTATTGGTGGCTTTAGCCATGAGGCACTTGGCGGTGATGCTTTCATTGGGTGAACCGAAGAGAGACACCCGAGGAGTCATTGCAATGGCCACGGAGGCCATGGCAACCGGTTCACCATCCTCCTCATCATCATCATCCTCATTGTACTCTTCTTGAACCACCAAAGCTTTGTGAGGAGTCTTCTTTGGGAAGTTGCTCTTGTTGGGAAAAGACTTGGCCTTGTCCTTACGGATGAGCTTGCCACCATTGTCTTCCCTCTTCTCATATGGACACTCCGCAACAAAGTGACTCACATTTCCACAATTGAAACATGTCCTCACTCGTTGCTTGCCCTTAGAGCCACTTGAATTGCTCTTGTTGAAGTTGGGCCTTGAGTTCTTCTTGCTCCAAAATTGTCTTGAAGCAAGGGCCATGTGTTCATGATAATCATACTTAGTATCTTCGAGGTTGCTCTCTTCTTCTTCCTCCTCTCCATCTTCTTCGACACAAATCTTGGCCTTCAAAGCGAGGTTGGGCTTCTTTGCTCTTTGAGAGCGAAGCACCGCATTGTCGGCGGTCTTGTCCAATATGCTCATAGCCACAAACTCATCCAACACATCACTTGAGGACAAGGTGTGGAAGTCCGATTGCCGACGGATGACGGAGGACATGGCTTTGTGGTAGGGCATCATTGCCTTGAGAAATTTGGCGCTTGATCCAGCTTGTCATCTGTGTCCTTGCTTCCATGATCCCGGAGGGAGACGGCAAGCTTGGTTACTCTCCGATAGAGCTCACGAGGTTCTTCTTCTTCCTTCATTGCAAACTCATCGGCTTCATCTTGGACTACTTCATAATTGGATCATTGAATGCTTGCGCTTCCTCGATACATGGAAACCACCTTGAGCCAAGCATCTTTGGCACGGGTGTAAGGCCGGAGATGAGGGAGGTCTTCGGGAAGGATTGCTTCTTGGATGATGAAGAGAGCATTCTCATTGAATTGATGGTCCACGACCTCTCTAGGAGAGAAATTGCTCGCATCATGCGGATAGAAACCTTCTTCAATGATTCTCCAAAGGTTAGTGTTCACATGATTTAAATGACGCTTAAAACGATAAACCCAAGAATCAAAATCCTCCTTTTATCAATCTTAGGTGGTGGACCGGCATGATTCAAATGAGTGGAAGGAATCGGTCCACCATAAACGGGAGGTTGCACATGGGCGAAGATGCGGTGCCATTCTTACCACTAGACGCTGGGGCTTTCTCACTAGTAGCTTCCCCCTTATCGGAGTTAGCATCCGCTCCCGTGTTGGCGGGATCACCCACTTTCACGGGTGCGGTGGAAAGTTTAAGCCCTTCTAGGAATTCCTTAAACATGTCCTTGACCTCGCTCGTCATGGATTTTTTCAATGTGTCCAACGCCACATTGAATTCCTCACGAGAGATCGAGGTACTCCCATCTCCCGTAGATGATGTCGGATTCGCACCGGAGTGCTCCTCCACATCATCTACGACGTCAACCATACTCTACGGACGGTAAAGTCCTTAAAAAGAGACGAGGCTCTGATACCAATTGAAAGGATCGATATGGTTGACTAGAGGGGGGTGAATAGGCAACTAACAATTTTAAGCTTTTCTTTACCAATTTAAACTTTGCAATAATAAAGGTTGTCTAGATGTGCAACCAGGTGGACAACCTATATGATGCAACAACACACTCACACGAGCAAACAAGGATATGAACACAAATAAGCTTGCACAAGTAAAGGGATAAGATAACCAAGAGTGGAGCCGGTGGAGACGAGGATGTGTTACCGAAGTTCCTTCCTTTTGAGGGGAAGTACGCGTCTCCGTTAGAGCGGTGTGGAGGCACAATGCTCCCCAAGAAGCCACTAGGGCCATCAGTAATCTCCTCACGCCCTTGCACAATGCAAGAGCCGTGATTCCACTATTGGTGCCCTTGAAGGCGGCGACCGAACCTTTACAAACAAGGTTGGGGCAATCTCCACAACTTAATTGGAAGCTCCCAACAACACCACGAAGCTTCACCACAATGGAATATGGCTCCACGGTGACCTCAACCGTCTAGGATGCTCAAACACCCAAGAGTAACAAGATCCGCAAGGGATAAGTGGGGGGAATCAAATATCTTGTGGTGGAAGTGTAGATCGGGCCCTTGTCACCCAATCCCGAGCAAATCAACAAGTTTGATTGGCTAGGGAGAGAGATCGAGCCAAAATGAAGCTTAGAGAGAGAAGAGGTAGTCAACTAGAGGTTGAAGAAGCCCCTTATATAGTCGTGGAAAAAACCAACCGTTATCCACTTAGTCACCAAGCGCCGGTACTACTGCTCCAGGGGCGCAGATTATCATGAGGTCAAGACGGTACTACCGTGCAGGATCACGGTACTCATCAAGAAGAAGAAGACAGCCTAAACTAGCTCGACTAGGGGCAGATACCGCTCATGCGGTACTACCGCAAGGCGGGGGAGTCACGACACGAGAAGGGCGCTGACGAAATAAATTACATCCGTGCCAACTTCCGCCTGAAAGCTGCGGTAGTGCGAAAATCCGACGCGGTACTACTGGCTCCTCGTGAGCGGTACTACCAGAAGGCGTGCCTACTACCGTGATTCTACGGTGCGATGTAGAGCGCCACGATTACTACGGCTCAGGGAGCAAGATTACCGTGGGCCTCAGCGGTACTACCGCTCGGACGAGCGGTACTACCGTGGTGGGCGCGGATGTAAAAATTACATCAGCCCTACTACCGCACCGAGCGAAGCACTAGGTTCGGGAGCCGCGGTACTACCGCTCTGGGAGCGGTATTATCATGGCTCCTGGCAGCCATCACAGGTACCGCGTACTACCGCAAGTACAGAGGCAAATGTCGATTTCCGCACAACCAAGATAACGAAGGGAAGCTCCAAAGTGCGAGGAAAGGAGGGACAAGTGTGCGTGTTGATTCCGCCTAACCTTTCCGACACGGACCCCCTCTTAATAGTACGGCTCTCCTACGACTCAAATCCACCAAAAAGAAACGTAGGACGACGCCGTCTTCAATAGTCTCCGAGGGGCACCGAATCGTCTCGAGCCTAGAGTTGAACCATCTGAGGAACTCAAAGCATACGATTAGTCCGCAAAAGTATCGTCATCAATCACCAAAACACTTACGGGATAAATATGCCCTTACATCTAGTAGATCCCTTAAAATCGCAAATTGTAAAACTGGGATACGGGTCAAGAAAAATGCATTTTAAGTGTTCATTTTAGCTACGGTCGAACAAATACTGTAAAACTGGGATAAAGAGCTCCTTCCTCGGTCGCCGCTAGCTCCTTTTCCCCGGCCACGCCGGCGCGCCAACCTCGCCGGCTGCGCCCGTCGCCTCCGCCGTCCGCGCCATGCTCTATTGCCAGTCGCGCTGTCCGAGACGTGCCTCTTTGCCTGCCGCGCCGGGAGGATTCCGGCGGCCGGGCTGAGGTCATGGGAGGCCACGGCGATGTCGAGCTCGTCCAATTCGAACCGGCGGCGATCGATTGCGGCGTCTAGCGGTCTTTTCCGGTGTGCGGTGATGAATTCCGACGAGTTTAGGGCGGATTCCGGCAAACTCTGCGGCAGCGTGTTTGCTCCGACGAGATTTGACCGATATACGAGGCCCCCTAGGTTCGGCCTTCCAACCTCCAAATACAAGAGTTTCGGATGTGCATTTTCGGTGGCCCTTAAAAATTTTATGGGTTTGACCACTTTTACGGTTTCTGTTTTGAACAATTTTATCGACCAAA
Organism: Aegilops bicornis; assembly: GCA_021605145.1. Lineage (NCBI taxonomy): Eukaryota > Viridiplantae > Streptophyta > Magnoliopsida > Poales > Poaceae > Aegilops > Aegilops bicornis. The sequence goes on along the minus strand of CM038673.1, from coordinate 700,410,978 downwards.
ACTATTAAACGCAAAAATTATAAGAGTTTGACCATTTATACGGGGTCTGCTATAGAGAAGCTTTAACATGGGCCTCAAAACGGCTGTACGTGCACGGCGAGCCCATGCCCGTGAAACAGACCGGACGCCGTCATTTTCCGCCAACCTGGTTCAGAGTTTTTTCCAAAAGAAAAAAGAACATTCTGGGTCGGAGACCCGTCGTATCCCCCTCCGCCTCTGCCCTCGCCCCGGCCAATCTCCCAACCGACACGCGAAGCAGAGCCAGCAGCCCCCGCCAGACTCTCCCTCCGGCGACGGCCGCCGCGTCTCCAGCTGCCGCGCTCTCTTCCCACCGTACGCCACTTCTCCCCTCCCCTCCCCTCTACTCCTGGCCCAGGCGTCTCGTGCTGGCCTCTGATCTAGCTCGTCCAGATCCGTCCGGTAGATCTGGCGGGATCGCGTCGCCCCGTCCCCTCCGGAATCCGGGGGTTCGATCTTCCGGTTGCTCTTAGGACGATTTGCTGCTTGGCTGGCGACGAAGCCGAGTGGGTGGATCGGGCCGCGTGACAGACAGCTTCGCGCCCAATTACGGGGGATCACGACGTTTCTTATCATCCTTATCGTAGTCGTTTAATCGCGCGCTCTGGTTTAGCAGTTTGCTGGTAGCGATTTGAATTGTGCTTGAGGAGAAATTGTGCCTGCTGTTGAACTTGGCTGGGCGGTTAAGCTAGCTATCCTCGAGCTACTACGTGGGCTGGTGGATTGTAGTCTCCTTTTACCTCCCTTCTGTTTGGTTGAGTGATAGGAGGTGGATGAGTCTACTTGTATTGTTGTTGTGATGTAGATTTATGCAGGGCAGTTGTAACGAGTTTTCATTTTGAAAGCAGATCGACATGTGGAGTTGTGTGTTGAACGGATTGGCAGTCTGTCAGTTGCGCATTTATGCATGGGGATTGTGGATCATTTGCATAGTTCATCATATGATAGGTCCATGCGATCGGCCGTATCTAATGCTTTGGGTACTCAGAGCAGGAGTGGGTTTATGCATGGTTCTTTTTCTCTGTATGGCTCTTAAGTAATGGTGTTGCGCCTTCACTTTTTAAATTCATGTTACTAATGAAGATGTGTTGTATGTGAACTGAGTAATTTAGCTTGGTATTGTTCCGTCTGCACCTTTTTTTTTGAGGGATCCGTCTGCACCTTCTAAATTTATGTAACTAATGAAATATGTGTTGTCAACTAAGTAATTTAGCATGCGTTAGATTTTCTTAGGGATACACAAATGGATTGCATTTGTCAGTTTTGTTAGTTATATGAATATGAGCATTCTGATGCAAACTTTGTAGAATTTAAATCATACGGTATTTGAATTTCTTGTATATGCATTATGACCAATGCCATTTTTAGTTGCCATTAAATACGTGCTAGTCAAGTTAGAAGCACCTTGCTAGTGATTTGCTTGTGTGAATTTGAACAATGAACAAGTTGTTCCATTAGGATTGCTTCTGTAAAATGACATGAATTACTTGATTGTTGGTCACACTTTGTTTACTAATTGACTAGAATTTTTTATATGTGCTGTGCTAAATGTATCGAATCAAAAGCTGAAGCTGTACTACGACTGAAGCACTCATTCACTGCTTTGCTTTGCAGGTGCCTTTATCGGCTATCAACTATATAGTTTGTAGTGGTTTGTGGTGTTCTTCGCAAAATGGTGAAGCTGACAATGATAGCACGCGTCACTGATGGCCTTCCGTTGGCAGAAGGGCTGGATGACGGGCGGGATCAGAAGGATTCTGATTTCTACAAGCAGCAAGCTAAACTTCTTTTCAAGAACTTGTCAAAGGGGCAACATGAAGCCTCACGGATGTCAATTGAGACCGGATCATACTTTTTCCAGTATCCTTTGTTAATTGCGGTCTATTTTCTGTTTGGGGCAGATGCTTGATCCTAGGTATTATATTTAGACATGCAATGGCATTATATTATATTATTATATATTCAGATTCGTGGATACTCTGCATGCTTTCGCTAGCCAGTATCTGTATCGTTTTGTTGACAAGAAGTCAACATTTGTTTACTAATCCTGGACTACACTTAAACAAGCAGAGACATCTATACGATACCCGGTCTTGAAATTTCTGGTATACTAGTCATACTGTTCTTGCTATTTGTGTGCAAGTTCATCTACCTTTGCTAGTTTTTTTTATTAGAGGCTTCTCTGATACTGTATATATATTTTTAGCACGTGTTGATATTTTTTTACATTTGTTGTGGTATGTTCTTGTTCCACCTTAATTCAGATATGCAGTTACATCATTGAAGGCCGAGTATGCTATCTAACAATGTGCGACCGTTCTTATCCAAAGAAACTTGCATTCCAGTACTTGGAAGATCTGAAAAATGAATTCGAGAGAGTCAATGGGAGTCAAATTGAAACTGCTGCAAGGCCATACGCTTTCATTAAGTTCGGTATGATTTTTAAATCTCTATTTCACTTGCAAGCATCATTTTCATTCACCCTCTCAAAGTTCTCACTCACCCTCTCAGTCTCAAGTTCTGCTGTTTGATAACCTATGTTTCTTTCTATTTAGATACATACATACAGAAGACTAAGAAACTGTATTTGGATACCAGAACCCAGAGGAACATTGCGAAATTGAACGATGAGCTCTATGAGGTGCATCAAATCATGACTCGCAATGTTCAAGAAGTTCTTGGTGTCGGTGAAAAGCTAGATCGTAAGTCTGGAAATCTCTCTTGCTTGTACTGCTTCATTTACTCTCCCTGGCATGAGAAACGGGTAGATGTTTGTATCATGGATTAATTACATTAAATTTATTATCTAGGAGTTATCCTTCTAATAGGCCTTAATTTACTACTTGTCTTAAAAAGCTTCATACTGTATTATTATTTCCTTAGCTTTACTTCTGGTGCACTCTGTATTTTTTGCGTTTTACGAGATGCTTCCCATATCTCCCTTTTCACCTCATTCCTGTGCATTGGAAGGTTTGAAATTGGCAAGTAACTGTGTACTATTCCGGTTTCTATTTTTGCAGAGGTTAGTGAAATGTCAAGTAGGTTGACATCTGACACGAGAATCTATGCTGATAAGGCAAAGGATCTCAATCGCCAGGTAATCTATGTGCTGAATGCATATGCTGTTTTGATATATACATTTGTTAGTTCAAATAATTTGAGCATTTAAACCATCGTAGTCAGGAATATCATTGTTTTTTGTTTTTTGTTGAAATACCTTGACATAATTATCAATTTCATTAGCCTGAGTTTTGCCCTTGAAGCATCAAAGAAATGTATGTTCCATGGACGAAAAAATACTCTCTAATTTTTTATTGACTAAAGTAAGTTTATATGCTTCCAACACATCTGTTGTTATTAGGTTGACAGTTCACAGGTATACCCTGTGTTAGCAAAATGGCATTTCTTGGTTCTTACTACCTAGGTAAATCTGATAATTTTTTAGAAGGCAAGCATTTGCAGTTGCAGTGTCTGTCAAGACTTTGTGTCCTTGATGGAAGTCTTAATGATTACTCCCTCCGTTTTGAATTACAAGATGTTCTAACTTTTCCTGAATCAGATGTATATAGATGTGTTTGTTCACTCATTTCAGTCTGTATGTAGTCTATATTGAAATATCCAAAACGTCTTATAATTGGGAACGGAGGTGCTACTTTATTAGCTTCTTTATCCACATTTGTATATAGTCCCCAATTTGCATCATGGTCTGCGTATTCCTGAAAAAAATTGCATCATGTATTATGTTTAGTGTTTTGACTTTTATGTGAACTGTGCTGCTTCTTGGTTTCAGGCCTTCATTCGGAAGTATGCTCCCGTTGCCATTGTGATTGGGGTTGTAATAATACTGTTCTGGGCCAAGAATAAGATATGGTGATTCCACTAAACAAGGAAGGCCGGCCTGTGTTATAACAGTGGAGAAAGAAATCCTGGATCAAGCGATGCTTCGATGACTTGTATCCCGTATCTGCCCGTTCAAGCGAGTAATTTGAAGCTACCTTTACACCTCCTTACAAGCAGCTATTCAAGTGAACGAATTCGTTGGTTGTAGTATAGACCATATGGCGGACTTGATTTTGTGAACCCTGGGAACCGTACATACAAGAGCTCTGTAGAGTCGAGTTTTCGATATCGGGATCGGTTTCATATTTTGTTGTGTCAACCCATGTAAGAATTCAGGCTGATGAAACTATACAGTACTCCGTCGCTCCCGCCCTTGACTGCACAATATGCCATGTTCAACAGCATTCTTCCTTGTGTGCAACGATGAAAGTCGTCTTAGTACACTCTAGCATCGCCGTTTTACCTTATCTTAGCATGATCTTCTCTATACCACTGGGTATGTGGAGATTATTGAGCCCGGCCTGCGACGGCAATGGCAGGGAATGCTACAGTCATTGGTGAGCGTTGCGTCTGATGAGCCAGATTCTTTCCTTGCAATCGCAGGCAACTCATCTAAAAGTAATGAAGGCATCTTGGCCAACACACAGTTTCGTGACGGTAGCATATAGGTTTGACACGACAGGAGCTGAAGATCTCGGCACACGTATGCGTGCAGACGTTAAAGACATGATTATTACTACTGTAGTAGGAGTACGTATTACAGAGTGAGTCCCTGCCGGGTGCTAATAACTTGCGATTCATTTCAGTCACTGTATGCGATGCGAATGACATGACAAGCCTTTTTTCTGATTGATTGATGTTCCATGGAACATTCGTCCCGCCCGTCTGTTGCAGAGGCTAGCTACCAGGCTACCAGCTAGCTTCCTCCGATGCGAAAAAGCAAGAAGAAAGGGGAATGAAATCAGTCTGTGTAGGCCAGCAGCCTGCCGATCCGATCGGTCTTCGGAGCAGGACGTCACATCACCTACCCGGCCGCGACTCCCTGCCGCCTGCAGACGACGAATCAAGAGGACGATGTCAGATACTGTTTACCCTTCGATCAATCGGTTTGATCAGCAGGCTCGATTCAGGCCTACCTAGGAGGTGGGATCGGATTCGGCGGGGAGCTGCGGCGGCGGCGGCGGGTCCTGGTGGTCCTGGAGGAGCGCGCGCGTCTCGTGGATCCGGGAGCGGGTGGCGGCCACCACCCGCTTGAGCCGGCGCCGCTTGCCGTAGTTCTCCTCCAGGCGGCGCTGCAGCTCGGCGGCGCGCGCCCGCGCCCGCTCCAGCTCCGCCAGCGCCTCGGCCAGCCGCGCCCGCGCCGCCGCCAGCCGCGCGTCCGCCGCGGCCTCCCTGCGCCGCAGCTCCGCCGCCAGCGCCCACGGCGGCCGGGCCGCGTGCCCGGGGCGCCGCCCCTCGCACATCCTCCTCCTCCGAGTCGGTCGCCTCGCGGGCGGGGAAGGAGAAGAAGGCCAAGTGGGGGCAAAGAAGTGGGCTTTGGTTGGGGTGGGTGTGGGGAAGGGAAGGAAGGGTGGACGCCCCCTTTTCACTTGCGGGCTTGGCGTGCTTTGCCTGACAGCGACGACGCACGGACACCAAATCCTTCCCCATTATCGACGGGATCCTTTCCGTTTCCTGCAAACTCCTCATGGAATTGATAGGACTGATTATTGGCGATGGGCGGACGGTGAAGCATCCATCATCCTGTCCTCTTCCTGTTGCCGGCAATTATTGGGTATAATTTCTTCCACCGCACCTTCTAAACAATGGCGAGACTCAAGATTGGGCAGCTAGCTATAGTACTGATGGAACAAGTCTTCTTTCTAGAAGACCCTGTATATAAGTTTATTAAAAGGCGACAACCATTGCGGGCACAATGGTTATGATCAAAGATTCAAAAAAAGTAGACAAAGTAACTGTTAAAACTAAAAATTGCAATGAAATCTTTCAGATACGTCTTCTCCGCGGTAATAACTTTGGATGAAATTCTACCAAGGCTTCAACTAAGATACTGCAATCAGGCCGGAGTGGCAACGTTACCGCTCGTACATTTGCATCAACTTGACTACCAATAGAGATTTCAGGTGAGCTCCTTGGCTTGCCCATCTAAGGCCTCCTTTCGTTCATATGATAGGAATAGAAAATTCATAGCAAGTGATATGGCATGCATCTCAATTTCTATAGAGAAAGACATGCCATTTGATGCATATAGGATATGGATTTTTCCATTGAGTCTAGCCTAAAGTTTTTTTCCTTTCAAATGTTGAAGGATTGATTCCTATCTTACATAGGAATATGAATCCATTCCTACAAACCAAAGGACTTATAGGATTTTTTCATTTGGAAGTCCTATCCTATAAAATTCATACAAGATTCCTACAAACCAAAGGACTTCATAGGATTTTTTTTCCTTTGAAAGTCCTATCCTATAAAATTCATACAAGATTCCTATAAATCAAAGGAGGCCTAAAGAGATGGAAAATATCGAGCAATGAATGGACTTGTGCTGGTCATGATCCCTAGGAAGTGCCGACCGTCGAATCACAATCTTCGCCGTAGTGCCAAGGAAATATTCCAGTTCTAAAGAAAAAACCAAACCAACAAAGGCACTGAGGTGCACTAACAAGAAGTCAACAGACCCGAAAGATCAGTTCTATGAGGGCAAGAGCTCTAAATCTCCCAATTATTGATGAGGTTCCTTCCATTTATTGCATAGTCCAAATGAAATTCGCACAAGTGATTATTGGTGTTCGGTGAAGCATCGATCATCTCGTCCTCTTGTTGCCTACAATTATTGGGGGTAATTTCTTTCACTACACCTTCCAAACACGGTGAGACTAAAGATCAAACAACTAACCCCTAATGGAACTAGTCTTTTTTCCTTTTGAGAAAACCTTGTAACTTTGTTCAAATGCGACAACCACTAAAACTACAACGCTTATGGTCAAAGACCCATAAAGTAGAAAAAGTAACCGCTAAAACAAAAAATTACAATGAAATCTCTCAAATGTGTCTTCTCAATGGTAATAAAGTTTGAAAGAAGAAATTCTACCTACGCTTCAAAAAAGACACTGCAATTAGATCAGAGTAGCGACGTCACCACTCATACATCTGCACGATCTTGATTACTGATAGAGATTTCAGAGAGGCCCTTTGGTTGCTCATCTAAAAGAGTTGGAAAGTTTTGAAAAATGAATGGACTTGGGCCGGCGATGATCCCCTCAAAGTGCAGACTGTCGAGTCACAAGATCTTTGTCGTAGTGCCAAGGAAAGATCCCAACTCCACAAAAAACCATACCAGCAAAAGCACCGAGATGTAACAAAAAGTCAACAGATCTGAAAGATAGGTTTTGTGAGGACAAGAACTCTAGATCATTCCGAATTATGAGTGATTATTAGAGATCGATGTGAAGCATCGATAATCCCATCATCTTCTTATTGCCTGCAATTATTGGATATAATCTCTTCCACCACATATTCCAAACACGACGAGACTCAAGACCAGGCAACTAACCACTAATGGAACTAGTTTCCTTTTCTTTTGAGAAAACCCCATAACTTTGTTCAAATGGAACAACCATTAAAGGTTCAATGCTTATGATCAAAGACCCAAAAATGTAGACAAAGTAACTGGTAAAACTAAAAATTACATTGAAATCTCGCCGATTCGTCTTTTCCGTGGTAATAATTTTTAAAAGGAGAAATTCTACCAACGCTTCAGCAAAGACACTTAGATTAGACAGGAATGACAACGCCACCAATCCTACATTTGCACGAAATTGATTACCGATACAGATGTCAGAGAGCCCCTTGAGTAGCTCATCTGAAAAGATGGAAAGATTTAAGCGATGAATGGACTTGGGACGATGATGATCCCTTGGAAGTGTAGATGTTGAAGCATACACTAAAAAAAAGACACATCTATGACATTTTGGGCCGAACGAATTTTTTTCTGTCATACTTATGACACTTCTATGACGATAATTGTGACAAAACCCGGTATCATCATAGATGTGGTGGTCTCCTACTTCTATGACAAAAAATCATGACAGAAAATGGGCTTTTCGTCCTGGGCGGGCCGGAGACGCAGCTGCATGACATTCTTTGGGCCGTCCATGATGAAAAAACCGTGGTAGAAGCGAGGGCGAGGAAAATTTTGGCGAGTTCCCGGTTACAGGTGGGTGGTCGGGGGCCGAGCGATGCGCGTTTCTCTCGTACACGTACGCGCGTGTGCGAGGCGTTGGGCTCTAACTGAACACGAGCGATTGGACTGCAGGCTACGCGTTATTGAACCCGAGCGATCGATCGATAGATGTTAATTGAACCCGATCGAGCGATTCGCCGCTCTTTGCTAATCGAAGCCGATCGATGCTGCCTCTGGATGAACAGTGAGCGTTGCAGGGGGGGGGGGTTTGGATGAACAGTTAGCGTTGCGGGTGGGGGGGGAGGGGGTTGGATGAATAGTGAGCGGTGGGGGTGGATGAACAGGACCCCGTGGCGTTGCCTTTGGATGAACAGGACCCCGATGGATCGAGCCAGTTGGGACTGGATGAACAGGACCCCGTGGAGGGCTGGATGAACAGGATGACCCCGTGGAGAGCTGGATGAACAGTAGACGGTGGAGGAGTGGATGAACTGTAGCCCGTGGAGGGGTGGTTGAACAGGAGCCCGTGGAGAGGGGTGGTTGAACAGTAGCCGGTGGAGTAGCGCGCGGTGGAGGCTGGATGAACAGTCACATGTGGAGGCTGGAGGAGGTCGACGGTGGATGAACAGTAGCCCGTGGAGGCTGGAGGAGGTCGACGGTGGAGATGAACAGTATCCCGTGGAGTCCTGTTTTGCGGTACGCCACACCCCTCCCGATGAATAGGACCCCTGTTTCGACTGTACCGCTCCAACACAAGTCCGTTTCATCTGTTTTGCGGTACGCCACACCCCTCCCGATCAACAGGACCCTGTTTCGACCGTAGGAGGTCCGTTTCCTCCATTTTGCGGTACACCAGACCCCTCCCAATGAATAGGATCCCGTTTTGAACGTGGCCGGTTGAACACAAGGCTGTTTCCTCCGTTCTGCGGTACGCCAGGCCTCGTTTCCATCACCTGTTCCGTCCAAGCCATCCCGATGAACACGACGACGCATTCTGTTCCAACCCAGCCGGTTGGCTCCCCATTAACACGACGACGGCGATGTTTCTCCGTTCCGACCCGCCATGTACACGAGCCCTGGCCGTACGTACGCACGAGTAGGCGTTCGAGACCCCGCCCGTATATGCGATGCGTGGTCAGATTTTCTTTCTCGCACATCGGTCACATGACGTGCGTAGTACATGCTACGTGCACGCCTCTACTACGATATGTGCGCGCCTCTACATCGACCAGTATGTACGTACACGTTCGCGACCAGAATGACAACGCTACGTACGCTTCGATCAGGTGGGTCCCGACTATCAGGCACTTCCTTGCGTGCGAAGATGTAGCTGGTGGGTCCCAGCAGTCAGGGGGGCGAATCGTTGTTTTTTTGCCTGGACACACTTTCTTGCGTGTGAAGATGTAGCTGGTGGGTCCCAGCAGTCAGGGGGGAAATGTTTTTTTCGCGAAATACGATGGTCCCTCTGGTGGGTCCCTGCTGTCAGGTGGATAAATCATTATTTTGCGCGTAATAAGGAGGCACTTCCTTGTGTGGTCATGGACCCAGCTGTCAGCCTCTCCACGTACAGTCCACGTCTGATGGAAGTCGTTCCTTGACCATGTTGACCATGCCGCGCCGAGAGCACCAGGGTGGTGGACGACGGCGAGGCCTAGGAAGGGGACGACGCGGAGCCGGGGAAGACACGACAGTGGATTCCCACGCTTAGAGGAGTATGAGGGTTCACTGGTTCGGCTGCGGTGTGAGGCTGCTGCCACCGCAGAGGGATGGCCTGGCCAGCGGGGGAGTAATAAGGGGCGGTGAGTCCTCCGCGGCATCACAGCCGGCCACGGGAGGCAGGAGCATGCGACACGACCGGCGCTGCTTTGGGCGGCTAGAGTAAGAAGACCAGAGGTTGAAGAAGCACTACGGCCGTTGGATGGACATCGTACGATCACTAGAGCCAGAATAAGCCCTCCGTCCCCGTCAACTTAGTAGGCCCACAAGTCAGCCTCCCACCAAGGTGGGTCCTAGCTAGCAGGGGGAGTATTCATTTTTTGTGCGTAATAAGGAGGCACTTCCGTGGATCCGAGATGATAGCGGGGGAACGTTTTTTTTTCGCGAAATACGGTGGCTCGTCCGGTGGGTCCCAGCAGTCAGGGGGAAATGATTTTTTTTGCAAAATACGGTGGCCCGTCCGGTGGGTCCCTGCTGTCAGGTGGAGGAATAATTATTTTGCACATAATAAGGAGGCACTTCCTTGCGGCTGCCGTGGACCCAGCTGTCTGCCTCTCCACGTATAGTACTCTTTCGATGGAAGTCGGTTGTTGACCACATTGACCACGCTGCGCCGAGAGCACCACAGCGGTGGACGACGGCGAGGCCTAGGAAGGGGATGACGCGGAGCCGGGGAAGACGCGGCAGTGGATGCCCACGTGGATAGGAGTACGAGGGTTCACTGGTTCGGCTGCGGTGTGAGGCTGCCGCCGCATGAATAACAGGGGAGTGGGTGAGTGGAGGGATGGCACGGCCAGCGGTGGGAGTAGTATGGGGCGGTGAGGCCTCATGGTAGCACTGGCCCGCCACGGGAGGCGGGAGCATCGCGACCGGCTGGTTTAAGTAATTTGGAGCAAGAAGCTCAGAGGTTGAAGAAGCACTACGGCCGTTGGATGGACATCGTACGGTCACTGGAGCTAGAATCGTTCATATATTGACTAAGTTGACAAAGCCCTCCGTCCCCGTCAACTTAGTAGGCCCACAAGTCAGCCTCCCACTATGGTGGGTCCCAGCTAGCAGGGGGTATTCATTTTTTTGTGCGCAATAAGAAGGCACTTCCTTGCGTGCGAAGATATAGTTGGTGGGTTCGACCTGTCAATGGAGGGAACTTTTTTTCGCGAAATACAGAGGCCCTTCCGGCGGGTCCCAGATGTTAGGTGGAGGAATCATTATTTTGCGCGTAATAAGGAGGCATTTCCTTGTGTGCAACTATGGACCCAGCTGTCAGCCTCTCCACGTACAGTCCACTTCCGATGGATGTCGTTCGTTGACCAAGTTGACCACGCCGCGCCGAGAGCACCAGGGTGGTGGACGACGGCGAGGCCTACGAAGGGAACGACACAGAGTCGGGGAAGACACGGCGATGGCTGCCTGTGATGGAGAGTACGAGGTTGATCGTTCGGGCCGTCACGCCGTAAAATAACAGGAGGTGTGGGTGAGTAGAGGGATAGACAGGCCAGTGATGTGAGTATGATGGGGCCGTGAGGCCTGCCCGGCAGCACAGCTGGCCACGGGAGGCGGGGGCAGGCAGTTCCGACGCTGGTTTAGGCGGCTGGGGTAGGAAGATCAGAGACTGAAGAAGCGCGATTGCCGTTAGATTGACATCTAGCGGTCTGACGCTGGTAGAGTCGATTGTTGACTAAGTTTCTTTTTTGAGAAACCTTGTGTACGCATGAACTTAATAGGCCCACAAGTCAGCCTTTAAATCTATGGCAGACAACATAAAGCCCATTTGCTATTTTTTATAATTTCCAGCCCATTTGCTAATTCTTAAGTAATTTATTACAACCCATTTTCTGCCCAGGACCACGGTCAAAAAGTTCAACCTTTTTTTGCATATTTCGGTGGAGTCCGAACTATTGTAATCCCGAAATGAAAAACATTTTTTTAAGAACTTATTGATTTGCCAAAAAAATCGTTTTGTTTTTGTAAGCAAATAAGACGTGGGACAATTGAGTTGGTTTAAGGGAAAACCAGTGGTAAAAAAATCAGCGCTGGGTGGGAAAGAACAACAGAAATAAGGATGTAAATATGAAAAAGGGGATTTTTATGTGTTTTCAATATAATGATACGTGTATATGAACTAGTAAAACTATAGGTAGAGATTATAAAACGGATGTAGGACATGCGTTTCAAGAGGAAAATAGAACTGGGTTGTGTGTTTGATTCAGTTAAAAAACTGCCTGCAGATGTTGTAAGACAAAATATAACTAATGTTGGCGGGCCAGAGGCCAGTAGATACCTGCTGGATCTTTGTGCCCCGTTGGTCGTCATGGGCTGGGCCTGTTAAAAACAAAACCAAGCCTGGGCAGTCTACAGCCCAGTTGAAACTTGCTCGACCTGAAAAAACAATATACGTGCTCAATAAACGAGAGAATTCTGCAAGTACAGACTAATAACTGGGATGCAGCAGGGATATTGTTTTTTCATCATGATAATAAGTGCATGCACTTGTTTCGAAAAAATTGGAGAACTGGGAATTCGAACGGCAGATGCTTATGCTACCCATCAAATAAAAATCAGGTGCCTGAAAATTCGTTTTGAAATAAATGATTCAGCTTTATATCCACGTGGACCCTCGGCATGATGGTTGGAAGCAAATGCAAGTTCATACCAAAATATCGTTAACAACAATACCAACTTGCCGACGACAAGGTAGTACAACTACCAATACCAAACTAACTTATAATCTTTTTAATCGTGGCCCTAGTGTTCGTCTGGTAGAAAATCTTGCAGAGGACCAGCTCCCGCTCCTTATCTTGCTCCAGGTCCCCGAGGTGGTACTAGTGCATCACCCAGTTGGTCCTCTGCTGGTCGAAGTTCTTGTTGTGTGCAACATTAGAACCTTTTTGCTGCCCGTCTGCCGGCCGTTGACCATCACCAGCAAGGTATTGCCGGTCTTGTGCCACATCGCGTGCATGCCGCACTCCGACTGTATCTTGCGACGCGTCCACGTGCCCCTTTTGAACGCCCTGGAATTGCGCTGGAAGAAATGCTTCCTTAGGCCACTCAGTGTGATACCTGCAGTATTGTCGAATACATGTTTTAGTGTACGTAGTTGGCATTTTCATAACATCTTTGGCATGTTGCAGTCACTTGTTTCACTTTTTATTAACTGTCAAATTGTAATTGCTTCACCAGGTCTGCGTCTAAAAAGGAAAATAGAGCTATAAACAAAGGAATATGTTTGTGCAAGTAGACGGCCGATCGGTGTCTTACCTGGAAGTTTCTCAGGTTGGGTGTAACATATGCCGTGCTCGATGTCGATGGTTGGTATGAACAAATCGATGAGAGATCGAGATCTCGTCTTTGTCGGACTCACTTTGGCCTCAAGGTGCTCGATGAGCTCCTGATCCGTGGGATCGAACTTGACGCCAGCCGGCAGCACCGGCCAATCTTTCTTCGACTTGCATCAATAATTCCAGTTATATGGTACTCAATGTAAGACCAATCGACTGTTTTAAGTGAATGATGAAAGATTTCGACAGATAAGTGGTACTCCAAATTTGAAGTCCAGAATACTCGAACACGCCGCCGGGATTCTTGTGTCACCTCACGCGCAGCATGTTGTCACGTCAATTCAATGTGTGGACATGATGAATAATTTGACCGACATATACTAGTACTGCTACTGTACTACTTACTAGTCGTATTTAGTGTCACAATCTATACATAGGTTTAACTAACAAGTACGCACTTGAAGCCTAACTGATATATATGGCTTCTACACAACATCTCCATCATCATTATCAGTACATCCTACGTAGGTGAGTTAGGATGCAATTGATCCCAGGAAGGTATCTATCCTTCAAACCAGAGGAGTGCTTCAAACTAACAACAGTACATAATATCCAACAAAATAGGGTCGTGCTACAGCAGCAGAATACATGGCTCGCCTAGATATCAAGACGAATCAAGTTGTGCATATTTGCTGTTGGCATGAACCACATCGCCGCATGTCGGGTTTGCAAAAGCCATCCATCGCATGAAAGCTTGATGCCTTTCACACACTGAAGATTATCTCGCAACAAGTTGTGTCGACGAATCTCTGGATATGGTGATTCATGAAACCCATGGTATGATGTGTAAACACAGTCCCCCCTGGCAAATGGAAGTTGCATAGCACGGTAATCATGGCCGGTGATATGATCGATGATTGGTTGGATGATCGGATAATTGAGCCCGAGGAACAAGGAGTGGTTGCCGAGGCTGTAAACCCGCCTCCAGTTGAATACGCACGCCCAACGGAGCTGGGATCTTTCTCGAACACGAAGCAGCCATAGCCATCAATGTCATGAACGCCCCACGCATTGTACTGCATGTGGTTTGATGTAATGGTTTGGTCAATTTGGTACGTGCGAATGAGCATCAAATGACCGCCGTCAGCTGAACGAGCGATAAACCACCACCCATCGGCTGGTATGATTCCAAGTCCTGGAATCATGAAGGCCAGCACATTTGCGTCCGCTGCAACACTTCAAATTGGAGACCAAAAGGACAAAAATAAACAATCATGTTCAGGTGTGGAATTAAGATTATTATAACAGTGACACATATCATAGACAGAGAATTGCAATGCCGTGGTCATAATCATACCCCAAGTTAAAAAAATAAGCCAATGGCTTTCATATTCTAGCAATATGTCATGGTTCAAACATCATGTAACAATGAGAGGAAAACAGCTATGGAAGATCCTACTCATATTCTACCATAGCACTTGCTACTACTGTTCTCATATCAACTCTAAGCAATAACATGCGTTGTTATAAAAATCTTGTAAACAAGAGTAACATATAACAATCATGATGTTATGCTCATAATATGTATTCTAACAATCATTAGATGCCAATTGTTCTCATATCAACTCTAACAATAACATGTGTGGTCATAAAAATCTAGGAAATGAGAGGAACATATAGCAATGATGTGGTTATAGACATATTATCTATTCTAAATTTGTAACAATGAGCATAAATCGTATTCATAAGGTAAAGATGAGATGAGATAGAACAATTACACGATGATAGATTCCACCAGTATAGGCAGCCAATCTGTGCGTCGACCGCGTAAACGATGCCATCGTGCACTATAGCATCAGACAGAAATGTTGCCTCAACAGGATTGATGATGAGCCATAACCATGTATGGCGACCGGATTCTAGATAGACTAATCCCATGTTGAACAAGGCAATGAGCTTGTAATCCATGTAGTCTTCTGATGGTGTGGGCACTTCGCAGATTACAACTTTCAGCAAACAGAGGTCGAGCCAAAAGCTTGATGCGTCTCGTGCGTAGTAGGCAGGAGTGTCCGGCGGGCCGCGAGGCTCGATGGCGGCGGTATCCAACGATGGAAGGGTGATCTCTCGCTGGGTGTAGATATCCACGAGATGCCACGGACTACCGGATTGGTGGATGAGGACGATCCAGTTGGCCTTCATGCCTGCCCAGTAGTGGCCGTGCACGGTGGTAGCATGTCGAGGGGCACCACGGCAACCTCCGTAGGATCGTCAAGTCGGTGTCTGGGCCACCTGCGAGGATCAGGCATCAGCAAGCAGGGTGTCTTGAAAAGAGCCGGCCGGTTGCAGATGACTAGATGGTACAAAGACACCGAGCATGGGGCCAGACGGACGGTGCTGAGTAGGTCCATACGATTACAGATCTGCTCCAAGAGAACATCGGGGAGGGAATTCCAATCGCGGCTCTGCGTGCCAGTCGGTTCTGACATTGGGGTTTTCGGTGCCTGTGAGCCAGCGGGGAAGTGGATTCGGGCGGGCGAGCGAAGAAGCTTCTCATCGTGTGGCCGAGCAGTGAGCGGGGGGATATGGTACACACGAGCTACCAAGGAAGATGGCGCGGGCGGGCGAGCAGTGAGCGGGGGTAAATGGTGTGCGGCCGACGATGGGGAAGAGAGGAGGAAGAAGAAGAGAGGAGGAAGAAGAGTGGAAGACGGGGAAGAAAGTGCATTAAATCTCAAGTCTACTAGTACTACTACCAGGATATACCGTCCTTCGGAGTATAAATAGTTACACCGATGACATGTGGGTCTACCACAAGAGGGCCCATATGTCAGTTAATGGAGAACAGAGGTGCGTAGGCGTATTTGTGGAAGCATGCTCTACTGGCAAACATGATGGCGATCTTGGGTAAGGCTGATTTAGTAACACCAACACGCTGGTTCAGCTTATTAATTACGTGTCCCATCTGCTGCTGCGTGTATTGTCACTTCACTGCGAAGACTAGTTGAATAGTTCTATCTGACCGAGATGGGGAATAATGGACCGCGAAGAATTCTTTTCTACAGTATCCCTATGCCTCTACGCTCAGTTCACTCATTTTGCTCCGTACCTAGTCACTTGTTGAAATCTGTAGAAAGACAAATACTCCATATTTGGGAACAGAAGGAGGCTTTTACTCCGTATTTGGGAACAGAGGGAGTATCACCATATGGAGGGAATAGAGGAAGCTTGAAATATGAACATGTCAATGGGAGGGAGTAAGCCCCATGCATGCATGCAACATGCAACACTCACACGTACACATGGACGCACACAACACTCATGCACCCATGCGGCACACAACACACGACACAACACACACGCTCATGCTCAAGTGCTCAACCTACTCCCTACGTCCGTGAAATACTGTACGTTTAGAGATTTACACATTGACCAGGGCATAATTAACGCCCAAAAGTAGCAGACTTATGTGTGCATGCGACCATTGAGAGAAGAAGATTAAATGAAGGCCGTTGCATGCTGTAATTTAGGATAGACATGTAGCCTATACCTAGAGCATTAGTCAATCAATATCGATTTAGATTAAAGGCTAAATGCATTGGAAGTGTAGATGTACACCATGTACTACACTCTTTGTTTTTTAGCCAATGTTCACTCTTTGTTGGAAGACCGAGGGAGTACACGTGCATGCACTCACATACATAGCCAGGGTGGTTCGCGCGCAAGGGTTGGACTCGTGTCGCGCCTGCGTAAAGTTTTGTTTAACTGATTTCTTTGCTCTGCCAACTGACATGTGGGACCCAGAAACCAGGTGACAATTTAACCAGTCAACAAAGTGCCACGTCGACTATGTGGCCGGTCAGCAGGGTGCAATATGATGCTCTACGATGAGCTAGTGATTGTATAATCACCGCAAAACTATATATAGTGATCGTAAAGAGCGTATTGTTACATACATTTACCGCTAGTGTATTTTTCTCGTTTCAAATTAAGCCATATTAATCGAAAAGGACGCAGTATGGACTACTAGTGCTAGTACTGCTTTGATGTGTCCCGTCAACTCGCCGAACGAGGAGAAGCTTGCTTACTACGCCTCTCCCTCGCCCACGGTGATGGTTCGCAGGACGAGGAGAGGGTTTTGACCACAGCGCCCCTCTCTCTCTCCTCTCCCTCGCCTCGCCCTCGCCCTCGCGATTACCGTGCAACAGTTTAATCGGTGTCAGTTGCGGAAGCATATTGTCTTGTAGTATCATCATTATTGGACCTTCCGAAGAGCGAAGAGCCAAGTGCAAGGTTCACACGAGTACGAACTGTTGAACCTCCCGAAGAGGCAAAGAGCCAAGCACAAGGTTTTATAGGAGTTGTCGTCCTAGTAGGAGTGTACTACAACTATAGCGAACGATGCTACTGTATGATGCCGCCACGCCACGTATATCCAAAGCTGTGCCACCTTTTTTTCTCAAAGAGCATGTTGGAGCCCGTGCAACAACCACACAAGTTGCACATACACATAACGCATTTACTAGTAATAAATTCTAAAGGACAAATGCCAGTATGCCACACAAGTTCATCTCCAATTCATGTGATAAATTTGTGCACGACTAGTCTACATATATTCACAACGCTACCGTTCACAATTACCGTACTCCACTTACACGTTATAGATGGGCTACATGTCCTCCAGGTTCCAGTCCCAGGTGTTCGTCATGGATGGCACGATCCATAGCGGTGGGCAACGGGAATCATTGTCGCAGCTTTCTAGTCCGGTTCCACACGATGGAGACTCATCCAAGCTGAAGCGGTATAAATCAGGGATAGCGTGTCCCAAAGATGTCGTTCATGCGGTGGTGCGATGAAGACACAACCATGCTTCATGAACGGCAGGCCTTCCGTGTCGTGCACGGAAGGTGGCATCCGCTTCACAATGGGGTAGCTGTCCCCAATGAAAAGCGAGTACTCTCCAAGAGTGTTCCTCGGCACCCACGTAGCATCACAGGGGTCGAACTCGGCGCCGTCCATCTGGTACACGCGGCATCTCAGATCTGGACACATGGTGACGTACATAGTCAAGGTCCATGCATAATAATGTTGTGCTCAAATATGGCGGTCAGTAATACTGTGCAGCAAATAGTACTACTCCGGTATAGAGGAAGTAAAATAACCGGCTTATTATATATAGCCACTCTTGGCTACATGGATGAGATAGTAAGACATGGAAAAACAAAAATGGTGGCAGCTAGTGGGTTCAAGTCTTCAAGGGCCTAGCTAGCTATACGCGTCCTCCAAGGTAAAAAGTACTCCTACTAGTACTATGAAGTATACTACTAGTACAACAATGAAAGAGAAGGAGAGAGGGTTAAAAAAATGGAATACCTGGGTAGATGGTGACGGTCCGATCGTGGTAGATTGTGTGACCATGTTTCACATCAGTGGTACCATGGGTAACGACTGCTATGATAGTTGATCCCAATATGCCAAAGTCAGCTACAAAGTTCCAGGTTAGACCGAATCACGGATGCAAATGCACATCCAGGATCAGCGATCTTATTTTGATCGGGGGATGACTGGTCCCTGCAAAATAATGGAGTACCGTTA
The DNA here is from genome assembly GCA_021605145.1 of Aegilops bicornis. Taxonomy (NCBI): domain Eukaryota; kingdom Viridiplantae; phylum Streptophyta; class Magnoliopsida; order Poales; family Poaceae; genus Aegilops; species Aegilops bicornis. The sequence goes on along the minus strand of CM038673.1, from coordinate 700,392,351 downwards.
GGGATGCAAATGATGGTTTATGCATTCCGTTTGTAATCTCCCATACCGTAGGATGGCAACCAGATGAAACAAGTCCCATGGCTTGTCACCGCGAAGATGCGACCTAGATGGCGCACGACATCTTCGAACGTGTAGGGGTACAAATCTGCTGCCGCCAACATGCGCCAGCCTCTGCCGTTACTACCTCTTGCATTGATGGCAATCCTTATGTCGAACACCACGATGAGATAGTAATCGTCGTAGCCGCGTCGCTTTGTCGGCGGGTCCACAATTGCTATCTTCTTCAATCTCATGTAGGCATCATCATACGTATTCAAGCCCAGCCAGTCCGGAAGGCCAATCCCAATGGTGGAGAAGGGTCTACTGAACGGCCAGACCGCCTTGTGGATGTTGTGCAAAATGATGGTGGTATCCGGCCGGAGGTATGCAAGCCAATCTTCGTTGGCACCGACCCAGACCTATATATAAGTTGGTGGGCAGCGGAGAAATTACATGATGGAAATGGAATAACTAAGTACTACATGATCAAACTCCATTACTGACCTGCTCATCGGACAAAATCCGACTACCTCTCAACGTCGGCAACTCTAGAGGAGTCAACGTGCAACCATGGCCAGGGAGCGGTGGACTGTTCGAAGGATTGTCCCATAGAAGAACCTTCTCCTTGAGGACGCATGGAAGACCAACAAGCATGGCCTTTTTCCAAGCCTGTTTAAGTACCGTCTTGAAAAAGTTTGTGCAGGAAGCACCGAGTCTTGCGGCGGTGAGGACGTCGGAGCGGCGTGCGATTTCTCCCAGAGGATCGTCGTCCAAGGTCTCCCAGCCCCGACGAGGAGGAGAACCGCCTGGCGAATCCATGGGAGCAGCGACGAACTGCCTTCTCTTCGGGGAGGGAATCGGCGAGGAGGAGATAAGAGTGTAGTAACCATAGGGCCTCGTCCCTTCCAACTGTAGATCGTTCCTTAGCGAAGGGGTGAGGCTATTATTACTACTAGTACTAGCATTATGGAATGTTATGGGATTGCATTATACTGTAAATAATAGCACTAGTAAGAAATTTTTGGCACTAGGTAGTAGTTTTTGGCGTGGATTAAGAAATTTTGGGTATGTTTTTGCCATTTTTTGTACACGCCAACTAGTGTCAAAAAACGTCTTACATTATGTGAAGGAAGAGTACGTACTCGTACTGTAGCAGTACTAGTACTACTTTTTCTCAACTAGTAATGCAATGTACTGTACTTCTAGTCTAGTCTAGTATAGTGCACCAGTTTTGAACTCTTGAATCTCAGGGCCAAGGAGCTACAGTTGGAAGTGGAGGGTACTACTATTCTCTAGAACCATCGCTGTACTATCAATGCAGGGAAAGTACACCTGCGTAGTGGCATAGTGGGTACTCTCGGTGCTCTATTCAGCTGCTCCTCTCACGTAGCTGGCCTAGTCAGCCGCTCCTCTCACGCACACACTAGCAGCCTGTTTATCAGCGATGGTTACTGCGGGGGCAGAACATTTGAGTTACTTGATACAGCGAGACTAGGCTTTTCGCTTCCATTTGTGGAGGTGTAATGGATCTCGTCGAACTTTGTTAGTAGTTCCTTCTTTATGAATGAGATGAAGCAAAGCTTTTGCATCCGTTTAAAAAAACACGTCAAGAGGAATTTCTTTTATAGTAGAGCCGATAATGGAGTGGAGTCCATGCGTGCAATGCCACAAGCTACAGAGTAGTAGTAGAGCAATTTACGTATAGAGCCATATTGCACAGTTCCCAATGCCCCGCCAGGCTTTTCCGGCTCCTCGGACTTAATTGGGAGGCGCTAGTTTAAATATGCTACTAGCTGATGAGGAAGCTGCAAGCGAGGTGCGGCTAGGGCGAGCACGCGAGGCACGGGATGCTGGGAAGGAAAACCCGTTCACATGGCTAGGCTATCTAGTGCACCTAGATTGTGGGGCCGCACGTCCGTTTGACTTCAAAACTCAAACTACCCGTGTAAAATATTGGCTCGCAGCGAAGTGTAGTACTATTTAAAAAAAGGCCGCCATGCGTTCGGCCGGGATCGAACCCACAAAACGAGGTATACACTCCCACGACCACTAGTAGTACTCATTGGAGTACAACGCAACCTAGAATCACCTTTTATCGCTAGTAGTACGTACATTGTTCCTTACAAGAAACCCCTAATAATGCAAGAAACCACTAATATACCAAGAAACTACTACCACTTGCATACGTGGCAGACTTAAGATAAGACTACCTTATCAACCATTGTACATGCTCTTACCAACCAGCCCTACCAAGAAATGACTACTCTACAAAGTGCCGTTATAGGCACGTTTCAACCCATGGCCCTGTTTGGATACATTTGTTGTCAATCTAACCCTACCATCCAAACACCACTTTGGTTAGAGTTAGTTCAGGGTTAGTAGAATCTAACTCTAACCTCTGACAGGGCCCATGTCGCCCATTAAGTCAACGCCTTCTATTCGACCGGGCGTTATGACTTGTGGTACCTACATGTCAGTCTGCACAAAAATCCCCGAGTGACCTCCTACCTCCGGCTCGTCCACCTAGTCATCCTCGGCCATGGGACGCAGCTACCACCGCCGGTAGAAGGCGAGGTCAAAACCGCCGGCGGTGTGGAGCCCATGTTGCGGCAGCCGGATGCTGGGCCCGGCGCCATGCGCCGCTAGCTAGCCAAGATAGCTCCGTCCAGCTGCTTGTCTGCAAGGTTTGCTCGCTAGATTGGCACGGCAGCGCGGCGGCTTGCTCGCGCGCACCGGGCTAAGGCCATCCATCTGGCTCGAGCGAAGGCCAGTGCGGCGGCTTGCTCACTCGTGAGTCACGCTCGGTCCAGCCTGCCAACCCGTGTGGAGGCCAGCGCGGTGTCCGGCCCGTCCGGCGGAGCGGCGGCCAACTCGCTCATCACCGGTGCCGCCATTTAACACGCATCAAGATCTGTTTGAAGTAATGTTCAGGAAAAATAATGATTTGAGGGGTAATAACAGGATAGAAGGTCAGATGTGGGTCCCTCGTGTCAACGGTCAAACAAAATGTGTTGGTTTAAGCTGCCTCGTCAGCACGGACGTGTGGGCAAACCCTGTCATAAATGGGTTTAAACGAACCTGATCGGTAGGAGTACTATGTAGTAGTTTTTGGCGTGGATTAAGAAATTTTGGGTATGGTTTTGCTATTTTTTGTACAATAGATTCTTCCTAGGGCTGGTTGAAAGTGGTAGTTTTTTGTTAAATACTCTACATATTGTAAGTAGGAGTGAAAGTTAAGCTTTGGAAGCCAATAAGCAAGGCTAGTTACATACTGCATATGTGTACATGATTGAAAGTAAATATCAACCATGAGTGACTAATATCTTGATGGAAAACTCGAAACTATGGAATACTAGGAAAAAAATGCATGGTTGGAAATACTAGCAATGTTCATCTGCGTTGCAACGAATCATAATTAGAATAATACTTATTCAAAAACTTGATACAAAACACTCTAATTTTGATATACACATGTCACTAGAGATATATTATGTTTCAATTAGAATATATTCCTTGGGCTGTTTTGGTGAGGTCAGGGAGGGATGTGGTTGGTTTTAATATACAAAATATTGGTTTTTAAGCCAATTTGTAGACAAATGGGATGTTGGTGATAAAATGCAACAACTTACCTCACAACAAGTTAGATGTAGATCTAATGGTCAGAAACGAAGGATGGCAGACACACCATCATCACCAACTTAGTCTTATGTAGGAGTACTAGCAAGATCCGTGCATTGCACGGAACATCAAGATGCATTTTTTTATAAAACACTTTTTGCGATTGACCCTTGCGGGAGTAATCCCATGTGTAGAAACTAATGATATCTCGAGAAATATGAGATAAGGTGAAGAGGAGTGGGGTGTGGTGGTGATTGGTGGTCGGACTGAGTGGAGGCATGGGGATTGATGACGCCGGCAACGGCCACCAGGCCAGTTTGTTCCAGGGGCTTCCTTTCTTAATTGCTCAACAATGAGGTTTGTTGGAGATAAGGATGAACGAGGGAAGGCCTTGTCTGCAAATGTGGAGAGGGGTGTGGGTATCTTTTAGTTTAATTTCCATCCGTCAGATATAGATCGGACAGTCTATATTGCAAGATGGCACACGTACCATCATCACCAACTCGGTTTTTATAAGAGAAGAAATATAAGTATGGAGATACAAACGTATTATCGATACTTGCTTCCGTAAACTAGAATCTACATTCTATTCAACGCCTCGGCATGTGGGGCCTTAGCACAATGACTTCTCGACTGTGTAAAACAAAGATTTTCCCGTCGCCGATAAGGAGGGGGTGACGGCGGCACGCTTTTTGGCTTGCTCTAGTCCTAGTAGTCATACTAGGTGGTCTAAACACGTGTAGATTTATTCTTTTTCACGTCTTGTGTTCGCCGTACTGCCACGACTATTGATGAATAGACGGTAAGTTATTCACGGGGAAACCCTTGTTGAGCGTGTTTGCGAGAGAGAGAGATAGTGTGCGTGTGTGATATGTTAGAGACTGAGGCAATGATAACAGATTCTTTGTGTCTATGTGTGTGGAGGATAGAGAGAGACATTGCTACGTCTTGAGCTTGCGTTGCTTTTCCTTGAAGAGGAAAGGGTGATGCAGCAAAGTAGCGTAAGTATTTCCCTCAGTTTTTGAGAACCAAGGTATCAATCCAGTAGGAGGCTCCTCAAAAGTCCCACGCACCTACACAAACAAACAAAGAACTCGCAACCAACGCAATAAAGGGGTTGTCAATCCCTTCACGACCACTTGCAAAAGTGAGATATGATAGAGATGGTATGATAAGATAAATATATTTTTGGTATTTTATAATATAGATGCGAAAACTAAAGATGCAAATAAAAGTATATTGAAAGCTTATATGATAAAAGATAGACCCAGGGGCCATAGGTTTCACTAGTGGCTTCTCTCAAAATAGCATAAGTATTACGGTGGGTGAACAAATTACTGTCGAGCAACTAATAGAAAAGAGAATAATTATGAGATTATCTAGGCATGATCATGTATATAGGCATCACGTCCGTGACAAGTAGACCGACTCCTGCCTGCATCTACTACTATTACTCCATACATCGACCGCTATCCAGCATGCATCTAGAGTATTGAGTTCATAAGAACAGAGTAACACATTAAGAAAGATGACATGATGTAGAGGGATAAACTCAAGCAATATGATATAAACCCCATATTTTTATCCTCGATGGCAACAATACAATACGTGCCTTGCAACCCTAACATCCTTTGGGTAAGGACACCGCAAGATTGAACCCAAAGCTAAGCACTTCTCCCATGGCAAGAAATATCAATCTAGTAGGCCAAACCAAACTGATAATTCGAAGAGACTTGCAAAGATAACTCAATCATACATAAAATAATTCAGAGGAGATTCAAATATTTCTCATAGATAAACTTGATCATAAACCCACAATTCATCGGATCTCGACAAACACACCGCAAAAAGAGTTTACATCGAATAGATCTCCACAAGAGAGGGGGAGAACATGGTATTGAGATCCAAAAAGAGAGAAGAAACCATTTAGCTAATAACTATGGACCCGAAGGTCTGTGGTAAACTACTCACAACTCATCGGAGGGGCTATGGTGTTGATGTAGAAGCCCTCCATGGTCGATCCCCCCTCCGGCGGAGCGCCGACGAAGGCTCCAAGATGGGATCTCGCGGATATAGAAGGTTACAGCGGTGGAAATTGTTTTTCGTTGGCTCCCTGGATGTTTTCTGGGTACGTGGGTATATATTGGTGGAAGAAGTACGTCGGTGGCCGCCTGAGGGGCCCAGGAGACAGGGGGCGCGCCCAGGAGGGGTGGGTGAAGGAAATATGCCCTAGAGGCAATAATAAAGTTATTATTTATTTCCTTATATCATGATAAATGTTTATTATTCATGCTAGAATTGTATTAACCGGAAACATAATACATGTGTGAATACATAGACAAACAGAGTGTCACTAGTATGCCTCTACTTGACTAGCTCGTTAATCAAAGATGGTTATGTTTCCTAACCATAGACATGAGTTGTCATTTGATTAACGGGATCACATCATTAGGAGAATGATCTGATTGACATGACCCATTCCGTTAGCCTAGCACTTGATCGTTTAGTATGTTGCTATTGCTTTCTTCATGACTTATACATGTTCCTGTAACTATGAGATTATGCAACTCCCGTTTACGGAGGAACACTTTGGGTACTACCAAACGTCACAACGTGAATCGGGTGATCATAAAGGAGTACTACAGGTGTCTCCAAAGGTACTTGTTGGGTTGGCGTATTTCGAGATTAGGTTTTGTCACTCCGATTGCTCGGAGAGGTATCTCTAGGCCTTCTCGGTAATACACATCACATAAGCCTTGCAAGCATTACAACTAATGAGTTAGTTGTGAGATGATGTATTACGGAACGAGTAAAGAGACTTGCCAGTAACGAGATTGAACTAGGTATTGGATACCGACGATCGAATCTCGGGTAAGTAACATACCGATGACAAAGGGAACAACGTATGTTGTTATGCGGTCCGACCGATAAAGATCTTCAGAGAATATGTAGGAAACAATATGGGCATCCAGGTCCCGCTTATTGGTTATTGACCGGAGATGTGTCTCGGTCATGTCTACATTGTTCTCGAACCGTAGGGTCCGCACGCTTAAGGTTTCGATGACGGTTATATTATGAGTTTGTGTATTTTGATGTACCGAAGGTTGTTCGAGTCCCGGATGTGATCACGGACATGACGAGGAGTCTCGAAATGGTCGAGACATAAAGATTAATATATTGGACGGATATATTTGGACACCGGAAAGGTTCCGGAGAAGTTTGGAGCTCCGGGAGGTTACCGGAACCCCCCGGGAGGTATATGGGCCTTATTGGGCCCATGTAGGAGGAAGGGAGAAGGAACAAGGGAGGGGGGCGCGCCCCCCCAAGCCCAATCCGAATTGGGGAAGGGGGCCGGCCCCCCCTTTCCTTTCTCCTTCCCCCTCTTCCTATTCCTACTACTAGTACTACTTCCTAATACTAGTACTCCTTCCTTCCCTCCAAATAAGATAAGGAAAGAGAGGAAACCTACTTGGAGTAGGTTTCCTCCCTTGGTGCGCCTCCTTGGGGCCGGCCACCTCCTCCCTCCCTCCTTTATATACGGGGAGGGGGCACCTAGAACACACAAGTTGATCCTTGAGATCGTTCCTTAGCCGCAGTGCGGTGCCCCCTCCACCATATTCCACCTCGGTCATATCAGAAGCGGTGCTTAGGCGAAGCCTGCGCCGGTGAAACATCAAGATCGTCACCACGCCGTCGTGCTGACGGAACTCCCTCTCCCCGGAGCTTTGCTGGATCGGAGCCCGTGGAGCGTCATCGAGCTGAACATGTGCTAAGAACTCGGAGGCGCCGGAGTAACGGCGCTGGGATCGGCTGGATCGTGAGGAGAACGTACGACTACTTCCTCTACGTCATCATCGACTCGGAGGTGCCGGAGTAACGGCGCTGGGATCGGCAGGATCGCGAGGAGAACGAACGACTACTTCCTCTACGTTGTGATCGCTTCCGCCACGGTCTCACGAGTGCGTAGACAACACTCTCCCCTCTCGTTGCTATGCCATCACCATGGTCCTGTGTGTGCGTAGGAAATTTTTTGAAATTACTGCGTTCCCCAACAGTGGGCGCGCCCTCCTATCTCCTGGCCGCCTCGATTGCTTCTTGACTTGCACTCCAAGTCCTCTGGATCACGTTCGTTCCAAAAATCACGCTCCCGAAGGTTTAACTCCGTTTGGGCTCCGTTTGATACTCCTTTTCTTCGAAATACTGAAATAGGCAAAAAAGCAGCAATAGGGGCTGGGCCTCCGGTTAGTAGGTTAGTCCCAAAAATGATATAAATTTATAAAATAAATCCCATAAACATCCAAAAGGGGTAATATAATAGCATGGAACAATAAAAAATTATAGATACGTTGGAGATGTATCAGACATGTACATGGGGCTTTGTGTTGTGTAACGTGGAGACACATATACATAATTAGAGAGTGAGTGAGTGAGATACACACGCGGACATGGGGAGAGATGAGGATCCAGATAAATGGGTGTTTGTGCGTGTCTGTGTGTGTTTGTGCACGTGTTTGTGTGTGAGAGGGAGTGTGTGTATGTGGAGTAGAGAGACCACTATTGATGTAAACCTAGTATAAGGGAAGGGGGAATGGTGTGACATGTGTAGTAGCGGGATAGCACGGGTGCGGGCGGGGGGAGCAGATTATTTGGAAGAGACATCGAGTGTGTGTGTGGGAGAGGGGTGTGAGAGCGAGTGAGAGAGAGAGAGAGCTAGCGACAGAGAGAGAGAGAGAGAGAGAGGAAGAGAGGGGGCGAGAGGGGTCGTCTGTGTCCATAAATGGCGTATAGATAGGGAGACAATGTTGATGTTGTTCGAAATTGGCCTATGTACGGAGACGCAAGGGAAGCGAGTCATCGTGTGTGTGATAGGGACTTCATGAGAGATCTAGAATAGATGGTGTAGAGAACAATGTGCGAAATCGAGAATGATGATACATTAGGGAGCTATGGAAAGAGTCATGACATATATGTATACAGGGAAGGAGCTGGGGTGGGTCCGCATGTGGGAGAGATAGAAAGAGGAGAGTGCACATGGAGACAAAGTGTGCTTGTTTGCAGTGGGGGTGGTGTGTGAGGTGAGTGCGCGAGAACCACATAACTAGGGAGATAGACATTTGGGGGCGACGTTTTGTGTGTATGGGAAATATACACTCTACATAGTGCGTGTGCTTGGGAAAGAGAGATAGCGGGAGACCTAGAGAGTGAGGGAAGAGATGTGTGCATGCCTGAGAGACAAAGTGATAGAGACCTATATTGGGGTCCGGACTTTATAAGTGAGAGGGGTGTTAATGTGCTCGTGTGTTGGTGTTTGGGGGAGAGAACGACTTCTCTAGGTGTGTGTGTGTGTGTGTGGGGGGGGGGGGGGGGTTGGCTTCAGATAAAGAGTGAGGTGTCTGGGACTTTAGCGTAATTGAGATATTGTGCACTCATGGTTGATCAATTTGTTTCATAGTTTGGATTATGAGATAACGATACTTTTGAAGATGCGTGATATACCTTGATGTACCAGAATTACAAACCTAAGATTGGAATTTTGGAATTCGACTCCATCATTAGCTTTTGTAATTCATTTAAACGGAGGTACATTTTTAAGTCGGGATTTCGTGATTTCAAATTCATATACCAAACCTATAGGTATACACATACGGGCATGTTCAAACTTTATAATCATCAACTTTATTCATACACATACACATTTTTTCTTTTGTCATCATATTTAGGATAAACACATTTGGAATTTCATTTGAATTGGATCGTATGATGGTATTTGCTTGTAGTAGCTCAATGATCCATATTTGAATTGAATGGACAATCTAAGTTTCGAGTTGGAGACATTGATTTTCAAAACTTGCACTTTTTTTTGCGTGCAAAACAAACAACTTGTCGGCCACGATATCATAGTCGGCCGTACGAGAGCAGAATACTTATAATTTTAGGCGCCAAATGCTTTCAAACTCCCCGCTCACATCGTAATATCACGCGTCCGAAAGTTCAGCCCTGCGATATTCCTGTTTTACCCCTGCCACATGAACGGAAAAGGGCTGCTTTGGTAACTTCATTGTTTTCCCCTCTTTGCCCCCAACATTCTTCCCAAGAGCCCTGCTACGTCTTGGGCTTGCGTTGGTTTTCCTTGAAGAGGAAAGGGTGATGCAGCAATAGTAGCGTCAATATTTCCCTCAGTTTTTGAGAACCAAGGTATCAATCCAGTAGGAGGCTCCTCAAAAGTCCCACGCACCTACACAAACAAACAAAGAACTCGTAACCAACACAATAAAGGGGTTGTCAATCCCTTCACGGCCACTTGCGAAAGTGAGATCTAATAGAGATAGTATGATAAGATAAATATATTTTTGGTATTTTATAATATAGATGCAAAAAGTAAAGATGCAAATAAAGGTATATTGAAAGCAAATATGATAAGAGATAGACCCGGGGGCCATAGGTTTCACTAGTGACTTCTCTCAAGATAGCATAAGTATTACGCTGGGTGAACAAATTACTTTCGAGCAATTGATAGAATAGCGAATAATTATGAGATTATCTACGCATGATCATGTATATAGGCATCACGTCCGCAACAAGTAGACCGACTCCTGCCTGCATCTACTACTATTACTCCACACATCGACCGACTCACACGCATCTAGAGTATTAAGTTCATAAGAACAGAGTAACGCCTTAAGCAAGATGACATGATGTCGAGGGATAAACTCATGCAATATGATATAAACCCCATATTTTTGTCCTCGATGGCAACAATACAATACGTGCCTTGCAACCCTAACATCCTTTGGGTAAGGACACCGCAAGATTGAACCCAAAGCTAAGCACTTCTCCCATGGCAAGAAAGATCAATCTAGTAGGCCAAACCAAACTGATAATTCAAGAGACTTGCAAAGATAACTCAATCATACATAAAAGAATTCAGAGGAGATTCAAATATTTCTCATAAATAAACTTGATCATAAACCCACAATTCATCGGATCTCGACAAACACACCGCAAAAAGAGTTTACATCGAATAGATCTCCACAAGAGAGGGGAGAACATTGTATTGAGATCCAAAAGAGAGAAGAAGCCATCTAGCTAATAACTATGGACCCAGAGGGTCTGTGGTAAACTACTCACAACTCATCGGAGGGGCTATGGTGTTGTCAGAGAAGCCCTTCGTGGTCGATTCCCCCTCCGCGTGAGAATGCGTGAAGGCTCCAAGATGGGATCTCATGGATCTGAGAAGGTTACGGTGGTGGAAGTTGTGTTTCGGTGGCTCCCTGGATGTTTTCGGGGTACGTAGGCTTATATAGGAGGAAGAAGTACGTCGGTGGCCGCCCGAGGGGCCTATGAGACAGGGGGCGCGCCCTATAGGGGGGGCGCGCCCTCCTATCTCGTGTAGGCCTCGGCTGCTTCTTGACTTGCACTCCAAGTCCTCTGGATCATGTTCGTTCCAAAAATCACGCTCCCGAAGGTTTCATTCCATTTGGACTCCGTTTGATATTCCTTTTCTTCGAAATACTTAAATAGGCAAAAAAAAAACAGCAATACGGGCTGGGCCTCCGGTTAGTAGGTTAGTCCCAAAAATGATATAAATGTGTAAAATAAAGCCCATAAACATCCAAAAGGGGTAATATTATAGCATGGAACAATAAAAAATTATAGATACATTGGAGACGTATCAAGCATCCCCAAGCTTAATTCCTGCTCGTCCTCGAGTAGGTAAATGAGAAAAACAGATTTTTTTATGTGGAATGCTACCTAGCATAATTCTCAGTGTAATTTTCTTTATTGTGGCATGAATGTTCAGATCCAAATGATACAAAATAAAAGTTCATATTAACATGAAAATGGTGATACTTCAAGCATACTAATCAAAGTAATCATGTCTTCTCAAAATAACATGGCCAAAGAAAGTTATCCCTACAAAATCATATAGTCTGGTTGTTGCTCTATCTTCATCACACGAAGTATTTAATCATGCACAACCCCAATGACAAGCCAAGCAATTGTTTCATACTTTAATAATCTCAAACTCTTTCAACTTTCACGCAATACATGAGCGTGAGCCATGGACATAGCACTATATGTGGAATAGAATGGTGGTTGTGGAGAAGACAAAAGGAGAAGATAGTCTCACATCAACTAGGCGTATCAACGGGCTATGGAGATGCCCATTAATAGATATCAATGTGAGTGAGTAGGGATTGCCATGCAACGGATGCACTAGAGCTATAAATATATGAAAGCTCAACAAAAGAAACTAAGTGGGTGTGCATCCAACTCGCTTGCTCACGAAGACCTAGGGCATTTTGAGGAAGCCCATCATTGGAATATACAAGCCAAGTTCTATAATGAAAAATTCCCACTAGTATAGGAAAGTGACAACATATGAGACTCTCTATCATGAAGATCGTGGTGCTATTTTGAAGCACAAGTGTGGAAAAAGAGATAGTAGCATTGTCCCTTCTCTCTTTTTCTCTCATTTTATTTTTTTTCTTTTTTCTTTGGCCTTTTTTTTTTCTTTTTGGCCTTTCTTTTTTCTTTCTTTTTTTTGTAAAGTCCGAAGTCTCATCCCGACTTGTGGGGGAATCATAGTCTTCATCATCCTTTCCTCACTAGGACAATGCTCTGATAATGAAGATCATCACACTTTTATGGATTTACAACTCAAGAATTACAACTCAAAGCTAGAACAAGATATGACTCTATATGAATGCCTCCGGTGGTGTACCCGGATATGCAATGAATCAAGAGCGACATGTATGAAAATTATGAAGGTGGCCTTGCCACAAATACAATGTCAACTACATGATCATGCAAAAAGCAATATGACAAAAGTATTGCATGTCATATGAACGGAACGGTGGAAGGTTGCATGGCAATATATCTCGGAATGGCTATGGAAATGCCATAATAGGTAGGTATGGTGGCTGTTTTGAGGAAGGTATATGGTAGGTGCATGGTACTGGCGAAAGTTGCGCGACACAAGAGAGGCTAGCAATGGTGGAAGGGTGAGGTGCGTATAATCCATGGACTCAACATTAGTCAAAAGAACTCATGTACTTGTTGCAAAAATCTAGAAGTCATCAAAAACCAAAGCACTACGCACATGCTCCTAGGGGATAGATTGGTAGGAAAAGACCATCGCTTTCGTCCCGACCGCCACTCATAAGGAAGACAATCAATAAATAAAATTGTGCTCCAACTTCATCACAAAGCGGTTCACCATACGTGCATGCTACGGGAATCACAATCCTCAACACAAGTACTTTTCATAATCACCTCAACTAGCATGACTTTAATATCACTACCTCCATATCTCAAAACAATTATCAAGCATCATATTGATCATAGCATCCAATTCTTTTCTATGATAGTTTTTATTATACCCAACTTGGATGCTCATCATTCTAGGACCAACTTTGTAACCATAGCAAATACCATGCTGTTCTAAAATACTCTCAAAAAGATATACGTGAAGCATGAGAGACTAGCAATTTCTTCAAAATTAAGTCACCACCGTGCTCTAAAAAAATATAAGTGAAGCACTAGAGCAAAAACTATCAAGCTCAAAAGATATAAGTGAAGCACATAGAGTATTCTAGCAAATCCTAATCAAGTAGGCTTTTCCCAAAAGGTGTGTACAACAAGGATGATTGTGGTAAACTAAAAAGCAAAGACTAATATAATACACAACGCTCCAAGCAAAACACATATCATGTGGCGAATAAAAATATAGCTCCAAGTAAATTTACCAACGAATGAAGACGAAAGAGGGGATATCTTCCCGGGGCATCCCCAAGCTTAGGCTTTTGGCTATCCTTGAATATCTTGGGGTGCCATGGGCATCCCCAATATTAGGCTCTTGCCACTCCTTATTCCATAGTCCATAAAAGCTTTACCCAAAACTTGAAAACTTCACAACACAAAACTCAACAGGAAATCTTATAAGCTCCGTTAGTGAAAGAAAACAAAACCACCACATAAGGTACTGTAATTAAATCATTCTTTATTTATTTTGGTGTTAGACCTACTGTATTCCAACTTTTCTATGGTTTATTAACTATTTTACTAGCCATAGATGCATCAAAATAAGCAAACAACACACGAAAAACAGAATCTGTCAAAAACAGAATAGTCTGTAGCAATCTGTAACTAATGAAAACTTCTGGAACTCTAAAAATCCTACAAAAATAGGAAGTCCTGGACAATTTGTCTGTTGATCAGCAGCAAAAAGAATCAACGCAAAATAACGTTTCTGTGATTTAAAAAAACTAAATTCGTGCGCGCAAAGTTTCTGTTTTTCAGCAGAATCAAATCAACTATCATCATAGGTTATCCTATAGGTTCTACTTGGCACAAACACTAATTAAAAGATAAAAACACATCTAAACAGAAGGTAGATGCAAGATTTATTACTAAACAGGAACAAAAACAAAAAACACAAATAAAATTGGGTTGCCTCCCAACTAGCGCTATCGTTTAACACCCCTAGCTAGGCATAAAAGCGAAGATAGATCTAAGTAGTGCCATCTTTGGCACTAAATTCATAAGTAGCCCGCATGATAGATTCATAAGGTAATTTGACTTTCTTTCTTGGAAAGTGCTCCATGCCTTTCTTTAATGGAAATTGGAATCTAATATTCCCTTCCTTCATATCAATAATCGCACCAATCATTCTAAGGAAAGGTCTACCAAGAATAATAGGGCAAGAAAGATTGCAATCTATATCGAGAACGATAAAATCTACGGGCACCAAATTTCTATTTGCAACAATGAGAACATCATTGATACTTCCCATTGGCTTTTTAATGGTGGAATCCGCAAGGTGCAAATTTAAAGAGCAATCATCAAGATCTTGGAAACCTAGAATATCACATAAAGTTTTCGGAATTGTGGAAACACTAGCACCGAAATCACATAAAGCAAACCACTCATGATCTTTAATTCTAATCTTTATAGTAGGTTCCCACTCATCATTAAGTTTTCTAGGTATAGAAACTTCCAAATTAAGTTTTTCATCATAAGATTGCATCAAGGCATCAACGATATGTTTGGTAAAAGCTTTATTTTGACTATAAGCATGAGGAGAATTAACAACGGATTGCAACAAGGAAATACAACCTTCTAAAGAACAATTATAATAATCAAATTCCTTGAAATCCGAGATAGTGGGTTCAGTGCTATTTAAAGTCATGACCTCTCCAATCCTACTTTTACCAAATTTAGCATCAAGATCTAAAGACTCCCAATTCTTAGGACGCCTTCTAGGCAAAGTTGACTCATCATCAGTCCCATAATTATCAAGATTCATATTGCAAAACAAAGATCTAATAGGAGACGCATCAATAACTTTAAGATCTTCATCATTGTTTTCATGGAAATAAGAAGAACACGCCTTTATAAAGCTATCTTTCTTAGCACGCAATCTAGCGGTTCTTTCCTTGCACTCATCAATGGAAATTCTCATTACTTTGAGAGACTCATTGATATCATGCTTAGGAGAAGAAGATCTAAGTTTAAGAGAATCAACATCAAGCCAAAGTATATCAACGTTCCTAGCCAAATCATCAACTTTGAGCAATCTTTCTTCAAGCAAGGTATTAAAATTCTTTTGAGAAATCATAAATTCTTTCACACTATTCTCAAAATCAGAGGGCATCTTATTAAAATTACCATAAGAATTATTGTAGGAATTTCCATAATTATTAGAGGAATTACTAGGGAACGGTCTAGCATTAAAGTTTCCTCTATAAGCATTGTTTCCAAAACTATTCCTACCAACAAAATTCACATCCATAGATTCATTATTATTCTCAATCAAAGTAGACAAAGGCATATCATTGGGATCAAGAGGAGTATTTTTAGTAGCAAACAATTTCATAAGTTCATCCATCTTTCCACTCAAAACATTGATTTCTTCTATAGCATGCACTTTTTTACTAGAAGATCTTTCGGTGTGCCATTGAGAATAATTAGCCATAATATTATCAAGGAGTTTTGTAGCATCTCCTAACGTGATTTCCATAAACATGCCTCCCGCGGCCAAATCTAAGAGATTTCTAGAAGCAAAGTTCAAACCGGCATAAATTTTTTGTATGATCATCCATAAATTCAAACCATGAGTAGGGCAATTGCGAATCATCAATTTCATTCTTTCCCAAGATTGGGCAACATGCTCATGATCAAGTTGTTTAAAATTCATAATATCGTTCCTAAGAGTGATAATCTTAGTGGGAGGAAAATACTTAGAGATAAAAGCATCTTTGCACTTGTTCCAAGAATCAATACTATTTTTAGGCAAAGATGAAAACCAAACTTTAGCACGATCTCTAAGTGAAAACGGAAATAACAAGATTCAGCAAAGCAGTATTGATTTCACAAGACTCATCATCATTAAGAGGAGCAATCGGAGTACTAAGGAAATCATTATTATTGGTATTCGGGAAATCACACAATTTGGTATTATCTTGCGCCATGGCAACAAGTAATCCAACACACAAACAAACAGAAAAAGGCAAGCGAAAGAGATGAGGAGATTGGGAAAGAGAGGGCGAATAAAACGGCAAGGGTGAAGTGGGGGAGAGGAAAACGAGAGGCAAATGGCAAATAATGTAAATGCGAGGGAGATGGGTTTGTGATGGGTACTTGGTATGTCTTGACTTGAGCGAAGACCTCCCGGGCAACGGCGCCAGAAATCCTTCTTGCTACGTCTTGAGCTTATGCGTTGGTTTTCCTTGAAGAGGAAAGGGTGATGCAGAAATAGTAGTGTAAGTATTTCCCTCAGCTTTTGAGAACCAAGGTATCAATCCGTAGGAGGCTTCTCAAAAGTCCCACGCACCTACACAAACAAACAAAGAACTCGCAACCAACGCAATAAAGGGGTTGTCAATCCCTTCACGGCCACTTCATGTAAAGTGAGATCTAATAGAGATAGTATGATAAGATAAATATATTTTTGGTATTTTATAATATAGATGCAAAAAGCAAAGATGCAAATAAAGGTAGATTGAAAGCAAATATGATAAGAGATAGACCCGGGGGCCATAGGTTTCACTAGTGGCTTCTCTGAAGATAGCATAAGTATTACGGTGGGTGAACAAATTACTACCGAGCAATTGATAGAATAGCGAATAATTATGAGATTATCTAGGAATGATCATGTATATAGGAATCACGTCCGCAACAAGTAGACCGACTCCTGCCTGCATCTACTACTATTACTCCACACATCGATCGACTCACTGCATCTAGAGTATTAAGTTCATAAGAACAGAGTAACGCCTTAAGCAAGATGACATGATGTAGAGGGATAAACTCATGAAATATGATATAAACCCCATCTTTTTGTCCTCAATGGCAACAATACAATACGTGCCTTGCAACCCCTGCTGTCACTAGGTAAGGACATCGCAAGATTGAACCCAAAGCTAAGCACTTATCCCATGTCAAGAAAGATCAATCTAGTAGGCCAAACCAAACTGATAATTCGAAGAGACTTGCAAAGATAACTCAATCATACATAAAATAATTCAGAGGAGATTCAAATATTTCTCATAGATAAACTTGATCATAAACCCACAATTCATCGGATCTCGACAAACACACCGCAAAAAGAGTTTACATCGAATAGATCTCCACAAGAGAGGGGGAGAACATTGTATTGAGATCCAAAAGAGAGAAGAAGCCATCTAGCTAATAACTATGGACCCGTAGGTCTGTGGTAAACTACTCACAACTCATCGGAGGGGCTATGGTGTTGATGTAGAAGCCCTCCATGGTCGATTCCCCCTCCGGCAGAACACCGACGAAGGCTCCAAGATGGGATCTCGCGGGTATAGAAGGTTACGGTGGAAATTGTGTTTCGGTGGCTCCCTGGATGTTTTCGGGGTACGTAGGCTTATATAGGAGGAAGAAGTACGTCGGTGGCCGCCCGAGGGGCCCACGAGACAGGGGGCGCGCCCTATAGGGGGGGGGGGCTCCTATCTCGTGGAGGCCTCGGTTGCTTCTTGACTTGCACTCCAAGTCCTCTGGATCACGTTTGTTCCCAAAATCACGCTCCCGAAGGTTTCATTTCGTTTGGACTCCGTTTGATATTCCTTTTCTTTGAAATACTGAAATAGGCAAAAAAACAGCAATACGGGCTGGGCCTCCGGTTAGTAGGTTAGTCCCAAAAATGATATAAATGTGTAAAATAAAGCCCATAAACATCCAAAAGGGGTAGTATAATAGCATGGAACAATAAAAAATTATAGATACGTTGGAGACGTATCAAGCCCCTCCCCTTCCCCTCCCCAACCCCCCCAACCACGGCAAGCCGCCGAATCTAGTCTTCCGCCGCAGCGGTGGACCTCACACCCCGCCGGATCTACCTTCCGCACCTTGGAACCCCCAACTGCCAACTCACCACTTCACCGGAGCCGCTTCAGCGACTGGCTTGTCCACCGCTCCAGAACTCCTTGACCGCCATCTTGGTCCACCGCACCGGATCTGCTTACTGGCGCCCTCGTCCACCATAGTGTAGGCCCTTCACTGACTCCCTCGTCCGCACCTTCGC
The DNA here is from genome assembly GCA_021605145.1 of Aegilops bicornis. NCBI lineage: Eukaryota > Viridiplantae > Streptophyta > Magnoliopsida > Poales > Poaceae > Aegilops > Aegilops bicornis. The sequence goes on along the minus strand of CM038673.1, from coordinate 700,374,143 downwards.
TGGCCCTTCATACAAGCCCTCGTCCGCTGCAACAGATCCGCCTCATCGATAGCACTATACAACGCGCCCGCCGAAGCCTTCGTCCACTGCACCAGACCTGCTCCACGGACGCCATATTCAACTCCACCGGCCCTACTTTACTGACGCCACAGCCTCATCAGGTTATTTCAATTTGTACTCGTTCAGTTTTTGTCTTTATCATGCAACTGTTCACTTACCACAGATGAGCTTTCTTGTATGTCGACAGGCACCACAACCGTAGCACCAGAGCTGCTTCAGCAACGGCGACAGCCGGCCCAAACTCAACCGCAACACGGGCACCATCGATGATCCTTAGCTATCAAGTATGACAACGATACCTATACGCCACCGAGAATCAGGTACTATTATCCAATGGCCGGGCGCCACGCTCACTTTCTTAGCATAAGCACCGCACCTTTGAATTTCTTTAGGGCATCATTCAATTTTTCATGAGACGCGTTATTCTGCTTACACTGTAGGGCCATACTTCTGGCAGTGACATGTTACATGTGCTAAATTACATACCAGTGCACATATAGTTAATGTGCTTTAGTTTTGTCCTAAGTACTCCCTCCGTTCCAAAATATATGACCCAACTTTGTACTAACTTTGTACTGAAGTTAGTACAAAGTTGAGTCATCTATTTTGGAATGGAGGGAGTATTACTGTACTTCCTAGATATCACTGGCTACTATTTTACTTATTGAATGCTATATTTATGATAATGGGTTGTTCTGATGCCACCTATTGGTTCCATCAGACTGCTTAATGTTCTCTATGCTTAATTACGCATCAGCAAACTAGCATGTGGTTCCACTGCTTTTTGTTCATTTTACCCTACATTTTCTGATGCTAGCTATTATATCACTGCTCCGAGCCTCTGTTCATTACTTGTTTGTGTGTTCTTGATCTTCCCAAGTTGCATGACTAATTTGATGCTTCTATTAATTATGGAGCTGCCAACCCCATCAAGCAAAATATTTGTTCTTTTGGGGCTGGCACCTCGAACAAGCATAAAAATAGAGGGAAGTAGATATATTGTCGTGTATGCACACACCCTTCTTTCATTAGTTTAGATGAACCTTTGATGATCAATTCGGACCAGTGCATGCGATTAAAACTAATTTTACCTAAATAGAGGGTGCAGAATAAACTACAACAACTAGATTTGCAACCACGGGGTGCTGACGATATCTTCAAAGAACATTGCAACAGCAGCGAGGCTTCACAACAACATATGGTAAGCCAGTGTGTTTTAGTACATGTGAAATGTAATGCGAGTGGGCTGCTTTCTTGGCTTGTGTCCTCAACCTGTAATGCTACCGAATTACAAATAGTTCAGTTGTCTGCTTTGCTGTATTGCTTGATTCAAATGCTTGTTTGTTGTTATGCTATACCTGAGTTGGCCAATATGTCAGCAGTGCCTGCTGTACTATTGTAAAGAAATGCATTCCTATTTCATTTGAGTCCTTCACTTTTCCTCTCAACTTCATCACATGATTGTCTTCGTAGTTTATATGAGGCCACACTGTTAAGTGCTTTCTCAGATTATTTCAACTGCTTAGATGCCTTGGCAACTTAAATATAGCGGTGGTACACTCCCTTTCAACTAGGGATGTCAACTGGGTCCCGTTTAATCCCGATTGAAGTCCACTAGTGGTATGATAGTTCAAAAGATTTTTTGTTTTTTGAGGAAAATGAACTAGGGAGGTAGCAAAAACTAACTAGATGGGACTGGCGGATGTCGTTTATTTACCACTTACATCCCTAGTTTCATCTTACCATTTTAATTTCTTTTCGGCTGATGCTGCTTCGAACCATTTAAATATAGCTTGCCATGCTCGGCAATAATTCGTCTGTCGTTTACCATGTAAGCTTACTGCCTGGATCATACGATAACTATCTCTTACTTATGTCCAGCAGAAACCTTTCAGGATGCCGTTCACACTAGGACACAATGTACAACCCCAGAATCTATTTGTGGAAGCAGTGCGCCATCCATGTTACCGGATGGGAGCAGTTCAGAGGCAACACCGCCAAAGAGCGCCCGAGTACGAGATATTATAGTGCTTGAGGCTCTACTAGAGGCGTAAAGAGATGGTGTGGCTTCCATGAATGAGGTAATCTTTATCTTGAGGCTGGAAATTACGGAATTAGCAAAGACGCATTATGCAAGCAACCCAAGAATTGGAGGAAGTAAGAATGTTGCATTTGAAGACGGAGGAGGTCTTGCTGTTTCTGCTATCTGAAGCCCAAGGTAATCCCGGTTCTTCTTTAGATACCAGTTGAAATTGTCATTAGATTATTGTACTTGCATGTTGTGTCATGTCTCTGAATGGATTATGTTGCAAGACCCCCTATGTTGTCCATGTGTTGTAATGATCCAAATTTTTTAGGCGAGGTAATCCTCAGTACTTGTATGATTGACATAAGGTGAACTATTTTTCGTGTGAGCATATTGTATTGGATGAAATAACCATTTGACTCAGAGTGTATCCAACCTACTGAATTCAAAGATCACGACATTTCTCAATCATAATCATATATAAAGGTGAATAAATCTTTGTTGTGGTTTTTAAGAAATAAATAACAAACATAGAATTATCTGTGGATATTCGTAATCGAATACAAATTGGATTTGAATTTAGTTTGCCAGGGCCCAGGGCAATCGTGAATGCTAATTCTCCCAAGTTTTGAGCAAAGCGGCTAAACACCCACTATAATTTGTGGGCTGCCCGAAGCAAGTGTTTGCGAGATGGAAATTATTGTCTACCCCTGACACTTGACATCCTTATCGACCGGATTTACACTGCTGTCGATAGGGGTAGACTAGTAACTTCAATCAGACGTGACACGACGGCCTCTGAGCCCATTCAGACACGATGGGCACCAAACGTTGGTGGCAAAACACATTTGATTCAAGCTCCGAAAGACATGTGTCTCTTCCTCCATTTCCCCATTCATACATGGTGGATGGCAAAACAAACTCTCCTCGTCCGAAATCGATGTTGGCTAATATTTTAAATAGGGGTAGATGTGTAACTTCCCTCAGGCATGACAAAACCGCCCTACCTGTCAGCCCCGTTCATACACCGTGGGCGCCAACCGTGGGCGGCAAAACACCCTCTCCTCTCCCTAAATAGTTACCGGCAAATATTTGGGAGATGCGAGATTACCGTCCTATCCCCAACCGACGCGATGTCTGAAATTTTAAACGGGGGATAAGTTCGTAACTTTCACACATTTCAGAGAAGCGTGTCCCAAAGTTTGAGATCCCCCCTCCTCCATTTCCCCATTCATACACCGTCGGCGGCACGACAACCTTCGCACTGCGGCCAGCCTCCTCCGTCCGCCACCACATCCTCCACCTTGCTGGAGCCGCTACCCCTACCCCGTCGTCCACTACAAGAGATGGATGTCTCTCATCCACGGCGCTGGACCGGGATCCTTTCATTGCCTCCTATCGCTTCATCGGCGCCGTCGTCCACCTTGCCGTTGCCGCTCCTTCGACTGCCTCGTCCACGGCAACATGATATATCCCCAAACCCGGCCGTCTGCCGTCTAAAGTCTTCTTCCCCGCCGCCGACAGCCATCGCACCCGCAACACCCTCAACGTATCAGCATAGGCCTACACGGCGTCGCAAGAGAGGTGGTACTCTTCCGTATGTGCTTAAGTTATTGATCTCACCCGAAAAATAGATTGTAATTTGTTTACTGTACTTTTGTTGGCCGTACCAAATCGTAGTGGCTAATTGGAAGAAAACATTGGTTGCGAAGTAGCTTTGTCCGGTTTGCACCTTCAGATCCGCCATGGCACGAGCACTATACTCGTAAAGCTTATGGTTCCCCCCTTTATATTCACTACCTTCATCGTAGGTGCTTCGTGTCGTGCTAGCACTGCTCCTCAAGACCTCAACCCAAAGCTTACGTGTTGAAATACGAATCTGATATGATGCTCATATCACTAAAACAAAGAACGTTTAATTGGTCACCTAATGTTCCTATATTCATTTCGAAAAGCATGTGCGCCACCCACTGGTCCAGCTAGTTCCATTTTCATGATTTTTCTCTTGATCCTTAGGGTTTTCCCCCTTTATCTAATCTACTATGATCTGCTTAGGTGCTTTCTGTCGTACTAGCATTACTCCACCCTTCAAGCTAAACAACACAACACTCAGAATTCGAAAGCTTAGTTGGTCAAATATGATTGTTATATGATACTGATATTAGTTAACCGACACATTTAGTTGGTTAGCTAAAGGTCCCACTTGAGTTTCCAAATGCATGTCGCGACATATAGGGAGACAACATAATTGCATTTCTTTGTCACTTGTTGACCGTACTTTCTTGTCCATACCAAATCTTAGTTGTTATTTCAAAGCAAACATCGGTTGCTAACTACCCTTTGCGCGGTTTGCCGCTTCAGATGTGCCATCCCACTGCCACGGTCAACACTGTACTCATCATGCTTATGGTTTCCCCATTTTATGATGACCACAATCAGCCTACGTGGTTCGTGTCGTAATAGCACTGCTCCACCCATCGAGCTAAACAAGCTTAGTTGTACAAATTCATATCTGATATTATTGCTGATATTAGTAAAACTGGGAGATGTTTAATTGGTTAGCTAAATGTTCCTACTTTAGTTTCAAAATGCATGTGAGCCACATATGGAGAGACAGGAAAGAATAGTATTTCTCTGTGCGCTCTAGTTCATCATGGGTGGCCAACCGACATTGTATTGAAAGACTTGTAATATCTTCAATCTGCTTGCTCCTCTACTCTTCTTTAAGATGATACTCTTCTCTTGCGGTCGACTGGTCAGGTCGAGTTGTTCTCCATGAGTATATTTTGAATCTGTCGGCCAGTCGACTTGTTCTTCTTTACTATATGTTGAAGCTATCATCTGCGAAGTGTCATCACTTCTGGAGCTCTCATATTTTGAGTAGTAGGCCACATTATATTGATGCACACACCAAATTACAGCATGCATGGCATCTCTTAAAAGAATTGCATAGATAGCACAAAGGGGTTTACAGGGAGGCAGTATTGGATTAGAATCACTTCTGCATTACAAAGAAAATCTCACTTGTTTTTATGTTTTCATGCATGTCAGATATTGAACGTTATCAAAATGAATATGATAATGGGTGCACGAGAGGAATATTGCGGAACAATCCACTGGCTAACAAACTTGGCATGGTGGAGGATGGCCTATCTTATTCACCCATCAAGGTGCTTGCTCTAACTTTGCAAAGTTGTATTGGTCGCACATATTTTGCTTCTGACCTCTTGCATTACTTCTACTTTGTTACACCATCCGCTTAGTTTAAGCATCATATATGAGTATATGCCATACCTATCCATTTTCTGTACCTATTCCATGTGTCGTCACACTATGTTTTTCCAGTCAAATGTTGTTCTTTCGTAATAGATGTCCAAAAGGAAGAGGGTGAGTGCAGATCCTCAAGGAGTACAAACTAGGTATTTGAAAAAGGTAGTGATACCTATTAAATCAGATAGATCAGCAGCCACAGAAAACACAGGCCCAACTGTACCACACTTCACCCCTACTCCAGTGGCCAAACCCCTATTAGAACTGTTGAGAGCCCAGCTTCAGGTACTGTCTATGATATCAATTCAAAATTTGAACTCCTAAATTTCTGCATGTGCCTTACCTTCTGTCTTGTATGAAAACTAATTTCAGATGAATCTCCTTGCTCAAAGGATCATACGATCTCACAACAATACTGGGCTCTGCATTGCTCTTGTCAGTACATCTCTCCCTTTTGCCTTGTAACGCTGTACTTAATTAATTGCTATTTGATTATGTATCATCGATGCACACTTTTGAGCTTCATTATCCTCTGCTTTCTTCCAATATTATTTGATCTATATTTACTTTTTGCAAAATGTAGAATAATGGCAACGCTTATAAAGAATTTTCTTCGGGAATTTATTGAATTATCCTTCCATCAACATGGAGAAGGGCTTTGTCCAGCCCGTGTTAACATGTAATGTAAGTTCATCCTTCTCAAGCCTTCAAACTTTGTTCTAGTATAGATTTGGATAGACATCATTTCCTCCACTCCTATTTGCTTTGCTGTTTACATCTAATTGGATGTTTGCAACAACTACCAGTTTCAAATTGTAGTTGTAAAAACATGTTCCTTATGCAGAACAGATCCATTTAATTACTTATATAATTGTGAAACCTGTTACGTGTCTCCTTGTTTCTCTTTCAAAGTCGTATCTCTTACGCCAGGCATAACTTTAGGGAAGATAGTGAGCCAAACCATCTTGAGGACAGCGAGATGACCCCAAGGTCCTGTCTTGATGAAGACAGTGAGTTGAAGCTACTCACCAGCAGGTGTGAGACAACCTCTGTGCAGTCGCTGCCTCAATCAGTTTGACTTCTTCAGTCTCAACTTAAAGCGGAAAGGCTTGCTTCAGCTCAGCTCCGACTTGAAGTCAAAGATGCAATGAAGATGTCAGAGGACTGCCGTGCGCACCATCATGCCATACATCTAATGTTGATGCATCTATTGTTCACACAACTGAGGTCTACTCAGCTTCTTCGGCTATTTGGGGGGCCCGGCCTGGCCAGGCCTAGTGCCTTCTGAAGTGCTCTCAGTTTTGTATATTCTTTTGTCGGCGCGATTATTTGCACTGGTGGCGAACTTTGATGCCCAGTGGATGTAATATGTGTGATAGCCGTCATAGCCTAGTGTAAGTTGCTTGCTTATTTGTTTCCTTGTTGTCTTGTTTATTTGTTTGCTTGTAGTCATTGCAGTTCTTTTTCCGCGGTTTGCTAGTGGCTACAATAGCCTATTTTTTAAAACTAGGCCACAATAACCATGGGCTAATATTTACTTTAGTGACAGTGGGCCGCCTATGGGCAGTAGAAACAGTGGGCCTTCTACGGGCCGTAGAAACAGTGGGCCTTCTATGGGCCGTAGAGACAATGGGCCTTCTACGGGCCATAGAAACAATGGGCCTTCTACGGGCCATAGAAACAATGGGCCTTCTACGGGTCGTATCATCAATGGGCCTTATACGGGCCGTATGATCGATTGGCCAAACATGGGCCAATAACAGGCTGCATTATGGCCGTAAACGGGCTAGAGTTGGAATCGTCCGTTCACGGGCCGACCATAACGGGCCATCGTTAATAGGACGTATTTGATGATGCTATGAAAACGTCCCAACGTATTAACGGACCACAAACGGGCCGACTGTAACCATAGGCTGAATTTCACCCACAAGCAGAAAATGACAGTAACGGGTTGTAAGTGAACGAATGCTGGAAATGAGCCCAAGAATAAATGGGCTCCGAGAAGGCCGAAAGATAACATGGGCTAGAAATGGCCCAAAGGAATAACGGACCGTTAATGGGTATAAGGTGATACACTGTTCATTATGGGCCAGTTTCACCATGGGCCGTTAATGGGTGTAAAGTGATACACTGTTCATTACGGGCTAGTTTCACCACGGGCCGTTAATGGGCCAAGAGTTACAAAGGGCGTCATATGGGCCGAAAGACGTCATGGGCCAGAAGTGAAAACGGGCTGGAATCATATTGGATTGCCCATATGACGCTACTGGGCCTAATTCGGATAGGGCATAATGGACCTTGGGTTAGCGGGCTGTAAATGGGCTATATGCGAACATGCCGTTAACAGGCTTTCCATGGGCCGGCCCGCCACCTTTTGACCAAGTCAAACATGCCGGCCTTTTCACAGGAATGGGCCTCTGTTGGGCCGTGCCTCGTGCCGACGTATCATATGCGCCTTTTGTCCAATGAGTGGATGACATCTGTCCCAACGATGACCCGACACGTGTTTCCTCCAGCCAATGATGATTTTACACGTGGAAAATCCCAATTGGCCGGGGCTGTTAACGGGTTATCGGATCCAAAACCCGACCCGATAGCTTAAAGGCATTCCGTTACGGTGGATGCCACGTGTCGGTCACCCTTGAAGAAAGCACTTCTGTGACGCTCGATTTATCGTCATGGAAGTGGACACTTCCGTGATGATAATTTTGGTAATGTCATGGAACACTTCTACGACAGCACAGGTATGACTATCTTGATTCTATCATAAAATCATCATGGATGTACATGCAAGACAAAAAACGCGACCTACTGTGACAAACATGTATCATCACGGAAGTGTATTTTTTTGTAGTGATAAGAGATCTTCGTCTTAGTGCCAAGGAAAGATTCCAACTCTAAAAAAACATAACAACCAAAGCATTGAGACACGCTAACAAAAAGTGAACATATTCGAAAGATCGGTTCTGCGAGGACAAGAAAACTAAATCCTTCCCAATTATTGATGGGATTCTTTCAAAAAAATCGATGTCTAGATGAAATTTGTACGAAATGATTATTGGAGATCTGTAAAAGGTGAAGCATCAATCTCGTCCTCTTCTTGTTGCCTGCAATTATTTGGTATAATTTCTTCCACCACACCTTCCAAACACGGCGGGACTCAAGATCAGACAACTAACCACTAATGGAACTAGTATTTTTTTGAGAAAACCCTATAACTTTGTTTAATTGCGACAATCATTAAAGGTACAATGCTTATGATCAAAGATCCAAAAAGTATACAAAGTAACTACTAAAACTAAAAATACAATGAAATCTCTCACATACATCTTGTCCTTGGTAATAATTTATTAAAGAATAAATTATACCAACACTTCAGAAAAGACATTGCAATTTGATCGGAGCGATGATGCTACCACTCATACATCTACACATGAACTTGCTTATCGATAGAGATTTCAAAGAGCCCTTTGAGTTGCCTATCTAAAATGATGGGAAGTCTTAAACGATGAATAGACTTGGGCTGGTGATGACCCCCTCGAAGTGCAGACTGTCGAATCACGAGATCTTTACCCAAGGAAAGCTTCCAACTCTACAAGAACACAATACCAGCAAAAGGACCAAGACGCACTAGCAAAAAATCAACCGATCCCAAAAAATTGATTCTGCAAGAACAAGAACTTTAAACCCTTCCCAATTATTGGTGGGATTCTTTCCATTTCTTGCAAAGTGGAGATGATTCATGCGAATGACTATTGGTGATTGATGAATGGTGAAGCATCAATCTTACCGTCCTTTTCTTGCTGCATGCAATTATTGCGTATAATATCTTCCACCACACCTTCCAAATAATGTCAAGATTCTAGATGAGGCAAGTAACCACTAATGAAACTAGTATTTTCTTATTTTAAGAAAACCATGTACCTTTACTCAAATGTGACAAACATTACTTGTATAGTGCTTATGATCAAAGACCCCAAAAAGTAGACCAAGTAATTACTAAACTAAAAATTACATCAACATCTCTCAGATACGTCTTCTTCATGGTAATATTTTTTTAAAGAATAAACTCTACCAACGCTTCAACAATGACACTGAAATTAGACCGGAGTGGCAACGCCACCACCTATACAATTGCACGAACTTGATTACCGATAGAGATTTTAATGAGCCTCATGAGTTGATCATCTAAAAAATGGTCTTGAGCGATGAATGGACTTGGGTCGGTGATGATCCCCTCGAAGTTTTGACGCCCTCGATTCAATCATACACTAATCATACACGCAAATGTGTACGATCAACATCAGAGACTCACGGGAATATAGCACAACACAACTCTAGACACAAATTAAAATAATACAAGATTTATATTACAAGCCAGGGGCCTCGAGGGCTCGAATACATAAGCTCGAATACAAACGAGTCAGCGGAAGCAACAATATCTGAGTACAGACATGAGTTAAACAAGTTTGCCTTAAGAAGGCTAGCATAAAAGTATCAACGATCGAAAAGGCAAGGCCTCCTGCCTGGGAGCCTCCTAACTACTCCTCGTCGTCGTTGTCCGTCATGTAGTAGTAGGCACCCTCGGGGTAGTAGTAGTCGTCGGCGGTGGCATCTGGATACTGGGCTCCACCATCTAGTTGCAGCAGCCGAGAAGAATGGAAAGAGGTGGAAAAAGGGGTGGAAAGCAACCGTGAGTACTCATCCAAAGTACTCGCAAGCAAGGATCTACACTACATATGCATCGGTATCAATGAAATGGGTAGTATCTGGGGACTGAACTGCAGAATGCCAGAAGAGAAGGGGAAAGCCTAGCCCATCGAAGACTAGTATCTTCAAGCAACTTTAAGCATCTTGCAGCAATCAGAAGAGTATAGAATAACAGTTTATATTTAACAAACATGTTGTAGAAATAATGCCTAGAGATCCTTCCCCGACTCCGTGCGGGAAAGCAATCTCGGAGCCACATATCCATTACATGCCTCAGCATTCAGTATCCAGTTCTAGTTGTATCGATCAGGATACAACTCCGAGCGTCCATTACCGTGGACCCGGCTATTCAGATAGATAATACTTCCCTGCAGGGGTGCACCAACTTACCCAACATGCTCGATCAACTCCGGCCGGACACACCATCAGGCCATGACCGCCCTCGGCCGATCAACACACCGCAACCCTACATAGGCTCATCAGAGAGGCCAGCACGCCGGTCTACATCCTAAGCGCGTAGGGGTCTTGGGGCCCATCGCCCTTTGCACTCCTGCATGTTGCGTACACAACCGGTGAGCAGACCTAGCCTCCCTTATACAAGAGAAGGCATTCTAGTCCAACTGGCGCGCACCGCTTCATCACTGACATCCGTTGAGCCTTCGGCTGATACATATGATGTAGAGTGCCCATACTTATTCCTGCGTGGTGGTTAGTGCAAGAAATGCCAGAGGCCTACTCGGATCAAATATCCAAACCGTTAGTGTCTTAGGAGCGCGCGGTAACAAGCAGAGACTCAAGATCGATGTGACCCCGTCAACCCGTCTAGTGAACTTGCGGCAAGGGCTAAGAAGGCCCGGCTACGGCACATAGTTATCTCGCGGGCACCTTCTAGGTCAACCCCGTTGGGGAACGCGGTAATTTAAATTTGTTCCTACGATCACGCAAGATCTATCTCTATGTGATGCATAACAACGAGAGGGGAGAGTGTTGTCTACGTACCCTCGTAGACCGAAAGCGGAAGCGTTATGACAACGCGGTTGATGTAGTCATACGTCTTCACAATCCAACCGATCCTAGCACCGAAGGTACGACACCTCCGCAATCTGCACACATTCAGCTCGGTGATGTCCCACGAACTCTAGATCCAGCTGAGGTCGAGGGAGAGTTTCGCCAGCACGACGGCATGGTGACGGTGATGATGAAGTTACCGGCGCAGGGCTTCGCCTAAGCACTACGACGATATGACCAAGGTGTGTAACTGTGGAGGGGGGCACCACACACGGCTAAAAAATTGTCAACTTGTGTGTCTAAGGGGTGACCCCTCCCCCGTATATAAAGGAGTGGAGGAGGGGGAGGGTCGGCCCTTTATGGCGCACCTAAGGGGGGAGTCCTACTCCCAGTGGGAGTAGGATTCCCCCTTCCCAAGTTGGAGTAGGAGAGGAAGGAAGGGGGAGAGAGAGGGAAGAAAAGGGGGGTGAGGGAGTCCTGGATTAGGGGGTGTCCGGATAGCCGAACTATCACCATTGGCCGGACTCCTGGACTATGAAGATACAAGATTGAAGACTTCGTCCCGTGTCCGGATGGGACTTTCCTTGGCGTGGAAGGCAAGCTTGGCGTCTGGATATGTAGATCTCCTACCATTGTAACCGACTCAGTGTAACCCTAACCCTATCCGGTGTCTATATAAACCGGAGGGTTTTAGTCCGTGGGGCTAACAACAATCATACCATAGGCTAGCTTCTAGGGTTTAGCCTCTGATCTCGTGGTAGATCCACTCTTGTACTACCCATATCATCAATATTAATCAAGCAGGAGTAGGGTTTTACCTCCATCGAGAGGGCCCGAACCTGGGTAAAACATCGTGTCCCTTATCTCCTGTTACCATCCGCCTAAACGCACAGTTCGGGACCCCCTACCCGAGATCCGCCGGTTTTGACACCGACATTGGTGCTTCCATTGAGAGTTCCTCTGTGTCGTCATCCTTAGGCCCGATGGCTCCTTCGATCATCAACAACGACGCGGTCCAGGGTGAGACTTTTCTCCCCAAACAGATCTTTGTATTCGGCGGCTTTGCACTGCGGGCCAATTCACTTGGCCATCTGGAGCAGATCGAAAGCTACGCCCGCCATCGTGTCAGATTTGGGAGTTTGAACTACACGGCCGACATCCGTGGAGACTTGATCTTCGACGGATTCGAGCCACAGCCAAGCGCGCCGCACTGTCTCGATGGGCACGATCTAGCTCGCCCACAAAGGCTGCCGTGGAGGCCGCACCAGCGTCCGCTCCGACCCTTAGCTCGGAGCCGACTCCACCGATCCAGGACGAGTGGTTGGACACCGCCTCGGGGGCTACGATCTCTACGGTGATTGAGCCGAACTCCATCCCTGTCCTTTGCGAAGACCGTGACTCCAAGGTGCCGGACTTCGAACCCTCCGCGCCCCTGTCAATTGAATCCGATTGGGCACCGGTCATGGAGTTCACTGCCGCGGACATCTTTCAGCACTCGCCCTTTGGCGACATCCTGAATTCACTAAAGTCTCTCTCTTTATCCAGAGAGCCCTGGCCGGACTACGGTCAGGAAGGTTGGGATGCGGACGACGAAGAAATTCAACGCCCACCCACCACCCACTTTGTAGCCACTGTCGATGATTTAACCGACATGCTCGACTTCGACTCCGAAGACATCGACAGTATGGACGACGATGCTGGAGACGACCAAGAACCAGCGCCTACAGGGCACTGGAAGGCCACCTTGTCATACGACATATACATGGTGGACATCCCAAAAGATGGGAACGGCGATGGAACAGCGGAGGATGACCCCTCCAAGAAACATCCCAAGCGCCGCCGTCAGCGGCGCCGCTCTATATCCCGCCACAGCAAAAACGGTGATTCCGGCACGGGAGATAATAACACCCCGGACAGTGCTGAAGACAACCCCCTCCAGCAGGATTCAGCACAGGAGGAGGGAGAAGCCAGCCCTCATGATAGAGCGACAGACAGGGAGGTGGAGGACGATAATTATATACCTCCCTCCGAAGATGAGGCAAGCCTCGACGACGACGAATTTGTCGTGCCTGAGGATCCCGCCGAACAGGAGCGTTTCAAACGCAGGCTTATGGCCACGGCAAGCAGCCTCAAGAAAAAGCAGCAGCAGCTTAGAGCTGACCAAGACTTGCTAGTCGACAGATGGATCAAGTCCTTGCAGCCAAGAGTACGAACTCGAACGCCTCCAAGAGATACCCAAAATGCAGGCTGCTACCCCAATTAGAGGAAGCAGCACCCAAACCTACATCACCAACAAGATGATGCGGCCGACCGCCACCCGTGGTCGCGACAGAAAGGCCTCAAGACCCTCCATTCAAGCCGCACCCCGGCGTCGCTCGAAAAGTACCAAGGCACGGGGAAATGCGCCAGACCTGCGAGACATATTGGAGGACAAGGCCAAGCAAACAAGATCGATCTACGGATCGCGTGGGTGCCCCACGACACACGACGATAATCATCACGCCGGATACAGCAATTCCGGCCGGGCCGAACACAGTAGACAAAGCTCATTTGAGCCGCGTCGTGATATAGCTCAATACAGAGGCGCCGCACACCCACTATGCTTCACAGACGAAGTGATGGATCATCAAATCTCCGAGGGTTTCAAATCCGTAAACATCAAATCATACGATGGCACAACAGATCCTGCGGTTTGGATCAAGGACTACCTCCTCCATATCCACATGGCCCACGGTGATGATCTACACGCCATCAAATACCTCCCACTCAAGCTTAAAGGACCAGCTCGACATTGGCTTAACAACTTGCCAGCAGAATCAATTGGTTGTTGGGAGGACCTGGAAGCCGCATTCCTTGATAACTTCCAGGGCACATATGTGCGACCACCAGACGCCAATGACCTCAGCCACATAATTTAGTAGCCAGAAGAATCGGCCAGACAATTCTGGACACGGTTCATAACCAAGAAAAATCAAATCATTGACTGTCCGGATGCAGAGGCCCTTGCAGCCTTCAAACATAACATCCGCGCCGAGTGGCTTGCCCGGCACCTAGGACAGGAAAAGCCGAAATCCATGGCAGCCCTCACAACACTCATGACCCGCTTTTGCACGGGGGAGGACAGCTGGCTAGCTCATAGCAACAACTTGACCAAAAACCCTGGTAGTTCGGATACCAAGGACATCAATGGCAGGTCACGTCGCAACAAGCACAAGCGCCGCATGAACGGCGATAATACTGAAGATACGGCAGTCAATGCCGGATTCAGAGGCTCTAAACCCGGTCAGCGGAAAAAGCCGTTCAAAAGAAATACTCAGGGCCCGTCCAATCTGGAACGAATACTCGATCGCTCGTGCCAAATACATGGCACCCCAAAAACTAGCCAACCACACCAACAGGGATTGTTGGGTCTTCAAACAGCAGGAAAGTTAAATGCCGAACTCAATGACAAGGGCTGCATAGCGATGACGAGGAGGAGCCCCGCCACGAACAATAGAGGACAGAAGGGCTTCCCCCCACAAGTGCGGACGGTGAACATGATATACGCAACCCACATACCCAAAAGGGAGCGGAAGCGTGCACTAAGGGACGTATATGCGATGGAGCCAGTCGCCCCAAAGTTCAACCCATGGTCCTCCTACCCGATCACCTTTGATCGAAGGGACCACCCCACTAGCATCCGCCATGGCGGATTCACCGCATTGGTTCTTGACCCAATCATCGCATTTGATTCCACCTCACTAGAGTCCCGATGGACGGCGGTAGCAACGAACCTGCTCTATCGAGGATACAGTGTGCAAAATGGGCATAGACCCCTCAAGGATTAAACCCACAAAGACGACCTTTAAAGGCGTCATACCAGGTGTAGAGGCCAATTGTACAGGCTCAGTTACACTCGAAGTGGTCTTCGGATCCCCGGATAACTTCCGAAGCGAAGAGTTAATCTTCGACATAGTCCTGTTCCGCAGCGGCTATCACGCACTGCTTGGACGAACCGCATTTGCAAAGTTCAATGCGGTGCTGCACTATGCATACCTCAAGCTCAAGATGCCAGGCCCTCGAGGAGTAATCACGGTCAATGGAAACACCGAACGCTCCCTCTGAACGGAGGAGCATACGGCGGCCCTCACGGCGGAGGTGCAAAGCAGCCTCTCACAACAATTCTTGAGTCCGGCTACTAAACGTCCGGGCACCGTCAAGCGCGCCCGGAGTAATCTACAACAAGACCGCCTGGCACGATCCGAGCACGCCAGAGTAATCCGGCCGCAACCCCAGCGCCGCGAAATTGTTAAAGATTACGCGTGCACATAACTACGCTCTAGAGATACCATGGGCATAAGGGAGGGGCACGACCACGGCACGCCTAGAATGGGGCTCAACCGCACTGTGGGCCCCGATTGTGTCATTCTTTTCTTTATTCTTTTCTCTTACTTTCGGGACTCCGATTTTTGAAGCCTGTCTGCTCTAGAATTGCCGAACTCATGACGCAACAGCCGGGAAGCGTAGTTACGCCGAGTGTCCGTGGTGGTCTCTATTACGAGCATTATACCTGTTTTACATACCATCCGCAGCTTACCCCTGGAGGGGACATGTCAAATAATCCCATCCCTTGCTTATCACACTATTTGTATCGCTCGCTTTCATTGCGGTACCTTTTTGAATAAACAATACATAGCTTTTGCCTATTATTGCACTCCTTTCTTTATCTATATATATGTTCATTCATGACATGTTGCACCCGTACACTTTGGTACGGCCAATACACCAGGGGCTTAAGTACCCCAAAAATATGGTGTGATAAGTCCGAACACTTTCACAAGTGCGGCACCCGAACTTATAGCATTATATGCATCGGCTCCAAATCATGTCTTGGGTCAATAGTTGGGTTTGCCCGGCTCCCATGTTTTGGTACCTTACGCCCGTTATATCGGCTAAGGTAGCGCTGGGAGAACCACCGCGATTGTGCCCGGTTGAGCTGGGTTGAGCACCTCAGTGGAGAAAGCTAAAACTGACCATCATGATAGGGCGAGAGCCGGTCGCTGTTCGAGAGGTTTTTTCGGGTCCCTAAAGACTTATGCCGCTTAGAGCGAGGAGTCGGCATTGTCCGGCCAAGGCGTGGATAGCGCCCCGAACTCGGTCTTCCAAATACTAGGGGCTTCGCTGAAATTTAAAATTATAGAATTCTATGGCTAAGTGAGAGTGTTCAAGCACTATAGTCCGGTTGCCTTGTTCGTTGTGTTGAGCGCCTCCCATGAAGGACCCAAGAATGGGAACAAGAGCGCTCAAGTTTATCCCGAACACCCCAGCACTCGTGGCATGGGGGCTAAAGCCAAGGACTTGCCATCTCTCAAATTTGATAGACGGCCGCACAGAAGGTAATATTTTAAATTCACAAGCGTTGCTTAGCGCATATGAACAAGTTTTCAGCGTACAGGATAACAAATGCGAGTCTATTCAAAAATTACATCTTTGGAGCATCCACCCGCTATAAGGCGGGCACCCTTCAGGACGCCCTCATAGTACATTTCAGGCTTGCGATGCTCCTTGCCCTTCGGTGGCCCGTCCGTCACAAGCTTCTTAGCATCCAGCTTGCCCCAGTGCACTTTAGCACTGGCAAGGGCCCGACGGGCACCTCCAATGCAGCCGGACCGCTTGATGACTTCAATCCATGGATAGGCATCCACCAGCCGCCGTGACTAGCCAAGTAGCTCCTGTGCATGGCTTCCAATGGCCACACCGAATTATGAGGCCCTTCATGGCCTGTTCGGCGACCTTAGGAGCTCGACCAGCTGCTTCACTGGTCACTCGTGGGCACGGATGTCCGGCCTCAAAGATCTTGAGACCAGGACACCTTTTCGTCGAGCTCCTCCTTGGCGCGGTAGAACGCGGCAAGATCGTACACACTACGGGGTAGATCTGCGAATGCTCCTGGAGAGCTCCGGATTCGGGTAAGTAATAGATAATCCACTTTCACATGCTTGCTTTGCATAAAGAATGCCTTACCCACCTCTATCTTCTTTAATGATTCAATTTCCTAGAGGGCTTTTTGGACTTCGGCCTTAGCGGCTTTGGCACTCTCAAGAGCCGAGGCGAGCTCGGACTCTCGAGTCTTCGAGTCACGCTCCAAACTCTCGTGTTTTTCCACGAGAGCCTGGAGCTCTTGCCGCACCTCCGCCACCCGCGCCTCCTGCTTCTCTCGCTCGGTGCGCTCCGCAGCCGCTTTGCTTTCGGCCGTGGACACCGCTTCCTTCAGGGTCGCCACCTCGTCCGTGGCCCCTACAATACCCATGTTAGTCCTGTCATTTTTGCAACCAAATCCTTTCTATAAGGTATTACATTAATAAGGTATTACTTACCTTCCTTGTCCTCGAGCTGCTTCTTGGCAAGGCCGAGCTCGTTCTCGGACCGCCGAGGTTTCGCTTCAATGCAATTGACCTCCAGCGGTCGGCAGAGGTCGGCGACAGCCTGCATTCCCATATTGACATACTTATGTTAGACTCCTGCGTATATCTTTTAGATCGTCATCCGGTTTTTCTTTCCGAACACCGAACTAAGCATCGAGGGCTACTGTCTATGCGGTAATATTTTTACATATTCTAAACTTACCTCAAAGCTGTTAGAAGATCGGTACATGCTTCACCAGCCCGCTCTTGGTCGATCGAACTTTCGGATCACCACACTCATAACAAAGGCGGTGCTCCTCGTCGATGGAGGCGCCGTTAAGCGCCTCAGCAAGCTATCCGTGCCTCCGGATGGACGGAGGTCACCGGCGTCAGTAGCCTCGCCCTTCTTACGAAGGGGCCGCTTGCCGGACTTCGTAACCACTGAAGGTTCAGACGGAGTCCGGCACAGGGCCAGACTTAGAGCCCTCTGGGGTCTCACCCCCTTTGCGCCCAGAGTCCGGGAGGTCGCCTTGCGGCGCCTCCAGGACCACCTCCTCCTGGCTGGGCCCCTTTTGGGACTCCACCGTGGTGTCATCTGCGTCACGAGGAGAGGAGGCGGTCGGAAGTGAAGTGCTATTCACATCCGACGAATCCAGGGAGCCACTGACGGGCGTCGAGCCTGCCCCATGGGCGGGCTACATGGTTATATTCGGCGTTAGAAGACACTATGCGACAAATAAAAAGTCATGAGCTATTCGGGAGTCCAGACACTTACGATCTCGCCAGGGGCTTGGCCCTTAGTGGCCACTCCTCCTCGTCATTGTCGGCGTTGGTGGAGAAGTCCGGAGGAAGGGTCCTTCCTTTCTTGGACCCTCCGGCCTCCCCAGTCGGGGCGGCCTCCTTTTCTTCTCTCCCCCCGTTGGGGGAGAGGCTTCCTTTTCCTCCTCCCCGTCTTCAGGGGCGGATTCCGCCTCAGAGTCATCGGACGACGAGTCCGACAACACCTGGCGTCGGGCGCTCCTTCGAGTCCCCGTGGCCTTCTTCTTGGCCTTCTTCTCCGGCACCACGTGAGGTGCCGGAACCAGCAGCCCCGTCAAGCGGGCGTCCGCTAGGTCTTCTGGCAAGGGAGCCGAACAGTTAACCTGCCCAGACGTGTTACGCCAGTCCTGTCAAAGGTAAGGGAGTTTAGATCCCACATAGAGTCAAACTATGAAAAAAAAGAGTCCCGTAAAGGAAAAAATAGCTTACCTCGGTAGCTTGGCGTTGCGAGCTGAATCCGCGATCTTCGGTAGCGGATGTGGGAGCCTTGGCGCCCTTGAACAACACATTCCAGGCATCTTCGTACGTAGTGTCGAAGAGCCTTTTCAGAGTTTGGTGCTGTGCCGGATCGAACTCCCACAATTTGAAGGCCCGTTGTTGGCATGGGAGGATCCGGCGGATGAGCATAACCTGGACTACATTGACAAGCCTGAGATTCTTGTCCATCAGGGTTCGGACGCAGGTTTGGAGTCCGAACAGCTCTTCCGAATCACCCCACGTCAGGCCCGTCTCTTTCCATGATGTGAGCCGTGTGGGGCAGCCGGATCGGAATTCGGGGGCCGCCGCCCATTGAGGGTAGCGCGGCTCGGTGATGTAGAACCACCCCGATTGCCACCCCTTTATGGTCTCCACAAAGGAGCCCTCGAGCCATAGGACATTGGCCATCCTGCCCAGCATGGCACCTCCGCACTCTGCTTGGCGGCCGCCCACTACCTGCGGCTTGACATTGAAGGTCTTCAGCCATTAGCCGAAGTGGGGCTGGATGCAGAGGAAGGCCTCGCACACGACGATGAACGCTGAGATGTTGAGGATGAAATTCGGGGCCGGATCGTGGAAGTCCAGGCCGTAGTAGAACATGAGCCCCCGAACAAATGGGTGAAGTGGAAAACCTAGTCCGTGGAGGAAGTGGGTGAGGAACATCACCCTCTCATGGGGCCTGGGGGTGGGAATGAGCTGCCCCTCGTCGGGGAGCCGGTGCGCGATGTCGTTGGACAAGTATCCGGCGTTCCACAGCTTTTTGACTTGTCCCTCCGTGACGGAGGAGACCATCCACTTGCCTCCCGCTCCGGACATGGCTGGAGAAGGTTGAGGAGGGATGTGCGGACTTGGGCGCTGGAGCTCGAAAAGCGGAAATGGATGAGCAAAGGAGGAAGAAGGCGTAGGTGAAAAGGTGGATCCTTATCCCCTTATATGGACGGACGAAGCTATGCGTCCCCCGCCAGCCTGGTAAAACTCGCTTATGTCCCAAGCGTCATAATCAATGGCGTGGTTGGGTTACCCACGTCCGTATTGATGGGAATCCCGGAATAAGGGGGCACGATCTCCGCTCTGATAAGACATGCCAAGGAAACTGCCTCGCTAAACGCGCTGAGGTGGAACAGTAAAAACGATCCGTATAAAGGCCTGGCCGTGGTGTGATGTCACGCCGCGGAATACGTCAACAAATTTGTGCAAAAGTTATTCTCTCTACGGTGGTATGTGGAACTTGTTTAGCAGAGTCAGACACAATCCTTGTGTTCAAAATCTTCTATGAAGTATTCGGAGGAGGAACCCGCCTTGCAATGCCGAAGACAATATGCGCGCCAGACTCGTCGTCATTGAAGCCTGGTTCAGGGGCTACTGAGGGAGTCCTGGATTAGGGGGTGTCCGGATAGCCGAACTATCACATTGGCGGACTCTGGACTATGAAGATACAAGATTGAAGACTTCGTCCCGTGTCCGGATGGGACTTTCCTTGGGGTGGAAGGCAAGCTTGGCGATACGGATATGTAGATCTCCTACCATTGTAACCGACTGTGTAACCCTAACCCTATCCGGTGTCTATAAACCGGAGGGTTTTAGTCCCAGAGGACGAACAACAATCATACCATAGGCTAGCTTCTAGGGTTTAGCCTCTCCGATCTCGTGGTAGAACCACTCTTGTACTACCCATATCATCAATATTAATCAAGCAGGAGTAGGGTTTTACCTCCATCGAGAGGGCCCGAACCTGGGTAAAAATATCGTGTCCCTTGTCTCATGTTACCATCCGCCTAGACGCACAGTTCGGAACCCCCTACCCGAGATCCGCCGGTTTTGACACAGACAGGGGGGCCGGCCCCCCACCCAATTCAGATTGGGCTTGGGGGGGGGGGCGCCCTCCACCTGACCGCCTCCTCCTCTCTCCCACTAAGGCCCAATAAGGCCCATACACTCCCCGGGGGGTTCCAGTAACACCCGGTACTCCGGTAAATGCCCGAACTCACCCGGAACCATTCCGAAGTCTAAACATTGTCGTCCAATATATAAATCTTTATGTCTCAACCATTTTGAAACTCCTCGTCATGTTTGTGATAACATCCGGGACTCCGAACTACCTTTGGTACATCAAAACACATAAACTCATAATACCAATCGTCATCGAACGTTAAGCATGCGGACCCTACGGGTTCGAGAACTATGTAGACATGACCGAGACACGTCTTCGGTCAATAACCAATAGCGGAACCTATATGCTCATATTGGTTCCTACATATTCTACGAAGATCTTTATCGGTCAAACCGCATAACAATATATGTTGTTCCCTTTGTCACCGGTATGTTACTTTCCCGAGATTCGATCATCGGTATCTCAATACCTAGTTCAATCTCGTTACCGGCAAGTCTCTTTACTCGTTCCGTAATACTTCATCCCGCAACTAACTCATTAGTCACAAGGCTTGCAAGGCTTATAGTGATGAGTATTACCGAGAGGGCCCAGAGATACCTCTCCGAAACACGGAGTGACAAATCCTAATCTCAATCTATGCCAACCCAACAAACACCTTCGGAGACACCTGTAGAGCACCTTTATAATCACCCATTTACGTTGTGACGTTTGGTATCACATAAAGTGTTCCTCCGATATTGGGGAGTTGCATAATCTCATAGTCTGAGGAACTTGTATATGTCATGAAGAAAGCAGTAGCAATGAAACTGACACGATCATTATGCTAAGCTAATGGATGGGTCATGTCGATCCAATCATTCTCCTAATGATGTGATCCCGTTCATCAAATGACGCCACATGTCTATGGTTAGGAAACATAACCATCTTTGATTAACGAGCTAGTCAAGTAGAGGCATACTAGGGACTATATGTTTTGTCTATGTATTCACACATGTACTAAGTTTCCGGTAAATACAATTCTAGCATGAATAATAAACATTTATCGTGAATTAAGGAAATAAATAATAACTTTATTATTGCCTCTAGGGCATATTTCCTTCAGTCTCCCACTTGCACTAGAGTCAATAATCTAGATTACATAGTAATGATTCTAACACCTATGGATTCCTTTGCCAAGGCAATTACACCAGTATTGTCACAAAATATTTTCATTGGGCCCGATGCACTAGGTATGACACCTAGATCGGATATGAACTCCTTCATCCAAACTCCTTTATTTGCTGCTTCCGAAGCAGCAATGTACTCCGCTTCACATGTAGATCCACCACAACGCTCTGCTTGGAACCGCACCAGCTGACAGCTCCTCCATTCAATAAAAATACGTATCCGGTTTGCGACTTAGAGTCATCTGGATCAGTGTGAAAGCTTGCATCATTGTAACCGTTTACGACGAGTTCTTTTTCACCTACATAAACAAGAAACATATCCTTAGTCCTTCTCAGGTATTTCAGGATGTTCTTGACCGCTGTCCAGTGCTCCACTCCGGGATTACTTTGGTACCTCCCTGCTATGCTTATAGCAAGACATACATAAGGTCTGGTACACAGCATTGCATACATGATAGAACCTATGGCTGAAGCGTAGGGAATGACTTTCATTTTCTCTCTATCTTCTGAAGTGGTCGGGCATTGAGTCTGACCCAACTTCACACCTTGTAACATAGGCAAGAACCCTTTCTTTGATCGATCCTTTGAACTTCTTCAAAACTTTATCAAGGTATGTGCTTTGTGAAAGTCCAATTAAGCGTCTTGATCTATCTCTATAGATCTTGATGCCCAATATGTAAGCAGCTTCTCCGAGGTCTTTCAAAGAAAAACTCTTATTCAGGTATCCCTTTATGCTATCCAGAAATTCTATATCATTTCCAATCAACAATATGTCATCTACATACAAGATTAAAAATGCTACAGAGCTCCCACTCACTTTATTGTAAATACAGGCTTCTCCAAAAGTCTGTATAAAACCATATTCTTTGATCACACTATCAAAGCGTTTATTCCAACTCCGAGAGGCTTGCACCAGTCCATAAATGGATTGATGGAGCTTGCACACTTTGTTAGCATCCTTTGGATCGACAAAACCTTCCAGTTGTATCATATACAACTCTTCTTCCAGAAATCCATTCAGGAATGCAGTTTTTACCTCCATTTGCCAAATTTCATAATCATAAAATGCAGCAATTGCTAACATGATTCGGACAGACTTATGCATCGCTACGGGTGAGAAAGTCTCATCGTAGTCAACTCCTTGAACTTGTCGAAAACCTTTTGCAACAAGTCAATCTTTGTAAACAATAACATTACTGTCTGCGTCGGTCTTCTTCTTAAAAATCCATTTATTTTCTATGACTTGCCGATCATCGGGCAAGTCCACCAAAGTCCACACTTTGTTCTCATACATGGATCCCATCTCAGATTTCATGGCTTCTAGCCATTTCGCGGAATCTGGGCTCATCATTGCTCCCTCATAGTTCGTAGGTTCATCATGGTCTAGCAACATGATTTCCAGATCAGGATTACTGTACCACTCTGGTGCGGATCTTACTCTGGAAGACCTAGGAGGTTTCGTAGTAACTTGATCTGAAGCTTCATGATCATCATCATTAGCTTCCTCACTAATTGGTGTAGGAATCACGGGAAATGATTTCTGTGATGAACTACTTTCCAATAAGGGAGAAGGTACAACTACCTCATCAAGTTCTACTTTCCTCCTACTCACTTCTTTCGAGAGAAACTCCTTCTCTAGAAAGGATCCATTCTTAGCAACAAAGGTTTTGCCTTCGGATCTGTGATAGAAGGTGTACCCAATAGTTTCCTTTGGGTATCCTATGAAGACACACTTCTCTAATTTGGGTTCGAGCTTATCAGGTTGAAGCTTTTTCACATAAGCATCACAGCCCCAAACTTTAAGAAACGACAACTTTGGTTTCTTGCCAAACCATAGTTCATAAGGCGTCGTCTCAACGGATTTTGATGGTGCCTTATTTAAAGTGAATGCAACCGTCTCTAAAGCACAACCCCAAAACGATAGCGGTAAATCAGTAAGAGACATCATAGATTGCACCATATCTAATAAAGTATGGTTACAACATTCGGACACACCATTTCGCTGTGGTGTTCCAGGTGGCGTTAATTGTGAAACTATCCCGTGTTGTTTCAAATGAAGACCAAACTCATAACTGAAATATTCTCCTCCATGATCAGATCGTAGAAACTTTATTTTCTTGTTATGATGATTTTCCACTTCACTCTAAAATTCTTTGAACTTTTCAAATGTTCCAGACTTATGCTTCATTAAATAGATATAACCATATCTGCTTAAATCATCTGTGAAGGTAAGAAAATAATGATACCCACCACGAGCATCAATACTCATTGGACCGCATACATCGATATTTATTATTTCCAACAAGTCAGTTGCTCGTTCCATTGTTCCGGAGAACAGAGTTTTAGTTATCTTGCCCATAAGGCACGGTCCACAAACACCAAGTGATTCATAATCAAGTGATTCCAAAAGTCCATCAGCATGGAGTTTCTTCATGCGCTTTACACCGATATGACCCAAACGGCAGTGCCACAAATAAGTTGCACCATCATTATTAAACTTCAATCTTTTGGCTTCAACACTATGAATATGTGTATCACTACTATCGAGATTCAATAAAAATAGACCACTCAGCAGGGGTGCATGACAATAAAAGATATTACTCACATAAATAAAACAACCATTATTCTCTGATTTAAATGAATAACCATCTCGCATTAAACAAGATCCAGATATAATGTTCATGCTCAACACTGGCACCAAATAACAATTATTCAGGTTTAAAACTAATCCTGATGGTAGATGTAGAGGTAGTGTGTCGACCGCGATCACATCGACTTTGGAACCATTTCCCATGCGCATCGTCATCTCGTCCTTAGCCAATCTTCGCTTAATACGTAGCCCCTGTTTCGAGTTGCAAATATGAGCAATAGAACCAGTATCAAATACCCAGGCGCTACTACGGGCATTAGTTAAGTACACATCAATAACATGTATATCAAATATACCTTTCACTTTGCCATCCTTCTTATCTGCCAAATACTTGGGGCAGTTCCGCTTCCAGTGACCAGTCCCTTTGTAGTAGAAGCACTCAGTTTAAGGCTTAGGTCCAGACTTGGGTTTCCTCTCTTGAGCAGCAACCTTTTTGCCATTCTTCTTGAAGTTCCCTTTCTTCCCTTTGCCATTTTTCTTGATACTAGTGGTCTTATTGACCATCAACACTTGATGCTCCTTTTTTATTTCTACCTCCGTGGCCTTTAGCATCGCGAAGAGCTAGGGAATAGTCTTGTTCATCCCTTGCATATTATAGTTCATCACGAAGCTTTTTTAGCTTGGTGGCAGTGATTGAAGAACTCTATCAATGACACTATCATCAGGAAGATTAACTCCCAGTTGAGTCAAGTGGTTGTGGTACCCAGACATTCTGAGTATATGTTCACTAACATAACTATTCTGCTCCATTTTACAACTGTAGAACTTATTGGAGACTTCATATCTCTCAATCCGGGCATTTGCTTGAAATATTAACTTCAACTCCTGGAACATCTCATATGATCCATGACGTTCAAAACGTCGTTGAAGTCCCGGTTCTAAGCCATAAAGCATGGCACACTGAACTATCGAGTAGTCATCAACACGCATTTGCCAGGCATTCACAATGTCTGCATTTGCTGGCGCGGGTTGTACACCTAACGGTGCTTCCAGGACGTAATTCTTCTTTGCAGCAATGAGGATAATCTTCAAGTTACGGACCCAGTCCGTGTAGTTGCTGCCATCATATTTCAACTTAGCTTTCTCTAGGAACACATTAAAATTCAAAGAAAAGGTAGAACGGTCCATTGGTCTACAACAACATAGACATGCAAAATACTATCAGGTACTAAGTTCATGATAAATTAAAGTTCAATTAATCATATTAATTAAGAACTCCCACTTAGATAGACATCCCTCGAATCATCTAAGTGATCACGTGATCCAAATCAACTAAACCATGTCCGATCATCACGTGAGATGGAGTAGTTTCCAATGGTGAACATCACTATGTTGATCATATCTACTATATGATTCACACTCGACCTTTCGGTCTCAGTGTTCTGAGGCCATATCTGCATATGCTAGGCTCGTCAAGTTTAACCCGAGTATTCTGCGTGTGCAAAACTGGCTTGCACCCGTTGTATGTGAACATAGAGCTTATCACACCCGATCATCACGTGGTGTCTCAAGACAACGAATCAGAGTAACGGTGCATTCTCAGGGAGAACACTTGTACCTTGAAATTTAGTAAGGGATCATCTTATAATGCTACGGACGTTCTAAGCAAAATAAGATGCATAAAGGATAAACATCACATGCAATCAAAATATGTGACATGATATGGCCATCATCATCTTGTGCTCATGATCTCCATCACCGAAGCATCGTCATGATCTCCAACGTCACCGACGCGACACCTTGATCTCCATCGTAGCATCGTTGTCGTCTCGCCACCTATTGTTACTACGACTATCGCTACCTGATACGTCTCCAACGTATCTATAATTTTTGATTGCTCCATGCTACTTTATCTATTGTTTTGGACTATATTGGGCTTTATTTTCCACTTTATATTATTTTTGGGACTAACCTATTAACCGGAGGCCCAGCCCAGAATTGCTGTTTTTGCCTTTTTTAGTGTTTCGAAGAAACAGAATATCAAACGGAGTCCAAACGGAATGAAACCTTCGGAAACGTGATTTTCTCACCGAACATGATCCAGGAGACTTGGACCCTACGCCAAGGAACATCGGAGGCGGTCACGAGGGTGGGGGGCGCCCCCCCTAGGGCGCGCCCCCTGCCTCGTGGGCCCCCTGATGCTCCACCGACGTACTCCTTCCTCCTATATATACCTACGTACCCCCAAACGATCAGAACAGGAGCCAAAAACCTAATTCCACCGCCGCAACTTCCTCAGATCCACGAGATCCCATCTTGGGGCCTGTTAGGAGCTCACGGAGGGGGCATCCACCATGGAGGCCTTCTAGATCAACACCATGGCGTCTCCGATGAAGTGTGACTAGTTTACTTCAGACCTTGGTCCATAGCTAGTAGCTAGATGGCTTCTTCTCTCTTTTGGATCTCAATACAATGTTCTCCCCTCTCTCATGGAGATCTATTCGATGTAATCTTCTTTTTGCGGTGTGTTTGTTGAGACCGATGAATTGTGGGTTTATGATCCAGCTTATCTATCAATAATATTTGAATCTTCTCTGAATTATTTTATGTATGATTGAGTTATCTTTGCAAGTCTCTTCGAATTATCCGTTTGGTTTGGCCAACTAGATTGGTAGTTCTTGCAATGGGAGAAGTGCATGGCTTTGGGTTCAATCTTGCGGTGTCCTTACCCAGTGACAGAAAGGGTTGCAAGGCACGTATTGTATTGTTACCATCGAGGATAACAAGATGGGGTATTTATCATATTGCATGAATTTATTCCTCTACATCATGTCATCTTGCTTAAGGCGTTACTCTGTTTTAACTTAATACTCTAGATGCATCTTTGGATAGCCGTCGATGAGTGGAGTAATAGTAGTAGATGCAGAATCGTTTCGATCTACTTGTCTTGGACGTGATGCCTATATACATGATCATACCTAGATATACTCATAACTATTCTCAATTACATCAATTGCTCAACAGTAATTTGTTCACCCACCGTAGAATACTTATGCTCTTGAGAGAAGCCACTAGTGAAACCTATGGCCCCGGGTCTATTCTCATCATATCAATCTCCATCACTTTTATACTTGCCTTGTTTTTACTTTGCTTTTTACCCTTCACTTTTCATCTTTATACCAAAAATACCAAAAATATTATCTCTATCAGATCTCACTCTCGTAAGTGACCGTGAAGGGATTGACAACCCCTAATCGCGTTGGTTGTGAGTAGCTATCATTTTGTGCAGGTATGAGGGACTTGTGCGTGGCCTCCTACTGGATTGATACCTTGGTTCTCAAAAAATGAGGGAAATACTTACGCCATCTTGTGCTGCATCATCCTCTCCTCTTGGGAAAACCAACGCAAGCTCAAGACGTAGAAAGAAGGATTTACGGCGCCCGTTCTTGGGAGTCTACGCAAAAGTCAACATACCAGGTACCCATCACAATCCCTATCTCTCCCATTGCATTATTTGCCATTTGCCTCTCGTTTTCCTCTCCCCCACTTCACCCTTGCCGTTTTATTCGCCCTCTCTTTTCCGCTTGCTTCTTGTTTTCTTGTGTTACCATGTGCCTTATATTTGCATGCATCTTTGCTTGCTAAAAGTCTATTGTTATGGATCCACTTAAAGTGTTCTACTTGGATCATCTTGATCCTTATCTTTCGTCTTTGAAACCCCAACTAGCCTAGTTGATGGGAAATCTTTAGATGAGCATGCTCATTTTGTAAAGGCCACCGTTTGTCTAAAAAAGGGAGACTCTTACGGTATCATATAAATAGTCTGCTATGCTATGCTTTGAATCTTTGTGAAATGTGTGATTTTACCTGTTGCTCTAAGAGCCCTAAAAAACACCTTCCCTACCTATGTGAGTTCACTGATAATGAATCTTATCTTCTTATGCAAGGGGTGTTTATATTTACTATGATATCGAACAAATTGAAGAATTTGTCGTTTTTAAGGGTGCTCATGAAGCTTCTTCTTTGATTGAAAAGTATGATTTTACTCTCAACAAATCTGAATATTCCATCATACTTAAATATTGCAATGAAAACCTTGCTCATAGTGTCTATGTCTAAGAATTTATTGAAAGAATGACCATTGCTTTGGAAGAAAATAATGATACATGAATCTATAGATAATGATGATTCCGATGATTTGGTTGAAATATCCCTTGATGAACATGATGCTTGCTATTCTTGTGGCCAGATGCCAATATTTATGAAGACGAATTTGCTATAGTTCCTTATGTTAAAAATGAGATTGTTGCTATTGCACCCGTGCTTGATAGTTCCCTGGATGAAAAGCATGATTTCAATGATTTTACTATAAATTCTCTTTATGTCAATTGTGCTAATAATATGCCAAACCCTAAGCTTGGGGATGCTAGTTTTGCTATGAATACTACTTTTTGCAATGATCATGATCGGGGTGATTCTTCTTATGATCT
Source organism: Aegilops bicornis (assembly GCA_021605145.1). Lineage (NCBI taxonomy): Eukaryota > Viridiplantae > Streptophyta > Magnoliopsida > Poales > Poaceae > Aegilops > Aegilops bicornis. Next base: position 700,345,253 of record CM038673.1, on the reverse strand, counting down.
TGAAAATTTATTTAGTCCCCATGATAAAAGTGGGCTTGGAGAAATCATGACTTTAGTTAATGATAATCCCACTATTTTTGAAGAGTGTCAACTTCACATACATGTGGATCATGTTGAGAAGATGTTATGTGATAGCTATATTGTTGAATTTTCGTATGATCCTACATGTAATTATTATGAGAGAGGAAAATATGGTTGTAGAAACTTCCATGCTACTAAATTACCTCTCGTTATGTTGAGATTGCTATTGTTCCTTTCCACTTCCTTGCATATGCTAGTTTTTGCTTGCTATGATAATTTTTTTTCTATAAGATTCCTATGCATAGGAAGTATGTTAGACTTAGATGTGTTTGTTATGTGTTCTTCATGATGCTCTCTTTATGTTTTAATTCCTATCCTTTATGCGAGCATCATTGAAATCATTATGCCTAGCTAGGGGTGTTAAACGATAGCGCTTGTTGGGAGGCAACCCAATTTTATTTTTATTTTTTTTTGTTTTTGCTTCTGTTTAGGAATAAATAATCCATCTAGCCTCTGTTTAGATGTGGTTTTATATTTTAATTAGTGTTTGTGCCAAGTTAAACCTATTGGATCTTCTTGGATGATAGTTATTTGATCTTGCTATAGTTTCCAGAAACTTTGCGCTCAGTGCCCGAATTGTTAAAAATCACCAGAACGTGATAAAATATTGATTCCAATTTCTTCTGATCAATAAACAAATTTTCCAGGTCGTCTAAATTTGGTAGAATTTTTTGAGTTCCAAAATTTTGCGTTAGTTACAGATTACTACAGACTGTTCTGTTTTTGATAGATTCTGTTTTGCGTGTGTTGTTTGCTTATTTTAATGAATCTATGGCTAGTAAAATAGTTTATGATCCATAGAGAAGTTGGCATATAGTAGTTTAAACACCAATATAAATAAATAATGAGTTCCTTACAGTATATTAAAGTAGTCTTTTGTTTTCTTTCTCTAACGGAGCTCACGAGATTACTATTGAGTTTTGTGTTGTGAAGCTTTCAAGTTTTGGGTGAATTCTTTTGATGGATTATGGAACAAGGAGTGGCAAGAGCCTAAGCTTGAGGATGCCCATGGCACCCCCAAGATAATCCAAGGACACCAAAAGTCAAAGCTTGGGGATGCCGGAAGGCATCCCTCTTTAAATCCACTTCCATTGGTAATTTACTTGGAGCTATATTTTATTCACCACATGATAAGTGTTTTGCTTGGAGCGTCTTGTATTATTTGTGTCTTTGCTTGTTAGTTTACCACAATCATCCTTGCTGTACACACCTTTTGAGAGAGCCATACATGAATTGGAATTTGATAGAATACTCTATGGGCTTCACTTATATCTTTTGAGCTTGATAGTTTTGCTCATAGTGCTTCACTTATATCTTTTGAGCGTGATAATTTTTGCTCTAGTACTTCACTTAGATCTTTTAGAGCACGGTGGTGGATTTGTTTTAAAGAAACTATTGATCTCTCATGCTTCACTTAGATTATTTTGAGAGTCGTTAATAGCATGGTAATGTGCTTAATATTAATATACTTGGTATTCAAGATATGTGAAACTTTCTTTTGAGTGCGTTGAATACTAAGATAAGTTTGATGCTTGATAATTGTTTTGAGATATGGAGGTGATAATATGAAATTCGTGCTAGTTGAGTAGTTGTGAATTTGAGAAATGCTTGTGTTGAAGTTTGCAAATCCCGTAGCATGCATTATGGTTAAAGTTGTGTAACAAATTTGAAACATGAAGTGTACTGGCTTGTGCATCCTTACAAGTGGCGGTCGGGGACGACGATGGTCTTTTCCTACCAATATATCCCCTAGGAGCATGCGCGTAGTACTTGATTTTGATGACTTCTAAATTTTTGCAATAAGTATATGAGTTCTTTTGACTAATGTTGAGTCCATGGATTATACGCACTTTTACCTTTCCGCCTTTGCTAGCCTCTTCGGTACCGTGCATTGCCCTTTCTCACCTTGAGAGTTGGTGCAAACTTTGTCGGTGCATCCAAACCCCGTGATATGATACGCTCTATCACACATACACCCACCATATACCTTCCTCAAAACAACGACCATACCTACCTATCATGGCATTTCCATAGCAATTCCGAGATATATTTCCATGCAACTTTCCACCATTCCGTTTATTATGACACGCTCCATCATTGTCATATTGCTAGCATGATCACGTAGTTGACATCGTATTTGTGGAAAAGCCACCGTTCATAATTCTTTCATACATGTCACTCATGTTTCATTGCATATCCCGGTACACCGCCGGAGGCATTCATATAGAGTCATATTTTGTTCTAAGTATCGAGTTGTAATTGTTGAGTTGTAAGAAAAATAAAAGTGTGATGATCATCATTATTAGAGCATTGTCCCAAGTGAGGAAAGGATGATGGAGACTATGATTCCCCCACAAGTCGGGATGAGACTTCGGACGACAAATAAAAAATAATTATAAAAAAAGAGGCCAAAAAAGAAGAAGAGAAAATGCCCAAATAAAAAAATGAGAGAAAAAGAGAGAAGGGACAATGTTACTATCCTTTTACCACACTTGTGCTTCAAAGTAGCACCAAGATCTTCATGATAGAGAGTCTCTCATTTTGTCACTTTCATATACTAGTGGGAATTTTTCATTATAGAACTTGGCTTGTATATTCCAATGATGGGCTTCCTCAAATGCCCTAGGTCTTCGTGAGCAAGCGAGTTGGATGCACACCCACTTAGTTTCTTTTGTTGAGATTTCATATACTTATAGCTCTAGTGCATCAGTTGCATGGCAATCCTACTCACTCACATTGATATCTATTGATGGGCATCTCCATAGCCCGTTGATACGCCTAGTTGATGTGAGACTATCTTCCCTCCTTTTTTTCTTCTCCACAACCACCGTTCTATTCCACATATGGTGCTATATCCATGGCTCACGCTCATGTATTGTGTGAAGATTGAAAACGTTTTGAAAATGTTAAAGTATGAAACAATTGCTTGGCTTTTCATCGGGGTTGTGCATGATTTAAATACTTTGTGTGGGGAAGATGGAGCATAGCCGGACTATATGATTTTGTAGGGATAACTTTCTTTGGCCATGTTATTTTGACAAGACATAATTGCTTAGTTAGTATGCTTGAAGTATTATTTTTTATGTCAATATGAACTTTTGTCTTGAATCTTTCGGATCTGAATATTCATACCATGATTAAGAAGATTTACATTGAAATTATGCCAAAGTATCACTCCGCATCAAAAATTCTCTTTTTATCATTTACCTACTCGAGGACGAGCAGGAATTAAGCTTGGGGACCGCGTAAAAGAGATGAGGATGGTGATGTTGATGAAGACGATCACCGCGGCGATGATTCCCCTACCGATGGCGCTCCGGCGCCACCTAGAGAGAGGAGGAGAGGGTCTCCCCCTTGTGCTTCCTCCTCCATGGCCTCTCCCCTGGATGGGGAGAGGTTCCCCCTCTGGTCCTTGGCCTTCATGGCGATGATGGCCCCTTCGAAAACCTTCCCCATGGTCTCCGGTGATGATGGCCCACTCCGGCAAGGTGCCAGAGAGGGCCTAGTTTGATTTCTCATGGCTACGGAGGCTTGCGGCGGCGGAAATTCCGATCTAGTTTATTTTGTAGAGGTTTGGGCATTTATAGGAGAGGATGGTGTCGAGAACAAGTCAGGGGGCCCGACGGGGAGTCCACGAGGCACAGGGGCGCGCCCTAGGGGGATGGGCGCGCCCTCCACCCTCGTGGGGCCCACGGGCCTCCCCTCCGGTAACTCTTTGTTACAGTATTTTTTATATTTCCCAGAAAAATTCTCCGTTGATTTTCATCACACTCCAAGAACTTCTATTTCTGTACAAAAACAACACCATGGTAGTTCTGCTGAAAACAGCGCCAGTCCGGGTTAGTTCTAATCAAATCATACCAAAATCATATAACACTATTGTAAACATGGCATGAATACTTCATAAATTATAGATATGCTGGAGACGTATCAATATGCGTGATTGCTTATAGCCTCGTATTTCTTCTCTGATATTTGGTTTTTGTTTGGCCAACTTGATCTATTTATCTTGCAATGGGAAGAGGTTCTTTGTAGTGGGTTCAATCTTACGGTGCTTGATCCCAGTGACAGAAAGGGAACCGACACGTATGTATCATTGCTACTAAGGATAAGAAGATGAGATCTATATCTGCCGCAATAGATAAATGGATCTCATCTACATCATGTCATCGTTCATATTGCATTACTCCATTTTCTCTTGAACTTAATACACTAGATGCATGCCAGATAGCGGTCGATGTGTGGAGTAATAGTAGTAGATGCAGGCAGGAGTCGGTCTATTAATCTTGGACGTGATGCCTATATAATGATCATTGCCAGGATATCATCATGATTATTTGAAGTTCTATCAATTGCCCAACAATAACTGTTTTCCCCCCGTTTGCTATTTTTCTCGAGAGAAGTCACTAGTGAAACCCACGGCCCCCGGTTCTCTTTTTATCATATTTGCCTTTGCGATCTATTTTCCTTTGCATTTATTTTCAGATCTATTAAACCAAAAATACAAAAATACCTTGCTGTAATTTATCTGTTTCGCGATCTATTTATCCCATCCACCACTTTCTACCTCACGTTTTTCCCTATCTTGAGGCACCATACCCGAAAGGGATTGACAACCCCTTTAACACGTCGGGTTGCGAGTATTTGTTATTTTTGTGCAAGTGCTATTTACGTGGTGTGAGGAGGTTCTCCTAATGGTTCGATAACCTTGGTCTCATCACTGAGGGAAATACCTACCATCGCTATACTGCATCATCCCTTCCTCTTTGGGGAAATACCGACGTAGTTCTAACAGACATCAAAAGGAATTTCTGGCGCCGTTGCCGAGGAAGGATCACGTCAAGTTAGTCTCCCGTCAACTCGCCAATTTCTGGCGCCGTTGCCGGGGAGGATCTTCAACAACAACCAGGTTCCTAATCACAAATCTCATCTCCTTGCAATTTACATTATATGCCATTTGCCTCTCGTTTTCCTCTCCCTCACTTCACAAAAAATTGTCGTTTCATTCGCCCTCTTTTTTGTTCGTCGTTTTCTCGTCAGATCTGTTTTTGAGTGCAATCTTGTTGCGTAGTCATCATGACTCAAGAGAACACCAAGTTGTGTGATTTCTCAAATACCAAAAACAATGATTTTATTAGCACTCCGATTGCTCCTCCTGCCACTAGTGTGGAGTCTTGTGATATTAATACTGCTTTGTTGAATCTTGTCATGAAAGATCAATTTGCCGGTACTCCTAATGAGGATGTCGCGTCCCATCTTAACACATTCGTAGAATTATGCGGTATGCAAAAGAAAAAAAGATGTGGACAATGATGTTGTGAAGTTGAAATTATTTCCGTTTTCTTTGCGAGATCGCGCTAAAATTTGGTTTTCGTCTTTGCCTCGCAATAGTATCGATTATTCAAACAAGTGCAAAGATGCTTTTATCACTAAGTATTTTCCGCCCGCAGAAATTACTTCCCTTAGAACCCAAATCATGAATTTCAAGCAACTTGAACATGAGCATGTTGCACAATCTTGGGAAAGGATGAAATTGATGCTTAGGAATTGCCCAACTCATGGGTTAAATCTTTGGATGATCATACAAAAATTTTATGCGGGATTGAATTTTGTTTCTCGTAATCATTTAGATTCCGCTGCGGGAGGGGCGGGGGGTACTTTTATGGAAATTACTTTGGGTGAAGCTACTACATTTCTAGACAATATCATGGCAAATTATTCGCAATGGCATACCGAAGGAGCTCCTACCAGTAAAAAAGTCAATTCGGTAGAAGAAATAAATTCTTTGAGTGAATAGGTTGATGCTCTTATGAAGTTGGTTGCTAATAAAAGTTCTCCTATTGATTTTAATGATGTGCCTTTGTCTACTTTGATTGAGCAAAATAGTGATGACATAGATGTAAATTTTGTCTCATGAAATAATTTCAACAATAATGCTTATAGAGGTGATTTTAATCCTAGGCCTTTTCCTAGTAATTCCTCTAATAATTATGGTAATTCCTATGGTAATCCCACCTACAATAATAATAGAAACACCTCTGATCTTGAGAACAATATTAAAGAATTTATCAATACACAAAAAGCTTTCAACACTTCGATAGAAGAAAAGTTAAATAAAATTGATGATTTGTCTAGAAGTGTTGATAGAATTACTCATGATGTAGAAACTCTCAAGATGAAATTTTTTGTCCCTAAAGTTGAAGAATCAATTACAGCTCTTTATGTTTCTATGGATGAAAGTAAGAAAAGTACCGCTATGCTTAGAGCTAAAAGAGAATTTTTAGAAAAAGCGTTTTCTAGTGATTACTATCATAAAAGTGATGAAGATATTAAAGTGATTGGTGTTTCTTCTATTGATTCTTTGTTTAGTAAGATTGATGAAAAGGGTACTAGAGAAGAGTCAACTTTAGTTAGAAGGCGTCCCTATGATTCGGAGGGTGAAAATCTTGTTGAAAAAATTGATAAAAGTGGGTTTGGAGAGGTCAAGACTTTAACTATTGATGTGCCCACTATTTTGGATTACAAATACTTTAATTATGATAGTTGCTCTTTGGTAGATTGTATTTCTTTGTTGCAATCCATGATAAATTCAACCCATGCTTATGAACAAAATAAAGCTTTTACTAAACATATTGTTGATGCCATGATTAAAGCTTTTGAAGAAAATTTGGAATTAGAAGTTTCAATTCCTAGAAAATTGCATGATGAATGGGAAACTACTATCAAAGTCAAGATTAAATGTTATGAGTGTTTTGCTTTATGTGACTTGGGTGCTAGTGTTTCTACAATCCCGAAATATTTATGTGATGTGCTTGGTCTTACCGATATTGAAGAATCCTCTTTAAATTTGCACTTAGTGGATTCTACTATTAAAAAGCCTATGGGAAGAATTAATGATGTTCTTATTCTTGCAAACAGGAATTATGTGCCCATAGACTTTATTGTTCTTGATATTGATTGCAATCCGTCTTGTCCAATTATTCTTGGTAGACCATTTTTGCGTACTATTGGTGCCGTGATTGATATGAAAGAAGGCAATATCTCTACTCCTATAAAAAACCGAGTTGGTGATGATGGTGTGCCTGCCATCTTATAATGTAGACCGTCCGATCGATATCTGATGGATAGAAAGCAAACTATGACAATTTTACAAAATATACCCACACATCTCTCCACATTTATAGATAAGGCCTTGCCTCGTTCATCCTTATCTCACACAATCTCATTGCTGAGCAATTAAAAAAGGAAGTCTCTGGAATGATCTGGCATGGTGGCCGATGCCGGTGCCGTCCATCCCCATGCCTCCACCCAGTCCGACCACCAGTCACCACCACGCCCCACTCCTCCTCACCTTATTTATCATCTTTCTCGAGATATCATTTTTTCGATGAAATTCTCGAGATACCATTTTTTCGATAAAATTCTCGAATATCATTAGTTTTTACACATGGGATTACTCCTGCATGGGTCAATCACAATAGGTGTTTTGTAAAAAAAATGCATCTTGATGTTCCGTGCAATGCACGGGCATCTTGCTAGTTAAATTTCAATTTCCACTAAGGAAGGGAATGGAAAACTTCCCTAGAACAATAATTAGGCCACCATATGAATCAATCATGAGTGCATCTTATGGATCTAGAACCAAAGATGACAAAACTTAGATCTTACGCGTTATGCCTAGCTAGGGGCGTAAAACAATAGCGCTTGTTGGGAGGCAACCCAATGAATAAAATTTATTTTTGCTTTTTGATTTCTGTTCTGGAGTGTTAGCACAATTATGCTACTGTTATGATTGTGTTTTTTGTGTTCTAATTAGTTTTTGTGACAAGCAATGCCTTTGGGAAGACTTGGGTGAAAGTTTAATTGATCTTGCTGAAAAACAGAAACTTTTGCGCTCACCAGATTCGTTGTAATTTTTTACAGAAGAGTTATTTTAAGTTGATTCTTTTTGCAGAGGATTAATAGTCAAATTCCTCACTTCCACCAATTTATTTCATAATTTTTGGAGTTACAGAAGTATTCGAAATTTGTCAGATTGCTACAGACTGTTATGTTTTTGACAGATTCTGTTTTCTTTGCGTTGTGTGCTTGTTTTGATGATTCCATGGTTTTATTTAGTGCGTTTTTGCCATAGAAAAGTTGGAATACAGTATATATAATGAAAAAACAGAATAAGAATAGGTTTGCTACAGTACTTATAGTAGTGTTTTGGTTTCTTATACTAACGGATCTCACGAAGGTTTTGTTTGAGTTTTGTGTGATTGAAGTTTTCAAGTTTTAGGTTATCTTACGATGGATGAAGGAATAAGGATAAGCAAAAGGCTAAGCTTGGGGATGCCCGAGGAACCCCAAGATAATATTCAAAGAAGTAGCAAGCAACTAAGCTTGGGGATGCCCCCCGAGTGGCATCCCCGCTTTCTTCTAACGACCATCGGTATTTTACTTGAAACTATATTTTTATTCGTCACATGATATGAGTTTTGCTTGGAGCGTCTTGTATGGTATGAGTCTTTGCTTGTTTTGCTTTGTGTTTTAAGTTTTGAATCCTTGCTGGACACACCCTTTTTAGAGAGCCAAAAATTATGCTATGCTTGCTCCTATGCTTCACTTAAATTTTTAGAGCCATGGACTTGCTCTAGTACTTCACTTATATCTTTTTGAGCACGGTGTGCTTTGCTAATTTTGAAGAAATGCTCTCATGCTTCACTTAGATTTATTTGGGAGTTAGTAAAGTTTTAAGAAATTCTCTCTTGCTTCACTTAGATTATTTTGAGAGAAAGAAAAAATTATGCTCATGATCTTCACTTATATTTGTTTGAGATTATCAAAAGCAACATACGAAAATAGTCCCAAAGTGATAGATATCCAAGGAGGATATAATAAACACTTTCATGAAGATCATTGGACAAAATAAACTTGATTCTTAGTAATAGTTTTGAGATATGACGATATGATATGTGAGTCATGTTGATGAGTAATTGTGCTTTATTAAGAATATTGATGTTAAGGTTTGTGATTCCCTATGCAAGCACGAAAGTCAATAGTTATGCAATGAAATTTATATCCTACTTATGGTGCATTATTCGGTGTTACTTTTGCTTAATGCTTGGGTACGAGATTTTTTGCTTTTTGGTTGGTCGCTTCTCAATATTTTTGCTAGCCTTCATTTTGCACTAAGTATGATCACTATTGTGCGTCCAAAACCCTTCAAACCACTTTTGCCATATGAGTCCACTATACCTACCTATATGTGGTACTGCCATGCCGTTCTAAGCAAATTTGCATGTGCCATCTCTAATGTTCAAAATAAATTTCTCTTTTGTGTGCTCTACTACTCGCGAGGCGGTAAAGGGTAGCCAATATTTTCCATGCTAGATGTGTTATTCTCACGATGAGTGTTTATTCGCTTGTCATTGCACGAGAGTACGTCAAAGGTAATAGGGATGCCCAGTCCCAAAATGAAAAATGAATTTACTTTATGTTGTCAAATAATAAATTCCTTGGAAAGTGTTGGTATGGAGGGCACCCGTGGATACGGCTAGCCATGGAAAGTGAAAGTTATGGTGGAAAAAGGAATAAACTTTATTTTCTGTTTGGGAACCGCCTATGATGTATCTAGTATGGAAAGTGTCGGGATGCTCCAAGTCGTTTTCGTTGGTAGGAAAAGTATGCCTCTCAAAAATAATTTTATCTCTCAATTTAAGCTTTGAGCTCTGGCACCTCTACAAATCCCTACTTCCTCCGCGAAGGGCCTTTCTTTTACTTATGCAATTTTTATTTTTGAATTTGAGTCTCCATCTTCTCTTATAAAGCACCAACTAAGGGGCACTATGATCGTATTTGAGCATTTGGTGTAGCTAATATTCGACTGTGTTTCATGAATGGATCAATGATTGAGCATAATGGGCTAGGGATAACTTGCTTTAGTGTTGATATTTTGAAATACATGGTTGCTTGTTGGTATGCTTGAGTATTAAAGTCTTGATGTCAAAACTAGACTATTGCTTTGAATCATATAAAAGTCCATATGTCCATGCTATAAAGAAAAGAATGTGATGAACATGTTAGGCAGCATTCCACATCAAAAATTCTGTTTTTATCATTTACCTACTCGAGGACGAGCAGGAATTAAGCTTGGGGATGCTGATACGTCTCCAATGTATCTACAATTTTTGATTGTTCCATGCTGTTATATTATCATTCTTGAATGTTTTACAATCATTTTATACTCATTTTATATCATTTTTTTGTACTAACCTATTGACATAGTGTCGAATGCCAGTTGCTGTTTCCTGCATGTTTTTTACATAGCAGGAAATCAATATCAAATGGAGTCCAAATGCAACGCAACTCCTGGAGGATTTTTTTGGGCCAGAAGAAAGCCAATGGGCCAAGGAAGCACCTGAGGGGCTTCTGGAGGTGAGCAGCACCCACCAGGGCGCGCCAGGAGGTCCAGGCATGCCCTAGGGGGTTGTGCCCACCTCGGGTGGCCCCCGAACCACCTCTCTGCTATATAAATAACCAAATATTCCAGAAATCCTAGGGGAGTCGACGAAATATTGATCCATCCGCCACAGAATCCAGAACCACCAGATCCAATCTAGACACCATCATGGAGGAGTTCACCACTTCCATTGGTGCCTCTCCTATGATGCGTGAGTAGTTCTTTGTAGACCTACGTGTCCGTAGTTAGTAGCTAGATGGCTTCCTCTCTCTCTCTCTCTTGATTATCAATACAATGGTCTCTTGGATATCCATATGATCTAAGTCTTTTGGCGGTGTGTTTGTTGGGATCCGATGAACTTTGAGTTTATGATCAGATCTATGTTTTTATCCATGAAAGTTATTTGAGTCTTCTTCGATCTCTTATATGCGTGATTGCTTATAGCCTCGTATTTCTTTTCTGATATTTGGGTTTTGTTTGGCCAACTTGATCTATTCATCTTGCAATGGGAAGAGGTGCTTTGTAGTGGGTTCGATCTTACGGTGCTTGATCCCAGTGACAGAAAGGGAACCGACACGTATGTATCATTGCTACTAAGGATAATAAGATGAGATCTATATCTTCCGCAATAGTTAAACGGATCTCGTCTACATCATGTCATTGTTCTTATTGCATTACTCCGTTTTCTCATGAACTTAATACACTAGATGCATGCTGGATAGCGGTCGATGTGTGGAGTAATAGTAGTAGATGCGGGCAGGAGTCGGTATACTAATCTTGGACGTGATGCCTATATAATGATCATTGCCTGGATATCCTCATGATTATTTGAAGTTCTATCAATTGCCCAATAGTAATTGTTTTCCCGTCGTTTGCTATTTTTTCTTGAGAGAAGCCACTAGTGAAACCTACGGCCCCCGTGTCTCTTTTCATCATATTTGCCTTTGCGATCTATTTTCTCTTGCATTTATTTTCAGATCTATTAAACCAAAAATACAAAAAATCCTTGCTGCAATTTATTTTTTCCGCGATCTATTTATCCTATCCACCACTTTTTACCTCACGTTTTTGCCTATATTGAGGCGCCGTACCCGAAAGGGATTGACAACCCCTTTAACACATCAGGTTGCGAGTATTTGTTATTTGTGTGCAGGTGTTGTTTACGTGGTGTGAGGAGGTTCTCCTACTGGTTCGATAACCTTGATCTCATCACTGAGAGAAATACCTACTGTCGCTATACTGCATCATCCCTTCCTCTTTGGGGAAATACCGACGTAGTTCTAGTAGACATCAAAAGGAATTTCTGGCGCCGTTGCCGGGGAAGGATCACGTCAAATTAGTCTCCCGTCAACTTGCCAATGACCACAATCGATGAACTAACCTACATGGTTAACATCAGGAGTGCTGGCGAGGTATCACCCTCGGCACCCGATAGTAACCCAGTAGTGTCATGCAACAAAGGGGGTGATGTGCGGTGTCGGGGCCTGGACGTCGATCACGTTGATCGAGTCATCGAACAGAAAGCGGGGCAACTGATACAAGGTGGGGTTCACTGATGGATCTCTAACCAACCTATGCTAAGCAGTTTAGAATAAGCAGGTAAGGTATGTAAGCAGGTAACAAAAACAGGCTATGCATCGAAATAGGATCATACAAAAGCGGTAGAAGTTCTAATGCAAGCAAGAGAGGGATTGAAATGGGCGATATCGGAATGAACAAGGGGGGTTTGCTTGCCTGGTTGCTCTGCGGCAAAGGCAGGGCCGTCAGTGGTGTCGTCGGTCTCCAGAGCTGCGTCGGTCTCGAGGTCTACGTTGGTACTGGTATGTACCGAGAGAGAGAGGAGGGGGAGGAAACAAATAAATACACAACAATCATATGCAACACAGAGTATGCTATGCTAATGCGCAGCGCAGGGTTGCCTAAAGATATATCTAAGTCATATTAGTTATTTTAGGATTTAAGTTGGATTTATTGATCGGTTCATATGCACTATTCATCTACCAAAACCGGGCTAAAAGTTACGGATTCACCTACATAGATGGTTCCGACATGGTAACACATGACACAATCAGATTCGTCTCATCATTCCGATCAACTTTCATGTAGAATTTTTTTTGATCCGAGCTACGGTTTATTTTCTACAATTTTTTTAAAGATTATAGCATTTTTGGGAATTATATAAATTAACAGAAATGAAATATTACGTCAGCAATGATGTCAACATGAGGTCAGCTAGTCAACTGCCACTGTTCAGGTCAAACCTGACAGTGGGTCCTACTTGTCATAGGTAGAGGACTAAACATGGTCTTGTTTAGTTTAAACAGAGTTAAGTAGTAGCTAGGCCCCACGTGTCAGTGAGTTATTAGACTAACTAATTAACTAATTAATTAATAGATTTAATTAGCACTTTTAGTTAATTATAAAATTGTTTTATGCGGCGGGGCCCGCTGGTTAGTGACAGTAACTGCCACATCGGTGGCGCTGACCAGGTCAACTGGTCAACTGGGCCCGCGGGACCCTATTGCCAATGGCTCAGGGCGGCCCACTGGTCAGGCCACGTCGGAGCCGGCGCCGGAAAATGCTCCGGCGAGCCTCCCAGCGCGGCGAACTCACCGGAGGGGCTCGGGATTCGGCTACGGCGAGCCAAATCGGGCGCGGTTTCTTGCGTTCGAAAGCTAGCACTCGCGCGCATCGTATGGTGCTAATGGTTTTACCAGGGGATGGCCGGAAGACTGCCGGCGACGTGTGGTGGCGGTGGTGGCTTTCGGGCGTGCTCGCGCTCATCGCTGCAGGGCACGCCAAGGGCAGCGGATGGTGGCGTTAGACTGCTGGGAGCGTGCTGAGCACGATGCCGTGCTCGGCTGAGCTTGAGGACGAGTGCATTCACGGTGAGGAGTACGGTGGCAGAGGCAAGCTAGGGCGGCAGCTACGGCTAGGGGCGTGGCAAGGCGAGGAAGGAGAGGGGAGAGGAAGTGGAGCTCACCACGCGGGCTCACGGAGGCCCCTCGAGTGATCGGTAGCTCAGAGGGAGGCCGCGGTCGTCTGAGATCACTGGTGACCAAAGACGTGGAAGAGCTCGATCCCGTCGCTGTGGTGGCTTCCGTCTCGCTCCGGTGGCTCCAGATGACATAAAGGATGGAGGCGGAGCGAGCTGGCACGATGGTGAAGCGAGGAGGTCGCGGTGGCCGCGAGTTCTACGGCGGGAGGCCATGACGGCACTCGGGTGAGAAGGGAAAAGGGGATCTGGTGGGGAGGGAGAGAGAGGAGGAGCGAGGGAGAGGAGGGGGTCGAGCTAGGGTTAGCGGGAGGGTCGACGATGACATTGTAGATGGCGGGAAGAGGCCGGATGGCTGCCGCATGGCCATCCTGAAGGAAATATGCCCTAGAGGCAATAATAAAGTTATTATTTATTTCCTTATTTCATGATAAATGTTTATTATTCATGCTAGAATTGTATTAACTGGAAACTTAGTACATATGTGAATACATAGACAAAACATATTGTCCCTAGTATTCCTCTACTTGACTAGCTCGTTAATCAAAGATGGTTATGTTTCCTAACCATAGACATGTGTTGTCATTTGATGAACGGGATCACATCATTAGGAGAATGATGTGATGGACATGACCCATCCGTTAGCTTAGCATTATGATCGTTACAGTTTCATTGCTACTGCTTTCTTCATGACTTATACAAGTTCCTCAGACTATGAGAATATGCAACTCTCGAATACCGGAGGAACACTTTGTGTGCTATCAAACGTCACAACGTAAATGGGTGATTATAAATATGCTCAACAGGTGTCTCCGAAGGTGTTTGTTGGGTTGGCATAGATCGAGATTAGGATTTTTCACTCGGTGTTTCAGAGAGGTATCTCTGGGCCCTCTCGGTAATACTCATCACTATAAGCCTTGCAAGCATTATGACTAATGAGTTAGTTGCGGGATGAAGTATTACGGAACGAGTAAAGAGATTTGCCGGTAATGAGATTGAACTAGGTATGATGATACCGACGATCGAATCTTGGGGCAAGTAACATACCGATGACAAAGGCAAAAACGTATGTTGTTATGCGGTTTGACCGATAAAGATCTTCGTAGAATATGTAGGAGCCAATATGAGCATCTAGGTTCCGCTATTGGTTATTGACTGGAGATGTGTCTCGGTCATGTCTACATAGTTCTCGAACTCGTAGGGTCCGCACGCTTAACATTCTATGACAATTTGTATTATGAGTTATGTGTTTTGATGACCGAAGTTTGTTCAGAGTCCCGGATGAGATCACGGACATGACGAGGAGTCCCAAAATGGTCGAGACATAAAGATTGATATATTGGACGACTATATTAGGACACCAGAAGTGTTCCAGAGAAGTTTCGGATAAAACTGGAGTGCCGGAAGGTTACCGGAACCCCCCGGGGGAACTAATGGGCCACATGGGCCTTAGTGGAGAGAGAGAGGGGCGGCCAGGGAAGGCCGTGTGCCCCCATCCCCTTGGGTCCGAATTGGACTAGAGAAGCGGGGGGGGCTCCTTCTCTCTCCCTCTCATTCCTTCCCTCTCTCCTCTTGGTGGAATCCTACTAGGACTAGTAGTCCTAGTAGGACTCCCTTAATGGGCGCCCTAGGAGGGCCGGCCGGCCTCCCCCTTGCTCCTTTCTATACGGGGGCAGGGGGCACCCTAGAACAAACAAGTTGATCTTTTAGCCGTGTGCGGTGCCCCCCTCCACAGTTACACACCTCAATCATATAGTCGTAGTGCTTAGGCGAAGCCCTGTGCCGGTAACTTCATCATTACCGTCGCCACGCCATCGTGCTGACGAAACTCTCCCTCGGCCTCAAGTGGATCAAGAGTACAAGGGACGTCATCAAGCTGAACGTGCGCTGAACGCGGAGGTGCCATACGTTCACTGCTTGGATCGGTTGGATCGTGAAGACATTCGACTACATCAACCGCATTAACTAAACGCTTCCGCTTTCGATCTATGAGGGTATGTGGACACACTCTCCCCTCTCGTTGCTATGCATCACATAGATAGATCTTGCATCATCATAGGAATTTTCTTGAAATTACCGCGTTCCCCAACAGTGGCATCCGAGCCAAGTCTATGCGTAGATGTTATATGCACGAGTAGAACACAAAGAGTTGTGGGCAATAATGGTCATACTGCTTACCACCAACGTCTTACTTTGATTCGGCGGTATTGTTGGATGAAGCGACCCGGACCGACATTACATGACCGCGTTCATGAGACTGGTTCTACCGACATGCTTTTGCACAAAGGTGGCTGGCGGGTGTCTGTTTCTCCAACTTTAGTTGAATCAAGTTTGACTACACCGGTCCTTGTAGAAGGTTAAAACATCACACTTGACGAAAAAAACCGTTACGGTTTTGATGCGTAGGTAAGAACGGTTCTTCCTAGAAGCCCGTAGCAACCACGTAAAACTTCCAACAACAAAGTAGAGGACGTCTAACTTGTTTTTGCAGGGCTTGCTGTGATGTGATATGGTCAAGGCATGATGTGATATAAACTATTGTATGAGATGATCATGTTTTGTAACAAAGTTAACGGCAACTGGCATGAGCCATATGGTTGTCGCTTTATTGTATGCAATGCAATCACCATGTAATTGTTTTACTTTATCACTAAGTGCTAGAGATAGTCGTAGTAACAATAGTTGGCAAGACGACAATGATGCTACGATGGAGATCAAGGTGTCGCGCCGGTGACGATGGAGATCATGACGATGCTTCAGTGATGGAGATCATGAGCACAAGATGATGATGGACATATCATGTCACATATTTTGATTGCATGTGATGTTATCTTTTATGCATCTTATTTTGCTTAGTATGGCAGTAGCATCATAAGATGATCCCTTACTAAATTTCAAGGTACAAGTGTTCTCCCTGAGTATGCACCGTTGCTACAGTTCGTCGTGCCGAGACACCACATGACGATCGGGTGTGATAAGCTCTACGTTCACATACAATGGGTGCAAGCCTGTTTTTTGCACACGCAGAATACTCGGGTTAAACTTGACGAGCCTAGCATATGAAGATATGGCCTCGGAACACTAAGACCGAAAGGTCGAACATGAATCATATAGTAGATATGATCAACATAGTGATGTTCACCATTGAAAACTACTCCATCTCACGTGATGATCGGACATGGTTTAGTTGATTTGGATCAGGTGATCATTTAGATGACTAGAGGGATGTCTATCTAAGTGGGAGTTCTTAAGAAATATGATTAATTGAACTTTAATTTATCATGAACTTAGTCCTGATAGTGATTTTGCATGTCTATGTTATTGTAGATCAATGGCCCGTGCTACTGTTCCTTTGAATTCTAATGCGTTCCTAGAGAAAGCTAAGTTGAAAGATGATGGCAGCAACTACATGGACTGGGTCCATAACTTGAGGATTATCCTCATTGCTACACAGAAGAATTACGTCCTGGAAGCACCGTTAGGTGTACCACCCGCGCCAGCAACTGCAGACATTGTGAATGCCTGGCAGACGCGTGTTGATGACTACTCAATAGTTCAGTGTGCCATGCTTTATGGCTTATAATCGGGACTTCAAAGACGTTTTGAACGTCATGGAGCATATGAGATGTTCCAAGAGTTTAAGTTAATATTTCAAGCAAATGCCCTGAGTTGAGAGATATGAAGTCTCCAACAAGTTCTAAAGCTGCAAAATGGAGGATAATAGTTCTGTTAGTGAACACATACTCAGAATATCTTGGTACCATAACCACTTGACTCAGCTAGGAGTTAATCTTCCTGATGATAGTGTCATTGACAGAGTTCTTCAATCACTGACACCAAGCTATAAAGGCTTCGTGATGAACTATAATATGCAAGGGATGAACAAGACTATTCCCGAGCTCTTCGCGATGCTAAAGGCTACGGAGGTAGAAATCAAGAAGGAGCATAAAGTGTTGATGGTCAACAAGACCACTAGTTTCAAGAAAAAGGGCAAAGGGAAGAAGGGGAACTTCAAGAAGAACGGCAAGAAAGTTGCTGCTCAAGAGAACATACCCAAGTCTGGACCTAAGCCTGAAACTGAGTGCTTCTACTGCAAAGGGACTAGTCACTGGAAGCGGAACTGCCCCAAGTATTTGGCAGATAAGAAGGATGGCAAAGTGAAAGGTATATTTGATATACATGTTATTGATGTGTACCTTACTAATGCTCGTAGTAGCGCCTGGGTATTTGATACTGGTTATGTTGCTCATATTTGCAACTCGAAACAGGGGCTACAGATTAAAGGAAGATTGGCTAAGGACGAGGTGACGATGCGCATGAGAAATGGTTCCAAGGTCGATGTGATCACAGTCGGCACGCTACCTCTACATCTACCTTCGGGATTAGTTTTAGAACTGAATAATTGTTATTTGGTGCCAGCGTTGAGCATGAACATTATATCTGGATCTTGTTTCATGCGAGGCGGTTATTCATTTAATCAGAGAATAATGGTTGTTCTATTTATATGAGTAATATCTTTTATGGTCATGCACCCTTGCTGAGTGGTCTACTTTTGTTGAATCTCGATAGTGATCATACACATATTGATAATATTGAAGCCAAAAGATGCAAAGTTGATAATGATAGTGCAACTTATTTGTGGGACTGTCGTTTGGGCCATATCGGTATAAAGCGCATGAAGGAACTCCATGATGATGGAATTTTGGAATCACTTGATTATGAATCACTTGGTGCTTGAAAAATCGTGCCTTATGGGCAAGATGACTAAAACTC
Organism: Aegilops bicornis; assembly: GCA_021605145.1. Classification (NCBI taxonomy): domain Eukaryota; kingdom Viridiplantae; phylum Streptophyta; class Magnoliopsida; order Poales; family Poaceae; genus Aegilops; species Aegilops bicornis. The sequence goes on along the minus strand of CM038673.1, from coordinate 700,326,960 downwards.
CGTTCTCCGGAACAATGGAACGAGCTACTGACTTGTTGGAAATAATACATACATATGTATGCGGTCCAATAAGTATTGAGGCTCATGGTGGGTATCATTATTTTCTTACCTTCACAGATGATTTGAGAAGATATGGTTATATCTACTTAATGAATCATAAGTCTGAAATCTTTGAAAAGTTCAAAGAATTTCATAGTGAAGTGGAAAATCATCGTAACAAGAAAATAAAGTTTCTACGATCTGATCATGGAGGAGAATATTTCAGTTACGAGTTTGGTCTTCATTTGAAACAACATGGGATAGTTTCACAGTTAACGCCACTTGGAACACCACAGTGAAATGGTTTGTCCGAACGACGTAACCGTACTTTATTGGATATAGTATGATCTCTGATGTCTCTTACTGATTTACCGCTATCATTTTGGGGTTATGCTTTAGAGACGGTCGCATTCACTTTAAATAGGGCACCATCAAAATCCGTTGAGACGACGCCTTATGAACTGTGGTTTGGCAAGAAACCAAAGTTGTCGTTTCATAAATTTGGGGCTGCGATGCTTATGTGAAAAAGCTTCAACCTGATAAGCTCGAACCCAAGTCAGAGAAGTGCGTCTTCATAGGATACCCAAAGGACACTATTGGGTACACCTTCTATCACAGATCCGAAGGCAAGATCTTTCTTGCTAAAAATGGATCCTTTCCAGAGAAGGAGTTTCTCTCGAAAGAAGTGAGTGGGAGGAAAGTAGAACTTGATGAGGTAATTGTACCTTCTCCCTTATTGGAAAGTAGTTCATCACAGAAATCAGTTCCAGTGATTCCTACACCAATTAGTGAGGAAGTTAATGATGATGATCATGAAACTTCAGATCAAGTTACTACCGAACCTCGTAGGTCTTCCAGAGTGAGATCCGCACCAGAGTGATACGGTAATCCTATTCTGGAAGTCATATTACTAGACCATGGTGAACCTATGAACTATGAGGAAGCGATGATGAGCCCAGATTTCGCAAAATTGCTTGAGGCCATGAAATCTAAGATGGGATCCATGTATGAGAACAAAGTGTGGATTTTGGTGGACTTTCCCGATGATCGGCAAGCCATAGAAAATAAATGGATCTTCAAGAAGAAGATCGACTCAGACGGTAATGTTACTGTCTACAAAGCTCGACTTGTTGCGAAAGGTTTTCGACAAGTTCAAGGAGTTGACTAGATGAGACTTCCTCACCTGTAGCGATGCTTAAGTTTGTACGAATCATGTTAGCAATCGCTGCATTTTATGATTATGCAATTTGGCAGATGGATGTCAAAACTGCATTCCTGAATGGATTTCTAGAAGAAGAGTTGCATATGATGCAACCAGAATGTTTTGTCGATCCAAAGGGTACTAACAAAGTGTGCAAGCTCCAGCGATCCATTTATGGACTGGTGCAAGCCTCTCGGAGTTGGAATAAACGCTTTGATATTGTGATCAAAGCATATGGTTTTATACAGACTTTTGGAGAAGCCTGTATTTACAAGAAAGTGAGTGGGAGCTCTGTAGAATTTCTAATATTATATGTGGATGACATATTGTTGATTGGAAATGATATAGAATTTTTGGATAGTATAAAGGGATACCTGGATAAGAGGTTTTCCATGAAAGACCTCGGTGAAGCTGCTTACATATTGGGCATCAAGATCTATAGAGATAGATCAAGACGCTTAATTGGACTTTCACAAAGCACATACCTGGATAAAGTTTTGAAGAAGTTCAAAATGGACCAGTCAAAGAAAGGGTTCTTGCCTGTGTTACAAGGTTTGAAGTTGAGTCACACTCAATGCCCGACCACTACAGAAGATAGAGAGAAAATGTCATTCACTATACTTCAGCCATAGGTTCTATTATGTATGCAATGTTGTGTACCAGACCTGATGTGTGCCTTGCTATAAGCATAGCAGGGAGGTACCAAACTAATCCCAGAGTGGAGCACTAGACAGCGGTCAAGAACATCCTGAAGTACCTGAAAATGACTAAGGATATGTTTCTTGTTTATGGAGGTGAAAAAGAGCTCATCGTAAAAACGGTTATGTCGATGCAAGCTTTGACACTGATCTGGATGACTCTAAGTCGCAAACCGGATTTGTATTTTTATTGAATGGAGGAGCTGTTAGTTGGTGCAGTTCCAAGCAGAGCGTCGTGGCGGGATCTACGTGTGAAGCGGACTACATTGATGCTTCGGAAGCAGCAAATGAATGAGTTTGGATGAAGGAGTTCATATCCAATTAGGGTGTCATACCTAGTGCATCGGGTCCAATGAAAATCTTTTGTGACAATACTGGTGCAATTGCCTTGGCAAAGGAATCCAGATTTCACAAGAGAACCAAGCACATGAAGAGACGCTTCAATTCCGTCTGTCATCAAGTGTCGGAAGGGGACATAGAGATTTGAAAGATACATACGGATCTGAATCTTACAGATCTGTTGACTAAGCCTCTTCCACAAGCAAAACATACCAGCACCAAAGCTCCATGGGTGTTAGAATCATTACTATGTGATCTAGATTATTGACTCTAGTGCAAGTGGGAGACTGAAGGAAATATGCCCTAGAAGCAATAATAAAGTTATTATTTCTTTCCTTATTTCATGATAAATGTTTATTATTCATGCTAGAATTGTATGAACCGGAAACTAAGTACATGTGTGAATACATAGACAAAACATATTGTCCCTAGTATGCCTCTACTTGACTAGCTCGTTAATCAAAGATGGTTATGTTTCCTAACCATAGACATGTGTTGTCATTTGATGAACGGTATCAAATCATTAGGAGAATGATGTGATGGACCTGACCCATCCGTTAGCTTAGCATTATGATCGTTACAGTTTCATTGCTACTGCTTTCTTCATGACTTATACAAGTTCCTCAGACTATGAGATTATGCAACTCCCGAATAACGGAGGAACACTTTGTGTGCTATCAAATGTCACAACGTAAATGGGTGATTATAAAGATGCTCTACAGGTGTCTCCGAAGGTGTTTTTGGGTTGGCATAGATCAAGATTAGGATTTGTCCCTCCGTGTTTTGGAGAGGTATCTCAGTCCCCTCTTGGTAATACTCATCACTATAAGCCTTGCAAGCATTGTGACTAATGAGTTAGTTGTAGGATGAAGTATTATGGAAAAACTAAAGAGACTTGCCGGTAACGAGATTGAACTAGGTATGATGATACCGGCAATCGAATCTCGGGGCAAGTAACATACCAATGACAAAGGGAACAACGTATGTTGTTATGCGGTTTGATCGATAAAGATCTTCGTAGAATATGTAGGAGCCAATATGAGCATCTAGGTTCCGCTATTGGTTATTGACCGGAGATGTGTCTCGGTCATGTCTACATAGTTCTCGAACCCGTATGGTCCGTGCGCTTAAGGTTCGATGACGATTTGTATTGTGAGTTATGTGTTTTGATGATCGAAGTTTGTCCGGAGTCTCGGATGAGATCATGGACATGACGAGGAGTCTCAAAATGGTCGAGACGTAAAGATTGATATATTGGACGCCTATATTCGGACACTGGGTTACAGGAACCCCCCCCGGGGGAACTAATGGGCCACATGGGCCTTAGTGGAGAGAGAGAGAGAGAGGGGCGGCTGAAGGAAATATGCCCTAGAGGCAATAATAAAGTTATTATTTATTTCCTTATTCCATGATAAATGTTTATTATTCATGCTAGAATTGTATTAACCGGAAACATAATACATGTGTGAATATATAGACAAGCAGTGTCGATGGTATGCCTCTACTAGACTAGCTCGTTGATCAAAGATGGTTATGTTTCCTAGCCATAGACATGGGTTGTCATTTGATTAACGGGATCACATCATTAGGAGAATGATGTGATTGACATGACCCATTCCGTTAGCTAAGCACACGATCGTTTAGTATGTTGCTATTGCTTTCTTAATGACTTATACATGTTCCTATGACTAAGAGATTATGCAACTCCCGTTTACCGGAGGAACACTTTGTGTGCTATCAAACGTCACAACGTAATTGGGTGATTATAAAGGTGCTCTACAGGTGTCTCCGAAGGTACATGTTGGGTTGGCGTATTTCGAGATTAGGATTTGTCACTATGGTTGTCGGAGAGGTATCTCTGGGCCCTCTCGGTAATGCACATCACTATAAGCCTTGCAAGCAATGTGACTAATGAGTTAGTTGCAGGATGATGCATTACATAACGAGTAAAGAGACTTGCCGGTAATGAGATTGATCTAGGTATTGAGATACCGACGATCGAATCTCGGGCAAGTAACATACCGATGACAAAGGGAACAACGTATGTTGTTATGCGGTTTGACCGATAATGATCTTCGTAGAATATGTAGGAGCCAATATGAGCATCCAGGTTCCGCTATTGGTTATTGACCGGAAACGTGTCTCGGTCATGTCTACATAGTTCTCGAACCCGTAGGGTCCATACGCATATAAGGTTTCGATGGCGATGTTATATTATGAGTTTATGAGTTTTGATGTACCGAAGGAGTTCGGAGTCCCTGATGAGATCGGGGACATGACGAGGAGTCTCGAAATGGTCGAGACGTAAACATCGATATATTGGACGACTATATTCGGACATCGGAAAGGTTCCGAGTGATTCGGGTATTTTTCGGAGTATCGGAGAGTTACGGGAATTCGTATTGGGCCTTAATGGGTCATACGGGAAAGGAGAGAAAGGCCCCAAAGGGTGGCTGCACCCCTCCCCATGGACTAGTCCGAATTGGACTAGGGAGGGGGGCGCCCCCTTCCTTCCTTCTCGTTCTCCCTTCCCTTTCTTCTCTCCTACTCCTTCTACTTGGAAGGGCTCCTAGTTCTACTAGGAAAGGAGGAATCCTACTCCCGGTGGGAGTAGGACTCCCCTAGGGCGCGCCATAGAGAGAGGGCCGGCCCTCCCCCTCCTCCACTCCTTTATATACGGGGAGGGGGGCACCCCTTGGAGACACAACAATTGATCCCTTGGATCTCTTAGCCGTGTGCGGTGCCCCCCTCCACGATAATCCACCTCGATAATATTATAGTGGTGCTTAGGCGAAGCCCTGAGTCGGTAGAACATCATCATCGTCACCATGCCGTCGTGCTGACGGAACTCTCCCTCGACACTCTGCTGGATCGGAGTACGGGGGGCGTCATCGAGCTGAACATGTGCAAGAACTCGGAGGTGCCGTAGTTTCGGTGCTTGATCGGTCGGGCCGTGAAGACGTACGACTACATCAACCGCGTTGTGATAACGCTTCCACTTTCGGTCTACGAGGGTACGTAGACACACTCTCCCCTCTCGTTGCTATGCATCACCATGATCTTGCGTGTGCGTAGGAATTTTTTTGAAATTTCTACGTTCCCCAACAGTGGCATCCGAGCCAGATTTTATGCGTAGATGTTATATGCACGAGTAGAACACAAGTGAGTTGTGGGCGATACAAGTCATACTACTTACCAACATGTCATACTTTGGTTCGGCGGTATTGTTGGATGAAGCGGCCCGGACCGACATTACATGTACGCTTACGCGAGACTGGTTCTACCGACGTGCTTTGCACACAGGTGGCTAGCGGGTGTCAGTTTCTCCAATTTATTTGAACCGAGTGTGGCTACGCCCGGTCTTTGAGAAGGTTAAAACAACACTAACTTGACGAACTATCGTTGTGGTTTTGATGCGTAGGTAAGAACGGTTCTTGCTCAGCCCATAGCAGCCACGTAAAACTTGCAACAACAAAGTAGAGGACGTCTAACTTGTTTTTGCAGGGCATGTTGTGATGTGATATGGTCAAGACGTGATGCTATATTTTATTGTATGAGATGATCATGTTTTGTAACGAAGTTATCGGCAACTGGCAGGAGCCATATGGTTGTCGCTTTATTGTATGCAATGCAACGCATACTGTAATTGCTTTACTTTATCACTAAGCGGTAGCGATAGTCGTAGAAGCAATAGACGGTGTAAACGACAACGATGCTACGATGGAGATCAATGTGTCGCGCCGGTGACGATGGTGATCATGATGGTGCTTCGGAGATGGAGATCACAAGCACAAGATGATGATGGCCATATCATATCACTTATATTGATTGCATGTGATGTTTATCCTTTATGCATCTTATCTTGCTTTAATTGACGGTAGCATTTTAAGATGATCTCTCACTAATTATCAAGAAGTGTTCTCCCTGAGTACGCACCGTTGCCAAAGTTCGTCGTGCCCAGACACCACGTGATGATCGGGTGTGATAAGCTCTATGTCCATCTACAACGGGTGCAAGCCAGTTTTGCACACGTGGAATACTCAGGATAAACTTGACGAGCCTAGCATATGCAGATATGGCCTCGGAACACGGAGACCGAAAGGTCGAGCGTGAATCATATAGTAGATATGATCAACATAGTGATGTTCACCATTGAAAACTACTCCATCTCACGTGATGATCGGACATGGTTTAGTTGATTTGGATCACGTGATCACTTAGATGACTAGAGAGATGTCTATCTAAGTGGGAGTTCTTAAGTAATATGATTAATTGAACTTAAATTTATCATGAACTTAGTCCTGGTAGTATTTTGCAAAGTTGTAGATCAATAGCTCGCGTTTGTTGCTTTCATATGTTTATTTTGATATGTTCCTAGAGAAAACTGTGTTGAAAAATATTAGTAGTAATGATGCGGATTGGAGCCGTGATCTGAGGATTGTCCTCATTGCTGCACAGAAGAATTATGTCCTTGATGCACCGCTAGGTGATGGACCTATTGCAGGAGCAGATGCAAACGTTATGAACGTTTGGCTAGCTCAAAATGATGACTACTTGATAGTTTAGTGCACCATGCTTAACGGCTTAGAATCGGGACTTCAAAGACGTTTTGAACATCATGGATCATATGAGATGTTCCAGGAGTTGAAGTTAATATTTCAAGCAAATACCCGAGTTAAGAGATATGAAATCTCCAACAAGTTCTATAGCTAAAAGATGGAAGAGAATCGCTCAACTAGTGAGCATGTGCTCAGATTGTATGGGTACTACAATCGCTGAATCAAGTGGGAGTTAATCTTCCAGATAAGATAGTGACTGACAGAGTTCTCTAGTCACCATCACCAAGTTAGTAGAACTTCGTGATGAACTATAGTATGCAAAGGATGACGAAAACGATTCCCGAGCTCTTCGCGATGTTGAAATCAACGAAGGTTGTCGTGGATTTGTCACGGCAGATGTCCTTAGTGTCAGGACTTAGTCGCGAGGCCAACGCATCTACGTGGTAGCTTGAGAGGGGTTGATCGGGACAAGAGACGCAACACAAGACAAGGATTTAGACAGCTTCGGGCCCCGGGAAACATCATCCGGAATAGCCCTACATGCTGTTTGTGGCTAGGTCTTATTATGCTCATGAGGGAGTCGCCGTAAGCCAGCTCTCCTCTTTATGTCTAGCCCTAGATATTGTTTCTTGTTGCCTCCCTCTTGGGGGAGCCTTGCCCCTCCTTATATAAGTTAGAGGGGCGGGTTACATGTGGAGTCCTAGTAGGACTAGGACTAGCCTATCTTCCACTACAAGCCGGATACAAGTTCGGGTCTTGATTCCTTGTAAGGGAACATTCCTTATGTCTTCCTCTTAAGCCGGCCCGCCAGAGTATAAGCCGACCTGCTGGGCCTTGGGCCTTGTCGTCCGTCTGATCTGCCCGCCGGGTCTCCAGTGAGTCACAATGTCTAGGCGGGTTATATGTAAACCGCCATGTTCAGGCAGATCGCTAGTGAGTCGCCTAGCTCCAGCCGGGTCTTCTGATGAATCTCCAAGTCCGGCCGGGTCATAACTCGGGCCGGGTCATACCGCGGGGTATATCCCCGACATTAGCCCCTAGTTTAATTTGGATTTATCCATATTAAACTGATCCTGCAAAATAAACACCAGAACAACTTTGACAGGTTGTGCTCCGGGTTAAAAATTCTTGTAAGCCGGCACCTGATCATCCTTAATTCCTTGCGCTCCGGGTTAAATATTCTCCTGAGACATGACCTGATTATCCTTAAGTCCAATTGTCATTTCCTTCATCTAGAAAATCCGGGTCAAATAAGCTAGCTTCATACTCAAATTGCTGATGTTGGTTTCTCATAGAAAAATATTGTGAAGAATAATCCACTTGAGTCGGCTTCCAAGGCGCCGGGTTAAATAATTTTGGTCTTCAAATACTTATCTGATATTCAGCCGGCTTGAAGATGTAAAACTTGCCGGTTTATCATTACAAAAAACTGCCGGATTATAAAACAGACGATGCCGGGTCATAATTGTTGTAGACACCTGTTGATGTAATTGATCCTCCTGATTTGCTCAAAACTGACAATTTGAAGATTTTTCTCCCTTATATCCATATTACCTGTAGCCCCCAAGTCTTGAGCAGAACAAAGTGATGGTTTAATTGCAACCTTGAAGAAATCCGGTTTATTCATATCAATCATATAAACTGAATATTCCACACATGTAGCCCCCAAGTGCCGGGTTGTCCTGCTTGCAGCAACCTGGCAATTGTAATTGCTTTATGCTCATGAAAACTTCAACCAGTGTAGCCCCCAAGGGCCGGGTGTCAGTGTCAAAGCCGGTGGATCTCAGGTAGGGGGTCCCGAACTGTGCGTCTAGGCGGATGGTAACAGGAGACAAGGCACACGATGTTTTTACCCAGGTTCGGGCCCTCTCGATGGAGGTAAAACCCTACTCCTGCTTGATTAATATTGATGATATGGGTAGTACAAGAGTAGATCTACCATGAGATCAGAGAGGCTAAACCCTAGAAGCTAGCCTATGGTATGATTGTTGTTCGTCCTACGGACTATAACCCTCGGGTTTATATAGGCACCGAATAGGGTTAGGGTTACACAGAGTCGGTTACAATGGTAGGAGATCTACATATCCGTATCGCCAAGCTTGCCTTCCACGCCAAGGAAAGTCCCATCCGGACACGGGACGAAGTCTTCAATCTTGTATCTTCAAAGCCCAGAGTCCGCCAAAGGCTATAGTCCGGCTATCCGGCACCCCTAATCCAGGACTCCATCAAGAGGCCCCGAACCAGGGCTTCAATGACGACGAGTTCGGCGCGCATATTGTCTTCGGCATTGCAAGGCGGGTTCCTCCTCCGAATACTTCATAGAAGATTTTGAACACAAGGATAGTGTCCGGCTCTTCAAAATAAGTTCCACATACCACCGTAGAGAGAATAACATTTACACAAGTTCAATCTGCTGACGTATTCCGTGGCGTGACATCACACCACGGCCAAGCCTTTATTCGAATCGTTTTCACTGTCCCACCTCAGCGCGTTTAGCGAGGCGGTTTCCTTGGCACGTCTTGTCAAAGCAGAGATCGTGTCCCCTTATTCCGGGATTCTCATCAATACGGGCGTGGGTAACCCAACCGCGCCATTGATTATGGCGCTTGGGAGATAAACGAGTTTTATCAGGTCGGTGGGGATGCATAGCTTTGTCCGTCCATATAAGGGGATAAGGATCCACTTTTTCACACATGCCTTCTTCCTCCTTTGCCTACCCATTTCTGCGCACTCGAGCTCCAGGGCCCAAGTCCGCACATCCCGCCTCAACCTTCTCCAACTATGTCCGGAGCGGGAGGCAAGTGGATGGCCTCCTCCGTCACGGAGGGGCACATCAGAAAGCTGCGGAAGGCCGGATACTTGTCCGGCGACATCGCGCATAGGCTCCCCAACAAGGGGCAGCTCATGCCCACCCCCAGGCCCCATGAGAGGGTGGTGTTCCTCCCCCACTTCCTCCGCGGACTAGGGTTTCCACTTCACCCATTCGTCCGAGGGCTCATGTTATACTACGGCCTAGATTTCCACGATCTGGCCCCGAATTTTATCCTCAACATCTCGGCGTTTATCCTCGTGTGCGAGGCCTTCCTCTGCATCCAGCCCCACTTCAGCTTATGGCTGAAGACCTTCAATGTCAAGCCGAAGGTAGTGGGCGGCCGCCAAGCAGAGTGCGGAGGTGCCATGGTGGGCAAGATGGCCAACGTCCTATGGCTCGAGGGATCCTTTGTGGAGACCATAAAGGGGTGGAAATCGGGGTGGTTCTACATCACCGAGCCACGCGACTCGCAACGGGCGGCGGCCCCCGAATTCCGATCTGGCTTCCCTACACGGCTCACCTCATGGAAAGAGACGGGCCTGACATGGGGTAATTCGAAAGAGCTGACCGGACTGCAAACCTGCGTCCGAAACCTGGTGGACAAGAATCTCCTGCTTGTCAATGTAATCCAGGTGATGCTCATCCGCCGGATTGTCCCATGCCAGCAACGGGCCTTCAACTTGTGGGAGTTTGATCCGGCACAACACCGAACCTTGAGCCGGCTCTTCGACACTATGTACGAAGATGCCTGGAAGGTGCTTTTCAAGGGCGACGAAGCTCCCGCGTCCGCTACCGAAGATCGCGGATTCAGCTCGCAGCATCAAGCCAGCGAGGTAAGTTATTTTACCCTTTACGGGACTCTTTTTCATAGTTTGACTCTTTGCGGGATCTAAAACTCCCTCACCTTTTGACAGGACTGGATGAAGACTTCCGGACAGGTTGACTGTCCGGCTCCCTTGCCAGAAGACCCAGCAGACGCCCGATTGACGGGGCTGCTGGTTCCGGCACCTCACGTGGTGCCGGAGAAGAAGGCCAAGAAGAAGGCCACGGGAACTCGAAGGAGTTTCCGCCGCCAGGTGCTGTCGGACTCATCGTCCGATGACTCCGAGGCGGACTCCCAGCCAAGACGAGGAGGAGGAAAGAGGCCTCTCCCCGGGGGAGAAGAAAAGGAAGGCCGCCCCAACTGGGGAGGCCGGAGGGTCCAAGAAGGGAAGGACCTTTCCTCCGGACTACACCACCAATGCCGACGACGGCGAAGAGGGGTGGGCACCAAGGACCAATCCCCTGGCAAATTCGTAAGTGTCCGGACACCAGAATAACTCATGGCGTTCCATTTGTCGCACAACGTCTTCTAATGCCAAGTATAACCGTGCAGCCCGCCCAAGGACGGGCTCGACGATTCGTCGAGCGGCTCCCTGGATTCGTCGGAGGTGAATAGCACCTCAATTCCGACCGCCTCATCTCCTCCCGCCATGGATGACGCCGGGTTGGAGTCCTAAAAGGGGCCCAGCCAGGAGGAGGTGGCCCTGGAGGCGCCGCAAGGCGACCTCCCGGAACCCGGGCTCAAAGGGGATAAAACCCCGAAGGGCTTCAAGTCCTGCCCTGTGCCGGACTCCGTACCGGAACCTTCAATGGTTTCGGAGTCCGACAGGCGACCCCTTCATAAGAAGGGCAAGACTGCGACGCCGGTGACCTCCGTCCAACCAGAGGCACCGGATGATTTGATGGAGGCGCTTAACGGGGCTTCCATCAACGAGGAGCACCGAACTATTATGAGTGCGGTGATCCAGAAAGTTCAGTCCGCCAAGAGCGGGCTGACTAAAGCCTGTGCCAGCCTTCTAACAGGCTTTGAGGTATGTATTTAAGATATGTAAAAATATTACCGCATAGACAGTAGCCCCTGATGCTTGGTTTGGTGTTCGGAAAGAAAGAGCCGAACTGAGGATCTAAAAAGATATACGCATGAGTCTAACATAAGTATGTCAATATGGGAATGCAGGCTGCGCTGCTGACCTCTGCCGCACTGACTGCGGAGGTTGATGCATTAAAGCAGAGCCTCGAGCGGTCCGAGAACGAGCTCAGACTTGCCAAAAAGCAGCTCGAGGACAAGGAAGGTAAGTAATACCTTATGGGAGTATTTAAAAGATGTGTTTTGCAAAAATGACAGGAATAACGTGAATATTGCAGGGCCATTTAACGAGGTGGCGACCACAAGGAAGCGGTGTCCAAGGCCGAAAGCAATGCGGCTGCGGGCGCACCGAGCGAGAGAAGAAGGAGGCGCAGGTGGAGGAGGTGCGGCAAGAGCTCCAGGCTCTCGTGGAAAAACACGAGAGTTTGGAGCGTGACTCAAAGACTCGAGAGTCCGAGCTCGCCTCGGCCCTTGAGAGCGCCAAGGCCGCTAAGGCCGAAGCCCAAAAAGCCCTCCAGGAGATTGAGGCGATGAAGAATATAGCGGCGGGTAAGGCATTCTATATGCAAAGCAAGCATGTGAAAGTGAATTATCTGTTACTTACCCGAATCCGGAGCTCTCCAGGAGCATTAGCAGATCTGCCTGCGGTGTGGCTGATCTTGCCGCATTCTACCGAGCCGAGGAGGGAAGCTCGGCGGAGAAGGTGTTCTCGGTCTCGATATGCCGAGGCGGACACTGGTGCCCTTAAGCGACCAGTTGAAGCAGCTGGTCGAGCTCCATAAGGTGGCCGAACAGGCCATGAAAACCTCATAGTTCGGCTGTGGCCTAAGGAAGCCATGCCTGGGAGCTACTTCGGGCTGGTGAGGCGGCTGGTGGACGCCTGTCCATGGGTTGAAGTCATCAAGCGCTCCATCTACACCGAACAAGGCAACCGGACTATAATGCTTGAACACTCTCACTTAGCCATAGAATTCTGTAATTTTAAATTTCGGCGAAGCCCCTAGTATTCGGAAGACCGAGTTCGAGGCACTATCCACGCCTAGGCCGGACAATGCCGATTCCTCGCTCTAAGCGGCATAAGTCTTTAGGGACTCGAAAACCTCTCGAACAGCGACCGGCTCTCGCCCTATCATGGCCAGTCAGTTTAGCTTTCTCCATCGAGGTGCTTAACCCAGCTCAACCGGGCACAATCGCAGTGGTTCTCCCAGCGCTACCTTAACCGATATAACGGGCGTAAGGTGCCAAAACATGGGAGCCGGGCAAACCCAACTATTGACCCAAGACATGATTCGAGCCGATGCATATAATGCTATAAGTTTGGGGTGTCGCACTTGTGAAAGTGTTGGACTTATCACACCATGTTACGGGTACTTAAGCCCTCGGTGTATTGCCGTGCATCAAGTGTACGGTTGCACAATGTCATAAATGAACACACACACACACACACACACACACAGATATATATATATATATGTATATAGAAAAAAGGGAATTCAATAATAGGCAGAAGCTATGTATTGTTTATTCAAAAGGGCTACAGTAAGAGCAGAACGATACAAATAGTGCGATAAGCAAGGGACGGGACTTTTTAACATGTCTCCCTCGAGGGTAAGCCGCGGGATGGTGTGTAAAACAGATATATTGCTCGTAATAGAGACCACCTGGACACTCGACGTAGCTTTCTGCTTCCCTGGCTGTTGCATCGTGTGTTCGGTGATTCTAATGTCGGACAGGGCTTCGAGAGAACGGAGTCCTGAAAGTAAAAAGAAAGAAGAAAAGAATGACACAATCGGGAGCCCCTGGTGCAGTTGAGCCGCATTCTGGGCATGCCGTGGTCGTGTCCCTTCCCCTATGCCCATGGTATTTCCAGAGTGTAATTATGTACGCATAGTACTGGTTTCGCAATTTCGCGAGGGCTGGGGCTTGGGCTGCATTGCTATGCGTGCTCGGAATGTGCCAGGCGGTCTTGTTGTAGGTTACTCCGGGCGCGCTTGACGGTGTCCGGGCGGTTAACAGCCGGACTCGAGAATTGCCTTAAGAGGCTGCTTTGTACTTCCGCCGCGAGGGCCGCCGTATGCTCCTCCGTCCGGAGAGAGCGTTCGGTGTTTCCGTTGACCGTAATGACTCCTCGAGGACCTGGCATCTTGAGCTTGAGATATGCGTAGTGTGGCACCGCATTGAGCTTTGCAAATGAGGTTCGTCCGAGCAGTGCATGATAGCCGCTGCGGAACGGGACTATGTCAAAGATTAACTCCTCGCTCCGGAAGTTATCCGGGGATCCGAAGACCACTTCAAGTGTAATCGAGCCTGTCTGAGTTGGCCTCTACACCTGGTATGACGCCTTTGAAGGTCGTCTTCGTGGGTTTAATCCTTGATGGGTCTATGCCCATTTTGCGCCTTTGTGTCACGATAAGCGAGTTCAGGCTCTGCCGCCGTCCATTAGGACTCTAGTGAGGTGAAATCCGTCAATGATTGGGTCTAGAACCAATGCGGCGAATCTGCCATGGCGGATGCTAGTGGGGTGGTCCCTTCGATCAAAAGTGATCGGGCAGGAAGACCACGGGTTGAACTTTGGGGCGTGGCCCCATCGCATATCGTCCCTTAGCGCACGCTTCCGCTCCCTTTTGGGTATGTGGGTTGCGTATATCATGTTCACCGTCCGCACTTGCGGGGAAGCCCTTCATTCTCTATTGTTCGTGGCCGGGCTCCTACTCGTCATCGCTATGCAGCCCCTTGTCATTGTTTTCGGCATTTAACTTGCCTGCCTGCTTGAACACCCAACAATCCCTGTTGGTGTGATTGGCTGGCTTTTCGGGGGTGCCATGTATCTGGCACGAGCGATCGAGTATTCGGTCCAAATTGGACGGGCCCGGAGTATTTCTTTTAAATGGCTTTTTCCACTGACCGGGTTTAGAGCCTCTGAATCCGGCATTGACTGCCGTATCCTCGGCATTATCGCCGTTAATGCGGCGCTTGTGTTTGTTGCGACGTGACCTGCCATTGCTGTCCTTGGTATCCGAATTACCAGGGCTCTTGGTCATGTTGTTACTACTGAGCCAGCTAGCTGTCCTCTCCCGCGCAAAAGCGGGTCATGAGTGTTGTGAGGGCTGCCATGGATTTCGACTTTTCCTGTCCTAGGTGCCGGGCAAGCCACTCGTCGCGGATGTTGTGTTTGAAGGCTGCAAGTGCCTCGGCATCCGGACAATCGACGATTTGATTTTTCTTGGTTAGGAACCGTGTCCAGAATTGTCTGGCCGATTCCTCTAGCTGCTGAATTATGTGGCTTAGGTCATCGGCGTCTGGTGGTCGCACATATGTGCCCTGGAAATTGTCGAGGAATGCGGCTTCCAGGTCTTCCCAACAACCAATTGATTCTGCTAGCAACCTGTTAAGCCAATGCCGGGCTGGTCCTTTAAGCTTGAGTGGGAGGTATTTGATGGCGTGTAGATCATCACCGTGGGCCATGTGGATGTGAATGAGATAGTCCTCGATCCAAACCGTGGGATCTGTTGTGCCATCGTATGATTCAATGTTTACGGGTTTGAAACCCTCAGGGATTTGATGATCCATTACTTCATCTATGAAGCATAGTGGGTGTGCGGCGCCTCTGTATTGGGCTATATCACGACGCAGCTCGAATGAGCTTTGTCTCATCGTGTTCGCCCTACCGGAATTGCCATATCCGGTGTGACGGTTATCGTCACGTGTCGTGGGGCGCCCACGCGATCCATAGATTGATATTGTCTGCCTTGCCTTGTCCTCCAATATATCTCGCAGGTCTGGCGCATTTCCCCGCGCCTTTGTATTTTTTGAGCGCCGCCGGGTTGCAGTTGGAGTTGAGGACCGAGAGGCCTCTCTGTCGCGGCCACGGGGTGGCCAGTCAGCCATATCATGCACTGGTGATGTAGGTTTGGGTGCTTCCTCCTTTAATCGGGGTAGCAGCCTGCGTCTTGGGTAGCTCTTAGAGGGTCGCTCGAGTTCATACTCTTCGGCTGCAAGGACTTCAGTCCATTTGTCAGCTAGCAAATCTTGGTCAGCTCTAAGCTGTTGCTGTGTTTCTTGAGGCTGCTTGCCGTGGCCATGAGCCTGCGTTTGAAACGCTCTTGTTCAATGGGATCCTCGGGCACGACAAATTCGTCGTCGTCGAGGCTTGCCTCATCTTCGGAGGGAGGCATGTAATTATCGTCCTCTACCTCTTTTTCTGCCGCTCTCTCATGAGGGCTGGCTTCTCCATCCTCCTGTGCTGAATCTTGCTGGAGGGGGTTGTCTTCGGCACTGTCCGGGGTGTTATTGTCTCCCGTGCCGGAATCACCATTTTTGTTGTGGCGGGATTTAGAGCGGCGCCGCTGACGCTGGCGTTTAGGCTGTTTCTTGGAGGGGTCATCCTCCACTGTTCCATCGCCATTCCCATATTTTGGGATGTCCACCATGTATATGTCGTATATCGAGGTGGCTTTCCAGTGCCCTATGGGCGCTGGTTCTTGGTCGTCTCCTGCATCATCGTCCATACCGTCGATGTCTTCGGAGTCGAAGTCGAGCATGTCGGTTAAATCATCGACAGTGGCTACGAAGTGGGTGGTGGGTGGGCTTTGATTTTCTTCGTCGTCCGCATCCCAACCTTCCTGACCATAATCCGGCCAGGGCTCTCCTGATAAACAGAGAGACTTTAGTGAATTCAGAATGTCGCCAAAGGGCAAGTGCTGAAAGATATCCGCGGCAGTGAATTCCATGATCGGCGCCCAATCGGATTTGATTGGCAGGGGCGCGGAAGGCTCGGAGTCCGGAGAGGAGTCCGACACCATGGAGTTACGAGCTTCGCAAAGGACGGCGTAGGTGTACGGCCCAATCGTCGTAGAGATCGCAGCCCCCGAGGTGGTGTCCAGCCACCCGTCCTCGATCGGCGTGGTCGGCTCCGAGCTAAAGGTCGGAGCAGACTCTGGTGCGGCCTCCAGGACACTGTTCGGCGGCAGAGCTAGATCATGCCCTCGTGATGGCGGGCGTGCTTGGCTGTGGCTCGAACCCGTCGAAGATCAAGTCTCCGCGGATGTCGGCCCGTGTAGTTCAAACTTCAAATTTGACACGATGGCGAGGGCGTAGCTTTCAATCTGCTCTAGATGGCCAGCGAATTGGCCCGATGCAAAGCCGCCGAATCTGAAGATCTGTCGGGGAGAAAAGTCTCACCTGAGCGCATCATTTTTGATGATCGGAGGAGCCATCGGGCCTAAAGATGACGACACAGAGGAACTCTCAATGAAAGCACCAATGTCGGTGTCAAAACCGGCGGATCTCGGGTAGGGGGTCCCGAACTGTGCGTCTAGGCGGATGGTAAGAGGAGACAAGGGACACGATGTTTTACCCAGGTTCAGGCCCTCTCGATGGAGGTAAAACCCTACTCTGCTTGATTAATATTGATGATATGGGTAGTACAAGAGTAGATCTACCACGAGATCAGAGAGGCTAAACCCTAGAAGCTAGCCTATGGTATGATTGTTGTTCATCCTACGGACTAAAACCCTCTGGTTTATATAGGCACCGAATAGGGTTAGGGTTACACAGAGTCGGTTGCAATGGTAGGAGATCTACATATCCGTATCGCCAAGCTTGCCTTCCACGCCAAGGAAAGTCCCATCCGGACACGGGACGAAGTCTTCAATCTTGTATCTTCAAAGTCCAGGAGTCCGGACAAAGGCTATAGTCCGGCTATCCGGACACCCCCTAATCCAGGACTCCCTCATCGGGTCAGTATGCAAATAATGAGCAGGGACTTTGTAGATATAACCATGTAAATTTGAACAGCAATGTGTAGCCCCCAAGGGCCGGCTTAGTAAGATAATACTGAGCTGGGACTTTGTATATAATTGATAATAACATCATATAATATAGTCTCCACCATTGGGCTTGAACCCACGTCCACAAGGTTAAGAGATTTGTACTCCACCAACTAAATAGTGGGCCATTCAATATAATGGATTAATGCTTGTGTACCTTGAATTTTTGACAGGAGCAATTGGTAGCCCCCAAGGTCCGGCTCATTACGATGTGATGAGTCGGGTCTTCAGTGAGGTGAACAAAAATGACTTTGCATTAGCCCCCAAGTGCCATGGTGCATGCTGGCAGTGACATGGGACTTGCATATTTGATATACTCCCAATCTGAATAATGTAGCCCCCAAGTGCCGGGTCTTAAACCCGCAGCGACTCGAGACTATTCCTTCAATTGTAGAATAAATCATATCCATTGATATAAATAATAGCCGTTGTGCTAAAGCAACTTTGAAAACCTCAATCATAACACTGGTTATTGATAATCACAATAGAAATCCAGCCATGTTGGCTATTCAAGATTTGAATAATATAATCCGGTATGAAAACCTCAATCATTCAATATCATCATGAAAATCCAGCCAGTTTTGGCTATTAAAGATTTGAATATCTCATCAGTTGACAAGTAAATCTGGAGTTTAAATACCTGGCGGCTCTTGGCCGATGACGACTTAATGTGCATTGTAAGCCGGAATTTTTGTAACCCAGTGGCCTATAGCCCTTGAGAAAATCAATAATTGATAACCCTTTTGAGACACCAATTTCAATGATGAGCTTGGACTGAAGCATTTATATAAGTCATAATTCTGCAAATCCTGCACAGAGTTTAAACAACATATGCCCTGGCGACTTAACGTCAAGAGCCAGGGTGGGTAACCACCCAAATGTAGTCTTACCCTGCACACAAGTAGATCACAAGAACCCTTGGCGGTTTACATGACCTGTGTAGTGAGGGTGATAACCCAATCCTTAGAAGCCAACGCTTCCATATAAATGATGGTTGTCATAAGCTGGCGAATTATAGTGAAGAGTCAAGCCGGGTTAATCATAAAAGACTTATACATTTGAAATATAATCCCCAAAAGGTCTCAAGTTAAGTAATTGTGGCTGCTATAAACTTTACCAGAGATAGAATAAAACTTTTTGAGGCTTCTGATTCGGATAAGATCAGTAAACCGTTCCAAAGGGGTTAAGCTAAGATTCGAATACGATCATATAGCCCCCAGTGGCTTTGGCGATGCCGATCAACTGGGTATCGACAGCTATGTTCTCTTTGGTTCGAATACGACCTATGCTTGAATAGGAAGCCCCCAAGTGACCATAAGAGTTGTTTAATGACACTGGTCCGAACACGACCCACGTCAGACCCAAAGGGGTTAAGCTATGATTCAGATATGAAAAACTGGCGGATCTCGGGTAGGGGGTCCCGAACTGTGCGTCTAGGCGGATGGTAACAAGAGACAAGGGACACGATGTTTTTACCCAGGTTCGGGCCCTCTCGATGGAGGTAAAGCCCTACTCCTGCTTGATTAATATTGATGATATGGGTAGTACAAGTGTAGATCTACCACGAGATCAGAGAGGCTAAACCCTAGAAGCTAGCCTATGGTATGATTGTTGTTCGTCCTACGGACTAAAACCCTCCGGTTTATATAGGCACCGAATAGGGTTAGGGTTACACAAGTTCAATCTGCTGACGTATTCCGTGGCGTGACATCACACCACGGCCAAGCCTTTATTCGAATCGTATTCACTGTCCCACCTCAGCGCGTTTAGCGAGGTGGTTTCCTTGGCACGTCTTGTCAAAGCAGAGATCGTGTCCCCTTATTCCGGGATTCTCATCAATACGGGCGTGGGTAACCCATCCGCGCCATTGATTACGGCGCTTGGGAGATAAGCGAGTTTTATCAGGCCGGTGGGGACGCATAGCTTTGTCCGTCCATATAAGGGATAAGGATCCACTTTTTCACACACGCCTTCTTCCTCCTTTGCCTATCCATTTCACAAGACTCGAGCTCCAGCGCCCAAGTCTGCACATCCCGCCTCAACCTTCTCCAACTATGTCCGGAGCGGGAGGCAAGTGGATGGCCTCCTCCGTCACGGAGGGGCACATAAAAAAGCAGCGGAAGGCCGGATACTTGTCCGGAGACATCGCGCATAGGCTCCCCAACAAGGGGCAGCTCATGCCCACCCCAGGCCCCATGAGAGGGTGGTGTTCCTCCCCCACTTCCTCCATGGACTAGGCTTTCCACTTCAACCATTCGTCCGGGGGCTCATGTTCTACTACGGCCTAGATTTCCATGATCTGGCCCCGAATTTCATCCTCAACATCTCGGCGTTTATCGTCGTGTGCGAGGCCTTCCTCTGCATCTAGCCCCACTTCGGCTTATGGCTGAAGACCTTCAATGTCAAGCCGAAGGTAGTGAGCGGTCGCCAAGCGGAGTGCGGAGGTGCCATGGTGGGCAAGATGGCCAACGTCCTATGGCTCGAGGGCTCCTTTGTGGAGACCATAAAGGGGTGGCAATCGGGGTGGTTCTACATCACCGAGCCGCGCGACTCTCAATGGGCGGCGGCCCCCGAATTCTGATCTGGCTTCCCTACACGGCTCACCTCATGGAAAGAGACGGGCCTGACGTGGGGTAATTCGGAAGAGCTGACCGGACTCCAAACCTGCGTCCGAAACCTGGTGGACAAGAATCTCAAGCTTGTCAATGTAATCCAGGTGATGCTCATCCGCCGGATTCTCCCATGCCAGCAACGGGCCTTCAACTTGTGGGAGTTTGATCCGGCACATCACCGAACCTTGAGCCGGCTCTTCGACACTACGTACGAAGATGCCTGGAAGGTGCTGTTCAAGGGCGCCGAAGCTCCCGCATCCGCTACCGAAGATCGCAGATTCATCTTTGACATGACTGGCTGAAGACGTCCAGACAGGTTGACTGTCCGGCTCCCTGGCCAGAAGACCCAGCGGACGCCCAATTGACGGGGCTGCTGGTTCCGGCACCTCACGTGGTGCCGGAGAAGAAGGCCAAGAAGAAGGCCACGGGAACTCGAAGGAGTTCTCGGCGCCAGGTGCTGTCGGACTCATCGTCCGATGACTCCGAGGCGGACTCCCCCCGCTAAGACGAGGAGGAGGAAAAAGAGGCCTCTTCCCCAGCGGGGGGAGAGAAGAAAAGGAAGGCCGCCCCAACTGGGGAGGCCGGAGGGTCCAAGAACGGAAGGACCCTTCCTCCGGACTACACCGCCAATGCCGATGACGGAGAAGAGGGGTGGGCACCAAGGACCAAGCCCCTGGCGAAATCGTAAGTGTCCGGACACCAGAATAACTCATGGCGTTCCATTTATCGCACAACGTCTTCTAATGCCAAGTATAACCGTGCAGCCCGCCCAAGGACGGGCTCGATGATTCGTCGAGCGGCTCCCTGGATTTGTCGGAGGTGAATAGCACCTCACTTCCGACCGCCTCGTCTCCTCCCACCGCGGATGACGCCGGGGTGGAGTCCCAAAAGGGGCCCAGCTAGGAGGAGGTGGCCCTGGAGGTGCCGCAAGGCAACCTCCCGGAACCCGGGCTCAAAGGGGATAAAACCCCGAAGGGCTTCAAGTCCGGCCCTGTGCCGGACTCCATATCGGAACCTTCAGTGGTTCCGGAGTCCGACAGGCGGCCCCTTCGTAAGAAGGGCAAGACTGCGATGTCGGTGACCTCCGTCCAACCGGAGGCACCGGATGATTTGATGGAGGCACTTAACGGCGCTTCCATCAACGAGGAGCACCGCACTGTTATGAGTGCGGTGATCCAGAAAGTTCAGTCCGCCAAGAGCGGGCTGACTGAAGCCTGTGCCAGCCTTCTAACAGGCTTTGAGGTATGTATTTAAGATATGTAAAAATATTACCGCATAGACAGTAGCCCCTGATGCTCAGTTTGGTGTTCGGAAAGAAAGAGCCGAACTGAGGATCTAAAAAGATATACGCAGGAGTCTAACATAAGTATGTCAATATGGGAATGTAGGCTGCGCTGATGACCTCTGCCGCACTGACTGCGGAGGTTGATGCATTAAAGCAGAGCCTCGAGCGGTCCGAGAACGAGCTCGGACTTGCCAAAAAGCAGCTCGAGGACAAGGAAGGTAAGCAATACCTTATGGGAGTATTTAAAAGATGTGTTTGCCAAAAATAACAGGAATAACGTGAATATTGCAGGGGCCACGAACGAGGTGGCGACCCTGAAGGAAGCGGTGTCCAAGGCCGAAAGCAATGCGGCCGCGGAGCGCACCGAGCGAGAGAAGCAGGAGGCGCGGGTGGTGGAGGTGCGGCAAGAGCTCCAGGCTCTCGTGGAAAAACACGAGAGTTTGGAGCGTGACTCAAAGACTCGAGAGTCCGAGCTCGCCTCGGCCCTTGAGAGCACCAAGGCCTCTAAGGTCAAGCCCAAAAAGCCCTCCAGGAGATTGAGGCGATGAAGAAGATAGCGGCGGGTAAGGCATTCTATATGCAAAGCAAGCATGTGAAAGTGAATTATCTGTTACTTACCCGAATCCGGAGCTCTCCAGGAGCATTCGCAGATCTGCCCCGCAGTGTGGCTGATGCTGCCGCATTCTACCGAGCTGAGGAGGGAAGCTCGACGGAGAAGGTGTTTTGGTCTCAGTATGCTGAGGCCGGACACCCGGTGCCCTTAAGCGACCAGTTGAAGCAGCTGGTCGAGCTCTATAAGGTGGCCGAACAGGCCATGAAAGGCCTCATAGTTCGGCTGTGGCCTAAGGAAGCCATGCCTGGGAGCTACTTCGGGGTGGTGAAGCGGCTGGTGGACGCCTGTCCATGGGTTGAAGTCATCAAGCGCTCCGTGCCTCAGATCGAAGGTGCTCAGAGGGCCCTTGCCCTTGCTAAGGTGCACTAGGGCAAGATGGACGCCGAGAAGCTTGTGATGGACGGACCACCACCGAAGAAGGAGCATCGCAAGCCTGAAATGTATTATGTGGGCGTCTGAAGGGTGCACGCTTTATAGCGGATGAATGCTCCAAAGATATAATTTTTGAGTAGACTACGCATTTGTTATCCTCAGACGCTGAAAACTTGTTCATATGCGCTAAGCAACACTTTTAAATTTAAAATATTACCTTACATGGCGGCCGTGTATTAAATTTGAGAGATGGCAAGTCGTCGGCTTCAGCCCCCATGCCACGAGTGCTGGGGTGTTCGGGATGAACTTGAGCGCTCTTGTTCCCATTCTTGGGTCCTTCGAGGGAGGCGCTCAATGCAACGAACAAGGCAACCGGACTATAATGCTTGAACACTCTCACTTAGCCATAGAATTCAATAATTTTAAATTTCAGCGAAGCCCCTAGTATTCGGAAGACCGAGTTCGGGGCGCTATCCACGCCTAGGCCGGACAATGCCGACTGCTTGCTCTAAGCGGCATAAGTCTTTAGGGACTCGAAAACCTCTCGAACAGCGACCGGCTCTCGCCCTGTCATGACGGTCATTTTTAGCTTTCTCCACTGAGGTGCTTAACCCAGCTCAACCGGGGCACAATCGCAGTGGTTCTCCCAGCGCTACTGTTGGGGATATAACTACTGAGTGTAAACCGCCCAGGAGGGGCCAGTTCACCCTCAACTATATTGAAGCCCACAAGACTCAGAAGATGGCGTTTTACTATGGAGCTTAGAGGCCCGGAGCCCAAAGGCGGATTAGGTCCCGTAGTGGTAAACCGCCATAGTCATGTAACTTGTGTTATAAGATAAGGAAAGGAGAGACCGAGCCGAACACTTGTATGAGTCGCCCTCGGGACTCTGTAGACCGGCCGGGCATCAACCCATGTATATAAGGGGACGACCCGGCAGCGGTTCAGGGACAAGAGACAACAACTCGAGACTCAGGCAAGCATATTAGGCTCCCTGGCCATCGAAACCCAATCAATCCCATCACAACTAGACGTAGGCTTTTACCTTCATCGAAGGGGCCGAACTAGTATAAACTCCTGTGTCCCTTGTCCGGTTTAACCCCTTCAAGCTAACTCGTTGCGATGGCTCCACGACTAAGTCTTTTCGTGAGGACATCCGACGTGTTAATTCCACGACAGTTGGCGCCCACCGTGGGGCTATCGCACGATGGTGTCGAGTTCTTGAAGGGCTGATCTGAAGGACTTAAGGGGTACATGATCGGCAGGATGACCAAAAGTCATCACGGCAAGCTCTACATCGACGACGAAGGATGGGGCCCCGAGGCCGGCTCGATCGAGTACGGGTACCGGGTCCCCTTCGGCGGAATTCATGTCTTCATCGGCAAGATCGGCGAACCGGGCCCTGAGCCGGACATCTGCACAGACCTCGTCGAGACGGCTCAGCGCGCAAGTCCAGCCCGGGTTAAGCCCGCCATGAAGCGTGCGTTCGTAGGATGTGTCCATGGGATCGGATCTGAACCGGTGTCTGACGGCGAGACGGCCGTATACTCCGACGGCAAGTCATCCACTCGCGAAACTGAGTCCTTGTACCAGTTTCATAGCGGTGTGTTCGAAGGATATTCCGATGGCAACAGTATTCCGGACCTCCTTGAACCGCCAAGTCGGGTTGCTGTTTACATGGCCAGAACATAGCCCACGTTGCAGTCTTCATCCACCGCAGCGACGAACACCGGATCAGCAGCTGCGGCAGGAGTCCCGGCGCGCCGTCCGGCGCAAGTCCTCTCTGGTTTAATGGACGCCTGGGCGACCTTGTTGACCGCAACAGTCACCCTGGAGACGCGGGATCAGCACAATGCGGACGTTGCGAAACTGAAGGACCAAATAGCACAGGCTAAGGAGGACCTGGCAGCTGAGGATGTTAGGATGGCTGAAGAGCGGGCCGCTTTGGATGCTCAATCACAGCGGATACAGGCACAGAATTACCAGCTCATGCTGGATCAGACCACATCAGAGGATGTAATGCGAAGGAAGTACCGGTCACGTCTGCCGCATGAAGGGTTAAATCTCTTTCAGACGCCAGGCGCTGGGCCGAGCAATCCGGTAGCTGCAAACCGGACGGAGGCGCCTAGGACAGTTCTGGATCAACTACGGATAACGGAGCCACCCCGACGAACCGATAACCCGCCGCAATACATTTCTACACCACCGGATCACTTCTCGAGCCCTGTGGATAACATGATTGCCGCAGCTTCACGCCTGGCGGCCATTCCGATGGAAGGTGATTCAATAGCAGCAGTTGAGACACGGCGGGCGAGAGATCTTCTCCAAACCGCCGTGGTACAGCAGCAGGCTTATTCATATAGTCGGGATAGAATTCATTCAACCCCTCGTCCGAGCCCAAGTTATAGCAGGCGTATGGATGAACCGGGGGTGTCTAGCAGCGCGCGGCATCGCAATGCTCAAGATGTGGTGGATCATGGCAGGGCACGGAGGGATGCCTCTTTGGGTCGTTATCAACCCGCCCAGGTTCAGCCAGCAGCCTCAGTTGAACGAGGCACCGGGCTTGCCTTTAGTTGCTGGGGAGTGCCGTGCCTCATTCCAGCTCTCCGTAATGTGCGTTTGCCCAAAGATTTCAAGGGTCCACGCAAAGTGCCTAACTACACGGCGGATCAGCCACCTGAGGCGTGGGTCGAGAGTTATGAGATGGCAAAGGAGATGCTAGATGTAGATGAAGCAGCTCGTGCAAAGTACTTCACAATGATGTTGGAGGGAACAACCCATACTTGGTTTAAAAATCTGCCAGCTAATTCCATCGAGTCATGGGATCAGTTGAAGGCCCGGTTTATAGCCAATTTCAAAGACACGTGCAAGCAGCCCATGTCCATTGTGGATCTGGATGCTTGTGTTCAAGGAGAGAACGAGTCCACAACCCATTGGGTACGCCGGGTTCAGAAGTTTTACACTCGTCCGACCGGATTAACGCTGGTCAGGCGATTATCACACTAGAGCGCAATTGCCGGTTTAAGTCACTGAAGATGAACTTGGGACGGCTCAAGCGCCACTGCAGCGACATGGGAACCCTCATGGCAGCCTTGGTAAAGTATGCCGATTCTGATAATACCAAGGATCCCGATTTTGATAATGAGAAACCGGAGAAGGGAAAGGAGAATGGCGGTGCGAAGGGACATCAACACAACCAAGGAGGCCATGGGAATAATGGTAAGCGTAAAGCGGATTCAGATTTTGTGGCTAACGCTAATGTGCAGCGCCGAAAAGGTAAACCGCCTCAAAGACGGTGGGGCGATGAATCTAGAGCGTTTGTTGAATCAGCCCTGTCCGAAGCATGGGACCAAGGTGGCTCCCGCAACGCATCTCTGGAAGGATTGTCATATTATGAAGGAGTTCAAGAACTCTGATCTTTTCCGGTATGATCAGGGTCCGTCGGGCGGTTCAGGTCCAGGTTTCCATGGTGGCGGCGGTTCAAACTCGGGTTTCGTGAGTAATTATGGCAACCAGAGCAACCAAGGTGGAAATAACCAGCAGAATAATCAAGGGAATCAGCAGCAGTCGGGTTACCAGAGTCACCCAAAGCAGTTGAATGGTGGGCAGTATCATGTGTTCACCACTAGTCTGTGCAAGCATGATCAGAAGCTTCACAAGAGGGCAGTCAATGCTGTTGAACCGGCCGTTCCACGTTATCTGCGGTGGTCGGAACAGCCTATTGTGTGGAGTAGGGAGGATCATCCGCCCCGGGTTGACAATCCGGTCAACTAGCTCGGTGGTGGCGCCTCAGGTGGGAGGTTATAAGTTCACCAAAGTACCCATGGATGGAGGAAGCAGTATCAATATTCTGTATTATGAGACATTCCGTCGCATGGGGTTGACAGATAAGAATCTTAAACCGTCCAACACTGTTTTTCATGGTGTGTTACCAGGTAAATCGGCATATCCGGTAGGTAAGGTCGCTTTGGAAGTTGTGTTTGGTGATGAGCATAACTCTAGGTTTGAGACATTGAACTTTGAGGTAGTAAGAATCCAGAGCCCGTATCATGCGCTGTTTGGGCGGCCGGCTTATGCAAAATTCATGGCAAGGCTTTGTTATATTTATTTGCAGCTCAAGATGCCGGTCATAAAGGGACTATCACGGTTCATGGAAGTCGAAAAATCGCGTTGGATTGTGAGGAGGGTGATGCAGCTTATGCTGAGGCGGTTTGTGCTACAGAAGAGCTAAAGTTTTATAAGGAGAATGTTGATCCGACAGATATGACCCCTCTGAAGAAGCCCACCACTGAGAATGACCCAACCCTGCATTTCAAACCGGCTGACGAGACTAAGCTTGTTGACTTCGTGCTTGGCGATTCGTGCAAGCAGTTCAGCATCAGCACCAATCTGGATCCAAAATAGGAAAGCGCGCTCATCGAGTTCATCCGTGAGAACCGGGACATTTTTGCATGGAAGCCTTCTGACATGCCAGGTGTACCGAGGGAACTCGCTGAGCACAACCTTAATATTGATCCGAAGTTCAAACCAGTAAAGCAATTTCTTCGTCGCTTTAATGAAGAAAGACGCAAGGCAATTGGTGAAGAGGTAGCCCGGCTGTTGGCTGCTGGTTTTATCGTCGAAGTGTTTCATCCTGAATGGTTGGCTAATCCGGTGCTGGTTCTTAAGAAAAAACGGCACTTGGCGTATGTGTGTGGACTACACGGACTTGAATAAGGCTTGCCCGGCTGATCCCTTCGCTCTCCCGCGTATTGATCAGATCATTGATGCGACAACGGGTTGTGAGCGCCTGAGTTTTTTGGATGCTTATTCAGGATATCATCAGATCAAGATGGCAGTTAAGGACCAGGAGAAGACAGCCTTCATCACTCCTTTTGGAGCCTTACGCTATGTTTCTATGCCCTTTGGGCTCAAGAGTGCTCGAGCAACTTATCAGCGTTGTGTGCAAAATTGTCTTCACACACAGATTGGGCGTAATGTTCATGCTTATGTGGATGACATTGTGGTAAAGTCCAGGAAGAAGGAAACACTGATCGATGACCTCAAGGAGACGTTTGACAATCTTCGGGTTTACAAGATGATGCTTAATCCGGATAAATGTGTTTTTGGTGTTCCGGCAGGCAAGCTTCTCGGGTTTTTGGTATCCAACAGGGGCATTGAGGCCAACCCAGAAAAAATTAAGGCAATCACATCCCTGGCTAAACCGAAGTGTATCAATGATGTTCAACGTATCGCAGGTCGGATTGCAGCCCTTAGCCGGTTTATCAGCCGTTTGGGAGAGAAGCAATTCCTTTGTATTAGATGTTGAAAAAGACGGATGATTTCGTCTGGAGTGATGCAGCCAACGCGGCCTTTGAGGAGCTAAAGCGGCATTTGGTTGAACCGCCGGTTCTTGCAGCCCCAGTTGATCATGAGCCTTTCTTATATCGTGGCTGCTAATGCCCGAGCGGTCAGTGTGGCAATTGTGGTTGAGCGTAAAGAAGCTGGGAAAGAGTATCCGGTTCAACGACCTGTATACTATATCAGTGAAGTCCTGGTCGAGTCAAAACAACGCTATCCACATTGGCAGAAGTTGGTGTACGGGGTTTTTATGGCCAGTCGAAAACTCAAGCAATATTTTCAAGGCCATCCGATCCACAGTGGTTAGTTCTGCTCCTTTGGGCAATATAATTCAAAACAAGGAAGCCACTGGCCGGGTTGCAAAGTGGGCAATCGAGCTTGGGCCATACGGTTTAAAGTATGTACCTCAAACAGCCATCAAGTCTCAGGCTCTTGTGGATTTTGTCAATGACTGGACCGAGCTGCAAGCACCGGAAGATAAACCGGATAATACGTACTGGACCATTCATTTTGATGGATCCAGGTAGTTGGAAGGCTCGGGGGCTGGAGTTGTCCTTAGTTCCCCTCGAGGGGATAAAGTTTGCTATGTCCTCCGCTTGATGTTTCCTTGTACTAACAATGTAGCTGAGTACGAAGCTTTACTCCATGGTCTCCGTGTGGCAAAAGAGATGAACTTAAGTCGAGTTCGTTGTTTCGGAGATTCTGATCTAGTGGCTCAGCAAGTTTCTGGTACTTGGGATTCTATGGATCCACTCATGGCAGCTTAAAGGCGTGAGGTGGATATTGTGGCGGGACATTTCAAAGGGTATCAGGTTGAGCATATCGATCGGCGCAAAAACGAAGCAGCTGACGCTTTGAGCCGGCTTGGATCTCAGCGTAAACCGGTACCTCCTAACACCTTTTTAGATATCTTGCATAACCCGTCTGTTAAGGTGCCTACAGAAGAAGATTTGGATGTCCCGGATCCGGAGGCTCAGTTGGTGGCCGCTTTACACGTGAACCAGATTGGACGGTTCCATATCTGGCGTATATGAGCCAGGGCGAGTTACCAAATGATAAAGTCCTAGCTCGACAGATAGTTCGGCGGTCCAAGTCAATGGTTATTCACAATGGCGAGTTACACCGCTGTAGCGTTTCAGGCGTATTTCAGCGTTGTGTTTCTCCGGAAGAAGGCCAAGAGATCCTACGGGAAATTCATGAAGGGGATTGTGGTCATCATGCCGGTTCAAAGTCCCTGGTTGCAAAAGCTTTTCGTCATGGCTTTTACTGGTTGACAGCTCATGTTGATGCGGAGGATCTGGTAAAGCGATGTGATGCTTGCCAAAAAAATTCACGCAGAGCTCATATTCCGGTGCAGGAACTACGGATGATTCCCATTACTTGGCCTTTTGCTACATGGGGGCTTGATATGGTGGGACCCTTTAAGCGTTCCCGGGACAAGAAGACCCACCTATTGGTGGCAGTTGATAAATTCACCAAGTGGGTTGAAGCGGAGCCTGTTAGCAAGTGTGATGCAGCTACGGCGGTTCAATTCCTCAAAAAGATTATCTTCCGTTTTGGCTTTCCACACAGTATCATCACGGATAATGGTACCAACCATTCCAAAGGTGAGATGGAGGATTTCTTTCAGAGGGAGCACATCGGCCTTGACCTAGCATCTGTGGCACACCCTCAATCCAACGGTCAAGCGGAGCGAGCTAATCAAGAAATTCTAAAGGGTCTTAAACCCCGGCTCATGATTCCCTTGCAGCGGACGCCGGGTTGTTGGGTGGAAGAATTACCTTCTGTGTTGTGGAGTATCAACACCACCCCCAATCAATCAACATGTTACACACCTTTCTTTATGGTATACGGGGCAGAGGCGGTTCTCCCAACTGATATACGTCATGACTCGCCCTGGGTTGCTAATTATGTTGAAGCGGACAACGAGCAAGCTCGCCAAGAGGCACTGGACCTGTTAGATGAAAAACGGGATATGGCTCTGGCTCGATCGGCGGTTTATCAACAAGATCTACGGCGTTATCACAACCGCCGGGTTAAGACAAGAACCTTTCAAGAAGGTGACTTGGTGCTCCGGCTCATCCAAGATCAGACCGACATGCACAAGTTATCCCCGCCTTGGGAAGGACCTTTTGTGGTCAGCAAGAATCTGCACAACGGATCATACTACCTCATTGACGTTCGAGACAACTCACGCAACTCTGAGGAGGAGACCCGGCGGCCATGGAACATAGCTCTCCTACGGCCTTATTACACTTGAGCCATAGGCTCCTCTTATGTATATATTTCGATAATGTATATATTACGATCAATAAATAAATTAGCATCCTTGCTCTAAGCGGGGTTTCTGCTACTTTTTCTCAAATATCCTTTGAGTTACATGGGGGCTTCAGCTGACAAAGCGGAGTACTACACATTAAACCGGCTATCAAGCCACAAAGCTTGGGAGCTTCACACCCAAGGGGCCAAAGAAAGTATGGATGCTATGCACAACTCAAACATAGGCACCCAATGAGCACAACTCATCACGTTACTTGGGGGCTTCTTGTGTCAAATACCAAGGAGTTTGAATGGACCCTTGTATTGACCCACGGCTTGGAAGCCTGGTATATTTACCTAAAACCCCGGGTTAACCTGCCTTCATCAAGTAAGACACTCCTATCCAGGTCATCCTGGCATGACCCTCCGAACGTTTGACAGTTACTCTCATTGAGACCCTGAACTTGTCAAAGTTAAAACGGTGATTGTTTAGTTGGAGGTCCATCTTAAAAGGCTTTTTTAAATGGTTCAACTCAGCGGCCTAGCAGCCCACAAAAAGCCTCGAATTTGGGCCTGGCAGCCCTCAAAAAGCCTTGACTACACGGTTTTATTTGCGTGCTGCTGAATTTTATGTTAAACCGATTTTCTTGGCCTGGTCAGTTATTTTATTAGCCCGGTATTCTTTAAACAGGCTTGGTTTGCAACTACACGTTGACAGACCTTATTCTTAAACTGGAGTTTGTTAACCCAGCCTAGTGTTGACTACCAGTCATCAGCTTTGATCATCTGGTGTGTATCATCACCCGGTATGACTTACTATACAACATCAGTGCATGATGGGGTTGTACAAAGAATTTCAGATTCGGGTTTTCACCCTTATTACAATCAAAGTTAACCAGCCAACTAAACAGGGATATTGCATCACAGGTATGAATCATTTGATATTTCTACGGTTTGATTATCAATCAGCCCTTTTCTTGGGCATTATGATTCATTCCGTGATAAACCGCCAGGACCCTGTTTTCTTTTTATGCACACACATGAGTTGCATATTATGATGGCAGCATATCTGAACCAAACTTGGCATTGACATGGCGGATCACATAAAGTATCTCCTTCTGCACGATGGCAGCAGATCAAAATAGTTTTTGCTATCCTATTACAAGGCATTAAGAGGCCCAAAATATGGAATTGTTTCACAACGGACAGTTTCTGATGTATCAACCGACTTGACGGATTAAGCTTCATCGTCGGGTTGATGTGAAGTAGATGGGTCATCTGGCGTCGGTTCAGCCTCCTCTTCCCCATCCAATGGTCGGAAGTCATTGGTGGTCCAGTCAATCCGGGTTAAAGCCTGAAAGACAGCCTCTTCATTTATAAGCTCAGCCGGATCAACGTCAGGGGCGTAAGTGTGCTTACGGATTGGTGGAACCAAGTTCTGCACTTCAGGAATAGCAGCTTCAACCCGTTTGTTGTTTGCGTCGTAGAAAGATCGGTGAACCGTCAGGTTAGCCTCTTCTGCCAACTGACTCGCCAGAGGACGCATCTCCCTTGTTACATGTTTGAGGGCGTCGTTGTCAAATACTTCGCCGTTTTCCTGTGCACTGGGGAAGCCTTTGGCTATATCAGTCGGATCAAGATCAGCTATCCATGCCTTGGCTCGAGTCAGTGCTAGTAAAGCGCCAGCCCGGGCAGCGGACCGCTTCAACTCTTCTATTTGCGCTGGCGTCATAGATAGCCGGTCCAGCGTGTCCTTGATAAGTGTTGGAGCTGCATTGTCATACGAAGTGGCGCAGATAACCCGTTGTATGCCGGTATATAACTGTTCAATCAGTGTATACACGGCCTTGAGTTTCTTCCGTATATCAGAACCCAGATGAGCAATGCACCTGCCTATAGCGGTTCAAGAAGTTCATGTTAAACCGGAGAAAATTTCAAAGCGGAATATTCATAAAGCCTTGGTAAACAGTGCTGACCAAATATTGCAGAGGTCATGGCATGGACTTGGCGCTTTAATCCAGTAAGCTCTTCCATCACCGGTTTAAGAGCTGATTCAGCGTCTTCCGCCCGCTTCAGCAATCCAGCCTTTTCAGTATCCCAGTTGGCCTGTTCAGACTTGTACCATTCCTTGAGCTGCTCCATGGTGGTTAAGGAGGTTTTCAATTCATCCTTGGCCTTGGTGGTTTCTGCTTGTTGGGGTTTCAGATTTTCTTGAAGGTCAGCAATTTGTGAGACTTGTTGGTTTATCTCACTCTGCAACAGTAAGAGAGCATGTTAATATCTTTGTCAAAGTTCCAAGCATCTAACCAGTTATACACTTGGCACTTGGGGCTAATGTGGATCATTTTTATGCTGATTATTGAAGTCCCAAGGATTAATACAAGTTTTAATCATGGCACTTGGGGGCTAATGTGTGTTTGATCATAAATACACAAGGAAATCTCATAAAGTACGGTATGGAATATACAAAGTCTCGGTTTGACTTTCTAAAGACAAACTGGCCCTTGGGGGCTACAATGCAATGAAGGTACAGAGCAAAGAGCAAAAATGTTTACCTCATAACGCTCCTTCATCAGATTTACTAAACCGGCTTCATAATCACGACTTGTGTAAAGCCGGTTCAAGAGGCCGGAGTGAAGCTCTTGAGCAGAAAGATCGACATAAGCTGACCAATCAGTTTTCTCCTTTCCCTTGCTCATAGCAGCAAATTCATACTTGGTAGTGTGCTTTGATAGAATAACCGGATTACCAGGGGCGGTATACGCAGTACCAGTAACAACAACGTCATCATCTTTGGCCGGACTGGATGAATTGACATTCTTAACAGGGCTTGGCGCTTTGGTAGCAGGGCTTGGCGGATCAGCAGTTGAGCCCCGCTGTTCCACTGTTGGACTTGGAGGAGCAGGAGGATGTGAAGTATTAACCTCTACATTCGGTTCAACCTCTGGCGGGTTAGCATCAGCATCTTGGTCTTTCCCAGCAGAGCTGTCTATAGCAACTTCAGGGTCTTTGCCATGATGCTCTGGATTCTTCTCCGGATCAACATCAACAATAGGGTCGCTGGTCTTGGCTTTCTTACTTAATCGAGCCTTGGCACTACAACATCAAAAGTTAGAACATGGTAAACCGACAAATAAAAGAAATAAATTAAGGAGTAATATACTTACCCAGCGACGAGTTTGAGAGGAGGCAGCTGAGTGGTTGATGAACCGCTAGACGAGTTGGAAGAAGCCTGGTAATTCGGGTCAGACGGATTGAGAGGGCATCGGAAGAAACCTTTCAAAGGATAACGTTTTTAGGAGAACAAGTCACCTCTGGACGACGTTTCCGGGTTAGCGTATCAGCTAAACCAGACGACGTGATTTGTTGACCGCTATGCCGGGTTGTGCGACGTTCTTCAACTTCTTTGTGTCTCCAAAGAAAATTTTGGATCCAAATGAGCAAGGGGGTGAGATTGTTTTACTTTCCGGATTGTGCGGCGAATTCTTTGAACCGGTACAAGATCTGAATCGGAAGAAAGAAGGATTACCTTAACATGTTCTGCATGGCTGGCCTCAGCATCATCCTAGGAATAGTAATTGTCAATAAGATGGATGAAAAAGGAACCAAGTGAGTCAAGTTCTACCTCAGCGTCAGATTCTTCCTCTTCTGGCGGATCAGAAGACTTGGTGGTTTTCTTCTTGCCAGCTTTCTTGGTGGCCTTGGTCTTTGCACGAGGAACCCGGGCCGGTTTAGTCCGTTTCCAAAAGGAGCTGTTAGCCTGAAATTAAGACAAGGAAAGGTTAGTACACAGTCAATACAGAAGCAAATCAGTAAAGTATTTAGATGAACTTTACCGCTGGCGGTTTATTGGAGACGCAAAACGGAGCCAACCCGGTTTGGCTACATGCAGAGATCGGTTCATCAAGCATTTTCTTCACCGATTCAGTAACTTCAAGCTCGGCTATTCCTATTTCGTGATATCGTTGAGGGTCTTTGACATCACCAGTATATTCATGCATCAATCCGGGACGGTGGCTTAAAGGTAAAATGGCCCAAGAAACCCAGCAGCGGACAAGATCAATGTCAGTTAAACCGTTGGCCATCAGAGCCCGGAGCTTGGTGAGTTGAGGTGCAAAATTCTTCCGTTCTGTGGCGGTCAAGCGTAAAGGTAGTGGGTGGCCGTTGCTAAGCCGGTGAGGGCGATAACCCGGCAAAGGATTTTCTCCATCATGGGCAGTGTTCGGCAGTAAGAAACCAGGTTTGATTCCAATCTTTGGGATGGCTGTGATGTTTTGGATGAGGGAAGTCAGCTTCTTTCCTTTTCTGAATTGAAACGCCACCAAGCTCTGTGTTGGGACCATCTGAGAATTCCGTACGGCGGTTCAAATGAAAGAAGTCCCGAAATAGCTCCACGGTTGGCTCTTCTTGAAGATAGACTTCGCAGAATACTTGGAAGTTGCATATATTGGACAAAGAATTCGGACCAATATCTTGTGGATGGAGTTGGAAGCTTGCGAGGACATCCCAGAATTTTTTTGATCCGGGCGGACTGAATCCCCGGTCTAAGTGTTGCATAAAAACAATCACCTCTCCTTCTTGAGGTTCAGGTGGACATTCCGATTCCGAAACTCGCCAGTGGAGAACACTTTTTGAGGCTAAAACACCAGTGGTGACATAACC
Organism: Aegilops bicornis; assembly: GCA_021605145.1. Classification (NCBI taxonomy): domain Eukaryota; kingdom Viridiplantae; phylum Streptophyta; class Magnoliopsida; order Poales; family Poaceae; genus Aegilops; species Aegilops bicornis. Next base: position 700,292,432 of record CM038673.1, on the reverse strand, counting down.
GTTGATTTGTGTTTCCGTGATCCGGGACGGAACCCAATTGCAAGCATAGAATTGCTTCATCATTCCGGAGGGGGGAACTGAAAGGAAAAACAAGTGCCGGTTTAAGAATTTACGGTTTAAGGTGTACAATTCAGTGTTAAACCAGAGAAAAATATTATGTAAGGTTCAATTGGCGGTTTAACAGAGGGCTAATGATATATGGCGGTTGGCTATCGAAAGTTAAACCGCCCAGAAGCAGAAGGGCCAAGATTCATAATTTCTACTAAGTGTTGCAAAAACAAGTTTCACAGTATGACAGTGTAATTTCAGATCTACCGTGGATAACTGAAGAAAATGTTTCTGAGCCCTACAATGGAGCTAAAGAGGAACAGAGACGAACCAGGCAGAGTTTATTCGTATAAAGAAGATGCTACAAAGACGGTGAACTAACGGAATAGATCTAGCTGCAGTTCAAACCTATCAGGCACATTTATATACCCTTAGTACAAAGACTAGAAGGAGGAACACAGAAGAACTGATGAACAGCGGCAGACATGGATGAACTCGAAAAACTTTAATGAAGATCTAGGGTTACGAGACGTGAACTTACCAGGGCCACTTGGCGACGGAGGAGCGCGGCAAGGTCTCTGGAGAAAACAGGTTGATGCAGCGGCCTTGGTCGGTGCAGATCCGAAGAGCGACGGCGGCGGCGGCGCGGAGTTCCTTCGGGTCGCGAGGAGGAAGATGAGAAGAAACGGGAGAAAAATGAAAATGCCCATCAGGCTTATTTATAATAAGGCAGAGGATAAGTGACAGGCGCGAGAATCAAGGAGTCAAAAGCGGCAAGTGGCGTAGCTGTTGCCTCGATTTCCGGGATGACATTAAATGAAGGGAATCTTTTTATTCGTTTTTTACAGAGATGACGTCATGATGATCCGTTGCTGTATCCAGAGGATGACGTCACGGCGGTTTAACAAGATTTATAAAGGGAAGATATCATGGCGGTTTATGAGAAGTGAAGGAAGATATTTACAGGATTTTTCTAAGTGTTGAAAGATTGACATGAACAGGTTCAAATCAATCTGGGGCCTAATGTTGGGGATATAACTACTGAGTGTAAACCGCCCAGGAGGGGCCGGTTCACCCTCAACTATATTGAAGACCACAAGACTCAGAAGATGGCGTTTTACTATGGAGCTTAGAGGCCCGGAGTCCAAAGGCGGATTAGGGCCCGTAGTGGTAAACCGCCAAAGTCATGTAACTTGTGTTATAAGATAAGGAAAGGAGACACCAAGCCGAACACTTGTATGAGTCGGCCTCGGGACTCAGAGACCGGCCGCAAGCGCCAACCCATGTATATAAGGGGACGACCCGGCGGCGGTTCAGGGACAAGAGACAACAACTCAAGACTCAGGCAAGCGTATTTGGCTCCCTGGTCATCGAAACCCAATCAATCCCATCACAACTAGACGAAGGGGCCGAACTAGTATAAACTCCCGTGTCCCTTGTCCGGTTTAACCCCTTCAAGCTAACCCGTTGCGATGGCTCCACGACTAAGTCCTTTCATGAGGACATCTGACGTGTTAATTCCATGACAGCTAACTTAGCCGATATAACGGAACGTAAGGTACCAAAACATGGGAGCCGGGCAAACCCAACTATTGACCCAAGACATGATTCGGAGCCGATGCATATAATGCTATAAGTTTGGGGTGCCGCACTTGTGAAAGTGTTCGGACTTGTCACACCATGTTATGGGGTACTTAAGCCCCTGGTGTATTGCCTGTACCAAAGTGTACGGTTGCACAATGCCATAAATGAACATATATATATAGAAAAAAGGGAATTCAATAGTAGGCATAAGTTATATGTTGTTTATTCAAAAGGGCTGCAGTAAGAGCAGAACGATACAAATAGTGCGATAAGCAAGGGACGGGACTTTTTAACATGTCTCCCTCCAGGGGTAAGCCGCGGGATGGTGTGTAAAACAGATATATTGCTCGTAATAGAGACCACCGGACACTCGACGTAGCTACGCTTCCCTGGCTGTTGCATCGTGTGTTCGGTGATTCTAATGCCGGACAGGGCTTCGAGAGAACGGAGTCCTGAAAGTAAAAAGAAAGAAGAAAAGAATGACACAATTGGGAGCCCCTGGTGCGGTTGAGCCGCATTCTGGGCATGTCGTGGTCGTGCCCCTTCCGCTATGCCCATGGTATTTCCAGAGTGTAATTATGTACGCGTAGTACTGGTTTCGCAATTTCGCGAGGGCTGGAGCTTGGGCCGCATTGCTATGTGTGCTCGGAACGTGCCAGGCGGTCTTGTTGTAGGTTACTCCGGGCGCGCTTGATGGTGTCCGGGCGTTTAACAGCCGGACTCGAGAATTGCCTTAAGCGGCTGCTTTGTACTTCCGCCGCGAGGGCCGACGTATGCTCCTCCGTCCGGAGAGAGCGTTCGGTGTTTGCATTGACCGTAATGACTCCTCGAGGACCTGGCATCTTGAGCTTGAGATATGCGTAGTGCGGCACCGCATTGAACTTTGCAAATGCGGTTCGTCCGAGCAGTGCATGATAGCCGCTGCGGAACGGGACTACGTCCAAGATTAACTCCTCGCTCCGGAAGTTATCTGGGGATCCGAAGACCACTTCAAGTGTGACTGAGCCTGTACAGTTGGCCTCTACACCTGGTATGACGCCTTTGAAGGTTGTCTTCGTGGGTTTAATCCTTGATGGGTCTATGCCCATTTTACGCATTGTATCCTGATAAGCAGGTTCAGGCTGCTGCCGCCGTCCATTAGGACTCTAGTGAGGTGAAATCCATCAATGATTGGGTCTAGAATCAATGCGGTGAATCCGCCATGGCGGATGCTAGTGGGGTGGTCCCTTCGATCAAAAGTGATCGGGCAGGAAGACCACGCCTTGAACTTTGGGGCAACTGGCTCCATCGCATATACGTCCCTTAGCGCACGCTTCCGCTCCCTTTTGGGTATGTGGGTTGCGTATATCATGTTCACCGTCCGCACATGCGGGGGGAAGCCCTTTTGTCCTCTATTGTTCGGCGGCCGGGGCTCCTCCTCGTCATCTCTATGCAGCCCCTTATCATTGTTTTCGGCATTTAACTTGCCTGCCTGCTTGAACACCCAACAATCCCTATTGGTGTGATTGGCTGGCTTTTCAGGGGTGCCATGTATCTGGCACGAGCGATCGAGTATTCGGTCCAAATTGGACGGGCCCGAGTATTTCTTTTACATGGCTTTTTCCACGACCGGGTTTAGAGCCTCTGAATCCGGCATTGACCGTATCCTCGGCATTATCGCCGTTAATGCGGGCGCTTGTGTTTGTTGTGACGTGACCTGCCATTGCTGTCCTTGGTATCCGAATTACTGTGGCTCTTGGTCATGTTGTTACTACGAGCTAGCTAGCTGTCCTCTCCAGCAAAAGCGGGTCATGAGTGTTGTGAGGGCTGCCATGGATTTCGCTTTCCCTGTCCTAGGTGCCGGGCAAGCCACTCATCGCGGATGTTGTGTTTGAAGGCTGCAAGGGCCTCGGCATCCGGACAATCGACGATTTGATTTTTCTTGGTTAGGAACCGTGTCCAGAATTGTCTGGCCGATTCCTCTGGCTGCTGAATTATGTGGCTTAGGTCATCGGCGTCTGGTGGTCGCACATATGTGCCCAGGAAATTGTCGAGGAATGCGACTTCCAGGTCTTCCCAACAACCAATTGATTACGCTAGCAAGCTGTTAAGCCAATGCCGGGTTGGTCCTTTAAGCTTGAGTGGGAGGTATTTGATGGCGTGTAGATCATCACCGCGGGCCATGTGGATGTGAAGGAGATAGTCCTCGATCCAAACCGCGGGATCTGTTGTGCCATCGTATGATTCAATGTTTACGAGTTTCAAACCCTCAGGGATTTAATGATCCATTACTTCATCTGTGAAGCATAGTGGGTGTGCGGCGCCTCTGTATTGGGCTCTATCACGACGCAACTCGATTGAGCTTTGTCTACTGTGTTCGGCCCGACCGGAATTGCCATATCCGGCGTGAGGGTTATCGTCACGTGTCGTGGGGCGCCCACACGATCCATAGATCGATCTTGTCTGCCTTGCCTTGTCCTCCAATATATCTCGCAGGTCTGGCGCATTTCCCGATGCCTTTGTATTTTTGAGCGGCGCCGGGTGCGGCTTTAGTTGAGGGCCGAGAGGCCTCTTCGTCAGCGACCACGCAGGTGGCCGGGTCAGCCATATCATGCCTTTGGTGATGTAGGTTTGGGTGCTTCCTCCTCTAATCGGGGTAGCAGCCTGCGTCTTGGGTAGCTCTTGGAGGGGCACTCGAGTTCATACTCTTCGGCCGCGAGGACTTCAGTCCATTTGTCAGCTACCAAATCTTGGTCAGCTCTAAGCTGTTGCTGCTTTTTCTTGAGGCTGCTTGCCGTGGCCATGAGCCTGCGTTTGAAACGCTCTTGTTCGACGGGATCCTCAGGCACGCATTTAATTGTCGTCGTCGAGGCTTGCCTCATCTTTGGAGGGAGGCATGTAATTATCATCCTCTACCTCTTTTTCTGCCGCTCTCTCATGAGGGCTGGCTTCTCCATCCTCCTGCGCTGAATCTTGCCGAGGGGGGTTGTCTTCAACCTTTGTCCGGGGTGTTATTGTCTCCGTGCGGAATCACCGTTTTTGCTGTGGCGGGATTTAGAGCGGCGCCGCTGACGCCGGCGTTTAGGCTGTTTCTTGGAGGGGTCATCCTCCGCTGTTCCATCGCCATTCTCATCTTTTGGGATGTCCACCATGTATATATGTCGTATGACGAGGTGGCTTTCCAGTGCCCTGTGGGCGCTGGTTCTTGGTCGTCTCCTGCATCGTCGTCCATACCGTCGATGTCTTCGGAGTCGAAGTCGAGCATGTCGGTTAAATCATCGGCGATCGCTCTGAAGTGGGTGGTGGGTGGGCTTTGATTTTCTTCGTCGTCCGCATCCCAACCTTCCCGACCATAATACGCCGTGGCTCTCCGGATAAAGAGAGAGACTTTAGTGAATTCAGAATGTCGCCAAAGGGCGAGTACCGAAAAGATGTCTGTGCAGTGAATTCCATGATCGGCGCCCAATCGTAATCGACAAGGGGCGCGGAAGGCTCGGAGTCCGGAGAGGAGTCCGGCACCTTGGAGTTACGAAGCCAGACAGACGGTAGGTGTACGGCTCAATCGCCAGAGAGATCGCAACCCCCGAGGCGGTGTCCAGCCACCCGTCCTCGATCAGCGCGGTCGGCTCCGAGCTAAAGGTCGGAGCGGACTCTGGTGCGACCTCCAGGACACTGTTCGGCGGCAGAGCTAGATCATGCCCCTCGTGGGCGGCTGGTGGCGCTTGGCTGTGGCTTCGAACCCGTCGAAGATCAAGTCTCCGCGGATGTCGGCCGTGTAGTTCAAACTTCCAAATCTGACACGATGGCGGGCGTAGCTTTCAATCTGCTCCAGATGGCCAAGCAAATTGGCCCGCAGTGCAAAGCCGCCGAATACGAAGATCTGTCCGGGGAGAAAAGTCTCTCCCTGGAGCGCATCGTCATTGATGATCGGAGGAGCCATCAGGCCTAAAGATGATGACACAGAGGAACTCTCAATGAAAGCACCAATGTCGGTGTCAAAACCGGCGGATCTCGGGTAGGGGGTCCCGAACTGTGCGTCTAGGCGGATGGTAACAGGAGACAAGGGACACGATGTTTTTACCCAGGTTCGGGCCCTCTCGATGGAGGTAAAACCCTACTCCTGCTTGATTTATATTGATGATATGGGTAGTACAAGAGTAGATCTACCACGAGATCAGAGAGGCTAAACCCTAGAAGCTAGCCTATGGTATGATTGTTGTTCGTCCTACGGACTAAAACCCTTCGGTTTATATAGGCACCGAATAGGGTTAGGGTTACACAGAGTCGGTTACAATGGTAGGAGATCTACATATCCGTATCTCCAAGCTTGCCTTCCACGCCAAGGAAAGTCCCATCCGGACACGGGACGAAGCCTTCAATCTTGTATCTTCAAAGTCCAGGAGTCCGGCCAAAGGCTATAGTCCGGCTATCCGGACACCCCCTAATCCAGGAGTCCCTCAAGCCCCCTAGTGGGTTTGGCAGTATGCCGATCAAGAGGGTATCGACAGCTATGTTCTCTTTGGTTCGAATACGACCTATGTTTGAACAGGAAGCCCCCAAGTGACCATATGAGTTTTGGCATTGCGCCGATCAAGAGGGTACTGATATCTATGCTCGATGAGCAGGAAGCCCCCAAATGATCATAATAAGATAAGCCGTAAGGCAGGATACCCAAGTTTGAACCGCGCATCATGGCAGCAAGTTATTTTTGGCAACCTTTAATTTTTATGAGAACTCAAACTTGTGAGAGATTAATTCTTTTTGAACCGGAAGTTTAAACCGGATGTGAAAGCTTCAAAACTTTGTGAGAGATAAATTTACCTCTGAGCCGGATTTGAACCGGATTTGAGAGCATGAAAGCTTTGTAGTAAATAAATTTCCCTTTGAACCGGATATTTAAGAGCTTCAGTGCTTTGTGGGAGAGAGATGTCTCTTGAACCGGATTTTAAACCGGAATCCTTCTTTTTAAACCGGACATTTTCTGATGGCCTTCAAATTGTTCACCAATATAGCGATAGCCTCCGGAACCGGGTTACCTTCCCTCCAATGACCCGGAGTTCTTGAATTCACTAACACCGGCCAATTTTGCCGAGTCATGTCATTGTAGCCCCCGAGTCTCAAGACGACTCGAGGTGTTGGCTTGAGATTCTCCATATTTGACCATAGCAGAAGGTATACATCATTGGCGTTGATAGCGCGATGTGAATCCACAGAAGGTTGAGGTGACTGTGGCGGGTTATAAATGATCCCGTATGAGCCGTGTCAGCAACTCGGCCAATGGTTCCTTCCAACTTGCTGTTTGAAGTTAACCAAACTGTAATGGCGGCGACTTGTGCACCTGCCCATTGAACCATCCAGTGCAGACGGCTGCTGATAATATATGATAATTTGCCTCTAATTTGTTGGAAGAAAACCGGGCTTCCCAAGTAGTGACTTGCTCATACTCAATAAACAGCTCATCCAGACAAGTGCGGCCTGGTGTGTCGATGTAAACCAGGCTGCAAGAGACGGACAGTAAAGACGACCGTAACATTGGAGGCGGCATAGACAAATGAACCGGCCGTGGCGTTGTAAGCCGGTGCGGACGGGCAAGTTGTCCTCCTTGTTGTAAGCCGGTGTGGTCGCGAGAAACGGCGACGACGTTGTAAGCCGGCGCGGTCGCGAGAGACGGCCACGACATTGTAAGCCGGTGCGGGAGTCCGTTGAGTAACGATGACCACCTATGCCCAAAGATGTTGGCATGCCTCCATCTCCGCGGTATAATATTTCATAAATAATTGCCCTGCATAAACAATATTGCAGACCAAGGCAAAGATAAACTTGTTCTTTGACAAAAACAACATGTGCCAATAAAATATATTTTAGATGGATATCACCTGATGTGCCAGGCCAGAAATAATCCGCCATGAAATTGATAATCGCTAGGTGAAGTTGAAGTCGCTCACGGATGAACCGGACGCGGCATGGTAAACTGGTGCGGGCGGGTGAGTCGGCCGCGACGTTTGTAAGCCGGCACGGACAGCGAGTCGGCCACGGCGTTGTAAGCTGGCGTGGACACGTGAACCGGCCGCGAGGGCGGACGGGCGAGTCGTCCGTGGTGTTGTAAGGCGGCACGGACGGGCGAAGTCACCGGGCGCTGCTTTGATGTAACCGGACCGTGACACACGCGTTCAGAAGTCAGGCGGCATGACCGAACATGCATCCAGCGGTATAATGGCATAAACAATTGTCACGTGTAAAGATGTTACAGGGCAAATAATTGTTCTTTGATAAAAACAATAAGTGTTTAATAAGATAAATTTAGATGGATATCACCTGACTTGTCCGGGTTAACCACGGCGATGTAAGCTGGTGCTATAGGGCGAGTCAATCACGAAGATCGATCCGGAAGTGGGTCGCCGTGCATGTTAACTCCCCTTCCCTTTTTTTAAACACCGGGTTTTTGAATCGCGTCTGCACGAATCGGCGTCATAGCGACTCAAAAGATTGTTGGAAGTGACGCAATAAAAACGCGAGCAGAAAACTCTTGAGCTGAATAGATCTGCGAGCATAAAATAGCACGAGCAGACAACATATGTTTTGTATAATACGCAGTTAATACGTAGAGCAATTTAAGGGAGACGAGTGCACCTGCTTACATCCATAGACATCTGTAGTGCAATTTGGAAACAAGGCGAGGCGGTGTGGCCGGGGTGGCTCGACGCGCCAGCGAGGTAACTTGGTGACGGCAACTTGTGACAGCAGAACTGACTCAACCCGGCGGCAGACATCAGCGAAGGATGATCAGCGCCTGCGACTTACATCCAGCAAGTTGAGACCACAACGTCGGGCTTCGGCAGCGGAGGCGGCAGCCTCTGGCGCGGCGGTATGGCGTTGGTTGGGGAGCCTAACCCTGCTCACGTGAGAACCATGCAACGTAGTTGCTAGATAGCAACTTCCGTTTCCTTTCCTTTTTTGTCCTTTGCACTTAATCCATATTCGAGTCCAAGTAGTACTCCCTTTGATATCTTGATGCACGTGGGATCAGTTTTTGAGGACAACGGCGTTGATGTCGTTGTATGATGATGGTTGTGGTTTCCATCTTCAGTAGATTTGATCGATTCCCTGAGCTAAAAACTGATGCGTTGGTGCAAATTGCACGTGAGATCAGTTTTGGAGAGCCGCCTCGAGCAGCGACGGAGTCCGTGCCCAGGACCCTATCCTCTTCCGGGTCGTGCTTGACCTGATAACCTCCTTTTTTTTCCTTTTGAGTAGATCGGATCGAGCAAATAGCAACCGGCCGCCGGTTTCCGTCCATGAACGGGATAAAAATTAGAACCGTATGTGTGGGTTTATGCCATTGGTGACCCAACGACTTTGATGATTTCTTGTAGTCAGAAACAGTTCTGCCGATCTCGGTGACTCAACTGCGGCGGTGTGCCTTCCAAACAATGTAAATCCTTCTGCAATGATTCTTCTTCCTCCAGAAAATTGCGAAATTCTCAATCCCCGTGAGAGATCCCTCCAAGAACTCAACACCACCGTGCGCCAGCCCCACGGTGGGCGCCAACTTTCGTGGATTTGTCACGGCAGATGTCCTTAGTGTCAGGACTTAGTCGCGAGGCCAACGCATCTATGCGGTAGCTTGAGAGGGGTTGATCGGGATGAGAGACGCAACACAAGACAAGGATTTAGACAGCTTCGGGCCCCGGGAAACATCATCCGGAATAGCCTTACATGCTGTTTGTGGCTAGGTCTTATTATGCTCATGAGGGAGTCGCCGTAAGCCAGCTCTCCTCTTTGTGTCTAGCCCTAGATATTGTTTCTTGTTGCCTTCCTCTTGGGGGAGCCCTGCCCCTCCTTATATAAGTTAGAGAGGTGGGTTACATGTGGAGTCCTAGTAGGACTAGGACTAGCCTATCTTCTACTACAAGCCGGATACAAGTACGGGTCTTGATTCCTTGTAAGGGAACATTCCTTATGTCTTCCTCTTAAGCCGACCCGCCAGAGTATAAGCCGACCTGCTGGGCCTTGGGCCTTGTCGTCCGTCTGATCCGCCCGACGGGTCTCCAGTGAGTCACAATGTCCAGACGGGTTATATGTAAACCGCCATGTCCAGGCAGATCGCCAGTGAGTCGCCTAGCTCCAGCCGGGTCTTCTGATGAATCGCCAAGTCCGGTCGGGTCATAACTCCGGCCGGGTCATACCGCAGGGTATATCCCCGACAAAGGTAGAAATGAAGAAAAGAGCATCAAGTGTTGATGATTGATAAGACCACTAGTTTCAAGAAAAGGGCAAAGGGAAAGAAAGGGAACTTCAAATAGAATGACAAGCAAGTTGTCACTCCCGCGAAGAAGCTCAAAGCTGGACCAAAGCCTGAAACTGAGTGCTTACACTGCAAAGGAAATGGTCACTGAAAGCGGAAATGCCCTGAATATTTGGTGGATAAGAAGGATGGCAAAGTGAACAAGGGTATATTTGATATACTGAGTTAGTGATGTGTGCCTTACTAGTGTTTATAGTAGCCCACGAGTATTTGATACTTGTTCGGTTGCTAAGATTAGTAACTCAAACAGGACTTATATAATAAACAGAGACTAGTTGAGGGAAGTGACGATGAGTGTTGGAAATAGTTCCAAGATTGATATGATCATCATCACACACTCCCTATACTTTCGGGATTAGTGTTAAACCTAAATAAATGTTATTTGGCGCTTATGTTGAGCATGAATATGATTTGATCATGTTTATTGCAATACGGTTATTCATGTAAAGTCAGAGAATAATTGTTGTTCTGTTTACATGAATAAAACCTTCAATGGTCATACACCCAATGAAAATAGTTTGTTGGATCTCGATCGTAGTGATACACATATTCATAATATTGATACCAAAAGATGCAAAGTTAATAATGATAGTGCAACTTATTTGTGGCACTGCCGTTTGGGTCATATCGGTGTAAAGTGCATGAAGAAACTCCATGGATTTTCGGAATCACTTGGTTATGAATCATTTGATGCTTGCAAACCGTGCCTTTTGGGCAAGATGACTAAAACTCTGTTCTCCAGAACAATGGAACGAGCTACTGACTTGTTGGAAATAATACATACTGATGTATGCAGACCAATGAGTATTAAGGCTCGTGGCGGGTATCGTTATTTTCTCACCTTCACAGATGATTTGAGCAGATATGGGTATATCTACTTGATGAAACATAAGTCTGAAATAGTTGAAAGGTTCAAAGAATTTCAGAGTGAAGTGGAAAATCATCATAACAAGAAAATAAAGTTTCTGCGATCTGATCGTGGAGATGAATATTTGAGTTACGAGTTTGGCCTTCAATTAAAATAATGTGGAATAGTTTCACAAACTCATGCCACCTGGAACACCACAGCGTAACGGTGTGTCCGAACGTCATAACCGCACTTTATTGGATATGGTGTGATCTATGATGTATCTTACCGATTTACCACTATCGTTTTGGGATTATGCATTAGAGACAGATGCATTCACTTTAAATAGGGCACCATCAAAATCCGTTGAGACGACACCGTATGAACTATGGTTTAGCAATAAACCTAAGCTGTCGTTTCTTAAAGTTTGGAGTTGCAATGCTTATGTGAAAAAGTTTCAACCTGATAAGCTCGAACCCAAATCAGAGAAGTGTGTCTTCATAGAATACCCAAAGGAAACTGTTGGGTACACCTTCTATCACAGATCCGAAGGCAAGATATTCGTTGCTAAGATGGATCCTTTCTAGAGAAGGAGTTTCTCTCGAAAGAAGTGAGTGGGAGGAAAGTAGAGCTTGATAAGGTAATTGTACCTTCTCCCGAATTGGAAAGTAATTCATCACAGAAATTAGTTCTAGTGATTTCTTCACCAATTAGTGAGGAAGCTAACGATGATGATCATGAAACTTCAGATCAAGTTACTACAGAACCTCGTAGGTCTTCCAGAGTACGGTCCGCACCAGAGTGGTACGGTAATCCTATTCTGGAGGTCATGTTACTTGACCATGAAGAACCTACGAACTATGAGGAAGCGATGATGAGCCCAGATTCCGCGAAATGGTTTGAGGCCATGAAATCTGAGATGGGATCCATGTATGAGAACAAAGTATGGACTTTGATTGACTTGCCCAAATGATCGGCGAGCCATTGAGATTAAATGGATCTTTAAGAGGAAGAAGGAAGCTAGAATTGTCGCAAAAGGTTTTCGACAAGTTCAAGATGTTGACTACGATGAGAGTTTCTCACTCGTATCTATGCTTAAGTCTATCCGAATCATGTTAGCAATTGCCGCATTTTATGAAATCTGGCAAATGGATAAACAAAACTGCATTCCTTAATGGATTTATTAAATAAAGTTGTATGTGATGCAACCAGAAGGTTTTGTCAATCCTAAAGGTGCTAACAAAATATGCAAGCTCCAGCGATCCATCTATGGACTGGTGCAAGCATCTCGGAGTTGGAATATACACTATGATAAGTTGATCAAAGCATATAGTTTTATACAGACTTGCGGTGAAGCCTGTATTTACAAGAAACTGAGTGGGAGCACTACAACATTTCTGATAAGTATATGTGAATGACATATTATTGATCGGAAATAATGTAGAATTATTATGCAAAGCATAAAGGAGTGTTTGAAAGGAGTTTTTCAAAGAAAGACCTCAGTGAAGCTGCTTACATATTGAGCATCAAGATCTATAGAGATAGATCAAGACGCTTGATTAGTTTTTCAATGAGTACATACATTGACAAGATTTTGAAGTAGTTTAAAATGGAACAGTCAAAGGAAGAGTTCTTGCCTGTGTTACAAGGTATGAAATTGAGTAAGACTCAATGCCCGACCACGGAAGAAGATAGAAAGAGAATGAAAGTCATTCCCTATGCCTCAGCCATAGGTTCTATAAAGTATGCCATGCAGTGTACTAGATCTATTGCATACCCTACCACTAAGTTTGGCAAGGGAGTGCAATAGTGATCTAGGAGTAGATCAATGGACAGCGGTCAAAATTATCCTTAGTGGAATAAGGATATGTTTCTCGATTATGGAAGTGACAAAAGGTTCGTCGTAAAGGGTTACATCGATGCAAGTTTTGACACTAATCTAGATGACTCTAAGTCTCGGTCTAGATACATATTGAAAGTGGGAGCAATTAGCTAGATTAGCTCCGTGCAGAGCATTGTAGACATAGAAATTTGCAAAATACTTACGGATCTGAATGTGGCAGACCCGTTGACAAAAATTATCTCACATTGTTAACATGATCACACCTTAGTACTCTTTGGGTGTTAATCACATAGCGATGTGAACTAGATTATTGACTCTAGTAAACCCTTTGGGTGTTGGTCACATGACGATGTGAATTATGGGTGCTAATCACATGGTGATATGAATTATTGGTGTTAAATCACATGGCGATGTGAACTAGATTATTGACTCTAGTGCAAGTGGGAGACTGAAGGAAATATGCCCTAGAGGCAATAATAAAGTTATTATTATTTCCTTATTTCATGATAAATGTTTATTATTCATGCTAGAATTTTATTAACCGGAAACATAATACATGTGTGAATATATAGACAAACAGAGTGTCACTAGTATGCCTCTACTAGACTAGCTCGTTGATTAAAGATGGTTATGTTTCCTAGCCATAGACATGGGTTGTCATTTGATTAACGAGATCACATCATTAGGAGAATGATGTGATTGACATGACCCATTCTGTTAGCTTAGCGCATGATCGTTTAGTATGTTGCTATTGCTTTCTTCATGACTTATACATGTTCCTATGACTATGAGATTATGCAACTCCCGTTTACCGGAGGAACACTTTGTGTGCTACCAAACATCACAACGTGAATCGGGTGATTATAAAGGTGCTCTATGTGTCTCCGAAGGTACATGTTGGGTTGGCGTATTTCGAGATTAGGATTTGTCACTCCGGTTGTCGGAGAGGTATCTCTGGGCCCTCTCGATAATGCACATCACTATAAGCCTTGCAAGCAATGTGACTAATGAGTTAGTTGCAGGATGATACATTACATAACGAGTAAAGAGACTTGCCGGTAACGAGATTGAACTAGGTATTGAGATACCGACGATCGAATCTCGGGCAAGTAACATACCGATGACAAAGGGAACAACGTATGTTGTTATGCGGTTTGACCGATAAAGATCTTCATAGAATATGTAGGAGCCAATATGAGCATCCAGGTTCCGCTATTGGTTATTGACCGGAAACGTGTCCCAGTCATGTCTACATAGTTCTCGAACCCGTAGGGTCCGCACGCTTAAGGTTTCGATGACAGTTATATTATGAGTCTATGAGTTTTGATGTACCAAAGGAGTTCGGAGTCCCGGATGAGATCGGGTACATGATGAGGAGTCTCGAAATGGTTGAGATGTAAAGATTGATATATTGGACGACTATATTCAGACATTGGAAAGGTTCCGAGTGATTCGGGTATTTTCGGAGTACCGGAGAGTTACAGGAATTCGTATTGGGCCTTAATGGGCCATACGGGAAAGGAGAGAAAGGCCCCAAAAAATGGCCGCACCCCTCCCCATGGACTAGTACGAATTGGACTAGGGAGGGGGGCGCCCCTTCCTTCCTTCTCCTTCTCCCTTCCCTTTCCTTCTCTCCTACTCCTTCTACTTGGAAGGGCTCCTAGTTCTATTAGGAAAGAGGAAATCCTACTCCCGGTGGGAGTAGGACTCCCCTAGGGCGCGCCAGAGAGAGAGGGCCGGCCCTCCCCCTCCTCAACTCCTTTATATAAGGGGAGGGGGAACCCCTTGGAGACACAACAATTCATCCCTTGGATCTCTTAGCCGTGTGCGGTGCCCCTCTCCACGATAATCCACCTCGATAATATCGTAGCGGTGCTTAGGCGAAGCCCTGCGTCGGTAGAACATCATCATCGTCACCACGCCGTCGTGCTGACGGAACTCTCCCTCGACACTCTGCTAGATCGGAGTACGGGGGATGCATCGAGCTAAACTTGTGCAAGAACTCGGAGGTGTCGTAGTTTCGGTGCTTGAACGGTCGGGCCGTGAAGACGTACGACTACATCAACCGCGTTGTGCTAACGCTTCCGCTTTCGGTCTACGAGGGTACGTAGACACACTCTCCCCTCTCGTTGCTATGCATCACCATGATCTTGCGTGTGCGTAGGAATTTTTTTGAAATTACTACGTTCCCCAACAGCGGCCAGGGCAGGCCGCGCGCCCCCTCCCCCTTGGGTCTGAATTGGATTAGGGAAGGGGGCGGCGGCTGAGGGAGTCCTGGATTAGGGGGTATCCGGGCAGCCGGACTATATACTTTGGCCGGACTGTTGGACCGTGAAGATACAAGACTCAAGACTTCGTCCCGTGTCCGATGGGACTCTCCTTTGCGTGGAAGACAAGCTTGGCGATTCGATGATAGATCTCCTTCTTTGTAACCAACTCTGTGTAACCCTAGCCTCCTCCGGTGTCTATATAAACCGGAGGGTTTAGTCTGTAGAGGGACAATCATAATCATCATAGGCTAGCTTCTAGGGTTTAGCCTCTACGATCTCGTGGTAGATCTACTCTTGTAATACTCATATCATCAACATCAATAAAGCAGGAAGTAGGGTTTTACCTCCATCGAGAGGGCCCGAACCTGGGTAAAACATCGTGTCCCCTGCCTCATGTTACCATTAGCCTGATGCACAGTTCGGGACCCCGTACCCGAGATCCGCCGGTTTTGACACCGACATTGGTGCTTTCATTGAGAGTTCCTCTGTGTCGTTGCTGCAAGGCTCGATGGCT
This sequence comes from Aegilops bicornis, assembly GCA_021605145.1. NCBI lineage: Eukaryota > Viridiplantae > Streptophyta > Magnoliopsida > Poales > Poaceae > Aegilops > Aegilops bicornis. Next base: position 700,277,042 of record CM038673.1, on the reverse strand, counting down.
CCTTCAATCATCAACAATAACGGGGTCGAGGGTGAGATTTTTCTCCCCGGACAGATCTTCGTGTTCGGCAGCTTCACACTGCGGGCCAATTCACTTGGCCATCTGGAGCAGATCGACAGCTACGCCCCTGGCCATCTGGTCGGGTTTGGAAACTTGAACTACACAGCCGATATCCACGGGGACTTGATCTTCGACGGATTCGGGCCTACGCCAGGAGCGCCGAACAGTCACGACGAGCACGGCTTAGACCTGCTGTCGGACAATACTCAGGATATCGCACCTGTAGGAGCTCTGGACCTAAATCCGGGGCAGATCGTGTCGTCCGAGGACGGGTGGATAGACCCCGCCCCGGAGGCTGCACACTCATCGGCGGTAGAGCCGAACACAGGCTCCACTCCCAAGCAAGTCTGTGTCACCGGACCCCCGGACATGTGTCAGGCTGTAGGTTCCAGACCGCGCACCCCCGAGCCCACCGAATCCGGTTGGGCTCCGGTAATGGAGTTCACCACTGCGGATATCTTCCAGCACTCGCCCTTTGGCGACATGCTGAATTCATTAAAGTCTCTCTCTTTGTCAGGAGACTCTTGGCCGAACTATGTCCGGCTCGAGTGGGAAGCAGGCGACGAGGAAATTCGTTGCCCACCCACCACCATCTTCATTGCCACTGTCGATGATTTGACCGAGGTGCTTGACTTCGACTCTGAAGACATCGACGGTGTGGACGACGATGCAGGAGAAGAACAGGAAACACTGCCCACGGGGCGCTGGACAGCCACCTCCACGTATGATATATATATATATATATGGTGGACACTCCCAAAGAAACCAATGGCAATGAGGCAATGGAGGATAACCCCTCAAGGAAGAAACCAAAGCATGGGCGTCATCGGCGCCGCTCCAAGCCCCGGCACAGCAATACCGGCACAGGCGACGAAAACAATCCGGATGGTGCACAAGATGAATACAACCCCGATCAGCCTGCCTTCGAGCAGGCCGAACAGGAAGACGGGCAGGTCAGCCCAGACGAACAGGCAACGGACCGATACCCGGAGGAGGACAACTACATGCTCCCCTCCTAAGACGAGGTGAGCCTCGACGACGATGAATTCGACGTGCCTGAGGACCCCGTAGAGCAGGAGCGCTTCAAGCGCCGGCTTATGGCCACCGCGAGGAGCCTGAAAAAGAAGCAGTAGCAGCTCCAAGCTGATCAAGATCTGCTCACAGACAGATGGACTGAAGTCCTGGCAGCCGAGGAATATGGACTCGAGCGCCACACCAAAGGTTACCCAAAGCACAAGTTGCTACCTCAACTCGAGGCGGAGCCTATACTACCAGCACAGGACTAGGCTGACCGGCCACCTCGTGGCCAGGATAAAACAATGTATCAGCCCGAATACCAGCCCGCACCCCCACGCCAATACAGTACGGCCCGGGGCAATAGGCAAGACCTGCGAGACATACTGGAAAACAAGGTAGGACAGCCAAGATCGATCTACGGATTGCGGGGGCGTGCCCCAACACGTGACGATGATCGTCATGCCGGATACACTATCAGCAAGTCCAGCCAGGCCGAACATAGCCAACCAGACTTATTCGAACTGCGTAGCAACATAGCCCGGCATAGAGGCGCCGCACACCCCCTCTGCTTCACAGACGAAGTAATGGATCAGAAATTCCCAGAAGGGTTTAAACCTGTAAACATCGAATTATACGATGGCACAACAGACCCCGCAGTATGGATCGAAGATTTCCTTCTCCACATTCACATGGCCCGCGGTGATGATCTACATGCCATCAAGTATCTTCCCATTAAACTCAAAGGACCGGCCCGACACTGGCTGAATAGCCTGCGGCAAATTCCATCGACAGTTGGGAAAACCTGGAGGACGCGTTCCACGACAACTTCCAAGGCACCTACGTGCGACCACCGGATGCTGACGACTTGAGTCACATTACCCAACAGTCCGAAGAGTCAGCCAAGAAATTCTGGACTCGGTTCCTAACTAAAAAGAACCAAATTGTCGACTGTCCGGACGCGGAAGCCTTGGCGGCCTTTAAGCATAATATCCGCGACGAGTGGCTCGCCCGACACCACGGCCAAGAAAAACCGAAGTCCATGGAAGCCCTCACGACACTCATGACCCGCTTCTGCGCGGGCGAGGACAGCTGGTTGGCTCGCAGTAGCACCACGCCTAGATCCTCCGGCACTTCAGACGTCCGTGATAGTAACGCAAGCCACGGCGTAACAGACACAAGCGTCGGAACAATGGCGACAATACTGAACACACGGCAGTCAACGCCGGATTCAGTGGCTCAAAATCCGGTCAGCGGAAAAGGCCGTTCAAAAGAAACAATCAGGGATCGTCCAGTCTGGACCACATACTTGATCGCTCGTGCTAAATTCACGGCACCCCTGATAAGCCAGCAAACCACACTAATAGAGATTGCTGGGTGTTCAAACAGGCCGGCAAAATAAATATCGAAAACAAGGACAAGGGGCTACACAACGACGATGACGAGGAGCCCCGGCGCTCGAACACGGGGGGACAGAAGAAATTTCCTCCCCAGGTGAAAACGGTCAATATGATCTATGCCACCCACATTCCCAAACGGGAACGAAAGCGAGCACTAAGGGACGTCTATGCGATGGAGCCAGTCGCCCCAAAGTTCAACCCATGGTCAGTCTGTCCGATCACTTTCGATCGTAGGGATCACCTTACCAGCATCCGTCACGGCAGTTCAGCCGCATTGGTCCTAGACCCAATCATTGACGGATTCCACCTCACACGAGTCCTTATGGATGGTGGCAGTAGCCTGAACCTGCTTTATGAGGACACAGTGCGCAAAATGGGCATCGATCCTTCAAGGATCAAGCCCACCAAAACCACCTTCAAAGGTGTAATTCCAGGAGTAGAGGCCCATTGTACTGGCTCCATAACACTGGAAATGGTCTTTGGATCCCCGGATAACTTCCGAAGCGAGGAGTTAATCTTCGATATCGTCCCTTTCCATAGTGGCTATCATGCACTGCTTGGACGAACCGCATTCGCTCGATTCAATGCGGTACCACACTATCCATACCTCAAGCTCAAGATGCCAGGATCTTGCGGGGTTATAACAGTCAATGGAAACATAGACCGCTCTCTTCGTACAGAAGAGCACACTGCGGCCCTCGCGGCAGAAGTACAAAGCAGCCTTCTCCGGCAAACCACCAATCCGGCGACACCAACCCGAACAAGCGAGTCCGGAGTACCCTGCAACAGGACCGCCAGGCACGCCAAGAGCGCGACTAGCAGTCCGGCCTCCGCCCTAGCCCCATTCAGGCAGCATTTGTGCCGCGCGTACACAATTACGCACTCAAAATACCATGGGCATAGGCGGAGGCGCAACGGTGACGCGGTCCAAAGTGCTGTTCAACCGCCACATACTTTAAAATAACCTTCTTTCTCTTTCAGGTCCTTACTTTCGGGCAGCCCCCTCAGAAGACCAGATCATCGGGCTTATCACAGGAGAGAAAACCAAGGAGTCAAAAGGCTTTGCGCACACATGGAATACCCAGGTAGTATCCGTCAATGATCGTTATACCTGTTTTACATACCCGCATGCGGCCCGCCCTTGGATAGGACATGTCAAATAGTCCTATTTGCTTCTGCTTAATGCATTAATTGTACACATACGCTTGGGCGTATTATTTATCAATGGGAAATAATATATAGTGTCAGCTTATTATTCCTATCTTCACATTTTCCCTAAAAATGTTTATTTAATATTGCATCCGTACAGTTTGGTACGTTTAGTTTGCCAGGGGCTTCTTACGGTGCCCCATAATATGACAAGATAAGTCCGAACACTTTCAACAGTGCGGCACCCCGAACTTATAGCATTATATGCATCAGCTCTGAATCATGTCTTGGGTCAATAGTTGGGTTTGCCCGGCTCCCTTGTTTTGGTACCTTATGTTCCGTTATATCGGCTAAGGTAGCGCAGGGAGAACTACAGCGATTGTGTCCCGGTTCTTCCGGACGAGCACCTCAGTAGAGAAAGCCGAAAACTGACTATCATGATGTGGCGAGAGCTGGTCGCTGTTCGAGAGGTCTTAAATCCTTAAAGATTTTTTCCGCTTTAGGCGAGGAATCGGCCTTGTCCGATTTAGGCGTGTATAGCGCCCCAATTCGGCTTTCCAAATTCTAGGGGCTTCGCCGAAATTTAAAATTGTAGACTTCTATGGCTAAGCGAGAGTTATAAAGCCGCATAGTCCGATTGCCTTGTTCGCTGCGCCAAACACCTCCTTCAAGGACCAAAATTTGGATAAAGAGTGTTTGGGTTTTCCACGAACACCCCAGTACTAGTTACGTGGGGGCGGAAGCCGACGACTGGCCTACTTTCAGAATTTTATAAACAGCCGCACAGAAGGTAATATTTTAAATCAACAAAGCGCCATATAGCGCAAACAAATTCGTTTTCATATTACAAAGACGACATGAGTACATTCACTCAAAGATTGTTTCATTGGTACATTCATCGGCCATGAGACGAGCGCCTTTCATAACGCCATCATAATATTTCTCGGGGTAGCGGTGCGCCTTGCCCTCTGGCGGTCCATCCTTCACCAGCTTCTCTGCATCCAGCTTGGCCCAATGCATTTTCACACGGGCAAAGGCTCGGCGGGCACCCTCAATACAAACGGATCGCTTGATAACTTCAAGCCGCGGATAGGCATTTACCATCCGCTTTATAAGGCCGAAGTAGTTGTGGGCAGGAGCTCACCAGGCCATATCTGGACTATGAAATCCTTCATGGCCACTTCGGCCGCCCTGTGGAGTTCAACCAATTGCTTCAGTTGGTCACTCAGAGGCACTGGGTGTTCGGCTCCAGCATACTGGGACCAGAACAGCTTCTCCGTCGAGCTCCCCTCTTCGGCACGGTAGAACTCCGTGGCATCCGATATGCTGCGCGGCAGATCTACGAATGCCCCTGGAGAGCTCCAAATTCGGGTAAGTAAAAGAAATGTCTCCTCCACATGCTTGCTTTGCATAATGAATGCCTTATCCGCCGCTATCTTCTTGGCTGCCTGGATTTCCTGCTGGGCCTTTTGGGCTTCGGCCTTGGCGTCTTTCGTGCTATGAAGGGCCTTCGCAAGCTCAGACTCTTTCTTCTTGAAGTCACGCTCCAAGGACTCGAACTTCTTGCCGAGCTCCTGGAGCTCTTGCTGTACCTCGCCCACCCTAGCATCTTACTTTTCACGCTCAATGCACTCCGTGGCCGCCTTGTCTTCGGCCTCGGATAGCGCTTTCCTCAGGGTCGCCACTTTGGTTGTGGCCCCTATTAAATAAAATCATGATGCTTTTTGTTAGTGTCACCAATTTTTTCCCCTCTGTATGACACATAAACGGGGTATCACTTACCTTTGTTCTCTTCGAGCTGCCTCTTCGTGAGGCTGAGTTCCTCTTCGGCCTACTCCAGGTCCTGTTCGAGTTCGGTGACCTCTGTTGTGCGGGCGTCAGCGGCAAGCAGCACTGCCTGCTTATTCACATAGACACATACTGTTAGACTCCTGCGGTTTAGAGTTGACCCTCCGTTTGGCTTTTCTTTCCGAACACCAAACAGAGTATCTGGGGCTACTGTCTATTGGGTGATAATTTCTCACACTTTTGTTACTTACCTCAAAGCCTGTCAGGAGGCTGGTGCAGGCTTCGGTCAGTCCGCTTTTGGTGGACCGAACCTTCTGAATCACCGCACTCATAAGAGTACGGTTCTCTTCATCCATGGAAGCGCCGCGAAGCACTTCCAACAGACTATCCGACGCCTCTGGTGCAACGGAAGTCATCGGCATGGCCGGCTCGCCCTCCTTAGCGAGGGGCTGCCTACCCGAATCCGAAACCTTTGGAGGTTCTGGTACAGTGTCCGGCTGGGAGCCCAATTTGCTGCGGCTCTTGTCAGCATAATATGTGGGGATCTTACTCCCCATGTGCCCGGCTTCTGGAATTTTGCCTTGGGGCGTCTCCAGAGTCGCCTCCCCCTGCTCTGGTACCCTTTGGGATCACACCTCCGTGTCATCCGTAGGCCGAGGGGAGGTGGCCGTCGGGAGCGAATTCATCACCGAATCGCTCAGAGACCCATCCGAAGAGGATACCTCGGGGATGGGCCCTGGTCGGACTGCATATATGTGTTCGGCGGATACTTACGATCTCAACAGGGGCTCCCCTGGGCTGCCACTCCTCCTTGCTGTAAGAGGCCGTGGTGGAGTAATCCAGAAGAGACGCCTTTCCCTTCTTTGGCGTCCTAGCTTCCCCCTGCGGGGCGGCTTTCCTTTTCTTCTCCTCCCCAATGTGGGGAGACGGAATTTCTTCGTGTTTCCCCCTGCCTCCGCGGGAGGAATCCGCCTCGTCGTCCTCGGACGATGAGTCTATGACGGCCTTGCGCCGAGGACCCTTCCTGGTCCCCAAGGCCGCCCTCTTAGACCCTTCGGTCTCCCCGGGTAGGGCGGCCCTTTTTCTCTCCTCCTCCCCTTCGTGGGAGGAGCGTGCCTCATCGTCTTTGGACGAGGCGTCCGGTGCGATCTTACGCCGGAGACCCTTCCTGGTCCCCGTGGCCTTCTTTCCGGCCTTCTTTTTCGGCACCTTGTAAGGCGCCGGGACTAGCATCTCCGTCAGGAGTGCGGTTGCTGGATCTTTCGACAGTGGAGCCGGACAGTCGATCCGCTCCGCCGTCACCACGTAATCCTGATTAAATATGCATGATGACTTAAAATCCTCCCATGAGTATGCTGGGAAAGGTACATCTGGTGATGGTCAGAAAACTCACCGGATGGGCGAGCCGCGTGGCGTGGAGTCCGTGGTCCTTGGATGTGGGAGGAGGTATTTCATTGGCCTTGAATAGCACCTTCCATGCGTCCTTGTGCGTCGTGCCGTAAAGCTCTTGAAGTGTCTGGTGTTCGGCCGGATCGAACTCCCACAGATTGAATGCTCGTCTTTGGCACGGAAGGATTCGGCGGAAGAGCATGACCTGGACCACGTTGAAAAGTTTGATCTTCTTGTCCATCATATTTTTTATGCAGTTCTGAAGTCTTGTCAGCTTCGCAGATTTGCCCCAGGCCAGGCCCTTCTTTTCCTAGGAAGTGAGCCGCATGGGTATTCCGGATCGGAATTCGGGGGCCACCGCCCAGTTGGCGTCGCGCGGCTCGGTGATGTAGAACCACCCTGATTGCCACCCTTCCACGGTCTCCGCGAAGGAGCGGTCAAGCCAGGTAACATTGGGCATCCTGCCCACCATGGCACCCCCGCACTCCGCTTGCTGGCCGCTCACGATCTTCGACTTCACGCAGAAGATTCGTAGCCACAGGCCAAAGTGGGGCTTGATGCGGAGGAAGGCCTCACAAACGACGATAAACGCCGAGATGTTGAGGACGAAATTTGGGGCTAGATCATGGAAGTCTAGCCCATAGTAAAACATGAGCCCGCGGACAAAGGGATGAAGTGGAAATCCCAGTCCGCGGACGAAATGGGCGAGGAACACGACCCTCTCTTGGGGTCCCGGAGTCGGCATGATCTGCCCTGCGTCCGGGAGCTGGTGCGCAACGTCTGCGGCCAAGTATCTGGCCGCCCGGAGCTTCGCAATGTTCTCCTCCATGACGGTGGAGGCCACCCACTTGCCTCCCCCTCCGGACATGTTTGGCTGTGCGGAGGAGGCGTGAATTAGGACGCTGGAGCTCGAGGGTGCGAGAATGGATAAGCAAGGGAGGAAGAGAGCGTGGGTAAAACTGGGGGATCCTTATCCCTTTATAGAGGCGACGAAAACAGTGCGTCCCCCCACTTGCCCATTAAAAATCGCTTGTTTCCCAAGCGCCACGATTGATGGCGTGGTTGGGTTACCCGTACCCGTATTGATGAGAATCCCGTGATAAGGGAACATGATCTCTGCTTCGACAACACGTGCCGAGGAAGCCGCCTCGCAATATGTGCGGTGGCTGGTTGTAGGAAAACGGTTCGAATAATGACTTGACCATGGTGTGATGGCACATTATCTAAAGTTGTCAGCAGATTATATTTGTGGAATATCGTTCTCTCTACGGTGGTATGTTAAAATCGTCTTGCAGAGCCGGACACGATGTAAGTGTTCGAGATTTACTTTGGAGTATTCGGAGATGGAACCCGCCTTGCAATGCCGAAGACAACCTACGCGCTGGACTCATCGTTATTGAAGCCTGGTTCAGGGGCTACTGAGGGGGTCCTGGATTAGGGGGTATTCGGGCAGCCGGACTATATACTTTGGCCGAACTGTTGGACCGTGAAGATACAAGACTCGAGACTTCGTCCCGTGTCCGGATGGGACTCTCCTTTGCGTGGAAGACAAGCTTGGCTATTTGGATGATAGATCTCCTTCTTTGTAACCGACTCTATGTAACCCTAGCCTCCTCCGGTGTCTATATAAACCGGAGGGTTTAGTCCGTAGAGGGACAATCATAATCATCATAGGCTAGCTTCTAGGGTTTAGCCTCTACGATCTCGTGGTAGATCTACTCTTGTAATACTCATATCATCAAGATCAATCAAGCAGGAAGTAGGGTTTTACCTCCATCGAGAGGGCCCGAACCTGGGTAAAACATCGTGTCCCCTGCCTCCTGTTACCATTAGCCTTAGACGCACTGTTCGGGACCCCCTACCCGAGATCCGCCGATTTTGACACCGACAGCGGCCGCCTTTCCTTCTCCCTCTCCCTCTCCTTCCTTCCCCTCTCCCCCTCTTGGTGGAATCTTACTAGGACTAGTAGTCCTAGTAGGACTCCCCCTATGGGGCGCGCCCTAGGAGGGTCGGCCGGCCTCCCCCTTGCTCCTTTATATACGGGGGCAGGGGGACACCTTAGAAAAAACAAGTTGATCCCCCCCTCCACAGTTACACACCCCAGTCATATCGTCGTAGTGCTTAGGCAAAGGCCTGCGCACTAACTTCATCATCACCGTCGCCACGACGTCATGCTGACGAAACTCTCCCTCGACCTCAACTAGGTCAAGAGTATGAGGGACGTCATCGAGCTGAACGTGTGCTAAACGCGGAGGTTCCGTATGTTTGGTTCTTGGGTCGGTTCGATCACGAAGATGTTCGACTACATCAACCGCGTTAACTAAATGCTTCCGCTTTTGGTCTACGAGGGAACGTGGACACACTCTCCCCTCTCGTTGCTATGCATCACATAGATAGATCTTGCGTGATCGTAGGAAATTCTTTGAAATTACCGTGTTCCCCAACACATACATGGCCACGGACGACGCGCGCACGTCCACCATGCCCCTGATGAACAGAGGTATGGCACAACCGGTGTAAAAGGGCTGGGCTGCACTGTTGCGCGGCTGGGCCAAGTGCACAGTGCAGCCTGGCCTTTTTTTCTGGTTTTCTTTTATTACTTTCTGTTTTCTATTTCTTTTCAACACATTTTGGCTTTACAAAAATTACAACACTTGCACCTAAATTAGTACATTGAAAATAGGCCACTGTCAAAATTAGTTTGGCTCCAAAATAAAATAGTTTATTATTTTTATAATTTGAAAAGCATTTAATTTATTTGCTTTAGCCACTGTTTTAAATAGTTTAGACCATTTAAACATTTTGCAAAAATGTTGGTTCACTACCAATATTAGTTATGGATTATTTGGCACAAGATGAACATTTTAGTTTTCATGTTTGAGCAATTTTGAATTTCACTCAAAATTTGAAATTGAATTCAACTATAATTTGAAAGAGATAGGAGACAATAATGACCAGACACTTGTTTAGCAAAATGATTAACTTAACCCCAGGGGTTACTGTAGCATCATTACACAGGGGATGTTACAGAAGTGCAGACGGTTGTCCCACAAGATATTCACCGTGGTCCCAAGGAAAGATTCGATCTCTAAAAAAAATCATATGAGTGAAAGCACCGTGACACAGTATATGTGAACATATCCAAAGATCGGTTCTGCAAGGACAAGAACTCTAATCATTCCCAATTATATATGGGATACTTTGCATTTCTTGCAAAGTCCAGATGAAATTCACACGAATGATTATTTGTGACCAATGAACGGTGCGACATCGATCATCCTGTCCTCTTCTTGTTGCATGCATTTATTGGGTATAATCTCTTCCACCACACCTTCCAAACAGTTATGGGACTCAAGGCCAGACAACTATAACCACTAATGGAACAAGTCCTTTTTTCTTTTAGGAAAACCTTTAACCTTTATTCAAATGTGAAACCATTAGATGTATAATGCTTATGATCAAAGACCCAAAAAAGTAGACCAATTAACTGCTAAAACTAAAATTTACATCTCAAATACATCTTCCCATGGTAATAATTTTTTGAAAGAAGAAATTCTACCAATGATTCAAAAAAGACACTGCAATTATGCCAGAGCGGTGACACGACCATTAGTATATACCCATAGAGAATTCAGAGAGTCCATGGAGTTGCCCATCTAAAATTATAGAAAGTCTTTGAATGTTGAATAGAATTGAGATGGTGATGATTCATTGGAAGTGAAGACAATTGAATCACGAGATCATTCTGTAATGCCAAGGAAAGGTTTCATGTTTTCTGTTTCATAAAAAAACCATACCTAGAGAAGTCCAAACACGATGAGACTTTATCAAGATTTTTTCTAGACAACAAGAGACCCTAGAAGCTTCGGAGGATGACTAGGAGACTTATGAGGGTCCCAAAAGCTAGGGTGGCACGCCCAGGGGGTGGTGTGCCCCTTGACTTGTGGGCCCCTTGTCGCTCCGCTTGCCCGAATTTTTGGCCATCTTCATCCTCGGAGCATGACCCAAAACAATTCTTCCTCCGCTGCAAGTCTCTATCCCGAAATGATCCCATCCGGAGCCATGTTCTGGTACACTTGCGGAGGAGGGAATCATTGGGAAGGCTATCTTCATCAACCTTGCTGCCTCCATGATGAGTGTAAGTAGTTCCTTCAGGACTTGCGAGACCATAGTAGTAGCTAGATGGTTCTCTCTCTCTCTCCCCCCTCCCTCTCTCTCTCTCTCTCTCTCTCTCTCTCTCTCTTGATCTTCAATACAGTGATTTCCTATGAGATCAATCCGATGTAATCTTTTGGGTGTGTTTGTTGGGATCCGATGAATTATGGTTTACGATCAGATTATTCATTAAAACTATTTTAGTCTCTTGAGATCTATTTGATGCGTAATTTTATAGCTTTGTATTTCTCTCCTACCTTTCATCGATTGATTTATCTTCAACATGAGAGGTGCTTTGTGATAACCAACAAGTATAGGGGATCACAATAGTTTTCAAGGGTAGAGTATTCAACCCAAATTTATTGATTTGACACAAGGGGAGCCAGAGAATATTCTCAAGTATCAGCAGCTGGGTTGTCAATTCAACCACACCTGAAAGACTTAATATCTGCAACAAAGTATTTAGTAGCAAAGTAGTATGGAAGTAACGGCAACGGTGGCAAAAGTAACAGTAGCGGTTTTGTAGCGATCGTAACAGTGGCAACGGAAAAGTAACTAAGCAAAGATCAATATGTGAAAAGCTCGTAGACAATGGATCAATGATGGATAATTATGTCAGATGGCATTCATCATGCAACAGTTATAACATAGGCTGACACAGAACTAGCTCCAATTCATCAACATAATGTAGGCATGTATTCCGAATATAGTCATACGTGCTTATAGAAAAGAACTTGCATGACATCTTTTGTCCTACCCTCCCGTGGCAGCGGGGTCCTATTGGAAACTAAGGGATATTAAAGCCTCCTTTTAATAGAGTACTTGACCAAATCATTAGCACTTAGTGAATACATTAACTCCTCAAACTACAGTCATCACCGGGAAGTGTCCCTACTATTGTCACCCCGGGGTTGCCGGATCACAACTCATAGTAAGTGACTATAACTTGCAAGATAGGATCAAGAACACAAATATATTGATGAAAACATAATAGGTTCAGATCTGAAATCATGGCAGTCGGGCCCTAGTGACAAGCATTAAGCATGGCAAAGTCATAGCAACATCAATCTTAGAACATAATGGATACTAGCGATCAAACCCTAACAAAATTAACTCAATTAGATGGTAAATCTCATCCAACCCATCACCGTCCAGCAAGCCTACAATGGGATTACTCACGCACGGCGGTGATCATCATCAAATTGGTGATGAAGGATGATTGATGATGACGATGGCGACGGATTCCCTTCTCCGGAGCCCCGAACGGACTCCAGATCTGCCCTTCGAAGGAAGAACATGGCTTGGTGGTGGCTCCATATCATAAAACACGATGAATCCTTCTCTTTGATTTTTTTTTCTCCCCGAACGTGAATATATGGAGTTGGAGTTGAGGTCGGTGGAGGCCCAGGGGGACCCACAAGACAGGGGGCGCGCCCAGGGGGTAGGGCGCGCCCCCACCCTTGTGGCTAGGGTGTGGGTCCCCTTTGTCTGATTCGTTCGCCAATATTTTTATTTATTCCAAAAGTTATCTCCGTGAAGTTTCAGGTCATTCCGAGAAATTTTATTTCTGCACGAAAATAACTCCACGGCAGTTCTACTAAAAAAAAGTCAGTCCGGGTTAGTTCCATTCAAATCATGCAAATTAGAGTCCAAAATAAGGGCAAAAGAGTTTGGAAAAGTAGATACGATGGAGACGTATCACTTTGTAGTACGTTCAATCTTGCGGTGATCTTGCCCTGTGACAGGAGGGGCAAATGCGCCTATTTATTTGTTTCTACTAAGGATAGAATGATGGGGTTAGGTCATACTAATTGGTATTACTTTGTCTACATTATTTCATCTTGCTTAATGTGTTACTCTGTTTATCATGAACTTCATACTTTGAGATGGATGATGGATGGCGGTCTTGGTCTGGAGTAATAGTAGTAGATACAGTTGGATTAATGGTCTACTTGTCACAGACGTAATGCCTATATATTCATTATTCCATGGGTGAGCATCATACCTATGTGCAATTCTGTTAATCGCCCAATACTAATTTGTTTACCCGCCGTGCTATGCTTACAAGAGAGATGCCTTTAGTGAACATATGGCCCCATATCCATTCTTTATTAATATTAAGAATCCTACAAATTGCTTTGCTTGCTTTCTTTTAGTTTTATTTGCCTTGCCTATCACTATCAGTTTTAATCTTGCAACTGGCAAGAAAAAGGGGAGTGGCAACCCCCTTGCCTTTGTTGGGTGCAAGCAATTTCTTTGTCTGTGTGCAGGTACTTTTCACATTGCTGGCGTGGTGCCTCCTTCTGGTTTGACAATCTTGGTTCTTAACTGAGGGAAATACTATTTGCTACTATACTTCATCACACTTCCTCTTTGGGGAAATCCAACAACTCCATCACGAGTAGCACTATTCGACAGAAGATATTCCTCTGGTTTCTAAACAGAGGTGCGATCCTAGCTAGAGATAACCTGGCATGCCGCAATTGGCAAGATATCAAGACATGTGTCTTTTGTCAACATGACGAGTCTATTAAACACCTATCTTTTTAGTGTAAGTTTGCTCGTGTAGTGTGGGCGATAGTTTAAGTAGCTTCAAATCTTTACCCCCCCCCTGCAGTTCACGTAATATGTTCGACAATTGGTTGCAGGGTATCAACAAACAATTTTTTGCACATAGTCTTGTGGGGGCGGTTGCTTTATGTGGGACATTGTGGTTTACCAGGAATGATGTGGTTTTTAATAATAAATGTCTATCATCTCCTATGCAGGTTATTCATGCATGTACCTGATGGCTTCGTACTTGGTATATCCTGCAGAAGCCAGAGGATAGAGGCCTTTTTATGATGGCGTCTGCCCGGCTGGAGCATATGGACAGGGAGGATTTCTCCCTTCACGGCGGTGTAATCTCCGGATAGGATCCACCTCATCTTAGGCTGGACTTTTTATTATTACTGTAAAATAAAATGTTATTTTTGGTTGTGTTGGACGTGTTGGCTATGTGTGTCATGCTATGCAGAGGCCGAACTTCTTTTAATGTGGTTGTATCACCTTGATATATCAACTGAATGAAATGTCCTTTGTCGAGAAAAAGTCTAGATATATCTAAATCACATCTATGAAAATTATCAATCCGAACTTTTAATCAATTTTGAAATAGTTCACAAAAGTGTTGGTAGAATTCAACAGAAAAACCATCTGGTCCAGGGGACGTATTATGTGTCATACTAAACGCAACATTTCTAATTTCTTCCAAAGATAAATCTACAACTAATTTGCCTGCAACCTATATAGGAATAGTTCTAGGTTCACATATATCCAAGGATATAGAGGACACATCAGGGTGACCAAACAATTTGTTCTATAAGTTAGTAATATAAGTATTTAATTCTTAATCTCCTTCAATGCGCCCTTAAGGGTCGAAGGATGACAGAAGGTCCTGCAGATCATCTGTGAGCTTCTGCGTGACTTCGGCGAGGTGTCTGGGCTTTGACTAACTTCGCTAAGTGCTCGGCCACACCCATCTGGTGTAATGGCCCCAAGCTGGCCATGATCGACAATGAGCTCGGTTGTGCCGTCATCTGCTTCCCCATCATCTACCTTGACACCCCCCTCGGTGAGAAAACCCTCTGCGTCGTCGCTGCAACCAATCGTCGAAAAGCTTATCAAGAAGCTTTCCACCTGGCACGCTGCACTTCTCTCCCGTGGTGAGCGTCTTGCTCTAGTTCGCCACGTGCTCTACGTGATCCCTTCCCACATCATGGTGGTTCTTGCTCTCTGCCCGTCGGTGCTCAAGCAAGTGAATCGGATTATTCGCGAGTTCCTTTGGCATGTTTGGAAGGAGACCCGCGGTGGCCATGGTTCCGTTCACTGGCAACACGTCTGCCGCTCCCTCGAGCTGGGCGGCCTCGGCATCCCGGATCTTCACCACCAGAGGATCTCGCTCTGTGTGCCCTTGTGGTGGTTACAGCGTACGGACCCCACTAGGCCTTAGGCACATCCCCATCTCCGTAGTGACCTGGACACCTCCTCCATCTTCCGTGCATCCACATCCTAGTCCGTTGGCGACGGGCGGACCTGCCGCTTCTGGACGGATCCCTGGATCGATGGCAAGGCCATCTCCAATCTCGCCCTATCCCTTCTTCCTCTTGTGCCCCGTCAACAGCGCAAGCGCACGGTGGTTGAGAGGCTCAATGGCCGTAACTAGGCGGCCAACCTCCACGATGCCTTGGCGCCGGGAGCGATGATTGAGTATGTGCAACTCTGGAGGCTACTCAGACCCATCTCCCTCTCTAGCTCTCTTGACTGCCTAGCCTAGCGTTGGGCTGCCGACGCCAAGTACTGCGCCAGATCCTGCTCTCGGACTTGGTTCACTGGGTCTACGCCGCCCCCTATCGGCGCCTTACATGGAGATGTTGGGCGCCCCTTCATCTCAAGATGTTCACCTGGCTTGCCGACCTTGATCGTTGCTGGACCGCCGCTAGACTTGCCGGCACGGCCTACCGCACAACGACCATTGCGCCCCTTGCGACTAAGCAGGAGAGACTATGCAGCATATCATCATCGGCCGCCCCTTTGCTAAGCAGATCTGGCACGATGTGCTGGCCTGGGTGCGTGCTACCACCCCCACCTTCCGATGATGAAGAGTTCCTCCCATGGTGCATGAGGACAATCAAGGAATCCCCCACCGGCTACCGCAAGGGCCTAGCCATGCTGACTCTTTTCATGACCTGGTCCATCTGGAGGCAGCGCAATCAGTGCGTTTTCAACGGCGAGAATCCCTCCATCTCACTGATCTTTGTGTCAATCCAGGACGAGGCTAGATCCTGGGCCAGGGTAGGCCTGCTGAGGGAGTTCCGGACTAGGGGGTGTCCGGATGGCCGAACTATCATCATCGGCCGGACTCCAAGACTATGAAGATACCAGATTGAAGACTTCGTCCCGTGTCCGGATGGGACTTTCCTTGGCGTGGAAGGCAAGCTTGGTGATACGGATATGTAGATCTCCTACCTTTGTAACCGACTTTGTGTAACCCTAACCCTGTCCGGTGTCTATATAAACCGGAGGGTTTTAGTCCGTAGGACGAACAACAATCATACCATAGGCTAGCTTCTAGGGTTTAGACTCTTTGATCTCGTGGTAGATCTACTCTTGTAACACACATCATCAATATTAAACGAGCAGGACGAAGGGAAATACCACCATCAAGAGGGCCCGAACCTGGGAAAAACATAGAGTCCCTTGACTCTGTTACAATCCGCCGAGACGCATTCGGGACTCCCTACCCGAGATCCGCCGGTTTGACACCGACATTGGTGCTTTCATTGAGAGTTCCTCCGTGTCGCCGCCGCCGTAGGATGCCTCATCTCGCCTTTAAAGACGATACTATCGCCAAAGGAGCCTTGGCCGCTGGGCCGAACTCTTCGACTAGGTGGTTTTCTTATGACCGCCATCCGCCATCATAGGCCGACGATGACCTCTCGAGTCATCGAAACCAATCTCCAGGTTAGTTCGGAACTTGCCGAATAGTTAGATCCGATCAAGCTCTCCTCCCTAAACGAGCTCTTGGATCGCATCGCCGCCCTGGGAGTCGCCACAGACTACGACCGGATCGGGCCTAAAACCGATCTGAGAGAGATCAACTCTCCCCAGGCTACCCATCATGTTGCTGTGATAGAGCAGCAATGCAGTGATTCTTCTTGTATCTTAAGTACTAGTTACGTCCGGATTCCTGATCCCTCCATGCCGGATTCCCGCAGAGGGACGGACGTTGATCAAGCCCTGAACTTAAAGTCAGGCGGTGGGTTGGACTCATGGGATAACACTCAAAAATCCAAACTTCCAAGTTCGAAACTTCGGCCCTTGAGTCCTAAATTGGACGGGGTTCCGGATCTAGCTCCACCCGCCCACCCAAACATTAGCGATCTCTCTCAAATTCGGCAAGAGCCCGAGGAAACAGTACATCATTACTGGGCCAGATTCCTCCTGGTTATGAACAGGATAAAGGACTGCCGAGAGGAGGACGCAATCCCAATTTTCTGCAATAATTGCACGGACAAGGGAATCCTAAACGCCATAAGTCGTCGTGAAATTACATGCTTTACTGACTTGGTGACCATAGTACAAAAGTACTGTGTGATGGAGAGCGCCTGGAAAACCGAAAGTAAATTTTGGGATAATCCGGCCCCGAATACATCCCTAGTCCGAAACAAAAGGGTGCATCATTATCAAGCACCCGGTTGAATACCAAAAACCAAAACCCCTAAAGGGTACGGAACCAGTCTTGGAGGGTTGGCTCAACGGAACCTGCAAAATCCACAGTACGGAGGGCGCCACTCCAACACACAGCCTTCGAGCGTGTTGGATACTACGGCAGGTGGCCAAAAGTGGCATAGGCTTTTTAGCCCCGGGCAACCAACCCAGCAGTACCAGTACGATACTAACAGTCTTCGAGACTTTCGCATCAAATAACATGCGGAAACGAACAATCCGCAGCCTCGCCGAAGTCTACCAAGTAGCAACAACAAATCCATGGAGCGACACGGCTATCACCTTCAACGCCAGCGATTTAACCTAAATTCGAACAGCTAGAGCACCAGCCGCATTGGTCCTCATCCGATAGTGGACGGCTTTCGTCTTACTAAGGTACTCATGGATGGCGGCAATGGATTAAACCTCATCTATGAGGAAACCCTTCAAAAATGGAAATTGACTAGAGCCGCATTGAGCGAAGCGGCACAATCTTCAGAGGGATAATCCCTAGTCGAGAAGTACGCTGCAGGAAAAATCACACTAGATGTAGTGTTCGGCTCACCGGACAATTACAGGTCCGAGGAGGTCATGTTTCAAGTGGCCCCATTCGGCAGCGGATATCACGCTTTGTTAGGGCGAGAGGCATTCACAATCTTCCAAGCTATACCCCACTACGGGTACATGAAGCTCAAAATGCCCGGACCCAATGGGATAATCACTCGCCAAGGATTCAGATACAGCACTGCTACGCTGAAAATAAGACAGCCAAGACCGGCCCTAGAGGCATTGTCCGAAGCCCTAGCGGCAGAGGAACTAACTATGCTGCGCTCCACGGTGGATAGGGACGATGTGATACTCGATAAGAGGTCCAAGTCCACCTCTTTTAAACCAGCAGACGAAATAGTCAAATTTCAGGTCCATCCAACGGACCCCACAAAGACGGCCTCCATTGGGGCACAATTAAGTCCGGATGTCGAAGCCAAGACTACGAGAATTCCTTCGGAAAATTGGGACATTTTGCTCGGCACCCTTCAGACATGCCAGAATCCCACGCAGGTTAGCGAGCACAGCCTAAATATCCTAAAAGGATTCAAGCTACCAAACAAGCTCTTGGCGATTTTCCGAACCCAAAAGACAGGCAATGGGAGAGGAGCTAGCCAAACTCTTAGAAGCCGGATTCATCGGAGATATAAAACATCCGGACTGGCTAGCCAATCTAGTAATGGTACCAAAAAGGACAAATCATGGCGCTCTGCGTCGATTTTAAAGACCTTAACAAGGCCTGTCCAAAGGACCCTTTCCCCTCCCTCGCATCGACCAAATTATCGATGCTACCGCAGAACACGACTCATTGTGCTTCCTCGACGCATACTCCGGATACCATCAAATCAAGATGGCGGAGAAAGATCAGGCCGCAACGGCATTCATTACTCCATATGGGCCATTCTGCTTCAACACAATGCCCTTTGGACTCAAAAACGCCGGCGCAACATATCAGCGCATGATTCAAACATGTCTGGCTACCCAGATAGGCAAAACAGTAGAGGCATACGTAGACGATGTGGTCGTCAAGACCAAACACGCCAGAACTCTAGTAGAAGACTTGAGGGTGACATTCGACAACCTCCGAGCATATGACATTAAGCTCAATCCGAAAAGCTGCGTCTTGGCGTACCAGCCGGAAAGCTCTTGGGCTTCATCAGATCCGTAGAGGAATTGAAGCAAACCCGGCCAAAATCCGAGCTCTGTCACAATTGGATATTCCAAAAGACCTCAAGCAGATACAAAAACTAACCGGATGCGTAGCGGCCTTAAGTCGCTTCATCTCCCGTTTGGGAGAAAAGGCTCTGCCCCTCTACCGCCTCCTCCGGCGCACCGAACATTTCGAATGGACGGATGCTGCCACAGCCGGACTCGAAGAAATAAAAGCCATACTGGCAACAAATCCGGTTCTGGCCGCGCCCAACCTGGGCGAACCTATGATTTTATATATCGCAGCAACACATCAAGTTGTCAGCGCGGTACTCGTCGTTGAACGAGAAACAGAAGGGCACAAATTCCCTCTTCAAAAACCAGTGTACTACGTATCCACTGTTCTAACTCCATGCAAATCCCGGTACCCACATTATCAAAAGATAGTGTGTCACGGTGTTCATGGCATCCGGAAGCTGCGACACTACTTTCAAGAGTGTTCAATAACGGTGGCCTCAAGTACCTCTCAACGATATTATAAACAATCGCGACGCAACGGGCAGGATTGCAAAATGGGCTATCGAGCTCTTACCATTTGACATAACCTACAAACTACGGCGAGCTATAAAGTCGCAGGTTTTGGGACTTCGTCGCCGAATGGAACAAAGCCGAACTCCCTAAAGAGTACGGCGCGTACTCCAACTGGATCATGCATTTCGACGGATCCAAAATGTTGGCTGGCTTGGGGGCTGGCGTCGTCCTGACGTCCCCAATGGGAGACACAATCCAATACGTACTTCAAATAATGTAGACGGACTCCAACAACGCGGCCGAATACGAGGCCCTTCTACATGGCCTCCGGATGGCAATCTCCATGGGCATTCAACGCCTAGAGGTGCGCGATTCAAACCTCGCAATATCCCAAGTAAATGGAGACTTTGACGCCAACGATCCAAAATGGCAGCTTACCGCAACGCCGTCCTAAAAATGTCAGCTCGGTTCAAGGACTAGAATTCCATCATGTAGCCCGGATAATAACCAGCAGCAGACGTGTTAGCACGCATCGGGCGAAACGAGACGCCGTCCCTCCTAACATCTTCCCGAACGGCTCTTTAAGCCATCCAGATTATGGGAAGAGGAGTCCGGAAATAACAATCCGGAGCCAGCTGCATCACCTAACTGCAGACCATTACGACACAATCGGGCGGCTCACCAATGAAATAACACCTTCAGCTCACGAAATAATGGCAGTAATTGCCCGTGGATGTAACCATTCCTAGCCTACTTAATGCGGCAGGAACTTCCCGAAGACCAAAATGAGGCCCGCTGCATAGTTCGGCGATCTAAAGCCTACAAGGTCCATGAGGGAGAACTTTATAAGAAAAGCACAACCGGAGTCCTTCAAAGGTGTATCTCCGAAGAGGAAGGGCGAAATCTCCTGGCTGAAATTCACGCCGGACTCGGCGGGCACCACGCTGCAGCCCGGGCCCTTGTAGGCAAGGCCTTCCGTACATGATTTTATTGGCCGACAGCCAGGGCAGATGCTCAGGATTTAGTCCAACAATGCGTCGGTTGCCAGCTCTTTGCTAACCAGAGCCACATGCCACCCACCGCCCTCAAAACTATACCCATTACCTAGCCGTCATGGGTCTGGGGCTTGACATGGTTGGACCCTTAAAGGAGGAACCCACAAGCACAAATACTTATTGGTCATGGTGGACAAATTCACCAAATGGATTGAAGCCAAGCCGGTTAAAACGGCAGAATCCGGACGGTGATAGACTTCATATCCGGGTAGTACACCGCTTTGGCGCCCCCACAAAGCATCATCACCGATAACGGCACGAACTTCACGGCCGACGAGGTTAAACTCTGGTGCAAAAACATGGGCATCAAGCTCGACACGCTTCAGCCTATCACCCCAAACTAACGGTCAAGTCGAGCGAGCAAATGGTCTAATCACGAAGCGGCATCAAACCTGCACTAGTGCGGTCCCTAAAGGAATCTAACACGCCTTTGGGTAGAGGAGCTCGACTCCGTACTGGGGCTGCGGACCACGCCAAACCGAACTCATCCGGATTCACACCATTTTTATGGTATACGGCGCAGAGGCAGTTACGCCTCGCGATATAATTCATGACTCACCTCGTGTGCGCATGTACGAAGAAAGAGAAGCCGAGTTGGATCGGCAGGACAGTCTCGACGCCTTAGAGGAGGAGCGGACGTGGCAAAGGCTCGTTCCGCATTTTATCGCCAGCAGGCTCGAAGGTATCAAAGCAGTAGAAGTACGGGCCAAAACTTACAATGTTGGCGAACTTGTTCTACGCTCACGGACAAGAAAAAGGACAAACTTAAGCCCAAGTGGGAAGGTCCCTTCATCATCGACCAAGTCCTGACCGTGGAGCATACCGCCTATGTAACATCCGACAACCGACTCGAGCCAAACCCATGGAATGCAGCCCGCCTCCGAAGATTCTACGCTTAGCGCCGGACTCGGGTTCGCCTCACTCCCCGACCCCTTTTTTTACTGTCTCGTCCTCCTCCTTCTTCCCACTTTTTTTCAATACCTTTTATGGGCTGATTTGCGCTTTGTTCGCACACACTTGATGTGCTCCTGGCACTCATTATACCTGGGGGCTTCTTTTACAGAAGCTTATTCATACGGGCTTCACGCCCAACACATGTGTCATACTTCCGCATGTACCTTTTATTCACCATTATATGCATCGACATGACTTAAGGTTTGGCCAAGCTGGGTTGCCTGGCTCCTGTGCTTACCCCTACGTTCCTGATTGTTCGGCTAGGAGGTAAAGGGAGCACCTCTGCGATTGTTCTTGCTGGTCACCGGATGTGTACCTCGATCGGGTGAAGCCGAAAGCTAGCGTTCTTAAGAGAATATTCGGTCGGTGACTTGAAAGATGATTTATTACTTACTTATTTATCTGCCCCAGATGCTTTTTCGCTATTTTCGCAGTCCGGCATTGCACTTTAGGGCATGCCTCCTGTGGAAAGGAACCCTTAACGGAACTATTCTCCCTGGAAGATGTTTCTTACTAACCATGTAATATAACATAACTAGTTGGGCACTTGTCTGATAAAGCAATTATGACCCCGACGCCTTGTCTCCATGCATGCCCCGGTTCTTTTATAATCGTAAGGGTATTCGGTCTCACTCCGGACTGTTGGGTCCCGAGGTTGAAGTGAAACGGTCCGCAAAGACAAACGATCTACAATCCGGCTAGAAGGCATTTTACATGTCATTTCAAATTACATCGTCAAACCGACTGATTGTACTCCTCCTCAATCCCATCTAATAGGCTGTCTAATTTACAGTCCTGTTGGGAATATTTCGCGGCCAGTTCTACTTGGTCGTACATCAAGCTCACAGGGATCTCCTTCCCATCAGGACCCACAGGTCCGACCTCGGCCATGTGGTTTGGGTCAGACTTCGGGTAACGTGTCTTCACCATGGCCCAGCCTCCTGGCGCCCTGACGGCAGGCCGATATCTTCCACAAATGAAGGCGTCGCCGTGCTCCCTGAAGCTTCTTAGCAAGCTCACCAAGGCCCTCGGGTAGGGAGACGGATGGCCATAAAGCATGAACGACGCCACTCATCGCCTGCCGAACACGTTCGAGCAATTGCACTAGCTCGAAGTTGGTCACCCGTTGACTCGGGCATTTCCTCCGCAGGCGCACTGTGAGCACACCTAAAGACATATTTCTGTCAATCGACTTCCTCTTGAATTCTACTTTTCAAAGGAATTTGTTCAAGCACTTACTATAAATGCCGTGATTTAAGCCGATGATTCTCCTTCACGAGCTGCATACCTGGGCCCGAACACCTTTTAGCTCTTCTCCTTGCTGGGTGTGGGCATCTTGGAGCTTGTTTCTCTCCCGCTGCACCTTCATAAGCACCCTCTCACCGCCTTTAGCTGACGCAGTAGCTGTTGCTTGTACGGATCTAGTCCGGCGCCCTCTGCAATATTATTGTCAGATTCACGCCGCACTTTGCTAAATAATTATCTTTTCAAAGTACGTCTTACCAGCGGGGGTCTCTGTGGCTCCCCCTGTGGCAGCCAGTGCGGCCTCAAGTTGGGCCTTGCAATCTTGGAGCTCCTGGGACAGATGGGTATTCTTCTCCGTAAGACCCTGCATAATAATTGATCCTTAAATCAGTTATTTCAACTATTTTAAGTCTCGGGGCTACCGCATATATAAATATTAAAATTACTTACCCGTATGTCTTTCACATACTGCTCCGTGGCTCTGGTTAACCCATCTTGAGCGGCACGGAGGTGCGCGTTTCCCGCTTTAAAGGCATTTAACGCCTCCGGGGAGAAACACGCATCACGAAGAACTGTCCGGCGACGCCTGTGATTCATGGCGCTCTCCACCTCAGACCGGGTGGCGGACAGCATGTCGGCACCCTCCATCGGAGGAGCGTCCGGCTCACGCCTTGTATTCGCCTCCCCTTCCGGACCATGCGTTGGAGCATGTCCGGCGGAGGCTTGATTGGCAACCTCTCCGGACACTGTCGGGCGAGCGCTCTTTCTGGAAAAGTTATGAGCATTAATATACCTCCTAGGGATCCTTCCCTTAAAAATAGCGGTGCTCCGTACCGTTGCGGCGACGTTTCGGTTCGCGTCGCGCTCCTCTTCCTCCTGCTGGGCCGGACTGACCCTTGTTGGCCGGCCGCCGCGGGTTCGGCTTCCCACCTTAAAGGCGCCTCCTGCGATGCACCATCAGTATGGGATGGTCAGAATTGAGCGTGGATCAAATAATGGTGTCAAGACCTTGGTCGTAGTCACCTGGGAGGCCGGAAACAAACCGGGGTAGTCACCGTAATGGCGACTAGGGCATTGTCTATGCTACGTTGGTGGAACACCCCGTCAATCAGCTCCACCTTTATGTCCGGATCCTCTTCGGAGGTCGGATCAAGGGATCGCCCGGATCCTCGGGCTGTGGAGTTAGGCTTCAGTATGCCCTCCACGCCCCGGCGCAGCTCCCCGCGCCGACATCGCAGAGTAAGATACTTGACTTTAAAAAGTATGGATCGAGTAGATGAACATCCGCTTACCCAGCTCCGAGGGTTATTCATAGAAAATCCATTCAACGGATTCTTGCGGAGGAAGTCCTCCTCCTCTCCCTTGTACAAGCCGGACAGGATCTTTGCCAGATCGGCCATGACGGGTGGCGTCATCTTCCCCGTTGAAATCCCACATAGGGTGGCCCCTATATTGGAGTGGTTGCACCCCTCGCATAATGCACGTGGCCATGACTCCAATCATGGTCAATCCGGAGTGGGCCAGTAACCTAATCCGCCCATCGGATAATGGACGCTCCTATCATCTTCCCGCTGAGGGCTCATGGGCGCCAACTCAGCGCTTTCTTCAAGGGAGCATTGTTGAACTCCGGAGGCCGATCCGGATCGGATCCGGCAGAGGGCGTCCTCCATGTAGAACCATTCAAGGCCAGTCTTCGGAAGCCTTCTTCGGGGTGCCGGATAGATATCCGGTCCCGGCGATGCGCCATATTTCGGCTCTGCCCACTTGATATATCGACCCCTCATGAGAACGGGGTACGAGACAAAACAATCTCTTCCACAGGGCAAAATGGGGCTCGATGCCCAAGAACAGCTCGTAAAAAGCTATGAAGCCCGCGATGTGCAAAATGGAGGCAGGCGTGAGGTGGTGAAGTTGGAGTCCGTAGAACTCTAGGAGCCCCCGGAGAAACGGATGTATGGGAAATCCGAGTCCTCTTATTAGATAGGGGACAAAGCATACCCGCCCCTTTGAAGGGTTGGGGGCGCTCTCCGCCTGCTTTCCACCCTTGTAGGTGGCTAGTCCGGCTCGAACCGAACCATGAATGCTGGGGAAGATATCCTCGGTTTGGAGTACCACTAGCTCGCTGTGTGGAATCGAGCATCTCCCCAATCTCCCGGCTTAGGGCTGGGAGCGAGAGGAGGAGCCGCGTCGGCTATCCATGATGGAATGGATTTTTGTCGAGGCGCTTGATGAGAACTTGCGGATGGAGGATGGTGTGAGCTGGATCCAGATCCTCGCCTCTCTTATAGGCGGCTCGTTCGCACGGCTAGGGGGTAAAATGTAAAAATATCCCAGCCTTTCGCATTCGTACGACACGTGGAAGAAGGCCATTATTGGGCGTAGAAGCCAAGGAGCACAACATTTATAAAGAAGCCGGACACTATTCGACGGGAACATGAAGATTGAAGGAGAACCCGCCTTGCAACGCCGAAGACAATATACGCGCCGGACTCGTCGTCGCTGAAGCCCGGTTCGGGGGCTACTGAGGGAGTTCCGGACTAGGGGGTGTCCGGATAGCCGAACTATCATCATCGGCCGGACTCCAAGACTATGAAGATACCAGATTGAAGACTTCGTCCCGTGTCCGGATGGGACTTTCCTTGGCGTGGAAGGTAAGATTGGTGATACGGATATGTAGATCTCCTACCTTTGTAACCGACTTTGTGTAACCCTAACCCTATCCGGTGTCTATATAAACCGGAGGGTTTTAGTCCGTAGGACGAACAACAATCATACCATAGGCTAGCTTCTAGGGTTTAGCCTCTTTGATCTCGTGGTAGATCTACCCTTGTAACACACATCATCAATATTAATCAAGCAGGACGTAGGGTTTTACCTCCATCAAGAGGGCCCGAACCTGGGTAAAACATCGTGTCCCTTGTCTCCTGTTACCATCCGCCTAGACGCACAGTTCGGGACCCCCTACCCGAGATCCGCCGGTTTTGACACTGACACCCGCATAGACTTAGATCGTTACTTGCATAGCTCTAGTCTTGTTCTCGGGCTGAGCAACCCGTCACCATTGCTCTGCAACTCAATGTCATGCCTCATGTGCACAAGACGTTGAGTTTGCACACCCTTCCCCTCTCTCTTTTGTACCCTCTCTTCCTATCAATGAAAAGAAACACACTCTAGCGTATTCGCGAATTTTCAATGTGCCCTTCATCTTGGTCCAGATATGTGATCATATTTTTCCTACGCCTGCCATCGACATTGACATGGAAATTTCGGTAATCTTGGCCCTCATCAGTAAGAGCTGCCTGAACTTGCACAAAAACCAAAGATCTTGCTTCGTCGTCTTGTAAAGCATTGTCGTACTAGGAGAAAAACCAGATAACCTTTATTTTCATGGGAACCGCACCCACTGCCAAAGCGTCGCGGTTGAAGATCACAAAACTCATCATGAAAAGTCTCCGAAATGCACCTACGAATACTGGGAGTCCCCACCACCTCACAACCTCAAACGGGCGGCCAGAGGCGAGGGGGGCCGATCAGATTCCACAGGGGCTGCTGCTATTCTTCGACGTCCTTCAAACCCTATCTGGCACGTATCGCTTCGTGTTGTGGTGTCACTAATGGAACTAGTTGTGTAGTCCTCAATTGCAAAAAGGGGATTTGTTTGGGCCGCTCTGGCTGGCTCTCGCTCTATAAAATTAGTTTCATTATGAAGCACATAGTCTAGCAAAATACTCTCTTTCTAGAGGTCCGGGTCGCTACGTCCGGGTTGGCGTTCCTTATAACCAGAACCGTATCCCACTTCATGTGGCTTATGATGAATAAAGTTATTTGTCACACCTCAAAAAAAAAAGTTGTTCTTCAGGCACGGGGAGGATGATCATACTAACACATCCACGACGAACCTGGCCGGCCCAACTCCACTAGTTTTTTCCCCGGGAAACTACGATGATAACATGTGTCAGATCATGACCCTTTCTCTCTCACACATGAAAGCGAAACAGCCCGTGCAGGACAAAATTTCGTTTTAGACACAAAATAATTAGCATCTATGTCATGCTGCAGCGTATCCTCTGTTCCGATGAAACCAAGGAAATACTACACCCATCACATTTGGCGCCACACGGACGAGTTCAACTCCCCTAGCCGTACCATTGCCGCCATTGGCCAGCTGCTGCCGCTGCCTCCGGTCAGGGACAAGACGGGCTCGAGTGCCAACGGTGATTACAACGTATACATACTACGTATACCTGATTACTGAGCTCTGTCCCTATATATACATGCAAAGCCAGAGCTAGAAGCACAACACACGAGCTGCATCCATCCCATCACAGGACCCTCCTTCCCCTTTAGCCACAAGCCAGCCATCTCTCTAGCTTTGCTGCTTACGCAGTCAGTGATCGATGGCGTCCAAGCAGATGCTCGTTGCCGTGGTCGCCGCGGCCGCCCTCGCCGTGGCCTTCCTCCCGGGGCTCGCCGTCGCCACGGAGCACATGGTCGGCGACGACAAGGGCTGGACCCTCAACTTCAACTACACGGCCTGGGCCGAGACAAAGCAGTTCGTCGTCGGCGACACGCTAGGTAATTACATACCTCCATTAATCCTTTCGGGCCACGCGTACGCTTGATCGCTCCATTTTCTTTGCGACGCGGAACTAATTTCATGCAAACTATACCGAGCGCAGTGTTCAAGTACAACAGCCCCGCCCACAATGTGGTGGAGGTGGGCGGGCCGGACTTCCTCTCGTGCACCAAGCCGGCCAACGCCGTCGTCTTGACCACCGGCGAGGACCGGGTCACGCTCGACAAGGCCGGACGCAAGTGGTTCTTCTGCGCCGTCGGCCAGCACTGCCAGAACGGCATGAAGCTCAAGATCACCATCCTCGAGACCGCCCCGCCGACTCCCCAGCCAGCCCCGACCAACCCCGCCGGCAAGCTGCAGGCACGCTTCGGTGAGGCAGCTGTGGCAGTCACCGCGCTCGCCGCGGCCGTGCTCGTGCTCTAGGGCCCACGGTGGCACAGTCCCATTCCATCCTCTTTACATATAGCCGAGCATTTTTTACGTGAGCGATCGAGAGCGTTGTTGCGTTGTGTGTTGCGTTGCGTGTGTTGTTAATTGTTATTCTTGATGTTACATCGTTGTGGATTTGTGTTTGTGCCCCTGGAAATTTTCTTTAATCAAAGATTTGTTTCATCACTTTTACTTCGGTACACCCCCTTAAACACATCAAGGGCTAAGATTTGCCCATACCCCTTTGCTGGTAAGGGGCACGATCGTCTTATGTAAAAAAAAATCATCCCCACGCGTCCACGCCGATACCCCGCGCGCCCGTGTATACGGGGCTGCAGGCGCGCTTCGGTGAGGCAGCAGCCGCGGTCACTGCGCTCGCCATGGCCGTGCTCGTGCTCTAGGCCATCAGAGTCCCACTACATCCTCTTTACACATAGCTAGCTCAGCGATCGAGAGTGTTGCGTTGTGTGTGGTTTTTGTGCGCGGTCGATCGTGCTGTTATTTTCTATGTTACAACGTTGTGCATTTGTGCCCCTCAAATTTTATTCAATTAAAGATATGTTTCATTTTTCTAGTAAATTAGTTTCATTTGGCTATCAATAAAGTTTATCAGTGCGCTTAAAACTTATTTAAAGAACGTGTAGTGAGATAAGATAACTGTCCAGAAAGGTTAACTCAACCCGGTGTGATATACCTCCTCCGTTCTACAATGTGGCGCATATTAAAAATTCAAAATTTACAAACTTTGACTAAGTTTATAAAAAAAATTATATGTATCAAAAATACCAATATAAAAATATGTTTTTTTGGCGTGAAATCCTCCTATCTATTTATCTTCGATCATGTCAGTACAACGAACATCAGAAATAATAAAAAATACATTCAGGATCGTAGACCACCTAGCGACGACTACAAGCACTAAAGCGAGCCGAAGGCGCGTGGCCGTCCTTGCCCCTCCCTCGTTGGAGTCGGGCAACACTTGTTGTAATAGACAGTTGGGAAGCCGTCAATGCTAAGGCCACATAGAACCAGCAAACCAGAACAACAACTGCTGCTGATGAAGAATAATGTAGATAGGAAGGGTCCAAACTGAACACACACAGACATAGACGAACGATGACCAGATCCGAGCAAATCCACCAAACATAGATCCTGGCGGAGACACACATCCACACGTCCAAGGACGATGCTAGACGAACCACGGGGACGGGGGTTAGGTGGGGAGAACTTTATTTCACCTTTAGAGAGCCACTGTTGTCTCACCTTCCTGAGCAGGATACAAATCCTAACAAAAATCAAAGAAGCATATAAAAATAGAGCCCTCCCTACGACAAAGGCCGAGATCCACCGCGTCCCGATGGGCCTAAGGCCACCAGAGAAGAGGCGGACTGCTGGCGGCGCCGACGGAAGGCAGAGAAACCCTATACTTTTTTTGGGAAGGAGGCACGTGATATGCATTCGGTATTTTATATGTACATATATGTTTCTTGGTCAAAGTTACAAACATATAACTTTGAAAAGGGCTTATTGCAAATAGAGTGGCATGTGTCCGCCAATTGTCCTACCCAAAAAGAACTGACCTAAAATTACACAAATTGGAGGAATGCATCTTTCACCCTCATCGAATCCTTCTAGAAATGGCAATCATTAGGTTTTACTCTAACCAAAGCGAGAGATTTCTAGGTTATACAAATAAAAGTGATTGTAAAATCCCATTCCGAGGAGCCGCTGATCTTCGTTGTGTTCTTCCACTCTCCCTGCTCATTGTCTCTCCTTGTACATATCTTCTGTGCCTCGGGTACTGGTGAGTCCTCGGATCGAGTTAGAGACAAGGGACAAATAGGTGTACAAATACATAAAGTAAAATCATAATGTGAATCCCGACCTTCGCAAACACAAGCTATGAGGCTACTCCCCAGCCCTTAGCTCGAGGGATTACCCACACATCACGATCGAATCACACGAAGATTACATTATATAATTGTGTACTTGAAGATGGATGCTTGCTAGTCTTATAGTGTCGCTGATCGCGATGGAATATCGATCACAAGTAAATGGTCTAAAGGAGATGGTGGCTGTGGAGATGGATATGTGAAGAGAGGTTGATGAAGCTTGTGTGGCGGCTGGTCAAGGCGAATGAAGGTTGATGCCTTTCAGGGGACTTCCTTCTCCTTTATATAGTGCAGACAATGGAATAGGGTCCCAGGGCTCTCTGTTGAGAACTAGGTTTGGGCCCTTTGATGGAAGTTGTTCAAATGGCTTCACAGAGACAGCGCCACGCAGTACGAGAGCACCATGGGTCGTCTTCTCTTCTGTTTCCTATGTTGCGCGCCAAATTATATGGAAATTATCCTTCCTTGGGTATATCCCATATATGACTTGATTTCCACCTAAAAACTTCCATATCTACGAGGAATAGATTAAAGAAGGAGATTTGCACATCTTTGCATTCATTAGTAATTAGCGGGCAAGTTGAAGTGATAAACACAGAAACTATGAGAATATCCATTTAAACTAGTCTAAAAACCACTCATCATTCTCCCGTTCCCAACACGACGGATAAGACCTCGTTTCGAAATAGAAGTGCCTTCGCATATCGCCATCCACACTTGATATGTATGATTGCCAATTTTTGCGTTTAGAAGATCACAATGTGGAAAGTATGATGCATTTAATAGTCTAGCACTCAAAGAGTTTAGATCCTGATGTGTCCTCCATGACTAATTTTCTAGCATTGTGAGATTAAAAGTTGTGTGTCTCAGAAACCCAATCCTCCCATATATTTGGGCATGGTGATAGCCATCATGAAACCCCCGCAGTTTTCCTCTCTCCATTCGTACTTCCCCAGCAAAATTTATAGAGCGCCACATCAATTTGTTAGCATAACTCTCCGGATAAAAAGATGCATGCCATGGAATATGTTGGTATTGCTTGGACAACAAACATTATGAGTAGTTCCTTACCCACAACAAGGAATATATAGTTGACAAAATCTAGGCACCCTTTTGCAAAGAAAACACTCAATTTTGATAAGTTGACCCGCTGCCCAAAGCATCACAATATGTCTGGACCATATCCTTTATAATGGTTGCACCTTCCTCATTTGCTCTGAAAACGAGAAGGTTGTCACTAGCGAAGATGAGCTGGTTTACAACAGGAAGAAGAAGGCGCCACAACTACCAGTCTTACATTCTCGTTAGTGGACCTTGCTTTCAGTAAACACGACAACCCCTCAGCTGCTAATAAAAATGATTAAGACTAAATAGGCTCTCCTTGCCTTATGCTTGTGATGGCCTGGATTATACTAACTTTATTCCATTAAAGTACACTAGAAAGGCACTCCCGAAACACACTTCATAATTTTTGTTATCCAACTCTGCACAAAACTCATCTTCAAGATAACAGACTCCAAATAATTCCACTTCACACGGGTGCCGAAGGATTCCCCTACCTCTTTCTCATCTGTGCCGAAGGATTTTCCTCCTTACTCCATACAGCTGAGGAACAAGGGTTGATTGAAGGCAGTCAGATTTGTCCAGGGGTACCGAGTGTGTCACACTTGCTTTTGCGGACGACTCCCTTCTCCTCCTAAAGGAAGATTGTGATAATGCTTCAGAACTTCAACGTATCCTTGACCGGTATGAGGAATGCTCAGGACAAATTATCAACAGGGATAAGAGCAGTGTGTTTTTCAGCCCAACCTGTAATAATATGCAGAAGATAGAAATTGTGGATTATTTGCATATTTCTTGTGAGAGACAAAATGAGAGGTACATAGGGCTCCCAGTTCATATAGGCAAGTCCAAGAAAAGAGTCTTCCAATACCTAAAAGGGAAAATTTGGGCAAGAATCCAAGGTTGGAAAGAGAAAACACTTTCTAAAGCCGGTAAAGAAATTCTTATTAAGGCGGTGGCTCAGGCGATACCAACTTATGCTATGTCATGCTTTGACATCACTAAAGGGATTTATGAGGAGATCTCTTCCATGGTATGTTGTTTTTGGTGGAGTCAAATGGATGAAAAAAATAAATTACATTGGGTTGCATGGGACAAATTATCTAAGCCAAAGAAGGATCGAGGTTTAGGTTTTAGAGATCTTTATTCCTTTAATATTGCTATGCTAGCAAGGCAAGCCTGGAGGATCCTTCTATATCTAGAGACCCTATGCGCTCAACTTCTCAAGGCGAGATATTTTCCGCACGAGGATTTCTTGAAGGTCATGCCAAAAAATGGTATATCTTACACTTCGAGGAGTATTCTCAAAGGTCATGATCTTATCAAACAAGGCTTGATCTGGCATATAGGTGATGGCCAAAACATTAATATCTGGGAAGATCCATGGATACCAAGAGGGAGTACTAGAAGACCTATTACAGTTAGAGGCCAAATTTTACTTCAGAAGGTTTGTGATCTGATAAACCCTATTTCTGGACAGTGGGACCAAGATCTTGTTCAGCAAGTATTTGATGATGATGGTACATTCTGAGTATTCCCATTAAGGAGGGATTTGATGATCTTCCAGCCTGGCATCCCGACACGAAAGGTAACTTTTCGGTTCGTTCAGCTTACAAACTCAAACTTCAGTTGGATGATGTTGCTGCAGGTCAAACATCAACTTCCACTATAGCAGATCCAACAACAAGTGCTGCAAAGGTTTGGACCAAGCTTTAGAGTTTGAAAATGCCTAGGAAAATCATCATGTTCCTTTGGAGATTGAGTCACAACACCCTTCCTGTCCGATTAAATCTTAAACGTCATGGAATTGACCTAGATACCATCTGCCCGATGTGCAATCGCCTTGACGAGGATGGTGGCCATGCCTTCCTCAAATGTAAATTTTCAAAGGCTTTTGGCGGGAAGCTAAACAAGAGCATGTAAGGGGTTTGCTTTTCAGCTGTACTGATGCAAAACAATCAGTCAAAGCTCTACTAAACGTGGAGAATGCGACATCCATGTTCTGCATTTGCTTGCTGTGGAATTTGTGGAATGCTAGAAATGCGGTAAATAATGGTGATAGGTGTCCTTCAGCAGCAGCGATCGTTTCCTCTATTGTTGTACAGGTTACAGAATTTTCCGAACATCCTCGTATGCCTTCATGTTCAGCTAGTGCTCCTAATGAGTGCTGGTCTAAGCCTCACGAAGACTTTCCAAAGATAAACATTGATGGCTCGTTTCTAAAAGATAACAGTATAGAGGTTGGAGTTTTTGTGTTAGGGATGCTTCTGGAGATGTCGTCGGTGCTGGCATGGGCCAAATCCAATTCCCGTCAGATGCTTTGCATGCAGAGACGATAGCTTGTGTGAAGGCGATTGAGTTTGCGACTGAAGTTGGGTTTGGGTGTACCCGTATTTTTTTTTAGAAAAGGAGGATGACCCCCGGCCTCTGCATCTGGGAGATGCATACGGCCACTTTATTGATTATTCTCGAGGACCTTACAAAGTATTACAACAATATGCCTGAATCAGCCATCTTGGCAACATATGCCACTACTTCTATCCAAATGATGCAGGGGTGCTACCTGGGCCACATACCCAGACTACTGATCTAATCCTATCATCAAAAGCCAGAAGCCCCAGCCGAGCCACATACCGGGTCTGGGGCATAAACTGGTCTGACACACTCACATGTGTCGTCGCCGCCATCTTCCACAGGTCCGTCTTCAGAGCAGATATTGAGGCTTCTACCTTGTCAGGTCACTCCGTCATCGACGCCACCTTGACGCCAGACAACTACCTCCACTGCATGAGTCCATCATCACAAGATCGGGCGCCGAGTCTCCACTGCACCACGCCGCCGAGATCCGCCGTCATCAATGTGAAGGATGAAGCACCGCTCCACCAAAAAGGCGACCGCTGGTCCCTCGATCCCGCACGCCTCAAGAATGACGCCCCCAAGGAGGAAACGACACCAACGCGCCGTCATCCGATCAACTGATCTAGGGTTTCCTCCGGAGGTAGCGGATAGAGGTCTAGAGCTTCTCCATGGCGATGCCTTCAAGAAGGTAATGACACAACAGGGTGCCACCAACGCCGGTCATGGCATCAAGCCGAACACAAGGTTTTTACCCGGATCCGCCAAGAACCTCCATCACGTAATGTGTGCACGGGTCGCCACGATCTGAGCCGCCGCACAACGAGCAGGCCGCACCGGCCAGATCAGATCTGTCCGGAGGGCACAACCCGCATGGTGCCGACCCAACCACCAGGCCCTCCATGCCGCCACCGCCGCGTATGGGAGTTCTTTTTTGGAGGCAAAACTTCTTCTTTTTACTAGCTTTATTGAGTTTAAAGTGCATGTGTGTAAGCGTGTTTCTAACTCAGCGGCACATGTTCTGGCTACCTGTGGTGCCCATATGTCCCAGGGAGGTACCATGTATTGGCATGACACTGTTCCTGACATTGTATCTTCTATGGTGGCTAGCGATCTAGCTGCTTTTGCTTCTGTGTGTTAATAAAGACAGGTTACAGTTTAAAAAAAAGTTTTCATCATATCAATCTTGAAAGGTCAGTCCGAATTTTTCTTACTTCTACATCTCTTTATAAAATGCAAACACTCATATGCTACTTTTACATTGTCAGTGATAAGCCTTCACGATACAGACACAAACTGATCAAGTGAGATTATCTTCGGCAAAATCTTTTTCAACCGACTAGCGTGTACTTTTGGTATGATCTTGAACATTGTGTTGCACAAGCTTGTTGTCTGAAATTGAGAAAATGGGGTTGGATTCGACACCTAATAAGGGATTAAAAGGATGAACAGTTAAGACTACGGGTGTGTTTGGTAGGGTGTATGAAGGATGCATGAGCCCAAGAGTTCCTTTCTTGACCCATTTTTGGATGTTTGGTAGAATGTACGGAGGGTGCATAAGTCCACACTAGCTTAGCACAAATACACTAGAAGCATGCATAAAAAGAGCATGCATGAAGAGGGGTGTTGAGTTGAGCATGCATAAAGAAGGAACAACTATGCTAAGACAAGAACGCAAACACACCCTACGTTGATGACCTCATCACCTCACTCGTCCCAGTTCTTTTGAGAAAATGCGCAGAGACGCTGTCGGGCCTGGCGTCTTCGTAGGAACATCTTGAACAAAGCTTCCTTGCTACTCATTATTCTTGTACTCCTTTCTCCATTGGAAAAATATTTTGCTTAGGCGGCTCTGCACTGCATGAAAAAGCTTTAAAGCCGAGTTTGCAAACCACCTGGTGAAGGCTAAATTCACCTCGGCAAAAGCTACGCCGAATGTGACACTCGACGATGCGCACTTGGCGTGTACCCGATCGGAATACGAACATAAGCCAAGGGTCATTTGTCAAGGACTAGGCAGCATTTTTTTTCCTGTAGTGCCGATATTGTTCTTCTGGCACGGGGAGGAAATTGGAGGATCTTCTTAACATGGACGACGAACCTGGCCGGACCAAGTGCCCGACTACACGAATAACATGTGTCAAATCAAGAGCACGTCTTTTCTTTTACACGACCAAAAATTAGCATCTGTGACACTGATGCTGCGTATCTCTCTGTTCTTCCGATGATACCAAGGCAATACTACATTTGGCGCCACAGGGACGCATTCAACTCCGACAGTCACACCGTTGCCGCCATTGGCCAGCTGCTGCCTCTGCCCCGGTCAAAGACAAGACGACGCGTTCGAGTGGCAACGGTGATAACTACGTACGTATACATACTCATTACTGATCGAGCTCTGCCACTCCCTATATATACATGCAAAGCCAGAGCTAGAAGCACAACACACGAGCTGCATCCATCCCATCAGAGGACCCTCCTTCCCCTTTAGCCACAAGCCAGCCATCTCTCTAGCTTTGCTGCTTACTCAGTCAGTGATCGATGGCGTCCAAGCAGATGCTCGTTGCCGTGGTCGCCGCGGCCGCCCTCGCCGTGGCCTTCCTCCCGGGGCTCGCCGTCGCCACGGAGCACATGGTCGGCGACGACAAGGGCTGGACCCTCAACTTCAACTACACGGCCTGGGCCGAGACAAAGCAGTTCGTCGTCGGCGACACGCTAGGTAATTACATACCTCCATTAATCCTTTCGGGCCACGCGTACGCTTGATCGCTCCATTTTCTTTGCGACGCGGAACTAATTTCATGCAAACTATACCGAGCGCAGTGTTCAAGTACAACAGCCCCGCCCACAATGTGGTGGAGGTGGGCGGGCCGGACTTCCTCTCGTGCACCAAGCCGGCCAACGCCGTCGTCTTGACCACCGGCGAGGACCGGGTCACGCTCGACAAGGCCGGACGCAAGTGGTTCTTCTGCGCCGTCGGCCAGCACTGCCAGAACGGCATGAAGCTCAAGATCACCATCCTCGAGACCGCCCCGCCGACTCCCCAGCCAGCCCCGACCAACCCTGCTGACAAGCTGCAGGCGCGCTTCGGTGAGGCAGCCGCCGCGGTCACCGCGCTCGCCGCGGCCGTGCTCGTGCTCTAGGGCCCACGATGGCAGAGTCCCATTCCATCCTCTTTACATATAGCCGAGCATTTTTACGTGAGCGATTGAGAGCGTTCCATTGTGTGTTCTGTGTGTTGTTAATTGTTATTCTTGATGTTAGTACATCGCTGTAATTTGTGTTTGTGCCCCTGGAAATTTTCTTCAATCGAGATTTCTTTCATTTGGTTATTAATAAAGTTGTCACTGCTTTTAAGATATAGTCCGCCTTTGTATGCAATTGCCTTAGGATATGAAATGCCGGACGAGAAACGTTCGAAAGAGAAGGATGTGCTATTCAGACAATGCCAGATGGCATTAGTTGTTTCCTTATGGACAATCAAGATAGAGAATACTGTTTGCTCTGGTTCTCTTATTCAACTATTGTGACTATCTTGTAAAGAATATAATTAATATCATAGTCATTCCGTCAGATATGTGCATACAAAATATCTTGAAGACAATCAGAATAAAATATTATCAAACAACCATTTATCTATATACTCAGGCATATTTCCACTTTTCATTTCGACTCGTGGTACGTCAGACAGGGGGCCCCACAAGGTAACGACCTGTGACAGAAATGTGCAAATAAATTCCACAAAACTTTAAATGCACTTCACCATAAATAAATTCAAATTCATGGTTTTAAAAAATGTTCACGGATAGAGAAAAAATGTTCACGACTTAAAAACAATGTACGCGAATGATAAATTTGAAAATGTGTTCGTAACCCATGAATTAATTAAAATATAAAAATCATAATTTTTCTAAAAAATTAATGAACATTTATTAAATTTGTACAAACTTTTTCGAAATTCATTGTCCACAAACATTTTATTTCCATATTCCCGACATTTTTTGTGGTTTGTGAACATATTTTCAAATTTATCGTTCGCGAACAATACTGCTGGTTTCGAACATATTTTCTTTTCTTTTAAATTTATCATTCAGAAATAATTTTGAAGTCGCAAATATATTTTCCATATTCGACGTTCTCATTTTTCTTCAAATTCATCATTTGCAAAAATTTCTTCCATATTCAAACAATATTTGTGGTTCACAAACATATCTTCAAATTTATTGTTTGTCTATTTTGAAGTTGCTGTCATTCATTTCATATTCCTGAACATTTTTTCTTGATCTCAATTTTTTTCAAATTTATCGTCCGTGAACATATTTTCTTTCTTTTAAAATTTATTGTTCATAAAAAAATTAAAGTCACAATCATTTTTTCAAAATTCATCGTTCGAGAACATTTTTCAAATTCATCGTTCATGAACATTTTTCCATATTCATGAACATTTTTGTAAACTAAAGAACATTATCTTACAGTCTTGAACATTTTTTCATATTGGTGAACATTTTTTGAAACCATAAATTTGAATTTATTTGCATATTTCTGTTACCGGCCGTTACCTTGCAGGGCCCCGTGTCATGGTTCAACGGTGCCAGCTGGCCAGTCAGGCGGGGCAAGACAGGTTTTGAACCTGAATGAGACACTTACTGTACTTTAAGGACCTGGATGCTGATTTTCATAGTTTGAGGACATACATGACATCACTGAAATAGTTCAGGGACCTACAATGCACTCCACTCTTTTTAGAGTCTTGGTCAAGGGGCCCAGAAGTCTTTTTGCTCTATGTTGCTGCCACAACTATTTTCTTATCTAATTTGGCTACACCAAGAATACATTGTATGTGATGAGAAAATATATATGCTCGCAAGGTATTTTATCATGTAACAAGTAATGAACCTGCTATGCATACGGCGGGTTTTTGTTGACGATTGTCCCACCAGACAGTTAAAAAATGTTGCATACTATGGCCCACAAATTGAATCATCTCTAATCATTAGAGTGTTCGATGGAAATTAGTCACTCATATAGCATTTTTGATCAACTAAACTCAATTGCAGTGCCTCCTATAGTGTTTGCATGACATACCTACAATGTAAGCAAGGGCTATGATAGTTAGGTTGCTTCACAAAGAATTATTCCCTGATTTTGGTGGAGAGTGTGCAATAGGTTACAAAAATGTTTGATCTTTTTATGCATGACTTAGCGTGCTTTTCAGTTTGCTATAATGTATGTCGACAGTCTTGACCGTCTGCATTTGCAAATCTTGTGTGGAATGAAAATTAATAAATTTCCAATGTAAAATATTGAAATCATACAGTATATAGGCCATAACTAGAAATGATAAGATGTAATCTCATTGGAAGTACATATATTTGATTTGTAGGTAAAAAAATCATACATCAACTTCAACGGTGCAATCAAGTGATACTTACATGGTTTCAGGGAATGGTTTAATATAAAACACCTGGTTGGGCTCCCATATATACAATTGTTAGAGCATCTTCAGCCGCCAAGACCTAACACGCCCGCCTCCCGGCGACTTTTTTCGTGCGGTAAAAACGGCCCAACAAGGC
This sequence comes from Aegilops bicornis, assembly GCA_021605145.1. Taxonomy (NCBI): domain Eukaryota; kingdom Viridiplantae; phylum Streptophyta; class Magnoliopsida; order Poales; family Poaceae; genus Aegilops; species Aegilops bicornis. The sequence goes on along the minus strand of CM038673.1, from coordinate 700,238,474 downwards.
CCCTCAGAGCCTGCCGGCTTGGGCCGAAATCAGCGCCGGCGGACCCAGGCCGAACTCGACACGCTGGGGGGGCGCCCGGGGGCGCCGGGGCGAGCGGTTTTGGCGAGAAAGAGCCGCGGGCCCGCCGAGTCAGCGAAGCGCACCTCGTCGTCATTGGAACGCCTCGGTTTCCCACGTGGAATCAATGGCAAGGCTGCCGCCGGTCAGCCTTGCCATTGATTCCTCACGGGCGGCGCGGCTACGCCTCCCCTCCCGCCACGCGTACACACGCCGCAGGCTATATAAACCGGTGGCCTCCCTCGCCTCTAGCCACACCAACCCACAGCCGCCCATCGACCGCCGCCAAGCTCTCCCTCTCTCCCCGTGCAGAGCCGCTCGCCGACGCTTCTTCCCTTCCCTCTCCCTCCCTCCCAAGCCCGATGGCCGCGCGATTCCCGGCGACGCGGCGGCGGCCAACGGCTTCGGCCGCCGCTCGCTTCACAAGTGGGAGGCATGGCTACTCTTCGAGGCGAACATCCCGGCGCCACCGGACATGCGCGCCGGGCCGACGGGGTGGAGGCTCAGCAACAGGGGGTGTCCATTCCCCCGGTGCCCGACGTCGAGGCGCGCCCTGCCTTCTTCGGTGCCGAGGTCGACCGTGTGCGAGACTAACTGATAGAGGAGCAGCGCGCCCTCCCCAGTACGTCGCCGACAACCACGCGGCATGGGCGGCGTACTTCCAGCGCCGCCAGGAGCAGAGGCTGGCATCCACCAACGGGGCGTCGGTGGTGGGCGGCGTCAAGAACAGCGAGGGGCGCCGCGTGTGGTGGGGCGCTCCCGGCCGCACGCTCGAGGACGTGCTGGAGTACCTCGAGGGCGGCAATGACCTACCGCTGGCATAACCTACCGCGGCGGCCGCCCCGGTCGACTGCTGGTGCGTCGGGCATTGGATGCCCAGGAGGTTTGGCTCCTCCTCAACTTCCTCCTCCCACTCCTCCTTTCGTTCTTCTTCCCACTCCTCCGGCTCACCGGCGGTGTTTGGCGTCAAGGCCGAGCCTGCAGCGGAGACGCCGCTCGGCCGGCACACTCGCAGCGCCGGCATCGTCATAAACGAGGGCGGCCGGCGCGCCTCCTCCTCGGCTTCTCCGCGCTTCGTCAAACTGAAGACGGAGCCGGGGACCGCGGCCGTGAAAACAGAGCCGGGGCTCCCCGCTGTGAAGATGGAGCACGGCGCCGGGGAGCTCAACGTGGCGGCGGCCCTGAAATGGGCGCGCGATGACTGGCTGAAGATGGAGATGGAGCGCCAGTTCCGCGCCCTAGAGCACTTCGAACATCGTCGTCGGGGCCGCGACAAAGGAGGTGTCGTCGTCCTCGATGACAGCGACGATGACGACGCGCCGCCACCGCCACCGGTCCGCCATGGCGACGCCGGGCAGGGGTCCAACAGGGGCGGCCGCGTCAAGGAGGAGAAGGCCGCCGACAACGACGACGGCGAGGATGGCGGCGACGGCGGCGACTTCGCCGCGTTCAGCGACTTCTTTGGCCCGTAGTTGTAGTTTCGCCTTTTTTTTAATAAATTTGTTATGTAAAATGCCGAACATGTCTAATATATGCCCAGTTTGCCGAATTTTAGCCGAATGCTTTTTTTAAAACATAACCGGCGTCTGGGGGCGGCCCTGGGGTCAGCAACTGGGAACCCACTCGCCCCCAGGTCGATCTTTTGCGTCGGCTCGCCCCCAGGCGGCAATTTTACGCGCCCCCTGGGGGGCCAATGGCTGGAGATGCTCTTATGGTGATGATTTTGTTTGTTGGGGTGATATGGAGTCACAGGCCATTTTCGTGGAGAAGGGTAACGCTGATGAGGTGCAATTGTTGCGGTAATGAGTTTGTTGTTGTTGTTGTTGTTGTTGTTGTTGTTGTTGTTGTTGTTGTTGTTGTTGTTGTTGTTGTTGTTGTTGTAACGGAGTCAGGAGTCATTTGCGCAGAGAAAGTAATGGCGATGACAGTTACAAACAACCTTGATGGATCTTCTCCCTTCGATGGTGTTGACTTGTCTTGGATGTGTAGCCAAGGTAGACGGTGGTTCACTATGTTGTTCACATTAAATGATGTCCTGCGCGTTGCTGCACAAAGTTTTGCAAAAATAAATGCATAAATTTGCGGAAAACATCTAAAACTAATGGAAGAAAAATGTAATCTGAAAAACATACAAAGTGTATAAAAAGTTGAATTTCAATTAAAATAATATCATTTCTAACAAAAATGTAAAAGGTGTTGGGGAATGTAGCATGCAAAAAAATTCCTACGCTCACGCAAGATCTATCTAGGAGATGCATAGCAACGAGAGGGGGAGAGTGTGTCTACGTACCCTCATAGACCGAAAGTGGAAGCGTTTGACAACGCGGTTGATGTAGTCAACTTCTTCTCGTTCCGACGATCAAGTACCAAACGTATGGCACCTCCGAGTTTTGCACATGTTCAGCTCGATGACGTCCCTTGAACTCTTTATCCAGCAGAGTGTCGAGGAAGTAGATGAGTTCTGTTAGCACGACGGTGTGGTGACCATGATGATGAAGTTATCTGCGCAGGGCTTCGCCTAAGCACTATGAGAATATTACCGGGGGCATAAACTGTGGAGGGGGGCGCCACACATGGCTAACAATTGTGGGTGTGTCTTCTAGGCGCCCCTCCCCATGTATATATAGGTGGGAGGGGGAGGGGAGCAACCTTGGGGCGCCCCAAGTAGGAGGAATCCTACTTGGGGCCCTAGTCCAATTCGCCGCCCCCCCCCCTTTCCTTTTACCGAAAGGGGGAAAAAGGAAAGAGGGAAGGGAGGAAGGAAAGGGGGGTCGAACCCCCTCTTCCTTCTCCTATTCGGCCTCCTGCCTTAAGGGGGGTGCCACCCCTTGTGCTGGTGTGCTCCCCTCTTATGGCCCATAAGGCCCATTATTCCCCCGGGGGGTTCCGGTAACCCCCCCCCCCCCGATAGTCCGATAAATATTCGATACTACCCGGAACACTTCTAGTGTCCGAATACTATCATCCTATATATCAATCTTCACCTCTCGACCATTTCGAGACTCCTTGTCATGTCCGCGATCTCATCCGGGACTCCGAACAACATTCGATCACCAAATCACATAACTTATATAATACAAAATCGTCATCGAACGTTAAGCGTGCGGGCTCTACGGGTTCGAGAACTATGTAGACATGACCGAGACACCTCTCCGGCCAATAACCAATAGCGGAACCTGGATGCTCATATTGGCTCCCACATATTCTACGAAGATCTTTATCGGTCGAACCGTTATGATAACATACGATATTTCCTTTTTCATCGGTATGTTACTTGCCCGAGATCCGATCGTCGGTATCTTTATACCTAGTTCAATCTCGTTACCGGCAAGTCTCTTTACTCGTTCTGTAATGCATCATCCTGCAACTAACTCATTAGTTACTTTGCTTGCAAGGCTTCTTATGATGTGCATTACCGAGAGGGCCCAGAGATACCTCTCCGATACTCGAAGCGGCAAATCTTAATCTCGATCTGTGCCAACCCAACAAACACCTTCGAAGATATCTATAGAGCATCTTTATAATCACCCAATTAAGTTGTGACGTTTGATAGCACACAAGGCATTTCTCCGGTATCCGGGAGTTGCACAATCTCATAGTGGAGGAATATGTATTTGACATGAAGAAGCAATAGCAATAAAACTGAACGATCATTATGCTAAGCTCATGGGTGGGTCTTGTCCATCACATCATTCTCTAATGATGTGATCCTATTCATCAAATGACAACACATGTCTATGGTTAGGAAACTTAATCATCTTTGATTAACGAGCTAGTCTAGTAGAGGCTTACTAGGGACACGGTGTTTTATCTATGTATCCACACATGTATCAAGTTTTCGGTTAATACAATTCTACTATGAATAATAAACATTTATCATGAATAAAGAAATATAAAATAACAACTTTATTATTGCCTCTAGGGCATATTTTCTTCAAAAGGTCGACGACATAGATATGCTAGAATCATCCAACACATACTCAATACAAAAATCTAGTGCCAAAAATAAATTGTGAATAATTAACATGCATGAATTTTATGATGTGGCTGCATTGCATGCATAGTGTACTGCAATTTTTTTAGGGGATTTATGACTTGCATGCATGACTCGCTTTTGTGGCATGGTTGCATGGTTAGAAAAAATAGGTATTGGGTTGTAGCTATTTAGGAATAGAAGATAGAAGATTATGCAACAGTTCTGGTCTGTTTTTCCGCCAATTAAACAATTATTATTGTCTTGATTAATGGATATGAAATATTATTGTTTGATTAATGGATTGAGACATTTGGTCTCAGTTGTTTTAAAGAAAAGGGAGTGGCTAGGTGCAAGGGTGATGACCCGCAAGTATATGGGATAGTTGTAGCCTCTTTCGATAAGTAAGAGTGTCAAACCCAACGAGGAGCTAAAGGTAGAACAAATACTCTCTCAAGTCCTATCGTCCACTGATACGACTCTATGCACGCTTGACGTTCGCTTTTCCTAGAACAAGTATGAAACTAGAAGTACTTTGTAGGTGTTTTTGGGGAAGCTTGCAAGAAAGTAAAGAGCACGTAAATAAAACTAGGGGCTGCTAAGGTAAAGATACAACTAAAGTAAATATGGCAAGTGTGGAAAAGTGGTGGTAGGAGTTGCGAAATTGTCCCTTAAGCAATTGACTACCTTACTAGACCGATAGCAAGTATTATGTGGGAGAGTGGACCGCTGTAGATAGGGGGGAAGGTGATGGAGATGTTGGTGAAGATGGCGGAGGTGTTGGTGAAGATCTTGGTGATGATGATGGCCCCCGGCAGTGTTCCAGTGCCACCGGAAGCGAGGGGGAGAGAGCCCCCCTCCTTCTTCTTCTTCCTTGACCTTCTCCCTAGATGGGAGAAGGGTTTCCCCTCTGGTCCATGGTCTCCATGGCGTGGGAGGGGCGAGAGCCCCTCCGAGATTCTATCTGTCTCTCTATCTCTCTCTGTTTCTGCGTTCCGTTCTGGCTCTGTTTCACCGTTTTGCGTATATATGGAGATCCGTAACTCCGATTGGCCTGAAACCTTCGTCGTGATTTTTTTCTGAATATTAGCTTTCTTGCGGCAAAATAAGAGCATCATGGGCTCACGAGGGTAGGGGTGCGCCCCCTGTCGGGACCCCGATCCTAAGTCACACCGATCTAGCATGTAACACATCATATCACTTTGCGGCCTCACGCACGGTATTCCCACGGGTGTCGCCTTACCATGGCCCGGGACCGTTTGCGTCTTTTGGCTCACGTATATGATAGTGTCGCTAGCATCCATATGACAAAGAACCCGGGCCGACATGGCTAGTCGTGGAACCCAAAGCGGCGCTAACCTATGGGAACAGGCATACATGAATCACATCGAGCATGTCGGTCATCAACGTATGAATTCGGGCTGTAGCCGGCTAACAGGACTCCGGTATCCCGGGCTGTAGCAGGCTAGGCAGGACTCGAATAACACGCGTGACATTTCCCGAAGGACAGACATATAGGACGAAGTGAAACACATGCCGGCCAGTCAAGTGTCCAAGCGGTAGTCTTTGGGCTAGCGAGACTCCGGTGAACCGGCTGTAGCGGACTACTATCGCTCGGAAAGCACGAGACTACATTTCCCCATAAGAGAGGCTACCAAGGATAAACAACTAGGTTGTCGGATCCCACACATAGCAGTACAAGTTACACGTACGCATAACATGCAAGTATGTGCTGTACAACATGGCATCACAACATAACGCAAACTCATATAGATAAAGGCTCAGAAGAGCCACATAGCAATAGGTACAAACATGGGTCACATGACCCATCATTCAGAGCATTCAAACAACAAGCGGAAGCATTACACGTCTGCAGTACAGACAACTACAAAAGAAAAAGGCTGAGAAGCTCGACTATCTACAAGACCCTCCCAAGGGTACAAGATCGTGGCTGAGGTAACAAGCTACTCGTCAAGTCCAAGCAGAACTACTAGTAAGACCGAAGTCTCCGCTGCAAAACATAAATAAAGCAACGTGAGTACAAAGGTACTCAAAGAAGACTTACATCAGATCCTATCATACATGCATTAGTGTCAAAAGGTAATGTGGAGTTTAGTTGCGACAAGCCAGCTTTGACTCTGTGGCTATCCTGTTCTCACGACTACAAGAAACTCTTGAGGTGAGACAACGACACGCAGTCCACTAATCACCACATCAATACACTACTACGGATTCATTCCCGTTTCCATACGGGAGGCCATCCATAGCACTCACACTTGTCTTGAGCATTTTAGAGTATCCACTTCAAGTTGTCTATGTACCACGTAAGCATCCAAGAAGTCCATAACCGAGGACACGGCTATTCGAATAGATCATGATAACCTGCAGGGGTGTACTTCTTCACACACGCTCTCGCCACTTACCGCCATATACACGTCATGTATCTCGGCAACCTTCAAGCGGAAGCTTTGGCGAGGGTGTCGGCCACGACCGACTAACCACACAAGACTCTAGTCCAGGTTTATCGCCTATTCGGGTTCCATCCGCAAGGAGATCCGGCCGGTGTCGCCACGGCCCCAAACGATGTGAGCAGGGTTCCCAAGCCCACCATCCGGGTGCCACTTGGTACACCGTGCCACACAATGCCTAGTCTGTCCCAAGCCCACCTGCCGGGTGCCACTCGATGAAAAATAGCACTACCTACAAACACGGAGACTAGTTGCGACTCACGGACAGAGATCAAGTTGGTTAATAAGTCGAGAGGGCTTGGAGCGCCCGGAGCCCAATGTGTGGTAGTATCGAGTCATTGGACAACATACATAGAACTCGGTGCTTAAGGACGGTTCCAGTGAGACAACCCACCATGTACTCCTACATGGCCTCTCACCGCTACCTTTACCAAATCGTGTTCACACACTTCACTCTCTGCATAAGAACATAGAACTGTACTCCAATTCCTTCCCAATGAATCAGACCTTACACAACTCTAAGCAATAGCAGGCATAGCTTGGTAGGAACACAACATGGCTCAATCAACTCCTACACATGCTAGTGGGTTTTCAACTATTCTTTGTGGCAATGACAGGTCATGCGGAGGAATGGGTTCAACTACCGCAGCACAAAGTAGCAGATGAATCGTTGTTGTCCTAATGCAATAGCGAGAGCAGGAGCGAGAGAGAGTAGGATTGTATCGGAATGAACAAGGGATTTGCTTGCACGGTAAATCAACAAGGGAGGCACCGCTTCATAGACAGTACTACTGGAGCGTCTCGGGCGGGGACCTATCAAGAAGGAACGGTGCCGGCAATCAATACACAATCATATGCAACAATATGATGCATGAACATGGTATGTAGATGTGATGCTGTTTGAGCTAATGCAACTGGTATTCAATTTGAATGAAGTCCATTTGAACCAAAGATTCAAATGCAATTCCAAAGTAAGCTCTTATAAATGCCATTTTAGAGTTTCACTTATACAGCATGTATAAGTTGGTTTGTCATGCATGAAACTAGCACAGATGGATAGATTGAATTTTTCTGATAATTTTTCATATATAAATTATTTCAATCTGAGCTACGGTTGAATTTCTATGAATTTTTGAAGTTTTGAATATATTCGGAATTTCCTGATTTAATTAAATCCAAAAATATAATATTGCGTCAAGATCGCGCAAGCATGACGTCAGCAGGTCAACCACGGCTGGTTGGGTCAAACTGACGTGTGGGGCCACACGTCGGTGACACGGGTTAAACAGGTTATTTTAATCCTAATTAGCAGATTAGTGGCGCTGGGCCCCTTTGTCGGAGAGACAACTAATTAACTGAGTTAATTAGCGCTAACTAAACTAACACCTAAACTAAATAGGGCATGGCCCACGCAGCGCTGACCACTGGGGGTCAATCCCGTGTCAAACCAGTCAAACCCGCCGGCGGTTAGTCGCCGGCGAGATCCGCCAGCGAACTTGTGCCCGGGTTTCCTCTGTGGTGCTCAAATGACGCGCTAAGGCGCGTTGGAGAGCTAGCTCGATGGCGCGTCGGCCGGTGGCCATGGCTGGGCCTGGGATGGCCGGAGTCAACGGCGGCGAAGCTTCGCTGGCGGCCGCCGGAGTTCGGGCGGAGAGGAAGAGAGCTACGGTGCCTGGCGAAGCGGCAGGTGTGTGCGTTAGGCTCTCGAGGACGACCTTGAATGCGGTGGTGCGCCGACGCAGCGTGTTTGCACGGCCGTAGCCACGACGGGCGACATGGCCGGCGGCGGGGCGCCGGGATCGAAGGGGCGGTGGCTACGCGGTGTGTCGAGCACGGGAGGTAGGGGATAGGTAGAGGAGCTCTAGCGGATCCAGAGAGCTGGTTGGCGGCCTTGGGGAAGCACGGACGGCGGCGAACGACGGTGGCGATCTCCGGTGGCGGAGATGGAGAAGATGGCGATGGCGTCGCGATGGTGCCTCCGGGCTCGCGTGGCTTGACAGGGAGGGCGAGGTCGACGACGCGGAGCTTCGGGACGTCTCGGATGCTCTCGGGGGTGCGGTGGCTACGGCTGGCGAGCAGCGGCGGCGGTGGCGGGTTCGGGCGAGAGCGAGGGAGAGGAGAGGAGAGGAGAGGACTGGGAGAGGGGAGCGGTCGGAGCGGGCGTGGCGTCGTTCCAGGCGTCGAGGCGACGAGGAGGAAGCGGAGGTGGCGGGATACGTGTCCCCGGACACAGTGGCTGCCACAAGGCCGGGCAGCAGGCTCCCTGCCCTCCTCGGGCGCGAGAAGGGGACGGCTGGCGCTGGCCGCCGGTTGGGCTGAGCTGGCAGCCAGCCGCATGTGAGCTAGGCCATGTAAGGTAGGTCGTAAGGGTTTTTCCTATTCTGCTTTCTTTTCTAATATTTCTGACATTTGTTTGATTTATTTAAAATACCAAATCACTTTATTTAATTATGCCAATTTTTATATGAGCTAGTGGTAATATTCGAGCTCTTCAACAAAAGGCACAATTTTGGACAATATTATATATATATAGTAATATATATCCAATGCAATTAGGTATGCATTAATTCCAAATGCCCAAATATAAATACTTAGGAACCCCCAAAAATATTGGTTTGATTATTATCTCATCCAATATTTTCAGAGAATACATGAGCATTTTCCTGGACCCTTTGGAGCAATTTTTATTTTTGGGTCATTTCCAAAATTATTACGAGGGTTTCACAAATCCCCATTTCAAAATTAAATGGAATTTTAAACATGATGCACAATGACTAGCTAGCCTTGAGCATACCGTAACTAGGGATGTGACAACTCGCCTCACTTGGAAGAATCTCGTCCCGAGATTCAAGGGTCGACGGAAGAAAGCGGGGTACTCGATCGAAGGCGATCTTCTCGCTCCCGTGTAGCTTCTCTCTCGGAATGATGAGACCACTGAACCTTGAGAAACTTGATATTCGGCGTCGAGTAACACGCTCGCTTGATCAAGAATGCGAACCGGGTACTCTCGGTATGTGAGGTTATCTTGGAGATCAAGCGTTTCGTGGTCCACTCCGCGGATAGGATCCGAGAAGCAACGCCTGAGTTGAGAGACGTGGAAGACATCATGAACTCGAGAAAGATGTGGGGGTAGTTCCAACTGGTAGGCAACCCCTCCTCGTTTAGCGAGAATGCGAAAGGGGCCAATGTAACGAGGAGCCAACTTGCCTTTGATACCGAAACGATGGGTACCCTTTAGAGGAGTAACCCGAAGGTAAGCCTTGTCGCCAACTTCATAAGCCACTTCCTTATGACGACGGTCATAGTGGCTCTTTGACGAGATTGGGCTGTTTTCAAATTCTCACGAATGATGCGAACTTGCTCTTACGCCTCCTGGATCATGTCCGGTCCAAAGAATTGTCTTTCACGGTTTCGACCAGTTCAAAGGTGTTCGACACCTTCGTCCATAGAGAATCTCAAAAGGAGCTTTCTTGAGACTGGATTGATAGCTATTGTTATAAGCAAACTTCGTGAAAGGAAGACTTTTCTCCCAATCCATACCGAATGAGATAACGCAAGCTCTAAGCATGTCTTCGAGAATTTGGTTGACCCTTTCCACCGACCACTTGGTGAGGGTGGAAAGCGGCATCAAGAAAAGATGGGTTCCCATGGCAGTTTGGAAACTCTCCCGAAATGAGAAGTGAAAAGACTACCACGGTCTGAATTGATCTCTAGTGGAACACCATGGAGTGACACTATTCGAGAAATGTATAAGTCGCCAAGTCGACTAGCGGTGATACTCTCTCGAGCAGGAAGGAAGTGAGCCACTTTGGAAAGACGATCAACGACTATGAAGATAGCATTATTCCCTTTCTTGGTCACAGGAAAGCCGGTGATGAAATCCATACCAACTTTATCACATTTCCACTCAGGAATAGCTAAGGGCTGAAGGGTGCCAGCAGGCCTTTGATGCTCTGCCTTAACGCGACGACAAACGTCACAGTTAGCAATAAACTGAGCAATTTCTCTCTTCATCCTAGTCCACCAGAACCTCTGGCGTAGGTCCTGATACACCTTAGTACTACCGGGATGAATTGTGAGAGGAGATTCATGCGCCTCCTTAAGAATCAATTGTCGCAGATGTTGATTCTTTGGAACCACCAAACGATTCTCAAAGAAGACAACACCACGATCATCCATAGAGAAACGTCCACCCACTCCCTTCTTAATGTTTCTCTTGATCCGAGAAATTCCCTTGTCTTGCTTTTGAGCAGCGACAATCCGATCTTCAAGATCAGGTCTCGCCACCAAGGTAGAGAGGAATCCGTGAGGAGCAATGTGAAGATTAAGCTTACAGAATTCCTCATGAAGAAGTGGTTGGCCTTGCTGCAACATGAGATTCTTGCAATAGGACTTACGGCTTAACGCATCAGCCATGACATTGGCTTTGCCTGGGGTGTAGGTAATCCCTAGATCATAATCTGTGATCAACTCCAACCAACGTCTTTGTCTAAGGTTCAAATCTGGTTGGGTGAATATGTACTTGAGACTACGGTGATCGGTGTAGATATCATAGCGTTTACCAAGAAGGTAATGTCGCCAGTCTTGAGTGCATAGACTACGGCTGCAATCTCTAGATCATGGGTAGGATAATTCTCCTCATGTGGATGCAATCGACGAGATGCATAGGCAATCACATGACGATCCTGCATAAGAATGCAACCTAATCCTCGCCGTGAGGCGTCATGATGAGATAACAAAGTCTTTAGTGAAATCCGGTGGCACTAGTATGGGGGCAGTAGTCGAGGCGTCTTTCAGGTTCCTCGAAAACTGTACTCACACTGTGGGGACCACTCAAACTTTTTATCTTTCTTAAGAAGTTCCGTGAGGGGTTTAGCTACTTTGGAGAAGTTTTCAACAAAGCGGCGACAATAGCTGGCTAGACCAAGGAAACTCCTAACTTGTTTAACGGTTTCAGGTGGAGTCCAATCAAGAACGGCCTGAACTCTCTCGGGATTGACAGCAATGCCCTTACCAGAGATTACGTGGCCTAGGTAGGTCACCGGCAACCAAAATTCACACTTGGAGAACTTGGCATAAAGGCGGTGTTCTCGAGTTTCTCTAGCACAAGTCTGAGATGTTCGGCATGCTCTTCCTCGTTCTTCGAGTAAATAAGAATATCATCGAGGTAAACCACGACAAATTTATCCAAGTACTCCATGAAGATCGAGTTCATCAAGCGGGAGAATGTAGTCGAGCGTTGGTTAGACCAAAGGACATGACGGTGTACTCATACTGGCCATAACGAGTGACAAAGGCTGTTTTGGGAATGTCTCCATTCCTGATCTTGATTTGATGGTAGCCTAACCTCAAATCCATCTTAGAAAAGACTGAGGATCCAGCGAGCTGATCATACAGATCGTTGATCCTGGGGAGCGAATACTTGTTCTTTATCGTGACCAAATTAACGGACGATAATCTACAACCATCCGGTCCGTACCATCCTTCTTCTTGACGAAGAGGACGGGGCAAGCCCAAGGAGAAGAACTAGGACGGATAAAACCCTTTTGCAAGGACTCATCAAGTTGTTTCTTAAGCTCGGCTAGTTCTAAGGGTGCCATCTTATAAGGTCTCCTAGAGATTGGGGCGGTTCACGGATAAGATCTATGACGAACTCTACATCTCTGTCAGTGGAACAATGGCAGTTCCTCTGAGAAAACATCCGGAAAGTCACGGACTACCGGGATATCTTCAAGGTCTGGAAGAGGGCTGGCATTAAGAGAATAGAGTTGACGCTTTGCAACTCTAGTGGAGACAGTGACTATCTTGCCAGATGGGTGTGTAAGCTAAACAGACCTAGTGAAACAATCAATCTTGGCATGATGAGCTGTCATCCAGTCCATACCCAAAATGATGTTAATATCTGAAGACTTGAGGGCTACAAGTGAGGCAAGGAATACAAGTCTGTCAACAAGGATTTCGTTACCATGGCTTATACAAGAAGTTTGCCATTTGGATCCGTGGAGTTTGAATGACTAGCGGAGAGGGCATATCACAAAATGATATATGGTGCAAGTTAGCATAGCTTTCAGAAATGAAGGAATGAGATGCTCCAGTATCGAATAGAACTGAGGCGGGATGACAATTGACAAGGAGGGTACCAAGAACGACATCCGGATCATCATGAGCGTCTTTAGCTGAGACGTGATGCACACATCCACGTTCAGCGGGAGTTGTCTTGATACTGATCATCTTGCGTGATGGCTTAACACAGCCAACAGGCTTCTCGGGCTGGGGTGGAGCATAACTGGCTTGAGAGCAGTCACGTGCATAGTGTCCTGGCTCTCCGCATGTGAAGCAAGTCCCTGAAGTTGGACGTGGACCCGTATTGACAAGTGGTCTACCAGTAGGCCTGGGTGGAGCATGTAACTGAACTGGGTGAGGCGCCATATGGGATGGCCTCGGTGAATATCCGGGTGGAAGAGCGGAGTTCGAACTCCAAATCCGGCGCTTCTGCGAACTAGAACCGGAGGAAGAAACCAATTCACGGTTTTGCTTACGAGACTCCTCGTAGGTGAGCTGAGCTGTCTCTGCATTAATGGCCTTGTTCACAAGAGCTTGGAATGTATCACAATGGTGCAGGTGGAGGTCACGACGCAACTTGGGTTTGAGACCCTTCCGGAACCTAGCCTGCTTCTTGGCGTCCGTGGACACTTCCTCTGGGGCATAACGGGCGAGGTTCTCGAATTCTCTGTTGTAAGCATCAACAGCCATCTTACCCTGGGTGAAACTACAGAACTCTTCTCTCTTGCGATCGATGAGGGCTTCAGGAATGTGATGCTCGCGAAAAGCCTCGGTGAAATCTCTCGGTTGGAATCGACCAGGTGGAAGCATAGCCTCATAGTTACGCCACCAAAGACTAGCATGACCTTCCGGTGGTATGCAGCATAGGTGACCTTGTCATCCTCAGATACGTTTGCGGAATGCAACTTATGAGTGATGCTACGAAGCCAGTCATCGGCATCGAGTGGCTCGATGGAGTGTTGGAAGGTGGGTGGGTGCAAACGAATGAAGTCATGAATGGTCGCAAACCCTTTGGACTGATGTGCGGTGTTCTCCTCGACACGCGTGCCAACAAACGGTTAGACTCACGCTTGTTCCTCTCCATTTCTAACATGAACCCTGTCAATGAAGGCTGGTCGGGAGGATCCTCATCCCTTCCATCCCCGTGGTTCTGGCTACGAGCAACAGAACTTCGCTTAACTGATGACATCCTGAGAAACGAAACCAAGGACGGAATCACATCACTACATACTGAAAATGTGGGACACCGATATTAGTAACTCTCGAACTCCTGGGGCAATTCCGGCAGTATAACGGCAGTAAAAAATGTTCAAAATGAGACATTCTGCAAAATGGGGTAGCACCATGCCCAACATCATCATTAAAGGGTCTGGAATAATACTAAACCTGCGCCACCGAGGGTACCGAAAACTGGGGGTAAGACTACGATCAACCAATCCTATAGGACTATGGAAATAGTAACACGTGATCCTCGAGCAGATGTAAGAGATAGCCTAGTTCCTTAACCCGTAGGAAAGATAGGACGACTCAGATCGAGAGGCCATGAGGTAAAGGAGTAAAGAGAGCCTTACGTTCCTTCCACAATCAATTCCCTATATAACTAAAGCATTTCTAGACTCAACTTCGATCAGGTTGGCTTGGAAATCCTCTGAGCGATCAGGGCTCGATACCAAAGCTGTCGGGACCCGATCCTAAGTCACACCGATCTAGCATGTAACACATCATATCACTTTGCGGCCTCACGCACGGTATTCCCACGGTGTCGCCTTACCATGGCCCGGACCGTTTGCGTCTTTTGGCTCACGTATATGATAGTGTCGCTAGCATCCATATGACAAAGAACCGGGCCGACATGGCTAGTCGTGAACCCAAAGCGGCGCTAACCTATGGGAACAGGCATACATGAATCACATCGAGCATGTCGGTCATCAACGTATGAATTCGGGCTGTAGCACGGGCTAACAGGACTCGGTATCCCGGGCTGTAGCAGGCTAGGCAGGACTCCGAATAACACGCGTGACATTTCCCGAAGGGAGACATATAGGAACGAAGTGAAACACATGCCGCCAGTCAAGTGTCCAAGCGGTAGTCTTTGGGCTAGCAGGACTCCGGTGAACCGGGCTGTAGCGGACTACTATCGCTCGGAAGCACGAGACTACATTTCCCCATAAGAGAGGCTACCAAGGATAAACAACTAGGTTGTCGGATCCCACACATAGCGATTACAAGTTACACGTCGCATAACATGCAAGTATGTGCTGTACAACATGGCATCACAACATAACGCAAACTCATATAGATAAAGGCTCGGAAGAGCCACATAGCAATAGGTACAAACAGGGGTCACATGACCCATCATTAGCATTCAAACAACAAGCGGAAGCATTACACGTCTGAGTACAGACAACTACAAAAGAAAAAGGCTGAGAAGCCCGACTATCTACAAGACCCTCCCAAGGGTACAAGATCGTAGGCGAGGTAACAAGCTACTCGTCGAAGTCCAAGCAGAACTACTAGTAAGACCGAAGTCTCCGCTGCAAAACATAAATAAAGCAACGTGAGTACAAAGGTACTCAGCAAGACTTACATCAGATCCTATCATACATGCATTAGTGTCAAAAGGTAATGTGGAGTTTAGTTGCAGCAAGCCAGCTTTGACTCTGTGGCTATCCTGTTCTCACGACTACAAGAAACTCTTGAGGTGAGACAACGTGCACGAGTCCACTAATCACCACATCAATACACTACTACGGATTCATTCCCGTTTCCATACGGGAGGCCATCCATAGCACTCACACTTGTCTTGAGCATTTTAGAGTATCCACTTCAAGTTGTCTATGTACCACGTAAGCATCCAAGAAGTCCATAACCGAGGACACGGCTATTCGAATAGATCATGATAACCTGCAGGGTGTACTTCTTCACACACGCTCTCGCCACTTACCGCCATATACACGTCATGTATCTCGGCAACCTTCAAGCGGAAGCTTTGGCGAGGGTGTCGGCCACGACCGACTAACCACACAAGACTCTAGTCCAGGTTTATCGCCTATTCGGGTTCCATCCGCAAGGAGATCCGCCGGGTGTCGCTCACGGCCCCAAACGATGTGAGCAGGGTTCCCAAGCCCACCATCCGGGTGCCACTTGGTACACCGTGCCACACGTGCCTAGTCTGTCCCAAGCCCACCTGCCGGGTGCCACTCGATAGAAAAATAGCACTACCTACAAACACCAGAGACTAGTTGCGACTCTGGACAGAGATCAAGTCGGTTAATAAGTCGAGAGGGCTTGGAGCGCTTGAGCCCAATGTGTGGTAGTATCGAGTCATTGGACAACATACATAGAACTCAGTGCTTAAGGACGGTTCCGGTGAGACAACCCACCATGTACTCCTACATGGCCTCTCACCGCTACCTTTACCAAATCGTGTTCACACACTTCACTCTCGGCATCGTAACATAGAACTGTACTCCAATTCATTCCCAATGAATCAGACTGACACAACTCTAAGCAATAGCAGGCATAGCATGGTAGGAACACAACATGGCTCAATCAACTCCTACACATGCTAGTGGGTTTTCAACTATTCTTGTGGCAATGACAGGTCATGCAGAGGAATGGGTTCAACTACCGCGGCACAAAGTAGCAGATGAATCGTTGTTGTCCTAATGCAATAACTGAGAGCAAGAGCGAGAGAGTAGGATTGTATCGGAATGAACAAGGGATTTGCTTGCCCGGTAAATCAACAAGGAGGCACCGCTTCATAGGCAGTACTCTGGAGCGTCTCGGAGCGGGACCTATCGAGAAGGAGCAGTGCGGCAATCAATACACAATCATATGCAACAATATGATGCATGAACATGGTATGTAGATGTGATGCTGTTTGAGCTAATGCAACTGGTATTCAATTTGAATGAAGTCCATTTGAACCAAAGATTCAAATGCAATTCCAAAGTAAGCTCTTATAAATGCCATTTTAGAGTTTCACTTATACAGCATGTATAAGTTGGTTTTTCATGCATGAAACTAGCACAGATGGATAGATTGAATTTTTCTGATAATTTTTCATATATAAATTATTTCAATCTGAGCTACGGTTGAATTTCTATGAATTTTTGAAGTTTTGAATATATTCTGGAATTCCTGATTTAATTAAATCCAGAAAATATAATATTGCGTCAGCACTGCGCAAGCATGACGTCAGCAGGTCAACTGCGGCTGGCTGGGTCAAACCTGACGTGTGGGGGCCACACGTCAGTGACACGGGGTTAAACAGGGTTATTTTAATCCTAATTAACAGATTAGTGGCGGGCCCACTTTGTCGGAGAGACAACTAATTAACCGAGTTAATTAGCGCTAACTAAACTAACACCTAAACTAAATAGGGCATGGCCCACGTGGCCGATGACCCCGGGGGTCAATCCCGTGTCAAACCAGTCAAACCCGCTGGCGGTGAGTCGCCGGCGAGATCCGCGAACTTGTGCCCCGGGTTTCCTCTGTGGTGCTCCAAATGACGCGCGGCTAGGCGCGTTGGAGAGCTAGCTCGATGGCGCGTCGGCCGGTGGCCATGGCTGGGCCTGGGATGGCCGGAGTCAACGGCGGCGAGCTCGCTTGCGGCCGCCGGAGTTCGGGCGGAGAGGAAGAGAGGGCTACGGTGCACGGCAGGCGAAGGGTGTGTGCGTTAGGCTCGAGGACGCCGAATGCGGTGGTGCGCTCGGACGCGTGTTTGCACGGCCGTAGCCACGACGGCGACATGGCCGGCGGCGAAGGGCGCTCGAGATCGAAGGGGGCGGTGGCTACGCGGTGTAATCGAGCACGGGAGGTAGGGGGATAGGTAGAGGAGCTCACAACGGATCCAGAGAGCTGGTTGGCGGCCTTGGGGAAGCACGGACGGCGGCGAACGACGGTGGCGATCTCCGGTGGCCGGAGATGGAGAAGATGGCGATGGCGTCGCAGTGGTGCCTCCGGGCTCGCGTGGCTTGACAGGGAGGGCGAGGTCGACGACGCGGAGCTCGGGGACGTCTCAGATGCTCTCGGGGGGTGCGGTGGCTACGGCTACGGCGAGCAGCGGCGGCGGTGGCGTTCGGGTTCGGCGAGAGCGAGGGAGAGGAGAGGAGAGGAGAGGACTGGGGAGAGGGGAGCGGTCGGAGCGGCGCGTGGCGTCGTTCCAGGGCGTCCAGGGCGACGAGGAGGAAGCAGGAGGTGGCGGGGAGACGTGTCCTCAAATGACGCTGGTCACAAGGCTGGGGCTGCCTCGCCCTCCCGGGCGCGAGGAAGGGGACGGGCGCTGGCCGGCTGGGTCATTGGCTGTGCCAAAGGCCGCATGTGAGCTGGGCGTAAGGTAGGTCGTAAGGGTTTTTTCCTATTCTGTTTCTTTTCTAATATTCTGACATTTGTTTGATTTATTTAAAATACCAAATCACTTTATTTAATTATGCCAATTTTTATATGAGCTAGTGGTAATATTCCAGAGCTCTTCAACAAAAGGCACAATTTTTGGACAATATTATATATATATAGTAATATATATCCAATGCAATTAGGTATGCATTAATTCCAAATGCCCAAATATAAATACTTAGGAACCCCCAAAAATATTGGTTTGATTATTATCTCTGTCCAATATTTTCAGAGGGCCACATGAGCATTTTCCTGGACCCTTTGGAGCAATTTTTATTTTTGGGTCATTTCCAAAATTATTCTGAGGGTTTCACAAATCCCCATTTCAAAATTAAATGGAATTTTAAACATGATGCACAATGACTAGCTAGCCTTGAGCATACCAGAACTAGGGATGTGACACCCCCCTACCTCATGACCACCTCGGGCACTGGTTCGCGTTGATTTTCCTTCCAAATTTTCCAAAAATAAGCTCCGTCCATTTTTATCCCGTTTGGACTCCGTTTGATATGGATATTTTGCGAAACCAAAAACATGCAACAGGCAGAGGCGGCACTTTGGGCACTCGGATCAATATGTTAGTCCCAAAAATAATATAAAAAGTTGCCAAAAAGTATATGAAAGTTGAATAATATTGGCATGGAACAATCAAAAATTATAGATCTGACGGAGACGTATCAGCGTCTAAGCTTAATTCCTGCTCGTCCTCGAGTAGGTAAATGATAAAAAAGATAATTTTTTATGTGGAATGCTACCTAGCATAATCTTGATCATATGTCTAATCATGGCATGAATATTAAGACACGAGTGATTCAAAGCAATAGTCTATCGTTTGACATAAAAACAATAATACTTCAAGCATACCAACCAAGCAATTATGTCTTATTGAAATAACATAGCCAAAGAAAGCTCATCCCTACAAAATCATATAGTCTTGCTATGCTCCATCTTCACCACACAAAGCATTCACATCATGCACAACCCCGATGACAAGCCAAGCAATTGTTTCATACTTTTGACGTTCTCAAACCTTTTCAACTTTCATGCAATACAAGAGCGTGAGCCATGGACATAGCACTATAGGTGGAATAGAATATGATGATGGGGGTTATGTGGAGAAGACAAAAAGGAGAAAGTCTCACATCAACTAGGCGTATCAACGGGCTATGGAGATGCCCATCAATAGATATCAATGTGAGGAGTAGGGATTGCCATGCAACGGATGCACTAAGAGCTATAAGTGTATGAAAACTCAACAAAAGAAACTAAGTGGGTGTGCATCCAACTTGCTTGCTCATGAAGACCTAGGGCATTTTAGGAAGCCCATCGTTGGAATATACAAGCCAAGTTCTATAATGAAAATTCCCACTAGTATATGAAAGTGAAAACATAGGAGACAATCTATATGAAGAACATGGTGCTACTTTGAAGCACAAGATATGAGACTCACTACATGAAGAACATGGTGCTACTTTGAAGCACAAGTGTGGTAAAAGGATAGTAACATTGGCCCTTCTCTCTTTTTCTCTCATTTTTTTGGGCCTTCTCTTTTTTTTGGCCTTTCTCTTTTTTTATATTTTTTTTATTTTTTTATTTTTTATTTTTTCGTCAGGAGTCTCATCCCGACTTGTGGGGGAATCATAGTCTCCATCATCCTTTCCTCACTGGGGCAATGCTCTAATAATGATGATCATCACACTTTTATTTACTTACAACTTGATATTATAACTCGATACTAGAACAAAGATATGACTCTATATGAATGTCGTCGGCGGTGTACCGGGATGTGCAATGATCTAGCGTAGCAATGACATCAAAAAACGGACAAGCCATGAAAACATCATGCTAGCTATCTTACGATCATGCAAAGCAATATGACAATAAATGCAAGTCATGTATATGATGATGATGGAAGTTGCATGGCAATATATCTCGGAATGGCTATGGAAATGCCATTATAGGTAGGTATGGTGGCTGTTTTGAGGAAGATATAATGAGGCTTATGTATGACAGAGCGTATCATATCAGGGGTTTGGATGCACCGGCGAAGTTGGCACCAACTCTCGAGGTGAGAAAGGGCAATGCACGGTACCGAAGAGGCTAGCAATGATGGAAGGGTGAGAGTGCGTATAATCCATGGACTCAACATTAGTCATAAAGAACTCACATACTTATTGCAAAAATATATTAGTCCTCGAAGCAGTACTACACGCATGCTCCTAGGGGATAGATTGGTAGGAAAAGACAATCGTCGTCCCGACCGCCACTCATAAGGAAGACAATCAATAAACACCTCATGCTCCGACTTACGTTACATAACGGTTCACCATACGTGCATGCTACGGGACTTGCAAACCTCAACACAAGTATTTCTCAATTTCACAATTACTCAACTAGCACGACTCTAATATCACCACCTTTATATCGCAAAACTATTGGAAGGAATCAAACATATCATATTCAGGGATCTACAAGTTTATGTAGGATTTTATGACTAACCATGTGAATGACTAATTCCTGTCATCTCTCTAAATAGATATAAGTGAAGCAAGAGAGTTTAATTCTTTCTACAAAAGATGTGCCCAAACTCTAATAAATATAAGTGAAGCAAAAGAGCATTCTACAAATGGCGGTTGTCTATGTAAATAGAAACAGGCAATCCAAACTTCAAATGATATAAGTGAAGCACATGAAGCATTCTATAAAGCCATACTCAAAAGATATAAGTGAAGTACATAGAGAATTCTATAAATCAACCAAGGACCATCTCATACCAGCATGGTGCATAAAATAAAAATAAAAACCTAATGCAAAAGACGCTCCAAGATTTGCACATATCACATGATTGAAACGAATCCGAAAACATACCGATATTTGTTGAAGAAAGAGGGGATGCCTCCCCAGCATCCCCAAGCTTAGACGCTTGAGTCTCCTTGAATATTTACTTGGGGTGCCTCGGGCATCCCCAAGCTTGAGCTCTTGCCTCTCTTCCTTCTTCTCACATCGAGACCTTCTCGATCATCGAACACTTCATCCACACAAAACTTCAATGTAAAACTCGGTAAGATCCGTTAGTATAATAAAGCAAATCACTACTCTAAGTACTGTTGCAAACCAATTCATATTTTGTTTTTGCATTTTTTCTACTGTAATATAACTTTTTCATGGCTTAACCCACTGATATAAATTGATAGTTTCATCAAAACAAGCAACTATGCATCAAAAACAGAATCTGTCTAAAACAGAACATTCTGTAGCAATCTTAACATCCACCATACTTCTGGTACTTGAAAAATTCTGCCAAAATTAGGAAAAATAAAAAATTTGTACAGTAAGACAGTGCAAAGATAATCAGAACCATTCGAGTTCCAGTAAAAAATTAAAATTCGCGCACTACAGCCAAAGTTTATGTCCTGCACCACACAAACCAACAAGTATTGTAAACATCCTAAAGGCAAACCTTGGCACATTATTTTTATAATAAAATGTAATTATACAAGGGGATAATTATTTTTGTTGAAAAGTTTCTGTAATCAAGATTCACAAAGTTGCCGTGAGCATGAACAAAGTTCAAGGAGCTCTCCCACTTCAACAATGCTTGTCTTTCTCACTTTCACTTTCCATTTTGAAAATTTTTTTAGGTTCCCCTCTTTATTTTTTTTGTTTTTAAACTATATGAAAGCACTCAACAGAAATAAATGACTCTCTAAAACTTTCGGGTTGTCTCCCTGGCAGCGCTTTCTTTAAAGCCATTAAGCTAGGCATATAGTGCTCAAGTAGTGAATCCACCCGGATCCAAGGTATATCAAAGCCAATTTTAATTAGCAACGATTTGTAATTTAGTAGTGAGCACAAAGTGACATATATCATGTAATGACGAAGTATAACTCTCTTCCTATGCATCGGCATGTCATAAAAGAACAATTCATGCACACAAAGTAAAGGCCAATGCATAGTATAAACAGTTTCTTGCAATTTTATTGTGTTGGAAACATAGAGAGGTGGAGATATAGTTCCTCTCTCATAATAATTGCAAGTAGGAGCAGCAAGCACATGCATATTATATCTATAAAAATCATCATGTGTAATGGTAAAAGGCAACCCATCAATATAATCCTTACTAAGCGCAAATTTCTCCGATATAGTGTAGTCGGGAGAATTCAAAAAGATAATAGAACTATCATGCGTGGGTGCAATAGCAACAATTTCATGTTTAACATAAGGAACTATAGCAAGTTCATCTCCATAAGCATAATTCATATTGGCATTTTGGCCATAAGCATAGCAAGCATCATCAAAAAGGGATATTTCAAGAAAATCAACGGGATCATAGCAGTCATCATAACAATCATCCTTCGGTAAGCACGAAGGGGAATTAAATAATGTATGAGTTGGAGGGTTACTCTCATTAGAAGGTGGGCACGGGTAGCTAATCCGCTCTTACTCCTTTTGTTCTTCGCTCTCCTCATCATCTTTTTCATCCAATGAGCTCACAGTTTCATCAATTTCTTCTTCCATAGCTTCCTGCAAAATATTAGTCTCTTCTTGGACAGCGTTGACTTTCTTCATAAAAGCATTAATATAGTAATTGTATTCATAATTTTCATAGCAATATCTAAGTATAGCAAGATTTTCAGGCCTATAAGCATCATCATCTAAAGCTTCATACTTTTCAAACAAAGATTCAATTTCATAAGCAGCCTTAAAAGCAACAAATTCTTCTATTTGTTCCACATCATAGTAATCATATATACCATTAGCATAGGAAGCTAAGTTTTCATTATCATTAAATTCGCATGAAAAGGGAAGGTGTGGAGCCTCCATCCTAGAGCAACAAGTATAATCATATTCCAAGCATAGTTGTCTAGCATACCACTGCAACATAATAAATTGATCCCATAATAGTTTCCCTTTTTGTGTCGAGCGATAATCCCTAAAGTATTCACATTGATCTAACGTGTCTCCCATTATAAAGTTGAATGGGGTTTTCTCAGGATTTTCAAAGTAGTACATAATATTTCTCACATAATGAAAATCGGGGGTTTTAGGAGTTACCCCATCCTCATGAGTAGCAAGTACACCTAATTTTTTTGGTATTTCGTGTTCCATATCCATAACTAAAGATAGAGAACAACTAAGAACAGTAAATAAAAATTACTTAGTGATAAAGCAAACAAGCACACACGAGAATATTCACCCCACGATATTGCTCCCCGGCAACGGCGCCAGAAAAATGTCTTGATGACCCGCAAGTATACGGGATAGTTGTAGCCTCTTTCGATAAGTAAGAGTGTCGAACCCAACGAGGAGCTAAAGGTAGAACAAATACTCTCTCAAGTCCTATCAGCCACTGATACGACTCTACGCACGCTTGACGTTCGCTTTACCTAGAATAAGTATGAAATTAGAAGTACTTTGTAGGTGTTTTTGGGGAAGCTTGCAAGAAAGTAAAGAGCACATAAATAAAACTAGGGGCTGCTAAGGTAAAGATACAACTAAAGTAAATATGGCGAGTGTGGAAAAGTGGTGGTAGGAGTTGTGAAATTGTCCCTTAAGCAATTGACTACCTTACTAGACCGATAGCAAGTATTATGTGGGGGAGTGGACCGCTGTAGATAGAGGGGAGAAGGTGATGAAGATGTTGGTGAAGATGGCGGAGGTGTTGGTGAAGATCGCGGTGATGATGATGGCCCCCGGCGGCGTTCCGGCGCCACCGGAAGCGAGGGGGAGAGAGCCCCCTCCTTCTTCTTCTTCCTTGACCTTCTCACTAGATGGGAGAAGGGTTTCCCCTCTGGTCCATGGTCTCCATGGCATGGGAGGGGAGAGAGCCCCTCCGAGATTGGATCTGTCTCTCTGTCTCTCTCTGTTTCTGCGTTCTGTCCTGGCTATGTTCCACCGTTTCGCGTATATATGGAGATCCGTAACTCCGATTGGCCTGAAACCTTCGCCGTGATTTTTTTTTTCGAATATTAGCTTTCTTGCGGCAAAAGAAGAGCATCGACCGCCTTACGGTGGGCTCACGAGGGTAGGGGGCGCGCCCAGGGGGGGCAGGTGCGCCCCCCTGCCTCGTGACCACCTCGGGCACTGGTTCGCGTTGATTTTCCTTCCAAAATTTCCATATTTTCCAAAAATAAGCTCCGTCCATTTTTATCCCGTTTGGACTCCGTTTGATATGGATATTCTGCGAAACCAAAAATATGCAATGATGTGAACTGGCACTTTGCAATCGGATCAATATGTTAGTCCCAAAAATAATATAAAAAGTTGCCAAAAAGTATATGAAAGTTGAATAATATTGGCATGGAACAATCAAAAATTATAGATACGACGGAGACGTATCAAAGGGCATCTGCAACGGTGACCCATAAATTTTCTACCTCATCCGTCATGGAGAGCGGGGGACCAGTCCGCGAAAAAGGGATGTAGGAGGCCGTCATTCAACGTTGTCTGCATACATAATTTCAACCCGCATTTCAACTAACCGGAAGAAATTCATGCAAACATGTTGATATTCATCAAAGTTCGGATATAAAATAACACAAATCCATCCATACATAGCATGCAAATCAAGTGTAGTACAACAATGTCTCAAATTCGACTTAACCAGATGTCCAATAAGTTTTTCATCAACGGATCATGATTTCCCACACATACTCCCCCTTCAGCTTCATCCAACAATACATGTACGTAAATGACCGTTCCTCTGTCCTGTGGTACACCATGACAACGCGTGCGGGCTACACAATGTATGGACCAACATTGAGTGAACGAACCAATGAAGAACTTGAGCAAGAGGAACTAAAACATACGATTTCATCTTCTACCACGTGCAATGGCCAACATGCCTGCAGCAAACGAATCACATTACAAAACTTGGTGACGTTGGTCAGGATTGCATACCAGCGATACGATAAGGATCTCATATCGCGTCTTTGAATGATGTACATGTCGTACAGCGCAACGTGATTTCATGTGTGAAATGATTCATGCATTTGCTGCAAGAAGGTCCCCCCTCTACTCCTGCCTATGAAATCCGTTGATACGACCAACCACACAACGCACAATAACGCATCTTCCATGGTCGAGTAGCTCGCCATCATTTGTACTCTAAAAGACGACATAGCATTCGAAAATAAGCTCAATGGCATTTGAGCGAACACCTGCCGAACATGGTATCCCCCATGGAGGTTGTCGACAAGGGGACGGAGTGTACCTGCATACAAACGGCGCTTCGGGATGGACAATGCTGTCGTCAAGGTGAGCGGGAGCGTCGAAACTGGTCGCGGACGTCTGACAATGCCTACGTGTCGGTCGGAGACGTATAGCGACAGCGGTGAAGGTGGAGGATGTGGATAGAAAGCAAGGGGGAGAAGGAGCGGAGTGGAAGGAAATGGGACAGGTGGGGATTGGGTGGGCTGGGGGTGTCGGAGTCCTATGTGGCTGCTTGGATGGGTTTCGCTGCCCGAACCGCACGGTCCGAACATATGCGGGCGGTTTGAGGGTCGGCATTGGAGATGCCCTAAGTCGGTCGAAAACTTAAACTGCGTTCGCCGATTCTTTCCAGCCGTCGGATGCAAAACGAATAGTCGGATCCTCTCTTCAACCTCCTGACGGCTTTTTCCCCGGCCGCCCCCACGGACCACTGGCCAGACCACCAGCCACCATCGCCCCGCGATTGTTGGCGCTCCTGCACCACCCTCGTCGCCCCGCCCTCCCCTCAACCACTGCCCACCACCATGCTTCCGTCGCCCCCCGACCATCCCTCTAGCCCCGGCGATGGCCAACTTTTTCCGACGAACCTGCACCACCCCCCACACCCCCAAGATAGATGATGGAGTCGCGTGTCAGCCTAAGATAGACCCGGAGGCTTCTTCGGCGAGCTCCTTCCTTCTCTCTAGCTGTTAGTTCCTCCACTCAAAATTGAACAGACCCAAATTGTAAATTCTGGCGACTTACATCTAGCTACCGTGTAAAGAAAAAACAGAGATGATAACTACGGAGATTATACTCAACATGTAGTGCGCCTCCGGCCGATCGAGTAGACAGCGGTGCTGTACGCCGGAACCAGGCAGGCACGTCACGTACACCAGCAAGAGCACAGGTGGACAAAGAGCCGGAAACGAAACCAGCCAGAGACCGCGTCAGACTAAACTAAACTTTCTGAATCCTCCTGCTTTGTTATCGATCGATGCATCCATTCCTTCCATTGGTCGCTCCAATGCAGGGCTCCCACGATGCCGTTTTGACTATTTCTCCCGCACGCACGTACGTACGTGAAATCGGGCACGATCCGTCTCTCTATATAACCATGTCGGAGTACTCGTTCTCCTCACGCCCATCACACAGTTCAGTACTGTACCTTACAAGGAACCAAAGAGGTAGTTTCAGTTTGAGTCATAGTGCTCGATCTCCATGGCTTCCAAGGGGATGGTTGTCATGGCGGCGGCGACGGCGATCGCCTTCCTCCCCTTGCTCGCCTCCGCCACCGTCCACGTCGTTGGCGACGGCAGCGGGTGGACGCTCGGGTTCGACTACACCGCCTGGTCCGAGAGCAACCAGTTCAAGGTCGGCGACGCACTAGGTACTCAATCCATATATCTGACTTGTCACTCCGCACAACCAAGCTTAGAGAATCGTTCGATCTCTTGATCATGTCATGACCAAGGCTCGCCACGCTCTTGCAGTGTTCAAGTACAACAAGGCCAACCATAACGTGGTGGAGGTGAGCGGGCCGGACTTCAGGGCGTGCAACAGCGCCAAGGGCCTCGGCTCTTGGAACTCCGGCAGCGATCAGGTCCAACTCGCCAGCGCCGGGCGGAGGTGGTTCGTCTGCGCCGTGGGCAGCCACTGCGCTATGGGCATGAAGCTCAACGTCACCATCCTCGCCGCCGACGCTCCTTCGCTAGCCCCTGCACCGGCACCGTCCTCGTCTTCTCACAATGCAATCCTCGCCGCCGACGCTCCTTGGCTTGCCCCTGCACCGGCACCGTCCTCGTCTGCTCACAATACAATCCTCGCCGCCGACGCTCCTTGGCTTGCCCCTGCGCCGGCACCGTCCTCGTCTGCTCACAAGTCCAGGCGGCCCTTTGTTACCAAGTGGTGATGACCTGCCGGCGCCCCTGTACCAAGTGCCGACTATGTTGTTCCTGCTTTTGCCAGTCACGTCGTGCATGGTGTGATCCGTCGCACTGTTCGGTTCGTGTAATTTTTCTCCATTCCGGCATAATAATTGGACTGCTGTCCAACACAAGCAATTGATTATTGTTTAGAATCACCACACGCAGTCGATTGGCCTTTTAGATGTTCGTTGTTTCCTTATATTCATGTGTACTACATTTTGTACTCCCTCAATTTCTTTTTAGTCTGCATATAAAATTTGGTCGAAGTCAAACTTTCTAAAATTTGACCAACTTTATAGAAAACAATATCAACATCTAAAACATTAAGCTATATGGTATGAAAATTAATTTCATGATGCATCTAACAATATTGATTTCATATTGTGAATCTTGATATTTTTTCTGTAAACTTAGTCAAAGATAACAAGGTTTAACTTTGACCAAATCTTATATGCAGACTAAAAAGAAATGGAGGAAGTACCAAACTTAATTCAGTTTATACATACGCATCACACAGTTCATTTTTTTTCCCGCAAAAAAAAGTTTATACATACGCATCACAGTTTAACCAGCCTATGAACTGAACTCACATTAATCAATCGTCACATTAATCAATCGACGGATGAAACGCAGTTGGGGGGGGGGGGGGGGGGGTTTGATAAAAAATAGTCTAGTGCAAAAAGTTGTCCTTCCTCTGTAAATAAATATAAGAATCTTATAGCAGAAATATAACCATGTGTCTACATCCAAATCACGAACCATTTTCACCATTGGGTTCCTGCGTTGAGATCTTCGAAACTAGATCCTATGTTAATAAGTTTAGACAATTTTTTTCTAAAAAACCTGAAATAAAAAAGCTGAATCAAGAAAAGACAACTGAAAACCGAAAACAAGGAAGCATGGTTTTGCTTTTCACCTTTTTTGTGGAAGCACACAGGTGGACGATGGTTGCTAGAAGTACCATATGAGTAAGTGGGTTGATCTCTTCTTTTCCTAGGGACCAAGGTGATCCAAGTGTTCTTGCATCTCGGCATATTTTTTTTGAGAGTGCGCTTAAACGTACCATACTGTTATATAAGGAAGCAAATGAGTTTTACAAGATGGCAACAAAATAATCATAAGATGATTGTTGGTGCCAACACCACACCCATACAACAAGAGGGGAGTTCTCTCAACTGCTATGTAATGATCTCCCATGCGCCTCCATACACATCTTATGACCAGAGAAGCTTCATTGGCCTGCTGTGCTGTGTTGGCGAACATGCGAGCATTCTATTGTTTCTAGAGGCTCGAGAAGACCGACATAAAGAGAGAGTCAAACTCCCTTCTTGTTGCTTTCAGACAGATGCCACGGACATGGATCCCCAGTCTAGCATCCTATCGAGAGTGCTAGAACTCCCGCAATAGGAAAAAGCTATACAAAACAGGCCCACCAAACGTATCAAGCATTAATGCATTGGATAAGAATATGGTCCGGGTGTCCTATTTTTGCAGTCAAAGATAACATGTATTCTTGCGTCTGGGCGTATGAATGTGTCCCTTATGCTATGATGTGTGTGACGGATTCTCAGGGTGGAGGGGGCTTATAATTGCTGCTCATTAAAGCTAAATATCTACATGGCCGCCCTCTCCTAGCTTGCGATCATAGGGAGGGCTACTAGTTTTGAAAGTCCCTACAGTCAATCAAGCATGAGATCCGCCTTAGGACTCACGTCCCTCTAGGCAATGGAGAAGGTCTCTCTTCTAGTTGGATCCATAGCTTGGTATGGTCCTGCACACCGATTCCCTTGTCTTTTTGTGATTTCCTCGAACTCAATGCTTTTGGTTCCCTGAACTGCCCATAATGGGAATTGAAACATCTTGTTCTAACAAACATTTGGGTCTAAAAAGGCCCTTGCTTGGGCTGAATTGAGTGAGGCTCCCCCTCTGGGTATGACAAACTCTCTGGATACTGTCTTTGGGCACCTGACCTTGTTGGGTTGTCGGCGGCCTATGTCGTGCGCCGATGCTAGCATGGGCCACTCCTTTGTGGAATTCCGCTAGAGATTAAGATCTTTGTTTGGCAGTTGTTGTGCGGTCACTTCCCCTCAGGGATGGAGGTCGCCAAGCGGCATGGGCCGAGCAATGGTATTTTCCTGTGTGTAGTGTCTGAGTCCTAGACCCACATTGTCTTCTCAGGTCCGCTGCCCGTTTTTCTTGGAGCTTTGTCCATAAGGCTCTGGGCCTGAATGGCAGGCCTCAAACCTAGGAGAGTTCGTATAAACCCAGTCCAACCGTACATGGTCTACACCCTATGAACAATGCGTAACAAATGGTGATTAAGCGGGTCTTTTTGTGATGCGCACTGGCACCCGCTTATTAGACAGTGGAACATCGAGTGACTTGGCGGGATTATCAATGCGGGTTCCATATTGCATATCCTCTTAGGCAATATACAATGCAAGGTGCTTAGAAATCATATTTTCTTAAGCACCGATGCTTATTTGAAGAGGACGGCCGCTTAATTAAGCACCCTTCCTATAAAGATAAGCATTGGTGCTTACCAAGCACCTTCCTTAAGTACCTTATACATTGTACAAGGCTTTAGCCGGCGCTTCGTCGGCTCCGCGTAGCTATTGTATCAACTTTCTTTTTTCTTTTGGGCATATTTGTAATATTTCCTTCGTCTCAAAATAAATGTATTAACTTTAGTATAACTTTAAGTGAGTATTACACAGCAAATCTTTTTTTTTATGCTACACCGGAACTTGTTGTATGGACGTGGTGATTTGCTTTATATATGAAATCAAGGTACACAATTGTTTCAAGACTCGCGGTACAAATTCCTATATCTCTGAAATCTGAACTAAACTAATATTTACAAAATTTCGATATCTCCGAAGCCTAAACTAATATTTACACGTTCCAGGACCTATAGCAAATACAAAGAAGATTGATCGATTGTATCCTCGAGGACGCCATGACTACTACTCCTTGATCGGTTCGCCGTTGATCTGGTGGTTTCTTGTGGGCATCAGATCCTTCCGGTCATCTTGTCCGCAACCACGAGCGGGTTGTGCTTGGCGATCTGCTCCTGGCCGGCGGCCTTGTAGTCGAATCCGCAGTCGTGCTTCTCCGAGTAGCGGTGCACGCTGCAGAAGGTGCCCTCGCAGCGGCACCGGAACCCCAGCAGCCCCACCTTCTTGCGGCACGCCGCGCACCGGTTCGCCGGCACCGCCGGCTGCTTCGCGGGCGTCACGGCGGGGTCAACTGCCACGGCGGGAGCGGAGGAGGCGGCCGCACCATCAGAGGACGGGACGGCGACGGTCATCCTGGCCTTCTTCGCCGGAGGCGGCGCGGTCGAACCAGCAGGGTCGATGAAGACGCTCCCCGCCGCCGCGGTGTCGGCGGTGGCGGCGTGGACGTGGTCGCGGTAGCACTTGGAGCACATGTTGCCGGTGGCGGCGGCGCCGAAGAAGCCGCAGCCGTTTGCGCACAAGCCGGCCGTCTCCTCCTCCTCCGTGTACTTGCGCTTCTGCGCCGTCGTGGCCGCCGATGCGTTGTGCGCCATTGCTGCTAGCTTACTCCAGTAACACACAGCACGTCCGCGTGTGCGTATCGGGGCGCGCCGAGACGAGATCTGCGTGCGATCGAGGGCGCGAGGCAGCGCTGGTTGCGGTTGATGGGCTGGGTTGCGCGTGGGTGTGGAACCTTATAACAAGGGCGACCGTGTGACCGACGCGCGCGGTGCCCGTCATAGTCCTGGTAGGAGTCGCATCCGTGCCCGAAGCGGCCAACGAACACGTACGGCTCCCGGTGTCGGCACGATAATAACACTAAACCGAGCGTCAGTGCAACGCAACAAGGCAAGGCGGGTTAGCGGCGGACGTTCTACGTCGGCATAGTTTCTCTTTTTTTACACTCACTCGGTAGCGTGCGCTCTTATGCCGTTTGAGATCGAGGTGCCCAAAGGATACATACTACAAGGAAGTTTCATGAGTACGTACTGTACAATAATTCAACCTGTAAGTTTTCGTTACATGATACGATCAGTTGTCGCCTATATAAGGAAACTAGGGCGGACACACGTACGAGTTTGGGCTATCGTTTCCTTTCTTCTTAACTTAGGGCAGACACGTACGCAAGCGCAATTAGGGCTATCGTTTTCTTTCTTCTCGTGGAAGAAGAAAGACAATCTTGTGACCTTTAGCTAAGGAGGCAAGAACCGATCTCTAACGAAGTAATGTTCCCTGCCAAAAGTTAATTAAGATTTAGAAATTCGGAAATGATAACACCCGAACGTCAGATTTCAGACGTCTAATGTGGAACGCCCTCTTCATTGTTGGATCTGCAGCACGCATCGTAAAGTGCAGGACACGGCTACGTCAGCGACATGAGGTCATTCGGGAAAACAGGAAGGCGGCTGATAGGCGCCGGCGGACCGGCCCAACGATTCGGCCGGTCGCATCTCGCACGTCAGTTTGTCTTTTGCCCATCGTCAGATCAGCCTTTGAATCATTTTTTTTCAACTGAAAATCCATCCAATCCAAAACAGATGTTCGTGCTGGACACCCCGCCATGGACTCTCGGAGGCCTGACCTTGAAGCATCACCAGCTCGCCCCAGGTCGCCGGTCCCCGTCGCCATCCTCGCCCCCGGTCGCCGGCCGTCGTCCCCGCTACCAGTCGTAGCTCCGCCATGCCGTCGGTTGCAGCTCCCAGTATCGTCGCTCGCCATCATGCCATGGTTGAAGCTTTTCCATGGGTGAAGCTTTTTCACACCACAATTGAAGCTTTTTTCATCGACGGTTCCAGCTTTTGCGGTTGCGTGGTGGCTGGTCCCCAAATTCCATCACCTTCGATTGAAGCTTCCTAGGACGTTGGTTGTAGCATTTTTTGGTAATGTTTGCAGCTCACTCCGTGCCATTCACAACCTCCTCTCTCTCTCTCTCTCTCTCTCTCTCTCTCTCTCTCCTTTTGAGTGATTCCAGAAAAAAATGATCCAACAAAAATATCAAAATTGGGGTAGTAGCAAAAACAAAGACGGTGGTAGCAAAATACAAAGACCATGGTAGCAAAACTTAAAGTGATTCCAGCAAAATAAGATGGATCCAGCAAAAAAGTCAAAAACAGGATGGTAGCAAAAACTAAGACAGCAGAAGCAAAAAACCAGTGCACATGGTAACAAAAAGTTTCACCCATGGCTGAGTGAAAGGGATAAGGAAGGAGGGAGGAGGATGTGGTTTGCGGGCCCATAAAAACCACGTGGGGAGTGGACGTGGCTGGCTCATTGGACCCAACGTGACGCAGGAGCTGGCCAAAAGTTCGGCCGGCGCACCGTACATGAACGTTTCCCAAACAGGAAAGCCTCGCGAACACCCGATTCCTCTCTGTCTCTCCACTCCTCTGTTCCTTATCCACGCCCACACCCTCACTCCTCCATATGCCCGCGTATGGGGCGGCCATGCACCGGCGGCCACCAGCGATTTCCGGGCGGAGCTGCGGCGACCTCCACGAGATCCGTCGAGGGCGGGCGCGGGTATTATGCGGCAGTGGTCGCAGGCGGCGGCTGGGGCGTACAGGAGGCCAGGAGCAGCAGCAGCAGAGCAGCGCAGCGTCGTGCCATCTCCACTCCCGTCCGAGGACTTGGGGGAGGCAGCAACGACTCCGGCGATCCCCGGCGTGCACCGGGCGGCGGAGAACAACTATTCCGCCGATTCCGGCGGAGGCAGGTGCCCGGCAACGAGTCCCCTGGGACATCGCCATGCGTCCATGGCGAGGGCGACGCGACGGGCTCCTCACCGAAGGCATCCATCCTCATAAGGGAGCCCTGTGGGGAGGTGCTCTTCAAGCTCGAGCTACACCGCAGGCGAGGTGGATCCGACAGGTCGATGCGCTACCGCTCCCTTCTGCATTTTTTGCGTGCACCTGTACTGTGTTGCATTTTTCCATTTTTTACTGATGCCTGATGATTATTGCTAGATACTGAGTACTATGAGCTTTATTGAACACATATTGCCATGGTCTGTGTATGAAATGGTCCCTCATGTGTGTCATTAGATTAAATTGTTGGCAATTTCTTACAAATTGAATATGGTCTCATGATCATGACATACTTGTCTTTACGGTGGCATTGTTTAGATTATACTCATGGCAACTTCATCCAGTTTTGACGGCAAATCTGAACAAACTAGAGTGTCTCACGCACGCACGCACGCACATCTTTTAGCTCCTCTTTACTATCGATAGTCCCCATGACGTATTGTAGCACTTTCTCAAGTGGAGGTGGTAAATATGGAGTGTCGAAACTAAAATGAGGTGATACAACCCCACGTATAATGAACTTTGCTTTGCCTAGACCGTTTAGTAAAAGATACTCCCTCCGTTTCATAATGTAAGACGTTTTTTGACACTAAACTAGTGTCAGAAAACGTCCTATATTATGGGACGGAGGGAGTAGTTTGCAAGTTTTAGAGAAAGCGGGTGTGGAGTAGCGGTGGTAGGTGTTGCAAAACTATTCCTAGGCAATTGGCTATGATACTAGACCCATAGTAATGTGTTGTAGTTTTATATGTGAGAGGGGCCTATGCTAATTAACATGCAGTAAAAATCCATTAACAACATGTTCTTAAGATTGAAACCCTTAGTAAGCACACACAACTACCAAGAATTCATTAAGGTAAAACCTAAGCATGGCACTAACACATATGCATAAACTACTACACTCGGGTTTTCAATTTATGTCACTTCGGCCCGGTAATTGCCTTTGGCTCCTAGGTGCATATGCACTCATTGTCGAAATACACATTCCGAGAAGTTAAAAAATTCGGAACAAAAATCCCGCGTATATATCCGGACATTTTATGTGCGTGCACAAGGTTTCAGTGAAAAACGACGTTTTTTGTGGCTTGTGTAAAAAAGACAATTTCTGATGCTTCATTCTAACTATTCACGAGGCATTTCTTTATCTTTTCTACACAAGCCACAAAAAACTTTGTTTTTCACCGAAACCTTGTGAACGCACATAAAATGTCCGGATATACACGCGAGATTTTTGTTCCCAATTTTCGAACTTTTCGAAATGCCAGATTATTAACGACAAGACATGCACTCTGTGAGCCAAAACACCACTCTCACTTCGGCCTCCCTATGCGTAGCTATCTCAACATACTACTAACACTAAAGTGTGATCCACATATGAGCACACTCATGTGATGGGGACCAAAGAACATTGACATATCATAACATACAATTCAAACCAATCATAATAGATCACCAATCACCATTGGATAAAAAGGGTATACTCAAACATAATAGAAATGCAAAAAATCAATAATAAATAATTTATCAAATCAAAAACCATTTTAAGTAGGGAATTACAGAGGTTTGTTGGAGTGTGCACCACTATATATATTGAGGAAAAGGCGATGATGATGGTGGTGAAGTTGATGGAGTCGATGGAGACGATGGCGGTGGTGATGACGGTTCCCCGACGCACTCCGGCGCCACCGAAAGAGATGGGGGAAAGAGCCCCCTCCCCCCTCCTACTTTCTTGGCCTCCCCCTCGGCGGTTTAAGGTTTCTCCTCTAGTCGTTGGTTTTTATGGCCCCCGGAAGGCAAGAGCCCCCTTCGAGATTGGTTCTCTCCTTGAGCGGTATTTTTCTAGATGTTGAAAAATATGAGTCATGTCATCACTTTATCTCCCCCACGGAGTTCCTAACTCTGAAAAATCTAGACAAAAAATAGAACGGTGGCAAAACTTCCGAAGCAAGCCTGCAGAAAAGGATGCTACCAAGGGACCTACTACGTGGACACGCAACCTCAGCTCGCAGCCCGGGGGCGTGTGGTGATGAAGTCATGTACCTGGGGTAGGGTCATAGACCTGCCCAAAGGTACCTTCCACAAGGACACTCACAAGAGAAGCAGCCTTCCAGTCGACCTGGTAGGTTCCCACTCGACAGATTCAAAGACACTCGACTATGAAGACCCACTCGACCACCAAGAGTCCAAGAGCCACTCGGTGTCCAAACGGTCTGTAGTTAAATAGTCTTTATGACCTTAATGACACTTTATGTAAGGCGTTACCAGTAACGCCTAGCCTTAACGCACCTTAAACCCTCTACTGCGTGGGCTGGCTGGGGTCCTGGCGTACTCTATATAAGCCACCCCCCTCCACAGGTAGAAGGGTTCGCACCCTTGTAACACATACACAGATAATCCAGTCGACCGCCTCAGGGCTCCGAGACGTAGGGCTGTTACTTCCTCCGAGAAGGGCCTCAACTCGTAAATCTCTTGAGTATACAACTACTCCATAGCTAGGATCTAGCATCTCAATACCTACCCCCATTCTCTTTGTCAGACTTAGAACCACGACAGTTGGCGCCCACCGTGGGGCAAGTGTTCTAGCGAATTGTTGGAGAAGTTGGGATTCTCTCGATCTCCGGCATCATGGTTTCAGGTGGAGTTCTGGTCGACGGCCACGAGATCCGTCTGGGTGCGCTCACGTTTGTCGCTGACGACTCCGCTTGGCTTCAGGAGGCTCCACTCGACGTGGATGCGCTCCCCATCCGCGGGGCGACGCACTTTCGCGCGTGTGTCCGCGGCGTCCTCATGCGGCAACCGTCGACCCAGTATGGGTCGGCTCCTGCGCCGTCTTCACTCCCGATCTCCCACCGCGCAAGCGTTCCGGTCGGTCGAGGCTTCAGCGGTGGGTGAGGCATGCGGTGGCCCATGATCGGCCATCCCCCAAGTCGCGGCGATCGAGCCCGACGAATCTCTCTACGGCATGTACGACTGGCTCCGTAGAGACCGCGTCCGAATGCGATAGCAGTGACCCGGCGGCAGAGGTTCTGATGGTCGATGGACCATGCAGTCCCCCTGGATTCACCTGCACCAACAAGGTGGCGGGGGAGGCGATCCGGCGCAAGCCCACGAAGAGTACTTGCCCGAGCCCCTCACTTCGCTCCAGAGGGAGGAGCTTCGTCGTCGGAACATGGATGCACTCCACACTCCTATCGTTGGAGAAACCCCCGAGGCCCGCACCTTGGAGGATGCGCGCTTGGTCAACCTGGCTGAGCGCACTTTTCATTGGAGAATCTTCAAATCTTCGACGAGCGTCTGTGACCGAGGGTTCGAGAATCCGATCGACGCCTTGACTCTTTCAACCGCCAACCCGGTATATCGAACTCCGATTCAGAATTTAGCAGCCGCCCGTATAGCAGAATCAATTCAGCCTTCCCAATCGGAGGCGGTAGAGGTTTGCAACAAATCGTGGATTTGCTCCGGGCGGCAGGAGATCAAAACTCAGTTGTATCGATCGCGGAACAGGGTTCACGACCGATCCGTCGCTGCGAATTCATTCGATCGGCCCATAGTCCAAGATCGCCCCGAGGCGTGAGGAACGTGGAGGCGGCGTGATGATCAATACAAGGGCCGCGAGCAGTATGAGTACCGATTCGATCGCAACGATCGACGTCGAGTGCCCACTCCTCCCCCAAGGGGTGGATCATACGCTCCTCGGCAGCAGGATGATAGACGCCAAAACAGTGTTGGACGAAGAGTTCCAGTCGACCCTGTGGAACCGAGCTTTGATGCGAGATCCATTATCGTTCAAGGTTTGGTCGGCGAGAACAGAGCTCATCGAGACGGCCATGATAGAGATGTTCCTTCCAGTAGTAGAGTCCATGTCTCGGGACCAGAGTGTTTCAGTGAGCCATCGGGGCTGCGGTGATTCCCCCAACTTCGGGTTGGCGATCGAGTCGGCAAGTTCACTTTGGAGAATCCAAGCGACACTGGCTTGAAGATTACCGAGTGGCGGTTCAGATCGGCGGTGGCAACGATGAGGTAGCCATGAAGCATTTACCTCTTATGTTGGAGGGTTCAGCCGGGCGTGGTTGAATCAGTTATCACCCAGCGGTGTTTACACTTGGGAAGATCTTGCCCGAGTGTTTGTCGGGACATTTGAAGGAACTTGCAAGCGACCAGCGGGTTTAGCAGAGTTGCGATCGTGCGTGCAAAAGTCGAGTGAAACCTTGAGAGATTATATCCAGAGGTGGATCACTTTGCGCCACGATTGGAGAATGTGTCGATCACTAGGCGATCTGTGCCTTCAAGGAAGGCGTCAAGAACAGAATTGAGTTTGAAATTTGGTCGAACCGGAGATATGACCCTGAGTCGGATGATGGAGATTGCCACAAAATATGCAAATGGTGAAGAAGAGGATCGGCTTCGGAGTGGTAAATATAAATCTGCCGCCAATGAGACCGGCGGAGGAAATTTCAGTCGGAAGCAGAAGCGCAAAGCCGAGCCAGCCGCTCCCGGAGAGGCCTTGGCAGTGACCCCAGGAAAGTTCAAGGGGAAACCCAAGGGTCCTTGGAAACCTAGAAGGTGAAAGACCAGGATGGGAACGACATGTTGGATTTACCATGTCATATTCATACAAAGAAAGATGAAGAGGGTAAACTCATTTACCCGAAACATACCACTCGGCAGTGTCGGCTCTTGATTCAAGTAGCCCAAGGGAAACAACCCAAGGATAAGGATAAGGAGACCGACAAAGTTGAGGACAGAGATGACAACGATGGTGGATATCCCCAGGTCAATTCCACCCTGATGATTTTTGCTGACGTCGAAAGCAAAAGTCGATTGAAGGTTATCAATCGGGAAGTGAACTTGGTTGCTCCGGCGACTCCCAATTATCTGAAATGGTCCCAGACTGCCATCACATTCGACCAGTCTGATCACCCGACGCACATTGCCACCACAGGAGGCAAGCATTGGTGGTCGACCCGGTTGTCGAAGGCACTCGGTGACCAAAGTCCCGATGGATGGTGGTAGTGGTTTGAATATATTATACGCGGAGGCGTTGAAAGGGATGGGCATTCCGATGTCGGACTCGATTACCGATAACATGAGCTTCCACGGAGTCATTCACGGAAAGAAGGCTGAGTCACTCGGCCAAATTGCTCTTGATGTAGTTTTGGTGATTCAAAGCATTTCCGGAAAGAAAAGTTGACCTTCGAGGTCGTGGATTTCCAGAGCGCTTATCACGCTATTCTGGGGAGACCAGCTTATGCACGTTTCATGGCCCGACCATGTTACGTGTATCTTAAACTGAAGATGCCTGGTCCCAAGGGCGTGATCACTGTCACGGGCAATCGGAAAAAGGCAGAAGAGTGCTTCCAGAAAGGCTCTAAGATCGCCGATGCTCGATTGGCGATGGTAGAGCTACAAGAGTATCGAAAACTGCAGATCCGAGTGATTTGTTGCGAGCTAAGAAGCCCGCCACGGAGTCGACATTCCGTCGATCGGGCGAGACGAAACAGGTTCACATTCACCCGATCGATCCCGACGCTGCTCCGACCAACATCTCAACAACACTCGACTCAAAATAAGAAGAAGCGCTCATCCGGTTCCTCCGTGAGAAGCGGGACATCTTTGCATGGAAGCTTCTTGACATGCCGGTGTTCCTGTGGGGCTGGCTGAGCATCGCCTCTGAGTCGACCCAAAATTCAGACCAGTTAAAGAGTATCTTGGCGGTCCGCCGTCCGGAAGAGAAAGGCCATTGGCGAGGTGGCTCGGCTCTTAGCAGCAGAGTTCATCCGAGAGATCTACCACTCCGAGTGGCTCACCAACGTTGTCATGGTCCCCAAGAAAGACAAGTCGTTGCGCATGTGCATCGATTTCAAGCATATCAATCGGGCCTGCCGAAAGATCATTCCCTCTTCCTCGCATCGACCAAATAGTCGACTCAAGCTGCGGGATGCGAGAGGTTGTCTTTTTAGATGCCTATTCCGGGTACCATCAGATCCGTCTGTATGGACCCGATGAGATTAAAACAGCGTTCAACACTCCATTCGGGTGCTTACATTATGTCACCATGCCATTCGGTCTCAAGAATGCGGAGCCACATTCATGAGGATGATTGAAGTGTTTGCTCACTCAAATCGGTCGGAATGTGGAAGCGTACATGGATGATATAGTGGTCAAGTCACGAAAGGG
The DNA here is from genome assembly GCA_021605145.1 of Aegilops bicornis. Taxonomy (NCBI): domain Eukaryota; kingdom Viridiplantae; phylum Streptophyta; class Magnoliopsida; order Poales; family Poaceae; genus Aegilops; species Aegilops bicornis. Next base: position 700,199,417 of record CM038673.1, on the reverse strand, counting down.
TTCCGACCTGTTGGTGACCTTGCTGAAACATTTGCCAATCTCGGGAGGTATGATATCAAGCTTAACCCATCAAAGTGTACATTCGAGTCCACGGTGGAAAGTTACTCGGTTTTCTCGTTTACGAGCGAGGAATCGATGCTAACCGAAAAGGTTGGCACCATACTCCGAATGAAGTGCCTGTATGCGTGTGCCGCGATGTCCGAGAAACTTCTTGGATGCTTGGCGCTTTAAGTCAATTCATCTCTCGCCTCGGTGAAAAGGCATTGCCTCATGCCGATTGATGAAGAAGTCGAGACAAGTTTGAGTGGACTCTAGAAGTCGATGCATCGTTCGCAGAGCTCAAAGCTCGCTCTCCACCAACCGGTGCTTGCTGCTCCAATCAGCAAGGAGCCTTTGCTGCTTTACATTGCAGCCACTTTGGACAAGTCATCGATCACCGTACTTACGATTGACGGGGAAGAAGAAGGAAAAGCCTTCAAAGTTCAACGCCCGATTTATTATCTTTACGAAATCTGGCCCGTCAAAGCAAAGATACCCTCACTATCGAAGCTTGTTTATGGGATCTATATGACCACGAAGAAGGTTGCTCATTATTTCTCACGATCATTCCATTACGATCGTCGTGACGCCTTTGTCGGAAATTCTTCATAACAGAGATGCAACTGGTCGAGTGGCAAAATGGGCGATTGAACTCCTTCCCTTGATATCAAATTCGAGGCAAAGAAAGCCATCAAGTCCCAAGCAATAGCAGATTTCCTTGCCGAGTGGACTGAGCAATGACTTCCGACCCAAGTTCACTCGGAACACCGGACTATGTTTTCGATGGTTCCAAGATCTTTGAACGGTTACAGTGCAGGAGTTGTATTGGTTTCCCCGAGGAGATAGGCTCAAGTATGTTCTCCAGATTCACTTTGATTCTTCCAACAACGAAGCGAATATGAAGCACTCCTGTATGGGTTGCGCATGGCCATTTCACTTTCGGCGTCCGTCACCTTATGGTTTATGGCGACTCAGATCTGGTTGTTAACCAAGTGATGAAGGAGTGGGATGTCGAAGCCCGGCTATGACAGAGTTATTGTAATGCGATGAGAAAATTTGGAGAAGAAATTCGAGGGTTAGAGCTTCATCATATACCCATTGAAAAATCAAGCTGCGGATGATTTGGCGAAGATAGGGTCCAAGAGGGAAGCCATTCCCCAGTGATGTATTTTAGAACACATTCATGCTCCATCAGTGCAGGAGGATCCTTTCACAGAAGAAGCCCCGCAGCAAAAGAGTGCCAATGATCCGACTGAAGTTGAGGTCCCAGCCGTGGTCGACCTAATTATGGAAGGTGTGGTCATCACTCCCGTCTGGACAGTGCCGTACATCGCATATATCCTTAGGAAAGAGCTCCCAAAGAATGAAGAAGAGGCTCGACAGATCGTCTGTCGATCCAAGGCCTTTACAATAATCAAGGGACAATTATGCGAGAGAAAGTGCATTTGGAGTCGGCGAAGTGTATCATGCGGAAGAAGGTCGGATAATTCTTGAGGATATCCACTCGGGGACTGTGGCCATCATGCGTCCTCTCGGACCATTGTGGCTAAAGCATACCGGCGGGATTTTCTTGGCGAAAGCAAATGAAATGGCAAAAGAAATAGTCGACAAGCTGTGAAGGATGTCGGTTCTATTCCAACATGTCGCACAAGCCAGCCTCGGCGTTGAAGACCATTCCACTCGTTTGGCCCTTCGCTGTTTGGGGATTGGACATGATTGGACCTTTGAGAAGCTGGCGAAGCGGCTTCACTCATTTGCTAGTAGCGATCGACAAGTTCACCAAGTGGATCGAAGCCAAGCCCATCAAGAACCTCGATGCATGCCGCGCTATCGGTTTCATCGGAGAGTTGATATTCAGATATGGAGTTCCGCATAGCATCATCATCGACAATGGGTCAAACTTCGATAATGACAAGTTCAAAGCCTTCGCGCCTCTCAAGGCACGCTGGTCGACTATGCTTGATGGCTCATCCTCAATCGAATGGACAAGCAGAACGTGCAAATGACCTCATTCTCAAAGGGCTGAAACCTCGGCTGATGCGTGATCTCAAACACGCAGCAGGAGCTTGGGTCGACGAACTTCCATCAGTTCTCTGGGGATTGAGGACCACTCCTAATCGGTATTGGGAGAACTCCATTCTTCTGGTCTATGGAGCTGAAGCAGTTCTGCCGAGTGACCTGCTTCACAATGCGCCTCGAGTCGAGCTATACTCACGAAGAGGAAGCGAACAAGCCCGGCAAGATGCGATCGACCTCTTGGAAGAGGAGAGAGAGATGGCCTTGATCCGCTCGACTATCTATCAGCAAGACTTGCGTCGATTCCATGCCGAAATGTGAAGAGTCGAGCCTTCCAAGAGGGAGATTTGGTCCTCCGAGTGGATCAACAGAAACCACACAAGCTTGCTCCCACTTGGGAAGGTCCCTTCATCGTCACGAGAGTCCTCCACAACGGAGCATATCATATATACAACGTTGATCGCCAGATCGACGAGCCTCGAGCTTGGAACGCGGAGCTGCTCCGCCCCTTTTACACTTAACTCACTCGGTTGAGATGTAATGAAAGTACTTTTGTAGTTTGTTTATCTAAGACAAGAATGTTATAATTTTCCCAGTGATTAATATTGCTTTTTGTTGGAATTTCCCCCAGTGGGTGGCTTAGCTGCGAATCCGATTCGCCTAAGTTTGTAAAAAAACTCCTTTCCGAGTGCGAGCAGGTCTCTCACTCGGGGGCTTAGCTTGAATCCGCTTCGCCTAAGTATTCAAAATCCTACCGAGTGGCGAGCCAGCCTCCCACTCGGTGGCTTAGCTGCAGTCCAAGTACTCGCCTAAGTATCCAAAATCCTATCGAATGGCGAGCCAGCCTCCCACTCGGATGCTTAGCTGCAGTCCAAGTACTCGCCTAAGTGTCCAAAATCCTACCGAGTGGCGAGCCAGCCTCCCACTCGGTGGCTTAGCTGCAATCCAAGTACTCGCCTAAGTATCCAAAATCCTACCGAGTGGCGAGCCAGCCTCCCACTCGGAGGCTTAGCTGCAGTCCAAGTACTCGCCTAAGTATCCAAAATCCTACCGAGTGGTGAGCCAGCCTCCCACTCGGAGGCTTAGCTGCAGTCCAAGTACTCGTCTAAGTATTCAAACCCTACCGAGTGGTGAGCCAGCCTCCCGCTCGGGGGCTTATAACAGCCCAAGGATTCGCCTCAAACATCCAAAGTGATAAAAATCCTACTGAGTGGAGAGCAAACCTCTCACTCGGAGGCTTAGCTACAGCCCAGTGCTCGCCTAAGTAATAGAAATCCTACCGAGTGGAGAGCAAACCTCCCACTCAGGGGCTTAGCTGCAGCCCAGTGCTTGCCTAAGTAATAAAAATCCTACCGAGTGGAGAGCAAACCTCCCACTCGGAGGCTTAGCTGCAGCCAGTGCTCGCGTAAGTAATAGAAATCCTACCGAGTGTAGAGCAAACCTCCAACTCGGAGGCATAGCTGCAGCCCAGTGCTCGCCTAAGTAATAAAAATCCTACCGAGTGGAGAGCAAACCTCCCACTCGGAGGCTTAGCTGCAGCCTAGTGCTCGCCTAAGTAATAGAAATCCTATCGAGTGGAGAGCAAACCTCTCACTCAGGGGCTTAGCTGCAGCCCAGTGCTCGCCTAAGTAATAAAATCCTACCGAGTGGAGACCAAACCTCCCACTCGGGGCTCAGCTTGACACAATACTCGCCTAAGTAAGGAATTCATCCCAATCCATAAGGACTGACGAGGTGCAGGTCGATTGCTACCTCCTCCTTCGAGCTTCGCCACAAGTACAACGTGCGGTCCATCCCAATCCATAAGGACGACGAGGTACAGGTCATTTGTTACCTCCTCCTTGAACTTCGCCACAAGTACAACGTGCAGTCCGTCCCAATCTGTAAAGACGACAAGGTCGATCGCGATCGTGTTCCATCTCTACCTGCAGGATAGATGAAGCTCAAGTCAATTGGAATTTCAACGGAATATCTTCCGAAATGAAGAATAAAGTTCTCTCGAAGGCAAGCAAAGCATGTTAAAGGGAAAATCGAGTTCGGATAAACGTCCTACGGATCCAAAGGTGTTCAGGCGTTAAGCCTGTTAAAGTTTATCGGTTACAGAAACCACTCGGCATTCCGAGGCAAATTTAAAGTGGGACTTAGATGTTTTTTACTCCTCCGTGGAGGACCTGGAAGGCGCAACAAAGCTGGTCGATGTCGATTCCGTCGGCAATACGGGTAGCAGCCGCGATGAAAGTCTCCATGAAACATCTGAAGTCGTGCTTCCTGGTATTGTCAACCTTGAGAGACACCAGCTTGTCCTCTTGCGCTACTTTGCAGAGGACACGAACCGGAGATAGAGCAACATCAGCACCACACCGCGGATGACTTCTTCCATTCTTGCACTCGACTTGGAATCTCATTCGGTCGAGTCATCAAAGATTCAAGATCATTACGGAGAGTCATTACGGCGGAGAGTCGAGTCGATCCGCGACATCGCAACTTTCGGTCGAGCAAGATAATCCACTGCGCTAGCAACACGAGACTCGGTCGGAGCACATTCATAGCAACCGTCCTTCACGGGAGAGTTGATGGGGTCCAAACTGGTTTCCACTGACCGGTTTCTTCTTCAAAGTTTTGGCAGAATTCTGAAAACACAACTCAGATTCAAAATAAAGATCATATGATGAGCCGGTGAGAGCAAGGCAGTTGGATAAAAGAGATTACCTTAAAGCATGAGAAACAACTTCTTGGCGAACCCTCCAAGATAAATCTCCAGGTCGTTTCGCTTCCCTTGGTGGCCAACCTTGTCGAGACAGAACATTCTTGTCGTTCTTGATCGGTGACTTCCTTGTTAGCCGTGTCAAGAGGTTTTCAGCTTGGAATTTTCATCTTCAAGTTTGTCGACCGAGGCAAGCTTCTCTTCAATGAGCTTTGTTTTCTCCAAAGCCATATACGTACTCTGCAAGGTCAAGGTCCTTCTTCTTCAAAGTCTCTTCGGTTTATACGCAAAGCAACAATGAGAACAGAGTTGAGAATGAGCAGAAAAAGAGGCGATCGTCAAAAATTCTCACCAGCCATACCTTTTGCTTCATCCTGTGCATACGCAAATTCTCTGAGCAAGCTTCAAATCGAGGTTGAGCTGAATCTGCATTTTCTCTAACTCAGTATAGCGAGCCACAAGCTCGCAAGATTTCTACAAAGAGTCAACCAACGAAAGACAGATCACTTCCGAGTGACTAAGGAAAAATAGTAGCATTTCTAAGACTACGATCGAATAAAAACATTCGACATTAGTCTCGGGGACTACACCCAGCGGGTGCACTCAGCGTGCCCCCACTGGTTTACCAATTTAGTTCGATCAGTCGACCAAAAGAGGCAAGGAGGCTATGATTCTAAAAATATGGCTAATTGTTAGCGGTCAGCCGCAGTAAAAAAAACAGTTCTTTAGACTATAGTCAACTGCACGCAGTCGACCATAGTCTCGGGGACTACACCCAGTGGGTGCACTTAGCATGCCCCCACCGTTTTTTCAGTTCCATTCGACTTGGTCCGTCCAAGTCGAGTGAAGAAGATCACAGCATAAAGACCATAGCCATCTGCACGCAGTCGACCATAGTCTCGGGGACTACACCCAGTGGGTGCACTCAGCGTGCCCCCACAAAAGTTCAAACGACACACACACCCAGTGGGTGTACAGATATGGAAATCTCCAGAAGAAAGCAGTTTCAGATAGTATATCCTAACAAAGCAAGCGACGACTGACTTACTTGGACATTGCTCTGGAGAGCTGAACTAGCATCATAGGCCGCCTGACTCGCCTCTCGAGCCACTTTCACCTGCTCCATCATGATCCCTGCCTGGCGTATGGCCTCCTTAGCAGCTCTTACTTGGTCTTCCGGGACGTGGTGTGTAGCAAAGAGAGATGGTGGATCAGCAATCGGCAAGTGGGTCGGGCACTTGTCGTGACACAATGAAGATCTGAGAAGTCCGAGTGGGGTTGCCTCCTCGAAATCAACGTCTCGAGTCGCGCGACTTGAGCAGCCTTGCCGGCAGAGCACTTTCTTGTTCCTCCTTTTCCTCAATGGCGCTTCCTCGTCATCATCGGGAAGATCAATGACGTGGCGGAACTACAAGAGAGATCAGTAAACATGGAAGCCCAATCGACTAAAAAGCTCGATCGGTTAAAAGTGAAATCTCAGAGATCTTACCAAGATTGGAAGTGGCCGCATCCTCCATTTCACGATCATCGTGCTTGGTGAAGTCTCGGAGGTAGCGGCTGTAGATTTCAAGAGTCGGCTGATCGATCATCAAGTTGACTAAAAGTTCACTCATGTTGAAAAAGGAAATACAAGGTTACATTGGTTACCCGGAGATGGTGGGGATGACCATTCACATCTTGGGCAGGGCCTTCGCCGGCTTCGACGACGTCGCTCGAGGTTGCTTCGGCGGCTTCTCAGTCGGCGCGGGAGAAGTTGTCCTAGGTCGCTTCGTCGACTGACCGGTGGGCACAACAGCTTTACCGCGTCCGGCCGCCGGGTCGTGCGTCGACTTGGACCTTCCCTCCGAGCGAGGAGGGTCGACGTCTTCCTCCTCTTCTTCCTCCTCCTCCTCATCATCAGAGCCATCATCCTCCTCATCCTCTTTGCCGTTGGACTCCCATTCCTCCGGACTCTCACCTCCACTTCCTTCTTCTTCTTGGCTGCTTCCTGCGCCCGTTGGGCATCGAGTACATCTCGGTGGTGACCTAGAAGACAACAAAACAAGGTGAAAGTCGATCGTGAAATTGACATCAAAACAGAATGAATGCAGCGAGAATCACGATCGGAGATAAGTAGTGATACCTTATGCGGTTGGTAACTCCGGTCGAGTGGTGGAATCCTCCTAGCTCCATGAGGGTTATCTTTATTTCCTGTGATGGCAGTCATCCACTTCTCGGTATGGCGTCATCAACCTTCTCCGGATGGACCCGAGTGGTATCATCCGTACCGGAGTACATCCACATCGGATGACCTCGGTATTGGAGTGGCTGAATACGCCGTCGGAGAAAAACCTCCAGGAGATCCATGCCGGTCACTCCTTCGCGAATAAGCTGGACTACACGCTCATTAGAAGCTTTACTTGGGCCTTCTCCTCTGGCAACACCTTCAGGGAAGATGGCTTGTTCACTCGACTCATGGAGAAAGGAGGGAGCCCAGTCGACTGCCCCGGCGTCGGCTGGTCTTGGCAATAAAACCAGGTCGACTGCCACCCTCTAACCAAGTCAGGGAGAGTCATAGCTGGAAAGGCGCTCTTCCCCCTCATCTGGACTTCGAGTCCCCCACACATTTGGATTACTTGGGTCCTCTCGTCATTCGGGCTCGTTTTCTTCATCGTCTGAGAGCGACAGGTGAATATGTGCTTGAAAAGACCCCAATGCGGTCGACAACCCAAGAAATTCTCATGAGAAATGAAATAAGCAACAAGATACACAATGGAGTTTGGAGTGAAATGGTGGAGTTGCGCTCCAAAAAGTTCAGAAACCCCGAAAAAAGGATTTGGCGGCAGAGAAAACCCCCTATCTACGTGGGTGGCGGAGGACGCACTCACCCTCTTCAGCTGCGGTTGCCACTCCGTGCCGGAAGCCTCGTCGACCCATGCGCGGATCAGTCCTTCGTGAGGCCAGATCGGTGAGATCTTTGTCGGTGATGGTCGGCCGGATCGATCTCCTTGGACCCAGCCCTGCGGCAGCTTGGACCGCTTGAAGAGGAACCGCCCGGGCGCTCTCCCTTGGCCTTCGCCGCCGTCTTCTTCACTGTTCGAGCGGCGGTCTTGTCCTTCACCATGGTCGCTGGCGAAAAGGTACCGAGCTTGGCTGGGCGGACGGAGAGGGTGGCGAGAAAGTTTTGGAGGCGGAGAGAGGAGAAATCTGAGGCGCCTTGTTCAAAATGCCCGGGTCCAACGCCTTTATATGGGGTCGCTTCGAGTGGCTGGCCGGTAGGCCTGTGCAATCCGTCCACAATCTCAAGAATAGCGCGCCGCGATACGTGGCGAAAAAGGCGGCATGAAGATCGAGGCGTCATCGTCTTATCCCATCCGAGTGCCGCGGTTATCTCCGCTTCGCGCGCTTCCCAAAATTCGGATCCCACGAAATCCGCTAACCGCAGAGCAACTCGTCAGATAACATATTTCCTCAGATCCGTCGCTCGAAAATCCTCAGGTTCACAAAGTTCACTCGACAAACGTGAAGAATGGATCAAGGCGACTGAAAGAAAGGTTGATGCCATCACCAAAAGGACGTTGATCCAGAGTAAGACGCACTCACAACACGAAGAACATGTCGAAAAGATTATCAACTCCTTCCTCACTCAAACCTCGATCCATTCGGGGGCTAATGATGAAGTCATGTACCTGGGGTAGGGTCATAGACCTGCCCAAAGGTACCTTCCACAAGGACACTCACAAGAGAAGCAGCCTTCCGATCGACACGGTAGGTTCCCACTCGGCAATTCAAAGACACTTTCGACTATGAAGACCCACTCGACCACCAAGAGTCCAAGAGCCACTCGGTGTCCAAACGGTCTGTAGTTAAATAGTCTTTATGACCTTAATGACACTTTATGTAAGGCGTTATCAGTAACGCCTAGCCTTAACGCACCTTAAACCCTCTACTGCGTGGGCTGGCTGGGGTCCTGGCGTACTCTATATAAGCCACCGCCCTCCACAGGTAGAAGGGTTCGCACCCCTGTAACACATACACAGATAATCCAGTCGACCGCCTCAGGGCTCCGAGACGTAGGGCTGTTACTTCCTCCGAGAAGGGCCTGAACTCGTAAATCTCTTGCGTATACAACAACTCCATAGCTAGGATCTTGCCTCTCCATACCTACCCCCATTCTCTTTGTCGGGACTTAGAACCACGACAGTTGGCGCCCACCGTGGGGCAAGTGTTCTAGCGAATTGTTGGAGAAGTTGGGATTCTCTCGATCTTCGGCATCATGGTTTCAGGTGGAGTTTTGGTCGACGGCCACGAGATCCGTCTGGGTCTCCATTCCACAATGTGGCCCCCCTCCGGTTCCCCTCCAGGTGGGCCCAAGACCCCTAGGCTCCCCTAGGGGTGAATCTTGCCGACTTTTTTTTGCACTCCCAAAATTTCCTTTTCTGGAATGCGCAAAAACACTAGGAAACAGAAGCGCATTGGCACTGGACATAGTCCAGTAAGTATTATATTAAATATGCCAAAATCATATACTCCCTCCATTCCATAATGTAGTGCGCCCACGCTTCCCGAGATTCAACTTGACCATAAATTTAACAAACGAGACCGACTACGGCGGGAGCAAAAATTATACCACTAAATTCGTATTTTTGATATAATTCAGTGGTATAGTTTTTGCTCTCACTGCAATCGGTATCGTTGGTTAAATTTACGTTCAAACTTGAATCTTGAGAAGTGCGGACGCACTATGTTGGGGATACAACTACTGAGCGTGAACCGCCCCGAAGGGGCCGGTTTACCCTCGTCCATGATTCAGGCCCACGGAGGAGGCCCGGAGCCCAGAGGCGAATTAAGGTCCATTTATGTAAACCGCCTTAGTATTGTAACTTGTGTTGTAAGTTAAGAAGAGACCGAGCCGGACGGTTGTATGAGCCGGATCGGGACTCAGAGACCCCAAGGCGTCAACCCGTGTATATAAGGGGACGACCCGGCGGCGAGTTAAGGGTGAGGATTCGAGGCCAAGGCAAAGCTATTGCTCCCTAGTCGCCGAAATCATATCAATCACATCACAACTGGACGTAGGTTTTTACCTTCATCGAAGGGGCCGAACCAGTATAATTCCCGTGTCTTGTGTCCGCTTTAACCCCTCTAGGTTAACCCGTACGATGGCCCTACGACTAAGTCCTTTCATGAGGACATCTGCCGTGACAATTCCTCGCCATCATACCAGTACGCCCCAGACCGTGCCGACGCCTCCGGGTCACTACTCCAACCCGATGGATAACCTCGTGGCGGCTGCGGCACGGTTGGAGGCGATTCCAATTGAAGGCGATTCACCACAGGCGGTAGAGACACGCCGGGTTAAGGAGCTCCTCAGGACGGCCCTGGCTCAGCAAGAAGCGTATTCATAGTCGGGATCGGATCCACTCCACCCCCCGCCCAAGCCGGAGCTATAGCCGACGCGTCGACGAACCGGCCGTGTCAAGCAATGCGCAGCGTGGTCCGCCTCGCGGCAACAATCCGGCAGGCGGCTTTGAGGATGCTCAAGTGGTAGTGGACCGCGCCAGGGCACGTAGGGAGGCCGAGTTAGCAGCACCAGCAGAGGATCGTCCGCTCGCGCCGGATCGTCCGACCATCTTCGAACCAGGGGTCACGTCTAGTTCTTTGGGGGTGCCTTGCCTCGTCCCCGCTTTACGTAACGTGCGCTTGCCCAAGGACTTCAAGGGGCGCGCAAGGTGCCCAATTATACTGCCGATTTGGCTCCAGAAGCATGGATAGAAAGCTATGAGATGGCCATGGAGATGCTAGATGTGGACGAAGCCGCATGTGCGAAATACTTCACAATGATGTTGGAAGGAACGGCCCGGACTTGGTTGAAAAATTTACCGCCCAACTCTATCAGTTCGTGGACCCAGTTGCGAACGCGGTTCATTCAAAATTTCAAAGACACCTGTAAGCAGCCCATGTCTGTGGTGGATTTAGCGGCTTGTGTCCGTGGAGGAGGAGAATCTACAACCCATTGGGTGCGCGCGTTTGGAAGTTTTACATTCTTGGACCGGATCAACCCTGATTCCGCGATCTTGACCTTGGAAGCCAATTGCGGTTCGAGCCATTGAAATTGAAGCTGGGCCGCATGAAGGCGTTTTTGCCATGACATGGGCACTCTAATGGGCGTTTTGGTAAAGTACGCTGATTACGATAGTACCAAGGATCCCGAATCTGAGAATGATGAAGTGGGGAAGGGAAAGCGGGCGGCAACTCCAGGGGCCAGCAGCATCATTCGGCAGGCAATGGAGGGAACAAGCGTAAAGCGAACGGCAACATGGGCTTTGTGGCCAACACCAACGCGCAGGACAAGGGTCAGCGGCGCAGGGGAAGGCAATCAAACCGAGGCGGTCACAATCCGGATCGTTTGAATTTCATATTGAATCAACCTTGTCCGAAGCATGGGACGAAGGAGGCACCGGCGAACCACCTTTGGAAGGATTGTTACATTATGCAGGAGTTCAAAACTCCAACTCTTTCCGGTATGATCAAGGGCCGGCGGCGGTTCAGGTCCGCCCGGTTCTGATGGAGGAAATTCCGGCCCGAGATTCGGTGGTAATCCGGGCGGCAAGGCAATCGAGAATAATCAAAGTAATCGTAACAGTCGAACAATCGAGAACCAAGGGGCTACAATCAACAACAGCAGCAGTCGGGTTATCAAAGTAACCCAAAGCAGTTGAACGGTGGACAATACCACGTCTTTACCACCAGCTTGGACAGACGAGACCGAAAACTTCAGAAGCGGGCGGTCAGCGTTGTTGAACCGGCTGCGCCGCATTACCTACGCTGGTCCGAGCAACCGATCGTGTGGAGCGAGAGGACCATCCTCCCGGGTTTACAATCCGGTCAGCTAACCCCGTGGTGGCACCCGGTAGGAGGATACAAGTTTACCAAGGTTCTTATGGATGGAGGAAGCAGCATCAACATCACGTACTCTGAGACCTTCCGGTATGGGGTTGACGGATAGGCATCTTAGGCCATCCAGCACAGTGTTTCACGGTGTGGTGCCTGGCAAGTCGGCATACCCGGTCGGTAAGATAGCTCTGGAGGTGACCTTTGGGGACGAACATGACTCCAGATCAAAAACATTGACATTTGAGGTGGTGAAAATTCAAAGCCCTTACCACGCCCTCTTTGGGCGGCCGGCTTATGCTAAATTTATGGCACGGCCCTGCTATGTTTACTTACAGCTGAAAATGCCGGGTTACAAAGGAACAATAACGGTTCATGGGAGCCGCCGGATCGCTTTGGAGTGCGAGGAAGGTGATGCGGCTTACGCAGAATCGGTTTGTGCCACTGAGGAGCTAAAATATTATAAAGACAACGTTGATCCGGCGGATATGACCCCTTTGAAGAAGCCAACTACGGAGCATGATCCGGACTTGAAGTTCAAATCGGCGGCTGAGACGAAGCTTGTTGATTTTGTGCCCGGCGATTCGTCTAAGCAGTTCACCATCAGTGCCAACTTGGATCCTAAATAGGAAAGCGCGCTCATCGAGTTCATAAGTGAGAATCGGGACATTTTGCATGGAAGCCTTCGACATGCCGGGTGTACCGAGGAACTCGTGAGCACACTCTTAATGTAGACCCAAAGTACAAACCGGTAAAGCAGTTTCTTCGCCGGTTTAATGAGGAAAGGCGCAAGGCCATCGGAGAAGAAGTTGCTAGGCTCTTGGCAGCAGGTTTCATCGTCGAAGTCTTTCATCCAGAGTGGCTTGCCAATCCGGTGTTGGTTCTTAAGAAGAATGGCACTTGGCGCATGTGTGTGGATTACGATCTCAACAAGGCCTGTCCAGCAGATCCTTTCGCCCTCCCGCATTGACCAGATTATTGATGCTACGGCGGGTTGTGAGCGTTTGAGCTTTTTGGATGCGTACTCCGGTTATCATCAGATTAAGATGGCAGTTAAGGACCAGGAGAAGACGGCATTTATCACCCCCTTTGGAGCCTTCTGCTATGTATCTATGCCTTTTGGACTCAAGAGCGCCCAAGCGACTTATCAGTGTTGCGTTCAGAGTTGCTTGCACAAACAGATCGGCCGTAACGTGCATGCTTATGTGGATGATATCGTGGTTAAGTCAAGGAAGAAAGAAACCTTGATTGAGGATCTAAAGGAAACCTTTGACAACTTGCGGGTGTACAAGATGATGCTCAACCCGGCCAAGTGCGTTTTTGGTGTTCCAGCAGGCAAGTTATTGGGTTTCCTCGTGTCCAACAGGGGGATCGAAGCTAATCCGGAAAAATTACGGCTATCACCTCCTTGGCTAAGCCGAAGTGCATCAATGACGTCCAGCGTTTGGCAGGCGGATTGCTGCGCTAAGCGGTTTATCGGCCGTCTAGCGAGAAGGCCATTCCTTTGTACCAGATGTTGAAGAAAACGGATCAGTTTTTCTGGAGTTCAGCCGCTGATGAAGCATTGGAGGATTTGAAGCGGCTGTTGGCCAACCCGCCGGTTCTAGCCGCCCCCATTGACAAAGAGCCGCTGCTGCTATATGTTCTTTGCTAATGCGTGGCGATTAAGCGTGGCTATCGTGGTGGAAGCGGAAGGAGGCAGGAAGGAGTATCCGGTTCAACGGCGGTTTATTACATCAGCGAGGTCCTCATTGAATCTAAGCAGAGATATCCGCATTGGCGAAGCTGGTATACGGGGTTTTATGGCAAGCGGAAGCTAAAGCAATATTTCCAAGGGCACCCCATCACGATGGTCGATTCGGCTCCCTTGGCGATATCATCTGTAACCGGAAGCGATCGACCGGATTGCTAAGTGGGCTATAGAGCTTGGGCCGCATACGGTTTAAGGTATGTGCCTCGGACGGCGTAAAATCTCGAGCACTTGTGGATTTCATTAATGATTGGACGGAGTTGCAAGCGCTGAAGAGAAGCCGGATCATACCTATTGGACCATCCACTTTGATGGGTCCAGAAATTGGAGGGCTCGGGGCTGGAGTCGTATTAACTTCCCCGCGAGGTGACAAGTTCATTACGTTCTCCGTCTAATGTTCCCTTGTACTAACAATGCAGCTGAGTATGAAGCTTTGCTCCATGGTCTCCGGATGGCTAAAGAAATGAATCTCAGCCGGGTTAAATGCTTTGGTGACTCGGACTTGGTGGCTCGGCAAGTATCGGTGTACTTGGGATTCCAAAGATCCACTCATGGCTGCATATCGTCGGGAGGTGGATGTTGTTGCGGGACATTTTAAAGGATATCAGGTGGACCATGTGGATCGTCGGAAGAGCAAGCGGCTGATGCTTTAAGCGGCTGGGTTCTCAACGTAAACCGGTCCACCCAACGTCTTCCTTGATGTCTTGCACAATCCGTCGATTAAGCTTCTGATGAAATTGGTTTGGCTATCCCGATCCGGAGGCTCAATTGGTGGCGGCCCTGCATGTTATTCGGATTGGATGCTCCCTTATTTGGCATACATGAACCGGGCGAGTTACTGTAAGATGAGGCGTTGGCCCGGCAGATAGTTCGGCGGTCTAAGTCTATGACCATTGTTAATGGCGAGTTGCACCATTGCAGTGTGTCAGGGGCGTTTCAGCGTTGTGTGTCCCCTGAAGAGGGCTGTGAGATATTGCGAGAGATCCATGAAGGGGATTGTGGTCACCACGCTGGTTCAAAGTCCTTGGTGGCCAAAGCGTTCCGCCATGGCTTCTATTGGTTGACTTCCCATGCTGATGCGGAGGATCTGGTCAGACGATGTGATGGTTGCCAAAAGTTCTCCAGGCGTGCTCATGTGCCAGCCCAAGAATTGAGGATGATTCCAATTACTTGGCCGTTTGCGACTTGGGGGCTGGATATGGTGGGACCTTTCAAAAGGTCCAAGGACAAAAAGACCCACCTATTGGTGGCGGTTGATAAATTTACCAAGTGGGTTGAGGCAGAGCCTGTTAGCAAGTGTGATGCGCCCACGGCGGTTCAGTTCATCAAAAAGGTGATTTTCCGGTTTGGCTCTATTTCATTCTGGTAACAAAGGAAGCATGTTAGGTGTCTCATTATCAAGTCCCAAGCTCAATATACATATTCACCTTGGCACTTGGGGGCTAATGGCTAATTGATCTCAGTTTGCCATTTGGGTACAGAAATTAAGTCGGTTTAACTATGCTAAGTTGAACCGACCCTTGGGGGCTACTATACAGCTAAAGTACAGGAAAGACATAATTCATTACCTCATAGCGGTCCTTCATCCGGTTTACCAGACCAGCTTCAAGGTCACGGCTGGTATAGAGCCGGTTCAGAAACCCGGAGTGCAGTTCTTGGGCAGAGAAGTTGTCGTAAGCTGACAGGTCTGTTTTGCCTTTATCTTTACTCATGGCGGCTGACTCGCCCTTGGCACTATGTTTTGTTAAAGCGACCGGTTGGCTAGGAGCAGCGTAGCCGGCTCATCATAATAACATTGTCATTTTCGGTCTTCTTTGGGCTGGATGCTTGCTTACTCGCTCGGCGGTTCAACTATTACGACTTGCTCTATCGGCGGGTTTGGTGGAGCAGGCTGTGAAGTTTCCATTTGGACCTCCGGTTCAGCTTCCGGATCGCCAGATGTCGTCTTTGTACAACTCGCCAGAGCTATCCTTGGCGACTTGAGGATTTTCGTGGGTTTGTTCCGGGTCTTTTACGGATCAACATCCATGATGAGGGTCAAGGGTTTTCGCTTTCTTACTCAAGCGAGCCTTGGTGTTGCAATGTTCAGAATTGGATTAAGGCAAATCAACCAAGGCAGTTGTAAATCGAACTGATGGACAGCAGTTACATACCTTGCAGCAACTTTAAGTGGAGGCAGTTGTGTGGTTGATGAACCGCCAGAGGAGTTGGAAGAGGCACGATAATTCGGGTCGACGGATTGAGAGGACATCGGAAGAAACCTTTTAAGGGATAACGTTTTCAGGAGAACAAGTCACCTCTGGACGACGCGCTTCCGGGTTGGTGTATCTGGTAAACCGGAGGAGAGAATCATTGACCACTGTCTTGCGGGTTATGCGGCGCTCTTTAGCTTCTTGTGTCTTCAGATAAGCATAGGAATGAGATTTTTTTCACTTTCCGAACAGCGCGACGAATTCTTTTAACCACACGAGGTCGGGGTCGGAAGAAAGAAGGATTACCTCAAAATGGTCGGCATGGCTGGCTTCGGCATCATCCTGGGAATTAAATTTGTCAGTGAAGGGAAGAATAAAGAGGGATAAATCATAATAAATACAAGGAGGAGAGCCGGTTCACGGCGGCTCCCTCGTAAGGATATCAAGTTTTACCTCAGCTTCAGATTCTTCTTCTTCCGGCGGATCAGAAGACCCGACGGTTTTCTTGCCAGCCTTTTTGGTAGCCTTGGACTTTATACGGAGCTCGGGCGGTTTGGTCCGTCTCCGGAAGGAGCTGTCGACTGCGAGGTAGCAAGGATTAATGAATCTCAACAAAATGTTAAAAGCCCGAAAAGCGGTGAGCAAAGTCTTACCGCAGGTAGCGGGTTGGCAACACGAAGCGAGCCAACCCGGTTAGGGCTATGACGGAGATTGGTTCATCAAGCATCTTTTACAGCCTCTGTAACCTCAATTTCAGTTATTGGTAATTCGTGGCGTCTTTGAGGGTCTTTGAGGCTGCCGGTATACTCGTACATCAATCCGGGCGGCGGCTTAAGGGCAAGATGCCCCAAGAAACCCAGCATCGCACAAGGTCCACACCGGTTAGTCCATTGGCCATTAGAGCCCGGAGTTTTATGATCTGAGGTGCAAAGTTCTTCCGTTCCGCGGCGGTTAAGCGTAAAGGCAGCGGATGGTTGTTGTTGAGCCGGTGAGGACGGTAACCCGGCAAGGGATTCTCGTTGGCAGGAGCGGTGTTCCGGCAATAGAACCAGGTTTGGTTCCAATCCTTTGGATGGCTGTGGTGTTTGGCGTGAGGAAAGTCCGCTTCCTTCCTTTTCTGAATTGAAACGCCGCCTAGTTCTGTGTTGGGACCATCAGAAAACTCCGTGCGGCGGTTCAAGTGAAAGAAATCCCGGAATAGCTCCACAGAGGGCTCTTCCTGAAGATAGACTTCACAGAAGACTTGAAAGTTGCATATGTTTGACATGAGTTCGGGCCGATGTCCTGCGGATGGAGTTGCAAGCTTGCAAGGACGTCCGGAAAAATTTTGAACGGGCGGGCAGAACCCCCGGTCTAAATGCTGCATAAACACAATTACTTCTCCCTCTTGTGGCTCCGGAGGAAACTCGCCATCCGGAACACGCCAGTGGAGGGCATTTTTTGGAGCCAAACCGCCAGTGGTGACATAGCCATTGAGTTGCGTTTCAGTGATTTTTGACCGGACCCAATTGCAAGCTGAGAATTGAGGAGCCATTCCGGAAGACTAAGCTGTGGAATAAAGGGAGAAACGGTTCACCATTAAACGGTTCAGGCATGTTATGCATTGTTAAACCGGCGATTCAGCGGCTGGCCTCTTATTCCGGTTTAACTGAGGGCTAATGGAGTGACGGATTAGCTATCAAAAGTTAAACCGCCGGATAAGGCAGAATTGAAAAATCTGCTAAGTATGGACAGAAACAGTTTTCACATGCGAAGGGAAGTAATCAAGATCTACGAAGTTCGATGAAAAAACCTTCACGACCTATGCAAACCCCAGGAAGAACAGAAGGGTTCGGGGATTCTAAACTCGAGGATCTACGGAAAAAAGCCGATGCGTGAAGGGTTAGATGGACGGCGGGGCAGTCCTCTGCACAGGATATACGATGCGACCGGATCGCATGGCCATGGCGGAGCAGGTGTGAAGAAACCGAGATGAACTGCGGGATGAACAGGGTCTACAGATGCGATCTAGGGGTTGAAAAAGGACCTTACCTGATGAGCGAAGCCGAGGAGGAGCGCCGGAAGCCTCTGATACGGTCAGGTTGATGCGGCGGCCCGGCGTTGACGCGTCGTTCGAAGGTCGGAGGCGACGGCGGAGCTTCAAGACTGGAGCGGCGCGAGGAAGGAGAAGAAGAAGAGACAGGAGGCGGCCGGTCTATTTATAAGGAACCGGAGCAATCAACGGGCGCGAGATTTGAGGAGTCAAAAGCGGCCCAGACGGCGCAGCGGCCGCCTCGATTTTCGGGATGGCATTAAATGCAGGGAATCTTACTGTTTGGATTTCTTTATTAAAAATGACGTCAAGACACCCTGACACGCGGATCGGAAGATGACATCACGGCGGTTCAAGCAGCTGGCGGTTTACAAAATGTGAAAAGAGATCAAGAGTTTCCTGAAGGTGTTGAAGATTAACATGAACCGGTTCAAGTCAATCTGGGGCCTAATGTTGGGGATACAACTACTGAGCGTGAACCGCCCCGAAGGGGCCGGTTTACCCTCGTCCATGATTCAGGCCCACGGAGGAGGCCTGGAGCCCAGAGGCGAATTAAGGCCCATTTATGTAAACCGCCTTAGTATTGTAACTTGTGTTGTAAGTTAAGAAGAGACCGAGCAGACGGTTGTATGAGCGGATCGGGACTCAGAGAACCGGCAAGCGTCAACCCGTGTATATAAGGGGACGACCAGCGGCGAAGTTAAGGTGAGGATTCGAGGCCAAGGCAAAGCTATTGCTCCCTAGTCGCGAAATCATATCAATCACATCACAACTGGGCGTAGGTTTTTACCTTCATCGAAGGGGCCGAACCAGTATAATTCCCGTGTCTTGTGTCCGCTTTAACCCCTCTAGGTTAACCCGTACGATGGCCCTACGACTAAGTCCTTTCATGAGGACATCTGCCGTGACAATTCCACGACACACTACATTGTGGAATGGAGGGAGTAAATTGATGTGAATATAGCTGGATAGTTCAACAATTATATACTCCCTCCGTTCCTAAATACAACTCTTTGTAGACATTTCAAACGAACTATAACATACGGATGCATGTAGACATATTTTAGAGTGTAGATTCACTCATTTTGTCCGTATGTAGTCATTTGTAAAAATCTCTAGAAAGATTTATATTTGGGAACAAAGGGAGTATATGTTAGAGACGTATCAATAACTATCTGAACTGACGAGGAGTTCAACCAATTGAAAGCAAAAGGGTTACATATCAATCAACGCACATCTCCAAAAGAGCACCTCAACAACATTTGATCACCAGTTTCATTATTACTACTACAAAGGATGCATAATGTAATTTACAAGAACTCAATCAATCAACCAATCTTACAAATTCATTTCCAAGAATAACTACAGGTTTGGCGACAACGAACGTCACATGTTCGATGGTTTCGTCGTCTGCTCGATTCAGGCGGTCTTGTGGGTTTCAGATCCTTCCGGTCATCTTGTCCGCAACCACGACCGGGTTGTGCCTGGCGATTCGCTCCTGGCCGGCGGTCTTGTAGTCGAATCCGCAGTCGTGCTTGTCCGAGTAGCGGTGGACGCTGCAGAAGGTGCCCTCGCAGCGGCACAGGAACCCCAGCAGCCCCACCTTCTTGCGGCACGCCGCGCACCGGCTCGCCCTCACCGCCGGCTGCTTCGCGGACGCCACGGAGGGTTCGGCTGCAGCATCAGGGGAAGCCGCGATGGAGACGGTCATCTTGGCCTTCTTCTCCGGAGGCGCGGTCGAGGCGGCGAGAACGCGATCCTTGTAGCACTTGGAGCACATGTTGCCGGTGGCGGCGGCGCCAAAGAAGCCGCAGCCGCCGGCGCACATGCCGGCCGTCTCCCCGTCGGGGCACTTCCGCTTCTGCGGCGTCGTCACCGATGCGTGGTGCGCCATGGCTGCTGCTCCTCCAACAGGACGCGCTGTGGACTCCGGCGCGGCTGCGATCGCGCACTCTTCTCCGATCGTGATCCCTCGTGCGTGCGGTGCGGTGCGATCCAGTTTGGGACGCGACGAGAGGCTTGCGTTTGGTGGCCTCGTTCGCGGGGTTGCGGGCGCCTTTTAGCAGCAGCCGGGAGAGAGCCGAGTTTGTGCAGGTCCCAGCGGCCCAGCCGGAGTCTGAATCATGCGAGCATACAACTGACACCGTAACGGTGTCGAAGTTGCCACGGATAATCTCGAGCGCCGCGCCGATTTCGGACTCCGCCGCAGACGAGTAGACGGTAGACTGTTCTAAAAAAAGAGAAAAGACAGACGGAGAAAAGAGAAAAGACACCCGGAGAGATGAGACCTTCTTTTTCTTCTTTTTATTTTTATAAGAAATAAGAAAGTATACTGGTATTGAAATCATAATAAAACAATAGAAAGTTCTAGACCCGTACCAGCACACCTTAACACGCACAACCATACCAACAAAGAGCACCTTAAAATATCCAGTAAGACATGAAAATCTTGAAGCTCTGTGTCATCGTCCTTAAACCTTGCGAGAAGGCTCCTGCAACACAAGAATCTGCAACCAAACTCAAGCAGATCACATCTTCAAACACGGCATAATCATCGCCACATGGCTCCCCGTTTCTTCGCTTTTGCGCCAAAAAGACAAGAACACACATGTGCATCCAACACGCCCGCATCAGCCTTCATTATCTGTGACTTTGAGTACCGCTATATGTACCCCTTCCAGATGAAAGAGAATTGGGTCTGGTTCGGGCGCAGCGGCCGGGCCAATCGCCCGAGCAAAACAGGATATCCATCCAGTAGCAGCGCCAAGAGAGATGAAGAACATCAGCAGAAATTCATAGTGACGAGGAGGAAGAAAAATCTCTATCTCCACCGTTGGAAACGAATGTTTTGGCAATGCTTCACGATGTATTGATCGGTGCAAAGCGCATGTATATATGGAGTACAAAGTGGGTCACAATCTCAACTATACAATGACTAGGAGGTGGGCCAGGCTATACAATATACATGCACAAACCATATATTCAACACCCACAGAGCAGTCGAAGCGTCGCTGGAAACGCAAAGACTGGACCTGAACTCCTCGAAGACAGAAGTAGGCAGTCCTTTCGTCATGACGTCGGCGAACTGCTGCGCCGTCGGGACATGGAGGACCCGGATGCGCCCAAGAGCCACCTGCTCACGAACGAAGTGTATATCAAGCTCAATATGCTTCGTTCGACAATGGTGGACCGGGTTGGCGGAGAGGTAGACGGTAGAGACGTTGTTGCAGTAGACGAGCGTGGCCTTGTGAACATCACAAAGCAACTCCTGGAGCAGCTGACGGCGCCAAGAGCATTCAGCAACAGCGTTGGCCACTGCTCGATACTCAGCCTCGACACTCGAGCGGGAGACGGTGGGCTGTCGCTTGGAGGACCAAGAGATCAGGGACGGCCCAAGGTAAACACAGTACCCCGAGGTGGAGCGCCGTGTGTCCGGGCAGCCAGCCCAGTCCGCATCAGAGTAGGTGACGAGGTCGGTGGAGGCGGAGGCCGTCAGCGTAAGTCCCAAGGACTGGGTGTCGCGTATGTATCGGAGGATACGCTTCACCAGAGTCCAGTGAGAGCCGCGCGGAGCATGCATGTGAAGACAAACCTGCTGAACATCATAATGCAAGTCGGGGCGCGTCAGGGTCACGTACTGCAAGGCGCCCACAATGAAGAGGTAGAAGGCTGCATCAGATGCAGGTGAACCCTCCAAAGCGGAAACCTTGGCTGAGGGAGTCCTGGATTAGGGGGTGTCCGGATAGCCGAACTATCACCGTTGGCCGGACTCCTAGACTATGAAGATACAAGATTGAAGACTTCGTCCCTTGTCCGGATAGGACTTTCCTTGGCGTGGAAGGCAAGCTTGGCGATCTGGATATGTAGATCTCCTACCATTGTAACCGACTCTGGTAACCCTAACCCTACCCGGTGTCTATATAAACCGGAGGGTTTTAGTCCGTAGGGACGAACAACAATCATACCATAGGCTAGCTTCTAGGGTTTAGCCTCTCGATCTCGTGGTAGATCTACTCTTGTACTACCCATATCATCAATATTAATCAAGCAGGAGTAGGGTATTACCTCCATCGAGAGGGCCCGAACCTGGGTAAAAACATCGTGTCCCTTGTCTCCTGTTACCATCCGCCTAGACGCACAGTTCGGGACCCCCTACCGAGATCCGCGGTTTTGACACCGACATTGGTGCTTTCATTGAGAGTTCCTGCAATGCCGTCATCTTTAGGCCCGATGGCTCCTTCGATCATCAACAACGACGCGGTCCAGGGTGAGACTTTTCTCCCGGACAGATCTTCGTGATTCGGCGGCTTTACTGCTGCGGGCAATTCACTTGGCCATCTGGAGCAGATCGAAGCTACGCCCGCCATCGAGTCAGATTTGGGAGTTTGAACTACACGGCCGACATCCGCGGAGACTTGATCTTCGACGGATTCGAGCCACAGCCAAGTGCGCCACACTGTCTCGATGGGCATGATCTAGCTCTGCCGCCGAACAGTGCCTTAGAAGCAGCACCAGATTCCGCTCCGACCCTTAGCTCAGAGCCGACTCCCCCGATCGAGGACGAGTGGTTGGACACCGCCTCGGGGGCTATGATCTCAACGGCGATTGAGCCGAACTCCATCCCTGTCCTGTGCGAAGACCGTGAATCCAAGGTGCCGGACTCCTCTACGGACTCCGAACCCTCCGCGCCCCTGCCAATCGAATCCGATTGGGCGCCGGTCATGGAGTTCACTGCTGCGGACATCTTTCAGCACTCGCCCTTTGGCAACATCTTGAATTCACTGAAGTCTCTCTCTTTATCAGGAGAGCTGTCGTGGAATTGTCACGGCAGATGTCCTTAGTGTCAGGACTTAGTCGCGAGGCCAACGCATCTATGTGGTAGCTTGAGAGGGGTTGAGCGGAATCGAGAGACGCAACACAAGAAAGGGATTTGGACAGCTTCGGGCACCGGGAAACATCATCTGGTAAAAACCCTACATGCTGTTTGAGGCTAGGTCTCATTATCATCACGAGGGAGTCGCCGTAAACCGGCTCTCCTCTTTGTCTAGCCCTAAGATTGTTTCTTCTTGCTTGTAGCTTCTCCCTCTTTGGGGAGCCCTGCCCCTCCTTATATATCTTTGAAGAGGCGGGTTACATGTAGAGTCCAACTCGGACTTTAACTTAAACTATTTTGACTTCCTTTCCGGCTTCTTAACGTCTGCGGTTTACTTTGTCTGCGGTTTAACATTGTGTGCGGTTTAACATAAATGCGGTTTAACATTGTTTGCGGTTTAACATTGTCTGTCGGTTTAACATTGTTCGCGGTTTACCACCAGCCGGTTTACCGTCTGTCTGAGCCACCTGTCTTGACTGTCCGCCGGTTTAACATCCGCGGTTTATCAAGTCGGCCGGTTTACGACTCGGCCGGGTCATTCCGCTGGTATATCCTCGACATTAGCCCCCAGTTTAATTTGGATTTATCCATGTTAAACTGATCCTGATCATCCTTAAGTCCTTGTCACTTCCTTCTTCTAGAAAATCCGGTTTAATAGGCCAGCTTCATAATCAACTTGCTGACATTGGTTTCTCACAGAGAAATATTGTGAAGAATAACTTTCTTGACTCACCTCCCAATGCTTAACAAAAATATTGGCCTTTGAAATACTCATCTGATCTTCAGCCGGTTTAAGAATGTAGAACTTTGCCGGTTTACAAATATTGATGGCACCGGATCATAACTGTTTGTTAACATCAGCTTTTGAAAATATACCTCTTATATGCCTATCACTTGTAGCCCTCAACTCTTAAGAAGGTAACATAGTAACAGCTTAAGATTTGCTTCAATATGAATGTCACAAGCTTGAAGAAATCCAGGTTGTTCATCTCAATCACTAGTCAGAATTGAGTATTCCACATATGTAGCCCCCAAGTGCCGGGTTGTCATGCTTGCAGCAACCTAGGACTTGTAATTTCCTGATGCTCATAAAAACTTCAACCAGTGTAGCCCCCAAGGGCCGGGTCATTATGCACATAATGAACAGGGACTTTATATATAATGCATTGAGAATAACATTATATTATGTAACTCCCATCATGGGGCTTGAACCCACGTTCGCAGGGTTGAGAGCTTTGTGCTTTACCAACTGAGCAGTGGACCCTTCAATATAATGGATAAAAGCTTTGTACCTTGAATAGTTGGCAGAGCAATTGGTAGCCCCCAAGGGCCGGCTCATTATAATATGATGAGTTGGGTCTTCAATAAGGTGAGCAAACAATGACTTTGCATTAGCCCCCAAGTGTCATGGTGCATGCTTGCAACGACATGAGACTTGCATATTTGATGTAATCTCAACTTAAATAATGTAGCCCCCAAGTGCGGGTCGTAAGCTGCGGCGACTCGGGACTATTCCCTCCATTGTAGAATAAATCATACCCATTGATGAAATAATAGCCATTCTTATTTGAGCGACTTTGAAAACCTCAATCATAATATTGGTTATTGATAACCATAATAAAAATCTAGCCATGTTGGCTTATTCAAGATAACATAATCTGGTATGAAAAACCTTATTCATTCAATATCATAATGAAAATTCAGCCAAGTTTGGCTATTTGAATAATATAACCCAATGATTTATAAGCGCATGATTCCAATGGCGCAATCCAAATATGTACTGGCGACTTATAGTCCAAAGCCAGGCCGGGTTAACAAACACTGGATAATTTCTCATCATATACTGGCGACTTATCGTCTTAAAGCCAGGCCGGTTTAATAAACACCGGATAATTTATCATCATGCTTTATTCAACCTATCTCTGCATACAACAAGTTTAAAGTGTCCTGGCGGTTTACCGCCGCACGGGTCATAATGCCCAACATATAACCCAGGTTTATAACCAAGGCTGCACTTTAAGAATAATCAATGAAATATATCATACCTGTGACATTGAATCACATCATTGGTTTACCAATTTTTTGTAGTAAGGGTGATAACCCCAATCTTGAGTAATGATAACTCCTTTCATACTGTGTCGGTTTATGATAAAACTGTACCGGGTTGTGATAAACACCGGTTTAACCATATATATCTTGGCGACTTCGTAGTCAAACCAGACCGGGCGGATAGTCTCCGGATTATGATTTGATCATGTCTTGACAACTTGTAATTGAAAGTCAAACCGGGTTAATGAACACGGTTTACTCCATAATAAGATGGTAACATAAAATCAAACCGGGCAGATAGTCTCCGGATTAGGATTTGACCGTGTTCCGCCAATTTGTAATTGACAGTTTGAACCGGATTAACAATGTCGGTTTTAAAACGCAATAGAAGTAAAAGTTCTTTAGCAAAAAAGAACAGAATTCAAGCAAAGGAAAAATAAAACCATTGCAAATGAGGCTTTACTGAGCCGATCAGATGGTGTTACCATGGTCGGACACGACCAAGCTCCCAATAAGGTGTAGCCATGGTTCAAGTCAGCCAGGTCCCCAACTGAAACCGTGGCATTATGCCGATCAAGTGGCGTGGCAATGGTTCGGGTTCGACCAAGCCCCTCTATGGCCTTAGGCCGATCAAGAGGCGTGACTGGTTCAGACTTGACCATGTCCCCAAGTGATCTGGTGGCTTTCGCCTATCAAAAGGTGTTGCATTGGTTCAGACACGACCAAGCCCCCAAGTGATGTTGTGGCATTGAACCGATCAAGAGGTGTAGCTATGGTTCGGATACGACCAAGCCCCCAAGTGATCAATAATATGATAAGCCAATAAGGCATGATACCCATGTTTGAACCATGCATCATGGCAGCAGGTCCTCTTTGGCACCCTTTAACTTTTTGGAAGATATAAATCCTTCTTGAACCGGATGTTAAACCGGATATTGAGAGCTTCAAAGCTTTGTGGGAGACATCTTTCCCTTGAACCGGATTTTAAACCGGAACCTTCATTTTCAGCCGGAAATTTTCTGACGGCCTTTAAACTTGAACTTACGAGAAGTTAATTCCTTTTTGAACCGGACATTTTTAAACCGGATTTGAGCGCTTGAGAGCTTTGTGGGAGAATATATTTCCCTTGAACCGGATTGTAAACCGGATACTTGAGAGCTTCAGTGAGACTGACTTCCCTTGAGCCGGATTTTAAACCGGAATCCTTTCTGATGATCCGGAACTTCTTTATTGAGCCGGGATTTTGTAACTGTCATATACTTACTAAGCCGGAAATTTTCTGACGGCCTATAAATTTTCATCCATATGGTAATAGCCTCCGGGACCGGGTTATCTTTCCCTCCAACGTCCTGGGGTTCTTGACTTCACTGAAAACCGGCAACATTTTGCTGAGTCGTATTACTGTAGCCCCTGAGTCTCAAGGTGACTCGAGGAGTTGACTTGAGATTCTCCATATTTG
This sequence comes from Aegilops bicornis, assembly GCA_021605145.1. Classification (NCBI taxonomy): domain Eukaryota; kingdom Viridiplantae; phylum Streptophyta; class Magnoliopsida; order Poales; family Poaceae; genus Aegilops; species Aegilops bicornis. The sequence continues at coordinate 700,173,430 of CM038673.1, read as the reverse complement.
ACCGTGATATAAACCGGCATAACTTGTATATCATTGGTGTTGATAGCACGATGTGAATCCACAGAAGGTTGAGGTGACTGCGGCGGGTTATAAATGATCCCGTATGAACCGTGTCAGCAACTCGGCCAATGGTTCCTTCAAACTGGCGATTTGAAGTTAACCAAAGCTGTAGTGGCAGCGACTTGTGCACCTGCCTATTGAGCCATCCAGTGCAAATGGCGGTTGATAATAATTTGCCTCCAATTTGAAAGAAAATCGGTCTACCCAAGCTGTGACTTGCTCATACCCAATAAACAGCTCATGCAGACAGGTGCGGCCCAGTGTGCTGATGTAGACCAGGCCGCGAGAGACGGACGGTAAAAACAACCGCAGCATCAAAGGCAACATAGAAGAGCCGGCCACGGTGCTGTACGCTAGTGCGGACAAGCAAGTTGTTGTCCTCGTTATGGCGGGCGCGACGTGTGAACCGGACGCGAGAGCGGACGGCGAGTCGTCCGTGGTGTTGTAAACAGTGCGGACGCGCAAATAAATCACAGCGCAGTCCCAGCTAGTTGATGTAGAGCCGGACCATACGGACGACAGCTTGTGTCGTCCACTCATCGGGTAATATGTTACGGACTATCGCCGGGCGGAATCACATCAACCCGTGCTCCATACCCATGGTATAAACCATATTTGTAGTGAATGATTGTCCTGTATATAAAAATACACAGATCAAAGTAATTGTTCTTTGACAAAAAATAATACGTGCTAATAAAATATACTTTAGATGGATAGCACCTGATTCGTTTAAACCGGAAATAACCCGCCATGAAGTTGATGATCACTAGGTGAAACTGAAATCATTCACGGGTGAACCGGCCGCAGTGTGGTAAACTGGTGCGGACTGGCGACCCGGCCGTGACGTTTGCAAGCCTGCGTTGACAACAAGTCAGCCGCATGCGCGGTCGGATGTAAACCGAACAGCGGGGGTGACGACTTGCACGCATATCCGTTGAGCAACATGACACGGACGAATGCCAGTCTGAGTTATGCTGGTGCGCGTTCCATATCCGATGTATACACCTTTGTCCTGAATGACTATCCTACGTAAAAATAGTACGTGACAAAATAATTGTTCTCACAAATTAATATGTACTGTTAAAACAGATTGGATGAATATCACCTGATGTTTGAACCAGGGATGATCTGGTCATGTCGCTATAAACAGTAAGCCATTGTCCCCTTTTTTTTGTGGGACAAAAGATGACTTGTGCGTACGTCCGCCGGGACGCACATGGGCGAGTTGGTAGTGCGGTTGCTTGTTTCAGCCGCGGGATCGAGAAGCGCTTCGAGGTGAGGTAACAAAGCGACGCGTCGGCCATGGCAGAGCCACTGCAGCGGTAGAGTGGCCAGGTCAACTCAGGCCGGTTTGACCCAATTGTGGTGGCCGTGGATGTAGTACGTAGCACTCATGATGACTAGTATGGTGACTCCCGTAGGTCAAATTTCGTGTTTTGATCCTTTTTGCAAAGAAATTCGAGATCTGACCCCTGTCTGAAACTATTTCGGGATCTGACCCTTTTGACTACCGCCAGGAGGGCCAGTGATAGGTTTGACGATCTACCGCCATCATTAGTGGCGGTAGGCCCTCTAACGGCGATCGATGGCCATCGGTAGCGTCGACGAGAAAAGGGCCTCTTGCCCGCGATCTGGCGGTAGGGTTGGTGGCCTACCGCCCGAGCTGGTGGCGGTAGGTACCGAAGAGGCAAGTGATGCTGCGAGCGGGCCCTACCCCACCCACCAGCCCGTTCTTCCTCCTCCCCTCGACTTGAACAGAGTCGAGCGCCGCCTCTCTCCTCCTCTCGATCCTCCCTCGATCTCCCTCTTCCCTCCACCATTTTCGCGGATCTTTGGGGCCGTCGAAGAGGCCGGTAAGCTCCTCCATTCCCTCCAATCAGTTTTCGCAATGGTTTTTTATTTTTGAAGTTATTTTTGGCACTAGATGCAACCTAGGTTTTGGTGTTGATTTTTTTATGATGTTTTAGTTGTTTAGGAGTATATGATTTAGTAGTAGGCCTATGTGAGGATGTGTGGGTGAAACAATTGCAAGATATGTGAGGATATGTTGGTGAATGCATATATGTTGGTCCATTTTATTTTGTTATGTATATATGAATTTTATAAGAAATCTTTACGTATGTTGAATGCAAGATTGTGAGGATAAAGGCATACCAAAATTCAGTAGATGGTTAATGTATTGCAAATTTGTGAAGATGGATGTTTTGCAAAATTGGTAGGTGGTTAATGCATAGTGTGAAAATGTGTGTATTTCTATTTCATATAGTTGCAAATGTATGAACCCTAGGTTTAGTCTTTCTTATAGCCATACGAGGAACCCTCTCTAGTTGATATGATGAACCTTAGAACCTAGATGAACCCTAGGTTTAGTCTTTCTTATAGCCATATGTGATGATTTCTTGTGTGAATATTGTAGACATTTGTTTTGCTATATATCTCCGTATGTGATATTTGCTTAATTAACTTTATCCAATCAATGCTTATATAAGGAACATGGCACCACCACCACCACTTGATGAGGATGATGACTATGAAGACCCACTTGAGGAAACCATCCGTGCTCAAAGAGTGAGGCTGAAGCGAACAGGAGGTGTGCAACCTATGGGACAACTTTACGCCACGTCTTTGAGTTGATCGGGGCGCCATTCGTGACCCGTCTGACAACTACCATGATTGATCGACATGACATGGTATGTTATTAGTGTAGAATCCAAGGAATTTTTAATAGTTTAGATAATCCATACTTATTAATTGATATGTTTTTGTTATTCAGAAATTACCAAAGAGCCTATCTGAGAGTTGTGGCATCGAGGCTGATGAAGAAGGCTATCTTTGGAATACGCCTTACCGCAAGGGGCCCGTCACTACTTGTGCGTCTGGCGTGGACGGACTGATCGCACAAATTTAAGCACAAATGGGTGGAAGAGCTTCCTCATTGACAAGAATCTTCATGTTGGACAGGCCATCCTTATTACTATCAGGAAGACCAACCGTCAAGGCTTGAAGATGATGATCGTCATCGATATCATCTAAACTATATATGTGTGTGGCTGCTGATGATCTTCATGTTTGATTGCTACCTACGTTGGCTTCGTGAAACTATTTGGATGTGATCAAACTATGTTATGTTTATGTCTATGAAATTGTGATCAAACTATGTTATGTTTATGTCTATGAAATTGTGATCAAACTATGTTATTTGGTACTTGTTTCTTAATCCGTAATGGCAAAACTAATTATGCTTATGTCTATGAAATTGTGCTTATTATTGGTTCTTATGTTCAGGCCCTTGCATATTTCTATGAAATTGTGATCAAACTATTTGGATGTCTATGAAATTGTGATCACACTATTTGGATGTGATCAAACTTCTTATGTCTACAAAACTTTACACGAAACATAGGACCCTACCGCGGGCTCCTGGCGGTAGGGTCGAACAGCTCCGCCCGTGAGCCTGGCGGTAGGGTGAACCTACCGCCAGGGCGCTTGCATATCTCGTTACAGAAGGCATGCACGGCAAAACCCTGCCACACCTTACCGCCAGAGCCTTTGGCGGTAGGGTTAAATAGCTTACCGCCAGGTTGTATGGCGGTAAGGTACTTATCCACGTCAGCGCGCGGTGACGGCCCCCGTCTCCCTCCGTCACACCCTACCGCCAGGGAATCTGGCGGTAGCCTGTCTAACCCTACCGTCAGGGGCTCTGGCGGTAACAAAAGGGTCAAATCCCGAAAAAATTTCGAACAGGGGTCAGATCTTGATTTTGTTTGCAAAAAGGGTCAAAACACGAAATTCGGCCACTCCCGTAAGATGTGATAGTATGGTGAGTTGGTGACTAGTCTTTTGTATTTGTTGGATGCATGCAGATGTAGCACTATGGTCTTCCCGTGAGTTGTGTTTTAGATTCCCCTGCGTCGTTGTTTATACGGCGTGCGTAACCGGCAGGTGACTTCGAGAAGAGGCTGCTAGATTCCCGTAAAGTGCTCCAGCATTGATCTCCTGGTCTTGTTGTTTGTTTCCTCTTTCTAAGGCAATTTGACTTGCTTTTGGTGGTTGATGTACGAGTCCGTCTCGGAACTTGCTTTTTCCAACCGCAACTAGATAGGAGCGGCTCGCGGTTTAATAGCGGCCACTTTAATGGACAAACGACTGCTGCCTTGGTGACTTGCACACGATGGAAGATCCTGTTAATCCGAATTTCTAGCGATGTCAGCGCCCGAAATCAATCTGGCTTCAGATCAACAGATCGCCAGGACACCAGTAGCGGCGTAAAGATGGAACCCTAATTTTTCTTTAAACTTCGAATCTCACAAATCTGAAATCTGGTCCGATGGACTTGATGTTTATGCCGATCTTTTCAGACCGGCTCTTCTTTGCCCAGATAATTGCGAGCTTCTCGATCCCTGGGGAAGATCCCTCCAAGAACTCAACACCACCGTGCTCGAGCCCCACGGTGGGCGCCAACTGTCGTGGAATTGTCACGGCAGATGTCCTTAGTGTCAGGACTTAGTCGCGAGGCCAACGCATCTATGTGGTAGCTTGAGAGGGGTTGAGCGGAATCTAGAGACGCAACACAAGACAGGGATTTAGACAGCTTCGGGCCCCGGGAAACATCATCCGGTAAAAACCCTACATGCTGTTTGAGGCTAGGTCTCATTATCATCACGAGGGAGTCGCCGTAAACCGGCTCTCCTCTTTGTCTAGCCCTAAGATTGTTTCTTCTTGCTTGTAGCTTCTCCCTCTTTGGGGAGCCCTGCCCCTCCTTATATATCTTTGAAGAGGCGGGTTACATGTAGAGTCCAACTCGGACTTTAACTTAAACTATTTTGACTTCCTTTCACGGCTTCTTAACGTCTGCGCGGTTTAACATTGTCTCCGGTTTAACATTGTGTGCGGTTTAACATTGTCTGCGGTTTAACATTGTTTGCGGTTTAACATTGTCTGCGGTTTAACATTGTCTGCCGGTTTAACATTGTCTGCGGTTTACCACCACCGGTTTACCGTCTGTCTGAGCCATCTGTCTTGATTGTCCGCCAGTTTAACATCCGCCGGTTTATCAAGTCCCGGCCGATTTACGACTCCGGCCGGGTCATTCCGCGGGGTATATCCCCGACAAGAGCCCTGGCCAGACTATGGTCAGGAAGGTTGGGATGCGGACGACGAAGAAATTCAACGCCCACCCATCACCCACTTTGTAGCCACTGTCGATGATTTAACCGACATGCTCGACTTTGACTCCGAAGACATCGGCGGTATGGACGGCGATGCGGAGGCGACCAAGAACCGGCGCCCACGGGGCGCTGGAAGGCCACCTCGTCATATGACATATACATGGTGGACATACCAAAAAGATGGGAACGGCGATTGAACAGCGCGGATGACCCCTCAAGAAACAACCCAAGCGCCCGGCGTCGTGGCGCCGCTCTAAACCCGCCAAAGTAAAAGCAGCGATTCCGCACGGGAGATAATAACACCGGACGGTGCGAAGACAACCCCTCCAGCGGGACTCGGCGCGGAGGAGGGAGAAGCAAGTCCGCACGGTCTGCAGCGAGAAAGAGAGGTAGAGGGCGATAATTATCGCCCCCTCCGAAGGCGAGGCAAGCCTCGGCGACTTAATTCGTCGTGCCTGAGGATCCTACCGAACAGGAGCGTTTCAAATGCAGGCTTATGGCCACGGCAAGCAGCCTCAAGAAAAAGCAGCAGCAGCTTAGAGCTGACCAAGACTTGCTAGCTGACGGATGGACTGAAGTCCTTACAGCCGAAGAGTATGAACTCGAACGCCCCTCCAAGAGATACCCCAAACGCAGGCTGCTACCCCAATTAGAGGAAGCAGCACCCAAACCTACATCACCAACGCATGATGCGGCCGACCGGCCACCCCATGGTCGCGACAGAGAGGCCTCTAGAACCTCCATTCAAGCCGTACCCCGGCGTCGCTCGAAAAGTACCAAGGCATCGGGAAAGCAGCGGACTGCGAGACATATTGGAGGACAAGGCAAGGCAAACAAGATCGATCTACGGATCGCGTGGGCGCCCCACGACACTGTAACGCCCGGATAATCTTGCTACAGTAATCCCACGCTAATCATGCCATGTCATCCTGATTACTGTTGCTAAACGTCCATTAGTTCAAACCGCGTCAAATTCAAATTCAAACAAATGTCAAACGACAAAAGTTTTCAAATATTGAAACAAAATGTTCGGGCAGTGCCAAAAATGGCATAGGTAATTATAGTAAAGAAAACACACATTTATAAAATACTTAAATGCCCTAAGTTGAATTAAAACAGTAAAGAAAATAAATAAAAGAAAAGAGATAAAAAAACAAAAACAAAAGACAAACAAAAAATAGAAGAGAAGCCCCCCCGGGCTTCGGCCCAGCTGACCAAAGGCCCAACTGGGCCACCACCAGGCCCCAGCCGGCCACTCCCCATCCATAACCCCCCCCCCCACGACACCCGAAACCCTAACCCATTCCCCACTCGCTCCCACTCCCCCTCTCCTGATCCGATCTGGATCGGGATCGATCCGCAGCTTTCGACCCCGGCGTGGCGATCTCCCGTCTACGCCTGGATCGCCGTTGCCTACTGTCGTCATGGCCTCCTCGCCCCTCCTCTCCGTCGCCAAACCGCCTCCCAGCGCCACGGTGCCGCCTCGTCATCCTCGTCTCCTCCTCGCCTCGACGCCCTTGGCGGAAGCGCCTCTGCCACGGCCACCTCGTCACCCGTCGCTTCGCCCGAACCCGTCGATGCCGTCTTTGCCCGCTTGAAGGCCTCACCGTCGTCGGACCACCCTGCCGTCGCTGCTCGTCGCCATGAACTCCTCCGCCCCGTCGCGCCAGCCCCGACTCCTCCTCGAGCAGGCTTTGCTCAACTACAGGGCTCGGTGAGCCCCGTCCTCCCTCTCTCCCCTCGTTCTCTGACGCCGGCGCCGTCCACCGCGCACCGACCGCGCTCGGCCCTGCGGCTCGCCATGGTCCTCCGCCCCCTTTGCACACCCATTTGCCGTCCCTCGACCGCGACTCACTGCCCGTCAAGGCTCACTGCTGCCCAAGATCCGTCCCCACGGCCACCTCGCACCATCCTGCCACCGCCTGGCGGCGCCTCTCATGCGACCCGGTTGGCCCGCTGCGCCTTTGGTCGGCCATCTGTCGATCTAGGTGAGCGCCAGACGGCGGGCGCCCACGCCGTCGTCACACTCCGTTGGCCCCTAGGCGATGACATGGGGGCTCACCTTTAAAACGAAAATGAAAAAAAAAGGAATTAAAAAAATAAAAATAAAATAAATAAATAGATAATAATAATTAAATTAATTAATTAATTAATGAATTAATTAAGTTAATTAATCACAATTAGATTAACCTAATTAACTGTTAGTTAATTAATCAAACAATGACAGTGGGGTCCACCCCCTAATTAATTATGATTAGTTTAATTAATCTGTTAATTAAAATGTGTCACTGACCAGTGGGACCCACTAGTCAGGTTGACCAGTCAACTCTGTTGACTGCTGATGTCAGCATGATATCATGCTGATGTCGTTAAATCATTTTCGAATTAATTAAATAATTAATTAAATTCCAGAAATTAATAAAATCTTTAGAAAATCATATCTTTTAATCCGTAACTCGGATTAAAATATTTTCAACATGAAAGTTGCTCAGAACGACGAGACGAAACCGGATACGCAGCACGTTCGTCCACCACACACCCCTAACATATCAAACATGCAACTTTCCCCCTCCGGTTCATCTGTCCGAAAACGCGAAACACCGGGAATACTTTCCCGGATGCTTTCCCCCTTCGTCGGTATCACCTACTACCGCGTTAGGGCACACCTAGCACCGCGTATTGCCTCGTTATGTTTGTGATACTTTGTTGGCTCCGTATTTACTATTTCTTCCCCCCTCTTCTTCCCCGGTAGACCCCGAGACCGGCGATGATGCCACCGAAATACGACTACATCGACGACGAACCCTTCTCTTGCGAGCAACCAGGCAAGCCTCCCTTTGATCACCGAGATATCGCCTACTCTTCTCTATACTGCTTGCATTAGAGTAGTGTAGCATATTCTCGCTTTCGATTAATTCTATCTTGCTGCATAGCCTTTGTCCTTGCTACTCTGTTTTTTTACCTTTACACCTATCCCTCTTGCCTAGTATAGGATGCTAGTGTTCCATCGGTGACCCTACACTCTTGTCCTGCGCCATGCTATACTCTTTGGGCTGTGATCACTTGAGGAGGTGATCACGGGCATATACTATATACTTTACCTTTGTTACATTACATGTGATCTTGTTAGGAGATGGGAAATTTGAAAGACGGTGGCTCCATCCCGATGAGAGGTGGGCACGGGTTCCCGACGGCCCCCGACTGTTACTTTGAGGCGGAGCGACAGGGCAGGTTAAGACCACCTAGGAGAGAGGTGGGCCTGGCCTGGTCGGCGTTCGCGGATACTTAACACGTTTAACGAGATCTTGGTATTTGATCTGAGTCTGGCCATTTGGTCTATACACACTAACCATCTGGCGGGAGTAGTTATGGGTATCCGGCGTCGTGGTATCACCGGCACTTCGTGACGCTAACGAATCGAGCGGGCGCTTGGATTGGAACGTAAGCCTGCTCTTGTATTAAGGGGATAGTTCTACTTCCGGCCGCCCATAGCGTCTTGGTGTGCATTGGGCGATGGGCCCCGGACCCACTGTAGCGCTTAGGTTTGAACCGAGCGTCTTGGCCTCTCTGTTGTGCCTAGGTGGGGCTGCGGCGTGTTGATCTTCCGCGGCCGGGCATGACCGAGGAAAGTGTGTCCGCCAAATGGGATCAAGCGTGTTGGGTTATGTGGTGCACCCTGCGGTGAAGTTAATCTATTGAATAGCCGTGATCTTGATAGCAGGATGACTTGGAGTTGTACCTTGACCTTATGACAACTAGAACCGGATACTTAATAAAACACACCCTTCCAAGTGCGGATACAACCCGGTGGTCGCTCTCTCTCGGGGTTACGAGGAGGGATCGTCGGGTAGGATTATTGCTATGTGATACTACTTGGAGGACTTGATCTATTCTACGCTACGCTGCGCAAAGCGGAGGCTGCGAAGCGTAGTCTTGACGGGACTAGCTATCCCCTCTTATTACGGCATTACGCGATTCGGTCCAGCGATATGGCCCTTTACACATATATCCATGCATATGTAGTGTAGCTCCTTGCTTGCAGTACTTTGGATGAGTACTCACGGTTGCCTTGTTCCCCTTTCCCCTTTCTTTACCCGATTGTCGCAGCAGACGATGGAGCCAGGCGACGCCACCGTCGATGGCGACTACTACACCGGAGGTGCCTACTACTACGTGCAGTCCGTCGGCGACCGAGTAGTTAGGAGGATCGAGCGGGAGGTCTGCGCCTCTTTCGATCTGTATCCCGGTTTGTGCTAGCCATCTTATGGCAACTTGTTTAACTTATATACGTACTCAGATATTGTTGCTTCCGCTGACTTCGTCTATGATCGAGCACTTGTATTCGAGCCCTCGAGGCCCCCGGCTTGTATTATGATGCTTGTATGACTTATTTATGTTTTAGAGTTGTGTTGTGATATCTTCCGTGAGTCCACGATCTTGATCGTACACATTTGCGTCTATGATTAGTGTACGATTGAATCGAAGCGTCTGAGATTGGTATCGAGCCGACTGCCTGTAGGAATCCCCCTTCCACACTCCTTGGCCGAAGTCGAGTGAAGACTTTACAAAACTTTTACTAACTTGGCTGTGTGGCCCATGGGCCCACGTCGCCATTGGGTGGTATTAGGATCTTTTACTCCTCGATCTTTACTCTGGGACTCTGAGCTCTCTTCTATTCGGGTTAAATGATTTTGCTAAAAAAAACTAACTATAGGTTCTCGCAAGTACTTTCTCCCGGAGAGCCACTTGTTACCGATGACCGCTTTGCACTGTAAGATTCGAAGATACTCTACGATGTGCTCTCGAGACTATGTGCCATCGCTTTTGCCATTCACTTCCATCGATAAATCCTCCGGATAACTACTTACACCTATCGTTCATATTGTCATCCCGATTGCTCTTGTTATTACAAGATGTCCTGAAATACTCTTCGATATTCCGAGAATTCTTTACGCTTCGCCCTGCAGTTCCTTGCTGCATGAATACCCCTACGGATAATTACTCGCGCTTGCAGTATCCGTTAAATCAAAGTTGTTCATGTGTTTCACAAAATACATTCAAATACTACCCGATCTTCCGAAAATCACGAGCAGCCTATTGCTCTTGAAATTCTTGCTTGCTTGCATTATGATTAATCCCATAAGTCTCGTAATCTTAATGGCATACCTTGTCATTATCATTTTGAGTCTGTTGATTCAATATGTTGCGAATTCTCGCAATCCTCAAATAGATCCTAGAATTCATCCTTCCGGCTCAGGCGTCATTTTGAACATGAGCTGGTTCTCGACCAAACTATCTCGTAAATCGATTGTGCCTCTGGTATATTCAATTGATCCATCCTTGATCAGAACGTCTGCTTCTGATCCTTTGTTTTGGAAATCATAATTCCTTTGCATTTAAGCTGTGAATTATTCAGATGCTTCCATAACCTGTTGCATTTGCATTCCTTCCTCTACTGGATGAGTATCGATACTCACATCAGATCCTTTGTGGACCATCAAGTCCTTTGTGGGATTGTTATCCGACAGCGTCCTTCACATTTGATCACTTTGTGAGTTCTTCCCCTGATACATAATGCCTTTGTTAAGTTGTATCCTCTGCTTGGCCAACCATGCTCTGCTTTCGGGCTTGTGTTATTTACTCTTGAAACTTGTGGTATGTGTTTCTAAGAAGCCCCTATGGGTTGAACATATGCCTTCTCTAAACCGTGTGAACCCGAAAGTTTTCATGAGTCATACTCTTCTGGTATTTTGCTAGATAAAATTTCAACAATACAACTTCATCGAACGCGAGAAGTGGATGAAAGGTTATGCATTGGAGAAGTGGGAGTCGACCTTGAACTTTATGTTCATGCCCATGGACACGATGTACATCTTCTCATCGAAGCTTCTTTTAAAATTAATTATTCCCTTGATATAAGTTCATCTTATATCTGGGGTCCGGCCTTTTACAATAGTGGCTCCGACCATGTTCTCCTTTAAATACCATTTTCGTTGCAAGTGTAAGCACTTGTCTTCTGTGGATCAATACCCCGGTCCAACCTCTACTTTGATCCGTCTTCGAGTATTACCCCCTGGTATTTCGAGATTATCTTAGAACTGCATAATTTCTTATGAGTTCTTCATCAAGTACTACATACTCACCGATTAGAATTTTTCATGGGCTCGGAGTTATTAAACACTCAAAGACACCGATAACTGAACCGAGTCTGCATTTCGGTTCAACGACACTTGATAATCTTCTTTAAGTACGAGTTTGTACCCGATCACGCCATTCCTAGCCTGATCGGCCATATCATTATCGTGCAACTTTTAAGCGTGCTACCTGGTCCTTCCCGGAGCAAAGTTTTCGACGATGAGCTAAGCTTACGTAGACTTTGCTCATCATATCGTTCCATCTTGAACAACAAACTTGATCTCGAGTTTGTGTCCTACTCGTGGTTCCAATAACCCTTTGCTTCATCATTCGTTTGACTTGATGTCATCGTCGATCGATTACATCTTCCTGAAATGTCTCGACAAATGTGTCGTGATCATCATTAGTATTCCGAGCTTTTCCAAGATATCAATTGAATTCATGATGAGAGATACCATCCTTGCCTTGATGATTTTTGTTGTCATCGACCACTTTATTGCCTTCCCTCCAACACAAACTTGTTCTAAGTTTTGTGTTGTACCTTGAGTTCCTTGCTATCCAACTTATGTTATGATCTACCATGGAGTATTACCATCTTTGATGTCAGGAATGTTGTGAGGATTGCTCCACCTCTTAAGAAATTCTTGCTATAATGATACTTCTCACCATCACCATTCTTTCTTGGTCCTCGTGTTGATTCCAACCGGGTACCCACAAGTGAACGGTGTTGGTTGGATTCTGCACTTCTAGCAACCCTATTGCTTTGGAGTTAATGATTGATAATTCGTTCTTAGCCTATCGGTTGCTGAACCACCATTCCGACGTTGATCATGCTACTGTAAGCCCACATTACGGTTGCACCATTCAACAGATGTTTAATTGGGTGTGTTTTTCCTTGTTCACATACTTGTGGAAATGCATCCTTTTGGAGACCTCGATGAATTGTCGCTGAGATCATCAGCTACCATCTTATCCCTTCATGGGTTTAATGATGAGCTCCTATTTGAACTTCGCTTCCGTAGTAGATTCGAGAATCTTACAATGTCATCTCGTCAATTTGTTTTGCACCTTTCCTTCTCGGGCATCCACGAGTCCAAGGTATCCTAACACCGATCAGATCTGAATCTCGGTCGAGATATGATGGTTGGAACATTTTTCAAGAGTTATAACCTTTGGTCTTTTATGACCCGGTAACATGATGTCATGCCTAGCACCCCTTTCGGTGGAGGACCTATCGTTATAATTTCTTTTGCAAGGACAACCATTCTTCCTGGAGGAAATGGTAAGACCTATTTTATAAGTTGTTCCTCGTGGATCCTTTTTGTTTTCAAAGTTTGATCTTCCTGTTGACCATCTCAATGCTATCTCGAAGCATGTCTGTGGTACTCCGATTTTCGACAAGAACATTTGAAGCCCAATGCTAAATGTTTTCTTGCTCAATTATCCAGACACCATTGTATGGGTAATACCATGAAATCCCTTCCCCTTACCTTAATGGTTTTCTACTTTCTATCCTGTCATGTACATCATGCTCCGCTTGTCCTTGGAAAGGATATACCCCTGAAATAGGTGTTCAAACACATTCCCCTTTCCATTGAGTTGTTAATCTGATAAACACCTTTTCCTTTCCATTGTTTTGTCTAAAATTTCTGGTGATCATTATGAACTAAGCAGTATTAATCCCCTGCTTATGTTAACACCTCAGAGTGCAATTACATCGATGAGCCTGTTACTTTTGTTGATGACATTCCGGTAGCCACCGATGGACGAGAACCTTGCCTATTGGTCCGCCTCGTTCAACGAGCAGGAAAATGGTTCTCTTCGTCCCTCGCCCTTGGTACCGACGTGGTTGCCGACATAATCGACAGGCTAGCCTCTGACATGCCTTGCTTGCATGACCATGCAACATGTCGCTGCCCTTCTTACTTTAACCCACATGGTGGGCCCATAACCCACAGTTTCACAGGATCAAAACCTGACTCACCTGCACAATCCTGTTTATAATGGTTATTCCCCATGCTTGGCTTTGTATTTAATTCACAGGCCGCCTGCCTGGTGATATATTATGGTATCAAACGCAATACTAATTCTCATTGCTTTGAACCCTCTTTCACTGCCGTTTAAGGCAGCGAGCGATTGCCTAAGCGCTTGAAACTTCTATTTTGCACCTCCTCACTTTACTCTCGATAATTTCTTAAGTTTCAATTCGAGAGTTACTATTAAATCACCCTCACGATGTTCTCTACGAGATCGTGACCTTGTAGAGGTCAGTTCCTTGAAGATAACCTTGATCATTTTTCATAAGTACGATGAGACCCGAAGAAAGGATGAAGACTTCATCATGACGACCTAAAGCGAGAGAAATGAAGACATCAACAAGAGGGTTCAACCTCTTCGAGAAGAGCAACCAAGACCGAGAAGATCCGTTAGATTTTCCGTAACCCAATTCCTCCCCCCTTACTCCCCTCCTAAATCTCGGGACGAGATTTCTTGTAGTGGAGGAGATTTGTAACGCCTGGATAATCTTGCTACAGTAATCCCACGCTAATCATGCGACGTCATCCTGATTACTGTTGCTAAACGTCCGTTAGTTCAAACCACGTCAAATTCAAATTCAAACAAATGTGAAACGGCAAAAGTTTTCAAATATTGAAACAAAATGTTCGGGCAGTGCCAAAAATGGCATAGGTAATTATAGTAAAGAAAACACACATTTATAAAATACTTAAATGCCCTAAGTTGAATTAAAATAGTAAAAGAAAATAAATAAAAGAAAAGAGATAAAAAACAAAAACAAAAGACAAAAAAATAATAGAAGAGACACCCCCCGGGCTTGACCCGGTGACCAAAGGCCCAAGCTGGAAAACCACGGGCCCCACGTCCTCCCCATCCATAACCCCCCACGACACGAAACCCTAACCCATTCCCACTCGCTCCCACTCCCCTCTCTGATCCGATCTGGATCGGGATCGATCCCAGACTCGACACCCGGCGCCGGCGATCTCCCGTCTCGCCACTGGATCGCCCGTTGCTGCTTTGTCGTCATGGCCTCCTCGCCCCTCCTCTCCGTCGCCAAACCGCCTCCCGGCGCCACGGTGCCGCCCGTCGTCTCGTCTCCTCCTCGCCTCGGCGCTTGAGCGCCTCCGCCACGGCCACCTCGTCGTCACCCCGTCGCTCGCCCCGAACCCCGTCGATGCCGTGCTGCCGCCCGAAGGCCTCACCGTCGCCGGACCACCCTGCCGTCGCTGCTCGTCGCCATGAACTCCTCCGCCCCGTCGCGCCAGCCCCGACTTCTCCTCGAGCAGGCTTTAATCAACTACAGGGCTCGGTGAGCCCCGTCCTCCCTCTTTCCCCTCGTTCTTCGACGCCGGCGCGCCCATCACAAGACCGACTGCCGCTGCCCCTCAAGCGCCGCCATGGTCCTCCGCCTTTGCACACCTCGCCGCTGCCCCACGACCGCGACTCACCGTCATTCAAGGCCACTGCCGCTCAAGATCCGGCCCCACGGCCACCTCGCCGCCACCGCGCCATCGCCTCGGCCGGGCGCCCATCATGACTCGGTTGGCGGCCCTGGCCGCGCTTTTTAGTCGGCCCTCTGTCGATCCGGGCGAAGGCCAGACGGGTCAAGCGCCAGCCGCCTGCCGCCTGCACCCGTTTAGCCCCTAGGCCAATGACATGGGGGCCCCTGCCCCAGAACGAAAATGAAAAAAAGGAATTAAAAAATAGAAATAAAATAAATAAATAGATAATAATAATTAAATTAATTAATTAATTAACGAATTAATTAAGTTAGTTAATCACAATTAGATTAACCTAATTAATCATTAGTTAATTAATCAAACAATGACGATTAGGGGTCCACCCCTAATTAATTATGATTAGTTTAATTAATCATTAATTAAAATGTGTCAGCGACGATGGGACCCACTAGTCAGTTGACTACCAACTCTGTTGATTTGCGATGTCGACATGATATCATGCTGATGTCATTAAATCATTTTCGAATTAATTAAATAATTAACTAAATTCCAGAAATTAATAAAATCTTTAGAAAATCATATCTTTTAATCCGTAACTAGGATTAAAATATTTTCAACATGAAAGTTGCTGAGAACGACGAGACGAACCCGGAAACGCGGCCCGTTCGTCCACCACACACCCCTAGCATATCAAACACGCAACTTTCCCCTCCGGTTCATCTGTCCGAAAACGCGAAACACCGGGAATACTTTCCCGGATGCTTTCCCCCTTCGTCGGTATCACCTACTACCGCGTTAGGGCACACCTAGCACCGCGTATTGCCTCGTTATGTTTGTGATACTTTGTTGGCTCCGTATTTACTGTTTCTTCCCCCCTCTTCTTCCCCGGTAGACCCCGAGACCGGCGATGATGCCACCGAGTACGACTACATCGACGACGAACCCTTCTCTTGCCCGAGCAACCGGGCAAGCCCCCTTTGATCACCGAGATATCGCCTACTCTTCTCTATACTTTGCTTGCATTAGAGTAGTGTAGCATATTCTTGCTTTCAGTTAATCCTATACTGCTGCATAGCCTGTCCTTGCTACTACTGTTGTTACCTTTACCTGCTATCCTACTGCCTAGTATAGGATGCTAGTGTTCCATCAGTGACCCTACACTCTTGTCCGTCTGCCATGCTATACTACTGGGCTGTGATCACTTCGGGAGGTGATCACGGGCATATACTATATACTTTACACTGTTACATTACATGTGATATTGTTCGGAGATGGGGGCTGAAAGGACGGTGGCTCCATCCCGGTAGAGGTGAGCACAGGTTCTGACGGCCCCGACTATTACTTTGTGGCGGGCGGCAGGGGCAGGTTGAGACCACCTAGGAGAGAGGTGGGCCTGGCCCTGTCGGCGTTCGCGGATACTTAACACGTTCAACGAGATCTGGGTATTTGATGCGAGTGCGGCCATTTGGTCTATACACACTAACCATCTACGCTGGGAGTAGTTATGGGTATCCGGCGTCGTGGTATCGGCCGAAGCACGCCGTGGCCTTGTGGCCCGAGTGGCGCGCGGATTGGAACGTAAGCTTGCTCTTGTATCAAGGGGCTAGTTACGCTTCCGGCCATACACGCAACATGCAGTGTGCATTGGGCGATGGGCCCAGACCCTGTGCGCTTAGGTTTAGAACCGGCGTCTTGGCCTCTCTGTTGTGCCTAGGTGGGGCTGCGGCGTGTTGATCTTCAGCGGCGGGCATGACCCGAGAAAGTGTGTCGGCCAAATGGGATCAAGCGTGTTGGGTTATGTGGTGCACCCTGCGGTGAAGTTAATCTATTCGAATAGCCGTGATCTTGATAACAGGGCGACTTGGAGTTGTACCTTGACCTTATGACAATTAGAACCGGATACTTAATAAAACACACCCTTCCAAGTGCCAGATACAACCCGGTGGTCGCTCTCTCTCAGGGTTACGAGGAGGGGATCGTCGGGTAGGATTATTGCTATGTGATACTACTTGGAGGACTTCAGTCTATTCTCTGCTACACGCTGCAAGGCGGAGGCTGCCAGAAGCGTAGTCTTCGACAGGATTAGCTATCCCCCTCTTATTCTGGCATTCTGCGATTCAGTCGCGATATGGCCCTTTACACATATATCCATGCATATGTAGTGTAGCTCCTTGCTTGCGAGTACTTTGGATGAGTACTCACGGTTGCCTTGTTCCCCCTTTCCCCCTTTCTTTACCCGATTGCTGCAACCAGCCGATGGAGCCCGAGGGCGACGCCATACCGTCGATGGCGACTACTACACCGGAGGTGCCTACTACTACGTGCGATCCAGCCGGCGACCGGGAGTAGTTAGGAGGATCGAGCGGGAGGCCTGCGCCTCTTCGATCTGTATCCCGGTTTGTGCTAGCCATCTTATGGCAACTTGTTTAACTTATATGCGTACTCAGATATTGTTGCTTCCGCTGACTCGACTATGATCGAGCACTTGTATTCGAGCCCCCGAGGCCCTGGCTTGTATTATGATGCTTGTATGACTTATTTATGTTTTAGAGTTGTGTTGTGATATCTTCCCGTGAGTCCCTGATCTTGATCGTACACATTTGCGTGTATGATTAGTGTACGATTGAATCGGGGGCGTCACAGACACGTGACGATAACCGCCACGTCGGATACAACAATTCCGGCCGGGCCGAACACAGTAGACAAAGCTCACTTGAGCTGTGTCATGATATAGCTCAATACAGAGGCGCCGCACACCCACTATGCTTCACAGATGAAGTAATGGATCATCAAATCCCCGAGGGTTTCAAACCCGTAAACATCGAATCATACGATGGCACAACAGATCCTGCTTGATGCGGATCGAGGACTATCTCCTCCATATCCACATGGCCCGCGGTGATGATCTACATGCTATCAAATACCTCCCACTCAAGCTTAAAGGACCAGCTTGGCATTGGCTCAACAGCTCGCCAGCAGAGTCAATCGGTTGTTGGGAGGACCTGGAAGCTGCATTCCTTGATAACTTCCAGGGCACATATGTGCGACCACCAGACGCCGATGACCTTAGCCATATAATTCAGCAGCCAGAAGAATCGGCGGACAATTACGGACGCGGTTCCTAACAAAGAAAAATCAGATCGTCATTTGTCCGGATGCGAGCGCTTAGCAGCCTTCAAACACAACATCCATGACGAGTGGCTAGCCCGGCACCTAGGACAGGAAAAGCCGAAATCCATGGCAGCCCTCACCACAATCATGACCCGCTTTTGCGCGGGAGAGGACAGCTGGCTAGCTCGAAGCAACAACTTGGCCAAACACCCTGATAGTTCGGATACAAGGATAGCAATGGTAGGTCGCGTCGCAACAAGCATAAACGCCGCATTAACGGTGATAATACTGAAGATACGACAGTAAATGCCGGATTCTGAGGCTCTAAACCCGGTCAGCGGAAGAAGCCATTCAAAAGAAATACCGGGGCCCGTCCAACTTGGACCAAATACTTTCGATCGCTTATGCGGATACATGGCACCCCGAAAAACCAGCCAACCACACCAACAGGGATTGTTGGGTGTTCAAGCAAGCAGGCAAGCTAAGCGCCGAAAACAATGACAAGGGTCTGCATAGCGATGACGAGGAAGAGCCCTGGCCGCCGAACAATCGAGGACATAAGGGCTTTCCCACACAAGTGCAGACGGTGAACATGATATACGCAACCCACATACCCAAAAGGGAGCGGAAGCGCACACTAAGGGGCGATCTGTGATGGAGCGATCGCCCGAAGTTCAACCCATGGTCTTCTGCCCGATCACCTTCGATCGAAGGGACCACCCACTAGCATCCGTCACGGCGGTTTTGCCGCATTGGTTCTTGACCCAATTATTGACGGATTTCACCTCACTGAGTCTGATGGATGGCGGTAGCGGCCTGAACCTGCTTTATCGGGATACGGTAGCGCCAAAATGGGCATAGACCCCCTCAAGGATTAAACCCACAAAGATGACCTTTAAAGGCGTCATACCAGGTGTAGAGGCCAATTATGCAGGCTCGATTACACTCGAAGTGGTCTTGGATCCCGGATAACTTCCGGCGAAGAGTTAATCTTCGACATAGTCCCGTTCATGGCGGCTATCACGCACTGCTTGGACGAACCGCATTTGCAAAGATCAATGCGGTGCCGCACTATGCATACCTCAAGCTCAAGATGCCAGACCCTCGAGGAGTAATCACGGTCAATGGAAACACCGAACGCTCTCTCCGAACGGAGGAGCACATGGCGGCCCTCGCGGCGGAGGTGCAAAGCAGCCTCTCACAGCAATTCTTGAGTCCGGCTATTAAACGTCCGGCCACCGTCAAGCACGCCTGGAGTAACCTACAACAAGACCGCCTGGCACGATCCGAGCACGCGTAGCAATCCGGCCCCAACCCCAGCCCTCACAAAACTGCGAAGCGATTACGCAGCGTACATAACTACGCTCTGGAGATACCATGGGCATAAGGGGAGGGGCACGACCACGGCACGCCCAGAATGCGGCTCAACCGCACCAGGGGCTCCCGATTGTGTCATTCTTTTTCTTTTCTTCTTTTTTTACTTTCAGGACTCCATTTTCCAGAAGTCCTGTCCGGCACTAGAATTGCCGAACTCACGATGCAACAGCCAGGGAAGCAGAGTTACGTTGAGTGTCGGTGGTCTCTACTACGAGCATTATACCTGTTTTACATACCATCCGCAGCTTACCCTGGAGGGGACATGTTAAATAGTCCCATACCTTGCTTATCGCACAATTTGTATCGTTCGCTTTTATTTGCAGTTTCTTTTGAATAAACAATACATAGCTTTTGCTTATTATTGCACTCCTTTCTTTATCTATATATATGTTCATTTCATGACATGTTGCACCCGTACACTTTGGTACGGCCAATACACCAGGGGCTTAAGTAACCCAAAAGTATGGTGTGATAAGTCCGAACACTTTCACATGTGCGGCACCCCGAACTTATAGCATTATATGCATCGGCTTCGAATCATGTCTTGGGTCAATAGTTGGGTTTTCCCGGCTCCCATGTTTTGGTACCTTACGTTCCGTTATATCGGCTAATGTAGCGCTGGGAGAACCACTGCGATTGTGCCCCGGTTGAGCTGGGTTGAGCACCTATATGGAGAAAGCTAAAACTGACCGTCATGATAGGGCGAGAGCGATCGCTGTTCGAGAGGTTTTTCGGGTCCCTAAAGACTTATGCCGCTTAGAGCGAGGAGTCGGCATTGTCCGCCAAGGCGTGGATAGCGCCCGAACTCGGTCTTCGAATACTAGGGGCTTCGCGAAATTTAAAATTATAGAATTCTATGGCTAAGTGAGAGTGTTCAAGCACTATAAGTCCGGTTGCCTTATTCGTTGCGTTGAGCGCCTCCTCGACGGACCCAAGAATGGTAACAAGAGCGCTCAAGTTTATCCGAACACCCCAAAGACTTTCGTGGCATGGGGGCTGAAATAACGACTTGCCATCTCTCAAATTTGATAAGCGGCCGCCTGAAGGTAATATTTTAAATTAACAAGCGTTGCTTAGCGCATATGAACAAGTTTTCAGCGTATAGGATAACAAATGTGAGTCTATTAAAAAATTACATCTTTGGAGCACTCATCCGCTATACGGCGGGCACCCTTCAGGACGCCCTCATAGTACATTTCGGTCTTGCATGCTCCTTGCCCTTCGGTGGCCCGTCCGTCACAAGCTTCTCCGCATCCAGCCTGCCCCAGTGCACTTTAGCACGGGCAAGGGCCCGATGGGCACCTTCAATGCAGACGGAGTGCTTGATGACTTCAATCCATGGACAGGCGTCCACCAGCCGCTGCACTAGCCCGAAGTAGCTCCCAGGCATGGCTTCCAATGGCCACAACCGAACTATGAGGCCCTTCATGGCCTGTTCGGCGACCTTGTGGAGCTCGACCAGCTGCTTCAGCTGGTCGCTCAGGGGCACCGGACGTTCGGTCTCAGCATACTAAGACCAGAACACCTTTTCCATCGAGCTCCCCTCCTTGGCGCGGTAGAACGCGGCAGCATCGTATTACACCACGGGGCAGATCTGTGAATGCTCTGGAGAGCTCCGAATCCGGGTAAGTAATA
Source organism: Aegilops bicornis (assembly GCA_021605145.1). Taxonomy (NCBI): domain Eukaryota; kingdom Viridiplantae; phylum Streptophyta; class Magnoliopsida; order Poales; family Poaceae; genus Aegilops; species Aegilops bicornis. The sequence continues at coordinate 700,152,465 of CM038673.1, read as the reverse complement.
GGTAATTCACTTTCACATGCTTGCTTTGCATAAAGAATGCCTTACCCGCCGCTATCTTCTTTAATGATTCAATTTCTTGGAGGCCTTTTTGGGCTTCGGCCTTAGCGGCTTTGGCACTCTCAAGAGCCGAGGCGAGCTCGGACTCTCGAGTCTTCGAGTCACGCTCCAAACTATCGTGTTTTTCCACAAGAGCCTGGAGCTCTTGCCCCACCTCCGCCACCCGCTCCTCCTGCTTCTCTCGCTCGGTGCGCTCCGCGGCCGCTTTGATTTCGGCAGCGGACACCGCTTCCTTCAGGGTCGCCACCTCGTTCGTGGCCCCTACAATACCCACGTTATTCCTGTCATTTTTGCAACGAATCCTTTCTATAAGGTATTTCTTTAATAAGGTATTACTTACCTTCCTTGTCCTCGAGCTGCTTCTTGGCAAGGCCGAGCTCGTTCTCGGACCGCTCGAGGCTCTGCTTCAATGCATTGACCTCTGCAGTCAGTGCGGCAGAGGTCAGCAGCGCAACCTGCATTCCCATATTGACAAACTTATGTTAGACTCCTGCGTATATCTTTTTAGATCCTTTGTCCGGCTTTTCTTTCCGAACACCGAACTAAGCATCAGGGGCTACTATCTATGCGGTAATATTTTTACATATTCTAAACTTACCTCAAAGCCTGTTAGAAGGCTGGTACAGGCTTTAGTCAGCCCGCTCTTGGCGGACTGAACTTTTTGGATCACCACACTCATAACAGTGCGGTGCTCCTCCTCGATGGAAACCTGTTAAGCGCCTCGATAAGCTATCCGGTGCCTCCGGTTGGGCCGGAGGACACCGGCGTCTTACCTTCCTCTGAAGGGCCGCCTGCCGGACTTGAACGGCTGAAGGTTCGGTATGGAGTCCGGACAAGGGTGGGCTTAGAGCCCTGAGGGGTCTCGCTCCCCTCGCGCTGAGTCGGGAGGCTGCCTTGCGGCGCCTCCTCGCCACCTCCTCTTGACCAGGCCCCCTCGGGCCCCACCTCGGCGTCATCCATGGCGTGAGGTGAGGAGGCGGCCGGAAGTGAAGTACTCTCCACTTCCGACGAATTCAGGGACCCGCTCGACGAAGCGGCGAGCTCGTCCTTGGGCGGGTTGCATGATTGTTCGGCATTAGAGAACACTATGCAATGAAAAAAGCCATGGGTATCCGGACACTTACGATCTCGCCAGGGGCTTGGCCCTTGTTGGCCACTCCTCCTCGTCGTTGTTGGCGTTGGTGGAGAAGTTCGGAGGAAGGGTCCTTCCCTTCTTGGACCCTCCCCCCCCCCCCCCCCCAAGTTGGGGCGGCCTTCCTTTTCTTCTCTCCCCCCGCTGGGGGAGAGGCTTCTTTTTCCTCCTCCTCTTCCTCAGAGGAGGATTCCGCCTCAAGGTTGTCGGGCGATGAGTCCGACAGCACCTGGCGCCGGGAGCTCCTTAGAGTTCCCGTGGCCTCCTTATTGGCCTTCTTCTCGGCACCACGTGAGGTGCCGGAGCCCTTCCGTCAATCAGGCGTCCGCTGAGTCTTCGGCAAAGGGGCAGACAGTTAATCTGTCGGGCGTCTTGACCTGTCTGTCAAAGGTTAGGGAGTTTTAGATCCCACATAGAGTCAATCTATGAAAAACAAGAGTCCCATAAAGGGTAAAATAACTTACCTCGATGGCTTGGCTGCGAGCTGAATCCGCGATCTTGATGGCGGATGTAGAACCTCGGCGTATGAACAGCACCTTCCAGGCATCTTCGTACATAGTGTCGAAGAGCCTTTTCAGAGATTGGGTGCTGTCTTGCGGATCGAACTCCCACAATTTGAAGGCCCGTTGTTGGCATGGGAGAATCCGGTGGATGAGCAGCACCTGGATTACGTTGACAAGCCTAAGATTCTTGTCCACCAGGTTTCGGATGCAGGTTTGGAGTCCGGACAGCTCGTCCGAATCCCCCCACATCAGGCCCGTCTCTTTCCATGATGTGAGCCGCGTGGGGAGGCGGATCGAATTGAGGGGCCGCCGCCCATTGAGAGTCGCGGCTCGGTGATGTAGAACCACCCGATTGCCACCCTTTATGGTCTCCACAAAGGAGCCCTCGAGCCATAGGACTTTGGCCATCTTGCCAACCATGGCACCTCCGCACTCCGCTTGGCGGCCGCCCACTACCTTCAGCTTGACATTGAAGATCTTCAGCCATAAGCCAAAGTGGGGCTGGATGCAGAGGAAGGCCTCGCACACGATGATAAACGCTGAGATGTTGAGGATGAAGTTCGGGGCCAGATCGTGGAAATCCAGGCCGTAGTAGAACATGAGCCCCCGGACAAATGGGTGAAGTGGAAAACCTAGTCCGCGGAGGAAGTGGGTGAGAAACACCACCCTCTCATGGGGCCTAGGGGTTGGAATGAGATGCCCCTCGTCGGGTAGCGGTCTTGGCGATGTTCTGGACAAGTATCCGGCCTCCGCAGCTTTTCGATGTGCCCCTCCGTGGCGGAGGAGGCCATCCACCTGCCTCCGCTCCGGACATAGTTGGAGAAGGTTGAGGTGGGATGTGCGGACTTAGGCGCTGGAGCTCGAGTCTTGTGAAATGGATTAGCAAAGGAGGAAGAAGGCGTGGGTGAAAAGGTGGATCCTTATCCCCTTATATGGACCAGACGAAGCTATCGTCCCCACCAACTGGTAAAACTCGCTTATCTCCCAAGCGCCGTAATCAATGGCGCGGATGGGTTACCCACGTCTGTATTGATGGGAATCCCAGAATAAGGGGGCACGATCTCCGCTTTGATAAGAAGTGCCAAGGAAACCGCCTCGCTAAACGCGCTAAGGTGGAACAGTAAAAAAACGATTCGTATAAAGGCCTGGCCGTGGTGTGATGTCACGCCGCGGAATACGTCAGCAGATCTGTGCAAAAGTTATTCTCTCTACGGTAGTATGTGGAACTTGTTTTGCAGAGCCGGACACTATCCTTGTGTTCAAAATCTTCTATGAAGTATTCGGAGGAGGAACCCGCCTTGCAATGCCGAAGACAATATGCGCGCGGACTCGTCGTCATTGAAGCCTGGTTCAGGGAGCTCTTGAGGAGTCCTGGATTAGGGGTGTCCGGATAGCCGAACTATCACCGTTGGCCGGACTCCTGGACTACGAAGAAACAAGATTGAAGACTCTGTCCTTTGTCCGGATAGGACTTTCCTTGGCGTGGAAGGCAAGCTTGGCAATACGGATATGTAGATCTCCTACCATTGTAACCGACTTTGTGTAACCCTAACCCTATCCGGTGTCTATATAAACCGGAGGGTTTTAGTCCGTGGGGCGAACAACAATCATACCATAGGCTAGCTTCTAGGGTTTAGCCTCTACGATCTCGTGGTAGGTCTACTCTTGTACTACCCATATCATCAATATTAATCAAGCAGGAGTAGGGTATTACCTCCATCGAGAGGGCCCGAACCTGGGTAAAAACATCGTGTCCCTTGTCTCCTGTTACCATCCGCCTAGAGGCACAGTTGGGGACCCCCTACCCGAGATCCGCCGGTTTTGACACCGACATTGGCCTTGGTGTCGACAGGCGTGGGAGCGGGCTTGCAATTAAGCATGCCAGCTTGATCGATAAGCCCATGGGCATAGCGCTGCTGATGCAGGAAGAACTCATCTGGCCATCGAACCACCTCAATGCCAAGGAAGTAATGAAGAGGAACCAAGTCCTTCAGGGCAAACTCATCGTGAAGACGAGCAGTGAGCCGCTGGAGGAGCGCGACAGTGGATGCCGTCAGAATGATGTCATCAACGTACAGCAGCAATGATGACCCACAAGTATAGGCGATCTATCATAGTCCTTTCGATAAGTAAGAGTGTCGAACCCAACAACGAGCAGAAAGAAATGATAAGCGGTTTTCAGCAAGGTATTCTCTGCAAGTACTGAAATAAGTGGTAACAGATAGTTTTGTGATAAGATAAATTGTAACGAGCAACAAGTAACAAGAGTAAATAAAGTGCAGCAAGGTGGCCCAATCCTTTTTGTAGCAAAGGACAAGCCTGGACAAACTCTTATAATAGGAAAAGCGCTCCGAGGACACATGGGAATATCGTCAAGCCAGTTTTCATCACGTTCATATGATTCGCGTTCGGTACTTTGATAATTTGATATGTGGGTGGACGGTGCTTGGGTGTTGTTCTTACTTGAACAAGCATCCCACTTATGATTAACCTCTATTGCAAGCATCATAACTACAACAAAAGTATTAAGGTAAACCTAACCATAGCATGAAACATATGGATCCAAATCAGCCCTATACGAAGCAACACATAAACTTGGGTTTAAGCACATCACTCTAGCAACCCATCATCTACTTATTACTTCCCAATGCCTTCCTCTAGGCCCAAATAATGGTGAAGTGTTATGTAGTCGACGTTCACATAACACCACTAGAGGCTAGACAACATACATCTCATCAAAATATCGAACGAATACCAAATTCACATGACTACTAATAGCAAGACTTCTCCCTTGTCCTCAGGAACAAACGTAACTACTCATAAAGAATATTCATGTTCATAATCAGAGGGGTAATAATATGCATGAAGGATCTGAACATATGATCTTCCACCAAATAAACCAACTAGCATCAACTACAAGGAGCAATCAACACTACTAGCAACCTACTAGCACCAATCCCGGACTTGGAGACAAGAATTGGATACAAGAGATGAACTAGGGTTTGGAGATGAGATGGTGCTGGTGAAGATGTTGATGGAGATTGCCCTCTCCCGATGAGAGGAGCGTTGGTGATGATGATGACGATGAGTTCCCCCTCCGGAGAAAGTGTCCCAGCGGAAGCAGCTCTGCGGAGCCCTAGATTGGTTCCATGAGGTTCCGCCTCGTGGCGGTGAGTCTCGTCGAAAGGTTGCTTCTGTTTTTTTCTCATCGAAAGACTTCATATAGGAGAAGATGGGCGTCGGAGAGCCACCGGGGGCCCACGAGGTAGGGGCGCGCCCTAGGGGGGCGCCCCACCCTCTTGAGCGGTGTGGGCCCCGGCCTTCATCTTTGGCGTCGATTTTTCTTTATTTATTTTAAGATATTAAGTTGAGTTTCAGTACTTTTGGAGTTTCGATGAATAGGTCTACAATATTTGCTCCTTTTCCAGCCCAGAATTCCAGCTGCTGACATTCTCCCTCTTCATGTAAACCTTGTAAAATAAGAGAGAATAGCCATAAGTATTGTGACATAACGTGAAATAACAGCCCATAATGTGATAAATATCGATATAAAAGCATGATGTAAAATCGACGTATCAACTCACCCAAGCTTAGACCTCGCTTGTCCTCAAGCGAAAAGCCGATAACAATAAATATGTCCTCATGTTTAGAGGTAGAGGCATCGATAAAAATAAAATCTGGACATGAAGGCATCATGATTGTTCTCATAACAGCAACATATATAGGTTTTGTCATATGATTACTTATGTTCAAGTGATGATCTTTTCACAATGCAAAGGTATGAATCGGAAACCTTATTGAGCACCAACAAATTATAACCTCGGTCATTGAAGCAATTGCAATTTATCATAACATCGGAAAGAGTCTATGTCAGAGCTTAAAAGCAAGTCCACATACTCAACTATCATTTAGTCCTTCATAATTGCTAACACTCACGCAATATTTGTGGTTACGGAGTTTTAATTGGATACAGAGAAAGATAGGGGCTTATAGTTTTGCCCCACAACCCTTTACCTCCCCTACATCCGATTAGATATGTATATCATGTTCTTTCCAACATGCTGGGCTTGCCAAAGGATAAAATGAAAAAGTAAAGGTGAAGATCACCGTGACTCTTGCATAAGGTAGAGGATAATAATAAAAGATAGGCCCTTCGCAGAGGGAAGCAGAGGTTGCCATGCGCTTTTATGGTTGGATGCACAAAATCTCAATGCGAAGAAACGTCACTTTATATTGCCTTGTGATATGAACCTTTATTATGCAGTCCGTCGCTTTTATTTCTTCCATATCACAAGATCGTATAAAGCTTATTTCTCCCACACCAATCAATCATACATGTTTAGAGCAATTTTTATTGCTTTACACTGATGACAACTTACTTGAAGGATCTTACTCAATCCATAGGTAGATATGGTGGACTCTCATGGCTAAACTGGTTTAAGGGTATTTGGAAGCACAAGTACTATCTCTACTTGGTGCTTTGAGAATTTGGCTAACATGAGGAGGAAAGGCAAGCTCAACATGTTAGAGGATCCATGACAACATACTTTATCTCAGATATAAGAAAACATAACTCATTATGTTGTCTTCCTTGTCCAACATCAACTCTTTAGCATGTTGTATTTTAATGAGTGCTCCCAATCATAAAAGATGTCAATGATAATATATCTATATGTGAAACCTCTCTTTCCTTATTACTTCCTATTAATTGCAACGATGACCAAAGCTATATTTGCCAACTCCCAAAAACTTTTAATCATCATACTCTTTCTATGTGAAGTCATTACTCTCAATAAGATCAATATGAACTCTTTGTTTCTTTATATTCTTTCTCTTCTTATCTATTCTTTATTCACCCAAGATCATGGCAAAATAATCAAGCCCTTGACTCAACAATAAACTTTATTATATAGCTCACGGACTCGATTACATAGAGAGATCATAAAGCAAAACTCAAAACTAGATCATGCCATAAACTTTATTCTACTAGATCAAGATACTACTAAAAGGATCGAACTAAGAAAAACGATAAAGATAGGAGTTGTGATGGTGATACGATACCGGGGCACCTCCCCCAAGCATGGCAGTTGCCAAGGGGAGTGCCCACACCCATGTGATTATGCCTCCTTTTTTGTTGGTGAAGGAAGTGGAGGTGATGGATAGTCGCACATCGAGCGTAAGAGGTCCTCCAACTTGCGGATAATCCCCTTGAGTGCAACAATATGCTCCTTCAACAAAATATTTTCACTTGTGAGATACTTGTTTTGAATACGAGCTAACTCAATCATCTTGAAAGCTTCGATTTCAGTTGGGGTGAGAAAGTTGTGATCAAGTTGGAGGGTGTCTTCTGCTGCCGGAGCTTGGTCCTCTGTGGCCTTCTTGATCCTTTAATCCTTGTTGACCTTCATGGGTTCTTCCCTCTTCAGATCTATCTTCATTAGCCAAGCATCGTTGTCACCATTGTTGGAGGAGGGGGACGGCATGATGCCTAGCCTTGAAAACCCTGACAGAAAACAGCTCGAAACAAGAACATGAGAGTTTTGCGTGATACGAGAGTCAAAACCTTCGGGAGAATATATAATGAATTTTTACCGACCAAAATACGTATCGTGCAAGAAAACGGAGTCCGGAGGGTGCACGAGGTGCTCACGAGGTAGGGGGGCACGCCCACCACCCTCGTGGGGCCCTTGTGTCCTTCCCGGACTGCTACTTACTTTATTTTTTTCAAAATATTCCAAAACGGAGAAATATTGCCTTAAAAATTGTTTTGGAGTCGGTTTACTTACCGTACCACATACCTATTCCTTTTGGAGTGCGAAGCAGTGCGGAAAGTGTCCCTTATGTATTCCTCGAGGGTTACGGTTTCAATAATATTGGTTTCAACATTTATTGGATTACCTGAGATATAATGTTTGATCCTTTGACCGTTTACCACCTTCGGATTTGTGCCTTCGAAGTTTTTGATTTTTATGGCACCGGAACGATAGACTTCCTCGATAACGTAGGGACCTTCCCATTTAGAAAGAAGTTTTCCTGCAAAAAATCTTAAACGAGAGTTGTATAGCAATACATAATCACCTACATTAAACTCACGCTTTTGTATCCTTTTGTCATGCCATCTTTTAAATTTTTCTTTAAACAACTTGGAATTTTCATAAGCTTGGGTTCTCCATTCATCAAGTGAGCTAATATCAAATAACCTTTCTCACCGGCAAGTTTGAAATCATACTTGAGCTCTTTAATAGCCCAATATGCCTTATGTTCTAGTTCGAGAGGTAAGTGACATGCTTTTCCGTAAACCATTTTATACGGAGACATACCCATAGGATTCTTATATGCAGTTCTATAGGCCCATAATGCATCATCAAGTTTTTTGGACCAATTCTTTCTAGACCTATTAACAGTCTTTTGCAAAATTAATTTGAGCTCTCTATTGCTCAATTCTACTTGACCACTAGACTGTGGGTGATATGGAGATGCAATTCTATGATTAACGTCATATTTAGCAAGCATTTTACAGAAAGCACCATGAATAAAGTGTGAACCACCATCAGTCATTAAATATCTAGGGACTCCAAACCTCGGAAAAATAACTTCCTTAAGCATTTTAATAGAAGTGTTATGATCAGCACTACTAGTTGGAATAGCTTCTACCCACTTAGTAACGTAATCAACAGCAACCAAAATATGTGTATATCCATTAGAGGCAGGAAAAGGTCCCATATAATCAAAGCCCCGAACATCAAATGGTTCAATAACAAGTGAATAATTCATAGGCATTTCTTGACGTCTACTAATATTACCAATTCTTTGACACTCATTGCAAGACAAAACAAACTTACGGGCATCCTTGAAGAGAGTGGGCCAATAAAAACCGGATTGCAATACCTTATGTGCGATTCTATCTCCGTGGTGGTGTCCTCCATAAGCTTCGGAGTGACACTTGCGTAGGATCTGTTCCTGTTCATGCTCAGGTACACAACATCTAATAACACCATCTACTCCTTCTTTATAAAGATGTGGGTCATCCCAAAAGTAATGTCGCAAATCATAGAAAAACTTTTTCTTTTGCTGGTATGTGAAGCTAGGTGGTATAAATTTAGCAACAATATAATTAGCATAATCATCATACCATGGAGTGCTACGAGAAGTGCTTATGACATTTAATTGTTCATCAGGAAAGCTATCATCAATAGGTAGTGGGTCATCAAGAACATTCTCTAACCTAGATAAGTTATCTGCAACGGGTTTCTGAGCTCCTTTTCTATCAACAATATGAAAATCAAATTCTTGCAGCAGGAGAACCCATCTAATAAGTCTAGGTTTAGCATCTTTCTTTTCCATAAGATATTTAATAGCAGCATGATCAGTGTGAATAGTTACTTTAGAATCAACAATATAGGGTCTGAACTTATCACAAGCAAATACAAGCGCTAAAAGTTCCTTTTCGGTAGTAGCATAATTTCTTTGAGCATTGTCTAGAGTCTTACTAGCATAATGGATAACATTTAATTTCTTATCAACTCTTTGCCCTAGAACAACACCTACAACATAATCACTAGCATCAAACATAATTTCAAAGGGTAAATTCAATCGGTGGCATTTGAACAACAGGTGCAGAGACTGATGCTTTCTTAAGTATTTCAAATGCTTCTGCACAATCATCATCAAAAACAAATGGTGCATCTTTTTGTAATAAATTAGTCAGAGGCCGGGAAATTTTTGAGAAGTCCTTAATGAACCTCCTATAAAATCTGGCATGACCAAGGAAACTTCTTATACCTTTGATGTCCTTGGGACATGGCATCTTTTCAATAGCATCAACCTTGGCTTTATCAACTTCAATACCTCTTTCGAAACTTTGTGTCCCAAGACAATACCTTCATTAACCATAAAGTGGCACTTTTCCCAATTCAAGACAAGATTAGTTTCTTCACATCTCTGCAAAACTTCGATCAAGATTGCTCAAGCAATCATCAAAAGAAAGAACCATAGACGGAAAAGTCATCCATGAAAACCTCACAAATATTTCACAAAAGTCAGAGAATATAGCCATCATGCATCTTTGAAAGGTAGCAGGTGCATTACATAAACCAAAAGGCATACGTCTATAAGCAAAAAGTACCAAAAGGGCATGTAAAAGTAGTCTTTGATTGATCTTTAGCCGACACAGGTATTTGAGAGAAACCAGAATAACCATCTAGGAAGCAATAATGTGTATGTTTGCATAATCTTTCTAGCATTTGATCAATAAAAGGTAAGGGGTAATTATCTTTCTTAGTAGCTTTATTTAATTTGCGAAAATCAATTACCATCCTATAACATGTAATAATTCTTTGCGGGATCAATTCGTCTTTATCATTAGGGACAACAGTAATACCTCCCTTCTTAGGGACACAATGGATGAGGACTTACCCGCGACTATCAACAGCGGGATAAATTATACCTGCCTCCAGAAGCTTGAGTATTTCTTTTCTTACCACTTCTTTCATTTTAGGATTCAAACGTCATTGAGGATCACGAACTGGTTTGGCATCCGCTTCCAAATGTATTTTATGTTAACATAGAGTGGGACTAATGCCCTTAAGATCATCAAGATTATATCCAATAGCGGCACGGTGCTTCTTCAGAGTTTTCAATAATCTTTCTTCTTCATGCTCTGAAAGGTTAGCACTAATAATAACAGGATATATTTTCTTTTCATCAAGATAAGCATATTTAAGATTATCAGGCAGCGGTTTAAGCTCGAGCACGGGATCACCCTTGGGTGGAGGAGGATCCCTAAGATTTCAACAGGAAAATTGTGTTGCATAATAGGTTCTGTTTAAAGAATACTTCATCTATTTCCCTTCTTTCATTCATGAACATATCATTTTCATGGTCTAGCAAATAGTGTTCTAAAGGATCACTAGGAGAATGCGACAATAGAAGCAAGACCAATAATTTCATCCTTACTAGGCAATTCTTCCTCACGATGTTGTTTATTGAATTTAGAGAAATTAAACTCATGAATCATATCATCCAAGCCAATAGTAACAATATTATTTTTGCAGTCTATCTTAGCATTAACAGTGTTCAAGAAGGGTCTACCAAATATAATGGGACAAAAGCTATCTTGTGGAGAACCAAGAACAAGAAAATCAGCAGGATATTTAGTTTTCCCACACAAGACTTCAACATCTCTAACAATTCCCATTGCAGATATAGTATCTCTATTGGCAAGTTTAATTGTAACATCAATATCTTCTAACTCAGCAGGTGCAATTTCATGCATAATTTCTTTGTATAAGTCAATGGGTATTGCACTAGCACTAGCACCCATATCACATAAGCCATGATAACAATGATCTCCTATTTTAACAGAAATAACAGGCACGCCTACCACAGGTCTATGTTTATCTTTAGCACACGGTTTAGCAATTCTAGCAGTTTCACCGTAGAACGTAATAACATGCCCATCAATATTATCAGACAAGAGATCTTTAACAATAGCAATATTAGGTTCTACCTTAACTTGCTCAGGAGGTGTATAGGTTCTAATATTGATTTTACGAACAAAAGTTGAAGCTTTAGCATGATCCTTTATTCTAATAGGGAAAGGTGGTTTCTCAACATAAGAGGTAGGAACAATAGGATCATTATAAGTGACAGTCTTTTCTTCAACTTTAATAGGTGCAGCTACTTTTACTTCTATGGGAGGATGATATTTAAACCACTTCTCCTTAGGGAGATCAACATAAGTAGCAAAAGATTCACGAGAAGAAGCTACTATCTCGAGTCAAGTCCATATTTAGTGCTAAACTTACGGAAAATATCGGTAACCATAAAAGATTTAACACAATCAAACTTAGGTGTCATACCTGACTCCTTACCTTCGTCGAGGTCCCAATCGTCGGAGTTGCGTTTAATTCTATCCAATAAATTCCATTTAAATTCAATAGTCTTCATCATAAAAGAGCCAAAGACAAGAAGTATCGAGCATGGTGCGATTGTTATCGAAAAGTGAGCATAAAAATTATGAAGAATTGTCACTCTTGAGAGCTCATGATTGGGGCATGAATATAACATTGATTTAAGCCTCCCCCAAGCTTGAGCGATGCTTTCTCCTTCGCGAGGCCAAAAATTATATATATAATTGCGATCACGGTGAATAAGATGCATAGGGTAATACTTTTGATGAAATTCCAATTTCAATCTTTTATAGTTCCATGATCTCGTATCATCACATAGCCTATACCATGTCAACGCATCTCCCTTCAAAGATAAAGGGAAGACCTTCTTCTTAACAACATCATCGGGTATACACGCAAGCTTAAATAGTCCACAAACTTCATCCACATAGAGTAGATGTTCATCGGGATGCTTTGTTCCATCTCTGTAAAAGTGTTAGCTAGCAGTTTTTCCATCATACCGAAGGAATTTCAAAAGGAGTTTCATTTTCAATAGGTTCAGTAGGTTGAGGAGCAACTCTTTGCTCTCTTGGACGGGGTGAAGATACCCGAACAAGCCCCTCGAGAGAATTACTTTCCATAGTAACAAGTGATGAGAAAATTTCAGCACACTATATAAATTTTTCCTTACCAAATTCCACCTACCAAAGGCGCTACACTCCCGACAGCGGCGCCGGAAAAAGAGTCTTGATGACCCACAAGTATAGGGGATCTATCGTAGTCCTTTTGATAAGTAAGAGTGTCAAACCCAACGAGGAAGCGAAGGAAATGATAAGCGGTTTTCAGCAAGGTACTTCTCGCAAGTACTAAAATAAGTGGTAACAGATAGTTTTGTGATAAGATAAATTGTAACGAGCAACAAGTAACAAGAGTAAATAAAGTGCAGCAAGGTGGCCCAATCCTTTTTGTAGCAAAGGACAAGCCTGGACAAACTCTTATAATAGGAAAAGTGCTCCCGAGGACACATGGGAATATCATCAAGCCAGTTTTCATCACGTTCATATGATTCGCGTTCGGTACTTTGATAATTTGATATGTGGGTGGACCGGTGCTTGGGTGATGTTCTTACTTGAACAAGCATCCAACTTATGATTAACCTCTATTGCAAGCATCATAACTACAACAAAAGTATTAAGGTAAACCTAACCATAGCATGAAACATATGGATCCAAATCAGCCCCTTACGAAGCAACGCATAAACTAGGGTTTAAGCTTCTGTCACTCTAGCAACCCATCATCTACTTATTACTTCCCAATGCCTTCCTCTAGGCCCAAATCATGGTGAAGTGTTATGTAGTCGACGTTCACATAACACCACTAGAGGCTAGACAACATACATCTCATCAAAATATCGAACGAATACCAAATTCACATGACTACTAATATCAAGACTTCTCCCTTGTCCTCAGGAACAAGCGTAACTATTCACAAAGCATATTCATGTTCATAATCAGAGCGGTAATAATATGCATAAAGGATCTGAACATATGGTCTTCCACCAAATAAACCAACAAGCATCAACTACAAGGTGCAATCAACACTACTAGCAACCTACTAGCACCAATCCCGGACTTGGAGACAAGAATTGGATACAAGAGATGAACTAGGGTTTGGAGATGAGATGGTGCTGGTGAAGATGTTGATGGAGATTGCCCTCTCCCGATGAGAGGAGCGTTGGTGATGATGATGACGATGATTTCCCCCTCCGGAGAAAGTGTCCCCGGCGAACAGCTCTGCCGGAGCCCTCGATTGGTTCCGCCAAGTGGAGGCGGAGTCTCTTCCCGAAAGGTAGCTTCTGATTTTTTTACTAATCGAAAGACTTCATATAGGAGAAGATTGGCGTCGGAGAGCCACCAGTGGGCCCACGAGGTAGGCGGCGCCCGGGGTGGCGCCCCCACCCTCGTGAGCAGGGTGTGGGCCCCCTGGCCTTCATCTTTGGCGACAATTTTTCTATATTTATTTTAAGATATTCCGTGGAGTTTTAGGACTTTTGGAGTTGTGCAGAATAGGTCTCTAATATTTGCTACTTTTCCAGCCCAGAATTCCAGCTGCCCGCATTCTCCCTCTTCATGTAAACCTTGTAAAATAAGAGAGAATAGCCATAAGTATTGTGACATAACGTGAAATAACAGCCCATAATGCGATAAATATCGATATAAAAGCATGATGCAAAATGGAAGTATCAAGCAAGTAGGCCGTGTCAGCTCCGTGATGATACATGAAGAGGGATGCATCAGAGCGAGTCGATGTAAATCCGAGCGTCTGCGGGAAGGCAGCGATGCGCTGGTACCAGGCTCAAGGTGCCTGCTTCGACCCGTAAATGGAACGGGAGAGCAAGCACACATGATCTGGATGCGTGGCGTCGACGAAGCCGGTGGGCTGCTCACAGAACACCTACTCAGCCAGGTGGCCGTGCAAGAAGGCATTGGACACGTCCAACTGATGCACAGGCCAAGCTCGGGACACGGCTAGCTGGAGCACGGCGCGGATCGTGCCCGGTTTAACAACCTAGGCAAATGTGTCGGTGAAGTCCACGCCTGCGCGTTGCCGAAAGCCCCGAACCACCCAGCGAGCTTTATAGCGCTCGAGAGTGCCATCCGGACGAGTCTTGTGCCGAAAGACCCACTTGCCTGTGATGATGTTGGCGCAGGCGGCGAGGGACGAGCTGCCGTGCAGTTCGGCTGTAGCACATCGAACTCTTCACGCATCGCAGCGAGCCAATGAGGATCGAAGGCGGCTCGGTGACGATGGGAGAGGAGACGACTCAGAGGCGGAAGCAGCGAGAAGGTACTCATCGCTCGGGTACGCGTGCTCGGGCGAAGGGTGCCAGCCCGAGAGCGAGTCATCGGGCGGGGCAGCGGGTCCGGAATGGAGGGGGTGATGACGAATAAGAACCCGCCTCCTCTGTGACCGCCGCTAGCGAGGCCCGGCGGTGAAGCGAGGCCATCATGGGCAAGGCGTGGCGAGACCGCCGGCGTGGTCGAGGCCGGGGACGCCAGGGGCGTCGCGGGCACCGAGGGAGGTGCAGCCCCTAGGGCAGCCAACCGGGGAGTGAATCGACCCGTGGTGTTGGGGGCACCCTCAAAGCCGGGAGGCGGCCCAAGAGAAGCACGTGGGCGGCCGTCATCGGGAGCAGGCAAGGCCGCAACATCCGAAGGTACCTGCTGAAACGGAAAAACCATCTCATCAAAGTAAACGTGTCGTGAAGTGATCACCCGATGTGAGATAGGATCATAACAGCGGTAGCTTTTGGTGTTGGGGGGATATCCGAGAAAAATGCAGGCCACAGACCGAGGTGCGAGCTTATGAGGAGTAGTGGAAGCGATGTTGGGATAGCACAGGCAACCGAAGATGCGGAGCTCAGCATAGGAGGGTGGCGTGCCAAACAAGAGGTGATGAGGTGCAAAATTCCTGCGAGTGCGACAAGGACGAATGTTAATGAGTAGTGATCTGTTGGCGGCGATCGGGCCAAAAGCGATGGGGCACGTTGGGCGTGAAAGAGGAGGGTCGAACGCAATCATTGAGAGTCTGAAACCGCAGCGCTCAGCAACCGTTTTGTTGCGAAGTGTACAGGCAAGTGAGACGAAAGATCGTGTCGTGTGTAGCGAGAAGGTTGCGGAGCGCAAGATTATTGAACTCCTTCCCGTTGTCTGTTTGCAACGCATGAATGGGACGTTCAAACTGCGTGGAGACATAGGAGTAGAAAGTGGTGAGAGTGGCAACAGAGTTTGACTTTCGCCGCAACGGAAAGGTCCACACATAGTGCGAAAAATCATCAAGTATGACAAGGTAATAAAGATAGCCCGTGTTACTTGCAACAGGAGAGGTCCAAACATCACTATGAATTAACTCAAACGGATATGATGCGACATGCGAGGAAGTGCTAAAAGGAAGACGGACATGTTTGCCGAGACGACAAGCATGACAAGTGTGATCATCGATCTTATTACACGTGAATGAAAAACTCTGAAGAATATGACTAAGGGTGGCGATGTTGGGATGACCGAGACGAGCGTGCCAAAGGTCCACTCCGGCGGAAAGCGCCATGGGTGCAGCAACGGAGGAGGTAGATGAGTGGACCGGGTAAAGCTCGTCGAGGCTGTCACATCGGTGGAGCACCATCCGGGTACGGGCATCCTTGACAGAAAAGCCAAACATGTCAAATTCAACGGTAACAGGATTTTCATGTGTAAGAGAACGAACGGAAACAAGATTTTTAATGATGTCAGGAGAAACAAGCACATTAAAAAGATATAATGGCATGGAGTTAGAAGGAAAAGTAGCATGGCCGACATGAGTAATGGGCATGGAAGAACCGTCACCCACGGTAATGCGAGCAGCGGTGTGAACGGGGTGAGCGACAAGAAGGTTACCGGGGTTGGCGGCCCTGTGAGTTGTGGCTCCGGTGTCCATATACCAGTCGCCACCGCCAGTGTACTGCTGCGGCGTGGGGGCGGTGTGGAGAGCCGCTAGGAGCGCGGGGTTCCAAGGCGCCGGCGGGAGGGCCGGGGCAGACGGGGCCGACTGAGGCGGTGGCGCCACAAACCTAACGGCCGGAGGCAGCCCATAGGCTGAGGGGCCGTAGAGCGGTATGGGCTGGTACGCCTGAGGAGCCGCGTACAGAGCCTGGTGAGGGGCCGGGCGGGCGCCAAAGGAGCCGGGGACGGGGGCGCGCGGTATAGGCATGGAATACGCATGCACAACCCCCGTCCCACGGGTATCGCTTGGCGGCCTGCGGCGCGTGATGGCTGGCCGGTGGCGGCGCCCGCCGTGGGCGACGGCTGCGGCTTGCCGCTGCTTTGCCACCACCTCGGCGCATGACGCCCGGCGCTGCTATCGCTTTCGTCGAGGCGGAGGGCTCTTGGGCGGTGCCGGGTAGGGGAACCCGGCGTGGCGGCGCCTGGAAGGGGCCCGGGGCGGGCAGCGGCGGTGGAGCCAGGGCGGTGGGCGGCGCACCGCCACGGGTACCGGTGGTGAGGGTCGTGTGGGTGGCCCGGGTGCGCGACATCTGCATCCTCCGCTCCTCTAGCTTCAGGTACGCGACGATCTTGGGGAACGTCGGGTTGGTGATGAGGGGGTTGTTGGAGGCGGCGTTCCCGAAGTCTTCGTTCAGGGCGGTGATGAGGGTGCTGAGGAGAAGCTCATCGGAGACCTTCTCGCCGAGGTCACGGAACTCGTCAACAAGCTTCTTGAGGTGCATGCAATAATCGTCGACAGACGAGTCGAGCTGCTGGCACCCAAAAAACTCGCCGTGCAAGAAAACCTTGCGTTGGAGCGTGTTGCCGGTGAAGAGGTCGTTGAGCTTAGTCCAAATGGCGTGAGCGTCATCGTCAGCGGAGACCACCGTGTGGAAGAGGTCCTTCGAGATGGTGGTGTAGAACCAACGGATAAGAGTGGCGTCGATGGACGTCCACTCCTCATCGTCCTTCATGAAGCGGGAGTCCACGGAGCCATCGATGTGATCCCGGAGATTGTCCTCACGGAACACGAGGGAGAAGTACGTCTTCCAGGCATAGTACGCGGAGGTGAGGTGGTCGAGGACGATGGGAACCCGAGTGAAGATGTTGAGGTCGCGGATGACGACGGGACCGGGGCCTTCGAACGGGTTGGTGCAGCGGCTGCGGGTGGTACCGGTGGAACCGGGGAGGCCATGGCCGAGAGGAGGGTTGCGGCGGCGCGTGGTGAGACGGCGCGACAAGGGAGAAGGCGGCGCGGCTGGTGGCGGCGCTGCTGGGCGGCGGAAGCGCTGGGCGGCGGCGGTGGCACACCGGGCGGCGCTGACAGCGAAGGGACGCAGGCGGCGACGACACGAGGTGGCGGCGGCGGCGACGACGATGGGATCGCCGCGGCGGCGGCATGGGTTAGGGTTAGGATCGCAGGTATGATACCATATTGGAAACGAATGTTTTGGCAATGCTTCACGATGTATTGATCGGTGCAAAGCGCACGTATATATGGAGTACAAAGTGGGCCACAACCTCAACTATACAATGACTAGAAGGTGGGTCAGACTATACAATATACGTGCACAAACCATATATTCAACATCCACACAACCACAAATCATCCCAAGACCAAACCAGCCAGGATCAGTCGACCTTCAGACATCATAGCGTGCAACCTCAACGAGATCCAGGGATCCCTACCCCACTCGCTGTGAGGCGAAGGCAAAAGATCTGCGTGACCAAGAACGAAGCCTGGAAAAACTTATTCAGACACGATGCCACCTGCAATGGCCTTGGTGGCGTCTCCGGGTCAGCCGCACGCAAAGGGAATTCACGGTCGCCTCCTTTACGCCTGTATATACAAGATTCGCTCTTTTCGGGAGTTGCAAACTGAAGCCGACGTGGAGTTTGCTGAAGCTGACTGTACCTAGAGATGAGACCTTCTGTTTGACGCCCGCGGAGGCAACTCATAGGGCCGAGCGCATTGGGCCGGCCCAACAAGTGTCGTTGTACTGGACTATACGTGTCCTGTAACAAAAATCCCTATTTGATGCATTATGCGTAAAAACGTCGTTGTTTCGCACAGGCGATCGTTCGGATTGGGCCGGCCCGTTTAAACATTTTCAACGTTCCAAGTTTTGGAAACCTTCTACAGGTTCCCAGCCGGTTTTTTACGGTTTTGGGAACTTCTAGAAGGTTTCTGAATCGAATATTTATTCTGTTATGTTTCTCTTTTGTTTTTTTTCCTGTTTCTTTCTTCCTATTCTCTCCTTTTTTTTAATTTTCTGTTTATTTTCTCTAGTTTTTTGGTTTTTTGTTTCTTTTATTTTCCATTTCTTTACATTTATCTTTTATTTTCATTTTCATTTTCCTTTATCAAATTTATTTGTAATTTTCAAAAAATGTTTGCATTTTAAAAAAGTTGCTCGATTTTAAATAAATGTTCATGTTTCCAAATTGGGCTTACAAATTCTAAATGATAGAATTTCAAAATTTGTTCACTTCATTTCAGAAACTAAAAAATTGTTCACCTTCTTCAAAAAATATTCACAAAACAAAAAATATCTGGTTTCAAAAAATGACTTTTTAAAAGCATTGTCCACAAATTCGAAAAATATTCACATGTTTCAATTTTGTTCGCAAATACAAAAATCTTTGGGACTTCCAAAAATAGTTTATTCACGAATTCAAAAACTAGTTTGTTCACAAATTAAAAAAATGTTCGCATCTTTAATTTTTGTTCAGAAATTTAAAAATGTTTGAGAACTTAAAAAAATGTTCCTATGTTCCAAATTTGTTCATGTATTCAAAAATTGCTATAGTTTTCAAAAAAATCACAAGTTCTACAAATGTTCATGTTTTTAAAATTAGTCCGCAAATAAAAAATGATTGAGTTTTGTAAATAATATGTTAATATTTAAAAATGTTAAAATTTTGATTTTGTTATTGCTTTTCAGAAAATGTTTTAGTAGTTCATAATTTCGAAAAATATTTTTCATTCAATTTTTGGTGCCTATTTGTTTTCATATTTTTTAGAGTTCCCAAATAATGTTTGTGTTTCAAAAAGTGATTACTTTTATAAAATCACGCTTGAATTTTTTAAAAAAATTATCATATATACTGGGCTTCCATAGTACAGACTAAACCTCAGTTACTACAGTGGCTATGGACTCACTTCACTGGCGAGAGGACTTGTGTTCGATCTCTCGCCCACATTTTTTATTTTATGGAATTTGGCGGAGTAGTTTCATTTTTTGCCCCTGCCGGTAGTTTTCTAATATCGTGCTGCAAATCTTTCACAGTAGCTCGCCAGTCGCTCCCTAGCATATTGCGCTTATCTGTATCAGGTGGCGGGTTCAATTCCTATGGGTAGCTCTCTTTTATTTTTGCGAATTTTCATGCCGCGGAGGACAGAAAATGGGCCGGCCCAGCTGAGCCGCTTCTTGTGCCAAACCGCGACTCTTGCCGCAGTAAGCGGCATATAGAAGGTCCCTGCTGTAGCTTTCAGTTTGCTGTAGCGGCCTTTTTTGCCTGTAGTTTCTTCATGGATTGGTTTTTCTCCTGATTTTTTCTTATTTTTTCTCTTTTTCTATTTTTTCTGTAAATAAATTTATATATAAACATCAATTCAAGATACACACTGAACATAATACAC
Source organism: Aegilops bicornis (assembly GCA_021605145.1). Lineage (NCBI taxonomy): Eukaryota > Viridiplantae > Streptophyta > Magnoliopsida > Poales > Poaceae > Aegilops > Aegilops bicornis. Next base: position 700,132,723 of record CM038673.1, on the reverse strand, counting down.
AATGAACATTTTTGTATCATGTGATGGATTTTTTTAGTATATGACATTCATATTTGAAAAACAATATGTATATATAGGTCGAAATATTTTAAAATTCGCATTAAACATTTTTCATATAAGTTGAGCAATGTTTTAATACATATTGAACATTTGTGTAGTATACACTGCAATTTTATCAAAAACACTGTGACCATTTGCATTATTTGTCGAACAATTTCTAATATATGATGTACATGTTTATAATGCATGGTGAAGTTCTTTTAATATACCGGAACATTTACTTAATATAAGATGAACATTTTTTAACACAGAATGAACTTTGTATAATACACGAAAGCTGAGAAAACGAGAACATAAAAGTCAGGAAAGAAAAGAAATATAAACAATAAGAGAAAAAGGAAAAGGAAACAGAAAATACAGGAAATGACCATGGGCCGGTCCCAAACTAGGGCGTCGGGAGGCCGACGTTTGGCATAGAATTCATGAGCAAACTTTTCAGAGCCCACTTTCTACCTTCTCCTTCATTCAACTTTTTCTGGGCCGGCCCATCTGGGGTGCGAGGTCCCCCTCTTTTTTCTCCTTTCCTTTTCTCTTATGTTTTCTCTTTTTCTTTCCTCTTTACTTTTACACTTTTGTTTGCAATTTTTATTTCAAATTCACGAACACTTTTTGGTTCGTCGGATTCAAAAAATGTTCATCATTTTAAGAAAATGTTCAACAATTCAATAAAAGTTCATCAAATGCAAGTTTTTTGTTTGTCGGACATGAAAAAACGTTCACCAAAATTCAATAGTTGTTCATCCGACCTAAGAAATGTGTAAATTCAAATTTTGTTCATCATTTCCAAAAAATTTTCATCAAATTCAAATTTTTTGATTATCGAATTTAAAAGTGTTCACTCATTTAAAAAATGCTCATTCAATTCAAATTTCGTTCATCATTTTCAAAAATGTTCATCAAATTCAAAGTTTTTGTTCATCGTGTTCAAAAAATGTTCACAAAAATTGAAAAAGTGTTCACCAACCTAAAAAATGTGAATTAAATCCAAATTTTGTCCATCATTTTCAGAAAATGTTCATCGATTTCAACTTTTTTGTTCATCGGATATAAAAAATGTTCACCAAAATTCAAAAAAATTTCACCGATTTTTTTTAAATGTTCATTAAATTCAAAATTCATTCATCGTATTTAAAAAATGTTCACCAACATGCAAAAATTGTTCACTGACCTAAAAAATGTTCATTAGATTCAAATTCTGTTCATCACTTTCAAAAATTGTTCAGTGAATTCAAGTATTTTGCTTATCAGATTTAAAAATGTTCATAAAAATTCAAAAAATTGTTCACTAATTTTAAGAAAATCATTAAATTCAAATTTCGTTCATCATTTTCAAAAAATATTAATTGAACTCAACTGTTTTTGTTCCTCGTATTTAAAAAATGTTCACAAAAATGCAATAAATGTTCACCGAGCTAAATAAATTTCATATTTTCTTCATCATTTTCAAAAAGTGTTTGTCAAACTCAAAATTTGTCCACTGGTTTCAAAAGTTGTTCATGAAATATAAAAAATGCTCATCATTATTATAAAATGTTCATTAAAATTAGAAAAATGTTCATTGTTTTTGAATCGCAAATATTTTCTGAATTCAAGAACTGTTTTTATTACAGTTTTGCAATATGTTTATATTTTAGATGCAATCCCGAATTTTTTAACAGAAAATAAAACAAAAATAGAACATAAAAAAGGAAAAGTTAAAAAAACAAAAACGAAATAAACGGGGCGGCCGCCCAGCGCGTGGGCCGGACCAACTGGGCCCGCTAGGGGCGGGGGTGCGCGCTACCGCGTCTGGGGGGCGCCGCACGCGCCATATAGGTGCTCCCGGATGGCATGGGCAAATTTATGGGAGCATCTGCTGTTGTGGTCGATGGTTTGGTTGATTCGAAGACACTTGAGGCAGTTGCTTGCAGCGAGGCACTGTCTTTGGCTTTTGATTTGGATATTTCAAGTGTCCAGGTGGCTACAGATTGCTTACAAGTTGTCAGGAACATCAGGGAGCAGAACCCATGCAAATATAGCGCAATCATCCATGAGTTCAACGCCAAGAAAAATAAGTTTCAGAGAGTCGAGCTTGGACATGAAATGCGTGTATACAATATGGAAGCACATGCTTTGGTTAAAGCATCCACGTCGTTGGAGAGTGGCCGTCACTTGTGGCTCACCTCCGCACCCCCTATAATTTGTATTCCGGTTGACATTTTGCAGTAAATCTATAGGGTGTTTGACGTAGGGCGAAACCCTAAGGGCCGATCTTTCACGTATGGAGAGGATCCCTACGAGGAACACGAAGAACGAGCGGAAGAACACGAGGAAAATCACGGGGGAATACAAGAGAAACACTCAACCGACACGAATATGATCACACAAGTGCTAGATCATCGAGGCACAAAGTAAAACGAGATCCAAAGTCAACAAGGGACGATACAAGAGTAACCGTTCTTCTCCGTGAGGAGGTCTTGATTGTCTTCTCCGGATGGAGGCCTTGAATCTGGGTGGATCTTCTCCGAAGAGGTGCGGTCCCTCACGAGGAGTAGATCCGGTACGGATGAGCAATGCTCTATCTCAAATGAGCTAAACCAATGCTAACCCTAATACAAAACTAGGAGACAAGTATATATAGTGCTAGGCCACGAAGGGGTAAGTGGGAGAGGATACATGGGGCGAAAACCACTTGCATCAAGCAAGCAGGCAGCGATACCGATCATGTGGCGGTAGTTCATTTGGGGAGCTCGTCTTTGCGGTAGTACCGGTCGGCGAAGCGATAGTTCATTTGGAAGCCAGTATTTGGATCTGGAGGGGTGCGCCGAAGGGGCAGCGATTGTTCCGGTCGTCGGGGCGGTTGTTCCGGTCTTTTGGGTAAAAACCGGTAAAACCGGTGCAGCACCGGCCTTGCTCTGCTCGATCACAGAAGGTGGGCCGGTTGTTGGAAGGTACCTGGCCGGTTGTTCCGCCCGGGCGGTGGTTGGGCGGTTGTTCCGGTCCTTCTGGGCTGGGCAGATTGTCTGCATGCTCTTGGTGTTCATCTTGCAACGTAACTTCTCCTTGGTTGCTTTCTTGGTACCTAAGCACACAAAGCATCTCCGCTTAAGTTCGTAGCCATGTCTCAAGTGGGTCAAAGGGAAGTTCAACAAGGAGAGAGTTAATCTCAGATTGAATAGCACGTGCTCGAGCTCTTGTCATGGGTCCACTTGGAGCTTGAGTAGTCGAGGTAGTGTCCATGGGGATGACCGTAGGATGCTCCGCATCATCCCCCCTCCCTTGGGAAAGATCCGACCTTGGATCGAAAACCTCATCACCATGGTACGGGGAGAGATCGTTGACGTTGAAGATGTCACTCACGTTGTACTTGTCTCGTGGGGTGTCGATCTTGTAGGCGTTGTCGTTGTAGCGTGCTAACACCTTGAAGGGTCCATCGGCTCGAGGTAGGAGTTTGGATTTGCGTTCGTTGGGGAAGCGGTCCTTGCGAAGGTGTAGCCACACAAGATCTCCAATGTTGAATATCATGGGTTGGTTGTTGACGTTAAGCTTGGTCGCGAGTCGTTGAACTTGGTGCTCGATGGTGTGCGTTGTATCTTCATGCATCTTCTTGAGGTAGCTTGCTCGGGCACTCGCGTCGAGGTTGGTGCGCTCTTGTAGAGGAAGAGGTAGAATGTCCAATGGGGACAACGGGTTGAAGCCGTAGACGACCTCGAAGGGGGACTTGTCGGCCATCGAATGTCTTGTACGGTTGTAGGCGTACTCGGTGATGGGTAGACACTCCTCCCACTCCTTGATGTTCTTGTTGATCAACACAGGAAGTAGAGTGGAGAGCGTACGGTTCGTCACCTCCGTTTGGCCGTCGGTTTGAGGATGATATGCGGATGAGAACGAGAGCTTGATTCCGAGCTTGGTGCATAGCGTCTTCCAAAAGTAACTCAAGAACTTGATGTCGCGGTCGGAGACGATTGTCTTTGGTACTCCATGGAGGCGCAAGATTTCCCTACAAAAGAGATTTGCAACGTGTGAAGCATCGTCTATCTTGTTGCAAGGAATGAAATGTGCCATCTTAGAAAATCGATCCACAACAACAAACACGGAATCCTTGCCATTTTGAGTTCTAGGCAAACCAAGTACAATATCCATGCTAATGTCTTCCCAAGGTTGATAAGGAATACGAAGAGGCATGTAAAGACCATGGGATTGAGATTTAGACTTAGCTTTGCGACATGTAGAGCATCGGTTGGTGAAGCGTGAGACGTCGTGGAACATCTTGGGCCAAAAGTAGTTGTTGGAGAGCGTGGCGAATGTCTTGTCGCGTCCGAAGTGTCCCATGAGTCCGCCTCCATGAGCCTCTTGCAAAAGGAGCAAACGAAGAGAAGACTCGGGAATGCAAAGTTTGTTAGCTCTCATAAGATAACCATCCTTGATGTAATATTGTTCCCAAGATGTATGCGTCAAACATTTAGCATAAGGACTAGCAAAGGAAGGATCATCCGCATACAAGTCTTTTATGTGCTCAAAGCCAATAACATTCAACTCAAGTTTAGTGACAAGCATGCATATGCGTGAAAGTGCATCCGCAACTACATTTTCCTTACCCTTAATGTACTTGATCACATAGGGGAAAGATTCAATAAATACACTCCATTTGGCATGACGCTTGTTCAACTTAGTTTGACCTTTTAAGTACTTAAGCGTTTCATGATCGGTATGTATGACAAACTCATGAGGTCTAAGATAATGTTCCCAAACATGTAGCACACGCACTAAAGCATACAATTCTTTGTCATATATGGGATAGTTAAGTTGAGTACCGGAGAGTTTTTCACTAAAATATGCAATGGCTCGTTTTTCTTGCATCAAATTCCGCCAATTCCGGTACCACTTGCATCACAATGAACCTCAAAAGTTTTGTCAAAGTTGGGCAAAGCAAGAATCAGAGCATGAGTAAGCAAAGACTTGAGCTCATCAAAAGCGGTGGATTGCAAAGATCCCCAAACAAAAGGAGCATTCTTCTTACTCAAGGCATGCAAAGGAGCGGCAATAGTGCTAAAATCTTTCAGAAAGCAACGATAGAAACCTGCAAGGCCAAGAAAGCTACGCACTTGTTGCAAATTGGTGGGTTGGGGCCAATTCTTAATTGCTTCAATTTTAGATTCATCAACATGGACACCCTTGGAAGAGACAACGAAACCCAAGAAAACTAGCTTGTCAACACCAAACGTGCACTTTTTCATGTTGGCATAAAGACGTTCCTTGCGAAGCGTTTGCAAAACAGCCCTAACATGCTTTAGATGCTCTTTCATGGATTTGCTAAAAACAAGAATGTCATCAAAGTAAACCACAACAAACACTCCAATATAAGGGCGAAGCACGAAATGCATAAGACTCATGAAAGTACTAGGAGCTTCCGATAAACCCATAAGCATAACCAATCACTCATACAAGCCAAATTTGGTTTTGAAAGCGGTTTTCCATTAATCACCTTCTTGTATGCGGATTTGATAATAGCCACTTTTAAGATCAATTTTTGAGAAAATGGTGGCACCGCTAAGTTCATCAAGCATATCATCTAGGCGAGGAATGTGATGCCTATAACGAACGGTAATAGCATTTATAGGTCTACAATCGGAGCACATGCTAAAACTACCATCTTGTTTGGGCACAAGTATAACGGGAATGGCACAAGGGCTTAAGCTTTCACGTACATGATCGTTGTCGATTAGTTGTTGTACTTGCCGTTGAATCTCCTTAGTTTCTTTGGGGTTTACACGGTATGGAGCTTTGTTTGGTAGGGGCGCTCCGGGGATGAGGTCGATTCGATGCTCAATGCCTCGTAGAGGAGGTAGACCCGGAGGTAGCTCATCGGAGAAAACATCTTGGAATTCCTGCATAAGAGTTTGAAACACTAGAGGTAGGATCGTGAGAGGTGTTAGTTTTTGGGTCCCCATCCTTGCACACAAGGACAAAGTGCATAACACTTGATGGGTTCTCACACACTTCTCTCATCTCACTTTTGGTGGCAAATAGGACTAGGTTTTTCTCTCTAGGCGAAGAGGCGCTCAAGTTTGGCTTGTGGCTCTCACTCACTTTTTGGTGGATCACTTTCTCACTCTTCTCTCCACGATGGGTGGCTTGCTTGTCGGCAATCACTTGACTAGGAGACATAGGTCGTAGCACATACTCCTTTCCTTTCATCTTTAAGCTATAGTGATTGGTACGCCCGTTGTGGATGACACCGCGGTCGAATTGCCAAGGCCTACCAAGAAGAGGGTGGCAAACCGACATCGGGACGACATCAAACTCCAAAGGGTCCTCATATACACGAATTTTGAAGGAGACTTGGACCGTATGCTCAACTCGTATAGTGTCGGAGTCACTTAGCCATTGAACCTTGTATGGGTGCGGGTGCTTCATCTTGACCAATTGAAGCTCGGAGCATAGTTCTTCACTTGCCAAGTTGTGGCAACTACCTCCATCGATGATGACCTTGACAGACCTTCCATTGATGTCGGCCTTTGTGTGGAAGATGTGGCATCGTTGGTCTTCTTCTTGTTGATGTTGAAGAGTTAAAACTTTGGAGACAACGAGAGTGGGGCTCGAATCCTCATCACAAAAGACTTGATCATCTTCGTCCCCGTTCACGCGCCGGTGCATGGCCACTTGCTCAAGGGCTTCCATATCCTCTTCACTCATGGAGTCATAGGTTCCATCATCGTTGAGGATCATGGTGCGCTTTTGGTGCATTCGAAAGACTTGTGGCCTCGGCCGCCGCAAGTGAAACACTTGAAAGGATCGAGATGGACCTAGAGGGGGGGGTGAATAGGTACAATTACAAATTTTAATTATTACTTAGCAATTTTAGGCAATAGTGCGGAATATGAAAGTGAGCCTAACAATTGCTAGTAGGTCTGAAAGTACTAGGTAAGTAACACAAGCATATAAGTGAGCAAGCACAATATGATGTAAGTAAGTGCAAACCAAAACAAGTAACCACAAGTATAGAGTTAGGGTTAGGAATAACCGCAACTCCGGAGACAAGGATGTATGCCGATGTTCACTTCCTTGGAGGAAGCTATTCACCGTTAGAGAGGTGGATGTTACCACGAAGGCACACCAACGCATACGAAGGCTCACCCTATTCTCCCTTTGAGACAACACCACGAAGATGTTTCTCAACCACTAGTGGTAGACCTTGGGGTGGTCTCCAAACCCTCACAGACTTATCCGGGGGTAATCACAAAAGTCGATTCCTCTCCGAAAGACTCCTACCGCCTAGGAGTCTCCAACCTCCAAGAGTAATAAGATCAATGGGGATTTGCTCAAGACTTGCTCAAATCACGAATTCCTTGGGTGCGAGAGAAGGAGGAGAAGTGGATCTATCACTTGATCGGACAACTTCTTTTCAAAGCTCTCAAATCCCTTGGGGATCTAAGATTTGGTGTGGAGAGATGAGAGAGAGTGAGTGTAGTGTTCTAGGGTTTGTTCAAAGTGAATGGTCAACCCCTCTCGTGGGGAGAAGAGGCATATATATAGTGTGTGCTCAAATATGCCCGTTGTAGTGCAAGTGATCGGGCAGGCGGACATCCGGCTGGAGGCGGACATCCGGGCTGGAGAGCCACTTGGAGAACAGGCGTAACAGTAGGAAGCAGGGAGCCGGACATCCGGGGTCAAGCCGGACATCCGTGAACAGGAAAGCCCGGACATCCGGGAGATCGCCGGACATCCGGAGAGCAAACCAGCGTTTCACGCGGTTCTGGACATCTACGCCGGATTTCCGGGCCAAGCCCGGACATCCGGCGAAAAAGGAAAGCCCGGACATCCGGAGGGCAAACCAGCATTTCACTCGGTTCTGGTCATCTACGGCCGGATTTCCGGGCCAAGTCCCGGATATCCGGCCAACACAAAAAACTTCAGGCGCCCCCGAAATAAAACATCCATAACTTTTTCATCCGGACTCCGATTTTGATGATCTTGGGCTCGTTTTGAAGCTATGGAAAAGCTCTAGGTCCTCACTTAGAGAACCACCCAAGATAAACCAAAATGGAGGATGCAAAGTATGCAAAGGTTAGATCATATATGTTGGGGAACCTAGTTGGCCATGGATTTCTTTGGTATATAGGATATGAGTGGAATTTTGTTGGATAGGAGTGAAATATGCCTATGTTGGAATATGATGTGAGGAAATAGAAATAGAAGATATCGACTTGAGCAAATCTAGCACTATCCCCTTTGATCCCCTCTTAATAGTGCGGGATCCCTATAACTCAAGAAACATAAAATGAAACATCATTTTACCACTTCAACCTTGAGAGAACTCACTGTATGCTCTTGATCCACACACAATTTTGTGAACCGGGGACCAACACCTGAAATCTACTTGGCAGCCATTTATGGGTCCCTACATGTAAATTGTCATAAACAACCAAAACATAATGTAAGGGCATGATTGCACTTTCAATCTCCCCCTTTTGTTTGTTGATGACAATCATACATGTAGTATCATAGATGTAATAAATAGTCTTAGCAATGATAATCATGGGAGCAAAAGCGGATCTGAGAATATGTTTAGTTACAATTTGCTTTAGCTCCCCTCATTGTGTGCTTGCGATGAATATATTTGGATAACCAACACAAAGGTGCATTCCATATGTAACTTAAAAAATTAAAGAAGTAAGAGACGATCACATATGAAATCATCATAACACTTCAAATAGAATGAGAACATTTCATGGCCATGCCATAATCATAACATAGTCTCAAGCGAACAAGTACCACAAGTACCATAGGTTGGAAATAACATATCATAGAATGACCATATTACTACGATACTACTTCTCCCCCTTTGCGGCCAACAAGGAAAAAGGCGAAAAACTAAACAGTTTCAATCACTCGGACGGATGTCATCATCAACATCAAGAAACTCGGGGTAGTCGGCATGAGATGGAAAACCGAAAGTGGGCGAGGATGGAGCTGCGGGAAGAGGATCATCATCACTAACGGGACTCCCACGGTCACGGAGGCGCTGTTTGAGTATATTCTTGGAGATGACAAGGCGCTTACGAACATCATGATTCTGGCGGCGGTGAAGGTGATTGCCTTCATGATAGCGGTGAGCCTTACCCAAGAATGATTCAAAACGCCTCGTGGACGATCGAGGAAGATGGAGCAGAAGAACCAGTGGGCTGAGTAGGAGCAGCTGTCCTCTCACCAGCAGACCTCCTAGGCTGAGTAGAAGCCCTAGCTGTCACACGCATGTGAGGAGGAGGTTTCCAAATGGAGTGCACAGCTGACTTAACCACCTCAAAGGGAGCAGTGTGATCAATCAGAGCCTGAATATATGGGGCATGAGGGCTGGCGCGTCTGAATAAAACTGCAAAGACGGATCTCATGCCAAATGAAGTTGGCAGTGTCCAGAGGCATAGTGGGTTTCTCATGCATATGAACCATCAAGTCAATACAATAGTTGCGAGCCCTCGAGCGATCTCCCTTCTTAGGATACAGAGTGCGAAGCACACACTGAAAGAGGATGAAGAAAGGTGCATGGAAGATGGACATGGCAGGATTATCACGCAGGAAGTTTAGATCCAAGTATGAGTGAGGAGCAAGGCCACGCCCATGGACAAAGCTGGCATAGAGATCCTGCTGCATATGAGTCCGGAACCGAGGATCTTCGGCATCCGCCACCACCTCATAGGGATTAACATCCCGACGGCCCAGAAAGGTATTGCCACCTTTACAGTCGTGAAGTCGTGAGTGGGGCGACCTCCACTATCAGGGAGCTCCATAGAGATGCGACGACCATGGGCAATGGGTATTGCAGAACCACGAACATGAGGCATCGGTGCCCTCCTAGTACCAGGCTTGGGCTGTCCAGCATGATTGTCGTGACGCTTGTCATCCTCTTCCTCTCCAACATAGTACGCATCATCTGGATCCGAGGCCGACGGACGGTGGATGGAGCTCGCTTATTCTTCTTGGTGGAGACCTTCTTTTTCTTGGGCAGCAGACTCATCGGAGTCGGTGGAGCCTTGCGGCGATCAAGCTGGAATGGACAATGAATGGTTTCCAATAAGAAGGAGCCAAAGAACATGAACAAGGATACACCAAATTAAACCGTGGAATGAACAAATTACATTCCCATGGTTAAGTTGAGTAACCGAGTACATATAGAGGTGTTTGTAGGCTTAGGTAAGCAGAACCTAAGCGAGAGCAATAGATATGGCAAGATATACATTGAGAATAATGCAACCCACTAAGATTTAGTCACAAGCAAGGGGATATGAGAAGAAATAGCACCCTTACCCCGAGTAGACACCTCGGGGCGCTTGGGACCGCAGTTCTTGGTACGAGCCATGAAGAACTCCGGAGATGAATCCCACGAACACGGCCCCTCCCGAGAGACTCAAGCCACAATCCGAGAAATGGATTGGATAGAATCGTAGATCGGGAGGAGGAGAGTCCGTTAGCGGGAGGTCGGGCCGGAGGTCGGAGGAGATGGCCGAGCGAGCCGGAGTGGTGGCAGGCGGCGGCTGTGAGGAGATGAGGAAAGGGACGAAGGAAAAAAATGGAACTGCCCCGCCCACCCCTTCCTGTATATGCGACTTGCAGTGACGGGCGGACATCCGAGGCAAGGCCGGATATCCGCGAGTGGAAACAGAGACGAGAGAAGCGGCCGGATGTCCGGTGAGGCCCGGATGTCCGCCACCGATGGCAGTTCATGAGCGTTTTGATGGGTTGGGAATGTTTCACAGCGCCGGACGTCCGGCGCTAGATCCGGATGTCCGGTCCTTTGAATGACGATATGCTGTGAGGAGATGTGAAGGAGGGCTGACCCGAGTAATTTTATATAGACACCGCCAAGTGGTTTTCATGAAATTAAGAAGTAGAACAACTTTGAGACGTCTAAGGCCATGCTAAGATACATAAATAATCCAAACATGATTAGAACGAAGGGTCCATATAAGCATTGCACAAGCGGTGACTGAGGTCACCATGTTTGAGCATATGAAACATAGTACCACAAAGATAGAGACTTTGAGCACATGGTCACTACTCCATCATATTAAAGTATCCTAGTTTGTAAAAACTATGATAACTTTGAGAGTGTTAGTTCAATTTATGCATTTTGTAAGGTGAGAGGACTCATGGATTGAGTGTCTCCCCTAAATATATGCCTACATCAAAACAAGACATTAAGTTTAAGCATGGATGGGTACTAGATTTCATATAATCTTGTCAAGCTCCAAGATACCAAGTTCACGCCTAAGTCGACAGAACCTTGCTTCATCCAATGGTTTGGTGAAAATATCCGCGATTGCAAATCTGTCCCAATGTGATCAATGTGAATATCGCCTTTCTCAACATGATCTCTTAAGAAGTGATATCTAATATCAATATGTTTGGTGCGAAGATGATCCTTGGGGTTCTCGCAATGTTGATAGCACTTTCATTATCACATAGAAGAGGCACATGCCTATCGTGATACCATAATCCTTCAAAGTTTGCCTCATCCATAATAAGCGAGTTACTGTTGGCGGCAGCAATGTATTCAACCTGCTGTAGAGAGGGCAATACAATTTTGTTTCTTCGATGACCAACTTACCAAAGAGCATCCAAGAAATTGACATGCACGGAGGTGGACTTACGATCCACTTTGTCTTCGGCCCAATCCGCATCCGTGTATCCAATGAGATCAAACTTAGCATCCTTGGGATACCATAGACCCAACTTTGGGGTGTGAACAAGGTATCTAAGAATATGCTTAACCGCCTTATGATGACTTTCCCTAGGGGAAGCTTGAAATCTAGCACACATGCATACACTAAATATGATGTCTGGTCTAGATGCACAAAGATAAAGCAATGAACCAATCATAGAGCGGTATTTAGATGGGTCGAAGGGGATACCGTCTGTGTCTTCCATGAGTGTTATTTTGGTTGGCATTGGTGTCTTACATGGACTAGCATCAGACATACCAAACTTCTCTAGGATATCCTTGAGGTACTTTGCTTGGGACAAGAAAATTCCTTCTTGAAATTGTTGAATTTGAAAACCAAGGAAGAACTTCAAATCCGCATTGAGTGACATTTCAAAATTCTTGGTCATTGAAGCCGCAAACTTCTTGCACAAATGAATGTTAGGAGAACCAAAATGATATCATCTACATAGATTTGGCATAAGATCAAATCACCCTTATCCCTCTTAGTAAAAAGAGTAGGATCGATCACCCCTCTCACAAAACCATCATCGAGTAAAAACTTCTTAAGATGATCATACCAAGCACGAGGTGCTTGTTTGAGGCCATACAAAGCCTTATGAAGTTTATACACATAGTCTTTGTGATCGGGATCAACGAACCCAGGTGGTTGTGATACATATACTTCTTCTTGTAGAGGACCGTTAAGGAAAGCACTCTTCACATCCATTTGATGTAATGTGAAACCATTGAAAGCAGCATAAGCAAGTAAGATGCGAATGGATTCAAGGCAGACAGCAGGGGCAAAGGTCTCACCAAAGTCCAAACCTTCAACTTGTGAGTACCCTTGTGCCACTAACCTTGCCTTGTTTCGGATGATTACACCATTCTCATCTTGTTTGTTCTTGAAAATCCATTTTGTTCCAAAGGCGTTGTGTTCGGTAGGTGGCCTCTTGACTAACGACCACACTTGGTTGCGTTCAAAACTGTTCAAATCTTCTTGCATAGCAACTAGCCAATCGTTGTCTATCAATGCATCTTGTACCTTGATGGGTTCAAAACTAGACACAAAAGAGAAGTGAGCACAAAAGTTGGTCAAGTGTTTACGAGTGACTCTACCTTCCGATATGCGGTGAGTATTTTGTCAACATCAACACGACCCGGCCACTCGTGGCATGATAGAGGTAAGGGTTTCACGAGGTTCAACTTCATGTCCATCGTCCACATCCTCAACATATGGATCATTAATGTGTGGAGGAAGATCTTCTTGTTCATATTGCATTTGTTGAGGTTCATCATCAATGATTGGACTTTCTTGTTCTTGTTCTTGAAGATTGTCATGAGGAGGAGCTTGATCATCCTCTTCAACTTGGGCTAAAGGTATCGGTTGAGCAATAGGGGCTTGTGGTGTTATGAATGTTGAAGTAGTTTGATGATGTGTGAGACTTCTATCTTATTCTTCATCATCATGAGGTTCTTGTTCCATAGGAAGAAGTGCACCAACACCCATGGTCAAAATGTCTTGAGAAGAATCTTCTTCACCTACATCACTTAAATCAACTTGCTCCCCATGGGAGCCATTAAATTCATCAAACACCACGTCACAAGTTTCTACCACACATCCATTGGATTTGTTGTAGACTCTATATGCGTGAGAGTTTGATCCATAATAACAAATATACCCTCAATTGTTTTGGATTGAAATTTTCCTAACCTTTCTCTTTTGTTGAGGATGAAACATTTGCACCCAAATACACGAAAGTACTTGACATTTGGCTTGTTTCTAGTTAGCAGCTCATATGGAGTCTTTTCCAATATAGTGCGGAGGAAAAGCCGGTTTGATGCATGACATGCGGTGTTGACAGCTTTGGCCCAGAAACTATGTGGTGACTTGTATTCATCCAACATGGACCTTGCCATCTCCACAAGTGTGCGGTTCTTCCTTTCGGCTACACCATTTCTTTGAGGAGTGTATGGAGCTGAATATTGATGCTCAATCCCTTCATCACTAAGGAATTCTTCCAAGGTATAGTTTTTGAACTCAGATCCATTTTCACTTCTTATTGTCAAGATTTCTTTGTCAAACTTGCGTTGTGCTTGCTTGGCAAAGTCAATGAAAGTGATCTTCGTTTAGATCCTTGGACTTGTGGAAAAACACCCATGTATATCTTGAGTAATCATCAACAATGACAAGTCCATACTTTTTCCCACCAAGACTATCCCATGAAGGAGGCCCAAAGAGATCCACATGAAGGAGCTCCAAAGGCCTTGAAGTAGACACAATATTCTTGGGTGGGTGCTTTGATTGATGTTGCTTCCGGCTATACATGCACCTTTGCACACACGATCTTTCTCAAAAGAGACATTTGTTAGTCCAAGGATGTGATTCCCCTTTAAGAGATCTTGGAGATTCCTCATGCCGACATGGGCTAGCCGGCGATGCCATAGCCACCCCTTGTCGGCCTTGGCCATTAGACAAGTTGCATGGAATGTGCTCTCTTTCGAGAAATCAACCGTGTAAAGGTTTCCATCCAACTCTCCAACAAAGGCCACTTCGAGAGTATCTCTCTTAAAGACTTTCACATCCGTTAGTCCAAATAGTGTATCATAACCAACAGAAGCCAATTGGCGGACATAAAGCAAATGATATTGAAGGGATTGGACAAGCATGACATTTGCAAGAGACATGTCATTTGTGATAGCCACCTTACCCAACCCAAGTACCTGTCCTTTTGATCCTCCACCAAACATAATGCTCATAAATGGTTGAATAGCTTCCATGAAATCAGAGAGCAATTTGCTATCTCCGGTCATATGATTTGTACATCCACTATCAATCACCCATTTTACTCCACCGGAGAAAGCTACCTACACACAATTATTACTTGGTTAGAGGCACCCATTTTACAATGGGACCTCTCAAGTTAGTCACAAGGGTCTTAGGGACCCAAATAGCATAAAAACGAAATGCCTTTTGGGGCCAACAAACTTTGCATAAACTTCTCCATCCTTAGTCTTACGCGATTACATAGGATGGAGGCATGAACTCTTTTGGCTTGTTGAGAGTGGGCATGCCCCTTGTGGCCTTCCCACTAACAACCTTACCTTTCTCCTTGTGTCCTTCTCGTACAAAGGTTTCTTTTAAAGGGGTGGTGCAATTTTGGGAGGGCGTCTTCTTCTTGCTTGTGCTTGGGTCAAACCAAGTCCCTCTTTAGCTTAACGCTTCATTGTGTTGGCTCAACACCTCATTAAGGTTCTTTGCCCTTGAGCACATGTCATGAGCCCTTTCTCGATTTGAGCTTTGAGAAACCGATTCTCCTCAAGGATGGATGCTAGATCACTACTAGAGTTAGTAGAACATGCATCAACATTGATAATAGGAGATGAGTAAGCCTTGGCTAGAGTTTCAAGATAATTAAGTTTGAGTGTCTCAAAACTCTTTGTAAGAAGGGTGAGCTCTTCTTCCTTAGTCTTGAGAGACACGGATAGAAGCTCACAATCCTTAGTGAGAGAGGCATGAGACTTTGCAAGCTTACTTTTATCATTCATCAACTCTTCACAAGAGCCAATAGCCTTTTTCAAGGAGGCAAGATCTTTAGTATGAACATCAATATTTATACCAATTTTTAAACATAGTTCATCATTTCGTGCTTCCTCATATTTGACTTTCCGCTCAAGGATTTCATATTTTTCCTTTTCCTCGATGACGAGGGTTTCGAGTTCCTTAATGGAGATGGTGTACTTACTCACCATCTCCATAAGCATCTGAAACATAGTGAGCTTCCTTCCTTTGAGGGAGCACATGAACTTATTAAGTTTAGCAAGCATAGGATCAGTTAGATCATCATCCTCATGACTATCCTCCGCATCAAGATACTCATCACTAGAAGTAGAAGGCGTGAAAAGAGGAGGATTTGATCGTGGAGTTACCTTGACCTTGTCAGAAGAGCTTTGGTCCTCTTCTTCTTCAACCATGGCCTTTGCCATTAGGCATTTGTGAGCGTTGCCCTTGTAATCTTTCATGTAGTTGTAGGTGACCACATCACCACTCTTGTTTACTAACCTCAAGGTGTTTTGAGAGTCTTGAGCAACTCCGGCAACACCACTAACATCATCCGGATCAGATTCTTCTTGAGCAACCATTGCCTTTCCATCTCTCTTCTTGAGCTTGGAGTTCAAAGGATTTGGCAACTTCTTCTTGGGAAAGGTCTTGGGAAACCTTGGTTTATCTTCTCTCTTCTCATAAGGGCACTCGTTGGAGAAGTGATTGGTTTCTTCACAGTTGTAGCATTTTCTTACTTTCTTCTTTTGGAATCTTCCCTTGAACTTACCCGCTAAACTTCTTGACAAAAGAGCCATGTCTTCATATGTAGGGCCCTCGTCGATTCAATCTCATCACCATCTTCGTCATCCTCTTCTTCTTCTTCACTTTGTTCATCTTCACATACAT
Organism: Aegilops bicornis; assembly: GCA_021605145.1. NCBI lineage: Eukaryota > Viridiplantae > Streptophyta > Magnoliopsida > Poales > Poaceae > Aegilops > Aegilops bicornis. The sequence continues at coordinate 700,116,536 of CM038673.1, read as the reverse complement.
GCTTGGCCTTCAATGCAAGATTGATCTTTGATGATGGAGAACCATGCATGGCAAGATGTTTTGTGGCATTAGTCTTTGACTCTTCATATAGTTGAAAGGTGGATACGATGTCATCTGTAGTCATTTCCTTGAAGGTATGGTGTTGTCTTATGTCCCACACCATTTGATGGTGAAATGGAGCAAGAGCATGGAGTAACTTATCCACAAGGAACCTCTTAGTCATGTTGAATCCATCTTGTGTCTTGTCACACTCACATGACTCAATATCGTGATGAGTGTCATGAGACGCTCATGGAGTTGATTGGGGTTTCACCTTTCTCCATACAAAAGTTTTGCAATTGCCCTTGGCAATTTCATATTGAGCACTCAGGAGGGTAGAGGTGCCAGCTTTTGGATCGCATAACAGTTTCCCATAGTTCCTTGGCACTTGTGATGTGTATGAACGGTCTCCTTTGCTTTTCATCCAAGCCTCTCCTTATCCACATGATTGCAGTGTCATTGAGGTTCTTGTCATATATTTCTCTTGGAGTGGGGTTCTTTGGATCAACCACATGATAGCCATACTCCAAGATCTCCAACATCTCATCGTTTCCATGTCGAAGATGGTCCTGCATAGCAACTCTCCACAAAGGAAAATCGGAAGTGGCACTAAGCAAAGGAGGACTGCCTTGAGGATTATATCTTGGTTTCTCAACCTGAGGTCTTGCATAAACCCAAGGAACACTGGCGTGTTCATTGTTAGGAGGTTGTTGACCAAGTGATGGAGTAGGCACAGTTGGCCTTGAGGCAGCACCACCGAGAGTGGTGCAAGCACCGAGGACAACGTGGCTAATCTCATTTGGACCAAGGCCTCAAGAGAAGCATCATGCTCCTCTTTTTGCTTAGCAAGGGCCGTTCTAGATCCTCCGACGTAAAGGACTTGACTTGAGAAGAAGCCCGCCTTTATCCTTAGGATCTACAACAAAGGGAGTCCCATCTGGGTTCATCTCGCTCTAGGGCGGTTAAGCCACAAGAATAGAGCACGAGGCTCTGATACCAATTGAAAGGATCGAGATGGACCTAGAGGGGGGGGTGAATAGGTACAATTACAAATTTTAATTATTACTTAGCAATTTTAGGCAATAGTGCGGAATATGAAAGTGAGCCTAACAATTGCTAGTAAGTCTAAGTACTAGGTAAGTAACACAAGCATATAAGTGAGCAAGCACAATATGATGTAAGTAAGTGCAAACCAAAACAAGTAACCACAAGTATAGAGTTAGGGTTAGGAATAACCGCAACTCCGGAGACAAGGATGTATGCCGATGTTCACTTCCTTGGAGGGAAGCTAGTCACCGTTAGAGAGGTGGATGTTACCACGAAGGCACACCAACGCCACGAAGGCTCACCCTATTCTCCCTTTGAGACAACACCACGAAGATGTTTCTCAACCACTAGTGGTAGACCTTGGGATGGTCTCCAAACCCTCACAGACTTATCCGGGGGTAATCACAAAAGTCGATTCCTCTCCGAAAGACTCCTACCGCCTAGGAGTCTCCAACCTCCAAGAGTAATAAGATCAATGGGGATTTGCTCAAGACTTGCTCAAATCACTAATTCCTTGGGTGCGAGAGAGAAGGAGGAGAAGTGGATCTATCACTTGATCGGACAACTTCTTTTCAAAGCTCTCAAATCCCTTGGGGATCTAAGATTTGGTGTGGAGAGATGAGAGAGAGTGAGTGTAGTGTTCTAGGGTTTGTTCAAAGTGAATGGTCAACCCCTCTCGTGGGGAGAAGAGGCAGTATATATAGTGTGTGCTCAAATATGCCCGTTGTAGTGCAAGTGACCGGGCAGGCCGGACATCCGGGCTGGAGGCCGGACATCCGGCTGGAGAGCCACTTGGAGAACAGAGGCAGAGCAGTAGGAAGCAGGGAGCGGACATCCGGGGTCAAGCCCGGACATCCGTGAAACAGAAAGCCGGACATCCGGAGATCGCCGGACATCCGGAGAGCAAACCAGCGTTCACGCGGTTACGGACATCTACGCGGATTTCGGGCCAAGCCGGACATCCGGGCGAAAAAGCCGGACATCCGGAGATCGCCGGACATCCGGAGGGCAAACCAGCATTTCACTCGGTTACGGTCATCTACGGCGGATTTCCGGGCCAAGTCCCGGATATCCGGCCAACAAAAAAAACTTCAGGCGCCCCCGAAATAAAACATCCATAACTTTTTCATCCGGACTCCGATTTTGATGATCTTGGGCTCGGTTTGAAGCTATGGAAAAGCTCTAGGTCCTCACTTAGAGAACCACCCAAGATAAACCAAAATGGAGGATGCAAAGTATGCAAAGGTTAGATCATATATGTTGGGGAACCTAGTTGGCCATGGATTTCTTTGGTATATAGGATATGAGTGGAATTTTGTTGGATAGGAGTGAAATATGCCTATGTTGGAATATGATGTGAGGAAATAGAAATAGAAGATGTCGACTTGAGCAAATCTAGCACTATCCCTTTGATCCCCTCTTAATAGTGCGGGATCCTATAACTCAAGAAACATAAAATGAAACATCATTTTACCACTTCAACCTTGAGAGAACTCACTTTGTATGCTCTTGATCCACACACAATTTTGACGAACCGGGGACCAACACCTGAAATCTACTTGGCAGCCATTGTCAGTCCCCTACATGTAAATTGTCATAAACAACCAAAACATAATGTAAGGGCATGATTGCACTTTCAACACTTGAAGGAGCTTGTCTTGACGGTCTCATCGGTTGGAGTAGATGATGAAGCACGCGGCTTGAAGTTGCTTGTAGTAGGAGGAAGACGACTTGAGCTAGTCGAAGTTTTCTTATAACTTGACTTGTCGTCGTTGGTTGTAGATGGCTTGGTTGAGGTAGAAGTTAAAGGAGTCGTTGAAGCTTGGTTGTTGGAGAAGCCGTAGGTCTTGGATGAGTACTTGGCGTACTTGAAGTCATCTTGCACTTGGCGTTCCGCCTTGGTAGCTTGTGTTGGGGAACGTAGTAATTTCAAAAAAATTCCTACGCACACGCAAGATCATGGTGATGGCATAGCAACGAGAGGGGAGAGTATTGTCCACGTACCCTCGTAGACCGTAAGCGGAAGCGTTATGACAACGCGGTTGATGTAGTCGTCGTCTTCACGATCCGACCGATCCAAGTACCGAACGTCTGGCACCTCCGAAGTTCAGCACAAGTTCAGCTCGATAACGATCCCCGGACTCGATCCAGCAAAGTGTCGGGGATGAGTTCCACAAGACAACTGTGGCGTGGTGGCGATGATGATGCTCTACCGGCGAGGCTTCGCCTAAACTCATGACGATATGACCGAGGTGGAATATGGTGGAGGGGCACCGCACGGCTAAGAAAGCGATCACGAAGATCAACTTACGTGTTATCGGGTGCCCCCTGCCCCGTATATAAAGAAGGGAGGGAGGTGTGGCGGCCCCAAGGGGTGCGCCTGGAGGAGTCCTACTCCCACCGGGAGTAGGACTCCCCCCTCTTGCCTTGTTGGAGAAGGAAAGGGGGAAGGGGAAAGAGGAAAGGGGGGCGCCGCCCCCCTCTCCTTGTCCTATTCGGACTAGGGGGGAGGGGGCGCGCGGCCTGCCCTGGCCGGCCCTCCTCTTCTCCCTCATGGCCCACTAAGGCCCATTATCCCCCGGGAGGGTTCCGGTAACCCCGGTGTTCAGTAAAATCCGATTTCACGGAACCATTCCGATATCCAAATGTAGGCTTCCAATATATCAATCTTTATGTCTCGACCATTTCGAGACTCCTCGTCATGTCCGTGCTCACCTCCGGGACTCCGAACAATCTTCGGTACATCAAAACTTATAAACTCATAATAAAACTGCCATCGTAACGTTAAGCGTGCGGACCCTACGGGTTCGAGAACTATGTAGACATGACCTAGAACCATTCTCGGTCAATAACCAATAGCGGAACACGGATGCCCATATTGGTTCCTACATATTCTACGAAGATCTTTATCGGTCAAACCGCATAACGACATACGTTGTTCCCCTTGTCATCGGTATGTTACTTGCCCGAGATTCGATCGTCGGTATCCAATACCTAGTTCAATCTCGTTACTGGCAAGTCTCTTTACTCGTTCCGTAATACATCATCTCGCAACTAACTTCTTAGTTGCAATGCTTGCAAGGCTTATGTGATGTGTATTACCGAGAGGTCCCAAAGATACCTCTCCGACAATCGGAGTGACAAAACCTAATCTCGAAATACGCCAACCCAACATGTACCTTTGGAGACACCTGTAGTATTCCTTTATAATCACCCAGTTACGGTGTGACTTTTGGTAGCAACCAAAGTGTTCCTCCGGTAACGGGAGTTGCATAATCTCATAGTTACGAGAACATGTATAAGTCATGAAGATAGCAATAGCAACATACTAAGCGCATCAAGTGCTAGGCTAACGGAATGGGTCAAGTCAATCACATCATTCTCCTAATGATGTGATCCCGTTAATCAAATGACAACTCATGTCTATGGCTAGGAAACTTAACCATCTTTGATTCACGAGCTAGTCAAGTAGAGGCATACAAGTGACACTATGTTTGTCTATGTATTCACACATGTATTATGTTCCCGGTTAATACAATTCTAGCATGAATAATAAACATTTATCATGAAATAAGGAAATAAATAATAACTTTATTATTGCCTCTAGGGCATATTTCCTTCAGTCTCCCACTTGCACTAGAGTCAATAATCTAGTTCACATCATCATGTGATTCAACACTAATATTCACATCTGTATGTGATTAACACCCATAGTACACATCGTCATGTGACCAACACCCAAAGGGTTTACTAGAGTCAATAATCTAGTTCACATCGCTATGTGATTAACACCCAAAGAGTACTAAGGTATGATCATGTTTTGCTCATGAGAGAAGCTTAGTCAACGGGTCTGTCACATTCAGAGCCGTTTGTATTTTGCAAATATTCTATGTCTACAATGCTCTGCACGGAGCTACTCTAGCTAATTGCTCCCACTTTCAATATGTATCCAGATTGAGACTTAGAGTCAACTGGATCAGTGTAAAAAGCTTGCATCGATGTAACTCTTTACGGCGGGCTCTTTTATCACCTCCATAATCGAGAAGTGTTTCCTTAGTCCTCACTAAGGATGTTCTTGACCAATGTCCAGTGATCTACTCCTAGATCACTATTGTACTCCCTTGCCAAATTCAGAGCAAGGTATACAATAGGTCTGGTACATAGCATAGCATACTTTATAGAACCTATGGTGAGGCATAGGGAATGACTTTCATTCTCTTTTCTATTTTCTGCCGTGGTCGGGATTTGATTCTTACTCAATTTCACACCTTTGCAACACATGCAAGAACTTTTCTTTGACTGTTCCATTTTGAACTACTTCAAAATCTTGACAAGGTATATACTTATTGAAAAAACTTATCAAGCGTCTTGATTTATCTCAATAGATCTTGATGCTCAATATGTAAGCAGCTTCACCGAGGTCTTTCATTGAAAAACTTTTATTCAAGTATCCTTTTATGCTATCCAGAAATTCTATATCATTTCCAATTAATAATATGTCGTCCACATATAATATCAGAAATGCTCTGAGCTCCCACTCACTTTCTTTGTAAATACAGGCTTCTCCAAAAGTGCATGTAAAACCATATGCTTTGATCACACTATCAAAGCGTTTATTCCAACTCCGAGAGGCTTGCACGGACCATAAATTGATCGCTGGAGCTTGCACACTTTGTTAGCACCTTTTGGATCAACAAAACCTTCTGGTTGCATCATATACAACTCTTCTTCTAGAAATCCATTCAAGAATGCAGTTTTGACATCCATTTGCCAAATTTCATAATCATAAAATGCAGCAATTGCTAACATGATTCGGACAGACTTAAGCATCGCTACGGGTGAGAAAGTCTCATCGTAATCAACCCCTTGAACTTGTCGAAAACCTTTCGCACCAAGTCGAGCTTTATAGACAGTTACATTACCATCGTCGGTCTTCTTCTTAAAAATCCATTTATTCTCAATGGCTTGCCGATCATCGGGCAAGTCAACCAAAGTCCATACTTTGTTCTCATACATGGATCCCATCTCAGATTTCATGGCTTCTAGCCATTTTGCGGAATCTGGGCTCACCATCGCTTCTTCATAGTTTGTAGGTTCGCCATGGTCAAGTAACATGACTTCCAGAATAGGATTACCGTACCACTCTGGTGTGGATCTTACTCTAGTTGACCTACGTAGTTCAGTAGAAACCTGATCTGAAGTTTCATGATCAATATCATTAGCTTCCTCACTAATTGGTGCAGTTGTCACAGGAACCGGTTCTTGTGATGAACTACTTTCCAATAAGGGAGCAGATACAGTTATCTCATCAAGTTCTACTTTTCTCCCACTCACTTCTTTCGAGAGAAACTTCTTCTCTAGGAAGGATCCATCTTAGCAGCGAATAACTTGCCTTCGGATCTGTGATAGAAGGTGTACCCAATAGTTACCTTTGGGTATTCTATGAAGACGCACTTCTCCGATTTGGGTTGAAGCTTATCAGGTGAAAACTTTTTCACATAAGCATCACAACTCCAAACTTTAAGAAATGACAGCTTAGGTTCTCTTTGCTAAACCATAGTTCATACGGTGTCATCTCAACGGATTTAGATGGTGCCCTATTAAGCGTGAATGCAGCTGTCTCTAATGCATAACCCCAAAAGCGATAGTGGTAAATCGGTAAGATACATCATAGATCGCACCATATCCAATAAAGTCTTGATTCTGACGTTCGGACACACCATTAAGTTGTGGTGTTCCATGTGGCGTGAGCTGTGAAACTATTCCACTTTGTTTTAATTGAAGACCAAACTCGTAACTCAAATATTCATCTCCACGATCAGATTGCGAAACTTTATTTTCTTGTTACGATGATTTTCCACTTCACTCTGAAATTCTTTGAACTTTTCAACTATTTCAGACTTATGTTTCATCAAGAAGATATCGCATATCTGCTCAAATCATCTGTGAATGTCGAAAATAATGATACTTGCCACGGGCATCAACACTCATTGGATCGCATACATTGGTATGTATTATTTCCAACAAGTCGGTAGCTTCGTTCCATTGTTCCGGAGAAGCGGAGTTTTAGTCATCTTGCCCAAAAAGCACGGTTCACAAGCATCAAATGATTCATAACCAAGTGATTCCGAAAATCCATCTTTATGGAGTTTCTTCATGCGTTTTACACCGATATGACCCAAACGGCAGTGCCACAAATAAGTTGCACTATCATTATTAAATTTGCATATTTTGGCATCAATATTATGAATATGTGTATCACTACGATCGAGATCCAATAAACTATTTTCATTGGGTGTATGACCATTGAAGGTTTTATTCATGTAAACAGAACAACAATTATTCTCTGACTTTAAATGAATAACCGTATTGCAATAAACATGATCAAATCATATTCATGCTCAACGTAAAAGCCAAATAAAATTTATTTAGAATTAACACTAATCCCGAAAGTATAGGGAGTGTGTGATGATGATCATATCAATCTTGGAACTACTTCCAACACTCATCGTCACTTCCCTTCAATTAGTCTCTGTTTATTACGTAACTCCTGTTTTGAGTTACTAATCTTAGCAACCGAGCAAGTATCAAATACTCATGGGCTACTATAAACACTAGTAAGGCACACATCAATAACCTGTATATCAAATATACTCTTGTTCACTTTGCCATCCTTCTTATCCACCAAATATTCAGGGCATTTCCGCTTCCAGTGACCATTTCCTTTGCAGTAGAAGCACTTAGTTTCAGGTTTTGGTCCAGCTTTGGGCTTCTTCGCGGGAGTGACAACTTGTTTGCCATTCTACTTGAAGTTTCCCTTTCTTTCCCTTTGCCCTTTTCTTGAAACTAGTGGTCTTGTCAATCATCAACACTTGATGCTCTTTCTTGATTTCTACCTTCGTCGATTTCAACATCACGAAGAGCTCGGGAATCTTATTTTGTCATTCCTTGCATACTATAGTTCATCACGAAGTTCTAGTAACTTAGTGATGGTGACTGGAGAATTCTGTCAATCACTATCTTATCTGGAAGATTAACTCCCACTTGATTGAAGCGATTGAAGTACCCAGACAATCTGAGCACATGCTCACTAGTTGAGCGATCCTCCTCCATCTTTTAGCTATAGAACTTTGTTGGAGACTTCATATCTCTCAACTCGGGTATTTGCTTGAAATATTAACTTCAATTCCTGGAACATCTCATATGGTCCATGACGTTCAAAACGTCTTTGAAGTCCCGATTCTAAGCCGTTAAGCATGGTGCACTAAACTATCAAGTAGTCATCATATTGAGCTAGCCAAACGTTCATAACGTGCATACCGCTCCTGCGGTAGAGTGCATCACCTAGCGGTGCATCAAGGACATAATTCTTACGTGCAGCAATGAGGATAAACCTCAGATCACGGATCCAATCCGCATCATTGCTACTAACATCTTTCAACACAGTTTTCTCTAGGAACATATTAAAATAAACATATGAAAGCAACAAACATAGGGAAGCAACAACGCGAGCTATTGATCTACAACATAATTTGCAAAATACTACCAGGACTAAGTTCATGATAAATTCAAGTTCAATTAATCATATTACTTAAGAACTCCCACTTAGACTGACATCTCTCTAGTCATCTAAGTGATTACGTGATCCAAATCAACTAAACCATGTCCGATCATCACGTGAGATGGAGTAGTTTCAATGGTGAACATCACTATGTTGATCATATCTACTATATGATTCACGTTCGACCTTCGGTCTCCGTGTTCGAGGCCATATCTGTATATGCTAGGCTCGTCAAGTTTAACCTGAGTATTCGCGTGTGCAACTGTTTTGCACCCGTTATATTTGAACGTAGAGCCTATCACACCCGGTCATCACGTGGTGTCTCAAAGACGAAGAACTTTCATAGCGGTGCATACTCGGGAGAACACTTCTTGATATTTAGTGAGAGATCATCTTATAATGCTACCGTCAATCAAAGCAAGATAAGATGCATAAAGGATAAACATCACATGCAATCAATATAAGTGATATGATATGGCCATCATCATCTTGTGCTTGTGATCTCCATCTCCGAAGCACCGTCGTGATCACCATCGTCACCGGCGCGACACCCTGATCTCCATCGTAGCATCGTTGTCGTCTCGCCAACTATTGCTTCTACGACTATCGCTACCGCTTAGTGATAAAGTAAAGCAATTACATGGCGTTTGCATTTCATACAATAAGCGACAACCATATGGCTCACGCGATTACCGATAACTTCGGTTACAAAACATGATCATCTCATACAATAAAATATAGCATCACGTCTTGACCATATCACATCACAACATGCCCTGCAAAAACAAGTTAGACATCCTCTACTTTGTTGTTGCAAGTTTTACGATGGCTGCTACGGGCTGAGCAAGAACCGTTCTTACCTACGCATCAAAACCACAGCGATAGTTTGTCAAGTTGGTGCTGTTTTAACCTTCGCAAGGACCGGGCGTAGCCACACTTTCAGTTCAACTAAAGTGAGAGAGACAGACACCCGGATCACCTTTAAGCAACGAGTGCTCGCAGCGGTGAAACCAGTCTCGCGTAAGCGTCACGCATAATGTCGGTTCGGGCCGCTTCATCTCACAATACCGCCCGAACCAAAGTATGACATCTTTGGTAAGCAGTATGACTTGTATCGCCCACAACTAACTTGTGTTCTACTCGTGCATATAACATCAACGCATAAAACCAGGCTCGGATACCCTTTGTTGGGGAACGTAGTAATTTCAAAAAATTCCTACGCACACGCAAGATCATGGTGATGGCATAGCAACGAGAGGAGAGTATTGTCCACGTACCCTCGTGAGACCGTGGCGGAAGCGTTATGACAACGCGGTTGATGTAGTCGTACGTCTTCACGATCCGACCGATCCAAGTACCGAACGTACGGCACCTTCGAGTTCAGCACACGTTCAGCTCGATAACGATCCCCGGACTCCGGTCCAGCAAAGTGTCGGGGATGAGTTCCGTCAGCACGACGGCGTGGTGACGATGATGATGCTCTAACGGCGCAGGGCTTCGCCTAAACTCCGCGACGATATGATCGAGGTGGAATATGGTGGAGGGGGGCACCGTACACGGCTAAGGAACGATCACGAAGATCAACTTCTGTGTTATGGGGTGCCCCCCTGCCCTCGTATATAAAGGAGGGAGGGGGAGGTGTGGCCGGCCCCCAAGGGGTGCGCCTGGAGGAGTCCTACTCCCACCGGGAGTAGGACTCCCCCCCCCCTCTTGCCTTGGTGGAGAAGGAAAGGGGGAGGGGAAAGAGGAAAGGGGGGCGCCCCCCCCCCCTCTCCTTGTCCTATTCGGACTAAGGGGGGAGGGGGCGCGCGGCCTGCCCTTGCCGGCCCTCCTCTTCTCCCTCATGGCCCACTAAGGCCCATTATCCCCCGGGAGGGTTCCGGTAACCCCCGGTGTTCCGGTAAAATCCCGATTTCACCCGGAACCATTCCGATATCCAAATGTAGGCTTCCAATATATCAATCTTTATGTCTCGACCATTTCGAGACTCCTCGTCATGTCCGTGATCACATCCGGGACTCCGAACAATCTTCGGTACATCAAAACGTATAAACTCATAATAAAACTGTCATCATAACGTTAAGCGTGCGGACCCTACGGGTTCGAGAACTATGTAGACATGACCTAGAACAATTCTCGGTCAATAACCAATAGCGGAACCTGGATGCCCATATTGGTTCCTACATATTCTACGAAGATCTTTATCCGTCAAACCGCATAACGACATACGTTGTTCCCCTTGTCATCAGTATGTTACTTGCCCGAGATTCGGTCGTCGGTATCCAATACCTAGTTCAATCTCGTTACTGGCAAGTCTCTTTACTCGTTCCGTAATACATCATCTCACAACTAACTTATTAGTTGCAATGCTTGCAAGGCTTATGTGATGTGTATTACCGAGAGGGCCCAGAGATACCTCTCCGACAATCGGAGTGACAAAACCTAATCTCGAAATCGCCAACACAACAAGTACCTTTGGAGACACCTTTAGTACTCCTTTATAATCACCCAGTTACGTTGTGACGTTTGGTAGCACCCAAAGTGTTCCTCCGGTAAACGGGAGTTGCATAATCTCATAGTTACGGGAACATGTATAAGTCATGAAGACAGCAATAGCAACATACTAAACGATCAAGTGCTAGGCTAACAGAATGGGTCAAGTCAATCACATCATTCTCCTAATGATGTGATCCCATTAATCAAATGACAACTCATGTCTATGGCTAGGAAACTTAACCATCTTTGATTCACGAGCTAGTCAAGTAGAGGCATACTAGTGACACTATGTTTGTCTATGTATTCACACATGTATTATGTTTCCGGTTAATACAATTCTAGCATGAATAATAAACATTTATCATGAAATAAGGAAATAAATAATAACTTTACTATTGCCTCTAGGGCATATTTCCTTCAGCTTGATGGACGAGCTCAATGAGGTTGGAGTAGGGTTTGAAGTCGGCGATTTTCTTGATGGGATGATTGAGTCCATTCAAGAAACGTGCCATAGTTTGCTCATCATCTTCCGTGACATTGGCTCGAATCATGGTTATCTCCATTTCCTTGTAGTATTCTTCAACACTCTTTGTTCCTTGCTTGAGGAGTTGGAGCTTCTTGAAGAGATCACGGTTGTAGTAGGTGGGCACAAAACGTGCTCGCATGACATCCTTCATTTGAGCCCAAGTGGTGATTGGTGGTTCACCTTTTGCTTCTCGGCTCTCAAGGACTTGTTCCCATCATATGAGCACATATTCTCGGAACTCAAGTGATGGCATAGCGATCTTCTTCTCTTCCTCATAGTTGTGCAAACGAAAGATTTTTTCGACCTTGAATGCCCATGATAGGTACTCTTCGGGATCATTGCTTCCATTGAACTTGGGCATGGTGAATTTTAGCTTGCCGTAGCGTTGCTCTTAATTGTGTTGTTAGCGATGGTGACGATGACGCCCTTGACGTGGAGGATAATCATCCTCATGTTGCTCTTGGCGTGGAGGAAGTCCATGATCAACTTGCTCTTTTTGACCTTGAGGTTGAGGAGGAGCTTGTCGAGCTTGTGGAGGATCTTGAGGAACTTGACGTTGCACTCGCGGTTGGTAGTTCCGCGCTTGGATTTCTTCTCGAAGTGCTTCCTCTTTATTGCGCCGATCTCAGTTGCGGTTGGCGATGGCTCGACTTGATTCTTAAAGGGCACATTGCCTCAAGAGCTTGCGCTTCACGTTGTTTTTGTTGAAGACGTTGAGCCTCAGCGTCTTGTTCCTCTTGATGTAGACGCGCTTGTTCTTCCTCTTGGCGACGTTGACGTTGTCGATCTTGAGCTTGAGCAAACGCAACTTGGCGTGGTGGAGGACGAAGTACTTGCTCATCGACTTGCTCTTGTGAATGCTTGTCGCGTAGCGGATTGCGAGATGCATGACGGTCTTGACGCGTGGCTCGTCGGAGAGTGTTCGATGTCGCTGTACTTGAGTCGGAGAAGGAGTCGTCAGAGTGTCGACTTGAGCGGCTCCGTCTTGAGTATGAAGAAGTTGAAGGAGGACGGTTCACCAACAAGGCACGGATCTCGTCCATTCTTGCATCATTCTCTTGCTTGTGAGCGTCGAGCTTGTTGTCGAAGTAGTCCTTGGTACGTTGCTCGGAGAGTCGCAAGTCGGTGGCGAGGTTGTCGATGCGATCGGTCATAGCTTGTTGCTCTTGATGCAACGCTCGTTGTGCACCAAAGACGTGGCTCTTGGTGACGAATGATTACATGTCGTCGTCTTGCTCGATGAAGAGTGGGTTGGTAGAAGAACTTGGCCTATCCATCATTCCAAGCAAAATGTGAGTGGTAGAAAGAGAAGAACTTATACCAATTGTACCTTAACCGATGTTGACGATGAATCAAGTTCACTCAAATGCGGACAATGAAATAGCACTATTGGTACCAATTCTTGTCGGTTCTCACACCTACAGGCTACACAAGTAAAAGCTTATGGTGGAGCTTGGTTAGGATGGTGGCACAAAATTTGATGCAATTGTAAGGGAGCTTCAATAATGTTGGAAAAGATTCACAAATTCACAAATGCAACTAGTAGACCAAGCAAGTAGTGGTACACGGAAACACACACGCAAATAGATAAGTAGGATTGTGCAAACCAAAAGTGAGCCAAAATGTGGAATCCACAAAAATGCTCTTGTTGCACAATACACGAGAGACGCTAGCACGATTGCACAATAGGCGGATACGGAACTTGTGCACAACCTACTAGGCAAAAATGCAACGACCTCTATCCCAAGTATGTTATATGTATGGTATTTCGGTGCTACGATCCAAGATGATCGGGTATGACAATCTTAAAGTAGTATGATGCTATGGTTCTTGCTTATAAGATCTTTGCTTATATTTCCCTCTTTGCTTAAAAGCTTGGTTGGCTCTTTCACTTTTGAGCTCTTTTCTCATGCAAAACTTCACGAACCAAGATAGCAATTGTGTATGCTATGACAACTTTGTGGCACAAAAGTTGATGTCAAGATATGCACCACTATGGTATGGTATGTATGCTATGGAGTATGATCACTAATGTGCACAAGTCACGTTGCCGGCAATACTCAATGGCTAGTCTCGATGAGTAAGCTACGCAAAAGTAAGGCCATGTGGGTATCAATGCAATTGCAAGGTATGACAAAGATGTCATCAAAGTTACCGTCCTTGGCGAAGATGAGCGGTGGTGATGTTGATGTTGAACCGTACCTATATAGCTGAAACACAATAGGACACGGGAACCACAACTCAAATTTTCAATGACCAAAAGCAAATGGTGGTAGCAGAAAACGATGGTGGAATAGGGGATGATGTGGTGAAAGCCCTAGGCAAAGATGCCAAAGTTCGGAAAATTTTATGTTGTCTATTGATGTTGGAACCTATCTAGGTGGATGGGGGATGTCAATAGCTTCTCAACGAGCTAAAGAACGCGAAAATCGGATTCCGGATGTGGAAGTTATGGGCAAAACGGTGAATCAGCCGATGTTGAACCTGGGAAGGGCGGTAGTACCGCTCTGGGGGGCGGTAGTACCGGTCCTGAAGCTCAGCGGAACTACCGGTTTGGAGGGCGGAAGTACCGCTGGTGTCGGGAAAACTGGATTGGGCGATTTTGTGGCGGAAATGGACGATTTCGAGGACAAAATTGGATGGATTTAGGTGATGGAAGGTGGGGAAACTTGTGGGGAAGCTAGATCTACCTGCTACACACGAAATCCATGGATCAAATCCAACAAAATTTCATCACACCAACAAATCAAAAAAAACTTGGGGCTATTTTTGGTGGGGATTTTCGGATTTAGGACGAAAACAACAAAATCAAGCTAGAAAACACAGGGTAGGGGCTCCAAAAACGTGATCAACGTGGCTCATGATACCAAGATGACGTACGGCGGAACCCTAGGGGTAGATCTTTCACGTATGGAGAGGATCCCTACGAGGAACACGAAGAACGCGCGGAAGAACACGAGAGAAATCACGGGGGAAAACAAGAGAAACACTCTACCGACATGAATATGATCACACAAGTGCTAGATCATCGAGGCACAAAGTAACACGAGATCCAAAGTCAACAAGGGACGATACAAGAGTAACCGTTCTTCTCCGTGAGGAGGTCTTGATTGTCTTCTCCAGATGGAGGCCTTGAATCCGGGTGGATCTTCTCCGAAGAGGTGCAGTCCATCACGAGGAGTAGATCCGGTACGGATGAGCAATGCTCTATCTCAAATGAGCTAAACCAATGCTAACCCTAATACGAAACTAGGAGACAAGTATATATAGTGCTAGGCCACGAAGGGGTAAGTGGGAGAGGATACATGGGGCAAAAAACCCTTGCACTGCGCAGGCAGGCCGGTAGTACCGGTCATGTGGCCGGTAGTTCCGCTGGGAGCTCGTGTGGGGTGGTAGTACCGGTCAGGTGGGGGCGGTAGTTCCGCTGGAAGCCCAGGCGCTGGATCTGGAGGGGTGCGCCGAAGGGGCAGCGATTGTTCCGGTCGTCGGGGCGGTTGTGCCGGTCTTTTGGGCAGAAACCGGTAAAACCGGTGCAGCACCGGCCTTGCTCCACTCGATCATAGAAGGTGGGCCGGTTGTTGGCTCGGTAGCTGGCCGGTTGTTTTGCCCGGGCGGTGGTTGGGCGGTTGTTCCGGTCCTTTTGGGCTGGGCAGATCGTCTACATGCTCTTGATGTTCATCTTGCACCGTAACTTCTCCTTGGTTGCTTTCTTGGTACCTAAGCACACAAAGCATCTCCGTTTAAGGTAGTAGCCATGTCTCAAGTGGGTCAATGGGAAGTTCAACGAAGAGAGAGTTAACCTCGGATTGAATTGCATGTGCTCGAGCTCTTGTCATGGGTCCACTTGGAGCTTGAGTAGTCAAGGTAGTGCCCATGGGCATGACCATAGGATGCTCCGCATCAGTGTTCCTATAAAAAGGATGCCGATAACTGCCACACGTGTGGCATCGAGTGGGGTTGTGCCGCACACCCTGTGTGGCATGGAGACGACCCCGCCCGCACGAGGCGTTCGGACGCAGGCACCCACAGCCCGCACGTCCGGTGTGTGGCACAATCGCCCACACGTCCGGGCGATCGACCGCACTGCCCGCACGACCTAACGCGCCCCCTCGTCCCGGCCTGCCTTCCAACCCCAGCCTGACCTGCCGCCGTCTTCTCCTACCTCTAGATCCCCTACCTCCATCGTCTTCCTTCTCTGGTTGCCAGGACAACCAGAGCAGATCCCTAGCGCCTCCCCATCCCCCACCCCAACCCCGCTCGCGACGACAATCCAACAGGTCGATCTTCAATCTCCTTTTGTTTCTCGTCCTTCTTTTGTCCAGAAAATTGACAGATTGCCCACGAACATGGCCACTAGATCCACGCTGTCATGACAAACACACCACGGATTTGTGTGTATTCACATTTGCCAACCAAAGTACGTCAGATCTGCCATATTCTATCCTAGAGTTGAGCTAAGCTTCTGGGTTGGGTTGGTGCGAGTAGTTGTTGCATAAGAATGCGTAGGAATCACTAAAAATGGGAGAAGAAAGGAGGAATTTGGGTGGTGCATAGAGAGGGAGGAGAATAATTGCCACTTGTTTCTGATGTTAGTTGCCACCTATCTTTGCCATCAGCTGCCACAATATTGTGCTGTTACTTGCCATCATATCATGTTCTTTGTTGCCATCGGTTCAAAATGATAGTTGGCATCCAGATCTTAGAAAAGAGAATAAATGTGCAGGTCCTACTTGCCATGATGTGTTGGTTGTCTATGCAAGAAATGTGATAAGATTGCCGTGTTTTCTTGTATGTGCAAACAGAAAGAATGCATTTTGCGAATATTGATGCATTCTTGTTCATGCAGTGACTGAAAACACGATGGGAGAAAAAGCGGAAAAAATGAATCATGAAGATGGCACTGATCCTTGGTTTTCTCAAAGGCCAGAACCCCCCCCCCCCTCTTGGGATGCAGCAGAGTACAATCAACTCATTTCCGCAGGGCCGTTGCTGCCACTACTAAAGTAGTACGCGAGCATCGGTACGATGCAAGATCAAAAAACGGACAGTTGCAATATTTGTGACGAGGAAGATGGCATTCTACTTATGTCCTACAATGTCATCTTTCGCAGATTCTTATGACCCAACCACACACACGGGGATGCCATGGCAAGTTCAGGCACAGGGCGGTAACGCTAACAGATGTACGGGCGACCAACTTCAAGTAGCCAATGTGGCAAATCAAGGGAACACATACGGAAAAGAAAATTACTGGTGTGGACATGAAATTAAACTTGCAAGGATGGCAAAGACTTACGAGTTATATGGAAAAACGCGGGACCTTCATGTATGTGGCACCCCGGCTCAGAGCAACCGGTTTACCTTGCATTACCAGCCCAGAGATCAAGTCTTTTGGCAATACACAACAACATGGTACAGAAACAACCGCTTTATTGATGCTAGCGGATTACATAGGTCTAATATTACATTGAGATTCAAGGCCAAGCGGCACACACGGTGCTGCTGGACAGTATGTACATTATTTAATGAACATGACGGGGCCTCGATCGCGCGAGCTACGCGGCAGCGGAAGAATGACGTAGAGGAAATCCATAGCACAGGGACACCGATGTGAACACGGCCTAGTCACGAGATGCGCTCCGATGCGAACTGACTTGCCTGAAAGCTAGCATAACACGCCACGTCAGTACATTGAATGTACTTGCAAGCTCACAACAAACATAAGCACGATGCCAAACAATATCATGATATTTAATCAGATTAATTCAATGCAAAAATTCTACTACCAAACAAACATTTCATGCAATGAGTCCCACGGACTCGCTTACCATACGGTTACCACGTAACCAAACGGTGACCATACCGGGTCTGGCGGAAACCAATCACTCATGAACACCTCAAGTGTTCATGCTTTCGTCACGAACCAATACATTACAGCACTCACTTAGTTTGCAAGATTATTAGAGAAGTTGATCCATGGTGTGACTTACTTCCGAGTTTTGCCCATAACCGAGGACGCGGCTATCGATAGATTAAATTACACTCTGCAGAGGTAGCGCACTTTACCCACACTACGGAATACCTGGCCCCGCACTCCTATTCGGGTGGACCAAAGCATTCCGATGAAACCCTCCTTTTGTCATGCACTCTCCCCGGCCACTCCGACCAACTCCTCCTCAGGGCTAGGTCTTGGGTGGCCCCATGTCTACCAAAGACAACAACGGCCACCATTGTGGCAAAACGGTCCCAAACGGGGACAAGGTACCATAAAAACAAAACGAGCACACAAGGTTATGTCCGCCTACCGGGCTAGGATATGCACGCCCATAACCTTCCCTCGCGGGAGGCACCGGTGAGAGCCACAACAAAGGACCGAATCAAGACCTTCCCATAAGGGAGATGTGGTCGCACTGAATTACAAACCCGATTCAGTGGCACCATGATGTGATCAACATCATATTCACGTTGAACTTAATCAAGTTTAACTTTGATAAAACTTTTTATCATTAACATGATATAACCAAAATAACCATGCAACTACTCGTCATGCAAAACAAACAACTCATAGTCATGGATCAAACTTAACAACACATGCATCTTGCAATACTAAGAATCAAACTTCACTGGTTATAACTCATTTTCATAACCAAGCAATATTTTTATTATTTCATTATTTAAATAAAACCATTACTAGCAAAATAACTATCATTAATTTCAATAGCAATTTTCATAGTGCAAAATATTACTCTACTTAGCCAAACAAGTTCATGCATTCAACCAGAAGCCAAAACAAGCATATCAAGCATGGTAAACTAACTAGAAATTAACCAAAAGTTATTTATCAAATATTTAATGCCAATAATAACTCATATTCAAGTAGAAAATCATAGATATTGAAATAACACCATCCAAATGTTGGTGTGGCTTGCTTAGTGTAGAGGTGGATCACACCCCTATTGGTTTGCTTCAAGACAAGCTTCTCCTTCTGAAAAAAATAATTTAAACCACAAAAAGAATTATCAAAACACATTCTAAAAATCACCAGAAATTCTAGACAGCAAGGAAAAATCCACCTTCTAGTGTGCTGCTAGAGTTTTCTGTAACAAAGACAATGCAAAAAGAATCAAATCATTTGGACTTGTAGTTTAGAAATGGTGGCTGGTCAAAGTTTGGTCAAATTTTTGAATAAATTTGAATTAAACAGAAAATCACAGGGGGGATGACGTCGAAGGCGTATAACAGAAATACGCCTCCACTCGTACCGCTTCAGGCGCGAGTGGTGAGACCGACAGGTGGGTCCCGCGCGTTAGGAGAGAGAGAGAGAGAGAGAGAGAGAGAGAGAGAGAGCGAGATCAGAGGGAGGCGGGGCTTCAACGGAGGTCACGATGGTGACGAGGGGGTTTGGGGTTAAACGAGAGGGATAGATTTGAAGCGAGGCTCGAGGCGCAGCTGCCCGTACCCTTGGCGTGGTGAGAGATGGCCGAAGCTGGTTGCTGTCGAGCTCGCAAGCTTCGGTGGCGGACGGGATTCGCCGGATAGGAAGGAGACGACGGCTAGAGGCGGCTCCGAGGGCTTGGCGGGGTCCAGGAAGCACCAGCAGACCCCCAATGCCCCGCCCAAGCAGCTGCTTGAGCTTGAGAGGCACCAGAGCGCGGCGGCTGGACTGCGGGGATCGCGGGAGTCCTCTGGTCGGGGCGACGTCCAGAGGCCTACCCGACCGGGCTTCTGCTCGTCTACGTGTTCGTCGAAGTGGTGCGGAGTGGTGCGTGGCTAGCAAGTGAGGCGGGGGCGCTATATATAGCCGGAGCGAGGGGGGGTGTGTCGCCGCCAGAGCTCTCTAGACACGCGGCGAACGGCAACGAGAAGCTCCAACGGGAGGGGGCAACGCCGCCAACGTCAGAAAGCTTGCTTACGCCGCGACGAGCACATGAGGCGGTTGGAGAAGCGGAAAAGTGCACACGCGCACTGTGGCCTTTTGGCCGCGACGTGCACGTGCTTGCTGTGGCGGCTTCGGTGTCGACGAGCGCCAGGGAGCGGTCAAGGGTGATGGGGCGAGGCTAGTGGCGCGGTGTGGCAGTTGGAGGCGAGCCCTGGATCAAGCACGCGCGAAATAGAGCGCAAGGCGCCAGCCAGAGCGCGCCGAGACGCATGCTAGGCACCGTGTCCACGCGCGGTCACCAGGCTGGCATGGTCAAAACAACGCCTAGGAGCGGCCAAACCTTGTCTATGTGCTCGACCGTGCAGTGTTTGGTCTAGGGGAGTTGATGGCTCATGCCCAGGCCGACCAGATTAGACTTCACTAAGCTGACAAGTTTCTGTACAGAAACTTTGGCAGGCAAGTTTGGCCACCTTCTAGAAGGCCATTAGGGCTAATCTCCCGGGGTTTGGGGTTTCTTAGGAGGGTGTTTAAGCTCAAGAAAGATCAAGGCTAAAAGCTCAAGGAAAAATGTACTTTCTGTACAAAGTGCATTTCTGGTCCATAAGTGAAAAGATTTTCTACACCAAAAATATTGCAAAAAGTGGTGCAATATTTTTACATGGGAAGTTGTGCCATGGTTCTAAGAATATTTGGGATTTATCTCAGATTTTTCTGAGCAAGAAAAATTGAGGTTGCTTTGGAGCACAAGATTCTGAAGTGAGTTTAAGAGGGAGAAATGAATACTTTTCTTTTATGAAAAATATTCTAAGAAAAATATTCATTTGATTATTTTGAAGTTTGACCAGAGGAATAAGGAAGATGGGTCACTTGGGTGAAAGCCAAGGATATACCTAAGTGACAAGTCCATTTGAAATGATTCAAACTCCAACTCAAATCAGGGCAAAAACCACGATAAAACCAAGAATGGAAAGAGAGAGAAGGCAAGTCCGGAAAAAGAGAGAAGGCAAAACCCAGGCTGTCACAAACCTCCCCCACTTAAGATGAATCTCGTCCTCGAGATTCGGTTGCTTGGTAAAACCATTCTGGGTATGCAGTCCTTAAAAATTCCTCTCTTTCCCAGGTCGCTTCCTCTTCGGTGTGGTGCTCCCACTGAACCTTGTAAAACCTTATTTCCTTGCTGCGAGTGACCCTTTTTTGTCTGATCCAATATTCTATATCTGCCATATCAGTCCTTTTCTCCGGCGGCGAGATATATCTTCTTAGCTGTGATACGTGGAACACGTTGTGTACTTCTGACAGTTCCGGTGGCAATTCCAATTGACATACAACTGTACCGACTCTGGCCATGACGGGGAATGGACCGATATATTTGGGTGCCAATTTTCCGCGGGTCTGAAACCTCTTGACTCCTTTCATAGGGGTGACTCGGAGATATACGTGTTCTCCGGGTTCGAAGCTGATCTGACGATGTTTGGCATTATAGTAGCTCTTTTGTCAAGATTTGGACAATTGTAGTCTGTCGCAGATCTCCTTGACTTGCTTCTCCGCTTCGAGCATTAAATCAGTTCCAAAGATACAACTGTCTCCGGTTTGAGACCAGTTCAATGGAGTGCGGCATTTCCGGCCATACAGGGCTTCATAGGGTGACATCTTTAAGCTGGCCTGGAAACTGTTGTTGTAGGAGAACTCGGCGTAAGGCAGATAGTCTTCCCACTTGGTTCCCTGGGCAAATGTACATGCCTGAGCATATCTTCGAGTATTTGGTTTACTCGTTCGGTCTGTCCATCTGTCTGAGGATGATAGGCCGTGCTGTATTTCAATGTGATCCCCAAGGCTTGATGTAGTCGGGACCAAAATGCGGAGGTGAAGAGAGATCCCCTGTCGGAGGTGATAGTCTTGGGTACTCCGTGTAGACTGACGATTCTTGACACATACAGCTGTTCGAGTTGATTCGCGCGGTATGTGGTCCGGATAGGAATAAAGTGTGCCACCTTTGTTAAGGTGTCCACTATGACCTATATTGCGTCATTTCCTCGATGAGACCTGGGTAGTCCGGTGATGAAGTCCATGAAGATATCATCCCATTTCCATTGGGATACTGGCAGAGGTTGGAGGAGTCCGGCGGGTTTTTGGTGTTCCGCCTTTACCTTATTGCATATGTCGCAACAGGCCACAAAGTATGCGATGTCTTTCCTCATTCCGTTCCACCAAAATACCCGACGAAGGTCCTCATACATTTTGGTATCACCGGGATGAATTGAGTATGGCGCTTCATGCGCTTCCGCCAATATCTTCTTCTTTAGACTTCCTTGGTTGGGTACGCGGAGTCTTCCTCGAAACCTTAGCGAACCTCGCTGATCCATAGAGAAGTCTGGTGCACACCTTGGTGGATCTTCTGAACATATCTTTTTAACCTCCCATCATTCGGTTGAGCGATGCGGATTTCTTCTTCGAGAGTAGGGGAAACTTCCAATATATTGGCAAGACGGGCGTCGGTGATTACCAAATTGAGCTGCATGATTTCTTCATAAAGCTCTGGAGGCAAGGAATCCATAAGAGCATTAAGGTTGGCTGGTTTGCGGCTGAGGGCGTCAACCACCACATTAGCTTTGCCCGGGTGATAATTTATCCCGAGGTCGTAGTCCTCCACAAATTCGAGCCATCTTCGATGTCGAAGGTTCAAATCGGGCAGAGTGAATATATACTTGAGACTCTTATGATGGTGAATATCTGGCACCTCTTTCCAATCAGATAGTGTCTCCAGATCTTCAAAGCGTGTACTACCGCGGCCAATTCCAAATCATGGGTAGGGTAGTTTCCTTCATGTTGCCGCAGTTGTCGAGATGCATATGCCACCACTTTGCCATCTTGCATGAGTACGCACCCCAATCCTCTTCTGGATGCATCACAGTAGACATCAAAACTGCGGTAGATGTCTGGAAGAGTCAATATTGGTGCTGAGGTCAGCCTAGTTTTTAACTCGTTGAAACTCTTCTCGCATTCCTCAGTCCATACAAACTTCTTATCCTTCTTCAGAAGCTCAGTCATAGGCTTGGCGATTTTTGAGAAGCCTTCGATAAAACGGCGATAATATCCGGCTAGTCCAAGGAAACTCCGGATTTCGAGGCTGTAGGGTGCGGACCAATCAAGTACATCCTTCACCTTGCTTGGGTCCACCGAGATTCCTTCTGCCGAGAGGATATGCCCGAGGAATCCCACTTGTTGGAGCAGAACTCACATTTGCTGAATTTGGCATAAAGTCGATGGTCATGAAGCCTTTGCAGAATTGCTCGAAGATGCTCCTTGTGTTCATCCTTGCTCTTGGAGTAAATGAGGATGTCATCAATGAATACCACCACAAATTTATCCAAGAAGTCCATAAACACCTTGTTCATCATATGCATAAAGAATGCAGGAGCGTTGGTGAGGCTGAAGGACATAACGGTGTACTCATAAAGACCGTATTGAGTGGTGAACACGGTCTTAGGGATATCCTCCTTCTTTATCTTGAGTTGATGATATCCAGTCCTCAAATCAATTTTTGAGAATACTTTGGGCCCACTAAGTTGATCAAACAGGTCGTCGATCCTCGGCAGTGGATACTTGTTTTTGATGGTGACGTCATTCAGCTGTCGGTAGTCTACACACATTCGTAGACTACCATCCTTTTTGTCCATGAAGATTGTTGGTGATCCCCATGGTGAAGAGCTGGGTCGAATGTATCCTTTCTACAGCATCTCATCCAGTTGTTTCTTCAATTCCACCAATTCTGAGGAAGGCATAATAATATTTCTTATGTATCGGAGTGGTTCCAGGCACCAAGTCAATTGCGAACTCCAATTCTCGGTCTAGTGGCATGCCTGACAATTCTTCCGGAAAGACGTCTGGATACTCACTGACCACATAAATTATATCCACTTCTTCGGTCACTGCTGCGAAAACCATATCTTTCATGGGGATGCGCCTGCGGGCATAAAAACTTGTGGTGCGACCTTCCATATTTTTCAGGGTAACTTCTCTGGTCGCACAACTGATGCACACTTGATATTGAGTTAACCAATTCATGCCCAATATGACGTCCAATTTGTTGGAATCGATGATTATCAACGAGGTTGGAAACTTGACGCCCTTGATGTCAATTTCCAAATTTTGGCAGACGAGATTGCTTCTGACTAGGGATCCCGGGGATTGTACCAGCATGTGTTTTCCCAAAATCGAACAAGGAAAATTGTTTTGGGAAGCAAAACTCCGCGATATAAAAGAGTGGGAAGCCCCAGAGTCAAATAAAATTACGGTGGGTATGTCATTTACAAGAAACATACCAATGACGACTTCCGGGTCCTCTTGAGCTTCGCGTGCGGAGATGTGATGAATTTTCCCTTGAATCATATCTGGGGCGAGATACGGCTCCGTGTAGTTGACTTGCGGTTGGAATGGAGCTACTTGCTTGCTGTTCTTGGGACACTGCCTGGCGTAGTGTCCGGTTTGACCACAGCTGAAACATGTATTGTTGCGCTGACAGTCTTCACGCACCGGGCTGGTCACGACATTCTTGACTTGCGTAGTAGTCTTGTTGACATTCTGCTGCCAATTTGGTTTGTACTCCACCTGAGTCTGCTGCTGGCACGAGCCTTTTGCACTGTTTGCGTATCCTTCTTTGGATCGAATTTGCACTTGTGGTCGTTAACAGCTGGCTTGTGGTCGTGTAGGAGCTTGTGTTCCCTTTCGGTGATGAGGGCCTTGTTCACCAGCGTCAGGAAGTTTGGGAAATCAAAAACGCTGAGGGTGCACCTGAGATGCTGGTTCAGGCCTCCAAGGAACCGGTCGATCTTCCACTCTTCTGTGGCCACATCGTGGAGAGAATATCGGACAAATAGTTGAACTTGTTCAGGTACTCGTTGTCGGTCATGCTGCCTTGAGTGAGAGCGAGGAATTCTCGCTGCTTGATTTTCACAACTCCGGTGGGAATATGATACTTGCGGAATTGTTCCTTGAATTTATCCCAAGTAATTTCCTCGTCTGCATGCCATATTGCCTTGGCATTAGCCCACCATATCGCGGCAGCTCCTTCGAGATAATGCATTGCGAAGGGAACCTTGTCTCCTTCTTCAGTGCGGGCAATCTCCACTTTCCTTTCCATAGACCTTAGCCAGTCGTCGGCGTCCAAAGGATCAGTAGCGTGGCTGAAACTGGGAGGCTTGGTTCGCTGAAAGTCTGACAGTTTGGAGTGATGGCCATTCTGGTTTCCATTCTGCCCAACCATAACTTGTACACTCTTCAGGATTTCCAACAGGTCGTTGCTTCTTCTTTCTTCAAACATTCTCATGATCTGATCGATAGAAGGCGGATGTAGCGGTGGCGGCGGAGGTGGCTGGTACGGCTGGGGGGAATGTCATGCCAGTCTTGCGGAACGACGGACAGGGCTATCCTCATAAGCTTGGCTGCTGCAGCCTCCACGCGTCATCCTATTTTTTTGTGTTCCCAATACATAGCAACCATGATGAGAAAATTCCAAAAAGGGGGAAAAGGCCAATGACAAATCCCGAAAGAAAACAGCGAATGAAAACCAAGGCGAATAAAAAGTTCCAACATAATTATACATAGTCCCAACATGAAAGTAACATCACAGCGGGTCTACTACCCTCGTACATGAAACTACGCATCATGACAAGTGCGGGTACAGCCATACATCACGTTCATGACTACCACGATACTCTAACGGTCTACTGCTTGGTCGGTGCTGCTGCAGGCTCGTCTCCTGAGTCGGACCCTGATCCTGAACTGATAGCAGAGACCTCTAGGCCAAGAGAAACGCGACGATGCTGCCTTGAGGGCTCTCTCTCAGGGGTAGGCGGGGGATGGGATCTAAGCATAGGAGCAGCGGGAGTAGCGACAAGGGAAGACGATGCAGCAGGAGCGCTGCGAGGGTTCACTGTCAAAGGGTTAACGGTACCCTGCGAGGTCGTCGGTGGAACGAGGGTGGGAAGAACCGGAGCAGAAGTGTAGATAACAGCGGGAAGAGGGTTCCTCACCCGAGCAGCTGCGAGAACGGTGTGAGCACATGAAAGCTCCCGAGAAAACTCGTAGTTCATAAGATAACTAGCTGTGATGTAGCGAGAAAGGTGGCTAGTGGGACGATCGCACGCCGGATTAATCAACGGAAAATGGACACACCCATTCTCATGTAGAGATGGGTAGTAGAAGAGACCAGGGTGGGTATGCATGCGAACCTCGTTGTAGTGCAAGTCTACAAGAGTCTCGAGAGCAGCAAACTGAATCGCCTAAGATGGCGTAGAAGCAAGACCACCCTTAGTCGAACGAGTGTAAGCGCCGGTAGGTGAACTGTGATGTAGAGTGACCTCACCATAATACTCATACAATGCACCGGCCAGATGCTCGTGATACACCCAATACTCTGGATCAGCACCCTCTGGGTAGAGTCGTCGCCACACATTCTGAAGCAGATGTGGCGATGTGTACGGAGCTGGATCAGGATGGTACAAGATCAGTACTGGTGCCATCTACACTCACAAATCATCCGGTTAGTAATAACAAATAAACATGCAATGCAATGCAACAATCGGCACTCAAACGAAGCTATCTACCGTTTCCTACAATCAGCGCGGCTCTGAAACCAAGCATTGTGGCACCCTAGCTCAGAGCAACTGGTGTACCTTGCATTGCCAGCCCAGAAATCAAGTCTTCTGGCAATACACAACAACATGGTACAGAAACAACCGCTTTATTGATGCTAGAGGATTACATAGGTCTAATATTACATCGAGATTCGAGGCCAAGCAGCACACACGGTGCTGCTGGACAGTATGTACATTATTTAATGACCTTGACGGGGCCTCGATCGCACGAGCTACGCGGCAGCGGAAGAACGACGTAGAGGAACTCCATAGCACAGGGACATCAATGTGAACATGGCCTAGACACGAGATGCACTCCGATGCGAACTGACTTGCCTGAAAGCTGGCATAACACGCCAGGTCAGTACATTGAATGTACTTGCAAGCTCACAAAAAACATAAGCACGATGACAAACAATATCATGATATTTAATCTGATTAATTCAATGCAAAACTTCTACTACCAAACAAACATTTCATGCAATGAGTCCCACAGACTCGCTTACCAGACGGTTACCGCGTAACCAAACGGTGACCATACCTGGGTCACAACGGAAACCAATCACTCATGAACACCTCAAGTGTTCATGCTTTCATCACGAACCAATACATTACAACACTAACTTAGTTTGCAAGATTATTAGAAAAGTTGATCCATGGTGTGACTTACTTCCGAGTTTTGCCCATAACCGAGGACGCTGCTATCGATAGATTAAATTACACTCTGCAGAGGTAGCACACTTTACCCACACTACGGAATACCTGGCCCCGCACTCCCGTTTGGGTGGACCAAAGCATTCCCACGAAACCCTCCCTTTGTCATGCACTCTCCCCGGCCACTCCGACCAACTCCCCTCAGGGCTAGGTCTTGGGTGGCCCCGTGTCTACCAAAGACACCAACGACCACCGTCGTGGCAAAACAGTCCCAAACGGGGACAAGGTCCCATAAAAACAAAACAAGCACACAAGGTTATGTTTGCCTACCAGGCCAGGGTATGCACGCCCATAACCTTCCCTCGCGGGAGGCACCGGTGAGAGCCACAACAAAGACCGAATCAAGACCTTCCCATAAGGCAGATGTGGTCGCACTGAATTAAAAACCCGATTCAGTGGCACCATGATGTGATCAACATCATATTCACGTTGAAATTAATCAAGTTTAACTTTGATATAAACTTTTTGTCATTAACATGATATAACCAAAACAATCATGCAACTACTCGTCATGCAAAACAAACAACTCATATTCATGGATCAAACTTAACAAGACATGCATCTTGCAATACTAAGAATCAAACTTCTTTGGTTATAACTCATTTTCATAACCAAGCAATATTTTTATTATTTCATTATTTAAATAAAACCATTACTAGCAAAATAACTATCATTAATTTCAATAGCAATTTTCATAGTGCAAAATATTACTCTACTTAGCCAAACAAGTTCATGCATTCAACCAGAAGCTAAAACAAGCATATCAAGCATGGTAAACTAACTAGAAATTAACCAAACTATTTATCAAATATTAAATGCCAATAATAACTCATATTCAAGTAGAAAATCATATATATTGAGATAACACCATCCAAATGCTGGTGTGGCTTGCCTTAGTGTAGAGGTGGATCACACCCCTCTTGGTTTGCTTCAAGACAAGCTTCTCCTTTTGAAAAAATAATTTAAACCACAAAAAGAATTATCAAAACACATTCTAGAAATCACCAGAAATTCTAGACAGCAAGGAAAAATCCACCTTCTGGTGTGCTGCTCGAGTTTTCTGTAACAAAGACTATGCAAAAAGAATCAAATCATTTGGACTTGTGGTTTAGAAATGGTGGCTGGTCAAAGTTTGGTCAAATTTCTGAAAAGATTTGAATTAAACAGAAAATCCTGGGGGGGTGACGTCGAAGGCGTATAACAGAAATACGCCTCCACTCGTACCGCTTTGGGCGCGAGTGGTGGGACTGACAGGTGGGTCCTGCACGTCAAGAGAGAGAGAGAGAGAGAGATAGAGAGAGAGAGAGAGAGAGAGAGAGAGAGAGAGAGAGAGAGAGATTAGAGGGAGGCGGGGCTTCGACGGAGCTCACGCCAGCGACGAGGGGGTTTGGGGCTAAACGAGAGGGATAGATTTGAAGCGGACCTCGAGGCGCACCTGCCCGTACCCGTGGCTCGGCGGGAGATGGCCGGAGCTGGTCGTAGTCGAGCTCGCAAGCTTCGGTGGCCGACGGGATTCACCGGAGAGGAAGGAGACGACGGCTAGAGGTGGCTCCGAGGCTTGGTGGGGTCCAGGCAGCACCAGCAGACCCCCAATGGCCCGCCCAAGCAGCTGCTTGAGCTCGAGAGGCACCGGAGCACGGCAGCTGGACTGCGGGGATCGCCGGAGTCCTCTGGTCGGGCGACGGCGAGGCCTGCCTCGACCGGCTTCGCCGCTTCTACGTGTTCGTGGAGGTGGTGTGGAGTGGTGCGTGGCTAGCAAGTGAGGCGGGGGCGCTATATATATCCGGAGCGGAGGGGGATGTGTCGCCGCCGGAGCTCTCTGGACACGCGGCGAACGGTGACGAGAAGTTCCAACGAGAGGGGGCAAACGCTCAACGTCAACGGAGAAGCTTGCCGATGCTCGCGGATGAGCACAGGAGGCGGTTGGAGAAGCGGACAAGTGCACACACGCACTGTGGCCTTTTGACCGCGACGTGCCCATGGTTGCTGCAGCGGCTCTGGTGTCGGCGAGCGCCAGCGAGTGGTCAAGGGTGCTGGGGCGAGGCTAGTGGCGCGGTGTGGCAGTTGGAGGCGAGCGCTGGATTGAGCATGCGCGAAACAGAGCGCAAGGCGCCAGCCAGAGCGCGCCGAGACGCATGCCAGGCACCGTGTCCATGCACGGTCACTAGGCTGGCATGGTCAAAACGACGCCCAGGAGCGACCAAACCTTGTCTACGTGCTCGACCGTGCAGTGTTTGGTCTAGGGGAGTTGATGGCTCATGCCCAGGCCGACCAGATTAGACTTCACTAAGCTGACAAGTTTCTATACAGAAACTTGGCCGACAAGTTTGGCCACCTACTAGAAGGCCATTAGGGCTAATCTCCTGGGGTTTGGGGTTTCTTAGGAGGGTGTTTAAGCTCAAGAAAGATCAAGGCTAAAAGCTCAAGGAAAAATGTACTTGCTGTACAAAGTGCATTTTTGGTCCAGAAGTGAAAAGATGTTTTACAGCAAAAATATTACAAAAAGTGATGCAATATTTTTACATGGGAAGTTGTGCCATGGTTCTAAGAATATTTGGGATTTATCTCAGATTTTTCTGAGCAAGAAAAATTGAGGTTGCTTTGGAGCACAAGATTCTGAAGTGAGTTTCAGAGGGAGAAATGAATATTTTTCTTTTATGAAAAATATTCATTTGATTATTTTGAGGTTTGACCAGAGGAATAAGGAAGATAGGTCAATTGGGTGAAAGCCAAGGATATGCCCAAGTGACAAGTCCATTTGAAATGATTCAAACTCCAATTCAAATCAGGGCAAAACCCATGATAAAACCAAGTCCGAAAAAAGAGAGAAGGCAAGTCCAGAAAAAGAGAGAAGGAAAAATCCAGGCTGTCACAATGTAGCACGTGGCAACCATGTACCTGCCATCAACGTCATACACAGGTGAGGCGTATGAAGTGAATTTGTGGACAGTGAATCAACAGAAGGAACATAGGTGACATTGGGATTTTCATGGTGATTTGACAAGACATAGTTGCCATGCCTAGACAGATGTAGTTGCCATGCCTAGACAGCTGCAGTTGCCATGACTGGACAACTGCATTTGCCATGCCTGGACAAGTGCAGTGCTTTTCCTGGGTTGACATGACTGGACAGATGTAGTTGCCATGCATGGATAACTGCATTTTCCATGCCTGGACAACTGCAGTGCTATGCCTGAGTTGCCATGCCTGGACAGATGCAGTTGCCATGCCTGGATAGATGCAGTTGCCATGGAAAATCAATTGTAGTTGCCATGCCTAATCAAATGTGATTGCATGTGTCTAAACAACTGTGGATGACAAGTGTGAACAAAAATCTGTGTGGCATGGTTGAACCACTACATGTGCCATGTTGTACAAACTACAGTTGCCATGCATTGACCAACTGCTAAATGATCACAGGTTGTTATGGTGGAACCACACCGGCAAACATCTCATGGAAAGCTTCACAGTTGTAGGCCAACGCTATTGCAGATAGAGCACAGCAAATTGGAATGACAAACCTGATGCGGTTAGCACATGCAACACAACAAGGTAAAAAATGTGAACCAGAAAAACAGTAGTGCATTTGCTTTTGTGGAAAAGCATGGGGGGAGTGGATTTGTCACGGTGGTGGCGGAAATACAACAAAAATGCTACCAAGTGGATGCGTGCAAATAGTCATCTATTGTCTTTAGGGATTTGTCAATTGTTGTATGCTTGCGTGCAACATTCGTGATTGATTCCATTTGCCTAGTGAGCTCGTACCTAGTATCCAAATTTTGATACTAAAAGATGTTGGCTCCATACCTTGGCAGCAGTAACTGCCATGTTTGCTGGACTGCAGCTGCCATGAATAAAAAACCGCAGTTGCCATGCATGGCCACATGCAGATGCCATGACTTGTTGTATGAATGATGTCAAGACAAATCAGATGCAGTTGCTATATTCCGTTGCAATAAACCTGCCATTGAAGCAATGCTTACACAAGCACCTATTTTTTTGCAGGGCCTTCAACTACAATCAACAGCGGCACGGGGACATCTACTGCGGGAACCTCTGAGCACATGGAAGAAGCATTCCACTAGCCAGTCAACAGTCCTGCCACAAAAAATGCATAATCAGTGTTGGAAATGGCAATCGTTCCAGCAATGCCGACAAGCACACCTTTGCACACCAGCACAAGCAACACTCAAGCAGATGAAACAGTAAATCGACATCAAGTGAATGATGAAACTGATGACGAAGCACAAGGGGATGAAGAAGATGGGCAATCAGAAATCATGATACCTCAACCACCATATGTTGGGCAGAGATTTGATTCGTTTGAAGATGCGAGGGAATTCTACCAGAGATATCCAATGTTCCATGGGTTTGCGGTGAACACCGAATACCATAGGAAAATTTAAAAAACTAACGAGTACAGCAGAGGTGAGATAAGGTGCTACCAGGCACAAAGGAACAAGAAGGGGAAAGGTGTTGCACCTGTCGTGCCGGAACGAAAGAGAGGTATCATTGTCAAGACGGAATTCCCTGTCCGGTGTAAGCTAAACGCAAATGGAGCACAGTGGGTGGTCACCAACTATTTCGACGAACACAACCACAAACTCATAAAGAAGTTTGACCTGGTAAAATTTCTGAGCGCCCACAGAGGATTAAGCCCCCTCGAGAAGAAATTTGTAAAGTTGCTACATGATTGTAACGTCGGTCCATCAAGAATGGTCCAAATACTGTCCCTGATCCACAAAGGAGATGGTAGACTGAGTAGCATGCCCTACATACCAGCAGACGTCACAAACCTAAAGGCAAAGTACCGTAGAGAGAGCAGGTTGGCTGATAGAAGCCATGATAGCCTACTTTGAAGAGAAAGCAAAAGCAGATGTTGATTTCTTCTACAGGATAAGATTGGACGACGAGGACCGTGTCAGAAACATGTATTGGGTGGATGATGCTGCAAGAAGGGCCTACAAACATTTCCGTGATTGCATATCATTCGACGCGACATATCTCACTAATATGTACAAGATGCCCTGCGCTCCATTCATAGGAATAAATAACCACAATCAGTCATTGCAGTTCGGTTGCGGACTCATTCGGAACGAAGATACGGATGGTTACACTTGGCTGTTCAAAACCTTCTTGGAGTGCATGGGTGGGCTTGCTCCGATGAACATAATAACAGACCAGGATTTTAGCATGCGTGCCGGCATAGGGGAGGTCTTTCCATTGGCAGTGCACAGGCACTGCAGGTGGCATATTATTAAAAAGGCTGAGGAGACGCTAGGACCATTTTATGCTGACCGTCCAGAGCTGCACAAGGCATTCGAGTTGTGCGTGGACCACATCCTGATGGTGGAGGAGTTTTAACGGAGTTGGACGGCTATGATTGAAACATACCAAGTCCAAGACAACGAGACACTTACTGGCCTGTGGGAGAAGCGAATGTACTGGGTGCCGACCTACTTCATGTAGTGCTTCTTCCCATTTCTGCAGACTACGCAGCGCGGCGAGGGGTTCAATGATGTTTTGAAGTGGTACGTGAGCCCTGGCAACTCATTGCTGCAGTTTGCCAAGCAATACACAGCTTTGCAACAGAAAATACTGGGATCTAAGCTACAGCAAGAAGCAAACACCACACTCAAGCAACCTAAATTGCTAACATATTTGCCAATGGAGAGGCAGATGAGCAAGATATATACCAACAAGATTTTTAATAAGTAAGTCGATCATTTTACCGTCTTATTTGCACAAGCATGAAGATAGTAGGTGCCATATAGAATGCAATGCAGTTGCCAGCTTTTTTGACTTGCTGATCTATTGAAAATAGCCATTGAGTAAAGTGTAAGCATGATCTGTAGTTGCCATGTGAAATCAACTGTAGTTTGCCATGTGGGTTGAACTGTAGTTGCCATGTGTAATGAACTATAGTAGCCATGTGAAAATGATATGTAGTTGACATGTGGCCCAAAACTGCGTTTGCCATGTTTTATAAACTGCATTTGCCATGTTAAATGAAATGCATTTGCCAATTTAAATGTTATGCATTTGCCATGTGAAAAATATCGTGCAGTTGCCATGTAGAAACAAACAACACAAGAATAGATGTAGGAAAAAAACGATTTCCATGCCATCATTGATTTTAGATACGTTTTGCTATGTTACGGCCTACATAAACGTAAGGTGCTACAAACATCATATAAGAGTTTAACAAAGCACAAAAACATGCAGATTCTAGGAAGAAATAAAGCGTGCCAACATGTACATGGCTTACCAGGTGGACGAACATACGTTCAAGGTGTGTTCACTCTTGGGCATGTCGGATTCAGAACCTGAAGACCCGGACAAGGGAAGGAACTACTTTGTGAAGGCCTCGATAAACGAAGGCGAATACTACTACCAATGCCGCAAATTCGAAAGGGACGGGATTGTGTGTTGTCACATACTGAAAGTAATGGGCATGCAAGCGGTCACGCGATTGCCCTGCCATTTCATAAGGCAGCGATAGACTTGGGACGCTGACGATGCGTTGGGGCCACAAACATCAAATGCTGTTTTGGTTGTGCATGATGAGAGACCAGAGGCAACCATGGAAGCCGTGAGGCACGTTGTGTTGACCAAGAACTATGTTGAACTAATAGATGAAGCATGCAAGAGTGATGAGATAGTGAGGGTGGCAGAAAAAACACAGGAAAGCCCTGAAAAGAGAGCTTGATGAGATCAAAAAGAGGAAGGCTGAAGAAGCCTTACACAGGTTCCCCGGCACCTCAAGTGTGCCTTCGTCCACGGTGAAAGATTGTGGATGTCGCCTAGAGGGGGGGGGGGTGAATAGGCGCTTTAAAATAATTACGGTTTAGGATTGGAAAAATGTGGATGATTAATTTGTCAAGCACAAAACCTACAACAACTAGCCTCACCTATGTGCACCAACAACTTATGTTAAGCAAGATAAACAATTAAGTGATAGCAAGATATATGACAAGAAACAATATGGCTATCACACAATAAAGGGTATAAGTAAAGGGCTCGGGTAAGAGATAACCGAGGCACGCGGAGACGATGATGTATCCCGAAGTCCACACCCTTGCGAATGCTAATCTCCGTTTGGAGCGGTGTGGAGGCACAATGCTCCACAAGAAGCCACTAGGGCCATCAGAATCTCCTCACGCCTCAAGACAATGCAAGATGCCGTGATTCCACTTAGGGACCCTTGAGGACGGTCACCGAACCCATACAAATGGCAACCCTTGGGGGCGGTCACCAAACCGGTACCCGTCAAATTGCTCGGGGGGATCTCCACAACCTAATTGGAGACCCCGACGCTTGCCCGGAGCTTTACACCACAATGATTGAGCTCCGAACAACACCAACCGTCTAGGGCGCCAAGGCACCCAAGAGGAACAAGCTCTAGGGTGCCCAAACACCCAAGAGTAATAAGCTTCTCAAACTTCACTTCCACGTATCACCGTGGATAAATCAAACTGATGCACCAAACGCAATGGCAAGGGCACACGGAGTGCCCAAGTCCTTCTCTCCCAAATCCCACCAAAGCAACTAATGCTAGGGAGGAAAATGAGAGGAAGAACAAAAGAAGAACACGAAGAACTCCAAGATCTAGATCCAAGGGGTTCCCCTCACTTACAGGAGAAAGTGATTGGTGGAAACGTGGATCTAGATCTCCTCTCTCTTTTCCCTCAAGAACTAGCAAGAATCATTGGAGGGATTGAGAGTTAGCAAGCTCGAAGAAGGTCAACAATGGTGGAAGAACACGAGCTGAAGAGATAAGGTTCATTGGGGAAGAAGAACCCCTTTTATAGGTGGGGAAAAATTCAACCGTTGTGCTGACAGCCCGCACAGAGCGGTACTACCGCTCGACCTCACGGTACTACCGCTAGGTAGCGGTACTACCTCAAAGGGTAGCGGTACTACTGCTTGCGAGCGGTACTAAAAAATACATCCGTGCCTACCACCGCTTGATTTGTGAGGAGTTTTTGGTCCGGAGTGGTACTACTGCTGTAGAAGCCACAGTAGTACCGCTCTGGAGCGGTAGTAAAAAATTACATCCGCTCCTGTCCGCGGTAGTACCGTTGCAGCCTTTTCAGAACACCAAAACTGCCACAACTTCTGCAAACGGACTCTGAATTCAAGGAAACCAAGTTTGTTGGAAAGCTAGCGACAAGGGCTATCACAATCTTGATAGAACTAACGAAAATAAGGAAATTAGTGAAGGCCCATGAGAAAATGGTGAGAACCCTTCCTCGAATAAGACAGGTAAAACCTCCAACACCGAAAATGCAAAAGAAGAAGTATATGAATTCCGTTTTCGATGAACTAGAGCTTGTCACGAAGATAACCAAAAGCTCTAATACCTCAAAACAAAATAAAAATAAGAATCAAGAAAGATGATGCAAGGATGTAATGGTTTGAGCTCTCGACAAATGATACGATCAAGCTACTCACTTGAGAGCCCCCCTTGATAGTACGGCTATCGATCCTATAACCCGGTCTCCAAACTACCACAATGGTACCGGAAAAATAGAAAACCTATCATGGGCAAACCTTTGCCTTGCGCATGGTCCACTTGAGATAGATGATGACGATCTTGTCCTCCTCAAGATGGACCACCTTTCTTGATTGCTTTAGGTCGATGAAGACTAGATGATTTCTCCCCCATACTCCACTATGGGTGAGCAACTCTTTGGCACATCTTCACAAGTCCATCGACACTACAATGGACGGCAATCTTCAAGAACTTGATCTCTTCGTCATGCTCCACTTGAACCTGGAAACGGCAATCTTGATGACGATCACCACTTGATGTCATCCTCTCCATGGGTGGAGTGATATCTTCCTCTTGACCCAAGCCCATGAACACGCACATAACCCCACATAGAACTCTCACATAGACCATGGGTTAGTACACAAAGCAAAATGGACGATGCTTACCATACCATGGGATCACTTGATCCCTCTCGGTACATCTTCTACGCTTTGTGAGTTGATCAACTTGATTCACTCTTGACTTAGTATTGATCAACCTTGAATCTTTCCAACTCTCTTCATTTGCATGATGTCTTGAAGGTAAACATGAATGATCACACAATCTTATTCTTCAAGACATGCTTGCAATAAGCTTAACACTCACATGACCAATCTTTGGATAATTCCTTCATAGCACCTTGGTCAACTCATAAACTCCTTGAAACCAACACATGGACTTCAAGAAAAGCCTATGGACAAATCCTTCAAATATAACTCAAGACAACCATTAGTCCATAGAGATTGTCATCAATTACCAAAACCAAACATGGGGGCACCGCATGTTATTTCAATCTCCCCCATTTTGGTAATTGATGACAATCACTTTCAAAAGTGTTTATATAAGGAGTTATGCATCACCATGCAATGCAACAACAAATAGTGCATGCGAATTAGATGCAAATGCTAAGGAGCAAAACCAAAGCAAGAGGAGATAACTCTAAACTTCTCCACGAAACTCTCTGAAACTTCTCCCCCATTGGCATCGATTGCCAAAATGGGCAAAAATCTAAGAAGGCCAATATAAATTGTGGTCCTCCATAAATTGTGTATTTCTCGAAAAGAGAGTGGAATCCAATACACATACCCAAAGGTAAATACTTGGAGGAACACAAACTATATTGAGGCGCAAAGATTGCTAAAGAATTATATGCCACAAAGACCTAACAAAGAGAGACAAAAGCAATCAAGCAGCCAAAATATATCAATTGAAGCAAGAAATCAAAGGATATCAACTGAACCAACTAGACCAAGGACCCTATGAGCCACAAGAATAAATGATATTATGATATGAGCAGAGGAGTGTTCTAAAGAAACTAGAGAAGCTCCCCATGATTTGTGCACAAATAAGAATATTTGTATTGGATGCAAAGTGCACAAAATAGGATCATAGCTCCCCCAAAATCAATAGAAACTCACAACCAGTGCAAGTGAGCATATAGGAAACAAAGCCCAGCACTTGCAACAAGCACATGGTTGAGCAACATGTAAAATAGGCAACTT
Organism: Aegilops bicornis; assembly: GCA_021605145.1. NCBI lineage: Eukaryota > Viridiplantae > Streptophyta > Magnoliopsida > Poales > Poaceae > Aegilops > Aegilops bicornis. The sequence continues at coordinate 700,079,604 of CM038673.1, read as the reverse complement.
AAGAGTAGGTGTCGGTGTCAAAACCGGCGGATCTCGGGTAGGGGGTCCCGATCTGTGCGTCTTAGGCTGATGGTAACAGGAAGGAAGGGACACAATGTTTACCCAGGTTCGGGCCCTCTCGATGGAGGTAAAACCCTACTTCCTGCTTGATTAATATTGATGATATGAGTAGTACAATAATAGATCTACCACGAGATCGTAGAGGCTAAACCCTAAGAGCTAGCCTATGATGATTATGATTGTAATTGTGATCGGCCTTCTAAGGACCAACCTCTCCGGTTTATATAGACACCGGAGAGGGCTAGGGTTTACATGGAGTCAGTTATAAGGAAGGAAATATAATATCCGGATCGCCAAGCTTGTCTTCCACGCAAAGGAGAGTCCCATCCGAACACGGGACGGAGTCTTGAGTCTTTTATCTTCACGCTCCAATAGTCCGGACGATGTATATAGTCCGGCTGTCCGGATACGTACCCCCTAATCCAGGACTCCCTCAGTAGCCCCTGAACCGGGCTTCAATGACAATGAGTCCGGCGCGCAGTCTTGTCTTCGGCATTGCAAGGCGGGTTCCATCTCCGAATACTCCAAAGTACCTGTTACGACGAATAGTGTCCGGCATCCCATCAATGTTGTAATCCTCGGCTTCAGTGCCTCAATAATGACTGAGGGAGTCCTGGACTAGGGGGTGTCCGGATAGCCGAACTATCATCTTTGGCCAGACTCCTAGACTATGAAGATACAAGATTGAAGACTTCGTCCCATGTCCGGATAGGACTTTCCTTGGCGTGGAAGGCAAGCTTGGCGATACAGATATGTAGATCTCCTACCATTGTAACCGACTACGTGTAACCCTAACCCTATTTGGTGTCTATATAAACCGAAGGGTTTTAGTCCCAGAGGACTAACAACAATCATACCATAGGCTAGCTTCTAGGGTTTAGCCTCTCCGATCTCGTGGTAGATCTACTCTTGTACTACCCATATCATCAATATTAATCAAGCAGATGTAGGGTATTACCTCCATCGAGAGGGCCCGAACCTGGGTAAAAACATCGTGTCCCTTGTCTCCTGTTACCATCCGCCTAGACGCACAGTTCGGGACCCCCTACCCGAGATCCATCGGTTTTGACACCGACATTGGTGCTTTCATTGAGAGTTCCTATGTGTCTTCACCTATAGGCCCGATGGCTCCTTCAATCATCATCAACGACGTAGTCCAGGGTGAGACTTTTCTCCCCGGATAGATCTTCGTATTCGGCGGCTTTGCACTGCGGGCCAATTCACTTGGCCATCTGGAGAAGATCGAAAGCTACGGCCCTGGCCATCAGGTCAGATTTGGAAGCTTGAACTACACGGCCGATGTCCGCGGAGACTTGATCTTCGACGGATTCGAGCCACAGCCGAGCGCGCCGCACTGTCTCGATGGGTACGATCTAGCTCTGCCGCCGAACAGTGCCCTGGAGGCCGCACCAGTGCCCGCTCCGACCCTTAATCCGGAGCCGGTTTCGCCGATCGAGGACGAGTGGTTGGACACCGCCTCGGGGGCTACGATCTCTACGGTGATTGAGCCGAACTCCATCGCTGTCCTTTGCGAAGATCGTGACTCTGTGGTGCCGGACTCCTCTCCGGACTCAACCCTCCGCGCCGCCAATCGAATCCGATTACGCCGGTCATGGAGTCCACCGTCATGACATCTTTTTCAAAGACTCGCCCTTTGGCGACATCCTGAATTCACTAAAGTCTCTCTCTTTATCTCGAGAGCCCTGGCGGACTACGGTCAGGAAGGTTGGGATGCGGATGACGAAGAAATTCAACGCCCACCCACCACCCACTTTGTAGCCACTATCGATGATTTAACCGACATGCTAGACTTCGACTCCGAAGACATCGACGGTATGGACGACAATGCTGGAGACGACCAAGAACCAGCGCCTACAGGGCACTGGAAGGCCACCTCGTCATACGACATATACATGGTGGACATCCCAAAAGATGGGAACGGCGATGGAACAATGGAGGATGACCCCTCCAAGAAACAGCCCAAGCGCCGACGTCAGCGGCGCCGCTCTAAATCCCGCCACAGTAAAAATGGCGATTCCGGCACGGGAGATAATAACACCCAGACAAAGGTGCGAAGACAACCCTCCAAAGCAGGATTCAGACAGAGGAGGGAGAAGCCAGCCCTCATGATAGAGCCGCAGATAGGGAGGTGGAGGACGATAATTATATGCCTCCCTCCAAAGATGAGGCAAGCCTCGACGATTTAATTTAATTTGTCGTGCGGAGGATCCTGCCAACAGGAGCTGCTTTCAAACGCAGGCTTGGCCCCGCAAGCAGCCTCAAGAAAGCAGCAGCAGCCTTAGAGCTGACCAAGACTTGCTAGTCGGCGATGATGGATCAAGTCCTTACCAAGAGCATGAACTCGAACGCCCCTCCAAGAGATACCACAAATGCAGGCTGCTACCCCAATTAGAGGAAGCAACACCCAAACCTACATCACCAACCAAGATGATGCGGCCGACCGCCACCCCTGCGGGTCGCTGACAGAGAGGCCTCTAGACCCTCCATTCAAGCTACACTCCGGTGTCGCCGAAAAGTACCAAGGCACGGGAAACGCGTGCGGACTCTGAGACATATTGGAGGACAAGGCAAGGCAAACAAGATCGATTCACGGATCGCGTGGGCCTACGACAAGTGACGATAACCGCCACGCCGATTCAGCAATTCGCCGGCCGAACACAAGAGACAAAGCTCATATGAGCTACGTCGTGATATAGCCCAATACAGAGGCGCCGCACACCCACTATGCTTCACAGATGAAGTAATGGATCATCAAATACCTGAGGGCTTCAAACCCGTAAACATTGAATCATACGATGGTACCACAGATCCCGCGGTCTGGATCGAGGACTATCTCCTCCATATCCACATGGCTCGCGGTGATGATCTACATGCCATCAAATACCTCCCACTCAAGCTTAAAGGACTAGCTCGGCATTGGCTCAACAGCTTGCCAGACGAGTCAATTGGTTGTTGGGAGGACCTGGAAGCGGCATTCCTTGATAACTTACAGGGCACATATGTGCGACCACCAGACGCCGATGACCTCAGCCACATAATTCAAAGAGCTGTAAGAATCGGCCGACAATTCTAGACACGGTTCCTAACCAAGAAAAATCAAATCGTTGACTGTCCGGATGCAGAGGCCCTTGCGGCCTTCAAACATAACATCCGCGACGAGTGGCTTGCCCGGCACCTAGGACAGGAAAAGCCGAAATCCATGGCGGCCCTCACAACGTTCATGACCCGCTTTTGCGCGGGAGAGGACAGCTGGCTAGCTCGTAGTCACAACTTGACCAAAAATCCTGGTAGTTCGGATACCAAGGACAGCAATGGCAGGTCGCGTCGCAACAAGAACAAGCGCCGCATTAATAGCGACAATGCTGAAGACACGAGAGTAAATGCCGGATTCAGAGGCTCTAAACCCGGTCAGCGGAAGAAGCCGTTCAAAAGAAATACTCTGGGCTCGTCCAATCTGGACCGAATACTCGATCGCTCGTGCCAAATACATGGCACCCCCGAAAAACCAGCCAACCACACCAACAGGGCTTGTTGGGTGTTCAAGCAAGCAGGCAAGCTAAGTGCCGAACTCAATGACAAGGGGCTGCATAGCGATGACGAGGAGGAGCCCCCGCCACGAACAATAGAGGACAGAAGGGCTTTCCCACACAAGTGCGGACGGTGAACATGATATACGCAACCCACATACCCAAAAGGGAGCGGAAGCGGCGCACTAAGGGACGATACGCTGATGGAGCCACGCCTCAAGTTCAACCCATGGTCTTCCTGCCCGATCACCTTCAATCAAAGGGACCACCCACTAGCATCCGTCCACGGCGTTTTCGCCACATTGGTTCTTGACCCAATTATTGACGGATTTCACCTCACCGAGTCCCGATGGACGGCGGTAGCAGCCTGAACCTGCTTTATCAGGATACAGTGCGCAAAATGGGCATAGAGCCCTCAAGGATTAAACCCACAAAGACGACCTTTAAAGGCATCATACCAGGTGTAGAGGCCAATTGTATAGGCTCAGTTACACTCAAAGTGGTCTTCGGATCCCCGGATAACTTTCGAAGCGAAGAGTTAATCTTCGACATAATCCCGTTCCGCAGCGGCTATCATGCACTGCTTGGACGAACCGCATTTGCAAAGTTCAATGCGGTGCCGCACTATGCATACCTCAAGCTCAAGATGCCAGGCCCTTGAGGAGTAATCACGGTCAATGGAAACACCGAACACTCTCTCCGAACGGAGGCGCACAAGGCGGCCCTCGCGGCGGAGGTGCAAAGCAGCCTCTCACAGCAATTCTCGAGTCCGGCTATTAAACGTCCGGCCACCGCCACCGCGCCGGAATAACCTACAACAAGACCGCTGGCACGATCCGGAAAGCACGCCAGAGCAATGCGGCCCCAACCCCAGCCCTCGCGAAACAGCAAGAAGCCAGATTACGCGTACATAACCACGCCCGGAGATACCATGTGCCTAAGGGAGGGGCACGACCACTCAAGACGCCTGCACGCGGCTCAACCGCACTGGGGATCCCAATTGTGTCATTCTTTTCTTTATTCTTTTTCTAACTTTCAGGACTCCGCTTTTCCGTAAGTCCTGTCCGCACTAGAATTGTCGAACTCACGATGCAACAGCCTGTGGAAACAGAAGCTACATCGAGTGTCCAGTGGTCTCTACTACGAGCATTATACCTGCTTTTACATACCATCCCGCAGCTTACCCCTCGGAGGGGACATGTTAAATAGTCCCATCCCTTGCTTATCGCACTATTTGTATCATCCTGCTTCCATTGCAGTACCTTTTTGAATAAACAATACATAGCTTTTGCCTATTATTGCATTCCTTTCTTTATCTATATATATGTTCATTTCATGACATGTTGCACCCGTACACTTTGGTACGGCCAATACACCAGGGGCTTAAGTACCCCAAAAGTATGGTGTGATAAGTCCTAACACTTTCACAAGTGCGGCACCCGAACTTATAGCATTATATGCATCGGTTCAATCATGCCTTGGGTCAATAGTTGGTTTTGCCCGCTCCCATGTTTTGGTACCTTATGTTCCGTTATATCCGCTTAAGGTAGAGCTGGGAGAACCATCGCGATTGTGCCTGCTGAGCTGGGTTGAGCACCTCAGTGGAGAAAGCTAAAACTGACCGTCATGATAGGGCGAGAGCCGGTCGCTGTTCGAGAGGTCTTTTGGGTCCCTAAAAACTTATGCCGCTTAGAGCGAGGAGTCGGCATTGTCCGGCCAAGGCGTGGATAGCGCCTCGAACTCGGTCTTCCGAATACTAGGGGCTTCGCCGAAATTTAAAATTATAGAATTCTATGGCTAAGTGAGAGTGTTCAAGCACTATAAGTCCAGTTGCCTTGTTCGCTATGCGTTGAGCGCCTCCTCGACGGACCCAATAATGGTAAAAAGAGCGCTCAATTTTATCCCGAACACCCCATCACTCGTGGCATGGGGGCTGAAGCCAACGACTTGCCATCTCTCAAATTTGATAAACGGCCGCACAGAAGGTAATATTTTAAATTAACAAGCGTTGCTTAGCGCATATGCACAAGTTTTCAGCATACAGGATAACAAATGCGAGTCTATTAAAAAATTACATCTTTGGAGCACTTCTCCGCTATACGGCGGGCACCCTTCAGGACGCCCTCATAGTATATCTCGGGCTTGCGATGCTCCTTGCCCTTCGGTGCCCGTCCGTCACAAGCTTCTCCGCATCCAGCCTGCCCCAGTGCACTTTAGCACGGGCAAGGGCCCGACGGGCACCTTCAATGCAGACAGAGCGCTTGATGACTTCAATCCATGGACAAAGGCCCACCACCGCTGCACTAGCCCGAAGTAGCTCCTGTGCATGGCTTCCAATGGCCACAGCCAAACTATGAGACCCTTCATGGCCTGTTCGGCGACCTTGTGGAGCTCGACCAGTCGCTTCACCTGGTCGCTCAGGCATCGGACGCTCGGTCTCAAAGATACCGAGACCAGAACACCTTTTCCGTCGAGCTCCTCCTTGGCGCTGTGGTAGAATGCGGCAGCATCGGACACACCACGGGCAGATCTGCGAATGCTCCTGGAGAGCTCCGAATCCGGGTAAGTAATAGGTAATTCACTTTCACATGCTTGCTTTGCATAAAGAATGCCTTACCCGCCGCTATCTTCTTTAATGATTCAACTTCTTGGAGGGCTTTTTGGGCTTAGGCCTTAGTGGCTTTGGCACTCTCGAGAGCCGAGGCGAGCTCGGACTCTCGAGTCTTCGAGTCACGCTCCAAACTCTCGTGTTTTTTCATGAGAGCCTGGAGCTCTCGCCGCACCTCCGCCACCCGCTCCTCCTGCTTCTCTCGCTCGGTGCGCTCATGGCCGCTTTGATTTCGCCATGGACACCACTTCCTTCTGTGGTCGCCACCTCGTCTGCGGGCCCCTAAAATAACCACGTTATTCCTGTCATTTTTGCAACCGAATCCTTTCTATAAGGTATTTCTTTAATAAGGTATTGCTTACCTTCCCTGTCCTCGAGCTGCTTCTTGGCAAGGCCGAGCTCGTTCTCGGACCGCCGAGGCTCTTCTTCAATGCATTGACCTCTGCCTGCTAAGGGCAGAGGTCAAGAAGACAGCCTGCATTTGCATATTGACATACTTATGTTAGACTCCTATGTATATCTTTTAGATCCTTAGTCCGGCTTTTCTTTCCTAACACCGAACTAAGCATCGAGGCTACCGTCTATGCGTAATATTTTTATATATTCTAAAGTTACCTCAAAGTTCGTTAGAAGGCTGGTACAGTTTCGGCCAAATTTCGCTCTTGGCGGATCGAACTTTCTGGATCACCACACTCATAACAAAGGCGCTGCTCCTCCTCGATGGAGGCGCTTATTAAGCGCCTCAAGAAGCTATCTGGTGCCTCGGTTGGGACGGAGGACACCGGCGTCTTACCCTTCCTACGAAGGACCGCTTGCGGACTTGAACCGCTGAAGGTTCCGGTATGGAGTCCGGACAAGGGTCGGGCTTAGAGCCCCTGGGTGTCTTGCTCCCCTCGCGCCTGGAGTCCGGGAGGCTACCTTGCGGCGCCTCCTGCGCCACCTCCTCTTGACCAGGCCCCCCTCGGGGCCCCACCTCGGCGTCGTCCGCAGCGCGAGGTGAGGAGGCGGCCGGAAGTGTAGTACTCTCCACTTCCGACGAATTCAGGGACCCGCCGACGGCGGCGAGCCTGCCCTGGGCGGGCTGCATGATTGTTCGGCATTAGAGAACACTATGCAATGAAAAAAAAGCCATGGGTATCCGGACACTTACGATCTCGCCAGGGGCTTGGCCCTTGTTGGCCACTCCTCCTCGTCGTTGTGGGCGTTGGTGGAGAAGTCCGGAGGAAGGGTCCTTCCCATCTTGGACCCTCCGGCCCCCCAGTTGGGGCGGCCTTCCTTTTCTTCTCCCGCCGCTGGGGGAGAGGCTTCTTTTTCCTCCTCCTCTTCCTCAGAGGAGGATTCCGCCTCTAGGTTGTCGGGCGATGAGTCTGACAGCACCTGGCGCCGGGAGCTCCTTCGAGTTCCCGTGGCCTCCTTCTTGGCCTTCTTCTCTGGCACCACGTGAGGTGCCGGAGCCAGCAGCCTGGCCAATCAATCGGGCGTCCGCTGGGTCTTCTGGCAAAGGGGCCAGACAGTTAATCTGTCCGGACGTCTTCAACCAGTCCTGTCAAAGGTTAGGGAGTTTTAGATCCCACATAGAGTCAATCTATGAAAAATAAGAGACCCATAAAGGGTAAAATAACTTACCTCGTTGGCTTGACGCTGCGAGCTGAATCCGCGATCTTTGGTAGCGGATGTGGGAGCCTCGGCGCCCTTGAGCAGCACCTTCCAGGCATCTTCGTACGTAGTGTCGAAGAGCCTTTTCAGAGTTGGGTGTTGTGCCGGATAGAACTCCCACAATTTGAAGGCCCGTTGTTGGCATGGGAGAATCCGGCGGATGAGCATCACTGGATTACGCTTGACAAGCCCGAGATTCTTGTCCACCAGTGTTTTGGACGAGGTTTGGAGTCCGGATAGCTCGTCAATCCCCCACGCCGTGCACGATCTTTCCATGATGTGAGCCGCGTGGGGAGGCCAGATCGGAATTCGGGGGCTACCGCCCATTGAGAGTTGCGCGGCTCGGTGATGTAGAACCACCCCGATTGCCACCCCTTTATGGTCTCCACAAAGGAGCCCTCGAGCCATAGGACTTTGGCCATCTTGCCAACCATGGCACCTCCAAGACTCCGCTTGGCGGCCGCCCACTACCTTCGGCTTGACATTGAAGATCTTAAGCCATAAGCCGAAGTGGGGTTGGATGCAGAGGAAGGTCTCGCACACGACGATAAACGCCGAGATGTTGCGGATGAAGTTCGGGGCCAGATCGTGGAAATCCAGGCCGTAGTAGAACATGAGCCCCCGGACAAATGGGTGAAGTGGAAAACCCAGTCCGCGGAGGAAGTGGGTGAGGAACACCACCCTCTCATGGGGCCTGGGGTTGAATGAGCTGCCCTCGCCGGGTAGCCGGTGCGCGATGTTGCTGGACAAGTATCCGGCCTCCCGCTTGGCTTTTCGATGTGCCCCTCCGTGACGGAGGAGGCCATCCACCTGCCTCCCGCCTCCGGACATAGTTGGAGAAGGTTGAGGTGGGATGTGCGGACTTGGGCGCTGGAGCTCGAAAGGCGGAAATGGATGAGCAAAGGAAGAAGAAGGCGAGGGTGAAAAGGTGGATCCTTATCCCCTTATATGGACGGACGAAGCTATGCGTCCCCCGCCAGCCTGGTAAAACTCGCTTATCTCCCAAGCGCGGTAATCAATGGCGCGGATGGGTTACCCACGTCCGTTTTGATGGGAATCCCGGAATAAGGGGGCACGATCTCTGCTTTGATAAGACGTGCCAAGGAAACTGTCGGCGTTCTGGGAACGGGGGTCCCCAGACTTGCCTGCCTGCGGCCTGCGGCGTGGCTCAAAGGAGGCCCAGGACAGCCCATCTTCATCAACGCAAGCTCAAGACCCTCGCGAGGGGCCAAGCCTCATGGGGCGGACGACAAGGAGCTTCCTCGGGCACGGCCTCGTCAGGCTGGCTCATGAGGAGGCGGAGAGTTCAAGGCAGGGTACCTCGCAAGGTGCCCATGACGCAAGCCATGACAACCAAGGGCGCCAGGCGCCAGCCATGCAGGCGTCCTCCTTTCCTCTTTGGTGCAAAGGGAGCAAGCGCGGCGAGAGCATCAAGCAAAGGCATCCGTTTGGTGCAACAAGACCAAGACCAGCCCCAACGGCTGGAAGGGAGTCATCGTGGAGCCCAAGCAGGCGTCATCACCAGAGCCTTTGGCAGGCGAGGACCAACTTTAGTCAGGATAAGTGTACCCGCTGTTCCCCTTCAAAATGGCCAACTGTTGGCGCCCTTCTCGCTCAATATTTGGGAAGAGGCCCAGGGCCTTCGCCTATAAATAGGAGTAGCCACCCACCGGGTAGAGGGATCCCGGAATCCAGAGAAAGACAGAGACCCGATCCTCAAGCTAGAGCGACGGGACACCACCTAGCAGTTCATCGCACCAACCAAGAACAGACCCTCGCGAGGCTGTTCTTCCTTATCTTATTCCTCATCAGCCCAGAGGCAATCCACCACGCCACAAACTAGAGTAGGGTATTACACCACAACGGTGGCCCGAACTAGTATAAATCTTGTGTCTCTTGTGCTGTTACATTTTAGTAGTTTAGGTCCCAGCGATTCGGCGAGGTGCGAGACGGTGGAAGGTTGGATCTCCGCGCGCACCCCAGTGTTCGAACCTCAAGGGTCTGCCGGAACCTGAAATCCGACATTTGGCGCGCCAGGTAGGGGTGCGCCGGAATCCGCCTTCTGCCACCTCGTGTCCCATCGCATCGTCATCACCATGTCTGGCGACCAAGCGGGCAACCCAGATCCTTGGGCAGCGTGGCCCGCCCACGCAGAGCCACTCGCCTCGGGCGACCCCGTGCCCCAGGCAACTCGTGGTCCGTAGGGCGCTGTGGGCCGCGGGCGACGCGGACAGGCTTCGACGGCTCTCACGTCGCGGCAGGCGCGGTCGGCAGCAAGGGCCACCAATCACGCCGCGACCACGTCACCGTACACCCGCCGGGAGCAGCGAACTCAAGGGCGCGCCCACGGTGGAAGAGCTGCTGCAGTGCGAGCTCGGAGAGCGGCAGCGGCGTCTTCTTTGGAGCGAGTGGCGGAGCTCCTGGCTTCGCCGCCTCGGGCTCACCCTTCGCACCCAGCTTCCATCTCGGGCCTGTGGCGGCCCGCACGGGGGCTCCACGTGTGCCCGCGGGCTCCAAAGCTACTCCAACACCGGCGAAGCTGTCAGCACCGGGCCGGCGGCGGGGTTGCCCCCGCCCCCGGCCCGCGGAGAAGAAGGACTCGACGTAACCCACGGCCCGGGTGGACCGCCGCACCGCCACCCCACGATGGGCGCATCAAGCAGAGCCGCATGGCACGCTCAGCACTACGGCGTGGCCTTCGGGATGACGGCGCCAGAAGAATACGTGCCCCACATGATGGACCAAGGGCACCCGCATGAGGGAGAACAAGGCTCGCTCCTCAGCCCGAGCTGGGGGGATGAGGCGCCAGAAGCCGAGCTCTTCCAGAGCCTCGAGACGGCCCCTTGGTCATCTTTGGGCGACTATTATCGGGTACCGCTACTTCCTCAAGAGCAAACATACGCTAACCATAGGTCGCAGGAGGTACAGGCCGCCACGACGAGCGGTTGCCCCGCCCCCGCAGTCTCCTACCCCTCGGGAGGGGGCGCAGGGGGTTGCCGGAGAGGGGCAGAGACCCGACATCACCACCACAGCGTTCGGAGCAAGGCGTTGTCAGGAGGTAGGCCCTCTGCTGGGGAGGCGCCTCAGGGCCTGCCCTGGCAGAGGACCCGTGGTCGTCGGGGGAACCGCTGGCGACCGCTCTACCCCATCGGCGGCGTCCTGGTTTCCGGTCATCGTTGATGGCACTAGAGTGTGGCGCAAGGCGGGGCCCTCGTCTGGCGATATGAAGCAAGGCCGATACCTGTGAAGAAGGCCCAGTGCCTGTGAAGCTCGCCGCCCCGTGACACTCTCACATAATAATGAGTGGGGCTGTACACGCCCTGGAGTCTCAGGGGTGCCGGCCTTAGGCCCTGGGGCTCCCTCCCACGCCCAGTGGCAGCACTTAGCTCTGCGCTGGTGAGAAGACGTCCAAGACTAGACTAGGTGCCGGACGCTGCTTTTCTTCGCTTTCTTCGCCTTTCCATTCGATTGTCGCTTTCCATTGGATTTAAGTTGGATTCGAATTTGAGATTTGCGTGTGTTCGGGAAGGGTGCTTAGTCTCGTTCGAGCAAATCTCTTGCGTTTGATTTACCACTCTGCCTCATTGCCTCCCCTCGCGAGCCCCTCGCGAGCCGGCAAACCTAGCTAGCTTGCCAAGAGCCCACTTTGTCGCCGGCGTCCTCTCCGGGAGGGTTTTTACTGCAGATCCTATGGATTCGATCAGGAGACACTCAGGTCACCGCAGCCTCCCACAGGCTATCTCAGGACTCATAAGAAACAAAGGTAAATCAGCCAACCCGCACGTGGCTTGGCCAACCACGTGGCACGGACGTATGGGCGATGTAACACCTGCTAATACGATGAACACAAGTTTTACATGAGGGGCTCCCCCTCCCAAAATGCTCTCACAGCCATCAGGCCAAAACCTGAGTTCTATTCATGCAGGGTAATGGAACAGGGGCAATACATAATCAGTCGGATAAATCCCCCAATGCGTCCTCAGGAGCACCTCCGAGCCGTTGCTGGCGTCGCTGGCCTCGCCGTCACTGTCTGCGGGGTCATCGGCGGCGTCAGGGCCGTTCACCACGCCGCCCTCATCGGCGGCCGCGACCACGCCGTCGTTGTCCGAAGTGAAGGCCCGGATAAGAGCATCCACATTGTCTTCCACCCAGTGCGCCAGGTCGCCCCAGACGGCCTGGGGAACTGGGGCGATGGCTACGTCAAAGTCGAAGTGCGGGTCCATGTCCTGGAGATGGCTGAAGACACGAGAAAAGGCGCGCCCAAGCATAAATCTTGTGTCTCTTGTGCTGTTCTGTTTAGTAGTTTAGGTCCCAGCGATTCGGCAAGGTGCGAGACGGTGGAAGGTTGGGTCTCCGCGCGCACCCCAGTGTTCGAACCTCAAGGGTCTGCCGGAACCCGAAAACCGACCGCCTCGCTAAACACGCTGAGGCAGGACAGTAAAAAAACTATTCGAATAAAGGCTTGGCCGTGGTGTGATGTCACGCCGCGGAATACGTCAGCAGATCTGTGCAAGAATTATTCTCTCTACGGTGGTATGTGGAACTTGTTTTTCAGAGCCGGACACTATCCTTGTGTTCGGAACCTTCTTTGAAGTATTCGGAGGAGGAACCCGCCTTGCAATGCCGAAGACAATATGCGCGCCGGACTTGTCGTCATTGAAGCCTGGTTCAGGGGCTACTGAGGGAGTCCTAAACTAGGGGGTGTCCGTATAGCCGAACTATAATCTTTGGCCGGACTCCTACACTATGAAGATACAAGATTGAAGACTTCGTCCCGTGTCCGGATAGGACTTTCCTTGGCGTGGAAGGCAAGCTTGGCGATACGGATATGTAGATTTCCTACCATTGTAACCGACTCTGTGTAACCCTAACCCTATTCGGTGTCTATATAAACCGCCGAAGGGTTTTAGTCCGTAGGACGAACAACAATCATACCATAGGCTAGCTTCTAGGGTTTAGCCTCTCCGATCTCGAGGTAGATCTACTCTTGTACTACCCATATCATCAATATTAATCAAGCAGGAGTAGGGTATTACCTCCATCGAGAGGGCCCGAACCTGGGTAAAAACATCGTGCCCCTTGTCTCCTGTTAGCATCCTCCTAGACGCATAGTTCGGGACCCCCTACCCGAGATCCGCCGGTTTTGACACCGACAATGACCATCTCCATGTGTCGAGCGAATGCGAGGAGCCGAGGCATTTTTGCATTTGCCACCCCTGATCCTTCGAGCTAGCCGTCTATTTGAAGAGATGGGGATTCTCAGATCCAATCCTCACTCTCCCCCTTCGAGCAAGCATCCAACAGAGCGCTCCGGAAAAACCATTCCAACATGGCCGGTCATCGCAGCTCTTCTGCTCGCTCTCCTCGTTCCAAGTTGGGGGACTGGGAAGAGTGTTCAGTTCCTCATAGCCGTTTGATAGAGTTACAAACCCAAGGGTTTCTCCCACCGACGTTCATGGTCCCCGTCCGAGCCGGAATAGCCACCTATAATGGCAGGGAGCAAGCGGAGAGATCTCCTAATCCATCTCCAGAGGAGTGAATATGCCTCATCCCGCATCTGCTAAGGGGCGTTGGGTTTCCCATCCACCCATTCCTTCGCGGGCTCCTGGAGTTCTACGGCCTCCAGTTGCACAACTTTACCCCTGCCTTCGTGCTACATATAGCCGGATACGTCGCCCTTTGTGAGCTATTTCTAGGCTGCGAGGCTCACTTCGGGTTATGGAAGAAGCTGTTCTGCCTTGTCCCCCGCAACCAGGGAGAATCCCTATGTCAAGTGGGCGGGGCCGAAGTATGGCGCATTGCCGAGACCGGATACCTATCCGGCACTCCCAAGAAGGCACCAGAGAACTGGCCTTCAGAGTGGTTTTACATTGATGACGTTCCCCTTCTGGATCCAGTCCGGACAGGTCTCCCCAAGTTCAGTAACGCCTCGCCGAGGGCACGTCTAAGCTGGCGCCCCCTGGGCCCCCAAGAGGAGGATACCAGGGAAATACATTTCCTGATGAGCTGGATAAAGTTACTGGCCAAATTCGGACTGACGATAGTCGAGGTTATGGCAATATACATAATGCGGGGAGTGCAACCGCTTCAATATCGGGGGAAACCCATGTGGCACTTCAACGGGGAAGATGATGTCACCCGCTGTGGCCGTAAGGGTCCGGACTCCGCCACTGCCCTGGCAAGGATCTTGTCCAATTTATACAAAGGGGAAGAGGAAGAATTCCTTCACATTAAACCGCGGGATGGATTCTCCCTGCACAACCCCCCCCCCCCAAACTGGGTAAGTTGTCATTCCTTTCCCCGCTTCACTTATTGTGGCGTTCTTCGCTAAGATTATCTGCCTCGATATTTCTGAGCAGGAACTAAGGAGGGTTGTGGAAGGAATCTCCAGCCCCTCCCCGCAGCCAGAGGACCACGAAAGGGCCCTAGATCCAGGGCTCGAAGAAGATCTGGATATTATCGTGGAGCTTGTCAACGGGATATTTTATCAAGCGAGCTGCGATGGCGCCTCAGTGGCCATTATTACCGACTATCCCAGACTGCTACCTACGTCGCATGTAAGCCTAGCCGAAAACTCTATCCTCTGAAGAGGACTCCTTTCAGATGTCATGCCTTACCTTTGAAGTGTCGTGTTTTTGTAGAGAAGACGGTCAGAGCGCGGGGCCGAGCCCCTAGGGATCTGTCGGCAACGGGCGTCCGGATTGGGCAGGCTCAAGAGGAAGGCGGTTAGGATTGAAACGCTGCTACAGAGGTAAGGCAAAAACCTGTTCTACGATTCTTGTATTTGAAGTGTAACAGCGCCCTTCATGTCCTTGCAGGAAGAGAAATAGCCGGACTATATCTGGGGATCCTGCAAATCACGCCTCCACCAGCCGGATTCCAGAACCGGCTTCGAGAGAGGAGGCAGACGTGGGGTCGATGCCGCATAGTTCTCCAACAGAGGACGCGGATGTGCTCTCTGCCATGAATTCCGAAGTAGAGAGCGCCATGAATCACCGGCGCCGATGGGCCGTACTTCGGAACAACATCTTTTCCGAAGAGGCATTTAATGCTTTCAATTCGGGAGACGCTTACATCCGAGCTGCTCAAGGCGGGCTTGCCCGAGCGACGGACCAGTATACCAAAGATATACGGGTAAGAAAATTTGATAAGCATGTATAGCAGTAGCCCCTGAGACTTGAAACGGTTGGAACAACTGTTTTAAGGATCAATTTATGCACAGGTCCTTGTAGATAAGAATGAGCAATTGTCTCGGGAGCTGGAGGAGTGCAAGGCCCAGCTGAGGGCCACAGTTGCCAAGTTAGAGGAATCCCAGAAGCCCTCATATGGTAACATTTGTCTCAATTGTACGAAGATGCACCACTTAGTTAATGGCTGATATGACAAGTCTAACAGAAAATTCTGCAGACAATCCCGGGGTGAATCCGGAGGGCGTAAGGGATGACGAGTCACATCTCAAAAGGCAGCTAAAGGCTGGCGAGCGCATTCTTGCGCAAGTTAGGCAGGAGAAGAACAATCTTCAAGATGCCAAAGTCCAGCTGGACGTGGAGTTAAAAGACATCCGCGCTCAGCTGGCGGACTCCATGAAGGAGAACAAAAGGCTTCGACGTGGCATTTATAGTAAGTGCCTAGACGAACTGTAGTATAGTTCGGCGCGGAAGTATATTGAAAGGATTTTGCTTGTAGGAATGTTAACGGGTCGCCCTGAGGAGGATATGCCCTCATCTGCAGGCGATTTACTACAAGACCTCTCACAACTGCACGAGCGAGCTCGGCAGGTGATGCAGGGTGTTGCTCAGGCCTTGTGGCCATCAAGCTTCCTGCCGAATGGCATGGGGGAGCTTGTGGATATGCTTCAAGGAGCACGGCGGCGCTTCCGATTGTGGAAGATGTCAGCCTGCCGGCAAGGTGCAAGAGAAGCCTGGGCTATGGTGAAGACGCGCTACACCAAGCTGGACCCGAACCATATGGCCGAAGTCGGATCAAGGGGCGGATGGGCAAGAAATTCCGTGAGTCTGGTATATGACCAGGTAGCGTTAGCCGCAAAGTATTCTCAACAGGATTGTAAGAAAGATAGCCTGTTGGATGGTATAGAGGAGGAATATAGTCAGTCCAAGTGACTGTGTAATTCAATGGACATAAGTAGTCCCTAGCCGGATTAAAATCATTTGTCATGGTGGACCTTTTCGCTTCAGCCCCCGGATCCTATAGTCCGGGGTGTGTCCAAATACCCACTCAGTTATCTGTAACTGGGTATGCGTGGACACCAAAGCGTAGGGGTCATAAGTGCTTGAACAGCATAAGTACCCAACTAGTTATGTTATATTACATGGATAGTAAGAAACACCTTCCAGGGAGAATAGTTCCGTTAGGGGTTCCTTTCCCTGGGTACACATGCGACGATGCACATGGCCGGACAGCGAACAAGGGCGCAGGATACAAAACTTCTGGGGATTTATGTTGTTATAAACGAATACATCTTTTGTTCATCGACCGAATATTCTCTTAAGGAAGCTAGCTTTCGGCTTCACCCAGTCTGAGGTACACATCCGGCTGAACCGGCAGTAACAATCGTAGAGGTGCTCCCCTTATGCCCTAGCCGAATTAACGGGAACGTAGGGCATAAACACAAGAGCCAGGCAACCCAGCTTGTCCACATCTTAAGTCATATCGATGCATATAATGGTGAAGAAAAGGCACATATGGAAAAAGAAACACATATGTGATGGGCAAAAGGCCATTAGAGTAATTATTTTTAGCCTCCGTGTAGGAAGCCCCCAGGTATTACTTACACACATAGTGCGGCCGGAATGATCCGGGAGTCCGTACTGTATTAAATACTTTGTGTGAAGAGGAAAAAAGGTCAAGAAAGGAAAGGGTAGGGGAATAATTAAAAAGGAGGGTTTAAGGAGACGAACACTGAGTTCGGCACTAGGCGTAGAATCTCCGGAGTCCGGCCGAGTTCCATGGGTTCGGCTCGAGTCTGTTATCGGATGCATTACGTAAGCAGTACGCTCCTCCGGTGAGAACTTTCTCAATGATGAAGGGACCTTCCCACTTGGGTTTGAGCTTGTCCTTCTTCTTCTCCGGTAGGCGTAGAACGAGATCGCCAATATTATAAATTTTGGCCCGCACTTCTCTGCTTTGGTATCATCGAGCCTGCTGCAGATAGAATGCAGAACAGGCTTTTGCGACGTTGCGCTCCTCCTCCAGGGCATCCAAGTTATCCTGCCGATCTAACTCGGCTTCCTTCTCTTCGTACATGCGTACGCGTGGTGAATGATGTATTATGTCGCAGGGTAGTACTGCTTCCACGCCGTACACCATAAAAAATGGTGTATATCCGGTGGTGCGATTAGGCATGGTCCGCAGACCCCAGAGTACGGAGTCGAGCTCTTCGACCCAGTGCGTATCCGACTCTGTCAAGGATCGCACTAGTCTGGGTTTGATGCCGCTCATGATGAGACCGTTTGCCCGTTCGACCTGGCCGTTTGTTTGGGGATGGTAGACGGAAGCGTAATCAAGCTTAATGCCCATTTTGCCGCACCAAGTTTTCACTTCATCGGCTGTGAAATTTGAGCCATTATCAGTGATGATGCTGTGGGGGACACCGTATCGGTGTACGACCCCGGATATGAAGTCTATTACTGGTCCGGATTCGGCCGTTTTGACTGGTTTGGCTTCTATCCATTTGGTGAGCTTGTCCACCATGACCAATAAGTATTTTTTCTTATGGCTTCCCCATTTAAGAGGTCCGACCATATCCAGCCCCCAGACCACGAAGGGCCAAGTTATGGGGATTGTTTGGAGAGCGGTAGGGGGCATATGACTCTGATTGGCAAAGAGCTGGCAACCAACGAAGTGTTGGACAAGGTCTTTTGCGTTTGCTCGGGCCGTCGACCAATAGAAGCCTGTACGGAAGGCCTTGCTGACTAGTGCTCGAGTCGCGGCATGCTGCTCGCCCAGTCCGGCATGGATTTCAGCCAAGAGCTGCCGCCCTTCCTCTTCGGAGATGCACCTTTGGAGCACCCCGTCGCACTTTTCTTATAGAGTTCCCCTTCGTGGACTTTGTAAGCTTTAGAACGCCGGACGATGCAGCATGCTTCATTTTGATCTTCGGGAAGCTCCTGCCTATTTAGGTAGGCCAAGAAAGGCTCAGTCCACGGGGTGATTACAGCCATGATTTCATGGGCCGAAGATGTTATTTCGGTGGCAGAGCCTCCGATTATGTCTGATAGTTCAGAATCTGGGGGTGTATTCGGTTCCGTGCTAGTATTGCCGGACTCCCCTTCCCATACCACGGATGGCTTGAACAGTCCTTCCAGGAATATGTTAGGTGGGACAGGGTCATGCTTAGCGCCGATGCGGGCAAGGATGTCCGCCGGTTGATTGTTTTCTCGAGCCACATGGTGGAATTCGAGCCCCTCTAACCGAGCTGACATTTTGAGGACGGCATTACTGTAGGCCGCCATTTTCGAATCCTTGGCATCAAAGTCTCCGTTTATTTGTGATATTGCGAGGTTTGAATCCCCGTGAACTTCTAGGCGTTGAATGCCCATAGAGACTGCCATCCGAACACCGTGCAACAGAGCCTCATATTCGGCTGCATTGTTGGAGTCTGTGTATAATATTTAGAGGACGTACTGGACCGTGTCTCCGGTGGGAGACGTCGGGACTACACCTGCTCCCAATCCGGCCAGCATTTTAGAGTCGTCGAAGTGCATGATCCAGTTAGAATACGCGTCGTGGTCTTTAGGGAGTTCGGCTTCTGTCCATTGAGCGACAAAGTCAACTAGTACTTGCGACTTGATGGCCCGCCGTGGCTTGTATGTTATGTCAAATGGAAGGAGCTCAATGGCCCATTTAGCGATCCGGCCCGTAGCGTCACGGTTATTTATTATGTCGTTGAGTGGTACTTCGAAGGCCACCGTAATCGAACACTCTTGAAAGTAGTGGCGTAGCTTCCGGGATGCCATGAAGACCGCATATGCTATTTTTTGATAGTGTGGGTATCGGGATTTGCATGGGGTAAGGACTATGGATACGTAATAAACCGGCTTTTGGAGCGGGAATTTGTATCTGTCAACCTCTCGTTCGACGACGAGCACCGCACTTACAACTTGATGTGTTGCAGCTATGTACAGTAGCATAGGTTCGCCGATATTTGGCGCTGTTAGGACTGGATTACTGGCCAATAAGGTCTTTATTTCATCGAGTCCGGCTGCGGCTGCATCCGTCCACACGAAGTGTTCGGTGCACCGAAGAAGGCGGTAAAGAGGTAATGCCTTTTCTCCTAACCTGGAGATAAAGCAGCTTAAAGCAGCCACGCATCCAGCTAGTTTCTGGATGTGCTTGAGGTCTGTTGGTATAGCCAACTGCGATAGAGCTCGGATTTTTGCCGGATTCGCTTCAATTCCTCTATTGGAAACAATGAAGCCGAGCAGTTTCCCCGACGCCGAAAACGCATTTTTCCAGGTTTAGCTTGATGTCGTATGTCCGCAGGTTATCGAATGTAAGCCTCAAGTCATCTATTAGGGTTTCGACGTGTCTTGTTTTTATAACCACACCGTCCACATATGCCTCCACTGTTTTGCAGATTTTCTTTTCCAGGCATGTTTGAATCATGAGTTGATAGGTTGCGCCGGCATTCTTAAGCCCAAAAGGCATAGTGTTAAAGCAAAAAGGGCCATATGGCGTTATGAAAGCTGTTGCAGCTTGGTCGGACTCTGCCATCTTTATTTGATGGTATCCAGAGTATGCGTCGAAAAAACACAGCGAGTCGTGTCTTGCTGTGGTATCGATGATTTGATCGATGCGAGGGAGGGGAAAGGGATCCTTGGGGAAAGCCTTGTTGAGGTCTTTGAAGTCGACGCATAAGCGCCAGGATTTTTCCGTCTTTGGTACCATTACCAGATTTGCCAGCCAATCCGGATGCTTGATATCTCTGATGAATCCGGCCTCGAGTAGTTTGGCTAGCTCTTCCCCCATGGCTTGCCATTTGGGATCTGCAAACCGCCTTAGAGTCTGCTTGACCGGTTTGTATCCTTTTAGTATACTGAGGCTGTGTTCGGCCAATCCGCATGGGATGCCCGGCATGTCCGATGGGTGCCAAGCGAGAATGTCCCAATTCTCGCGTAAGAAGTTTCGCAATGTGGTGTCCATTGCGGGGCTCAACTGTGTCCCGATGGAAGTCGTCTTCATGGGGTCCGTTGGATGGACTTGGAATTTGACTATCTCGTCTTCAGGTTTAGATGAGGTGGACTTGGGTCGCTTGTCGAGTATCACGTCATCCCTGTCCATGGTGGCCCGCAGTGTTGTTAATTCTTCGGCTGCTAGGGCTTCGTATAATGCTTCCAGGGCTAGTGCTGCGGTTTTATTTTCAGCGCGAAGTGCGACGTCCGAATCACTGGCTAGAGTGATGATTCCATTGGGTCCGGTCATTTTAAGCTTCATGTACCAGTAATAGGGTATAGCTTGGATGCTTGTAAAGGTGTCCGGCCCTAGAAGGGCGTGGTATCCGCTACTGAAAGGAGCCACTTGGAATGTGATTACTTCGGACCTATAATTCTCCGGGGTGCCGAATACCACATCGAGTGTGATTTTTCCAGCACACCAGGTCGTGCCGCGTTGTTCAATGCGGCATTTATCAATTTCCATCTTGTTGAGTGTTTCTTCGTAGATCAAGTTTAATCCGCTTCCGCCGTCCATGAGTACTTTAGTGAGCCGAAAGCCGTCCACGATTGGGCTAAGGACCAGAGAGGCTGGTGCCCGGACGGTCTAGAATCGAGGTTCGTCACTGGCATTGAAGGTTATAGCAGTGTCGTTCCATGGATTTATTTTTGCCGCATGGCAGATTTCAGCGGAGCTTCGATGAGCTCGCTTGCGCCTATTGTTTGAGGCGAAAGTCTCGAAGACTGTTAGTACCGTATTGTGTTCTTTAGCGGGATGTTTTTTGGCTTCATGGCTTACAAGGAGATCCTTGGCACTTTTTGCTACCTGCCGGAGTATCCAACATGCCCTAAGGCTATGGGTTGGGGTTGTGTCCGGCGTACCATGGAGTTTACATGGCCCATTGAGCCATTCTTCCAATACGGTTCCCCGCCCTGGGGTGGGCTTTGATTTCTTGGGGATTGGATAGGCCGACTTACGAGAGTTCGCCCGTTTAATTCAGACAAAGGTTTTGGTGAGAGCCGGACTATCCCAAAATTCTGTTTGGGTTTTCCAGGCGCTTTCCATCGCCGCATATACTGTACTATGGTTGCCAAGTCAGCAAAGTGTACTGTGTCACGGTGACTTATAGCATTAAGGATTCCTTTGTTCGTGTAGTTTTTGCAGAAAAGTGAGACTACGTCCTCCTCGCGACAGTCCTTGACCTTATTCAGTGCAAGTAGGAATCTGGCCCAGTAGCGAAGTACTGTCTCTTGGGGCTCTTGTCTGATATGGGAGAGACGGTTTAAGTCCGGGTTGATGGGATTAGCTGAATCCGGATTTTGATCCGATCTAGCGCCCAGGGGCATGGGAGCTTTCGAGTTTGACAGCTCGGGATTTGGGGTGCTGTCCAATTTCTCCGGCCCAATGCCCGATTCTAAGTCCGGGACCTGGGTCATGTCTTCCCTTGAGCGGGTGTCCGGCTCCGGGAGCTCGGTGATCCGGACATAATTCGTCCTCAAAATAGAGGGGTAATCCATGTGTGGTTCCTCCACTACCGCTATTTCATGGGTGGCCGGCGGGGATTTAATGTCCCTTTGGTCGGGTTTAAGCCCGATCCGGTCATAGTCCGTAGCGATTCCCAAAGCGGTGATGCGATCCAAGAGTTCATTAAGGGAGGAGAGCTCTATCGGATCCATCTGTTCAGCGAGTTCCGAATTGACGCGAAGGTTATGCGTGATGACCCGAGAGGCCATCGTCGGCGCATCCGCCGATGGGTCAGCCATGATGAAGCTGCCAAGTCAGAGAGTTTGCCCTATAGTCAGCGCTCCCCCAGAGGTAATGTTTTCCTTGACAACGAGATGAGCCATCGAGCCTTGCAGCGACGACATAGAGGAACTCTCAATTAAAGCACCAATGTCGGTGTCAAAACTGGCGGATCTCGGGTAGGGGGTCCCGATCTTTGCGTCTTAGGCTGATGGTAACAGGAAGCAAGGGACACAATGTTTACCCAGGTTCGGGCCTTCTCGATGGAGGTAAAACCCTACTTCCTGCTTGATTAATATTGATGATATGAGTAGTACAAGAGTAGATCTACCACAAGATCGTAAACCCTAAGAGATAGCCTATGATGATTATGACTATAATTGTGATCGGCCTTCTAAGGACCAACCTCTCAGGTTTATATAGACACCGGAGAGGGCTAGGGTTTACATGGAGTCGGTTACAAGGAAGGAAATATAATATCTGGATCACCAAGCTTGTCTTCCACGCAAAGGAGAGTCCCATCCGGACACGGGACAGAGTCTTGAGTCTTGTATCTTCACGCTCCAATAGTCCGGACGATGTATATATTTCGGCTGTCCGGATACCCCCTAATCCAGGACTCCCTCAATAGGCTCAACCAAAATGATGTGTGTGAGTCATGACAAAGGACTTGAGAAGACTAATATAAGGATGAGCATAAAGCATCAACATAGTCTTGGGTAAATGAGATACATAGTGCATGACATGTCATCCCCACACACATCCAATAAGAAAATGGGTTCACAAGCTCACTAAAATGTGAGTTAACAACAAGACTTGCGACAACCCATGGTGAAGATAGAAGATGAAAGCCTTATCAAGACGAGGGATACCAATTAAGATGGCAAAATCCTTGTAAAGACAAGCATGAGGAAAATAATCTTCACCACACAAGAGTGCGTGAAGATGGAACAAGATATGACCCACACTCAAGGCAAAAGCTTTCACGGAGCCACCAAAGAAAAATCATAAGAAAGACAAGGTGGACGTGAAAGAAAGGATATCATCTGGTGATGTAATTTCTCTCAAGTGTATAATGTTCTAGGTAGATGAAATCATGATGATATATATCTACAAAGAAGGATGTACACCCGAAATAGTTACAACAAGAAAGAACAAGATATCCAAAAGGAAGTCATAAATATACAAATAAGATATTTGCTTCAAAGCATAGCACATGGCTAGATATTATCTTATAGTATATAAATGAGCTTCAACCAAACGAACATCAAAGACATCACAACTATCAACAAGAGATCATTGTTGAGATGCTTTGAGAAGGGAAACAAGTATCACAAGAACTAATCAAGAAATTCATGCCATGATGCAACCTACACAAGGTTGAATGTAAGAGGTGTATGCATGAGTAGATACTTGTTACCGAGATAACATTGGAAGGATGTAGTAGATACCAATTAAAGGTAGATAGTAGATCATTGATCATCCTAGCTTGACTCCAATAAGCACATGGTGATGCCACCTTCCTTGTGAGTGAGCCGAGCATCCAATGCATCTCCAATTGTTCCTAGAACAACAACACAACCAAAATGGTAACCAAACTCATTGGGACCAAAGAGCTAGACAACCAACAATACACAGGACAAACTCCACATAAATATGTGCATATAGATATGAAAATGAATTTCATGCAAATCTCATCCAATTTGAGACTTGGTGGAGTTTCCCTTATATATCGGGTCATAGAAAGAAAGCATGCCAACGAAACTACATGAAGTAAATATGCATGCTCAAGACATTCAAGAACCGATACCAATTGACAAAGAAATACCAAGTGAAGAAAAGATGCCAAATGAATAAATCATCACTTGGAGGATACCCATAATAGATACATCAAGGAATGAGATATCCGTTGATACACACTAAATAAAATATATCAAACTCCCAAAAGAGAGGATGGTTCCAAACAAACCAAGCTCTCTACAAAGTTTCATGACTGCACAAAGTACCAAAAAGAAAACGGCTTGCCTTCCACCAACATACACTTGATAAGGATTGCAAGATGAGTGTTTTATAGAAAATAGGATAGCTCCCCCAAGACTAGTGCATTATAGAGAATCTGCATTTGTATACAAAATGCACAAGGTGGGATCACCACTTTCAGTATATCTAGAAAACACTAGACAAGATCAAGAAATTAACAAGATCCACAAGTGGTATGGAAGACAAAGGGAGTTGATACATTCCTTGGCAAGAGAAAAGGCAAATAAAAGCAAAAGCCAATGTAAAGATGATCAATAAATTCTACCACACAAGTGAGTACCAATTGTCAAAACCCAAGAAGTAAATGGAAATAATTCCCGGTGGTAGATAGCAAGGATATCCAACATAATTTTCACACCACACACAAGCAAATTGCAACTTGTAGAGCTAACATGCCACCTAGGAACAAGTTAATTTACAATATCAATTCTAGGTGACAATATCTCAAATGTACACATTTACTAGGCTTGTAATATGCACATAGCATATTACTCCCCCATAATGTGATACTAATAAGAACTTAACAAGAGGCAATAAGAGGATCCAACAAGAGATAATTAATGGACTATTTAGAATTTGAATTTCTCATGAGAAGACATACCACATAGCGGCTAGATAATCTTGTAATATCAATACTAGATGGTATTCCTCATGTACGCACATTTATAGGATTGTGAGGTGTACAAACCACATCACTCCCCCATAATGGGATATTCCATTAATCTCTCACAAGAGCCAAATAAGATACAAACAAGATGCATAAAGGCTCAATGTATGACACACATGTACAAATGTGCAAACCAACACACACATACTTGATTACTCAAGATAAGCAATTGGAGGCACAACATATACAAACACATGCAAGGAACAAAACCAAAACATGCAAAGGGGCAAGTAACTTTCAATGTAAACAATGTAAGTACAAGTTACCGAAAGGAGGCACATTGGATATAGTATAGAAACTTGATAACCCAATTAACTTGGCTTGAGACACTAAGAATGATGAAGTCCCCTTAATTGTTCATAAAGTAGCCAAGTCCCCAATGCCCTCCAACAACACCTATTGATCAAGTTTGAGCTAGTTGGTCCCCAACCAAGTTGGGTCCCAAGAGATTGGTCACAATAGGCTTGGCTACCCAAATGGTTCTTTTCTTGACATCACTCTGAGTACCAACAACTTTGGCAAACACATTGCCAACCTTATCCTTCCCAAGAGAATAGATATCTTCAATAATAATTGGGTTGGATAAGTTACCACTAGTGAATGAAGAAGCGAGGTGACCTTTATCATGACATAGGTAGCAACTTCTACTCTTCACTTTCTTCTCACTTGATTTCTCAACTTGAGAATCATTAGCTTGAGTTTTCTAGGTAAGATGCCTTTCTTCAACTTGAGGTTGAGCATGAGAGTGAACTTGTGGATGCTTCCCTTGTTGCTTGTCACTAATGGGCTTCTTCTTCAATGGGTAAGATCTAACATGATGCCCTTCTACTTTGCACTTGAAGCAAACAATCTTGGCCGAATTCTTGACTTGTTCTTGGCCCTTCTTTTTGTTCATCTTGGACTTCTTCTTATTATTGGAGTTGAATCCAAGTCCACCTTTGTCATTGGGGATTTTGCACACTCAAGATATTGTTGAGTGTGGATTTCCCTTCATGACTCTTTTCCAAGCCTTTCTTCAAAGAAGTGACTTGGGCCTTGAGCTCTTTGATTTCCTCTACATGGTTAGTCTCAACACAAGTACTAGAGGAAGTATAAGCTTCATTGTTAGAGGAACAAGGCAAGGAAAGCAATTCATCACAAGATGTACCAACATTGTGAGTGGATGAATTACAAGGACTAGCACATGGCAATATAGTATTTTGAGTAGAAGTAGTGCTAGTATCCACATGAGGCTCACTAGATGTTACCTTAGCAATCATCGCCTCATGAGCTATCTTTAGCACATTATGGGATACTAGAAGATCATCATGAGAGCTTGAGAGCATTTCATGACTTTCTTCCAATTTCCCCTAATTGCTAGATAGCACCTCAAGTTGAGCCAGTAGCTCAACGTTCTCCTTCAAAATGGATGCTTCACAAGTAATAGAGTTAGTAGCACAAGCATAATCATTTACAACAATAGGAGAGGACAACTTGGCAAGCTCTTTTAAATAATAAGCTTCAAGTTAGGCATGAGACTCGATGAGTTTGATGAGCTCACCCTTGATGACCCTTGAGCCATTTTCGAGGTGCTCAAAATCCTCAAGGAGTCTAGCATGAGAAACTTCAAGCTTAGCATTTTTAGTTCCAAAAACATTGGCCACCTCAAGAGCTCGATCATGAGATTCCTTCACTCTAGATAATTCTAGAGCAAAAGACTCCGCAAGAGATTCCTTGGTGGTTTGTTCAAGTTCAAGAGCTTGAGAGAGGTCCGCAATCTCACTAACGTAATCACGCTCATGACCTTCCATTTTCTCAATGGTGACCTCATGCTCCTCGAGATGAGATTCCAACTCCTCAATATATTTATTGCCCTCAATGGAAATGGTCATGATTTCCATGAAGTTGGAACGAGCAATTTTATTCTTATGGAGAGCTTTAAAAATCAGTTCTCCCTTAATTTTTAAGGAAGCAACATTATCATTCTCTTCATCATTATCCTCATCATCATTACCATTAACATCATAATCAAGAGACGTATTGGGGTTCAAAGTAGGAGATACCTTTGAAGCCTTAGCCATAAGGCAAAAAGCAATAGATGATGATGTAGGATCCCTTGAAGCACCGTTCAAGACCACATCTTGTTCCATGGGGTGTTGGGTTTCCTCTACATTGTTAGCACAACAACTCGAGGAAATACATGAATTTTTATCATGTCAACAAGATATAGCAAGCATATCATCATGAGATTTAGTCAAGCAATTTCTACATGATATGCACGGACTATCAACACTAGCATGAGAAACATGTAAGGTTCATGAAGTGTTAAAGTCCAAATATGGAGCATTGCAACAAGATAGTGATGAAGAGTCATCAACGATAAGCACACTATCATCATTGCAATGACCAACACTACTCACCATAGCATTACCTTGTGGCAATCCACATGTAGGTGAAGTAGAAGAAGTTGAGAAGGCAACACGGTCGGAGGTGGAGGGAGAACAATCATCCCCACAAATCTTGGACGCACCATATTTATCTTGAAGCTTTGTACACAACTCATGAGCATCCCGGAATGGCATGAGTTGAAATATAACTAAATTGCTCAAAGCATCGAAAAGCACATTAGAAGCTTGAGAATTGAGATAAGAGTTTTTCTCATCCTCTAAATATAATATTTGGGGGTCATTTGGAGGAGAAAAACCCATATCTACAATTCGCTCTAAATTTGGGTCCATGACCCTAAAGAGATTAAGCATGTGAATTACCCAAACATCAAAATTTGTGCCATCAAAACTAAGAGTGTCAGAGAATCCTAATCCCCTAGTCGACATCTTTACTCTCTAGGCGGTTAAACCTAACAAAGAGAGACGAGGCTCTGATACCAATTGAAAGATCGTGGATGTCGCCTAGAGGGGGGTGAATAGGCGCTTTAGAATAATTATGGTTTAGGCTTGAACAAATGCGGGAAAAACTTAATGATTAATTTGTCAAGCACAAAACCTACAACAACTAGGCTCACCTATGTGCACCAACAACTTATGCTAAGCAAGATAAACAACTAAGTGATAGCAAGATATATGACAAGAAACAATATAGCTATCACACAGTAAAGTGCATAAGTAAAGGGCTCGGGTAAGAGATAACCGACGCACGCGGAGACGATGATGTATCCCGAAGTTCACACCCTTGCGGATACTAATCTCTGTTTGGAGCGGCGTGGAGGCACAATGCTCCCCAAGAAGCCACTAGGGCCACCGTAATCTCCTCAGGCCTTCGCAAAATGCAAGATGCCGTGATTCCACTAAGGGACCCTTGGGGGCGGTCACCAAACCCGTACACTTTGGCAACCCTTGGGGGCGGTCACCGGTACCCGTCAAATTGCTCGGGGCAATCTCCACAACCTAATTGGAGACCCCGATGCTTGGCCCGGAGCTTTACACCACAATGATTGAGCTCCGAACAACACCAACCATCTAGGGCACCAAAGCACGCAAGAGGAACAAGCTCTAGGGTGCCCAAACACCGAAGATTAATAAGCTTATCAACTTCACTTCCATGTATCACCATGGAGAACTCAAAATCGATGCACCAAATGCAATGGCAAGGGCACACGGAGTGCCCAAGTCCTTCTCTCCCAAATCCCACCAAAGCAACTAATGCTAGGGAGGAAAATGAGAGGAAGAACGAAAGAAGAACACGAAGAACTCCAATATCTAGATCCAAGGGGTTCCCCTCACTTAGAGGAGAAAGTGATTGGCGGAAACGTGGATCTAGATCTCCTCTCTCTTTTCCCTCAAGAACTAGCAAGAATCATTGGAGGGATTGAGAGTTAGCAAGCTCGAAGAAGGTCAACAATGGGGGAAGAACACGAGCTGAAGAGATAAGGTCCATTGGGGAAGAAGACCCCCTTTTGAGAGTGTGTACAAATAAAGAATTTTAATTTCAATTATCGGAAAGGTTTGAGAGTATTACAAAGTTTGACTTCAGTCAAATCTAATATGCGGAGTAAATAAAAATGGAGGGCTACTACGTCCATCCAGGTTTTTAGTTCACACCATTTTTTAAATCAAAGTTAATAGCTGGACAAATAAAAATACAGGGGAGCTGGAGACAGAGTTGTGAGAAGGCTTAGAAATCAATACAAAACTTATGCTCTTAGTACCAAATCGATCCTTCTTCGAGGAAACATTTGGTTCATAGCCAATTGTGTGATAAAATTGCACCAACGTGAAAGGCATCGCGTCTCCAACGCAACCAAGGTGAACTGACGAAGGATATCATCTTTGTGCATAACAAGCAAAGAGCATTGATGGAAGACAGCTTGTTTTTCATTGAAAATCGATCAGCTTCACCGGCCGACGCAACCATGAGGCGCAACCATGAGCATCGATAGGTCATCGTGGTGATGCATCATCCATTTGGCATCAAGTTTGGGTGAGGCACCTATGAAGTTTGACAAATCCTCACCGTGGTCTGTTTCTTCTCAGTAATCAAGCTCGAGGAAGGAAGAACCACGTGGCAGAGGACAGTGAGGCAGAACAACAATGGCCATCCAATTTTGTGCAGTTCCACTAAAATTGAGGAAGAAATGCCCGGGTATGGAGACACGCATCGCTGTTTCCAAAAATATAAAAAAGGGTTAATGAAAAGTACACCAACAAACAGAAGCATCGTAATTATATCTTGATGGGAACTAAACCAGGATACCCGAGAAAAAAAGCATTTCTTCATTTAACCAGTGATAGTACTACCACCATATGGACAATGACAGCACAACCACCATGTACTTTTTGTCGAAACAACATGTATACCTCCACCGAGTATAATAGTACTAGTAGGTGATGTTGGACCAGCCGACGAACCCTAGCTACTATGCATGGGGAGCTGGGGAGTAGTCGCATAGAAGAAAACCCGCACGCAGCGACCTGGGGAGCTGGACCAGTACAAGAAGTTATACCTCAGGTGGGCGAGATGTCGTTTAGGCGGGCGGGCGGGATCTGCCCACACGACGGCAGCGAACAAGGGCGCGGAGGATCTTCGTCCGTGCCAGCGCCGGCTCCGAGAGGACGGTGCGCATCGGCTCCCCCCGTCGCCGACGGCGACAACGTCAACGCTGCACCTCCTCACCTCCCGCAGCGGACGGGATTCGGCCGGATCTGTGACCACCGGTGAGGAGAGAGATAGACTGGACACCGTCATCTTTTTTTGATATGGAGAGGGTGAGAGAGCGAGACGCGAGAAACTCTATCAAACAAGAAGCTATAATGGAGTAAAAAAATCTCTC
Source organism: Aegilops bicornis (assembly GCA_021605145.1). NCBI lineage: Eukaryota > Viridiplantae > Streptophyta > Magnoliopsida > Poales > Poaceae > Aegilops > Aegilops bicornis. The sequence goes on along the minus strand of CM038673.1, from coordinate 700,049,845 downwards.
CATAGCAGTGGTTTTAAATAGAATACTGGCTGCGTTCGAAAAAAAAGAAACAAAAACTGGCGGACACTTTTTTAAGGGTCTGTCTAGGACACATCTAGATGTGACATAGTTATGTCACATCTAAGTTCATGTCCACTCTGTTTGTGGTCTATTTTCTTGTCCTAGTTTTTTTTTGTTTCTTGTTGCTACATTATATACTTGTGGGAGCTTAGATGTGATATCCTTAAATAACATCTAGATGTGAATTGGAAAAATTGATTTTCTAACGTACCAAGAAAGAAAACTCGATCAAAAACACGCCCCGCCTGTGTCGCGAGAGTCGTCGCAAGACACACACATAGACATAGACATGCATATCCGTGTTTACGTAAAATTCCATTTCCATCTCCATCTCCAATCATATTTGTCCAACTGGCACATTATTTACGTTGTTAATTATATATGCGGCAATATTAACGTACAGCATCTCTTGTTTGTGCACGTCCGGACCGCTGCCACGGCCGGTCCTGACCAACCCGAACCCTCTTCATCACCCGCGCATGCTTCCCGCCCCAAACGGTCAGTGCCGCATTCATGCCCGGCCAGAGCAGACGCGACCTCTCACTGGCGTCGGCATTGAAGCGGCGCGCCGGCCGAGAGAGCGTCGCCCGCACCGCTTCCGGGTGCACGCGGCTGCTCCGTGTTCAAAGGTCGCAATAGCCGGCTACAACATGCATGTAAAAAGTTTTTGGGAGTCCGTGCTACAGCTAGCTGTCCTCCCCCAACTCGTCAATCTCTTCTAGTAGTGCTAGTAGTACTCCATGGCGCGATCCATCGACAAGCATGCGGGAAAGTTATCGTATACTCGGTTTGCGCTGAGTGGCATGACGAGCGACCGTGTGGGGTCGAGCCGTGGAGGAGGGTGAGACGCGAACACGACAAACGTGATTTACTGTGTGATTTGACTGCTCCTTAGTGGCCCCTACACATACTCCCCCTAAGTGTATGCAACAGTCACACGTACACATTGACGCAAAAACGCGCGCGACGCCCTAATGCATGCATGTCCGAGCACACGACAAAACACACACGGTCACGCTAAGTGCTCAACCTACACGTGCATGCACACACATACTCAGTCAGGGTGAGCTAGTGACCGTATAAACACCGGAAAATATATATATTGAGCGCAATGAGCATATTATGAAGTCCACTGACCGTATTTTTACAAATATACAGTGACAGACAGTGTATTTATCTCGTTGAAATTAATCCATATTAACCGGAGAGGAGGCAGTATGGACTAGCATTACTTGTGCGCGGTGGCTCGCAGGACAAGGAGAAACTTTTGACTAATGCAAGCTCTCCCTCGCTTAGACAGTGGACGTGCAACAGTTAATTCGGTGTCAGATTTCTAGAAGCATACACTATACTACTAGTGCTACTATTGTTCGACTTCCCGAATAGGCGAACAGCCAAGCGCAAAGTTTACTAATATAGTCTATAAAGGTACGTACTATACTAGTACTAGGAACCGGATGGAGGAGCGTCTGCACTCTTATTATAATTTTAAAATGTGATAAAGCAATCTTCAACACATTTGGTTATCTTTGAGGGTTCTCGCATGTGATAATGGAAGTTGATTGTATGGAACACTCGCCATAATTCTCGCTTAATTCTGGCTCATATCCTGTTACAAATAGTAGCGCTCGGTAATATTTCCTCTTTTTTTGTTATTCAGCATGTAAACAGGTCAGCAAACCTTGCGGCGCTTCTTCGTGCGAACCGTGCTTGCTGCACTTTGAATGTGGCCGAGAGCTGGCTTGATGAAACACCTCGCTACCTACTTCTTTTTTTGCGGGGTACCTCGCTTCCTAGTGACCAGTGTCTTGGCTGATCGTCCTAAGAATGCTTATATATGAATAAAGCTCTCTCATTTACCCGCAAAAAGGATTGAGCCATATTAACCAGAAAGGAGGGAGTATGGACTAGCACTACTTTTTGGTGTCCCGTCAACTTCATGAACGAGGAGAAGCTTGCAGGACAAGGTGAAGCTCGCACGCCTTTTGACTAATGCAACCTACCCTCGGTGGACATGCATCAGTCCATTCGGTGTCAGATTGTCAGAGGCATACACTGTAGTACCCAACATGTGGAGTACCATCATTGTTCGACTTCACGAAGAGGCGAAGAGCCAAGCGCAGTAGTACGAGTAGTACTACTACTAGAACCGCATGGTGGAGCGTTTGTACTTTTATTTATTTTTTATCTCTGATAAAGTACACGTTTATTCCGGTGAAGGGCGGAAAACAGCAGCCCAACATGGCAACATGTAATGAATGATATCGATCAGCCAACCATGCTCGAATATATCTTGGCCTCCATGCGAACCCGTTTGTGTGTTTTCGCTCCTCGTCTCTCTCAAGGAACGGCGGGTTGGCTCTTTGCCGTCAATTGAGATCGGTTTTCTCACACTCCTATCCCACATGTCAGTGATATGCCAAGAGGAGGTGCGTTGACCGACTGGTCATACGCGTACTTGGTTTTGAACCTTCATACTACTCCTCCCTCCGTCACAGTTTATGTAGGGCGCTTCATTATGATGCATTTCTCTCAATGCATTTCCACCACCAAAGAGACTTTAGACGCGTTTGGTTTAATGCTCAATTAATTAGGGCATGGTAACCACAATCAAGTCCACAATTTTCTCTCCATGTAACTACGGAATGGAGTAAGTGCATGCATGTGTGTACCCGGGGTGGAAGCACTGCATGCATGTGTGTACGCATTATTCCCTCTACTAGTAATAGACGCCATGCTATAACTACCAATGCTATTTTTCAGGCCGATCGCTAGTCGCCTTGGTCCCACAGATCTTTTTTCTTTTTTCTGAAGCGCGCTATATAAACAGTGACGGATGGAGTAGTATGAGCGGATTCAAAGAAGAGCGTATTGATGGTTGCTTCTTCAGAGCAACTTACAGTGGGAAAGGTGGGGCTTACGATTTGACTACTCATTACTCACTATTAATGCGACGCAACGACCGGGCTAAGTCTCCCATGCGGTTGTGCACTACCCCCTCGGTTCTTAAATATACTCCGGAGTATATTTGTCTTTCTAGAGATTTCAACGAGTGACTACTCAAATATTTGTCTTTTTAGAGATTTCAAATGGACTAGCACATACGGATGTATATACATATTTTAGAGTGTAGATTCTCTCATTTTGCTCCGTATGTAGTCACTTGTTGAAATCTCTAGAAAGACGAATAGAATATTTAGGAACGGAGGGAGTACACATACGAAGCAAAATGAGTGAATCTACACTCTAAAATATGCCCGTTTGAAATTTGTAAAAGACAAATATTTAGGAACGAAGGAGTATAATTTTGTGCATGGCACATGGACCCGGATGATGAAGAGGCTTCTGGAAATGCTATCAAGCTTCCATCATTTGTTTACATAATTGACGTACTATACAAATAATTTTCCAGCGAGACATGAAATTGTACAATGGTGTGAGCTTTCAGCTTCTGCTTGCCATCAATGCTCTTTCGGAAACAATAAAAAACTAACTTCCTTGCTAATGCATGTCAATTATTAGCAGATCAGAGCTAATAATTACATCACAACTGAAGACAGAGTTGTGAGAAGGTGTTAAATTAAAATTGATCCATGCTTTCAGTGGCAGCAACGTCCCCCCAGCTCTGTCTAAATCAACAAGGCATGTTGGGAAAAAAGTAGCTGTGTGGAGCATGCAACATTCCGATCATTTTGTGCAGTTCCACTAAAATAGAGTTGAGCGTCCCTATTCCAAAGATATTAAGTGTGATTACGATAATAAAGGACTGCTGATGAAACAATAAACACATAAATAGAAGCCGGTCACCTTTGCAGTCCCTTTTAAGACTAACTAGTTGGAGAAGATTAGGCTCGGAGTTGGATGAGGAGGATAGAGCAAAACCAATCTCCCTTTGTGCAGTCGCACTGAAATGTAGACGTTGCCCGTGTGACATTTTAGTACAACTGCACAAAACACTCTTAAGAAAAAAAGTGATTTGTGCAGTTCACCGAAAGGTCACAATAGCAACGAGGTGAAATGGATAGCCCTGTTTGCAAAAAAGAGGTTGAAAGGAAACAATTACTGGCCAATAACAGTTGATGACACATGCGACGACAAAAAGAAGCATATTCCTTGCCCTAAGGGAAGATAACAACACGGTTGTGTTTGTCTAAACGGTGTGAGGACGAGAATGCAATATGGAAAGTACACTTTGGACGAGCTACGTTTTGGGCAAAAACTATGGAAGATCCACAAGCAGCGGCGTGGGAAGGCAGGCGATGAAGCATGGCGGAGGGGATACACGGAGGTCGTCGGGATGTAACTAGGTGAGCGGCGGCGGGCGGAATCTGCGAGCAGGTGGTGTAGGCCCTGCCGCGCCGGAGCTTGGTCAGAGAGAACGGCGTGTACCGCAGATCGGTACGTGCTGCCTCGGCACCATCGAACGGAGAAACGATGCACTTCCTCCCTTTCCCCCGGCGGACGGGATGCGGCCGGATCAGTGACCAACGGTGAGAGAGAGAGAGAGAGAGGCCACCACACTCCCTTTCCCCCGGCGGACGGGATGCGGCCGGATCAGTGACCAACGGTAAGAGAGAGAGAGAGAGAGGCCACCGCAGCCTTGTGTGAGATACTCTGAAGAGCGACAAACCAGGCACGCAAGGCTCCACTGTATATAGTGAGCGGACTACCTTTTCTCCATAAAAATCATTTTATATTTTGTGTACGTGCCATTGAGCACTATAACTTTATTTAAAAATAGCGCGGCAATGCGTCAAGTCGAACTTTGTTTCGTGCAGGCGTGGTACACGACCTCCCTAGGTAAACAACCGCTACAGGCGTTCAAATTAGCACGTGGGCTGCCATTTCGTAAAGAAATGAGCTCCATCGTGTACCAGCAGGTGTGGCTGGGCACGGCGTGAGTACGTGCGCAGTGCACCTATTCTCTTCTTGTATACGTACACCACCTACGTGGGGTTGTGTGAGAGAGATACAAACCTAGAGAGATATAGTGTGTGGGTTCTTGAGAATTTTTTGGGGGGGTCAATCAAAAATGTAACATATGCAATGTGTGTGAAATAGAGTCCTGGATATAACATATATATAGAGGCGGCGATCCACGAGAAGAGAGTGGAGGTATCACCGTCTTGAGGTGTCCATAGAATCGAAAAGAGGGATGATCTGTGTGTGTGTGTGTGTGTGCGCGCGCGATCGATAAAGAGTGTCATCAAATTTGTGTGTGCCCACGTCAAAGATATAGAGTGGCTGGCCTACTGGAACGTGAGAGGGGACATGTGCAGTTTGTCTCTGTGGCATGGATACCTACCTGCAGCGCTCGACTATCGATGTGTGGTGAGGGAAGAGGGAGGCCCAATTAACTATAGAGGTACAATGGCTGGTATATGTGTGGAGGAGGAGAGAGGCCTACCTCATGTATTAAGGAGATCGATCTGCCTCATGTATTAAGGGAGATCGATCGGCATCCATGCATATGTGCATGAGAGGAATAAGATTGGGAGAGAGACGGAGCTAGAGTGTTGGAGGGGGTGGTAGTGGAGTTGCTTCTAACAAATGGTGGGATAGGCTTGCTAGACAAACGGAGGGCACGCCCGCAATATTAGTAAGAGAGGAGATGGCTGCTTGTTGTCTATGCACGTGCGTGTGAGAGACGGTCAGGAGGCATGCATGAATGATGAGGGGGGACGATGTGGCTGTGGTAAGCAGACATAACTACATAGGAAGATCAATCGCCCTTTGTTAGAGAAAGGAGAGACATAACTTATGAGGTATGTCGATCGATGGGGGTGGGTAGTTAAAGTCGATCCAGGTATATGTTGGGAGATCGATCGGTATACATGCATGTGTGTGTTAGAAGCAAAAGAGGCACGAGGAAAAGGATAGAGATAGAGGGATGCATGTAGGAGGTGGTACGAGAGGCATACTATAGCGAGCGGGGAGGAGTGTGCGAGCACGAGAAGAGTGGTGGGAGTGAGGCATGGACGGTTACAAGAGAAGAGGGGAAGCTTGTGTTTGTGCTAGGCACACCTGGCTAGAGAGGCATATCGATCGATGTGTGCCATAAAGAAGGAGCTGGGGGGCCTACACACACCATGGGTGAATGACCTAAAGTGAAAAGACGAATTTCTTGCGATGGAGCTAGAGAATGCTGAGGGAGGGTGAGAGGGATGCGGGCGTGTGCATGCACAAGAGAAAGTTAGCGCTAACTACAAAGATAAGAGGGTTGTGTGGGTGTAAAAGACGAATAGAGATCATATATACTTCATTATAAAAAGCGAATTCGGATATTTGAAAAATTTATCTTAGTGTTTTAAACCGACGTATGTGTGAATATATATAACGGTGATACACATGGTGTGTTTATGAACATGTTATACTACATTAAATATATTTTATCTCTACTCTTATAAAAAAATGGAGTTGTTGATGATGGTGTGCCTGCCATCCTGCATTATAGGTCGTCCGATTTATATCTGGCGGATAGCAAGGAAACTATGATGGTTGAAGTTGGAAACAATCATGATTGTAGATTCTTATTGAAATAGAGAAACGAATTCAAATTTAGTTTGAATTGCAGCGGTAGTATAGACATTTGGAATGCACTAAAATGTTGGTATGTGCTTCTAGGTTACATGCATTATACAGCAAAGCGAAAAAAATTAATCGGACATAACATGGATTCATACTCCCTCCTTCCATCTATATAGGGCGTAATGAGATTTTTAAGACCGCCTTTGACTATTGACAAGATTAATAGTACATGACATGCACAATGTGAAAATTGTATCATTGAAAGAACATTTCATAGACGAAGTTAACGGTGTGCTTTGTGTAAGTTGCATGTCATATATCATTGCTCTAATATTTGGTCAAAGTTAGCATCGAAAAACGCATTAGGCCCTATATAGATGGAAGGAGGGAGTAGCTTTGAATAGCATTTTTATAGTAAAACGGGGCAAGACTCTCTCTTTGTGTGGTGTGAATAGTTTTATTTTTTTCGTTTTCTTTTTGTTGAGGGAAGTGCGAGTTGATTTGGTATGCATACAAGTACAATATTACTATGCAGTCAAAAAAGTACAATATTACTACGTTAGGCTTGTCCCTAAAATTCAACCCGCGTCTTGTTATATCCCGAAAATTCAGATATCGTGCCCCCAAAACTGGCGCCTTCACAACCCGCGCCTTGCTATCCCGAAATTACAACGCGCGCGAAAACTCCCTCCAGCTGCCAAATCCCGACACGCGAAATCCCCCTTCTAACCCTGAGCCGAAAGGGCCGCTAGTTCAAATCAGTGGGGGGTACTTTTGTAACACACCCTACATTTTAGACAAGCGTGTCCCTAAGTCATGCTTCACCCCCATCCATCGCCCCCTTTTCGCCATTCGAAATCCCAGGCCGCCATAACCTCTCCGCTCCAGCCGCGAAACCCCACCCTCCTTCGTCCATACGTCACCGCTGCCCCGGAGCCTCTTCCCCGGCAGCGTCGTCCAACGCAACAGCTCGGCGTCCCTCGTCCACCTCCCCGGATGAGGATCCGTCGTCCATCTCGCTGTCCCGCCGGTTCAGCCGCCCCGTCCTCCACCTCCAAGGAGCTGCTCCGACGATCGCCTCGTCTATCGCAGCTGCTCCATCCACACAGCGCCGCCTTAACCTGCTCCATCGGAACCGCAGCATCCTCACTGACTCCTCGGACAAAGCCGAGGCCTACTCGGCGCCACCAAAGAGGTTGTACACTCATCGCATCGCACCTTCTCCTTAACTCGACCTCCCGGCGCTGACGGTGCTCCATCCCGCACCGCCATGGAGCGGCTACCTTGAAGCCGGCGCCACGGGCGACATCTCCATGGCGGCTATCCCCCAGTGCGAGGCTCCTTCGGCGGCGGCGTCCATACCAGCCGGATCTGCTGCTACTGCTCCGGCTCTCGCTTTCATTTGCCTGCTGCTCCGGCTCTCGCTTCGCTTCGCTCGCTATTTCTTCTTCTGCTCCGGCTCTCACTCGATCGCTCGCTCGTCCGAATTCTTTGTTCTGCTCTCCCCCTTGCTTTCGTCTTCTTTGCTCTGCATTGATTAAGCCACACTTGATCATTGAATCGACTTTTGGGTCGATCGACTTTCAGGGGTTGGGGGCTCGCGGAGTTAAGGAAGAACCTCCTTGTGAGGGGACGGGGCTCACGAGAGGTACCCCACTTGTCTATATTAGGGTTGAGGGTGGGGGCGGGGGCCTAGAGGGCTGGCCGGCGGCGGTGGCGAGTTGTTTCGGGGCGGCGAGGCGGCGCTGGGGCGGCGGTTCGGCCGGTGGTGGCAGGCGGCTCGAGGTGTGCAAAGTTGAAGATGAACTCTGAGCCCTCCTAAACTACATGTCAAGTGTCTCTCTGCTACCATTGCGTTCAGTTTGACGGTAGCATTTAGATTCCTGATTAATTTCAGTTTCGACAGTTAAGTTCAGAGTCAACAGTTTTTACCTCATCTATTGTAGTCGGTGGTTTTTGTGATGTTAATTTTACATCCATTTTCATCATCTATTGGAGATGCTATTAGAATCCCACTTGAGATTGACGATGTATGTCTTGTCTTGCTTCAGCCTTGGCGTCTTCACGGCTCATCGGAGCTGCTCCAACGACGTAAGATCCATCACAACAGAGCAAAGGCCTCGACGCTGTCTCTGATTCCTCAGATCTTCCTCCACACCTCAAGTACCACCTCTACCTCAACTCCTTCAGCGACCAGCCCAATGATGCTGAGGTTGACACGGCTACGGCAAAGAGGTTGTACACTTGTTGCGTCAGTTATTACTATACATTCACGTCGATCCATTAGGGCTATTTTGGTTCAGCAGAAAAACGTCGATCCACTGGTTGTTACCATCACTCTAAATTTTTGCATGCTCTCCTTACATAATCTCATCATATTTTTTTCGTATGCATGTCAGATATTGTACACAGTCATGCTGAACATGTAGAGAAAAAGAGAAGAGTTTCGCGAGGCAATACAATGTCATGCAGACATCGCTCCATGGTGGGTTCAATGGAAAACCCTCCCCACCCCTCTCCAGTTGTAATCGAGAGGAAGATATCTGTTACGAGGCGTATAATGACCGACCACTCCTATTTACCCCCAAGGTGTTTACTCTACCTTGGCATGATGATGTTAGTCATATCATTCATATGTTGCCTTGCAGTGCCTACTTTTGACATCATATATGTCATCTGCTTAGTTTTGACATGTTCTGTAATGCCACCTGTTTAGTTTCTATATCATATATGGGAATTATGCAGTCTCATGTCTTTTAGCCAGCCATAATATATGTGAAATGTGCAATGCCATCCTGTTTAACTAGGCATCATATATTTGAATGATATCTTGCCCATCCTTTTCTTCATTACATTTCCATTTGTCGACAATGTTTGTACATTAAACTACTCTTCCTGTGAATCAGCCATTTGGGTGGGAGATGGAAAAATCTGGAGTGAAAACAAGGCCTTGAGCGAGCAGTGCTACCGTCGAAGCGAGATCTCTTGTTGGGTCTGATAGCTCCTCGGAAGATGGATTGAGAGACAGATGACCAGTACAATTCCCCCACTGAGGTGTATGTTCTAACTTGGCATGGTTATACTGATCATATCATGATTACGGATTGTCTTGCATTGCATAGTTTAGACATCATATACACAATATTCAACACCATGTTCTTAGTTCAGACATCATATCGAATGCCCTCTGTTTAGCACATAAATCACATATGTGAATTAAATGATGCGATCCTGATTACTTAGATAACATGTAGGTGAATTATGTCATGCGATCCTGTTTAGTTATTCATCATGTCTTTGAATTATGTTATGCTATGTTATCCAGTTTAGATAGACATCATATATGTGAAATTATGTCATGCTATCCGTTTTAGTTAAACAATATACATGTCAACTATTTCATGCCCTCTTTTTTCCACACTATCTATTGCATCTATCTCTCATACAATGTCTGTACATTCAACTATGTTTCCTGTTTATCAGCCATTTGAATTGGAGCGGGTGATGCCAGTATCTAGCAGAATAAAAACACGGTCTTCAAATAAAACAGTGCTACCTCTTGGTGGAGATAGCACCCCGGTTGTACATGCACAAGAACCAGCCCTACCACACATAACCCAAACTCTCGCAGATTGTACCCCTACTGCGATGGACAGAGAACCAGCTTCACCCAATCTAACCCCAACCCCAGCCGATAGTAACCCAGTTCCTGTTGACACAGCACCATCTCCACCACAGAGCTCCCAAACAACAGCAGTTAGTAAGGCAGCTCCAGTGCCCAAAGGGCCAGTACTATCACGGCGAACCCCAACTCCACCAGTTAGTACGCCTATTCCTGTGGAGGAAGCACAACCAGCCAGTCGTAGTTTAGCATCTATCGCATTAGATGTTGTTAAATCATATGTGCGTATCTTCCCATCTTGGAAATATTATACTGAAGATGAAGGAAAATGCCAATTGTAGGTGTTTGTCCAGGAGTTATGTGTAAGTAATGTTATTCATGTCAATTACTTTGCTTCGTCCCATACATCCTACCTCCATGATGGTTATAATACAGCAAATTTTCCCATTTTTCTCTATAGAGAAGGACCGATTTGGAAACTCAGGATGAGGTAACCTGTGCTAATACCTCTGCTATCTTCAAGAATGCTTGGTGGCAGTATCGGAATTACTTGAAGAAAACGTACTTCACCGGCAAAGAAACTCATCAAATTCCCTTACGTTCTCCTGAGACACATTTACTGGACGATGACTGGGAACGCCTTGTTCTGTACTGGTCCCGAACCAAGAATGTGGTAAGGATGCTTTATTCATGTAGAACAAGTAGAACAAGTAGAACGCCTTGTTCTGCACAATGAGCTCATTTTCTATTTTTAAGTATTTTATTCTTGCGTCTTACTGTACTCTGTTCATGTAGAACAAGTGACTAAATCTGAAGAACAACTGTTCTAATTTAAGATTCCATTGCTATCATAGTTCAAAAAAGCGCTAGGCGTTAATTTTGCGTTTTGCCACCGCCTTGCGCTTTACTGACCAAAGCGCATGCTTATGCGCAGTTATGCATAGATTATGCGTACTTATGCGCAATGCGTTTTGCCAACGCCTAGAGCCTAGGCGCGCTTAAGCGCTCGCCTAGGCGCGCCTTTTTTAACTATGATTGCTTTGTTCTTGTATCACTGTATTTACTGATACGAACTTATTTTTAAATTGAATGATCCAATCGAAACTCCAATGGCACAGCAGATATGTTCACACATGTTTCTTTAACAGGTTTGCTCTTATCAATAGCTCTGTTGATTTCAATTTCAATTGTGTATACAGTTGACTTTCATATCATGCACATTACTAGCATCACAACAGAGCCAATAGTGTTGTTGTACATGTAGACCCGTGGTACCCATCTGAAATCTTGTTGTGCCGTGTAGTTTCTCACGCTTTGTATTCTTTCACTGCTGCTTTGTCTTGAACTGATATGATTTGAACCGTGTCTCTATTTTGATTTGGCAAGACAATGCAGTGACCATAGGACATAGATATATGTTTATTTGATGCTTTTATTATGTACTAGTACTTGGCAATAGAAGACTTGGTAGTTTAATCCTGTCCACCTTACTAATGAACTGGTTCACCGAAATGAGTTTCATATACTAGTACATGCTAAACTTGTTATGTGTCTGCTTGTTTCTTCTTTTAGAATGTTGACAGAATATTGGGGAAGAGTGCCTTATTAAGCAATGGTAAAGGAAGTAATGGAGATAAGGTTCAGGATAGTGACACATCCTTGTTGGTCTCCAACAAAGCTGATAAAACAGCTAAGGAAGACTATCTTGAAGACAGCGAGACAACCCCAAAGTCCTGTCTCGGATTAGTGTTCGAAAGCATCGGCCACTATCGCATGCATAAGCTATTCAAACTCACTTTATGCGAATCAGTTCGGTTTCTTGAGTCTCAACTACAAGCTGAAAGACATCGATCGGTTGTGCTGCGACAAGAAGCGGAAGGACATGGAAGTCCCCGGAGCATTCAGATGCATACTTTCCGGTGCAACGACAAGCGTTGGAGGAGTTTAGCGCCAAACAGGACAAAGCTAATCAGCTTGCTAAGCTTATTGCCAACATGGTGGATACCAGGATAACGTTTCTTGAGCTCTTCCGAAGTTGTTTCAGTTATGCTCTTGTTTCTTTGCCAGCGTTTATTTACCTTTGGTGGCCAATTTTGGCCAAGTGTATGTAATATGTTGCTTTGTTCCCTATATTTGCCTTTGGTGGCGAACTTTGATGCCCGATGGATGTAATATGTGTAATAGCGGTAATAGGCTAGCCTTAATTGCTTGCTTATTTATTTCCTTATTGTCTTGTTTAGTTGTTTGCTTGTAGTCACTGCAGTTCTTTTTACGTGTTTTTCTAGTGGCCACAATAGCCTATTTTTGGTAACTAGGCCAAAATAATCATGGCAACACACGGATTTGTTGTAACCATGGGCCTCCTGCAGGCCGTATGATACATGGGCCTTCATTCGGCCGTAGGACCGTTGGCCTTCTATACGGGCCGTAGGATCCATCGGCCTTCTATACGGGCCTTAGGGATCAATGGGCCTTCTACGGGCCGTAGGGTCCATGGGCCTTCTACAGGTCGTACTATCCATGGGCCTCATACGGGCCGTAGGATCCATCGGCCTTCTACGGGGCGTATCATCATTTCGCCAGTCATGGGCCGTACTATTCGTGGACCATAACGGGCCGTTAATAGGCCGTATTTGATAACTCTATGAAAACAGCCCAACGGGTTTTTTTTACATGAAAACGGCCCAACGTATTAACGGTCCGCAAACGGGCCACCTGTAACGACGGGCTGAATTTGGCCCACAAGCAGAAAATGATAGTAATGGGCCGTATGTAATCGAATGCTGCAAATGAGCCCAAGAATCAATGGGCCCTGAGAAGGCCGAAAGATAACTTGGGCTGGAATTTCAATGGAATAACGGGCCGTTAATGGGTATAAAGTGATACACTGTTCATTACGGGCCAGTTTCACCACAGGCCGTTAATGGACCAAGAGTTACAAAGGTCCTCATATGGGCCGAAAGAATTCATGGGTCACACATGGGCCGGAATTAAAACGGGCTGAATCATATTGGACGGCCCAGATAACGCTACTGGGCCTATTTCGGATAGGCGTAACGAGCCCTCGGTTAGTGGGCTGTAAATGAGCTATATGCGAACAGGCCGTTAGCAGGCTTTCTGTGGGCCGGCCGGCCCGCCACCTTTTGACCAAGTCAAACGGGCCGGCCTTTTCACCGGAATGGGCCTCTGTTGGGTCGTGCCACGTATGTCGCCGTATCATAGGTGTCTTCGGTCCAATGAGCAGATGACATCTGTCCTAACGGTGAGCCGACACGTGTTTGCTCCAGCCAATGATGATTTTACACGTGAAAATCCCCATTGGTCGGGGCTGTTAACGGGTTATCGGATCCAAAACCCGACCCGATAGCTTAACGGCGTTCCGTTGCGGTGGATGCCACGTGTCGGTCACCCTTGACGAAAGCAGTTCTGTGACGCGCGAGTTATCGTCATGGAAGTGGACACTTCGTGATGATAATTTTGGTAATGTCATGGAACACTTCTACGACAAAGACAGGTATGACTATCTTGATTCTGTCATAAATTTGTCATGGATGTACATGCATGACAAAAAACGCGACCTACTGTGACAAACACGTATCATCATGGAAGTGTATTTTTTTATAGTGGAAGCGCGTGGGCGAGTTGGGTAACGCCCACACATGTGGGCGTTAGTGTTTCTAAATAAAAGGTGTCAAATAGGATCTGCGAGGAGGAGAAAAAGATAGCGACCAAAGGCGAACACGCTCTGTCTTGGGCCGGCCAATCTCAGGTAACCCCCACCATGGCCCATGTTTCGAGTCACACACATAAAAAGGAAAGGGTAATGATTGTGCAAGCAAGGTTAGAGGGAGAGCAGGGAAGTGGTGGTACCGCATCAGCATCTGGCAACACGGGTAATGAATTGTCTAAGTTATGGAGGACGGACGTGCCATCGAAGGTGAAGTTGTTCTTGTGGCGTTTTGCACGCAGCTCTATCCCAACAGCGGAACTACTCCACCATAGAAACATGTCGACTACATCAACATGTGTGCTTTGCGATGCCAGAGATTCATGGAGGCATGCTTTCCTTGAGTGCCCGATGGCAAGCAGCGCGTGGGCTCTATCTGACGATTCTCTTGTTGAAAATATGAGTCAGCATGATGGTGAGGATGCAAGGGAATGGATTTTCACACTGAAGGATGCTCTCTCGCATGAACATTTTGTTCGTATGACCGTTACCCTGTGGGCAGCGTGGGCTGCTAGAAGGAAAGCTATATATGAAGATATCTTCCAGAGCCCGTCCTCAACACACTCTTTTATTAACTCCTTCCTGAGCGATCTTCAAGTGGTCAAGAACATGAGCAGTACTGTGATGCAGGCCAGAACGGCGTGACCGACTCAGTGGCTGAAGCCGCCGTTGGGCACATCCAAAATAAATGTTGATGCGGCCTGCATGGGAAGTTCAAGCGTTGGCGCGGTAGCAGCAGTGTGCAGGAGCAGGGAAGGTCTTTTTCTGGGTGCGTCCACTGTTGTGTTCAAGGGTATCTCCGACCCTACAACACTTGAAGCGATGGGAGTCAGAGAATCGATGGCACTAGCTGAGGATCTCCAGTTGCAAGCGATTCACGTGGTGACGGACTGCATGGAAGTGGTGAACGATATCAAGCAGAAGAGTAGCCCGAGCTATGGGGCCATTATACATGAAATCATAGAGTACTCTAGTAGTTTTAATTTTTGTGCTTTTGTTCATGAGTTTAGAAGCTCGAATGTCGAAGCTCACAATCTAGCGAAGCATGCTTTGGGACTGGGGACCGGTCGCCATGTCTGGTTAGGCCACCCCGATGATCTTTCTTTCGTCCCTGTAAACATTGTGACGGATTAATAAAAGCTTCACGTGATTGTCTCAAAAAAAAGGAAAGGGTAATTTTCACATAGAAAATAAAAAATATGTACAATGGAAAACAATGTTCATCACGAATTTTAGAAAAACAACTAATGCGTTATTGAAAATGTCAACTGCTTATTAAAAACAATTGTCGTGTATTCAAAAATGTTCGCTCAGTATGCTCGTCGCCTATTTAAGACTGGTCGTCGGGTATTTGAAATACGTTCGTTGCATAAACAAAATTTTCATCGTGTATTAGAAAAATAGTCATAGTATATTTTGAATATGTTCATCACATATTAAAAGCGATCGCTGACAAATATTCATTACATATTTGTAAAAAATGTTCAAGATTCATGAATATAAATATATAATGAATAGGATAAATTCAAAACACAAACATGAAAAACTGGAAAAAAAAACCATGAAGAACAAGAAATTAATAAACCAAATATTAAACCGGAAAGGAAAAAATGTACAAGTAATCTAATAGAAAAAATAAGAACGACAGACTAGGGAAACAGACACCCTGTTTGCATTTATCTACGATGGCAAGGACTTCATCGAAGACATAGATAATTTTGATGTAAGTTTTCATTGAAATTCTTCTAGGCGCACTATATAAAAACTTTGGAATATATCTTACTTCTGCAAGATGTAATACACCTGAATGCACTAATTCAAAGATATATTTTTTGTTTTGTTTTGGTGAACTTTCCATATGATGAAACGGGGCACTGGAGAGCGGAAGCACTACATGTTGTTACTTAGCAAACAGAATGAAGTGAACCCCAGTAGTGTGAGTGATGTGATTAGAAAGATCTTCGACAACAATGCAGACTAAAACTGTTTGATTAGCCAGTGAGGCTAATTACATCCAAACCTCTCAGTTGCAGCCGTAGAGCATCACTTAGGTGCATTGATACCCTCGCACCTGAGTTTTTATCTTGCTTTTTCAAATTCTTTTCACAATTTTTCCTTCTTTTGCTGTTCAAATACATGTTGACTATTTTAAATACATGTCGTACGTTTTGTATACACTCGAAATTTGTTTTTCATACAGGTTTTATGAATAAATAAT
Source organism: Aegilops bicornis (assembly GCA_021605145.1). NCBI lineage: Eukaryota > Viridiplantae > Streptophyta > Magnoliopsida > Poales > Poaceae > Aegilops > Aegilops bicornis. The sequence continues at coordinate 700,033,690 of CM038673.1, read as the reverse complement.
GGGCATTTTTCTCAAATACATGTTTGAACATTTTCCTTTCCTTGTTGAACATTTCCAAATACGGGTTAAACTTTTTTTAATGGTACAAAATATTTCTCTAAAATAACCAAACTCATTTACATTTAATAAAAAATACTTAAGAAGTCAATGTCGTATTTTGAAACACGTGCACATTTTTTAAAAATGTAAGAAACATTTTTAATGTATGAAATAAATTTGAATTACACGAAGATATTTGACATTGTATAAACATTTTTATAAATAAGTCGTGGGCATTTTTTTTTGAAATGGCTGAATATTTTCTCTAAATTTCACGATCATTTTTTAGTGGTACAGAGCATTTTTCCAAATTACACAGATAGGTTTTTTACATTGTATAAACATGATTCTAAATGTCACAATGGGCCCCAATAATTAGCTCGCATAATTTTCAAATTGTTCTTGTATCATTTAAAAAAATGCTCATGCCATTTAGAACAATGTTCACACATTTCACAAAGATGTTCATGATGTTTCAATAATACTTAACATGGGTTTAAAAGTTCTTCGGACCACTAAAAGATGTACATGCCATTTAGATTAATTTTCACACATTCAAAAAAACTTTTGTGTGGCATTTCATAAAATGCTCAATCATGTGTTTAAAAAGTGTTCATGTCATTTCGAACAATATTGACACATTTGGTAAAGTGTTCATGAATGTTTTTGAAAAATGTTCAGCATGTGTTTAAAAAATGTTTGTGCCATTCATCAAATTCTCAATCAAGGAACTCATACACAACCTTAGAATGATCTGATATAAATTTAATCCAAATTTTACCTATTTTACCTTGTAAGTTTATGTTTGAATTGTAATATATTCTAAAAATTATTGTTGCATTGAAATAATTATTGAGTTGTTGTTGCACCTTGATGTTTATCTTCGTTTATTTTCATTATTAGCACTATATAAAAGGATGAGGGCGGAAATTGGATAATCACGGTTGAAAGATCGGCTCACGGTTGGTTGTCCGTGGACAAGTCCGGACGTGTCCACAGACATTTGCAGATGAAAATTTGGTGACGCGCGATTGAAGATATCAGGAGAGTAACTCTAGCAAAGTCGTCATATGGGATACAAAGGTCGTGGTTGTTGTGCGCAAACACAGGGGCACATAGGCGGCCTCCCATGTTTTTTTTGTTTCATCAACTTATAAATCCACACACTCAATTTCAGAGAGTAAAGACTAATTTGACTACAAAGTGGTTACATAGGGGTAGAAAAGTCATTTGGCGATATTTTGTTTACTAAACTGGTGACCTTTTATGTCTCGGGAGAAGCATTAGTAGCTCCCCATCACAAGGACATGTAATGTTGTGCAGGACACATTCATATGTAACGATTTCACTTGCCCTCAACATGTGATTGTATGATGGTTTGGTAACCTTGTCTCTGTCTCATTTCTACCCGTCGTCGTTGAGGTCGAGGACGCCTTTTTCAAGAGGAGGCATGCCCAATAGGACATGATTCGTCCCGATGATGTGACCATATTCATGTCGAATGTGCGCCATCTGATGCGCTCTCTCTCCTTCGCCAAGTCCTCATGTTTCTCCCCGTATTGGAGCCAGATGCTTGCAACGCCCTCCCGACATCGGTATGCTTGAAGATTTCGTCAGAGCAGACAACCAAGATGTGAGCATCATAGCACTCATCCCATTCCTCCTGAACAAAGAGGCGACAGGGCAACACGTAGCCCCCGGTATGAGTTGCCTGGGTGAGTCCTCACCTGCTCATACAGGATCTATACGTAGTCGTGATGGATATCCCAAATAATGGCTCGTGTTCTGGGATTGCAATCTGGTCACTCATCCTGCTTTGCGGCCTTCTCACTCGCGTCATGGCAATGCCCCACTTTTGTTCCTTGGCAATGAGGACAACCTTCTTCGACGCTTTTCCTCCTTGCCCAAGATCTACTCCGCCTCTAAGAGTGGGGTCTAGTACGGCCACGGGGAAAGCGACATGGCGACAAGAAGGAAGAAAGTGGCTAGACACAATGATGTTGGAAGTGGAGGTAGTGAGCTATTCGGCAATGAAGACGATCTTTTTGTAGTAAGGGCGCGAACGGCGGGTATCAAGAAAATACGGTAGGCGCCAGGAAAATATGGTGGGGGTAGCCGTGGACAATTGGCACATGATGGTTGCTATTACTTCTCGTTTCATAGTCATCTTCCATTAGCGGGCAGAGGAGATGGGCCACACAAAAGGCTGAGGAGGAAGATGAAGCTTCCTTCCCGCGTGAGCAGTTGATGGATGACGTGCCCTTCAAATCAGAGCCATCAGTGTTCTAATATGGAGGCTTGTAGACTCGATACGAAGCGTTCTACATAAATTATGACAACCATGCTAGAGTGTTTGTTGTCGAATGTTATTATATCGATGGATCAGACCCGATATGATGAGTGTGATAGAGTTGCTCTTAGCTAGTCGAAGCAACGGGTCTCTACCGAGTGAGGCGTCACAGAGGCCGGGCTCCATGGAGCCCATTTTACCAAAAAAACATAATATACTTAAAAGTTTCAAAAAATATAATTTTTTAATACAAATACATATGACTGTTCGTCAAGTTTCAAAAAAAGTTTTATCAGGTAATTCGATTATTTGCATGCTACACAAAAAAGATAAATATCTTGCCCAAAAACAACAAGGATAAAGCCCACTTTAATCTATGTATTTATCTTTTTTGTATACATTACATGTTGACATATATGTTCATGAAATTTATACGTGTATATTACAAATAAACATCTATGTATATACATTTTTTCAGATTTTTTGAATGTGTGGAAATAGTATTTTCGCTAAAAAAATCTAAAGAGCTCTGTGGAGCTCGGCCTCTGCTACGCTTTTACGGTCTCTAGTCTCTACTTCGCTACGCCGCTCTGTTTTCGCGGGATCGATCTCGCTCTGTGCCTCCACTTGAGTTAATTGCACAGAAGTACCACAACTAGGGCATCACATGCAGATTGGTATCACGATTGCTAATTTTTACATGTCAATACCACGATTGCTCCAGGTTTTTGCAAATAAGGCTAAAACGCGTATTTATATGTATTCACTCTCGATCCGACAGCTCGGGCTCACCCGTCAGGTGCCACGCTGGCCAATCAGCGCGTGCTCATGCGTGACCGCGCGCTGACTAGGACGAGCCGCTGCTCTCCAAACCTGGCCCGATCGCACCCGCTCATCCCCGACCGCACCATTCCCCTCCCCTCCCCTCGACTCGCTCGAACCCTAGTCCATGGTGTCGGCGACTCCGGCAGACGGCGGCGAGGGCGTCCACGGCGGCCGTGAGATGCCGTTCTGGCCTCCTAGCGGCACAGCTGGCGTCGACGGCGATGGCGGCGACGACTCCAGCTCCGCGTACTCGATCAACGACGAGGAGTCGATGTTACTCACCATGGAGCAGCGGTTGGTGCAGCAGTGGGTGGCGAACCCTAGCAGCAGCCATGAGTTGACGCATGGACTTGGCGGCGTGTTGTAAGTATCCTTATCCTCCTCCTCCTCTGATTTATCCAATTGGGGATTTTTAGGGTTTGCTCATCTTCTGCTTTATCCAGTTGGGGATTAGGTTTTGTCCAATTGCAATGACTAGTATAGGACAATTACAGTAACCTAGTAACTAGTATAGGACAATTACAGTAACCTAGTTGGGGATTAGGGTTTGTTCATCTTCTGCTTTATCCAGTTGGGGATTATGGTTTTACTAAGTGAATTATTGAGGCCTTGTCTTTTGCCTTGATTTTGCTATTGTGCTGAAATAGTAAAGTACATTGATTCATGTTCTAGCATCTGTAATAGTAATAGTAACTTTTAGACTTATAGGTTACTTTAAATTTTCCTGTACTGTACTGTTGCTCTCCAAATTAAGAGTTATGCTAATGAATACATGAAATTTAATTTGTTCTGTAGTTTGGATGAAGACATTTGGCAAGTAAGGATCCATTTTGATGCAAGAGAACCATTGGAGATGAAGCTGTGTGGTTCAGATATTACTTATCTGAATTTGGTTGCAGTGATGGAAACCCAAGGATTTAATGCATATGATTGTTTGTATCACATTGAAAATCCATCTTTAGGAGAGAAAGGGCTGGATTTGGTAGACAGTCATGCAGAATTATAGATGATAAAGAGGAAGATCCAGAACAAATTGGTGCTTAATTTGCTAGTTAGGGCTTGTCCACCCCCTGATACTGATTTTGAGAGGCAGCATTGTGAAAAGCCAGAGTTATCCACTGTGGTGTACCAAGAGCCTGTTGTTTTTTATCTGAGTGAGCCTCCTGTCTTAGCTGTTGATCAGCAAGGAGTAGTTTTTGACAGTCAATGTAGCAGCTCTAGCACACCTCATCCTCCTGGTGTTTGCACACAAGAAAGCAAGAATGCAACAGTCAAGTTGAAAGCAGTTTTGGAAGAAGAAGAAGAAGAGGGATATCAAGGATTTGAGGTATATGAGGACAGTGATGCTAATGCCTCTGATGAGGATGGTCGAATTGGAAGTGACCCCCATTACATGGGTGATGATGAAGATGTAGAGGTGGAAGAGGGAAAGAGACAGAGAGAGCTAGAAGTACAAGAGGAAGAATCAGATGATGAGCAATCAGAAGAGGAAGAAATGCTGCATTATGAGGGTGACACTGAAGTTGAGGACCCATTTGAGGTAGAGGAAGATAGGACTTTTGAAGAAGAAGAAGAAACTATAGTTGAACCTGTAAAGAAGAAGCAGAAGCTGCCAGTTAGAAGAGGTCCAACAACTAGGTCACATTGTAGTAAGCTACCAGAGGTTGAACCTGATTTCAGACCATCATCGGATGAAGAAGAGAAGGGGTTGTTGAGGGAGAGTGATGATGATGGTTTCGAGCCACTCTCTTTTGTCCTACCAAAGAAAAGGAAGATTAGGGCAAAGAAAAGGCCTACTAGGAAGTGGTGCAATGAGAAAATGGAGCAACCACATGAACAACTGTGTCTAAAGTTGTGTTTTAGGGATCAACATCAATTCAGTGATGCTTTGTTGAATTTGCACATCACTTAGGCCAGGAATTTCAAGTATCACAAGAATTTAGATCAGAGGATAATTGTTGAGTGTACAGATAAACAATGCCAGTTCTTTATGGTGGCGGCAGTTATAAAAGGGGAGAAAACCTTTGTAATTAAGAAGATGAGACTAGAGCACACTTGCCCTAGTACCACTGAGACCACTAGGGTTAGTGCTAAGTGGCTAGCACAAAAATATGAGCATCTCTTCAGATCTGATATACTACTGGTATTCAGACTATAATTGATGCATGCATGGAAAAATATGGTGTAGATGTGCCCAAGTGCATGGCATATAGGGCAAAGAACATAGCTATTGATGTTGTGTTAGGAGATCACAAGAAGCAATATCCTAGGCTTAAAGACTATGCTCAGACTGTCATGGACACAAACCCTGGGAGTAGAGTAATAGTCACTACTGTTACTCCAGTACCAAATGCAAAAATCCACACCCAGGCCCAAGATATCATGCCATGTTCTTTTGCATGAATGGAGCAAGGGAGGGGTTTCTGAAGGGGTGCAGGCCATTCATTGGTTAGTTTCTGAACCTTGTGCACTACTTACATATTGTAGAATAGTTCATATTGTATCTCACTTAAATGTATTTAATGTTGGGAAATGTTGATTATGCAGGTGTTGATGGATGCTTCATTAAGCTCACTACACGTGCTCAATGATACGTCTCCAACGAATCTACTTTCCCAAACACTTTTGCCCTTGTTTTGGACTCTAACTTGCATGATTTGAATGAAACTAACCCGGATTGTATTTGTTTCAGCAGAACTGCCATGATGTTGTCTTATGTGTAGAAAACATAAGTTCTCGGAATGTCTTGGAAATCCACAGAGGCACTTTTTGGAAAATATAAAAAATACTGGCGAAAGAATCAAGACCAGGGGGCCCACACCCTGTCCACGAGGGTGGGGGGCGCGCCCTCCCCCCTGGGCGCGCCCCCCTGTCTCGTGGGCCCCCTGAGGCTCCGCCGACCTCAACTCCAACTCCATATATTCCGTCTCACGGAAAAAAATCAGAGAAAAAGTTTAAATCACGTTTTACGATGCAGCCGCCGCCAAGCCCTAATCTCTCTCGAGAGGGCTGATCTGGAGTCCGTTCGGGGCTCCGGAGAGGGGGATTCGTCGCCGTCGTCATCATCAACCATCCTCCATCGCCAATTTCATGATGCTCACCGTCATGCGTGAGTAATTCCATCGTAGGCTTGTTGGACGGTGATGGGTTGGATGAGATTTACCATGTAATCAAGTTAGTTTTGTTAAGGTTTGATCCCTAGTATCCACTATGTTCTGAGATTGATGTTGCTATGACTTTGCTATGCTTAATGCTTGTCACTAGGGCCCGAGTGCCATGATTTCAGATCTGAACCTATTATGTTTTATGAATGTATGTGTGTTCTTGATCCTATCTTGCAAGTCTATAGTCACCTATTATGTGTTATGATCCGACAACCCCAAGTGACAATAACTGGATACTTCTCGGTGATGACCGTAGTTTGAGGAGTTCATGTATTCACTATGTGCTAATGCTTTGTTCCGGTTCTCTATTAAAAGGGGGCCTTAATATCCCTTAGTTTCCGTTAGGACCCCGCTTCCACGGGAGGGTAGTACAAAAAATGTCATGCAAGTTCTTTTCCATAAGCACGTATGACTATTTACAGAATACATGCCTACATTACATTGATGAACTGGAGCTAGTTCTGTGTCACCCTATGTTATAGCTATTACATGAGGAATCGCATCTGACATAACTATCCATCACTGATCCATTGCCTACGAGCTTTTCACGTCTTGTGTTTCGCTTATTTACTTTTCTGTTGCTATTGTTACAATCATTACAAAACCCAAAAATATTACTTTTGTTATCGTTACCTTTATTATCATACTACTTTGCTACTAAATACTTTGCTGCAGATACTAAGTTATCCAGGTGTGGTTAAATTGACAACTCAACTGCTAATACTCAAGAATATTCTTTGGCTCCCCTTGTGTCGAATCAATAAATTTGGGTTGAATACTTTACCCTCGAAAGCTGTTGTGATCCCTACACTTGTGGGTTATCAAGACTAATTTACGGCGCCGTTGCGGGAGCATAGCTCTATTCTACGAGTCACTTGGGATTTATATCTGTTGATCACTATGAAGAACTTGAAAGGCACGTAACCAAGATTTTGCCCTCAACTACGAGGGAGGTAAGGAAGCGCCATCTAGCTCTGCACTAGATTCTTCTTCTATTATTAGTAAGCTTGCGACACCTAAACCTGCTATCGCTATGAATTACGATATATGTCGCATGTTATTGATGATGCCACTTCTGCTATGCATGATACTTATGATGAAACTACTTTTGTGCGTGATACTACTTTGCCATTAGGTGAATTTCTTGATGAACAACTTGCTAGGGCTAGAGAGAACAAAATTATTGAAGATGCTATTATTGATGATAGTGATGATGAAGGTTCTCCCAATGATTATGAATTGCCTGTTGTTCCTGAGGGTTATGTTATGGAAGAGGAAGCTGCTAGAGCTATCTTTGCTTGTAGAGATAGATATGATCTTAAGAAATTATTAGCTAAATGGAAGCAGCAGTCTCTTAATGCTAGAATGAAACCTGACCCTGCTTTTGCTACTTCACCTATCTGTGTTACTGATAAGGATTATGAATTCTCTGTTGATCCTGAGATTATTACTTTGGTTGAATCTGATCCTTTTTATGGCCTTGAATCTGAAACTGTTGTGGCACATCTTACCAAGTTGAATGATATAGCCACCCTGTTTACTCATGATGATAAATCTCGCTATTATTATATTCTTAAGATATTTCCGTTCTCGTTAAAGGGTGATGCTAAGACTTGGTATAATTCTCTTGCTCCTGGTTGTGTCCGTAGTCCCCAGGATATGATTTATTACTTCTCTGCTAAATATTTCTCTGCTCATAAGAAACAAGCTGCCTTACGGGAAATATACAATTTTGTGCAAATCAAAGAAGAGAGTCTCCCACAAGCTTGGGGGAGGCTTCTCCGATTACTTAATGCTTTGCCTGATCATCCTCTTAAGAAAAATGAAATACTTGATATCTTTTATAATGGACTAACTGATGCTTCCAAGGACTACTTGGATAGTTGTGTTGGTTGTGTTTTCAGGGAAAGAACACTCGACGAAGCTAAATTACTATTGGATAATATGTTGACTAATGAAAATAATTGGACTCTTCCTGAGCCAATTCCTGAGGCAATTCCTGAACCAACTGAGCCAACTCCTGAGCCTATTCCTAAACCCACTCCAAAGAAGAGAGGTGTTCTATTTCTCAGTCCTAAAGATATGCAAGAGGCAAAGAAATCAATGAAAGAAAAAGGTATTAAAGCTGAAGATGTTAAGAATTTACCACCTATTGAATAAATACATGGTCTTAATATACCGCCTGTTGAAAAACCACATTGTCTTGATAACCCGACACATGTAGTAAAGGTAAACTCTCTCTATAGATATGATAAAGTTGAAGTTCCCTCTACTAAATTTCATAGCCCATGCTTAGATGAATTTGATGATTTTATGGCTAGACAAGAAAGTTTTAATGCTTATGTTGGTAGAGAGTTAAAGAATAATGCTTTTCGAGATAGGACGCGTGGCGATTATATGGCTAGAGTTAAAGGTGAACTCAAACTCGTTAGCAAATATGCTTCTATGGTTGCTACTCAAAATTTGAACAAGTACTTAAAGCTCAAAATGATTTGCTTGATGAATTAAATAATAAACCTGACTTTGCTGTTAGAGTGGCTACTAGAACTGGTAGAATGATTCAGGAACCTTTGTATCCTTAAGGCCACCCTAAGAGAATCGAGCAAGATTCTCAGAGAAATAATCTAGAGGCACCTAGTTCTTCTAAAAAGAAGAAAAAGAAGAACGATAGGACTTTGCATGCTTCTAGTGAACCTCATGTAGACACACACGAGAATCCCAATGATATTTCTATCTCGATCTTTGAAACACAATCAGGTGATGAACATGAACCTAGTGATAATGTTAATGATAATGTTCATGTTGATGCTCAACCTAGCAAAAACAATGATGTAGAGATTGAACTGCTTTGTTGATCTTGATAACCCACAATCAAAGAATCAACATTATGACAAGAGAGATTTTGTTGCTAGGAAGCACGGTAGAGAAAGAGAACCATGGGTTCGTAAACCCACGCCCTTTCCTCCTAAACCATCCAAGACAAAGGATGATGAGGATTTTGAGCGCTTTGCTGAAATGATTAGACCTATCTTCTTACGTATGCGCTTAACTGATATGCTCAAAGTAAATCCCTATGCTAAGTATATGAAGGATATCATTACAAACAAAAGAAAGATACCGGAAGCTGAAATTTCCACCATGCTTGCTAATTACACTTTTAAAGGTGGAATATCAAAGAAACTTGGAGATCCTGGGGTACCAACTATACCATGCTCCATTAAAATAAATTATGTTAGAACTGCTTTATGTGATCTTGGAGCCGGTGTTAGTGTTATGCCTCTCTCTTTATATTGTAGACTTGAATTGAATAAGTTGACACCTACTGAAATATATTTGCAAATGACCAATAAATCAACTGCTATACATGTCGGTCTTTGTGAGGATGTGCCTGTTGTGGTGGCAAATGTCACTATCTTAACGGACTTTGTTATTCTTGATATTCCCGAGGACGATAGTATGTCGATTATCCTTGGTAGACCCTTTTTGAATACTGCAGGGGCTGTTATTAATTGCACCAAAGGCAATGTCACTTTTCATGTTAATGGTAACGAGCATATGGTACACTTTCCGACGAAACAATCTCAAGTTCATAGCATCAATTCTATTGGAAAAATTCCAACTATCATTATTGGAGGTTTTGAATTTCCTCTCTCTACTGTCAAGAAAAAGTATGATATTCTTATTGTTGGGGATTTTCATATCCCCGTTGAGGTAACTTAGTGTTATTCGAAATTTCTCCGGTTTCGTGTTATTCGGAATGAGTTTGTTAACAAGACTTGATCAACCTTGTTAGTGGATTCATTTTGATGATCATGAGATGGATGAAACTAGAAGGCACAACCTTATGTACCCTCTTTTTACTTTCTGTTATTTAGATTTAATAAAGCAAAAATAGTATTATCTGTCTGTTTTCTGAATTATCCGTGCAATAAAAAAATATCCCGAAAATAAAAGTGCTCCAAATGCCCTGCAAATTTAGTATGATTTTTTATGGAATATTTGAGGATTTTAGGCACTGAAATCACTGCAGGAGGGGCAAGCACCAGGCCACGAGAGTGGAGGGCGCGCCCACCTACCCTGGGCGCGCCCCCTGTCTCGTGGGCCCCTGGTGGCCCCCTCCACTTATGCCAGCACCCACACACTCCATCTTCTTCCCAAAAAATCCCCATCCAGCTCAAGCACGAGTTCTAGCTCATTTTGCTGTGATTTTCGATCTCCTTGCTCAAAGCTCCATTCACAAAACTGCTTTGGGAGATTGTTGCTTGGTATGTGACTCCTCCATTGGTCCAATTAGTTTTTGTTCTAGTGCTTTATTCATTGCAATTTTTTGCTGCATAGGTGACCATGTTCTTGAGCTTGCATGTTGAATTTATGAGGTCCCAAGCAATTCAAATGCATGATATAGGCTCTAGGCACTTGTAGGAGTGGTTGCTATCAATCTTGTTTAGTTTTATTCACTTTTATTTTGAAGTTACTAAAATTTCAGAAATTTTTCAGAAAAAGAAATATGTCTAGGAGAATGTACCAAGGTGGTTCCTCGGTGAAGAAAGGGCCTAGGATTGCTATACGTGAGCAAGACGTTGAATTACCGAGGGATGCAGATGTTCGAGCTTGTGAGTGGCCATCCGATGATTTTATGGTCGAAGCAGGCTTTAAGGAGGAATTTGACGCGTATGTGCGTAATGCTGATCTGGAGGACTTCTTACAAGATAAGTGTCCTCGGTACTATCAATTGACTGATTCCTTTGTGCGGAGGTTTAAATATAACTGTACACGTAATTCTCCTAGTGTCCTATTTGATATCTATGATACATCTTATACCATGGACTTAGAGGATTTTACAACTGCTTGCAGACTTCCGCAGTGGGGTAATATTAATGACCCCCACAAATCTGAATTTAGAGATTTCCTTGCTAGTATTACTGTGGGAGAATCCAGGGACATAGCACAAGCTACCATAGGGAGCATTCATTTTCCTTATATACATTATTTTGCTCTGTTCATTGGTAGATGCATTAGGTAAAGATGAAGCATGTCATATGTGTGTCCCTGATCTTTGTGTCCTCAAGAGTGTTGTGTTAGGTTATAAAGGTTATAACTTGGGGGCAATAGTTGCACGTAGGTTGCAGAATAATGGTAGAGCTGGAGATTTATTTGGAGGAATTTATGCGACCCGTGTGGCTAATTATCTTGGTATAGCCCCACGAGAGGGGGATATGATGTTACCCCCTGCTTATTTAGATTATGACGCTATGGTCCATCATCATTTTCTTAGGAGGAATGAACAATTCCTCCAGTATCGACTAATCTATGACAGACGCAATGTCGTCCATGTTACTCTTCCCGCTCCTCTCCTTTTTGATTACCAGGCAAAAGGAAGATATGTTGTTACGAGGGAGGAAGCAGCTAAACACGAGGGGAGAGCGGAAGCAGCTCGCCAACATGCCGCAGCTCAGAGGCGATTCTGCTGCATCTCGATCTGACCCGATTACAACTACGGATATCAGCCAAGGCGGTCCTTGGTATTAGACCAACTTAGGCCAAAAGCCTAAGCTTGGGGGAGTACGTATTTCTCACCGACTTTACATTCATGTTCACACACTAGTCGTCGGTGCTCATACTCTTTCATTATATTATCCATGCTAGTTTCATTTCCTTTTTCTAGCTTTCTTCTTGTGTGTTTGATAAACCTTAAGAAAAAACCAAAAAAAAATTAGTTAGTTTAATTTTCATGCTTGTAGTAGAACTTAAAATGAAAACCCAAAAAGATTTCTCGTTCTTCTTTTACTTGTTGGGAGCTTTCCCGTGTAAATAGTTTTATTTTCTTTTCTTTCCTTTGTGGGTCGAGAGTAGAAGACCATATTGAAAATGTTTAGTGGCTCTCATATGCATGATTGTTTATTTAACTTAGAGCCCATATTACCTGGTCTTCTCTCTGGAGTTGAATGCTTGCAGATTCGAGCTTAGTCCAATGCACGTGCATTATTATTATTATACACATCATTCGGTCGTGCAAGTGAAAGGCAATAATGACGATATATGATGGACTGATTGAGATGAGAAAAGCTGGTATGAACTCGACCTCTCTTGTTTTTGTAAATATGATGAGTTCATCGTTCCTGATTCAGCTTATTATGAAGTAAACATATTTGCAATGACATTTAGAGATTATAGTTGCTTGTGCCATGCTTGATTAGCTATGAGTTATAATGGTTTACCTTGCGTGCCAACATGCTATTAGAATGATTATGATGTGGTATGATGGGATGGTATCCTCCTTTGAATGAATTGAGTGACCCGACTTGGCACATGTTCACGCATGTAGTTGAAACAAATCTACATAGCCTTCATGATATTTATATTCATGGTGGATTATATCCTACTCATGCTTGTACTAGGTGTGAATTAATTTTAATGCATGTTTATGACTGTTGTCGCTCTCTCAGTTGGTCACTTCCCAGTTTCTTGCTAGCCTTCACCTGTACTAAGCAGGAATACTGCTTGTGCATCCAAACTCCTTAAACCCCAAAGCTATTCCTATGAGTCCACCATACCTTCCTATATGCGGTATTTACCTGCCGTTCCAAGTAAATTTGTATGTGCCAAACTCCAAACCTTCAAATGAAATTCTGTTTTGTATGCTCGAGCAGCTCATGTTTCAACTAGGGCTGCCTATATCTTCCATGCTAGGTGGGTTATTCTCAAGAGGAGTGGACTCCGCTCCTCATTCACGAGAAAGGGCCAGAGCCGGGATGCCCGATCCCATGATCCAAAAATATCAAAGCAAATCAAAATAATTAAACAAAACCCCCCAGGGCTGTCGTTAGATGGAGGCACTCCTTGTTTCGAGCAAGCCATGGATTGATGCTTGTTGGTGGTTGGGGGAGTATAAACCTTTACCATTCTGTTTGGGAACTGCCTATAATGCATGTAGTATGGAAGATACAACCACCTCATAGTTGTTGCGTTGACAGTGAAAGTATGCCGCTCAAAATGTTATTCAATCTCTATTTTAAAATCGAGCTCTGCCACCTCTGCAAATCCCTGCTTCCCTCTGCAAAGGGCCTATCTATTTACTTTTATGTTGAGTCATCACCCTTCTTATTAAAAAGCACCCGCTGGAGAGCACACTGTCATTTGCATTCATTACTATTGGTCTATATTGGGTATGACCTGACTGGATCTCTTTTACCATGAATTACAATGTTTAGTCAGTCCTTGATCTTTAAAGGTGCTCTGCATTTATGTTTTGCGGTCTCAGAAAGGGCTAGCGAGATATCATTTTGTTATATCATGTTATGATTGTTTCGAGAAAGTGTTGTCATCCGAGTTTTATTATTATGGCTCGCTAGCTGATTATGCTATTGATATGAGTAATTGTTAGTTCATAATGTTTGCTGAAACCTAAAAGATGGCTTTGCATGTTTACAACAACAAGAGCAAACAGAGTTTGTAAAAAAATTTCTTTATCACTTTCAGTTTATCAACTGAATTGCTTGAGGACAAGCAAAGGTTTAAGCTTGGGGGAGTTGATACGTCTCCAACGTATCTACTTTTCCAAACACTTTTGCCCTTGTTTTGGACTCTAACTTGCATGATTTGAATGAAAACTAACCCGGACTGACGCTGTTTTCAGCAGAACTGCCATGATGTTGTTTTATGTGTAGAAAACAAAAGTTCTCGGAATGTGCTGGAAATCCACAAAGGCACTTTTTGGAAAATATAAAAAATACTGGCGAAAGACTCAAGACCAGGGGGCCACACCCTGTCCACGAGGGTGGGGGGCGCGCCCACCCCACCTGGGCACGCCCCCTGTCTCGTGGGCCCCCTGAGGCTCCGCCGACCTCAACTCCAACTACATATATTCCGTCTTGCAGAGAAAAAAATCAGAGAGAAAGTTTCATCGCGTTTTACGATACAGAGCCGCCGCCAAGCCCTAATCTCTCTCGAGAGGGCTGATCTGGAGTTCGTTCGGGGCTCCGGAGAGGGGGATTCGTCGCCGTCATCATCATCAACCATCCTCCATCACAAATTTCATGATGCTCACCGCCGTGCGTGAGTAATTCCATCGTAGGCTTGCTGGACGGTGATGGGTTGGATGAGGTTTACAATGTAGTCAAGTTAGTTTTGTTAGGGTTTGATCCCTAGTATCCACTATGTTCTGAGATTGATGTTGCTATGACTTTGCTATGCTTAATGCTTGTCACTAGGGCCCGAGTGCCATGATTTCAGATCTGAACCTATTATGTTTTTATGAATATAGTGTGTTCTTGATCCTATCTTGCAAGTCTATAGTCACCTATTATGTGTTATGATCCGACAACCCCAAAGTGACAATAACCGAGATACTTCTCGGTGATGACCGTAGTTTGAGGAGTTCATGTATTCACTATGTGCTAATGCTTTGTTCGGGTTCTCTATTAAAAGGAGGCCTTAATATCCCTTAGTTTCCGTTAGGACCCCGCTGCCACGGGAGGGTAGGACAAAAGATGTCATGCAAGTTCTTTTCCATAAGCACGTATGACTATTTACGGAATACATGCCTACATTACATTGATGAACTGGAGCTAGTTCTGTGTCACCCTATGTTATAGCTATTACATGAGGAATCGCATCCGACATAATTATCCAGCACTGATCCATTGCCTACGAGCTTTTCACATCTTGTGTTTCGCTTATTTACTTTTCCGTTGCTATTGTTACAATCATTACAAAACCCAAAAATATTACTTTTGCTATCGTTACCTTTATTATCATACTACTTTGCTACTAAATACTTTGCTGCAGATAGTAAGTTATCCAGGTGTGGTTGAATTGACAACTCAACTGCTAATACTCAAGAATATTCTTTGGCTCCCCTTGTGTCGAATCAATAAATTTGGGTTGAATACTTTACCCTCGAAAGCTGTTGCGATCCCCTACACTTGTGGGTTATCACTCAACTCCTTGCTGCCACTGGTAGAGATGGCAACAACAACATATATCCACTGGCATTTGGCATAGTTGGACAAGAGGACACACCTAGTTGGTGTTGGTTTCTACACCAACTCAAAATCTGCCTAGGGGGAGAAGTGGGCCAGTTTGGACCTTATACTATAATGTCAGATAGACAAAAGGTATGTGTTTGCATGTTTCATTCTGTTTTTGACAAGTGTTTACATTAGCTTAGAGTTTCATTGGTGCAAATTTCTTTAGCTTGTAGCTTAGACTTGTTAAATTGTGTGTATCAGGGGTTACTGAATGCGATAAATCTTGTGTTTCCAAATTGCAACCAAAGATTACGCCTTAGACATTTATATGCAAATTTCCAAAATGCTAGGTTTAGGGGTGAAGATCTTAAGAAGTGCATGGATAATGCTAGCTATGCCTACAATGAACACAAATTTAATATTGCAATGAATGATCTTAGAGCTGAAAGTGAGGAAGCTTGGGAGTGGCTCACTGCAATACCCAAAATACATGGGCAATGCATGCATTTGACACAAACTGCAAGACTACTTGGTAGTGAACAACTTGTCTGAGGTGTTCAACAAGTATATTCTAGATGTTAGGAGAAAACCTATAAGGACAATGTGTGATGGGATAAAGGATAAGCAGATGGTGAGGTGGCATAGGAACAGAGAGAGTGGAAAGGCAGCAAGATGGGAGATAACACCTCATTACAGTGAGAAGCTAGAGGTTGAGAAGGAGAGGGCCAGATACTGCAAGCCAATACAAGCTGGGGTGAACTTATGTCAAGTTACAAGTGGGCAGCAAACACATGTTGTCAACCTGGAACTTGATACTTGTGGATGCAGGAAGTGGGACCTTAGTGGCATACCATGCAACCATGCCATCTCTGCAATAAACAAGGCTAAAAGGAAACCAGAGGATTTTGTCAGCAAATTCTTCAAGAAAGATTTTTATGTTGCAGTTTATCTGCTTATGAACCAATGATCTTTCATGTGCCTGGTGAGCATGATTGGACAAGGACCCCTGGTCCAGACATATAACCACCTGCATTCAAAATCAAGAGAGGAAGAAAGAAAGAAAAGAGGATAAAGGGCAATTTTGAAGTACCAAAGCCAAAAGACACATCAAGAATGGGGACCATAACATGTGGCAATTGTGGTCTCCAAGGGCATAAGTACACAAACTATCTTAAACAGTTGAAGCCTGAGCTTGCTTTGATGAAGAATAAACATGTGGTAATAATTTTGCACCTTCAAATATACTAATGTTTCCTTTCTTGTACAGTTTTGTCTAGTATTATTAACTGTTCTCCTTTTATTTGCAAGGCTACTCCAAGCAACTCATAGCCAAGAGCTGCTGATCCTTCTCCTACAGCAACAACAAGACAGGAAAGAGTTGTTGCTTCTGCTCCTACACCGCCATCAAGACAAGGAAAAGGAAAAGCTGCTGCAACTACTACTACACCACCACCAGCTGGAATAGGAGGAGCTGGCAGAGGAGTTGGAAGAGGAGGAGCTGGAAGAGGGGCAGCTGGAAGAGGAGGAGATGGAAGAGGAGCTGGAAGAGGTGCTCCAAGGCCATTCACTGCCCCCAGGCAATTTGCTGACATTCCTACAGATGGTACACACACTGGCTGGATGTCCTACTTCACTGCTAGCAGAGGAAGAGGTGGCATGTAATGTTGAGCTAATGTTGTTTTATTTTGGTTCAGGCTAGAATGTTGTAATGCTACAAAATGATGGTCAAGTTGATGGAGTACTCTAGTTGATGCATATGTTGATGACTATGTAATGCTACTAAATGATGCTCTAGTTGATGGACTTCTCTAGTTGATGCATATGTGGGTGCATATGTTCATGATTATGTTGCTTTGATGATTATGTAATGCTATCAAGTTTGCCTGTCCATGCTACAAAATGATGCTCATATGTCCAGTACAGTTAATTGCAAATCAATACCAATTTTTGCACTACATGTTGCAGGTCGGTACCAAGAATGGTACTACTTGATGCATGTTAGTACCAACAATTGTATCACTTGTTGCATGTCTGTACCTACATTGGGGCATCACATGCACAAGCAGTACCACTTTTGTGTACCAATGACTGGTGAGACTAATGCCTCCTACTACTAATAGGACAACACATTCGGAGCGAAACTAGGGTTCGTCCACGCACAAAGAGCAGCGGACGACAGATCTGAACGTGGAGGCGCTGACTGGGGCCGCCAGCGCCGGAGAGGGAGATGTCGTGGTCGTCCAGTGCTGGGTCCGCCCCCGGATTCCATCGAGCTGCAGGAAGGAAGGGGGAGGAGTCGCGCCACGGGCAGGCCATCATGAGAACCCAATGGCGTACGAGCCTCCAGTGATGTGCCACTACAAGCATCCGAGGAAGGCGCCAAGATGGATCTCCTGGAGCAGGCTCAACCCTCGTAGGAGGTACTATAGCTGTGTGGATGCTATGGTGAGAATCTGTTTAGCCCTAATTTTCTTCCTTTTTCTTCTGTCAAATGATATATGTTTGAATCAAAAAATTTGCATCTAAATAGCACGGTGGCGGTGGATTTGTGGACTGGCATGATGATCCATTGCCTACATTTTGGAGTGAGCTCATTAGGGATCTGCATGATGAAGTTTAGAGGCTCAAAGGTGCAACATCAAATGCTCTAGCCGAAGATCATTTTGCAATGCCAGGTCCCAGTGAAGAACAAGGCACAAGGGAGGCCATGTTTCTGTCTCTGCAAGCTCAACTGAGAGAGAAGAATGCAGAGATAGCTGGGATTAGGGCCAAATTTCATAATGTGTTGTTTCTTTTCACTATTTCTGTGCTTGGCTTAGTTGCAGGCAAGATCTTAAGTTAGTTGGTTTAGTTGCAGCCAATCTAAA
Organism: Aegilops bicornis; assembly: GCA_021605145.1. NCBI lineage: Eukaryota > Viridiplantae > Streptophyta > Magnoliopsida > Poales > Poaceae > Aegilops > Aegilops bicornis. The sequence goes on along the minus strand of CM038673.1, from coordinate 700,015,536 downwards.
TCCAATGTACTCCGAGTTAAGTTCTTGCCTTAGTTGAAGCCAAGTTGTCTTCTGTAGGTTGTTGCTTAATGTGTAATGGATCAATGAAGTTGTTGCCTTAATGGATCAGTGTAATGGATCATCCAGGTTAAGTTGTTGCCTTAATGCTATTGCTTTTGCATGCTCTTTTGTATCCATCTACATGTGCATCAGCAATGTGTAGCAATCATATAAAATTGATCAGACATGGCACTATCAACTGTAAAATAAGAAACTGATCCATTTCTAGCAATCACAGCACATATTACTTAGTGGAGTTGAACTGATGGTAGGCATACATAACCATTGTTCACAATACGTAGAGGAGTTCAGGTTCAAATGCATAGTTCATCCTTTTCTGACAAAAGGATGAAAAGCATAACTACTACATACATACACAGCCATAGTTCACAATTAGTGCAAGCATACAGTACACAACCATAGTTCCTACACGCTAGGTCATTACACAACCATCATTCCCAAAAGGTCAGCAATGCCACTAATCTCATTTTCATCTTCTTCACTTCTCCAAGATGGCCTGAATCCCCTTGAACTTCTCCTTCAGCTTCTCATTTCCCATCATGAGCTCAGCATTCTGAAACTCTAACTTGCACTTCTCTTTAATATGCTTTTCATTTCCCTTAAGCAAATCAGCAACCTAAAGCTTCATTCTAGCTTCTCTTGGGTGAGCTTCTCCTGACACTTTGTTAGCTCTTCATTCTTCAGCTCCAAATTCATCCTAGCTTCAATCAGCACTTGCTTCTCTTTCATATTGTTCAACTTCAAGTTCTGCATGACCGTTGCTTGTGCTCTTGTCAGGTTAACCAGCAGTTCATACTTCTGGGTAAGCTTCTGGGTCTCTGCATCTTTCTTTGCCATCTGTGCCTTCATATTAGCAATCAATTCTTTTCTGACCTCCTGCTGATATGTAATATTAGACTGCAGATAACTGAAATCAATCACCCTTTCCTCCTGGAAATGCATAAGTTCATGCACATCTTGCACTAACTTGTCATAGTTGGCCTCTAGCTTGTTCTTCTCTTCTGTCAGATTATGAATAGCTAAAGCACTTTCAAGATTATCATTGACCCTAGCACTTTTGGCATCTTCAACCATTGCCCACAGCTTCAACAATGCATTCCGCATTGTTGGGGGGCACTCTTGATCAACCCATTTAACGAAGCCACAATTGTTACCTTCCTGCAAAAACAGCAACAACACCAAGTAATTACAGAAGAGAGTAAGAGAAAGATCACTACAAAATCCAGTAAGCAAAAATAGCTACATTTAGCATGACAAGCAAGTTGTTCTTTAGCATCATTTAGATAGCTGAAAATATGGTCATTCACTACATTTTTAGCATTAGAAGCAAGATGTTCTTTACCATCATGGAGCATGTTTACTGGAAAATCAAGTAAGCAAAAGTAGCTACATTTAGCATGAGAAGCAAGCTGTTCTTTTGCATCATTTAGCTAGCTAAATATATGGTCATTTACTCCATTTTTAGCATCAGAAACAACCATTTTTAAATAGATGGTCAGTTAAAAAATGTTCACAGCAAGCTAAATATATGGTCATTTACTCCAGTTTTAAATCAACAAGCAAGCAAACAGTGGCTAATCCAACAAGCAAGCAGACAGTGACACTATACTCATCTAATGCTAAATAAACTACTCTAGTAGCAATATCAACCTATAAGACTATGCCATTGTACTCTGGTTCAATATGCTACTGACAAACTAAGAAAATAAACCAACTATGCGTGGAATTCATATCTGCTGTGCACATGCTAAAAACCTCATACCTGTGTCTGTTCCTTCAAAGGCAACAAGCCTCTCAGATGCCATGTCGTGCTTCTCACATGGGGTCATCAGATCCAGCTCAAGCCCCTTGTAATCCGGATCTTCAAGGCTGAATGGGACCTGCAGAAGCTTGTACAAGAACAATGGCCAAATCAAAACTCAGCTAAATCAACCAAATCAAGAAACCCCAAATCTCAAACCCTAAACCTAGCTCAACTGTACTGACCTGGTTAAGCCCGTCGGTGGAGGAGGAAGAGTGCATGTAGGGGAGGCTAGACTGGTCGTCGCTGCTTTCGTCCTCCAAAACCATGGCGTCGGTGGCGTGGTGCGGTGGCCGGCAGCCGGGAAGAAAGAGGGCGCCGGTGAAGGACGGAACGAGCGAGTCGAGGGGAGGGGAGGGGAATGGTGCGGTCAGGGACGAGCGGGTGCGACCAGACCGGGTTTGGAGAGCAAAGGCTCGTTCTAGTCAGCGCGCGGGCACGCGCCGATTGGTCAGCGTGGCACCTGAGGGTGGGCCCGATTTGTCGAATCGATACGCGTTTAGCCTTATTTGCAAAAATCTGAAGCAATCGTGATACTGACATACAAAAATTAGCAATCATGATATCAATCTGCATGTGATACCTCAATTGTGGTACTTCTGAGCAATTGACTCCCTTCATTTTATACTCAATCTCAGCTCGGCAGCCGGAGCCTCGGTCGGGGAGGGGGGGTCGAGGTCGATCGGACTCTGGAGATAGCGCCTGCGTCCGTCGTCCGTGGACGGACGCCTTGGTGGCACGTACACTGACTACTAGCTCGCGCGCCGTGCATTTGGTCACGGCACGAGCCGACGAGCCCGGCCGGAAATCCGCCGCCCGCGTTCGACGACCTTTCAGGCTCATCGGTATGGCCAACTTGAATGCGCTTGCTTCGTCTGAATAAAGATAAACGCCCATGTCATGTCATGGCCACCGCTTCCTAAGCCAGGCCGCATTTGTCAGTCAGTAGGACATCACGATCGAAGAGCACTCTCGCTAGTCTCCACTCTGACTGACACTGAAAGAGAGACTTGAGCCCGTCACGCATGACGCCAGAGTCCGGTAGATAGATACTAGTACGATCTTCTCGGCGCCGAATGGAACCAACGGCGAACGTGCCACGTTGACCCCCAGACCCCGCGCGTTCCGCGAGCCGGGTTTGCACCGGAGGTGTTTTTTTTTTTCCAACCGGGCTCACACCGGAGGTGTTGATTTGGTCGTGCCGGTCGATACCGGTCCATCGGGGCAAGCTCTTCGCACTGTGCAACGTCACTTCAGTTGAAGGTTCAGCGGCGGTACCGTACGTGGTACAGACACACATCTGGTGTGTCACTGTATATATATACCAAACAAGAACAGACAGCGACGGGTCCGGTTGGCCGCATTTCTCCGCTCTCTCTCACGTTCGTACGTGTGGTCGATCGGCACTAGTTTTGTTTCCGCCGCGATGCGTCGACAGCTCAACACATCATCCCGGTCCGGTCCGGTCCAAGTTTTCAGCGATGTATGGTACCGTGTACCCATAGTGTACTAGGCAACAGGCCATCGGCGCCTGTCAGTCCGTCCACGGAGCAGACGGGGATCTCTCCCTCTGTCGATCGAGAGAGAGAATATTCGCGTCACGTGTTTGACTACGCCGGACGAGATCGATCATGTGGCAGCGCCGCCCGCATCGCATCGCACCGCTCCACGCGAATGGTCTGCATGGTGCTACGTGCTCGCTTGACACGAACCCAAACGCAGCGGCCTCAACTCTCGTGCGTGCTCACTGCCCCCTCGTAAGATTAGCCAGCGACACGTTGGTACCTAGTTTACCTCACCGCTGATGCAGCTAGCGGCGCCGGATAAGAGCATCTTCAGCCGCGCCCCAGAACGACCTCCTCACGCGTTTCTTTTGCACCGGCGCCGAAAAAACGGCTCAGTCACGTTCTCACGAGCCCGTTTTTCGTCGGCTTGGGCCGAAATCAGCGCCGGCGGACCCACGCCAAACCCGACGCGCCGGGGGGAGGGGGGGCGCCCGGGGCGAGCGTTTTGGCGCGAAATAGCCGCAGGCCCGCCGAGCCAGCGAGAAGGCCGCTTCGTCGACCTCATCACCTCGGTTCCCGCGGGAATCAATGCGAAGGCTGTCGCGCTGCCGCGCCGGTCAGCCTCCATTGATGCCTCACGGGCGGCGTAGTGAAGGCGTCGGGACGCGCGCCCCGCCCGCATGCCCCCCGCCTCCCCGCCACCCCGTCTCGGCTATAAAGGTGCCCCATCCCGCCGGTGAGCACCACAACCTTCCCCTCTCCCTCTCATGAAACAGCCTTCTCCCCGCCGACCAGCTCCCTCACCACCCCTGCCCGCCGACGAGTGAAGCCATGGCGGAGAGAAACCCTAGCGACGGCGCCGCGGTGAATGGCTTCGGCCGTCAACACCTCCAGGAGCCGGAGGAGCGCCTTCTGTACGAGGCCGAGTACCCGGCGCCCCCAACATGCGCATGCCGGGCTCGTGGCGACTGAGCGCCGGCGACGTCCCGGTGCCGCCGGTGCGAAGAAGCGGCACGGCGGGCGGAGATCGCCGCATCCGCCTCGCCGACGGAGGAGCAATGAACGAGCCAAGGTACGCTACCGACAATGAGACGTGGACGGCGATATGCCGACCACATCGAGACCGGCAATGTGCCGCGGCTGGAGTATCCGACGCGGCCCTCCTTCTCTCGCCGCTGCGACAGTTCCTGGATCCCGCGGCGAATGGAGCCGGGGTCGTTCTAGTCGTCGGGCCCCGGCTGCTCGCCGACCCTCCGCCCCGTCCAGCCCGAGCCGGAGGGGACACATCTTGGGCGTCGCGTTCGCAGCGGCGCCCTCGTCATCAACGAGCCCTCGCCGGTGACAGCACCAACAAGGTGCTCCCTCCGCCTGGTCCGGCCGAAGCCCGAGCTGGACGTGCTCCCCGTGAAGCCGAAGCACGCCGCCATGGTGGACCCCGACGACGAGTCCGCCCTGAAATGGGCGAAGGAGGACTACGTCCGCGAGCAGGTGCACCGCTAGCGCCGGCCACGGAAACCCGAACTGTGCAGCCGAGGAGGGCGGCGTTATAAATCATCGGCAATGACGATGAGGGCGAAGGCCGTCAGCGTTGTCGGCGACCCGACGAGGGATGGCGAGGACCCGGCGAGGGCTACTGAGGGCGGCAGCGGCGACAACGACGACGGTGGCGACTACACCTGCTTCTACAGGCTTCTTGGCATGTAGACGGCACGAGGGCGACGGCGCGGGGGCGACTAGTCTTTTTTGTTCGTTTTCAGATGTAGTTCATGCATGTTTCCAAGTTTTCAACAAATTTGAACGAAATATGGTCGAGTTCGTACAAAAGTCGCCGAGTTTGCAAAAAAACTGAAACGTGCTTCGCTGAACCTGCGGCGACCGTGGTCGCGTGGCTAGGAGCGAACCAAGCCCCGGAGGCCGATCTAGCGCCGGCTCGCTCTCAGATCGCTCTTTTTCGGCGTCCTGTGAGGCCGAACGGCTGGAGATGCTCTTATGCCTCGGAATGGCCAGAGGAAAGGAGACGCATAAGCCATAGTAAAGCATAAACAAACAAAGAGCAAAATGAAGCAAATCCTGCCTGCCACTCACGCCTTAGCATACTAAATATTATTATCACCTCCCCCATCTTTTTGATCGCTTGCGTAGAGACTAGAGAATGGAGTACTGGTGGTACCACTGATTGACTGGTACGACAGCGGAAAAGGTTGACGGGAAGCTAGCATCACAGCACATGTAATGTACCCATACACAGCGTGCGTCCGCCTCGATCGCTCCGTTCCACCGGATTCCTCGGGGGCACACGATCCATCCATCACTGATCTTGATCTACCGCGCCCATTTCCCCTTGACCTCCACTTCCCGTCGCTTTCCTCCGGTCCAACGTCACTGCATAGCTAGCGACCAGCAAAGTCCCTCGCGCAGGCGCTACCGCTCTAGCGGAGCCCTGTATAAAGGATAGAGCTATAGCCGCCGGCCGGCCTCACCGCACTTGGTGAGTGGTGCACCTGGATACAGGACGAAGCTGTTGGCTGTGGAGAAAGAGAGAGAGATGGGGTCGTTGGGGAAGGATGCGGCGTCGGCGGGGGAGCGGGTGGTGCTGGCGGTGAACGGCGTGCGGCGCGAGGCGGCCGGCGTCGACCCGTCGACGACGCTGCTGGAGTTCCTCCGCACGCGCACGCCCGTCCGGGGGCCCAAGCTCGGCTGCGGCGAAGGTGAGCACCACCAACACCAGCCGGCTCTCCATTCCATCAGCTAGCTTCGTTTTATCCTTGCGGTTTCGATCGGTGAGAATCTTATCAGATGAATGGTCCAAAGCTCCGAACCGACGAGTCGTTGGGAGTGTTCATCTGCCATCGTTTTCAGTTTACCGACCGGACTCCTCCTGGATCGCTTGGTCGCGGATCTCTCTCCGCCCACGCGCTCCACACGCGCGCGCAGGCGTAGGGAATCAAACCACGAAAGACACAGAAAGGGAGAAGCAAAATACGCGTGCACGTAGCCACCACGGCACATGCAGTACCCATTCTTGGGCCAGCAACCACATCGGTGCTGCTCCTTCTCTTCATTTTGTGCTACCTAAGTACCTACCCATTCATCACGAACCACAAAAATGTCGAGCGCTTCCTTTTTCTGCAAATCTGATTGCTTCCTCCTCCTCCTCCTCGGCGCACACCGATTCTAGCTAGGACCCATCATATCCCTGTGTATATATTCTGTTTGTTCTCTTCTTTTGGTGCTGGCTGGCCAGCTATCGTTATACTAGGTACTAGCTCATTCATCAACGCACCACAAGTCCACAACTATGCATGTCGGGGCACTTGTTCCTTGCATCTTCCAGCTGCTCTCAACACTTCGACAGCACCTCCAATCAAAGTCCAATCAAACTTTCAAGTGTGTTGACTGTTGACGTATAAAGACATATCTTTTTCCCATCAGCTTGAGCTTTTGGGTGAACTGGCTTTCTATCTTTCACTTTAAGTTCGAGATAATATAGAATTAAGAGAACGATAGGCCGGACAATTGGTACTTCACCGTTCAATCAGGCATGATGGAGTGAAGAGGCCGGATACGCTAGCTAGCTGCCGATCTGCTTTTCTCCTAGTGGAGCAGGCATGCAGCGTGAGCATGCACCTATCCCAAATTATTGGACCTAATATATTCTCCGATCTGCAATTGTTAATCTTTCTTTTGTTAGGTGGTCAGGTCCCATATGCTGCTGCAGCTAACCCTAACCATCTTAGAAAACTCTGGCACGCGTATCAGTTTGCTACATATACAGCGACAGTGTTTCAGACTTTCAGTGGCATGCTTTGGCCCATATCATTGTACCAGATGCTTGTCCTTCTTATTATATTGACATACACATATGACTTTACAGAAAGGGAAACAGCCCACTAATCAGATCATAGGCAGGCTCCACACACAAAATATTTACCTTCACTTTGTGCGACCTACCTACAAAAAATGTCGAGGGCTTTCTTTTTCTGCAAATCGTATCGCTTCTCCTGCTCCTCCTCCTCCTCGGCGCGTACCGAGTAGCTTAGGACCCATCATGTCCGTGTGGAATATATATTCTGTTGCTCTCTTCTCTTGGTGCTGGCTAGGCAGCTATCGCTATCGTTCATTCATCGACGCACCACGAGTCCACAAGTATGTATGTCGTGGCACTTGTTCCCTGCACTTTCCAACTGCTCTCAACACTTTGACAGCACAGACGGCAATCAAAGAGAGTGCCTAGCCAAAAACGCCTAGTGTATGTATGCTCGAAATTGACACTTCCTTTCAAGTGCGCCCGGCTACAGAGACAAAGCAACTTGCTCGCTCTACTATTATTGCAAGTCAGGGCCAGGGCTCCGCCTCCTCCTCCTCCTCCAAGAAACAAAGTTAGGGTTCGTGCCTCTCACCGGCGCCGGCGCAGGTCCGCCTCATCTCCGGTAGCCCTGGGGCCATGAAGGCGCGGTGGATCCTGGCAAGGGCCGGCGGGAGGGCTCTATTTTTAATCGTTTTTTTCAATCTTGTTAGGGTTTGTGTCCTACTCAGGAAGGCGAGACGGCGGTGGCTCCCTGAAGATGGAATAAAGGTATCCCCGCCTAGCCCCCGTTCCGGCGGTGCGTCTAGCATCGTTGGTGGGCGTGTGGAGGTGTGTCTCCAGCAGATCTATCTTTGGTGGATTTGCTTGGATCTCGTCGTTGTTCGTCTACGTTCGTGTGTATTCGGTTTGGATCCTTCCGATCTACGTTATTTTTCATCGGCGGCGGTTGCTGTTACGGGAGTTGGTCCTATGCGCGGCCTTAGCACGCCAACTTCCCGATTGTCTACTACAACAAATTGTGCCCGCTCCGACGATGGAGGGCGATGACGGCAATACCGCTCGGCTTCGGTGCTTGTAGTCGTCGCTAGGTAGTCTACAAATCTGGATGTATTTTTTTTTCTGGTATTCGTTATACTGCCATGATTAAAGATGAATAGATTGGATGTTTATTTTTTTTTAAAGTGCGCCCGGCTACGGATGATCCGGAGATTTAGTACTTCCCTCCGATCTACTAAAGCTACGACAGTTAATTTGGATCGGAGCGAGTAGTATCTTTCGCTTTTTGTTTGAGATAACATATAGTATTAAGAAGGCGATTGGGCGCAGAATTAGTACTAGTACTTCACAGTTCAATCAGGCATGATGGAGTGAAAAGGCCGGCCGGATACGCTAGCTGCCGCTCTACTTTTCTGCTAGTGGAGCAGTCATGCAACGCGAGCATGCACCTATCCCAAATTATTGGAACTTTTACTCTCCGATTTGGAATTGTTTATCTTCTTTGTTAGAGCATGGTTAATAGTATAGCCAGCTGCTGTTAAGCCAGTATCATGTCATTTACAGTCCATCTTATAGCCGACATGTACAATAGTAGATCAAAAGAGTGTACTACTTTTTTATTATGTGGCCCATTTTTCATTCCCACGAAGTGCTTAGAAGCATATGCTAGAGCTGGCTCTTCACGAAGAGCCCGCTTACCTTCTCTCTCCTCTTCTCTTTCCTCCAACTAAGCAGAAATATACTAGTTTATTCCTTATACCATTACCGACTCAAATTTCTATCTTGCTTCTTAGGTGGCCAGGTCCCATATATAGCGGCAGTGTAGTCAGTAGCATGCTTTGGCCCATATCATTGTCCCAGATGCTTTATGCCCTTACATTGATAACCACCCACGCACGCACGCGAGAAACTTTAAAATTGTTGTAGGCTCCACAATTGGCTGATCTTGTAGAGAAAACTCAGAGGACTTCATAAAAATCTGTGCTCTCTCTGACTGTTGTTTGTTCACCAAATCAAAATAGAATAAAATATGGTTTTATTTGACCCTAGCTAGGTAAACACACTTCTCTAGCTGAATTTGCAATTCTGCACCTGCAATGCCATTAATTATGTACCGCATGAGAAATGTACCGTAAAAGAATACCACATAGAGTGAGTTAGTAGAAATTAAACATGCCATGAGTATGGAATTAGGAATTAGTCCTGTTCACCTTAAACCGCGAGCCATCGATGGAAGTATCGTTGACGACTTAGATCAAAAGTATTACACCAACTCGTCATTATTTTAGTACTCCCTCCGTCCGGAAATACTTGTCGTGGAAATGTGTAAAAGTGAATGCATCTAAAACTAAAATATGACTAGATACATCCATTCCTTCGACAAGTATTTCCGGACGGAGGGAGTATAAAATAGCAATGGTATGGGTGCAAAGTACATTGAGCTAACATGCATAAATAAACAAAAACAATGTAATCGTCGATGTTTTTGTATTAAAAGCATGTGTTCCCTTTTAAGAAAGCAAAGGACATGACATTTTATTTAAAAAAAGTATCACATGAAAAACAATTTCTTGAAGTACTGAAAAAACAACTTTAAGTATGCATAATGAACTAAGAAAGTAATTAATTATGAGACAATAATTAACATAATTAAGGGAGGTGACAGTTGTTCACAGCCATCGGATAAGTACTTAACGAAATTGGGTTAAAAGGTTTGGACGACTCAAATGAAAAATATCCCAAGTGATTCATGCTTTTAAAATCGGTATAACACATACACAAATGTACAGTATGCCAGTTGCTAAATAAGTGCATCTTTTGGTCCTGGCCTTGGCCTTCTTTTGTTGTGGGTGGTAGCTCAACCACTTGCCTCCATGAACATTAAACCATAAAAGGATATCTTAAAATTTCATAAGATCTAATTCGTTTTACAACATATATACGATGTCAACACATATTTTCATGTCTTCTATCTTTGTGCAAACGTTTCATAGACATGATAGGTCACAATACTTTTGTCCTTCCCATGAAACTTCAGACATCTAAATGACAAGCATATAGGACATGCCTTTTTATTTTACATTCAACAAATTATTTGTTCTATTCAGGAGCAAATTATTCCATTGAGCAAATATTTTTCTTTTATGTTTTTGAAGGAATGTTCTTTCTCATTATATGATTCGTCTCGCCTGGTGTGTTTCTAATTAACGACGACGTCACGTTGCTGCGCGCAGGTGGGTGCGGCGCATGCGTGGTCCTCATCTCCAAGTACGACCCGGCCACCGACGAGGTGACCGAGTTCTCCGCGAGCTCCTGCCTGACGCTCGTCGGCAGTCTGAACCACTGCTCGGTCACCACCAGCGAGGGCATCGGCAACACCCGCGATGGCTACCACCCCGTCCAGCAGCGCCTCGCCGGCTTCCACGCCTCGCAGTGCGGCTTCTGCACCCCCGGCATGTGCATGTCCATCTTCTCCGCCCTCGTCAAGGCCGACAAGCCCGGCGCCGCCGGCGAGCCCGCCCCGCCGCCGGGGTTCTCCAAGCTCACGTCGTGCGAGGCCGAGCACGCAGTCTCCGGCAACCTCTGTCGCTGCACTGGCTACAGGCCCATCGTCGACGCCTGCAAGAGCTTCGCCGCAGACGTCGACCTCGAGGACCTCGGCCTCAACTCCTTCTGGAAGAAGGGCACCGACCGCGCCGACGTCGGCAAGCTGCCGGAATACTCCAGTGGCGACGTCTGCACCTTCCCAGAGTTCCTCAAGTCTGAGATCAAGGCCTCCGTTGGTCAGCAGACAAACAATGTTCCGGCGGCGATCGCCGGCGAAGACGGCTGGTACCATCCCAGGAGCATCCAGGAGCTCCACAGCCTCTTTGATTCCAACTGGTTCGACGAAAATTCAGTCAAGATCGTGGCGTCAAACACCGGCGCCGGCGTGTACAAAGATCAAGACCTCTACGAAAAGTACATCGACATCAAAGGGATACCGGAGCTTTCCGTCATCAACAGGAGCAACAAGGGGGTGGAGATCGGGGCAGCCGTGTCCATCTCCAAAGCCATCGAGGTCTTCTCCGATGGCACTCCGGTCTTCAGAAAGATCGCCGGTCACCTGAGCAAGGTGGCCTCGCCGTTCGTCCGCAACACGGCGACCGTCGGCGGGAACGTGATCATGGCGCAGCGGCTGCAGTTCCCATCCGACATCGCCACCGTTCTTCTCGCTGCCGGCTCCACGGTCACCATCCAGACGGCTTCCAAAATGCTGTGCCTGACGCTGGAGGAATTTCTGGAGCAGCCTCCGTGTGATGGCAAGACCATACTGCTCAGCATATTTGTCCCGGATTGGGGTTCAGACAATGTCATCTTCGAGACATCTCGTGCAGCTCCCAGACCATTCGGCAATGCTGTCTCCTATGTGAATTCTGCATTCCTGGCAAGGACTTCAGGGGATGCAGCATCAGGGGAGCTCATCGTCGACGAAATCTGCCTCGCGTTCGGCGCTTACGGTGTCGATCACGCGGCACGGGCTCGAAAGGTGGAGGAATTCTTGAAGGGGAAATCAGTGAGTGCATCTGTGATACTTGAAGCAGTTCGGTTGCTGAAAGATGTTATCTCGCCGTCAGAAGGCACCACACACCCTGAGTACAGAGTCAGCCTGGCTGTCAGTTTCTTGTTCAGTTTCCTGTCTGAACTTGCTACCGACCTGGATGAACCGGCGAAGGCTATTACTCCCAATGGTTTATCTACTAATGGAACCATGAATGGCAATGGCGCGTCGTCACTGGAAAAGCAAAGTAAGGTTGCCAGCGATGATTTGCCGATCCGCTCAAGGCAGGAACTGGTTTTCACCGAAGAATATAAACCTGTCGGCAAGCCGACCACGAAAGCCGGGGCCGAGCTGCAAGCTTCTGGTATACTCCTATACTCTTTTATTCCAGTGAGCTTCTTAATTTCTTCTGCATAGTTGAAAATAAGATCGTTTGTTTGTTTTTATAATGACCCAAATCTTTTGGTAGTTCTTTCTGTTAATCTTTAGTACACTAGTTCAATCAATGCTGAACCATCTGCATTTCTATTCTGAAACATGCACTTGACAATATTTCTTGGTTCTTGTTCAGGGGAGGCGGTGTATGTTGATGACATCCCAGCTCCCAAGGATTGCCTCTACGGAGCATTTATCTACAGCACACACCCTCATGCCCATATCAAAGGTGTCAACTTCAAATCATCTCTGGCTTCGAAAAAGGTCATCACGGTCATCTCCGCAAAGGACATCCCTGCCGGTGGAAGGAATATTGGATCCAGCTTCCCGGGGCTGGGAGACGAAGCGCTCTTCGGTGATCCGGTTTCTGAATTTGCCGGTCAAAATATTGGCGTTGTGGTACGTACCTATTTCTGAACCGCTTGAACTCAGTTTCAGAAAAGAAAAATGCACAACCAGTAGTACTGTAATGTTTTACCCAAAATTTTGAGGGATAGAACTGACCATATTGTTATCGTGTTGGTTTGCCATCAATCAGATTGCTGAAACCCAGAAGTACGCCTATATGGCGGCGAAGCAGGCCGTCATCGAGTATAGCACCGAGAATCTCGAGCCGCCCATTCTGACAATAGAGGATGCCATCCAACATGACAGCTACTTCCATCCTCCCCCGTTTTTGGCTCCTAAGCCAGTTGGGGATTTCGAGCAAGGGATGTCTGAAGCTGATCACAAGATTTTATCAGGAGAGGTACATACTTCAGTTTAGTATTAGTAGGATGTTCTCTATATTCATAGTTTCAGACAAGGATCATTACATCATAGTTTCAGAAAAGGATCATTACATACTTACATCTAGCATCATTATCAATTTTCAACAGGTGAAACTTGAATCACAGTACTACTTCTACATGGAGACTCAGACCGCCTTGGCCGTCCCTGACGAAGATAACTGCATCACCATCTACTCCTCGACGCAGATACCCGAGGTCACGCAGAATGTCGTCGCGGATTGCCTCGGCATTCCGTACCACAATGTTCGCATCATCACAAGAAGAGTTGGCGGCGGCTTCGGTGGGAAGGCAATGAAAGGATGCCATGTAAGTGGAAGCCCCAACCATTCAAGCACATTTTACATCAACAAAAGGTTGTACAATATGCTCTGCTTTTCATTTGGTACAATATTCTGACCATAGAGGAAATGTTTGTGTTTTCAGGTGGCATGTGCGTGTGCAGTTGCAGCGTTCAAGCTGCGGCGGCCTGTCCGGATGTACCTCGACCGCAAGACGGACATGATCATGGCCGGAGGGCGGCACCCGATGAAGGTGAAGTACAACGTGGGGTTCAAGTCGGACGGCACGCTCACGGCGCTCCACCTTGACCTCGGGATCAACGCTGGGATATCGCCGGACGTGAGCCCGGCGCTCCCGTCGGCCATCGTCGGTGCTCTGAAGAAGTACAACTGGGGCGCCCTTGCCTTGGACGTCAAGGTGTGCAAGACCAACGTCTCGTCCAAGTCAGCCATGCGCGGCCCCGGGGACGTGCAGGGCTGCTTCATCGCGGAGGCCATCATCGAGCACGTCGCGTCGGCGCTCGCGGCCGACACCAACACCGTCCGGAGGAAGAACCTACACGGCTTCGAGAGCCTCACGAAGTTCTACGGCGATGCCGCCGGCGAGGCCTCGACGTACAGCCTCGTCGAAATCTTTGACAAGCTGGCCTTGTCGCCGGAGTATCGGAGCAGGGCGGCCGAGGTGGAGCGGTTCAACGCCGGGAGCAGGTGGAAGAAGCGGGGCATCTCGTGCGTGCCGATCACGTACGAGGTGAGGCTCGGCCGACTCCCGGGAAGGTGTCCATCATGAACGATGGGTCCATCGCCGTCGAGGTCGGCGGCGTGGAGATCGGGCAGGGGTTATATACCAAGGTGAAGCAGATGACGGCGTACGGGCTGGCTGAGCTCTGCTCCGACGCCGACGAACTCCTTGACAAGGTGCGTGTCATCCAGGCCGACACGTTGAGCATGATCCAGGGCGGCTTCACCGGCGGGAGCACCACCTCCGAGACCAGCTGCGAGGCGGTCCGGCTGTCGTGCGCCACGCTTGTGGAGCGGCTCAAGCCCATCAAGGAGAGCCTCGAGTCCAAGTCCGGCGCGCCTGCGCCATGGAAGGCCTTGATTACCCAGGCGACCATGGCGAGCGTGAACCTGTCGGCGCAGGCGTACTGGACGCCAGACCCAGCCTTTGTGAAGTACATCAACTACGGAGCCGCCGTCAGCGAGGTACCATGATCCAAACTCCAAAGATCCAAATCGCAACAACAAGGGACCCTAATTTCTGACTGAGAAATTGCCCGAATTGCAGGTGGAAATCGACGTGCTGACCGGAGCGACGACGATCCTGAGGAGCGACCTGGTGTACGACTGCGGGCAGAGCCTGAACCCGGCGGTGGACCTCGGCCAGGTGAGCTCGCCGCCGATCGGCACGGCCACTTGCTGTTGCTGAAGATTGTTGTAAGCTGAATTGTTTCCTGGTTGATGGATCAGGTGGAGGGCGCATTCGTGCAAGGGGTGGGCTTCTTCACGAACGAGGAGTACACGACGAACGCCGACGGGCTGGTGGTGAACGACGGCACCTGGACGTACAAGATCCCCACGGTGGACACCATCCCGAAGCAGCTCAACGTGGAGCTCCTTACCAGCGCGCGCGACAAGAAGCGGGTGCTCTCCTCCAAGGCGTCCGGCGAGCCGCCGCTTCTGATGGCGGCGTCGGTGCACTGCGCGATGCGGGAGGCTATCAGGGCGGCCAGGAAGGACTTCTCGGCCAGCTCGCCGCTGACGTTCCAGATGGACGTGCCGGCCACCATGGCCGACGTCAAGGAGCTCTGCGGCCTCGACGTCGTGGAGAGGCACCTCCAGAGCCTCTCCTCCGCGGCCGCCGGTCCCAACGCCGGCGTCAAGGCGTGATGGTACTATGTGTAAGTTATGTAGAAACGTGCACGTGTACTGTAATGACACGACCGAAGGTTTGGGACGCTGCTTGTCTGCGGTGTGTATAGAAAAAGAGTTTTTTTACGGTACCCTATACTGCTTGGGGTGAGGGGACCAGTATAACTAAATCCTACTGTTAATTTCATTCTTCAGTACGTGAAGGCCTAATCGGAATTATGTATTAACCAAGATGCCAGCCATGCGCTAGCTAGCTGACCTTGCTGCCGCGTGCCGCATACTGCGACCCGACTTGCTCGTCTACCTTGGCGTCGTGTCCCCATTTCTCCATCTGCGTCGCCCAACCCGTCACAGACATACATGGAACAAGACATGGTGGCCACAGCTCGTTCAGCGCGCTCCTCGGTCCTGCCGGGGCGCCATGGCCGGGACGGCGAACTTCTGTACACGGCAAGTCTCCGTGCCGCTCCTCGGTCCTGCCGGGGCGCCATGGCCGGGACGGCGAACTTCTGTACACGGCAAGTCTCCGTGCCGACGGACAACGGCACCAAGTTGTTTCATCACCACCGTTGTGAACCAGGACAAAACGAGAGCAGTGTGAGGTATGTTCACCATGGGCAGGCCAATGCCTCATGGCCGTCGGACCTATTGGAGAAGAAAAGCACGGTCCAGCCGTCCAGGCTGAAACCTATGCCATGCTGTCGAGCGCCGGATCCATGCACGGGGAAGGAAAAGGATTCAGGCTTGCAAGGGAGCGAAGACGGGCTGGGGAAGAAGAGAAGGCGCAGCGGTGGCCACCGGAAGTCTACTAGCGTCGGTGGACAAGAACAACGGCCGGTGTGGGTCGGGGACGGGCTGAACTACAGAACATGTATACAGTATACTGGTGGTCGAGAACAACGACCGGTGCTACCTATACTGCTCGCCATCCGGTTGATCTGATTGCAGCGGTATAGAACAGTCATGACCGTTGGATTTCGCGGATGGGTGGTTTATATTCACTACTGGGTACCATAAAAGAGCTCATAGAAAAAGGAGATCATACAGCTATGGACGTGCATCAATCTTAAGCGTCAGATTTCATCTAACGGCAGACATGCACGTGCTTGGATTCTGCTTGAAAGAAGAACTTCAGTTTCTGTTACAAATCTGAGCAGTGGTGTACCCATCCCTGAGGTAGATCAAAGTTACTCCCCTCGCTCAGTGTTGGAGATTGATCACAAACCGGGAGTCCATTTGTGCTCGCATTTTGAAGGCAAAATATGTTGACTGAATTCGGGTTTTTACCCCTTATTTTGACATTTTTGATACTAATTACCCCATTTAGCGAGATTTCATCCGTTCTACCACATTTAACAAAAAATACTGCCACAATTTACCTTGTTTAAAATTTTGTGAGCATTCTGACCGACCATTTACCTTGTTTAAAATTTTGTGAGCATTCTGACCAGTCAGTCACAATTGTTAGGTCCAACTGGCATATGCCACGTGAGCATTTTTTCCTGGCTATTTTTTGCACTGCTGAACCTGGTTGTGCAACTTCTCCCGGCCGGCTCAGCCCGATGGCGGTCGCTCGCATCACGTCTAACCCACAACACCCAAGTTGGCCGCGCGCCACGCCCGCCTCCCGTGGCTTCTCGTTTTCATTGCTGTTCATAATCAAGCATGCAAACTGATTTCTGGATAAGCATCAAATTCCTATAGCATGTTGATTATGCCTGCATCATCTGTTAACTCAACCATGGAGTTCCCGTTGGCCACCTTCTTCAAATAATAAACATTGTCCCAAGGGTTGGAATACAATTCCTTGATTTTTCTCCTTTATATCAAAATAAATAATGAAATTTATGAAGAAACGTGATACGTGTGTACTGTAATGACACGAGCGAAGGTTTGGGACGCTGCTTGTGTGCGGGTGTGTATAGAAGAGAAGGGAGAATGCAGCTAGCGACGTGGATCAATCTTAAGCGTTGGATTTCATCTAACGGCAGACATGCACGTGCTTGGATTCTGCTTGAGGATAAAAAGACTTCAGTTCCTGTTACAAATCTGGGTGATGGTATGAAGCCAAGGACTGTCGGAATACTGTTAAAATAAATTTCCTAAATTCTTGACTGTGCACGCGCATGATTTAGTGGAAACGAGCGGCCGAGCTACACGACAAAACAAATTGAAAAGACCGCAACACTCTACATACAGTGGCGGAGGTACGGGACTGTCGTTTGCATGCAACACTTTTTGTGCATTTAATTTCGTTTCACAAAAATTAGAAAGTCATATTTCTTAAACCGCACATCAAAATTAAGATCTGTTTTCACAATGAAGATTGTAGAGATGAGATCTTTGAAACTTGATCTTGCATGGATATGTTCCGACAAAAAAAATTCGATAACAATTTTGATGCAATATGGTGCAACTTTATTATTACATGATGTAACTTCAGTACTACATGGAGTAAGTTTTTTCCAAACCAAATTTTTGGAGCTCCTATGAGGTTGCATCTTAGCAACTAGCAACCATGAAAACCAGCTTTTTGTCATGTGTAGCTAGTTTGTTGCCTCGTGGATGTGTAGTTTTCTCCACTGGCACATCATGTCCCACCTACTTAATCTGTTGTTTCAGTCAATTGCTACTAGTTCATGTGCAACTCCGTCATGTTCGTACTTGTGAATGTGCAATTTTAGTTGGTGGGGGCAATGAACAAAGTTGTACATACTCTGCTAGACAGTTGGTGGGTGCACCATATTAAGTTGCACATCTCACTGGTAGAGATAGTTGGATGGTGAAAACCACACATCCATAAGGGCAATAAAAAGTTGCATATAAGCATGGCGTAGAAGTTTCACATCTCAATAGTAGGGATTGTTTGTACAAGATGCTAACAGGGAAAACTACATATCAACGGGGTAAAGGGAAGTTGCACATTACTATTAGGTAGTTGGCTAAGGCAGTATCCGAAGTTGCATATCCACTGGTAGGTAGTTGGTCGAGTGTGATAGCCTGGCTTATTAGGGATGATAGACTACTCATATCAATAAGGAATTCCTTCTTTTTCGGGAGCCCATTCGGAAAGAACTCCAAAGTTAAGCGTGCTCAGCTTGGAGTTCCGAATTCCAAAGTTAAGCGTGCTCAGCTTGGAGTAATTTCAGGATGGGTGACTGACCGGGAAGTTGCTCCCGATTGCGCACGAGTGAGGATAAAGTGCGCAGAAAAGACTAGTATTGATCTGTGGGGCCAGTCTAGATCCCGCCAGCAGTAACGACCACCGGCGGGTGTGTCCGGAGTGTTACATCGAGGCAGCAAACAACAAGGGCCTGTATGAGACTGCTCCGCTCCTTGAAATCCAGCTCCACTCTAGAAAACGCAAACCAAACGGGGAAGCTCCATGATATGTTGCTCTGCAAAAAAGCTAGAATCCCGGATACAATTCCATGTTTTTTATGAAGCTCTTTAGGGGGTGCTTCAAAAAATTGTAGAAGCTGGACTTGGAAGGAGATTACCTACCATTGTAACTAAAAAGTGGACACCCCTTCGTTTCTCCTTGCTCGTCCAATCAAATAGATCCTTTCCACCAAAATTTTCATTCTTGAAGCTGGAGCTAGATGAAAGCCAAACATTCTCATTGGAAGAGTTGCAACTCCTGTATGAAACTACTCCAAAGTGGATTTTGGTGGAGCGAAACTGATTTTAATGGAGCGAAGCAGTCCCAAACAGTCCCTAAAAATTGCACACCCACGACCAGGGGGAAAGTTGCACATGAACTACTAGGGAGTAGGCCTAGGTAGCAGACAAAGTTGCACATCTCACTGCTAGGTGTTAGTTTGGGGTGGAAGTACCTCGGTGAAACTTACACGTGCACGGGTAGGGAGAAAGTTGCACATCGACTATTACATAGTTGTACCTAAAAGGTACTAAAATACACAAAAAGTTCGTCGAAACATACCCCATGCGGGATGTAGTTTGGAAGAGCACGTCACGATGATTCCAATAGTGAAAATGGATCTTAAATTTGATGCACGGTTTGAGAGTTATGCCTATTTGAATTTTCAAAACCGTGAATTAAATGCACAACAGAATAAAATGCATGCACTGTAGGATGACTGTGAGAGCATCCAATAGATCGTTAAAAAAAAATGAAAAGGCTTTCCTAATTGAGGATGAAGACAAAATGTTTCCTAAAATGACCGGCTGCTTCGAAGTGCTAGCGGGCAGTCGTTTGTCCACTAGACACGTCTAATAAATTTGAGGTTACTAAGGGTCAGTTTTTTTTGGGCGGCTTAAAAACATAAGCTGCCTTCCCTAGCTAAAAAATAAGTCGTTTCTAAATTTATTGGGACTTCTAGATTATTTATATTATAATAACTAGTTTAAAAGTCCAATGAATAGGAAAGGTGGCTTATGGTAAAAATTAATGAGAAGACCGTTTATTTTTTGAGCTGCCAAAAGATCTGGCTCTTAAGATTTTCTTGACCCAGGATAGACATGAGTTCATTCTAGGTTAGTGGCTTTATGAAGCAAACTGGACACTTTGCACATATGACAGAAAGATATGGGAGGTTTTGCCACATTTGTGTGTGTGTGCGCGTGCGCATGTGTGCGTGTGTTGTGTGTGTGTGTATGCGCGCACGCACGTGCGTGCGCATGGAGGGAATATTAGAGACAATATCTTCAAGTGGAACGACCATATTGTGTGAAGATCGAATACGAAGGTGAAATAAAAAGCTTTAGCAAAGTGTCATGGTTGAAATTATTGGGTGCAATCCATGCTCGCGGTATGGAGCTTGGGGTATCTTAGGGAAGAGTGCCTTGTGTATGGTGTGATAGTTTGAGATCCCGTATTTATAGAAAATCGAGCATTTTATGTTCGGCGCAGTTTGAAAAACTGAACCGACAATCAAACTGGTGTGGCTCTTGATTTAAGATTTTACGGGTTGACCGCCGGTTCATCGGTTCATTTTCAACAAAAAACCAGAAAATTTCAGGTAATTTTTTAAAATTATGACCTAACATCAAGAGAATAGACATAATATTGAATGTAAACCAATAATAAATCATAAATTGTTAGTTTAATCTAGTTGGTTGTTAGGTCTTTAGCATGCCCTGTTTGAAGGTTTAGGTGTTTGATTCCTTGTTGATGCACTTTATTTTGAATATCTGCTTGGTCTTTTACTAAAAGACCGGCACGTCGGCCCCTCCCAATGCTCCACCTTGTATAGGTGCTCAGGCTGCCATGTAGGCAAAAAGTCTGATGTGGCAAGATAATTAAGAGGAGAGAGATGAGTGTGGTGACCCCAGTAAGAAACAATGCCAAGCGCGAGAACCTAGGCAAAATACTTAAAGAGAAGAATCCCACCACTGCATGAAAAACTTTAGTTGCAAATCATTAAATGAAGGATGCTTAGCATCGACAAATTAAGCACCTATGCATTGGGGACTTTAGTTGCTAAAGTTTTTAATGTGCTTAGCACCTTATGTAAGCACCAATGCATTGGAAGTAGCCTTAGAAAACAGGGGAAGGCGTTGTTCACGGTATTTTTGGTCAGACGGACGGTCCGGTTCAGTTTTTAAAATTATGGTTTGGACAAAGTTACCAATGCATTTATAGCTATTTCCTCTCAAGAGCCTAGAGAACCTCAAGCACAATCGCAACATTCTGAGGTGCGTTGGAGGGAGGGGGGTTTGTGGACCATGACATTGGCACATAATGTAATAATCAACCTGTACATACGAGGGATTAGGATGAGGTCTGAACTACTTCATCGGATCCAAGTCACCATTTTGAACTAAGGTTAGTTCAAAACCGCGACATTTATGATGGATCGGAGTGAGCACCTTTTTTTGCTGTCCACTTTGCTTCTGATGGAACTGACTTCAACTTTGACAAGTTGACACAATCCGTCTTCAACGCCTTTATTCCATTTGATCAAATGAAGTTGAACGTAGCGACGCCTGCGTACTTTGGCTGTCTCACCTAGCATTTCCCTTGTTTATCATTTTGATAAAAGGCGCTTTTATTGACTTCAAATATAGCATCAAGTGAATCCAAAGCATGATGAGCAACACCCAGTCTCTACATAATTAAGATGCACATAGCCAAAACCAACAATTAGACAAAATAAAAATAAAAATCGACATATCATCAACAAAAGAGTCATATAACCAACACTATGCCTACGTCGAACGTGGGGGTGGACTTATCTGTAGACTATGCTGTCACCCATGTTGGATAAAAGCCTCCATTGCCACATGATCCAACCACATATAGGTTGTTGGGGAATGTAGCATGCAATTTCAAAAAAAATTCTACGCTCACGCAAGATCTATCTAGGATGCATAGCAACGAGAGCGGGAGAGTGTGTCCACGTACCCTCGTAGACCGAAAGCGGAAGCGTTAGGTTAACGCGGTTGATGTAGTCGAACGTCTTCGACTCTTCGTGATCCAACCGATCAAGTACCGAACGTACGACATCTCTGAGTTCAGCACACGTTCAGCTCGATGACGTCCCTCAAACTCTTGATCCAGCAGAAGGTCGAGGGAGAGTTTCGTTAGCACGACAACGTGGTGACGGCGATGGTGATGTGATCCGCGCAGGGCTTCGCCTAAGCACTACGTGAATATGACCGGACGAGTAAATTGTGGAGAGAGATGCCACACACGACTTGGAACAATTGGTGTGTCTCCAGGGGTGCCCTGCCCACGTATATAAAGGAGGGAGAGGAGGAGGCCGGCCACCAGGGGGCGCGCCAAGAGGGGGGAGTCCTGCTAGGATTCGCCCCCCTTTTTTCCTTCTCATGGAGGGGGAAAGAGGAAGGAGAGGGAGAGGAGGAAAGGAAAGGGGGGCCGTACCCCTTTCCCGTTGTCCAATTCGGATAACCCAGGGGGGGGGGCGCCACCCCTTGTGGGCTCCCCTCTCTCTCCCCTATGGCCCATGTTGGCCCATTACTTCCCCGGGGGGTTCCGATAACCACTCAGTACTCCGATAAATATCTGAAACGTCCCGAAACCAGTCCGGTGTCCAAATACTATCTTCCAATATATAAATATTTACCTCTCGAACATTTTGAGACTCCTCGTCATGTCCATGATCTCATCCGGGATTCCGAACAATCTTCGGTCACCAAAACACATAACTCATAATACAAACCGTCATCGAACGTTAAGCGTGCGGACCCTACAGGTTCGAGAACCATGTAGACAAGACCGAGACATATCTCCAGTCAATAACCAATAGCAGAACCTGGGTGCTCATAATGGTTCCTACATATTCTACGGAGATCTTTATCGGTCAAACCGCAATGACAACATACGTAATTCCCTTTGTCATCGGTATGTTACTTGCCTGAGATTCGATCATTGGTATCATCATACCTAGTTCAATATCGTTACCGGCAAGTCTCTTTACTCGTTCCGTAATGCATCATCCTGCAACTAACTCATTAGTCACATTGATTGCAAGGCCTATAGTGATGTGCATTAACGAGAGGGCCCAGAGAAACCTCTTCGATACTCGGAGCGACAAATCCTAATCTCGATCTATGCCAACCCAACAAACATGTTCGGAGACACCTGTAGAGCATCTTTATAATCATCTTGTTATGTTGTGACATTTGATAGCACACAAGGTGTTCCTCCGGTATTCGGGAGTTGCATAATCTCATAGTCAGAGGAATATGTATAAGTCATGAAGACAACAATAGCAATAAAATTTAACAATCATTATGCTAAGCTAACGGATGGGTCTTGTCCATCACATCATTATCCTAATGATGTGATTCCGTCCATCAAATGACAACACATGTCTATGCCCAGGAAACTTAACCGTCTTTGATTAACGAGCTAGTCTAGTAGAGGCATACTAGGGACACTTTGTTTTGTCTATGCATTCACACATGTATCAAGTTTCCGGTTAATTGCTACCTCTTGAGCACTGCGTTGGATTTCCTTGAAGTGGAAAGGGTGATGCAGCACAGTAGCGCAAGTACCCTCAGTTTTTTAGAACAAAGGTATCAATCCAGTAGGAGGCTACGCGCGAGTCCCTCGCACCTGCACAATACAAATAACTCCTCGCAACCAACGCAATAAGGGGTTGTCAATCCCTTCAAGGTCACTTATGAGAGTGATATCTGATAGATATGATAGGATAATATTTTTGGTATTTTTATGATAAAGATGCAAAGTAAAATAAAAGCAAAGTAAATTACTAAGTGTAGGAAGATTAATATGATGAAGATAGACCCGGGGGCCATAGATTTCACTAGTGGCTTCTCTCAAGAGCACAAGTATTTTACGGTGGGTGAACGGATTTCTGTTGAGCAATTGACAGAATTGAAACATAAAAACACATCTACCAGAGGCTAGAAAAAACAGAATCTGTTAAAAACAGAACAGTCTGTAGTAATCTGTAACTAACACAAACTTCTGGAACTCCAAAAACTCAGAAAAAATAGGAAGACCTAGGCAATTTGTTTATTGATCAGCAGAAATTGGAATCACTATTTTATCACGTTCTGGTGATTCTTAACAATTGTTTTCATGAACAGAAAGTTTCTGGAAATTACAGCAAGATCAAATAACTATCATCCAAGAAGATCCTATAGATTTAACTTGGCACAAACACTAATTAAAACATAAAAAAACATCTAACCAAAGGCTAGAACAAATATTTATTCCTAAACAGAAGCAAAAAGCAAGAAACTAAAATAAAATTGGGTTGCCTCCCAACAAGCGCTATCGTTTAACGCCCCTAGCTAGGCAAAAAGCAAGGATAGATCTAGGTATTGCCATCTTTGGTAGGCAATCCATAAGTGAATCTCATAATAGATTCATATGGTAATTTTATTTTCTTTTTAGGGAAGTGTTCCATGCCTTTCTTTAATGGAAATTGGAATCTAATATTCCCTTCCTTCATATCAATAATTGCACCAATCGTTCTAAGGAAAGGCCTACCAAGAATAATAGGACATGAAGGATTGCAATCTATATAAAGAACGATAAAATATACGGGCACATAATTCCTATTTGCAACAATAAGAACATCATTAATTCTTCCCATAGGTTTCTTAATAGTGGAATCCGCAAGGTGCAAGTTTAGAGAGCAATCATCAAAATCACGGAAATCTAGCAAATCGCACAAAGTTTTAGGAATAGTGGTAACAGTAGCACCCAAATCACATAAAGCATAGAACTCATGATCCTTAATCTTAATTTCAATAGTAGGTTCCCACTCATCATAAAGTTTTCTAGGGATAGAAACTTCCAACTCAAGTTTTTCTTCATAAGATTGAATCAAGGCATCAACGATATGTTTAGTAAGCGCTTTATTTTGACTATAAGCATGAGGAGAATTTAGCACGGATTGCAACAAGGAAATACAATCAATCAAAGAGCAACTTTCATAATTAAATTCCTTGAAATCCAAAATAGTGGGTTTAGCAACATCTAGGGTTTTGATTTCTTCAATCCCACTTTTATCAATTTTAGCATCAAGATCTAAAAAATCCGAATTTTTGGAACGCCTTCTAGGTAAAGGTGGATCATATTCAGTCCCATCATTATCAAGATTCATATTGCAAAACAAAGATTTAATAGGGGACACATCAATAACTTTTAGATCTTCATCTTTATTTTCATAGGAACTAGAAGAACACGCTTTAATAAAGGCATCTTTCGTAGCACGCATCCTAGCGGTTATTTCTTTGCACTCATCAATGGAAATTCTCATTGCTTTGAGAGACTCATTGATGTCATGCTTAGGAGGAATAGATCTAAGCTTTAAAGAATCAACATCAAGAGAAATTCTATCAACGTTCCTAGCCAATTCATCAACTTTAAGCAATTTTTCTTCAAGCAAAGCATTAAAATTCTTTTGCGAATTCATAAAATCTTTAACACTAGTCTCAAATTCAGAGGGCATCTTATTAAAATTTCCATAAGAGTTGTTGTAGGAATTTCCCTAATTATTAGAGGAATTACTAGGATAAGGCCTAGGATTAAAGTTTCCTCTATACGGGTTGTTACCAAAATTATTCCTACCAACAAAATTCACATCCATAGATTCATTATTATTCTCAATCAAGGTAGACAAAGGCATATCATTAGGATCAGAAGAAACACTCTTAGTAGCAAATAATTTCATAAGTTCATCCATCTTTCCACTCAAAACATTAATTTCTTCTATCGCATGCACTTTTTTATTAGTAGATCTTTCAGTGTGCCATTGAGAATAATTAACCATAATATTATCTAGGAGTTTAGTAGCTTCTCCTAAAGTGATTTCCATAAAAGTGCCTCCAGCGGCGAATCTAAAAGATTTCTAGAAGCAAAATTCAATCCGGCATAAATTTTTTGTATAATCATCCACAAATTCAAACCATGAGTAGGGCAATTACGTATCATTAATTTCATCCTCTCCCAAGCTTGTGCAACATGTTCGTGATCAAGTTGCTTAAAAGTCATAATATCGTTTCTAAGAGAGATGATCTTAGCGGGAGGAAAATACTTAGAGATAAAAGCATCTTTGCACTTGTTCCAAGAATCAATACTATTTTTAGGCAAAGACGAAAACCAAGCTTTAGCACGATCTCTAAGCGAAAAAGGAAATAGCTTCAATTTAACAATATCATTATCAACATCTTTCTTCTTTTGCATATCACGTAAATCAACGAAGCTATTTAGATGAGTAGCGGCATCTTCACTAGGAAGGCCGGCGAATTGATCTTTCATGACAAGATTCAGTATTGGTAAAAGGAGCAATTGGAGTGCTAAGGAAATCATTATTGTTGGTATTGGTAAATTCACACAATTTGGTATTATCTTGAGCCATCGTGACAAACAAGCAATCCAACACACAAGCAAACAAAAAGCAAGCGAAAAAGAGGCGAACGAAAAAGAGAGGGTGAATAAAACGGCAAGGGTGAAGTGGGGGGAGAGGAAAACGAGAGGCAAATGGCATGTAATTGCGGGAGATAAGGGATTGTGATAGGTACTTGGTATGTTGACTTTTGCGTAGACTCCCCGGCAACGGCGCTAGAAATCTTCTCTGCTACCTCGTGAGCACTGCGTTGGATTTCCTTGAAGTGGAAAGGGTGATGCAGCACAGTAGCGTAAGTATTTCCCTCAGTTTTTGAGAACCAAGGTATCAATCCAGTAGGAGGCTACGCGCGAGTCCCTCGCACCTGCACAATACAAATAACTCCTCGCAACCAACGCAATAAGGGGTTGTCAATCCCTTCAGGTCACTTACGAGAGTGAGATCTAATAGATATGATAGGATAATATTTTTGGTATTTTTGTGATAAAGATGCAAAGTAAAATAAAAGCAAAGGAAATAACTAAGTGAAGGAAGATTAATATGATGAAGATAGACCCGGGGGCCATAGATTTCACTAGTGGCTTCTCTCAATTTTACGGTGGGTGAACGGATTTCTGTTGAGCAATTGACATAATTGAGCATAGTTATGAGAATATCTAGGTATGATCATGTATATAGGCATCACGTCCGAGACAAGTAGACCGACTCCTGCGTGCATCTACTACTATTACTCCACTCATCGACCGCTATCCAGCATGCATCAAGAGTATCAAGTTCATGAAAACAGAGTAATGCCTTAAGCAAGATGACATGATGTAGAGGGATAAATTCATGCAATATGATAAAAAACCCAACTTGTTATCCTTGATGGCAACAATACAATACGTGCCTTGCTGCCCCTACTGTCACTGGGAAAGGATACCGAAAGATTGAACCCAAAGCTAAGCACTTCTCTCATTGCAAGAAAAACCAATCTAGTAGGCCAAACCAAACTGATAATTCGAAGAGACTTGCAAAGATAACCAATCATACATAAAAGAATTCAGAGAAGATTCAAATATTGTTCATAGATAATCTTGATCATAAACCCACAATTCATCGATCTCAACAAACACACTGCAAAAAGAAGATTACATCGAATAGATCTCCACGAGAGAGGGGGAGAACATTGTATTGAGATCCAAAAAGAGAGAAGAAGCCATCTAGATACTTACTATGAACCCAAAGGTCTGAAGTAAACTACTCACACTTCATCGGTGAGGCTATGGTGTTGATGTAGAAGCCCTTCGTGATGGGTTCCTCCTCCGGCGGAGCTCCGGAACAGGCCCCAAGACGGGATCTCGTGGGTACAGAATGTTGCGACGGTGGAATTAGGTTTTCGGCTCCGTATCTTATCGTTTGGGGGTACGTCGGTATATATAGGAGGAAGGAGTACGTCGGTGGAGCAATAGGGGGCCCTCGAGGGTGGAGGGCACGCCCTGGGGGGGTGGGCGCACCCCCTACCTCGTGCCTTCCTCCTTTCTTTCTTGACGTAGGGTCCAAGTCTCCTGGATCATGTTCGGTGAGAAAATCACGTTCCCGAAGGTTTCATTCCGTTTGGACTCCATTTGATATTCCTTTTCTTCGAAACTCTGAAATAGGCAAAAAACAACAATTAAATTTGGGCCTCCGGTTAATAGGTTAGTCCCAAAAATAATATAAAAGTGGATAATAAAGCCCATTAATGTCCAAAACAGTAGATAATATAGCATGGAGCAATAAAAAATTATAGATACGTTGGAGACGTATCATTAATACAATTCTAGCATGAATAATAAACATTTATCATGATACAATGAAATATAAATAACAACTTTATTATTTCCTCTAGGGCATATTTCCTTCAGTCTCCTACTTGCACAAGAGTCAATAATCTAGATTACATTGTAATGATTCTAGCACCCATGGAGTCTTGGTGTTGATCATGTTTTGCTCGTGGAAGAGGCTTAGTCAACGGGTCTGCAACATTCAGATCCGTATGTATTTTGCAAATCTCTATGTCTCCCTCCTTGACTTGATCGCCGATGGAGTTGAAGCGTCTCTTGATGTGTTTGGTTCTCTTGTGAAATCTGGATTCCTTCGCTAAGGCAATTGCTCCAGTATTGTCACCAAAGATTTTCATTGGACCCGATGTACTAGGTATTACACCTAGATCGGATATGAACTCCTTCATCCAGACTTCTTCATTTGCTGCTTTAGAAGAAGCTATGTACTCTGCTTCACATGTAGATCCCGCCACGACGCTCTGCTTGGAACTGCACCAACTGACAGCTCCACCATTCAACATAAATAAGACCCAGTTTGCGACTTAGAGTCATCCGGATCAGTGTCAATGCTAGCATCAACGTAACCATTTACGACAAGCTCTTTGTCACTTCTATAAACGATAAACATATCATTAGTCCTTTTCAGGTATTTTAGGATGTCCTTGACCGCTGTCCAGTGATCCACTCCTGGATTACTTTGGTACCTCACTGCTAAACTTATAGCAAGGCACACATCAGGTCTGGTACACAACATTGCATACATGATAGAACCTATGGCTGAGGCATAGGGAATGACTTCCATTTTCTCTCTATCTTCTGCAATGGTCGGGCATTGAGTCTGATTCAACTTCACACCTTGTAACACAGGCAAGAACCCTTTCTTTGACTGATCCATTTTGAACTTCTTCAAAACTTTATCAAGGTATGTGCTTTGTGAAAGTCCAATTAATCGTCTTGATCTATCTCTATAGATCTTGATGCCCAATATATAAGCAGCTTCACCGAGGTCTTTCATTGAAAAATTCTTATTCAAGTATCCTTTTATGCTATTCACAAATTTCAGATCATTTCCAATCAACAATATGGCATCCACATATAATATTAGAAATGCTACAGAGCTCCCACTCACTTTCTTGTAAATACAGGCTTCTCCAAAAGTCTGTATAAAACCATATGCTTTAATCACACTATCAAAGCGTATATTCCAACTCCGAGAGGCTTGCACCAGTCC
This sequence comes from Aegilops bicornis, assembly GCA_021605145.1. Taxonomy (NCBI): domain Eukaryota; kingdom Viridiplantae; phylum Streptophyta; class Magnoliopsida; order Poales; family Poaceae; genus Aegilops; species Aegilops bicornis. Next base: position 699,986,602 of record CM038673.1, on the reverse strand, counting down.
ATAAATGGATCGCTGGAGCTTGCACACTTTGTCAGCACCTTTAGGATCGACAAAACCTTCTGGTTGCATCATATACAACTCTTCTTTAAGAAATCCATTAAGGATTGCAGTTTTGACATCCATTTGCCAAATTTCATAATCATAAAATGCGGCAATTGCTAACATGATTCGGACAGACTTAAGCATCGCTATGGGTGAGAAGGTCTCATCGTAGTCAACTCCTTGAACTTGTTGAAAACCTTTTGCAACAAGTCAAGCTTTGTAGACAGTAACATTACCGTTAGTGTCAGTCTTCTTCTTGAAGATCCATTTATTTTCTATGGCCTGCCAATCATCGGGCAAGTCAACCAAAGTCCATACTTTGTTCTCGTACATGGATCCCATCTCAGATATCATGGCCTCAAGCCATTTCGCGGAATCTGGGCTCATCATCGCTTCCTCATTGTTCATAGGTTCATCATGGTCTAGTAACATGACTTCCAGAACAGGATTACCATACCACTCTGGTGCGGACCGTACTCTGGTTGACCTACGAGGTTCGGTAGTAACTTGATTTGAAGTTTCATGATCATCATCATTAGCTTCCTCACTAATTGGTGTAGGCATCACTGAAACTGATTTCTGTGACGAACCATTTTCCAATTCGAGAGAAGGTACAACCACCTCATCAAGTTCTACTTTCCTCCCACTCACTTCTTTCGAGAGAAACTCCTTCTCTAGAAAGGATCAATTCTTGGCAACGAATGTCTTGCCTTCGGATTTATGATAGAAGGTGTACCCAACAGTTTCTTTGGGGTATCCTATGAAGACACACTTCTCCAATTTGGGTTCGAGCTTATCAGGATGAAGCTTTTTCACATAAGCATCGCAACCCCAAACTTTAAGAAACGACAGTTTAGGTTTCTTGCCAAACCACAATTCATATGGTGTCATCTCAACGGATTTAGATGGTGCCCTATTTAACGTGAATGCAGCCGTCTCTAAAGCATAACCCCAAAACGATAGTGGTAAACCGGTAAGAGACATCATAGATCGCACCATATCTATGAAGTACGGTCATGACGTTCGGACACACCATTACTCTGTGGTGTTCCAGGTGGTGTGAGTTGCGAAACTATTCCACATTGTTTCAAATGAAGACCAAACTTGTAACTCAAATATTCACCTCCGCGATCAGATCATAGAAATTTTATTTTCTTGTTACGATGATTTTCTACTTCACTCTGAAATTCTTTGAACTTTTCAAATGTTTCAGACTTATGTTTCATTAAGTAGATATACCCATATCTACTCAAATCATCTATGAAGGTCAGAAAATAACGATACCCGGCGCGAGCCTCAACACTCATCAAACCGCATACATCAGTATGTATTATTTCCAATAAGTCAGTTGCTCGCTCCATTGTTCCGGAAAACGGAGTCTTAGTCATCTTTCCCATGAGGCATGGTTCGCAAGCATCAAGTGATTCCGAAAGCCCATCTGTATGGAGTTTCTTCATGCGTTTACACCAATATGACCTAAACGGCAGTGCCACAAATAAGATGCACTAGCATTATTAACTTTGTGTATTTTGGCTTCAATACTATGAATATGTGTATCACTATGATCGAGATTCAATAAAAATAGACCACTCATCAAGGGTGCATGACCATAAAAGATATTACTCATATAAATAGAACAACCATTATTCTCTGATTTAAATGAATAACCATCTCGCGTCAAACAAGATCTAGATATAATGTTCATGCTCAACGCTGGCACCAAATAACAATTATTCAGGTCTAAAACTAATCCCAAAGGTACGGCGATCACATCAACCTTGGAACCATTTCCGACGCGCATCGTCACCTCGTCCTTAGCCAATCTTCGTTTAATCCGTAGCCCCTGTTTCGAGTTGCAAATATGAGCAACAGAACCAACATCAAACACCTAGGCACTACTACGAGCATTAGTAAGGTACACATCAATAACATGTATATCAAATATACCTTTCACTTGGCCATCCTTCTTATCCGCCAAATACTTGGGGCAGTTCCGCTTCCAGTGACCAGTCCCTTTGCAGTAGAAGCACTCAGTTTCAGGCTTAGGTCCAGACTTGGGATTCTTCCCGGGAGCGGCAACTTGCTTGCTATTCTTCTTGAAGTTCCCCTTCTTCCCTTTGCCCTTTTTTTTAAACTAGTGGTCTTATTAACCATCAACACTTGATGCTCCTTCTTGATTTCTACCTCCGCAGCCTTAAGCATTGCGAAGAGTTCGGGAATTGTCTTTTCCATCCCTTGCATATTATAGTTTGTCACCAAGCCTTTATACCTTGGTGGCAGTAATTGAAGAACTCTGTCAATAACACTATCATCCGGAATATTAACTCCCAGCTGAGTCAAGTGTAGAACTGCTCTCCTCCATCTTGCAGCTATAGAACTTGTTGGAGACTTCATATCTCTCAACTCAGGCATTTGCTTGAAATATCAACTTCAACTCTTGGAACATCTCATATGCCCCATGACGTTCAAAACATCTTTGAAGTCCCGATTCTAAGCCGTAAAGCATGGCACACTAAACTATCGAGTAGTCATCAGCTTTAGCTTGCCAGATGTTCATAACGTCCGGAGTTTCTCCTGCAGCAGGCCTTGCACCTAGCGGTGCTCCCAGGACGTAATTCTTCTGTGCAGCAATGAGGATAATCCGTAAGTTAGGGACCCAGTCCGTGTAGTTGCTACCATCATCTTTCAACTTAGCTTTCTCTAGGAACGCATTAAAATTCAAGGGAACGGTAGCACGGGCCATTGATCTACAACAACATAGATATGCAAAAACTATCAGGACTAAGTTCATGATAAATTTAAGTTTAATTAATCATATTACTAAAGAACTCCCATTTAGATAGACATCCCTCTAGTCATCTAAATTATCACATGATCCATATCAAATAAACCATGTCCGATCATCACGTGAGATGGAGTAGTTTTCAATGGTGAACATCTCTATGTTGATCATATCTACTATATGGTTCACGTTTGACCTTTCGGTCTCAGTATTTCGAGGCCATATCTGGATATGCTAGGCTCGTCAAGTTTAACCCGAGTATTCCGCATGTGCAAAATTGTCTTGCACCCGTTGTATGTGAACGTAGAGCTTATCACACCCGATCATCATGTGGTGTCTCGGCACGATGAACTGTCGCAACGGTGCATACTCAGGGAGAACACTTATACCTTGAAATTTGGTGAGGGATCATCTTATAATGCTACCCTCGTACTAAGCAAAATAAGATGCATAAAAGATAAACATCACATGCAATCAAAATATGTGACATGATATGGCCATCATCATCTTGTGCCTTTGATCTCCATCTCCAAAGCACCGTCATGATCTCCATCGTCACCGGCTTGACACCTTGATCTCCATCGTAGCATCGTTGTCGTCTCGCACACTATTTCTTCTACAACTATCGCTGCCGCATAGTGATAAAGTAAAGCAATTACATGGCGATTGCATTTCATACAATAAAGCCACAACCATAAGGCTCCTGCGAGTTGCCGATAACTTTTACAAAACATGATCATCTCACACAATAGCTTATATCACATCATGTCTTGACCATATCACATCACAACATGCCCTGCAGAAACAAGTTAGACATCCTCTACTTTGTTGTTGCAAGTTTTACGTGGCTGCTACGGGCTTCTGGCAAGAGCCGTTCTTACCTACGCATCAAAACCACAACGATTTTTCGTCAAGTGTGTTGTTTTAACCTTCAACAAGGACTGGCCGTAGTCAAATTCGATTCAACTAAAGTTGGAGAACAGACATCCGCCAGCCACCTTTATGCAAAACAAGTTGCATGTCCGTCGGTGGAACCGGTCTCATGAACGTGGTCATCTAAGGTTGGTCCGGACCGCTTCATCCAACAATATCGGCGAATCAAAATGAGACGTTGGTGGTAAGCAGTATGACTATTATCGCCTGAGGGAGTCCTGGATTAGGGGGTCTCCGGACAGCCGGACTATATCCTTTGGCCGGACTGTTGGACTATGAAGACACAAGATTGAAGACTTCATCCCGTGTCCGGATGGGACTCTCCTTGGCGTGGAAGGCAAGCTTAGCAATACGGATATGTAGATCTCCTCCCTTGTAACCGACTCTGTGTAACCCTAGCCCCCTCTGGTGTCAATATAAACAGGAGGGTTTAGTTCGTAGGACAACAACAATCATACCATAGGCTAGCTTCTAGGGTTTAGCCTCTACGATCTCGTGGTAGATCAACTCTTGTAATACTCATATAATCAAGATCAATCAAGCAGGAAGTAGGGTATTACCTCCATCGAGAGGGCCCGAACCTGGGTAAACATCATGTCCCCCGCTTCCTGTTACCATCCGCCTTAGACGCACAGTTCGAGACCCCCTACCCGAGATCCGCAGGTTTTGACACCGACATTGGTGCTTTATTGAGAGTTCCACTGTGCCATCATCGTAAGGAAGGATGGCTCGTCTCGTTGTCAGGGACAACATCACCTCTGGGGGAGCCCTGGCTGTAGGCCAAACTCTCTGACTAGGCGGCTTCGTCATGACCGCCCGTTCGGCCGCTGCGCCGACGATGACTTCTCGGGTCATCGAAAACAACCTCCACATCAGCTCGGAGCTTACCGAGCGGATGAACCCAATGGAGCTCTCCTCTTTGAACGAGCTCTTGGATCGAATCACCGCTTTGGGACTCGCTATGGACTATGATCGGATTGGGCTTAAACCGGACCAAAGGGAGATTAACTCTCCGTCGGTCACCCATCAGATAGCGGTGGTGGAGGAGCAATGCGGCGATTCTTCCTCTATCTTGAGGACAAGCTACGTCCGGATTCCCGATCTCTCCGAGCCGGATAACTGTCTACGGGAGGACATCGCCCAAACCCTGAACCTAGAATCAGGCAACAGGCCAGACCCACTAGGCAAAAAACCGGAGCCCGAACTTCCAAGATCGGAAACTCCTCCTCCCCTGGGTCTCAAACCGGGTCAAGGTCCGGACTTAAATCCACCCACCCACCCATATATAAACGATCTTTCCCACATTAGGCAAGAGCCCTGTGGAGACAAAGACATCAAGATTGGGCGATTCCTCCTTGTAATGAACAAGATCAAGGACTGTCGCGAGGAAGACGCAATTTCATTCTTTTGCAATAATTGCACGGACAAGGGAATCCTCAACGCCATAAGTCGCTGTGACATAACACGCTTCACAGACTTGGCGGCCATAGTACGGAAGTACTGTGCAATGGAAAGCGCCTGGAAAACCCAAACAAAATTTTGGGATAATCCGGCTCTGACAAAGCCCCCAGTCCGAATTAAAAGGGTGCACTCTCATAAGTCGCCCAACTCAATTACAAAGAAGCAAAAGCCCACTACAGGGTGTGGAACCATATTGGAGGGATGGCTTAACGGGCCCTGCAAAATTCACAGTACAGCGGATACCATACCAACACACAGCCTTAGAGCATGTTGGGTACTCCGGCAGGTGGCCAAGAGCTGTGAGGATCTCCTCATTTAAAACACCACAGAGCACCATCCCGTGGATAACAATACAGTATTGAAAGTCTTCGAGACTTTTGCCTCAAATAATAGGCGTAAGCGAGCACTCCGCAGCCTTGCCGAAGTCTGCCACGTGGCAGCAATAAATCCATGGAGCGACACCGCTATCACCTTCAATGCCAGTGACGAACCGAAATTCCGAACAGCCCGAGCACCAGCCGCCTTGGTCCTCAGTCCAATTGTGGACGACTTTCGTCTTACTAAAGTACTCATGGACTGCGGCAACGGATTAAACCTCATTTCTGAGGAGACTCTTCAGAAAATGGAAATAGACAGAAACCGCATTGAGCAAAGCAGCACGACCTTTAGAGGAGTCATCCCCAGTTGGGAGGCACGTTGCCCTGGGAAAATCACACTAGATGTGGTATTCGGTACTCCGGAGAATTACAGGTCCGAAGAAATTACATTCCAAGTGGCCCCGTTCAGTAGCGGATACCACGCCCTTCCAGGGCGGGAGGCATTCACGATCTTCCAAGCCATACCCCATTACGGGTACACGAAGCTCAAAATGCCCGGGCCCAATGGAATCATCACTCTAGCTAGTGATCCGGACACAACACTCCACGCTGAAAACAAAACAGCCGCACTGGCCCTCGAGGCATTATCCGAAGCCCTCGCGGTGGAGGAATTAACTGCGCTGCGCTCCAAAGTAGACAGGGACGACGTGATACTAGACAAAAGATCCAAGTCCACCTCTTTTAGACCAGCGGATGAAATAGTCAAATTCCAAGTCCACCCAACGGACCCTACAAAAACAGCATCCATCGAGTACGCTTAAACCTCAACAGTAGACGCCGCACTACGGGTGTTCCTGCGCGAGAATTGGGACATATTCGCCTGACATCCTTCAGACATACCAGGAATCCCACGCAGGCTGGCCGAGCATAGCCTTAACATTCTAAAGGGATTTAAGCCGATCAAGCAGGCTCTTCGGCGTTTCTCTGAACCTAAGCGACAAGCCATGGGAGAGGAGCTAGCCAAGTTACTGGAGGCCGGATTCATTAGAGAAATAAAACATCCGGACTGGCTAGCAAACCTGGTGATGGTACCAAAGAAGGATAAATCCCGGCGCCTATGTGTCGATTTCAAGGACCTTAACAAGGCTTACCCCAAGGATCCCTTCCCCCTCCCCCGCATCGATCAAATTATCGACGCTACTGCGGGACACGACTCACTGTGTTTCCTCGACGCATACTCTGGTTACCACCAAATTAAGATGGCGGAGTCTGATCAAGCCGCAACGGCATTTATTACTCCATACGGCCCCTTCTGTTTCAACACAATGCCCTTCGGGCTCAAAAACGCTGGCGCGACGTATCAACGCATGATTCAGACATGTTTGGAAAAACAGATCGACAAAACAGTGGAGGTATACATAGACGACGTGGTCGTTAAAACCAGACACGTCGAATCCTTAATAGAAGACTTGAGGCTCATGTTCGACAATCTCCGAACATACGACATCAAGCTCAATCCGGAAAAATGTGTTTTCGGCGTTCCCGCCGGAAAACTCCTGGGCTTCATCGTCTCCAGCAGAGGAATTGAAGCAAATCCGGCTAAAATCCGAGCTCTGTCACAGTTGGCTATCCCAACTGACCTCAAGCAAATCCAGAAGTTAACTGGATGTGTGGCGGCCTTAAGCCGCTTTATCTCCTGATTAGGAGAAAAGGCACTACCCCTTTATCGCCTCCTTCGGCGCACCGAACACTTCGAGTGGACAGACGCAGCCACGGCCGGATTGGAAGAAATAAAAGCCATCCTGGCCACCAACCCAATCTTGGCCGCGCCAAATGTCGGTGAACCAATGCTGTTATATATAGCGGCAACTCACCAAGTTGTAAGCGCAGTGCTCGTCGTCGAACGAGAGACGGACGGACATAAATTCCCACTTCAAAAGCCGGTATATTATGTATCCACTGTCCTCACTCCATGCAAATCACGGTACCCACATTATCAAAAGATAGCATACACGGTATTTATGGCATCCCGGAAATTACGACACTACTTTCAAGAGTGTTCAATTACGGTGGCCTCGGAAGTACCACTCAACGACATAATAAACAACCGCGATGCCACGGGCCAGATTGCCAAATGGGCTATCGAGCTCCTCCCGTTCGACATAACATATAGACCATGGCGAGCCATTAAGTCACAAGTACTGGCCGATTTTGTCGCCGAATGGACAGAAGCCGAACTCCCTAAAGAGTACGGCGCGTACTCCAATTGGATCATGCACTTCGACGGCTCTAAAATGCTAGATGGTCTGGGGGCTGGCGTCGTCCTAACGTCCCCCACCGGAGATACAGTCCAATACGTACTCCAAATACTATACATAGACTCCAACAACGCAGCCGAATACGAGGCCCTGTTACATGGTCTTCGGATGGCAGTTTCCATGGGCATTCGACGTCTGGAGGTGCGTGGGGACTCGAACCTCGCAATATCTCAAATAAATGGAGACTTCGACGCCAAGGATCCGAAAATGGCGGCTTATCGCAACGCCGTCCTCAAAATGTCAGCTCGGTTCGAGGGGCTTGAATTCCACCATGTGGCTCGAGAAAACAATCAGGTGGCGATATCCTCGCCCGTATCGGCGCTAAGCGTGACCCTGTCCCACCTAACATCTTCTTGGAAAGGCTGTTTAAGCCATCCCTGTTATGGGAAGGGGACACCGGTAACAATAGTCTGGACCCGGCCACAACACCAGATACCGAACACTCTGACACAATCAGAGGCTCTGCCACCGAAATAACACCTTCAGCCCACGTGATAATGGCCGTCATCGCCCCACGGATAGAACCATTCCTGGTCAACCTAACCAGGCAGGATCTACCCGAGGACCAAAATGAGGCACGCTGCATAGTGCGGCGATCTAAAGACTACAAGGTCCACGAGGGGGAGCTTTATAAGAAAAGCACTACCAGAGTCCTTCAAAGGTGCATCTCCGAAGAGGAAGGGCGGAAGCTTTTGGCAGAAATCCATGCTGGACTCGGCGGCCACCACGCCGCAGCCCGGGCCCTTGTAAGCAAGGTCTTCCATACAGGTTTCTATTGGCCGACGGCCCGGGCAAATGCACAGGATCTGGTCCAACGTTGCGTCAGTTGCCAGCTTTTTGGAAACCAAAGCCATATGCCGCCTACCGCTCTCCAAACAATCCCCATTACTTGGCCCTTTGTGGTCTGGGGGCTTGATATGGTCAGACCCCTCAAAGGGGGAACCCATAAGAAAAAATACTTACTGGTCATGGTGGATACATTCACCAAATGGATAGAAGCCAAACCCGTTAAAACGGATGAATCCGGACTGGTGATAGACTTCATATCTGTGGTTGTACACCGTTATGGCATCCCCCACAGCATCATCACTGACAACGGCATGAACTTTACAGCTGACGAGGTAAAACTTTGGTGCAGCAACATGGGCATCAAGCTTGATTATGCTTCTATCTATCACCCACAAACTAACGGTCAAGTCGAGTGAGCAAATGGTCTTATCATGAGTGGCATCAAACCCAGATTAGTGCGGTCCTTAAAGGAGTCAAACACGCACTGGGTAGAGGAGCTCGACTCCGTACTATGGGGGCTGCGTACCACGCCGAATCGCACTACCGGATACACACCATTTTTCATGGTGTACGGCGCAGAGGCGGTTCTGCCCTACGACATAATTCATGACTCACCTCGAGTGCGCATGTACGAAGAAAAGGAGGCCGAGCTCGATCGGCAGGACAGTTTGGACGCCCTGGAGGAGGAGCGTGACGTGGCAAAAGCCCTTTCCGCATTCTATCAGCAATAGGCTCGAAGGTATCAAAGCAGTGAAGTACGGGCCAAAACCTATAACGTTGGAGAACTAGTTCTACGCCTGCCGGAGAAGAAAAAGAACAAGCTCAAGCCCAAATGGGAAGGTCCCTTTATTATTGACCAGGTTCTGACCGGTGGAGCGTACCGTCTGCGGGATGCATCGGACAATCGACTCGAGCCAAACCCATGGAACGCAGCCAGACTCCAAAGATTCTACGCCTAGTGCGGACTCTATGTTCGTCTCCTTACCCCCGTTCATTTTTTGCATATCCATTATCTGTCTTTTCTCTCTTTCTTTCTTCTTTTTCCTTCTCCTCAAGGCCTTAAAAGGCTAACTTGTGTCTTGACTACACAATCTTGACGCGCTAACCGCGCTCATTATACCTGGGGGCTTCTTATACAGAAGTTTAATATAACTATTTTTCTGGGCTTTATGCCCCACACATGTGTTATTCTTCCACATGTACCTTTTTTCGCCATTATATGCATCGATATGACTTAAGTTTTGGCCAAGCTGGGTTGCCTGGCTCTTGTGTTTATGCCCTACGTTCCCGTTAATTAGGCTAGGGCATAAGGGGAAGCATCTCTGCGATTATTCTTGCCGTGTCGGCCGGATGTGTACCTCGGTGGGTGAAGCCGAAAGCTAGTGTTCTTAAGGGAATATTCGGTCGGTGAACAAAAGATGACTTTTCTTTATTTTTGATACACGCCCCCAGATGTTTATAGCCTGCGTCTCTTTTCACGGTTCGGACATGCACATTACGGCATGCGTACCCAGGGAAAGGAACCCTTAACGAAACTATTCTCCCTGGAAGATGTTTCTTACTATCCATGTAATATAACATAGCTAGTTGGGTACTTGTCTATTCAAGCACTTATGACCCCTATGCCTGGTTTCCACGCATACCCCGGTTTTTACATAACCAAGCGGGTATTCGGATACACTCCGGACTATCGGGTCCAGAGGTCGAAGCGAAAAGGTCCGCCATGACAAACGATTTACAATCCGGCTAGGGACATTATATATGTCACTTAAATTACGATCACTTAGGTGACTAAATTCTTCTTCTATACCATCCAATAGGCTGTCTAGCCTACAATCCTGTTAGGAATACTTTGCGGCTAATTCTACTTGGTCATACACCAAGCGGCGAGGATCTCTTTCCCATCGGGCCCCACAGGTCCGACTTCGACCATGTGGTTTGGGTCAGCTTTGGTATATCGCGTCTTCACCATGGCCCAGGCTTCCCTTGCACCTTGTCGGCAGGATGATATCTTCCATAATCAGAAGCGCCACCGCGCTCCCTTGAGCTTCTCTATAAGCTTCCCCATGCCTCCTGGCGGGGAGGCGGATGGCCACAAGGCTTGGGCAATACCCTGCATCACCTGCCGAACATGTTCGTGCAGTTGTGAGAGCTCTGGTAGAAGATCACCCGCAGACCCGGGCATCTCCTCCGCAGGACGGCCCGTCAGCATACTTGCAGACATAACTCTGTTAGCCGGCTTCTTCGCCGAGCTCTTTCAAAAGTTCGTTCAAGCACTTACTGAAAATGCCGCGTCGAAGCCGCTTATTCTCCTTCACGGAGTCCTCAAGCTGGGCTCGAACATCTTTCAGTTCCACGCCCAGCTGGATATTGGCGTCTTGGAGATCATTTTTCTCTGCACGACCAGCGTAGCACGCCGCCAGACATTTAGCTGTCGATTAGCATGCTGCGCATCCCCTGGCACGGCCTCCGGATTCACTCCGGAGTCATCTGCAACATCTATTGTTAGATTTGCATGCATGCCGCATATTATCTGGTACCTGTCATTCTTTATAATGGAAACAAGTGTTACCAGAGGGGCCTTCTCGGACTCCTTCAACGCGGCAACCGCGGCCCGTAGCTGGGCTTTGCACTCTTCCCACTCTTGAGACAATTGGGTATTCTTCTCTGTAAGAACCTGCACAAATAATGATCCATAAATCAGTTGTGTCAACTATTTCAAGTCTCAGGGGCTACTGATACATATAATCATCAGATTTTATTACCCGTATATCCTTTACATACTGGTCCGTGGCTCTGGCAAGACCATTTTGAGCAGCACGGATGTGCGTCTCTGAGTTGAAGGCATCAAACGCCTCTTGGGAGAAACAAGCGTCGAGTAATGCGGCCGGCGGCCTTTGTGATTCATGGCGCTCTCCACTTGAATTTGTAGTGGATAGTTTATCTGCATCCTACATGGGAGGAGCATCCGGCGTTTGCCCCGTGTTAGCTTCCGCCTCTATGTCCGGCCCTGGAGCCCGACTGGTGGAGGCGTGATCGGCAACCTCTCCGGATATAGTCCGGCGAGCGTTTTTCCTACTAGGAAACATGGACGTTATTATATTTTAAAAGACGACAACCACGGAGCGAGGTTCTGTATCATACCTCTGCGACGACGTCTCGGTCCTGACCGCCTTCCTTTTTAGCCTACCCGGCTTGGTGCCTTGTTGGCGAGTCACTGCGGGTTCGGCATGGCGTCCCGAGGGCCTTCCCTGTAAAACACCATATGTGTACGGTAGGTGAAGTGCATAAAAGGGGATCCTTCTCGGAAGTTGGGACTCCGGTTTTCCTTACATGCGATGCAAGGAGTAGCCCCGGATAGTTGGCTATGATGGCCACCATGGCATCAACCCAACTCAATTGATAGCATGTTGCCACCTCTTGAGCACCGCGTTGGATTTCCTTGAAGAGGAAAGGATGATGCAGCAAAGTAGCGTAAGTATTTCCCTCAGTTTTTGAGAACCAAGGTATCAATCCAGTAGGAGGCTACGCGCGAGTCCCTCGCACCTGCAAAATACAAATAACCCCTCGCAACCAACGCGATAAGGGGTTGTCAATCCCTTCACGGTTACTTACGAGAGTGAGATCTGATAGATATGATAGGATAATATTTTTGGTATTTTTGTGATAAAGATGCAAAGTAAAATAAAAGCAAAGTAAAAAAACAAAGGAAATAACAAAGTGTTGGAAGATTAATATGATGAAGATAGACCCGGGGGCCATAGGTTTCACTAGTGGCTTCTCTCAAGAGCATAAGTATTTTACGGTGGGTGGACGAATTACTGTTGAGCAATTGACGGAATTAAGTATAGTTATGAGAATATCTAGGTATGATCATGTATATAGGCATCATGTCCGAGACAAGTAGACTGACTCCTGCCTGCATCTACTACTATTACTCCACTCATCGACCGTTATCCAGCATGCATCTAGAGTATTAAGTTCAAGAAAATAGAGTAACGCCTTAAGCAAGATGACATGATGTAGAGGGATATATTCATGCATATGATAGAAACCCCATCTTGTTATCCTCGATGGCAACTATACAATACGTGCCTTGCTGCCCCTCATCTTTGGGAAAGGACACATAAAGATTGAACCCAAAGCTAAGCACTTCTCCCATTGCAAGAAAAACCAATCTAGTAGGCCAAACTAAACTAATAATTCGAAGAGACTTGCAAAGATAACAAATCATACATAAAAGAATTCAGAGAAGATTCAAATATTGTTCATAGATAATCTTGATCATAAACACAAAATCCATCGATCTCAACAAACACACTGCAAAAAGAAGATTACATCAAATAGATCTCCACGAGAGTGGGGGAGAACATTGTATTGAGATCCAAAAAGAGAGAAGAAGCAATCTAGCTACTAACTATGGACCCGAAGGTCTGAAGTAAACTACTCACACTTCATCGGAGAGGCTATTGTGTTGATGTAGAAGCCCTCCATGATGGGTTCCCCTTCTGCCGGAGCTCCGGAACAGGCCCCAAGAAGGGATCTCGTGGGTACAAAAGGTTGCGGCGGTGGAATTAGGTTTTCGGTTCCGTATATGATCGTTTGGGGGTACGTAGGTATATATAGGAGGAAGGAGTACATCGGTGGAGCAACAGGGGCCCACGAGGGTGGAGGGCGCGGCATACAGGCGCCCCCTACCTCGTGCCTTCCTCCTTTCTTTCTTGACGTAGGGTCCAAGTCTCTGGATCATGTTCGGTGAGAAAATCACGTTCGAAGGTTTCATTCCGTTTGGACTCCGTTTGATATTCCTTTTCTTGAAACTACGAAATAGGCAAAAACAACAATTACAGGCTGCGCCTCCGGTTAATAGGTTAGTCCCAAAAATAATATAAAAGTGAATAATAAAGCCCATTAATGTCCAAAACAGTAGATAATATAGCATGGAGCAATCAAAAATTATAGATACGTTGGAGACGTATCACGCATCCCCAAGCTTAATTCCTGCTCGTCCTCGAGTAGGTAAATGATAAAAATATAATTTTGATGCAGAGTGCTACTTGGCATAATTTTAATGTAATTCTTCTTAATTGTGGTATGAATATTCAGATCCGAAAGATTCAAGACAAAAGTTTAATATTGACATAAAAATAATAATAGTTCAAGCATACTAACAAAGCAATAATGTCTTCTCAAAATAACATGGCCAAAGAAAGTTATCCCTACAAAATCATATAGTCTGGCTATGCTCTATCTTCACCACACAAAGAATTTAAATCATGCACAACCCCGATGACAAGCCAAGCAATTGTTTCATACTTTTGACATTCTCAAAACTTTTCAATCTTCACGCAATACGTGAGCGTGAGCCATGCATATAGCACTATATGTGGAATAGAATGGTGGTTGTGGAGAAGACAAAAAGGGAGAAGATAGTCCCACATCAACTAGGCGTATCAACGGGCTATGGAGATGCCCATCAATAGATATCAATGTGAGTGAGTAGCGATTGCCATGCAACGGATGCACTAGAGCTATAAGTATATTAAAGCTCAAAAAAATAAACTAAGTGGGTGTGCATCCAACTCGCTTGCTCACGAAGACCTAGGGCATTTTGAGGAAGCCCATCATTGGAATATACAAGCCAGGTTCTAAAAAAATTCCCACTAATATATGAAAGTGACAAAATGAGAGACTCTCTATCATGAAGATCATGGTGCTACTTTGAAGCACAAGTGTGGTAAAAGGATAGTAACATTGTCCCTTCTCTCTTTTTCTCTCATTTTTGGGGGCCTTTTCTCTTTTTTTTATGGCCTCTTTTTTTTATTTTTATTTTTCGTCCGGAGTCTCATCCCGACTTATGGGGGAATCATAGTCTCCATCATCCTTTCCTCACTTGGGACAATGTTCTAAAAATGAAGATCATCACACTTTTATTTTCTTACAACTCAACAATTACAACTCGGTACTTAGAATAAAATATGACTCTATATGAATGCCTCGTGATGTAAGGGATATGCAATGAATCAAGAGTGACATGTATGAAAGAATTATGAATGGTGGCTTTGCCACAAATACGATGTCAACTACATGATCATGCTAAGCAATATGACAATGATGGAGTGTGTCATAATAAATGGAACGGTGGAAAGTTGCATGGCAATATATCTCGGAATGGCTATGGAGATGCCATGATAGGTAGGTATGGTGGCTGTTTTGAGGAAGGTATATGGTGGGTGTATGATACCGGCGAAAAGTGCGCGGTATTAGAGAGGCTAGCAATGGTGGAAGAAGAAGTGCGTATAATCCATGGACTCAACATTAGTCATAAAGAACTCATATACTTATTGCAAAAATCTACAAGTTATCAAAGCAAAGTATTACGCGCATGCTCCCAATGGGGATAGATTGGTAGGAAAAGACCATCGCCGTCCCGACCGCCACTCATAAGGAAGACAATCAATAAATAAATCATGCTCCGACTTCATCACATAACGGTTCACCGTACGTGCATGCTACGGGAATCACAAACTTTAACACAAGTATTTATCAAATTCACAACTACTCAACTAGCATGACTCTAATATCACCATCTTCATATCTCAAAACAATTATCAAGCATGAAGCTTCTCATAGTATTCAACGCACTCATAAGAAAGTTTTTACTATTCTTGAATACCTAGCATATTAAGATTATTTAAGCAAATTACCATGCTATTTAAGACTCTCAAAATAATCTAAGTGAAGCATGAGAGATCAATAGTTTCTATAAAACAAATCCACCACCGTGCTCTAAAAGATATAAGTGGAGCACATGAGCAAAACTATATAGCTCAAAAGATATAAGTGAAGCACAAAGAGTATTCTAATAATTTCCAAATCATGTATGGATCCCTCAAAAGGTGTGTACATCAAGGATGATTGTGGTAAACTAAAAAGCAAAGACTCAAATCATACAAGACACTCCAAGCAAAACACATATCATGTGGTGAATAAAAATATAGCTCCAAGTAAAGTTACCGATGGAAGTAGACGAAAGAGGGGATGCCTTCCGGGGCATCCCCAAGCTTTGGATTTTTGGTGTCGTTAGATTATCTTGGGGGTGCCATGGTCATCCCCAAGCTTAGGCTCTTGCCACTCCTTGTTCCATAATCCATCAAAAGATTTCATCCAAAACTTGAAAACTTCACAACACAAAACTCAACAGAAATCTCATGAGCTCCGTTAGCGAAAGAAAACAAAAGACCACTTCAAGGTACTGTAATGAACTCATTCTTTATATATGTTGGTGTTAAACCTACTGTATTCCAACTTTTCTATGGATTATAAACTATGTTACTAGCCATAGATTCATCAAAATAAGCAAACAACACACGAAAAACAGAATCTGTCAAAAACAGAACTGTCTGTAGTAATCTGTAACTAACGCAAACTTCTGGAACTCCAACAAATTAGCAAAAATAGGAAGACCTAGGAAATTTGTATATTGATAAGCAGCAATTGGAATCACTATTTTATCACGTTCTGGTGATTTTTAACAATTGTTTTCGTGAACAGAAAGTTTTTGGAAATTACAGCATGATCAAATAACTATCATCCAAGAAGATCCTATTGGTTTAACTTGGCACAAAAACTAATTAAAACATAAAAACACATCTAACCAGAGGCTAGAAAAAATATTTATTTAATAATAGCAAGGAAAAATATTGGGTTGTCTCCCAACAAGCGCTTTTCTTTAAAGCCTTTTAGCTAGGCATTGATAATTTTAATGATGCTCACATGAAAGACAAGAATTGAAGCACAAAGAGGGCATCATAAAACATGTGACCAACAAATCTAAGTCTAACATACTTCCTATGCATAGGCATCTTATAGAAAAACAAATAATCATAGCAAGCAAAAACTAGCATATGCAAGGAAGCGGAAAGGAACAATAGCAATCTCAACATAACGAGAGGTAATTTAGTAACATGAAAATTTCTATAACCATATTTTCCTCTCTCATAATAATTACATGTAGGATCACAAGAAAATTCAACAATATAGCTATCACATAACATATTCTCAACACGATCCACATGCATGCGAAGTTGACACTCTTCCAAAATAGTGGGATTATCATTAACTAAAGTCATGATTTCTCCAAGCCCACTTTTATCAAAAATTTCATAAGATTGAATATTATCCAAATATGTGGGATCTAAAGTTGACACTCTTCCAAACCCATTTTCAATATTATTGCAAACACTATTATCAATCTTATATTCATCATGGGGATTAAATAAATTTTCAAGATCATAAGAAAATCTCCCCAATCATGATTATTGCAACATGTAGTGGACATAGCAAAACTAGCATCCCCAAGCTTAGGGTTTTGCATATTATTAGCATAATTTACATAAATAGAATTTATAATAAAATCATTGCAATCATGCTTTTTATTCAAAGATCTATCGTGAATCACTTCATAAAGCACTTCATCACAATTTTCAGATTCACAGATTTCAAGCAAAACCTTATAAAGATAATCTATAGTGCATCCAAATCACTAGGAATTGGTTCATCATAATTGGATCCCTTAAAAATATTGGCAAGCGGATGAGGATCCATAGATATTAGCTTCTTTGTTTAGGAATAAATACTCAACTATTTCAACCAAATGAGCAAACGAGCCAAGTAAGAGATCAAGGAAAACGAAAAGACGAACGGAAAAGAGAGGGTGAATAAAACAGCAAGGGTGAAGTGGGGGGAGAGGAAAACGAGAGGCAAATGGCAAATAATGTAATGTGGGAGATAAGGGATTGTGATAGGTACTTGGTATGTTGACTTTTGCGTAGACTCCCCGGCAACGGCGCCAGAAATTCTTCTTGCTACCTCTTGAGCACCGCGTTGTATTTCCTTGAAAAGGAAAGGATGATGCAGCAAAGTAGCATAAGTATTTCCCTCAGTTTTTGAGAACCAAGCTATCAATCCAGTAGGAGGCTACGTGCGAGTCCCTCACACCTGCACAATACAAATAACTCCTCGCAACCAACGCGATAAGGGGTTGGCAATCCCTTCACGGTTACTTACGAGAGTGAGATCTGATAGATATGATAGGATAATGTTTTTGGTATTTTGGTGATAAAGATGCAAAGTAAAATAAAAGCAAAGGAAATAATAAAGTGTTGGAAGATTAATATGATGAAGATAGACCCGGGGGCCATAGGTTTCACTAGTGACTTCTCTCAAGAGCATAAGTATTTTACGGTGGGTGAACGAATTACTGTTGAGCAATTGACAGAATTGAGCATAGTTATGAGAATATCTAGGTATGATCATGTATATAGGCATCACGTCCAGGACAAGTAGACCGACTCCTGCCTTCATCTACTACTATTACTCCACTCATCGACCGCTATCCAGCATGCATCTAGAGTATTAAGTTCAAGAAAATAGAGTAATGCCTTAAGCAAGATGACATGATGTAGAGGGATAAATTCATGCAATATGATAGAAACCCCATCTTGTTATCCTCGATGGCAACAATACTATACGTGCCTTGCTGCCCCTCATCCTTTGGGAAAGGACACATAAGATTGAACCCAAAGCTAAGCACTTCTCCCATTGCAAGAAAAACCAATCTAGTAGGCCAAACCAAACTGATAATTCGAAGAGACCTGCAAAGATAACCAATCATGCATAAAAGAATTCAGAGAAGATTCAAATATTGTTCATAGATAATCTTGATCATAAACCCACAATTCATCGGTCTCAACAAACACACCACAAAAAGAAGATTACATCGAATAGATCTCCATGAGAGAGGGGGAGAACATTGTATTGAGATCCAAAAAGAGAGAAGAAGCCATCTAGATACTAACTATGGACCCGAAGGTCTGATGTAAACAACTCACACTTCATCGGTGAGGCTATGGTGTCGATGTAGAAGCCCTCTGTGATGGGTTCCTCCTCCGGTGGAGCTCCGGAACAGGCCCCAAGATGGGATCTCGTGGGTACAGAAGGTTGCGGCGGTGGAATTAGGTTTTCAGCTTCGCATCTGATCGTTTGGGGGTACGTAGGTATATATATAGGAGGAAGGAGTACGTCGGTGGAGCAACAGGGGGGCCCACGAGGGTGGAGGCACGCATACAGGGGGCACGCCCCCTACCTCGTGCCTTCCTCCTTTCTTTCTTGACGAGGGTCCAAGTCTCTGGATCATGTTCGGTGAGAAAATCACGTTCGAAGGTTTCATTCCGTTTGGACTCTGTTTGATATTCCTTTTCTTCGAAACTCTGAAATAGGCAAAAAACAGCAATTCTGGGCTGCGCCTCCGGTTAATAGGTTAGTCCCAAAAATAATATAAAAGTGAATAATAAAGCCCATTAATGTCCAAAACAGTAGATAATATAGCATGGAGCAATCAAAAATTATAGATACGTTGGAGACGTATCACGCATCCCCAAGCTTAATTCCTGCTCGTCCTCGAGTAGGTAAATGATAAAAATATTATTTTTGATGCGGAGTGCTACTTGGCATAATATTAATGCAATTCTTCTTAATTGTGGTATGAATATTTAGATCCGAAAGATTCAAGACAAAAGTTTAATATTGACATAAAAATAATAATAGTTCAAGCATACTAACAAAGCAATTATGTCTTCTCAAAATAACATGGCCAAAGAAAGTTATCCCTACAAAATCATATAGTCTGGCTATGCTCTATCTTCACCACACAAAGTATTTCAATCATGCACAACCCCGATGACAAGCCAAGCAATTGTTTCATACTTTTGACATTCTCAAAACTTTTTCAATCTTCACGCAATACATGGCGTGAGCCATGGATATAGCACTATATGTGGAATAGAATGGTGGTTGTGGAGAAGACAAAAGGAGAAGATAGTCCCACATCAACTAGGCGTATCAACGGGCTATGGAGATGCCCATCAATAGATATCAATGTGAGTGAGTAGGGATTGCCATGCAACGGATGCACTAGAGCTATAAGTATATGAAAGCTCAACAAAATAAACTAAGTGGGTGTGCATCCAACTCGCTTGCTCACGAAGACCTAGGGCATTTTGAGGAAGCCCATCATTGGAATATACAAGCCAAGTTCTAAAAAAACTCCCACTAATATATGAAAGTGACAAAATGAGAGACTCTCTATCATGAAGATCATGGTGCTACTTTGAAGCACAAGTGTGGTAAAAGGATAGTAACATTGTCCCTTCTCTCTTTTTCTCTCATTTTTTTGGGGCCTTTTCTCTTTTTTTAGGGCCTCTTTTTTTATTTTATTTTTATTTTTCGTCCGGAGTCTCATCCCGACTTATGGGGGAATCATAGTCTCCATCATCATTTCCTCACTTGGGACAATGCTCTAAAAATGAAGATCATCACACTTTTATTTTCTTACAACTCAACAATTACAACTCGATACTTAGAACAAAATATGACTCTACATGAATGCCTCGTGATGTGCGGGATATGCAATGAATCAAGAGTGACATGTATGAAAGAATTATGAACGGTGGCTTTGCCACAAATACGATGTCAACTACATGATCATGCTAAGCAATATGACAATGATGGAGTGTGTCATAATAAACGGAACGGTGGAAAGTTGCATGGCAATATATCTCGAAATGGCTATGGAGATGCCATGATGGGTAGGTATGGTGGCTGTTTTGAGGAAGGTATATGGTGGGTGTATGATACCGGCGAAAAGTGCGCGGTATTAGAGAGGCTAGCAATGGTGGAAGAAGGAGAAGTGCGTATAATCCATGGACTCAACATTAGTCATAAAGAACTCATATACTTATTGCAAAAATCTACAAGTTATCAAAGCAAAGTATTACGCGCATGCTCCCAATGGGGATAGATTGGTAGGAAAAGACCATCGCCCGTCCCCGACCGCCACTCATAAGGAAGACAATCAATAAATAAATCATGCTCCGATTTCATCACATAACGGTTCACCGTACGTGCATGCTACGGGAATCACAAACTTCAACACAAGTATTTATCAAATTCACAACTACTCAACTAACATGACTCTAATATCACCATCTTAATATCTCAAAACAATTATCAAGCATCAAACTTCTCATAGTATTCAACACACTCATAAGAAAGTTTCACAAATCTTGAATACCAAGCATATTAGGATTATTTAAGCGAATTACCATGCTATTTAAGACTCTCAAAATAATCTACGTGAAGCATGAGAGATCAATAGTTTCTATAAAACAAATCCACCACCGTGCTCTAAAAGATATAAGTGAAGCACATGAGCAAAACTATATAGCTCAAAAGATATAAGTGAAGAACAAAGAGTATTCTAATAATTTCCAAATCATGTATGGCTCTCTCAAAAGGTGTGTACATCAAGGATGATTGTGGTAAACTAAAAAGCAAAGACTCAAATCATACAAGACGCTCCAAGCAAAACACATATCATGCGGTGAATAAAAATATAGCTCCAAGTAAAGTTACCGATGGAAGTAGACGAAAGAGGGGATGCCTTCCGGGGAATCCCCAAGCTTTGGCTTTTTGATGTCCTTAGATTATCTTGGGGGTGCCATGGGCATCCCCAAGCTTAGGCTCTTGCCACTCCTTGTTCCATAATCCATCAAAATATTTCACCCAAAACCTGAAAACTTCACAACACAAAACTCAACAGAAATCTCGTGAGCTCCGTTAGCGAAAGAAAACAAAAGACCACTTCAAGGTACTGTAATGAACTCATTCTTTATTTATATTGGTGTTAAACCTACTGTATTACAACTTCTCTATGGATTATAAACTATTTTACTAGCCATAGATTCATCAAAATAAGCAAACAACACGTGAAAAACAGAATCTGTCAAAAACAGAACAGTCTGTAGTAATCTGTAACTAACGCAAACTTCTGGAACTCCACAAAATCATCCAAAATAGAACGACCTAGGAAATTTTTTTATTGATCAGTAGCAATTGGAATCACTATTTTATCACGTTCTGGTGATTTTTAACAATTGTTTTTGTGAACAGAAAGTTTCTGGAAATTACAGCAAGATCATATAACTATCATCCAAGAAGATCCTATAGGTTTAACTTGGCACAAACACTAATAGAAACATAAAAACACATCTACCAGAGGCTAGAAAAAAGATTTATTGAATAATAGCAAGGTAAAATATTGGGTTGTCTCCCAACAAGCGCTTTTCTTTAAAGCCTTTTAGCTAGGCATTGATAATTTTAATGATGCTCACATGAAAGACAAGAATTGAAGCACAAAGAGAGCATCATAAAACATGTGACAAACACATCTAAGTCTAACATACTTCCTATGCATAGGCATCTTATAGAAAAACAAATTATCATAGCAAGCAAAAACTAGCATATGCAAGGAAGCGGAAAGGAACAATAGCAATCTCAACATAACGAGAGGTAATTTAGTAACATGAAAATTTCTATAACCATATTTTACTCTCTCATAATAATTACATGTAGGATCATAAGAAAATTCAACAATATAGCTATCACATAACATATTCTCAACACGATCCACATGCATGCGAAGTTGACACTCTTCCAAAATAGTGGGATTATCATTAACTAAAGTCATGATTTCTCCAAGCCCACTTTTATCAAAAATTTCATAAGATTGAATATTATCCAAATATGTGGGATCTAAAGTTGACACTCTTCCAAACCCACTTTCAATATTATTGCAAACACTATTATCAATCTTATATTCATCATGGGGCTTAAATAAATTTTCAAGATCATAAGAAGAATCTCCGCAATCATGATTATTGCAACAGGTAGTGGACATAGCAAAACTAGCATCCCCAAGATTAGGGTTTTGCATATTATTAGCATAATTTACATCAATAGAATTTATAATAAAATCATTGCAATCATGATTTTTATTCAAAGATCTATCGTGAATCACTTCATAAAGCACTTCATCACAATTTTTAGATTCACAGATTTCAAGCAAAACATTATAAAGATAATCTAGTGCATCCAAATCACTAGGAATTGGTTCATCATAATTGGATCTCTTAAAAAGATTGGCAAGCGGATGAGGATCCATATATATTAGCTTCTCTGTTTAGGAATAAATACTCAACTATTTCAACCAAACGAGCAAATGAGCCAAGTAAGACATCAAGGCAAACGAAAAGACAGACGGAAAAGAGAGGGCGAATAAAACAGCAAGGGTGAAGTGGGGGAGAGGAAAACGAGAGGCAAATGGCAAATAATGTAATGCGGGAGATAAGGGATTGTGATAGGTACTTGGTATGTGGACTTTTGCGTAGACTCCCGGCAACGGCGCCAGAAATTCTTCTTGCTACCTCTTGAGCACCGCGTTGTATTTCCTTGAAGAGGAAAGGATGATGCAGCAAAGTAGCGTAAGTATTTCCCTCAGTTTTTGAGAACTAAGCTATCAATCCAGTAGGAGGCTACGCGCAGTCCCTCGCACCTACACAATACAAATAACTCCTCGCAACCAACGCGATAAGGGGTTGTCAATCCCTTCACGGTTACTTACGAGAGTGAGATCTGATAGATATGATAGGATAATATTTTTGGTATTTTTGTGATAAAGATGCAAAGTAAAATAAAAGCAAAGTAAAAAGCAAAGGAAATAAAAAATTGTTGGAAGATTAATATGATGAAGATAGACCCGGGGGCCATAGGTTTCACTAGTGGCTTCTCTCAAGAGCATAAGTATTTTACGGTGGGTGAGCAATTCTCGTTGAGCAATTGGCGAGAATTGAGCATAGTTATGAGAATATCTAGGTATGATCATGTATATATGCATCACGTCCGAGACAAGTAGACCGACTCCTGCGTGCATCTACTACTATTACTCCACTCATCGACCGCTATCCAGCATGCATCTAGAGTATTAAGTTCAAGAAAACAGAGTAACGCCTTAAGCAAGATGACATGATGTAGAGGGATAAATTCATGCAATATGATAGAAACCCCATCTTTTTATCCTTGATGGCAACAATACAATACGTGCCTTGCTGGGAAAGGACACCGCAAGATTGAACCCAAAGCTAAGCACTTCTCCCATTGCAAGAAAAACCAATCTAGTAGGCCAAACCAAACTGATAATTCGAAGAGACTTGCAAAGATAACCAATCATACATAAAAGAATTCAGAGAAGATTCAAATACTGTTCATAGATAATCTTGATCATAAACCCACAATTCATCGGTCTCAACAAACACACCGCAAAAAGAAGATTACATCGAATAGATCTCCACGAGAGAGGGGAGAACATTGTATTGAGATCCAAAAGAGAGAAGAAGCCATCTAGCTACTAACTATGGACCCGAAGGTGTGAAGTAAACTACTCACACTTCATCGGAGAGGCTATGGTGTTGATGTAGAAGCCCTCGTGATGGGTTCCCCTTACAGCGGAGCTCGGAGCAGAGCCCCTAGATGGGATCTCGTGGGTGCAGAAGGTTGCGGTAGTGGAATTAGGTTTTTGGCTCCGTGTCGATCGTTTGAAGTGCGTGGGTATATATCGAGGAGGAAGAATGCGTCGGTGGAGCAACGGGGGCCCACGAGGGTGGAGGCGGCATACTGGGGGGTGGGCGCACCCCCCTACCTCATGCCTTCCTCCTTTATTTCTTGACGTAGGGTCCAAGTCTCCTGGATCATGTTCGGTGAGAAAATCACGTTCCCGAAGGTTTCATTCCGTTTGGAATCCGTTTGATATTCCTTTTCTTTGAAACTCTGAAATAGGCAAAAAACAGCAATTCTGGGCTGGGCCTCCGGTTAATAGGTTAGTCCCAAAAATAATATAAAAGTCAATAATAAAGCCCATTAATGTCCAAAACAGTAGATAATATAGCATGGAGCAATCAAAAATTGTAGATACGTTGGAGACGTATCAAATGTCCTGTCGATCAGCTCCACAAATATGTCCGGATCCTCTTCGAGTCCGGGATCGAGGGCCCGGTCAGGGTCCTTTGGTTGTGGAGGTGGGCTGTTGACCTCCCTTACAGGTTTTCGCAGTTCCTGCCCTGAAACGGCAAGGTGAGTAGTTTTGACGAAAAATGCGGGAAGGCTGGGAGTAAAAAGTGACAGCTCACCCAACTTGGAGGGTTGTACATGGAGAACCCATCCCGTGGCTTAATACAGATGAACTCCTCTTCCTCTCCCTTGTACAAATCGGACAAATTTTTTTCTAGAGCAGCAACTGAGTCCGGTCCCTTATGCCCGCAGCGGGTGGCATCATCTTCCCTGTTAAAGTGCCACATGGGGTGCCCTCGATATTGAAGTGGTTGTACCCCCCGCATTATACATATTGACATAACCTCGGTTATTGCCAGTCCTGATTGAGCCAACACTTTTATCCGGCCCATCAGGTAAAGGACTTCTCCGTTATCTTCTTCCTGAGGGCTCCGTGGGCGCCAACTTCGGCGTTTCTTCAAAGGGGCATTGTCGAACTCGGGAAGACCCATCCGAATAGGATCTGGAAGGGGGACGTCCTCCATGTAAAACCACTCCGAAGGCCAGTCTTCGGACGTCTTCTTCGGGGTGCCGGACAGGTATCCGGTCCCGCCGTTGCGCCATATTCCGGCTCCGCGCACTTGATATATTGACCCCTTCTATGTACGGGTGAGGGAGTTCCGGACTAGGGGGTGTCCGGATAGTCGAACTATCATCATCGGCCGGACTCCAAGACTATGAAGATACAAGATTGAAGACTTCGTCCCGTGTCCGGATGGGACATTCCTTGGCATGGAAGGCAAGCTTGGCGTCTGGATATGTAGATCTCCTACCATTGTAACCGACTACATGTAACCCTAGCCCTCTCCGGTGTCTATATAAACCGGATGGCTTTAGTCCATAGGACGAACAACAATCATACCATAGGCTAGCTTCTAGGGTTTAGCCTCTTTGATCTCGTGGTAGATCCACTCTTGTAACACACATCATCAATATTAATCAAGCGGGGCGTAGGGTTTTACCTCCATCAAGAGGGCCCGAACCTGGGTAAAACATCGTGTCCCTTGTCTCCTGTTACCATCCGCCTAGACGCAGATTCGGGACCCCCTACCGAGATCTGCCGGTTTGACACCGACATTGGTGCTTTCACCGAGAGTTCCTCCGTGTCGTCACCGATAGGCTTGATGGCTTCTTCGACCATCATCAACGACGCAGTCCGGTGAGACTTTTCTCCCGGACAGATCTTCAGATTCGGCGGCCGCGCATCGCGGGCCGATTAAGCAGCCATCCGGAGTAGATCGAAAGCTACGCCTGGCCGTCGGTCAGATTTGGAAGTTTGAACTTCACGGTGACATCCGCGGGGACTTGATCCTCGATGAAGTCGAGCCACAGCCGGCGTGCCGCCTTTATCACGACGAGCATGATTTAGCTCTGACGGACGGTACCACGGAGGCCGCTTTTCGAACCGCTCCGATCTTCAATTCGGAGCGGCTGCCTGGTCGGGATGGATGGCTAGACACCGCCTCGGGGCTGCAACCTCTCTGGCGATAGAGCCGAACACCGATCTTGTCCTCATAAAGCTCGCGACTCGAGGTGCAGACTCCTTGCCGGACTTGAACCTCCGCTCCCCTCCGATCGAATCCGATTGGGCGCCCGGTCATGGAGTTCACCGCAGCGGACATCTTTCAACTCTCACCTTTTGGCGACATCTTGAGTTCGCTAAAGTACCTCTCGTTATCGGGAGAGCCTGGCGGACTGCGGTCGGGACGGTTGGGATGCGGATGACGAAGAAATTCAAAGCCCACCCACCACCCACTTTGTAGCGGCTGTCGGCGATCTAACCGACATGCTAGACTACGACTCAAGACATCGACGGTATGGACGACGATGCGAGGCGAACAAGAACCAGCGCCTACCAGGCTCTGGAAAGCCACCTCATCATATGACATATACATGGTGGATATCCCAAAGGATGGGAATGGCGAAGGAACAGAGGAGGATGACCCCTCCAAGAAACAGCCCAAGCGCCGGCGTCAGCGGCGCTGCTCTAAATCCCGCCACAGCAAGAATGAAGATTCCGGCACCGGAGATAACAATACACCGGACAGTGCCGAAGATAATCCAATCTAGCAAGATCCAGCGCAGGAGGATGGAGACGCCAGCCCTCACGAGAGCGGCGGCGAAGAAGAGGTAGAGGATTATATGCCTTCCTCCAGAGACGAAGCAAGCCTCGGCGACGATGAATTAATGCGTGCACGAGGATCCCGTCGAACAAGAGCGTTTTAGATGCAGGCTTATGGCCACGGCGAACAACCTCAAGAAAAAGCAGCAACAACTTAGAGCTGATCGGGATGCGCTGGCCGACGAGATGGACTGAAGTCCTCGCGGCGAAGAGCATGAGCTCGAACGCCCCTCAAAAGCTACCCTAAACGCAAGCTCCTCCCGATTAGAGGAGGAGGCTTACGAGCCCGCATCACCCGAGGAGACAATACGGTGACCGACCACCCGTGGTCGCTGACAGAGAGGCCTCTAGGCCCTTCACTAGAACCGTACCCCAAAGCATCGCTCAAAAGCACACGGCCACAGGGGAACACTCCGGACTGCGAGATATATTGGAGGACAAGGCAAGACAATCAAGATCGATCTATGGATCGCGTGGGCGCCCACGATGCGTGGCGACAACCGTCGCGCCGGACACGATAAGTCCGGCGGGCGAACAAAACAGACAAAGCTCTTTTGAGCTCCTCGTGATATCGCCCGATGCAGGCGCCGCACACCCACTATGCTTCAGACGAAGTAATGGATCATCAAATCCCCGAAGGGTTTAAACCCATCAATATTGAATCCTATGATGGCACAACAGACCCCGCGGTTTGGACCGAAGACTATCTCCTTCACATCCACATGGCCCGCGGTGACGATCTTCACGCCATCAAATACCTCCCCCTCAAGCTTAAAGGACCAGCCCGGCATTGGCTCAACAGCTTGCCCGGCGAGTCAATTGGGAGCTGGGAGGACACGAAGCCGCATTCTCGATAACTTCCGGGGCACTTATGTGCGACCACCGGGCGTTGATGACCTAAGCCACATAATTCAGCAGCAGACGAATCGGCCAGCCAATTACGGACACGGTTCTTAACCAAGAAAAACCAAATCGTCATTTGTCCGGATGCGGAGGCCCTCATGACCTTCAAGCATAACATCCGCGATGAGTGGCTTGCCCGGCACCTAGGGCGGAAAAGCGAAATCCATGGCAACCCTCACATCGCGATGACCCGCTTACATGCGGGTGAGGACAGTAGCTAGCACGCAGCAACAACCTCGGCAAAAATTACGGCAGTCCGGACTTCAAGGACCGAAATGGCGAGCTGCGTCGTAACAAAACAAACGCCCGCGTGCTGGCGACAATATTGAGGATCTGGCAATCAATGCGGATTGAGGCTCTAAACCGGTCGGCGGAAAAAGCCATTCAAAAGAACTACTCCGGGTCCGTCAATTTGGACCAAATACTCGACCGCTTGTGCGGATACACGGCACCCCGAAAAGCCAGCTAACCACACCAACGAGGACTGTTGGGTATTCAGCAAGGCGAGCAAGTTAATTGCGAAAACAATGACAAGGGGCTGCATAGCGATGGCGAGGACGAGACCCAACCGCCGAACAATAGAGGGCGAAGGGTTTCCCCAGGTGCGGACGGTGAACATGATGTACTAGCACATACCCAAAAGGGAGCGGAAGCGTGCACTCGAGGATGTCTACGCGATGGAGCGGTTGCCCGAAGTTCAATCCATGGTCCTCCTGCCCGATCACTTTTGACCGAAGGACCACCCCACCGGCATCCGCCACGGCGGATTCGCCAGACTGGTCTTAGACCCAATCGTCGATGGATTTCACCTAACCAGAGTCCCAATGGGCGGCGGCAGCTTTGAACCTGCTTTACCGGGATACGGTCGCGCAAAATGGGCATAGACCCCTCAAGGATTAAACCTACCAAAACGACCTTTAAAGGCGTCATACCAGTGTAGAAGCCAATTGTACAGGCTCAATTACACCGGAAGTGGTCTTCGGATCCCGGATAACTTCCGGGCGAGGAGTTAATCTTGACATAGTCCCGTTCATAGCGGCTATCATGCCTTGCTCGGACGTACCGCATTGCAAAGTTCAATGCGGTGCCGCGCACGCATACCTCAAGCTCAAGATGCCAGGCCCTCGAGGAGTCATCACGGTCAACGGAAACAGAACATTCTCTCCGCGGAGGAACATACAATGACTCTCGCGGCGAAGTGCAATGCAGCCTCTTAAGGAAATTCTCGAGTCCGGCCGTTAAGCCGCCGGACACTAAGCGCCGCGGAGTAACTTACAACAAGACCACAGCACGTTACGAGCACGCAGCGTGGCGATGCGGCTAACCGCAGCTCTGCGAAAGCGTCAGCAGGTCCTTCGCATACACCATTACGCTATGAAGATACCATGGGCATGGGGAGAGGGCACGACCACGATAAACCGCATCTGCGGCTCAACCACACCGGGGGCTCTCAAGTGTGTCGTTCCTTTTCTTTTCTCTTTACCTTTTACTTTTTACCCACGAGGACTCCGTTTGTCGAGGCCTGTCCGTGACAGACCTGCCGAACTCACGATGCAACAGCCAGGGAAGGATAAAGGCTACAACGAATATACAGGTGGTCTCCATTACGAGCATTTTATACACCAATCTGCAACCTACCCCTGGAGGGGGACATGTTTAACAGTCCCATACCTTGCTTATCACACTATTTGTATCGTTCTGCATTCGTAGCAGCACTTATTGAATAAAACAATGCAACACCTTTTTGCTTATAATTGTATTTGTTTTTCATACATATGTTCATTCACGGCATGTTGCATCCGTACACTTTAGTACGGCTAAGATACACCAGGGGCTTATGTTTCCCGCATTATGGTATGATGAGTCCGAACACTTCCACAAGTGCGGCACCCCGAACTTATAGCACTATATGCAACGGCTCCGAATCATGTCTTGGGTCAATAGTTGGGTTTGCCCGGCTCCCATGTTTTGGTACCTTACGTTCCGTTATATCGGCTAAGGTAGCACTGGGAGAACCACTGCGATTCCGCCCCAGTTGAGCTGGGTTAACGCCTCGATGGAGAAAGCTAAAACTGATCGTCATGATGAGGCGAGAGCGGTCGCTGTTCGAGAGGTTTTTGCGAGTCCTTAAAGACTTATGCCGCTTAGAGCGAGGAGCGGATACTGTCCGGCCAAGGCGTGGATAAGCGCCCCAAATTGACCTTCCGAAGACTAGGGGCTTCGCCGAAATTTAAAATTATAGAATTCTATGGCTAAGTGAGAGTGTTCAAGCATTATAAGTCAGGTTGCCTTGTTCGCTGTGTTAGATGGACCCAAAAATGGGAACAAGAGCGCTCAAGTTTATCCCGAACACACCATTTTCGTGGCATGGGGGCTGAAGCCGACGACTTGCCATCTCTCGATTTGATAAACAGCCGCACGTAAGGTAATATTTTAAATTAACAAGCGTTGCTTAAGCATATGAACTAACTTTTCAGCGCGGGATAACAAAATGCGAGTCTACTCAAATATTACATCTTTGGAGCACTCACCCGCAATAGTGCGGGCGCCCTTGACACACTCTTATAATACATCTCGGGCGATGCGATGCTCCTTGCCCTCTGGTGGCGGGTCCGTCACGAGCTTGGGCATCCATCTTGCCCCAAAGGCACCTTCTTGCGGGCAAGGGCCCGACAGGCACCCTCAATACAAGCGGAATGCTTGATGACTTCTACCCACGGGCACGCATCCATCAGCCGCCGCGCAGGCCAAGTAGCTCCTGGGCATGGCCTCCTTAGGCCACGGCCGAACTATGAGGCCCTTCATGGCCTGTTTAGCCGCCTTGTGGAGCTTGACCAGCTGCTTGACTGGTCGCTAAAAGGCACCGGATGTCCGGCCTCGACATCTTGAGACCGAAGACCTTCTCCGTCGAGCTCCCCTCCTCGGCCCGGTAGAATGCGGCAGCATCGAACACGCTGCGAGGAAGATCTGCGAACGCCCCTGGAGAGCTTCGAATTCGGGTAAGCAACAGGTAATTAACACTCACATGCTTACTTTGCATGAAAATGCCTTACCCGCTGCTATTTTCTTCACCGCCTCAACCTCCTGGAGGGCCTTGTAGGCTTCGGCCTTAGCGGCTTTGGCACTCTCAAGAGCCGTTGCAAGCTCAGAATCTCGAGTCTTCGAGTCACGCTCCAAGCTCTCATGTTTTTTCACGAGATCCTGGAGCTCTTGATGTACCTCCGACACCCGCGCCTCCTGCTTCTCTCGCTCGGTGCGCTCCGCGGCCGCATTACCTTCGGCCGCCACCGCCTCTCCTGTGGTCGCCACCTCATTAGTGGCCCCTACAATACCCACGTTATCCTTGTCATTTTTCTTGCAACCAAATCCTTTTACAGAAGGTACAATTTTCATAAGGTATTACTCACCTTCTTTTCCTCGAGCTGCTTCTTGGCATGGCCGAGCTTCGTTCTCGGACCGCCGAGGTTTTCCTTCAAAGTATTGACCTCCTTGATCGGTCGGGCGGAGGTCAGCAAAGACAACCTGCAATCCCATATTGACATATTTTTTATGACTCCTGCGTTTATCTTTTAAAGATCCTCGGTCCGCTTTTCTTTCCGAAAACCGAACCGAGCATCGAGCTCTTGTCTGTGCGGTACCATTTTACATATATTGAAATTCTTACCTCAAAGCCTGTTAGAAGGCTGCTGCAGGCTTCGGTTAGCCCGCTCTTGGCAAGCTGAACCTTCTGAATCACCGCATTCATAACAGTGCGGTGTTCCTCTTTGATGGAGGCGCCGTTGAGCGCCTCCAGCAAATTAGCCGGCACCTCCGGTTGGACGGAGGCAGCCGGCGTCGCGGTCTTGCCCTTCTTGCGAAGGGGTCGCCCGCCGGACTCCGGAGCCACTGTGGCCTCCGGGGATGAGTCCGGTGCAAAGTCCGGGAGGGTGTCCTGTGACACCTCCGGGGCCTTTTCCTCCTGGTGGGTCCCTTCCTGGGATCCCACCTCGGTGTCGTCCGTGTACGGGGTGGAGGCAGTCGGAAGGAATCCATATCCGACGCACCCAAGGACCCTTCGGCAAACGGGAAGATCATCCTTGGGCGGACTGCAGGGTTGTATGCGGCATTAGAAAGACATTATGTGGCGAAAAGAAAAAACCTTGAAGTTATTCGGGAGTCCGGATACTTACAATCTCGCCAGGGGCTTGGCCCTTGGAGGCCAGTCCTCGTCGTCGTCACTGGCGTTGGCGGAGCAGTCCGGGGGAAGAGTTTTTCCCTTCTTGGACCCTTCGGCCTCCCTTGTTGGGGAGGCCTTCCTTTTATTCCCTCCCCCCGCTGGGGGAGAGGCTTTCTTCTTCTCCTCCTCGCCTTGGTGGGAGGAGTCGGCCTCGGATTCATCATCCGATAGCACCTGAAAACGGGAACTCTTCCGAGTCCCCGTGGCCGTCTTCTTGGCCTTCTTTTCCGGCACCACGTGGTGCCGGAGCCAAGAGCCCCGTTAGGCGGGCGTCCCGCTGGGTCCTTCCGGCAATGGGGCCGGACAGATAGTCCGCTCGCCTTCGCCACCATTCTGTCAAAGGTAAAGGGAGTTTAGATCCCGCATAGATCCAAACTATGGAAAACAAGTGGCGAAATCACTTACCTCGTCAGCTGGACGCTGCAAGCGGAATCCGCGATCTTCGGTAGCGGATGCGGGAGCTTCGGCGCCCTTGAACAACACCTTCCAGACATCTTCGTACGTAGTGTCGAAGAGCCCGCTCAGGGTCTAGTGCTGCGCGGATCAAATTCCCACATGTTGAAGCCCGTCAACGCGCGGGAGAATCCGGCGGATGAGCATGACTCGGACTACGTTGACAAGCTTGAGCTTCTTATCCACCAGCTTACGGATACGGGCTTGGAGTCGGTCAGCTCCTCCGAATCCCCAAGTCCGGCCACTCTCTTTCCGGGAGGTGAGCCGTGTAGGGATGCCAGATCTGAATTCGGGGCGCTGCCCAATCAGTCACGCGACTCGGTGATGTAGAACCACCCGATTGCCACCCTTGATGGTTTCCAAGAAAGTGCCCTCCAGCCACGTAACGTGCGACATCACGCCCACCATGGCGCCTCCGCACTCCGCTTGGCTGCCCTTCACAACCTTCGCTTGACATCAAGGTCTTGAGCCACAAGCGAAGTGGGGCTGGATGCAGAGGAAGGCCTCGCACACGACGATAAACGCCGAGATGTTGAGGATGAAATTCGGGGCCAGATCGTGGAAATCTAGGCCGTAGTAGAACATGAGCCCCCCGGACAAAGGGATGAAGCGGGAAGCCTAGTCCGCGGAGGAAATGGGGAAGAAATACTACCCTCTCATGGGGCCTGGGGTTGGGGATGAGCTCTCCCTCGTCGGGGAGCCGATGCGCGATGTTGCTGGACAAATATCCGGCGTCGCGCAGCTTCTGGATCTGCCCCTCCGTGACGGAGGAGGCCATCCACTTGCCTCCCGCTCCGGACATAGTTGGAGAAGGTTGAGGTGAGAAGTGCGAACTTGGGCGCTGGAGCTCGAGTTCGCGGAGATGGATAAGCCAAGGAGGAAGAAGGCGCAGGTAAAAGGGTTGGATCTTTATCCCCTTATATGGGTGGACAGAAACATAAGTCCCCACCGGCCTGGAAAACTCGCTTATCCCCCAAGCGTCACAATCAATGGCGCGGTTGGGTTACCCATGTCCGTATTGATGGGAATCCCGGAATAAGGGGAACACGATCTCTGCTTCGACAAGACGTGCTAAGGAAACCGCTTCGCTAAACGCACTGAGGTGGAACGATAAAAACAATTTGAGTAAAGGCTTGGTAGTGGTGCGACGTCACGCCACAGAATACGTCAGCAGATTGATCTTGTGTAATATTATTCTCTCTACGGTGGTACGTGGAATTTATCTTTGCAGAACCGGACACTATCCTGGTGTTCACAATCTTCTATAAATTATTCGGAGGAAGAACCCGCCTTGCAATGCCGAAGACAATATGCGCGCCCGGACTCGTGCGTCATTGAAGCCTGGTTCAGGGGCTCTTGAGGAGTTCCGGACTAGGGGGTGTCCGGATAGCCGAACTATCATCATCGGCCGGACTCCAAGACTATGAAGATACAAGATTAAAGACTTCGTCCCGTGTCCGGATGGGACTTTCCTTGGCGTGGAAGGCAAGCGTGGCGATACGGATATGTCGATCTCCTACCGTTGTAACCGACTCTGTGTAACCCTAGCCCTCTCCGGTGTCTATATAAACCGGATGGCTTTAGTCCATAGGACGAACAACAATCATACCATAGGCTAGCTTCTAGGGTTTAGCCTCTTTGATCTCGTGGTAGATCCACTCTTGTAACACACATCATCAATATTAATCAAGCGGGGCGTAGGGTTTTACCTCCATCAAGAGGGCCCGAACCTGGGTAAAACATCGTGTCCCTTGTCTCCTGTTACCATCCGCCTAGACGCACAGTTCGGGACCCCCTACCCGAGATCCGCCGGTTTCGACACCGACAACGGGGCACAAGGCAGAATAGCCTCTTCCACAGCTCGAAATGAGCTTCGCAGCCCAGAAACAGCTCACAAAGGGCAACATAACCAGCGATGTGTAATATGGAAGCGGGGGTGAAGTTATGCAACTGGAGGCCATAAAACTCCAGGAGCCCGCGGAGGAACGGATGGATTGGAAATCCAAGTCCCCTTAATAAATAAGGGACAAGGCATACCCGCTCCCCCTTGGAGGGATTGGGGAAGCTCTCCGCTTGCTCCCCGCCATTATAGGTGGCGAGCCCGGCTCGAACGGGGACCATATACGCTGGAGGGAGAAATCCCTGGGTCTGTAACTCTACTAGTTGGCTGTGCGGGACGGAACACTTCTTCCAATCACCGGGCTTAGGGCTACGGGAGCGAGAGGAGGAGCTGCGATGGCCGACCATGTTGGAATGGGTTTTTACGAGCACGCTCCGATGGATACTCGCCATGGGAGGATGGTGTGATCTGGATCGAAGAATCCCCGTCTCTTTAATAGACAGTTTACTCACATGGAAGATAGCCATTATTGGGCACGGAAGCCAAGAAGTGCAACATTTATGGGAGGCCGGACACTACTCAGCAGGTATTCAGAATTTGGAGAAGAACCCGCCTTGCAATCCCGAAGACAATCTGCGTGCCGGACTCATCGTCATTGAAGCCTAGTTCGGGGGCTACTGAGGGAGTCCTGGATTAGGGGGTCTCTGGTCAGCCGGACTATATCCTTTGGCCGGACTGTTGGACTATGAAGATACAAGATTGAAGACTTCGTTCCGTGTCCGGGTGGGACTCTCCTTGGCATGGAAGGCAAGCTTAGCAATACGGATATGTAGATCTCCTCCCTTGTAACCGAATCTGTGTAACCCTAGCCCCCTCCGGTGTCAATATAAACCGGAGGGTTTAGTCCGTAGGACAACAACAATCATACCATAGGCTAGCTTCTAGGGTTTAGCCTCAGAGATCTCGTGGTAGATCAACTCTTGTAATACTCATATCATTAAGATCAATCAAGCAGGAAGTAGGGTATTACCTCCATCGAGAGGGCCTGAACCTGGGTAAACATCGTGTCCCCTGCCTCCTGTTACCATCCGCCTTAGACGCACAGTTCGGGACCCCCTACCCGAGATCCTCCGATTTTGACACCGACATCGCCCACAACTCTTTGTGTTCTACTCATGCATATCATCTACGCATAGACCTAGCTCGGATGCCACTGTTGGGAAACGTAGCATGCAATTTCAAAAAAATTCCTACGCTCACGCAAGATTTATCTAGGAGATGCATAGCAATGATATGGGGAGAGTGTGTCCACGTACCCTCATAGACTGAAAGCGGAGCGTTAGGTTAACGCGGTTGATGTAGTCGAACATCTTCGCGATCCAACCGATCAAGTACCGAATGTATGCCACCTCCGAGTTCAGAACACGTTCAGCTCGATGACGTCCCTCGAACTCTTGATCCAGCAGAGGGTCGAGGTAGAGTTTTGTCAGCACGACGGCGTGGTGATGGTGATGTGATCCGTGCAGGGCTTCGCCTAAGCACTACGTGAGTATGACCGGAGGAGTAAACTATGGAGAGAGACGCTGCACACGGCTTGGAACAGTTGGTGTGTCTCCAAGGGGTGCCCTGCCCACGTATATAAAGGAGGGAGATGAGGAGGCCGGCCACCAGGGGGCTGTTGGGGAACGCAGTAATATCAAAAAATTTCCTACGCACACGCAAGATCATGGTGATGCATAGCAACGAGAGGGGAGAGTGTTGTCTACATACCCTCGTAGACCGAAGCGGAAGCGTAGAGGAAGTAGTCGTACGTTCTCCTCGCGATCCAACCGATCCCAGCGCCGTTACTCCGGCACCTCCGAGTTCTTGGCACACGTTCAGCTCGATGACGCTCCTCGGGCTCCGATCCAGCAAAGCTCCGGGGAGAGAGAGTTCCGTCAGCACGACGGCGTGGTGACGATCTTGATGTTCTACCGACGCAGGGCTTCGCCTAAGCACTGCTACGATATGACCGAGGTGGAATATGGTGGAGGGGGCACCAGACACGGCTAAGGAGCGATCTCAAGGATCAACTTGTGTCTTCTAGGGTGCCCCCTGCCCCGTATATAAAGGAGCAAGGGGAGGGCCGGCCGGCCCTAGGAGGTGCGCCAAGGGAGGGAGTCCTCCTCCTAGTGGGAGTAGGACTCCCTTTCCTAGTCCAACTAGGAAGGAGGAAGGGGAAGGAAAGAGAGGAGAGGGAGAGGAAGGGGGCCGCGCCCCTCCTTGTCCAATTCGGACTCCCCATGGGGGCGCGCCACCTCTGGCGCAGCCCTCTCTCTCCCTCTTGGCCCAATAAGGCCCATTACTTCCCGGGGTTCGGTAACCCCTCGGCACTCCGTCTTTCTCCGGAAACTTCCGGACCCTTTCCGGGGTCCGAATATAGCCGTCCAATATATCAATCTTTATGTCTCGATCATTTCGAGACTCCTCGTCATGTCCGTGATCACATCCGGGACTCCGAACTCCGTCGGTACATCAAAATACAAACTCATAATATAACCGTCATCGAAACCTTAAGCGTGCGGACCCTACGGTTCGAGAACAATGTAGACATGACCGAGACACATCTCCGGTCAATAACCAATAGCGGGACCTGGATGCCCATATTGGTTCCTACATTTTCTCTGAAGATCTTTATCGGTCAGACCGCATAACAACATACGTTGTTCCCTTTGTCATCGGTATGTTACTTACCCGAGATTCGATCGTCGGTATCCAATACCTAGTTCAATCTCGTTCTTGGTAAGTCTCTTTACTCGTTCCGTAATACATCATCTCACAACTAACTCATTAGTTGTAATGCTTGCAAGGCTTATGTGATGTGTATTACCGAGAAGGCCCAGAGATACCTCTCCGACAATCGGAGTGACAAAACCTAATCTCGAAATACGCCAACCCAACAAGTACCTTTGGAGACACCTGTAGTACTCCTTTATGATCACCCGATTACGTTGTGACGTTTGGTAGTACCAAAGTGTTCCTCCGTGGCAGGAGTTGCATAATCTCATAGTTACAGGAACATGTATAAGTCATGAAGAAAGCAATAGCAATATACTAAACGATCAAGTGCTAAGCTAACGGAATGGGTCATGTCAATCACATCATTCTTCTAATGAGGTGATCCCATTAATCAAATGACAACACATGTCTATGGTTAGGAAACATAACCATCTTTGATTAATGAGCTAGTCTAGTAGAGGCTTACTAGTGACTATCTGTTTGTCTATGTATTCACACATGTATTATGTTTCCGGTTAATACAATTCTAGCATGAATAATAAACATTTATCATGATATAAGGAAATAAATAATAACTTTATTATTGCCTCTAGGGCATATTTCCTTCAGTCTCCCACTTGCACTAGAGTCAATAATCTAGATTACACAAGAATGATTCTAACACCCATGGAGTCTTGGTGCTGATCATGTTTTGCTCGTGGAAGAGGCTTAGTCAATGGGTCTGCAACATTCAGATCCGTATGTATTTTGCAAATCTCTATGTCTCCCACTTGGACTTGGTCCCTAATGGAGTTGAAGCGTCTTTTGATATGCTTGGTCCTCTTGTGAAATCTGGATTCCTTTGCCAAGGCAATTGCACCAGTATTGTCACAGAAGATCTTCATTGGTCCCGATGCACTAGGTATGACACCTAGATCGGAAATGAACTCTTTCATCCAGACTCCTTCATTTGCCGCTTCCGAAGCAGCTATGTACTCCGCTTCACATGTAGATCCCGCCATGACGCTTTGTTTAGAACTGCACCAACTGACAGCTCCATCGTTTAACAAAAACACGTATCCGGTTTGCGATTTAGAATCGTGGGATCAGTGTCAAAGCTTGCATCGACGTAACCATTTACGACTAGCTCTTTGTCACCTCCATATACGAGAAACATATCCTTAGTCCTTTTCAGGTATTTCAGGATGTTCTTGACCGCTGTCCAGTGATCCACTCCTGGATTACTTTGGTACCTTCCTGCCAAGCTTACAGCTAAGCATAGGGAACATCTTTCATTTTCTCTCTATCTTCTGCTGTGGTCGGGCATTGAGTCTGACTCAATCTTACACCTTGTAATACAGGTAAAAAACCTTTCTTTGCCTGATCCATTTTGAATTTCTTCAAAACTTTATCAAGGTATGTGCTTTGTGAAAGTCCAATTAAGCGTCTTGATCTATCTCTATAGATCTTGATGCCCAATATGTAAGCAGCTTCACCGAGGTCTTTCATTGAAAAACTTTTATTCAAGTATCCTTTTATGCTATTCAGAAATTCTATATCATTTCCAATCAATAATATGTCGTCCACATATAATATCAGAAATGCTACAGAGCTCCCACTCACTTTCTTGTAAATACTGAGGCTTCTCCAAAAGTCTCAGATAAAACCATATGCTTTGATCACACTATCAAAACGTTTATTCCAACTCCGAGAGGCTTGCAGAGACCATAAATTGATCATTTGGAGCTTGCACACTTTGTTAGCACCTTTTGGATCAGCAAAACCTTCTGGTTGCATCATATACAACTCTTCTTCTAGAAATCCATTCAAGAATGCAGTTTTACATCCATTTGCCAAATTTCATAATCATAAAATGCAGCAATTGCTAACATGATTCGGACAGACTTAAGCATCGCCACGGGTGAGAAAGTCTCATCATAGTCAACCCCTTGAACTTGTCGAAAACCTTTTGCAACAAGTCGAGCTTTGTAGAAGCAGTTATATTACCATCGGCGTCGGTCTTCTTCTTAAAGATCCATTTATTCTCAATGGCTTGCCGATCATTGGGCAAGTCAACCAAAGTCCATACTTTGTTCTCATACATGGATCCCATCTCAGATTTCATGGCTTCCAGCCATTTCATGAATCTGGGCTCACCATCGCTTCTTCATAGTTTGTAGGTTCGCCATGGTCAAGTAACATGACTTCTAGAATAGGATTACCGTACCACTCGGGTGCGTATTTTATTCTGCTTGACCTACGAAGTTCAGTAGCAACTTGATCTGAAGTTTCATGATCAACATCATTAGTTTCCTCACCAATTGGTGTAGTTGTCACATGAACCGTTTCTTGTGATGAACTACTTTCCAATAAGGGAGTAGATACAGTTATCTCATCAAGTTCTACTTTCCTCCCACTCACTTCTTTCGAGAGAAACTCCTTCTCTAGAAAGGATCCGAATTTAGCAACGAAAATCTTGCCTTCAGATCTGTGATAGAAGGTGTACCCAATGATCTCCTTTGGGTATCCTATGAAGACACATTTCTCCGATTTGGGTTCGAGCTTATCTGGTTGAAGTTTCTTTACATAAGCATCGCAGCCCCAAACTTTAAGAAACGACAACTTTGGTTTCTTGCCAAACCACAGTTCATACGGTGTCGTCTCAACGGATTTAGATGGTGCCTATTTAACGTGAATGCGGCCGTCTCTAAAGCATATCCCCAAAATGATAGCGGTAAATCAGTAAGAGACATCATAGATCGCACCATATCAAGTAAAGTACGATTCTGACGTTTGGACACACCATTTCTCTGTGGTGTTCCGGGTGGCGTGAGTTACTTGAAAACTATTCCACATTGTTTCAAATGTAAACCAAACTCGTAACTCAAATATTCTCCTCCACGATCAGATCGTAGAAACTTTATTTTCTTGTTACGATGATTTTCCACTTCACTCTGAAATTCTTTGAACTTTTCAAATGTTTCAGATTTGTGTTTCATTAAGTAGATATACCCATATCTGCTCAAATCATCTGTGAAGGTGAGAAAATAACGATACCCGCCGCGTGCCTCAACATTCATTGGACCACAAACATAAGTATGTATGATTTCCAACAAATCAGTTGCTCGCTCCATAGTTCCGGAGAACGGCGTTTTAGTCATCTTGCCCATGAGGCATGGTTACTTAAGTACCAAATGATTCATAATCAAGTGATTCCGAAGCCCATCAGTATGGAGTTTCTTCATGCGTTTTACACCGATATGACCCAAACGGTAGTGCCACAAATAAGTTGCATTATCATTATCAACTCTGTATCTTTTGGTTTCAACACTATGAATATGTGTATTACTACTATCGAGATTCAATAAAAATAGACCACTCTTCAAGGGTGCATGACCATAAAAGATATTATTCATATAAATAGAACAACCATTATTCTCTGTCTTAAATGAATAACCGTCTCGCATCAAACAAGATCCAGATATAATGTTCATGCTCAACGCCGCACCAAATAACAATTATTTAGGTCTAAAACTAATCCCGATGGTAGATGTAGAGGTAGCGTGCCGACCGCGATCACATCGACTTTGGAACCATTTCCCACGCCAAGATCGTCACCTCGTCCTTAGCCAATCTTCGCAATCCGTAGTTCCTGTTTCGAGTTGCAAATATTAGCAGAACCGTATCAAATACCAGTACTCTGCGAGTATTAGTAAGGTACACATCAATAACATGTATATCACATATACCTTTGATCACCTTGCCATCCTTCTTATCCGCCAAATACTTGGGGCAGTTCCGCTTCCGATGTCCGGTTTGCTTGCGGTAAAAACACTCGATTTCAGGCTTAGGCCCGGACTTGGGTTTCTTCTCTTCAAGACAACTTTCTTGCTTTGTTCCTTTTGAAGTTCCTTCTTCTTTCCTTTGCCCTTTTTCTTGAAACTAGTGGTCTTGTTGACCATCAACACTTGATGCTCTTTCTTGATTTCTACCTCCATGGCTTTTAGCATTGCGAAGAGCTCGGGAATTGTTTTGGTCATCCCTTGCATATTATAGTTCATCACGAAGCTCTTGTAGCTTGGTGGCGATGATTGGAGAATTCTGTCAATGACACTATCATCCGGAAGAGTAACCCCAGTTGAATCAAGTGGTTATTATACCCGAGACATTTTGAGTATATGTTCACCGACGTAACTATTCTCCTCCATTTTGCAGCTATAGAACTTATTGGAGACTTCATATCTCTCAATCCGGGCATTTGCTTGAAATATTAACTTCAACTCCTGGAACATCTCATATGCTCCATGACGTTCAAAACGTCGTTGAAGACCCGGTTCTAAGCCGTAAAGCATGGCACTCGAACTATCGAGTAGTCATCAGCTTTGCTCGCCAGACGTTCATAACTTCGGCGTTGCTCCTGCAGCAGGCCTGGCACCCAGCGGTGCTTCCGGACGTAATTCTTCCGTGCAGCAATGAGGATAATCCTCAAATTCTGGACCCAGTCCGTGTAATTGCTACCATCATCTTTCAACTTTGCTTTCTCAAGGAACGCATTAAAATTCAACGGAACAACAACACGAGCCATCTATCCTCGGTAAACATAGACAAGCAAAATACTATCAGGTACTAAGTTCATGATAAATTTAAGTTTTAATTAATCATATTAAAAACTCCCACTTAGACAGACATCTCTCTAGTCATCTAAGTGATTACGTGATCCAAATTAACTAAACCATGTCCGATCATCACGTGAGATGGAGTAGTTTCAATGGTGAACATCACTATGTTGATCATATCTACTATATGATTCACGTTCGACCTTCGGTCTCCGTGTTCGAGGCCATATCTGTTATATGCTAGGCTCGTCAAGTTTAACTTGAGTATTCTGCGTGCGCAACTGTTTTGCACCCGTTGTATTTGAACGTAGAGCCTATCACACCCGATCATCACGTGGTGTCTCAAAGACGAAGAACTTTCATAGCGGTGCATACTCGGGAGAACACTTCTTGATAATTTTAGTGAGAGATCATCTTATA
Organism: Aegilops bicornis; assembly: GCA_021605145.1. NCBI lineage: Eukaryota > Viridiplantae > Streptophyta > Magnoliopsida > Poales > Poaceae > Aegilops > Aegilops bicornis. The sequence goes on along the minus strand of CM038673.1, from coordinate 699,944,631 downwards.
ATGCTACCGTCAATCAAAGCAAAATAAGATGCATAAAGGATAAACATCACATGCAATCAATATAAGTGATATGATATGGCCATCATCATCTCGTGCTTGTGATCTCCATCTCGAAGCACCGTCGTGATCACCATCGTCACCGGCGCGACACCTTGATCTCCATCGTAGCATCGTTGTCGTTACGCCATCTATTGCTTCTACGACTATCGCTACCGCTTAGAGATAAAGTAAAGCAATTACAGAGCGTTTGCATTTCATACAATAAAGCGACAACCATATGGCTCCTGCGATTGCCCGATAACTTCGGTTACAAAACATGATCATCTCATACAATAAAATATAGCATCACGTCTTGACCATATCACATCACAACATGCCCTGCAAAAACAAGTTAGACGTCCTCTACTTTGTTGTTGCAAATTTTACGTGGCTGCTACGGGCTTAAGCAAGAACCAATCTCACCTACGCATCAAGACCACAACGATACTTCGTCAAATAGACTCCGTTTAACCTTCTCAAGGACCGGGCGTAGCCACTTTTCAGTTCAACTAAAGTGAGAGAGACAGACACCTGCCAGCCACCTTTAAGCACGAGTGCTCGTAACGGTGAAACCAGTCTCGGCGTAAGCGTCTGGCGTAATGTCGGTCCGGCCGCTTCATCTCACAATACCGCTGAACCAAAGTATGACATGCTGGTAGGCAGTATGACTTGTATTGCCCACAACTCACTTGTGTTCTACTCGTGCATATGACATCAACGCATAAAACCAGGCTCGGATGCCACTGTTGGGGAACGCAGTAATTTCAAAAAATTTCCTACGCACACGCAAGATCATGGTGATGCATAGCAACGAGAGGGGAGAGTGTTGTCTACGTACCCTCGTAGACCGAAGCGGAAGCGATCACAACGTAGAGGAAGTAGTCGTACGTTCTCCTCGCGATCCAACCGATCCCAGCGCCGTTACTCCGGCACCTCCGAGTTCTTGACACACGTTCAGCTCGATGATGCTCCTCGGGCTCCGATCCAGCAAAGCTCCGGGGAGAGAGAGTTCCGTCAGCACGACGGCGTGGTGACGATCTTGATGTTCTACCGACGCAGGGCTTCGCCTAAGCACTGCTACGATATGACCGAGGTGGAATATGGTGGAGGGGCACCAGACACGGCTAAGGAACGATCTCAAGGATCAACTTGTGTCTTCTAGGGTGCCCCCTGCCCCGTATATAAAGGAGCAAGGGGAGGGCCGGCCGGCCCTAGGAGGTGCGCCAAGGGAGGAGTCCTCCTCCTAGTGGGAGTAGGACTCCCTTTCCTAGTCCAACTAGGAAGGAGGAAGGGGAAGGAAAGAGAGGGAGAGGAGAGGAAAGGGGGCGCGCCCCCTCCTTGTCCAATTCGGACTCCCATGGGAAGCGCGCGCCACCTCTGGCGCATCCCTCTCTCTCCCTCTTGGCTCAATAAGGCCCATTACTTCCCGGGGGGTTCGGTAACCCCTCGGCACTCCGTCTTTCTCCGGAAACTTCCGGAACCTTTCCGTGTCCGAATATAGCCGTCCAATATATCAATCTTTATGTCTCGATCATTTCGAGACTCCTCGTCATGTCCGTGATCACATCCGGGACTCCGAACTCCTTCGGTACATCAAAATACAAACTCATAATATAACCGTCATCGAAACCTTAAGCATGCGGACCCTACGGTTCGAGAACAATGTAGACATGACCGAGACACATCTCCGGTCAATAACCAATAGCGGGACCTGGATGCCCATATTGGTTCCTACATTTTCTATGAAGATCTTTATCGGTCGAACCGCATAACAACATACGTTGTTCCCTTTGTCATCGGTATGTTACTTACCCGAGATTCGATCGTCGGTATCCAATACCTAGTTCAATCTAGATTCTTGGTAAGTCTCTTTACTCGTTCCGTAATACATCATCTCACAACTAACTCATTAGTTGTAATGCTTGCAAGGCTTATGTGATGTGTATTACCGAGAAGGCCAGGAGATACCTCTCCGACAATCGGAGTGACAAAACCTCATCTCGAAATACGCCAACCCAACAAGTACCTTTGGAGACACTGTAGTACTCCTTTATAATCACCCGATTACGTTGTGACGTTTGGTAGTACCAAAGTGTTCCTCCGGTAAACAGGAGTTGCATAATCTCATAGTTACAGGAACATGTATAAGTCATGAAGAAAGCAATAGCAATATACTAAACGATCAAGTGCTAAGCTAACGGAATGGGTCATGTCAATCACATCATTCTTCTAATGAGGTGATCCCATTAATCAAATGACAACACATGTCTATGGTTAGGAAACATAACCATCTTTGATTAATGAGCTAGTCTAGTAGAGGCTTACTAGTGACTATCTGTTTGTCTATGTATTCACACATGTATTATGTTTCCGGTTAATACAATTCTAGCATGAATAATAAACATTTATCATGATATAAGGAAATAAATAATAACTTTATTATTGCCTCTAGGGAATATTTCCTTCAGGGGCGTGGCAAGCGGGGGGAGTCCTACTAGGACTCCAGTCCTAGTAGGATTCGGCCCCCCCTTTTTTCCTTCTCATGGAGGGGGAAAGAGGGAAGGAGAGGGAGAGGGGGAAAGGAAAGGGGGGACGTGCCCCCTCCCCTTGTCCAATTCGGACAGCCCGTGGGGGGCGCGCACCACCCCATGTTGGCCCATTACTTCCCTGGGGGGTTCCGGTAACCCCTCGGTACTTCGATAAATATCTGAAACGTCCCGAAACCATTCTGATGTCCAAATACTATCGTCCAATATATCAATATTTACCTCTTGACCATTTCGAGACTCATCATCATGTACATGATCTCATCCGGGACTCTGAACAATCTTCGTCACCAAAACACATAACTCATAATACCAATCGTCATCAAACGTTAAGTGTGCGGACCCTACGGGTTTGAGAACTATGTAGACATGACCGAGACATATCTCCGGTCAATAACCAATAGCGGAACCTGGATGCTCATATTGGTTCCTACATATTCTATGAAGATCTTTATTGGTCAAACCGCAATGACAACATACGTAATTCCCTTTGTCATCGGTATGTTACTTGCGCGAGATTAGATCGTCGGTATCATCATACCTAGTTCAATCTCGTTACCGCAAGTCTATTTGCTCATTCCTTAATGCACCATCCCGCAACTAACTCATTAGTCACATTGCTTGCAAGGCTTATAGTCATGTGCATTACCGAGAGGGCCTAGAGATACCTCTCCGATACTCGGAGTGACAAATCCTAATCTCGATCTATGCCAACCCAACAAAAACCTTCAGAGACACCTGTAGAACATCTTTATAATCACCCAGTTACATTGTGACGTTTGATAGCACACAAGGTGTTCCTCCGGTATTAGGGAGTTGCATAATCTCATAGTCAGAGGAATATGTATAAGTCATGAAGAAACACTACAAAAAAATACACTTCCGTGATGATATGTGTTTGTCACAGTAGGTCGTGTTTTTTGTCATGCATGTACATCCATGACAAATTTATGACAGAATCAAGATAGTCATACTGTCTTTGTCGTAGAAGTGTTCCATGACATTACCAAAATTTTCATCACGGAAGTGTCCACTTCCATGACGATAAATCGCGCGTCCTGAAGTGCTTTTCGTCAAGGGTGACCGACACGTGGCATCCACCGTAACGAACGCCGTTAATCTATCGGGTTGGGTTTTGGATCCGATAACCCATTAACAGCCCGACCAATGGGGATTTTCCACGTGTAAAATCATCATTGGCTGGAGGAAACACGTGTCGGCTCACCGTTGGGACAGATGTCATCCGCTCATTGGACCGAAGGCGCCTATGATACGGCGACACGTGGCATGGCCCAATAGAGGCCCATTCCTGTGAAAAGGCCGGCCTGTTTGACTTGGTCAAAAGGTGGCAGGCCGGCCCATGGAAAGCCTGTTAACGGCCTGTTCGCATATAGCCCATTTACAGCCCGCTAACCCAGGGCCCGTTACGCCCTATCCGAATTAGGCCCAGTAGCGTCATATGGGCCGTCCAATATGATTCCATCCCGTTTTAACTTCCGGCCCATGTGTGGCCCATGACTTCTTTCGGCCCATATGAGGCCCTTTGTAACTCTTGGCCCATTAACGGCCCGTGGTGAAACTGGCCCGGAATGAACAGTGTATCACTTTATACCCATTAACGGCCCGTTATTCTATTGGGCCGTTTCTAGCCCAAGTTATCTTTCGGCCTTCTCAGGGCCCATTGATTCTTGGGCTCATTTGCAGCATTCGGTTACATACAGCCCGTTACTGTCATTTTCTGCTTGTGGGCCAAATTCAGCCCGTCGTTAAAGTTGGCCCGTTTGCGGATCGTTAATACGTTGGGCCGTTTTCATGTAAAAAAACCCGTTGGGCTGTTTTCATAGCGTTATCAAATACGGCCTATTAACGGCCCGTTATGGTCCACGAATTGTACGGCCCATGATTGGCGAAATGATGATACGCCCCGTAGAAAGCCCTTTCGATCTACGACCCGTATGAGGCCCATGGATCTACGGCCCGTAGAAGGCCCATGGGTCGTAAGGCCCGTAGAAGGCCCATGGACCCTACGGCCCGTAGAAGGCCCATGGACCCTAAGGCCTGTATAGAAGGCCGATGGATCCTACGACCCGTATAGAAGGCCGATGGATCCTACGGCCGGACGAATGCCCATGGATCATACGGCCTGCAGGAGGCCCATGGTTACAACAGTCCGTGTGTTGGCATGATTATTTTGGCCTAGTTACGAAAAATAGGCTATTGTGGCCACTAGAAAAACACAGAAAAAGAACTGTAGTGACTACAAGCAAACAACTAAACAAGACAATAAGGAAATAAATAAGCAAGCAATTAAGGCTAGCCTATTACCGGTATTACACATATTACATCCTTTGGGCATCAAAGTTCGCCACCAAGGTGCAAATATAGGGAACAAAGCAGCATATTACATACATGGCCATCAAAATTGGCCACGATTGCAAATAAACGCGGCAGCAAAACAAGAGCATAACTGAAACAACTTCGGAAGAGCTCAAGAAAGCGTTATCCTGGTATCCACCATGTCGGCAATAAGCTTAGCAAGCTGATTAGCTTTGTCTGTTTGGCGCTAAAATCCTCCAACGCTTGTCATTGCACGGAAAGTATGCATCTGAATGCTCCAGGGGACTTCCGCATGTCCTTCCGCTTCTTGTCGCAAAGACGGTGATTGATGTCTTTCAGCTTGTACATGAGACTCAAGAAACCGAACTGATTCAGACAGTGAGTTTGAATAGCTTGTGCAAGCGGTAGTGGCCAGTAACTCGAACACTAAACCAAGACAGGACTTTGGGGTTGTCTCGCTGTCTTCAAGATAGTCTTCCTTAGCTGTTTTATCAGCTTTGTTGGAGACCAACATGGATGTGTCACTATCCTGAACCTTATCTGCATTACTTCCTTTACCATTGCTTAATAAGGCACTCTTCCCCAATATTCTCACAAGCATTCTAAAAGAAGAAACAAGCGAGACACATAACAAGTTTAGCATGTACTAGTATATGAAACTCATTTCGATGAACCAGTTCATTAGTAAGGTGGACATGATTAAACTACCAAGTCTTCTATTGCCAAGTACTAGTACATAATAAAAGCATCAAACAAATATATATCTATGTCCTATGGTCACTGCATTGTGTTGCCAAATCAAAATAGAGACACGGTTCAAATCATATCATTTCAAGACAAAGCAGCAGTGAAAGAATACAAAGCATGGGAAACTACATGGCACAACAAGATTTCAGATGGGTACCACGGGTCTACATGTACAACAACACTATTGGCTCTGTTGTGATGCTAGTAATGTGCATGATATGAAAGTCAACTGTATACACAATTGAAATTGAAATCAAAAGAGCTATTGATAAGAGCAAACCTGTTAAAGAAACATGCGTGAACATACCTGCTGTGCTATTGGAGTTTCGATTGGATCCTTCAATTTAAAAAAAAAATTGTATGAGTAAATACAGTGATACAAGAGCAAAGCAATCATAGTTAAAAAAGGCGCACCTAAGCGAGCGCTTAAGCGCACCTAGGCTCTAGGCGTTGGCAAAACGCATTGCGCATAACTACGCTTAATCTGTGCATAACTGCACATAAGCATGCGCTTTGGTCAGTAAAGCGCAAGGCGGTGGCAAAACGCACAATTAACGCCTAGCGCTTTTTTGAACTATGATAGCAATGGAATCTTAAATTAGAACAGTTGTTCTTCTGGTTTAGGCACTTGTTCTACATCATGAACAGAGTACAAGAAGACGCAAGAATATAATACTTAAAAATAGAAAATGAGCTCATAGACCTTACCACATTCTTGGTTCGGGACCAGGTCTGAACAAGGCGTTCCCGATCATCGTCCGATAAATGTGTCTCGGGAGAACGTAAGGGAATTTGATGAGTTTCTTTGCGGTGAAGTACGCTTTTCTTGTGTAATTCGATGCTGCCACCAAGCATTCTTGAAGATAGAAGAGGTATTAGCACAGGTTACCGCATCCTGAGTTTCCAAATCAGTCCTTCTCTATAGAGAAATTGGGAAAATTTGCTGTATTATAACCATCATGGAGGTAGGATGTATGGGACGAAGTAAAGTAATTGCCATGAATAACATTACTTACACGTAACTCCTGGACAAACACCGCAGAATCGGCATTTTCCTTCATCTTCAGTATAATATTTCCAAGATGGGAAGATACGCACATAAGATTTAACAACATCAAATGCGATAGATGCTAAACTACGACTAGCTGGTTGTGCTTCCTCCACAGGAATAGGCGTACTAACTGGTGGAGTTGTGGTTCATTTGTGATAATCTTGGCCCTTTGGGCACCGGAGCTGCCTTACTAACTACTCTTGTTTGGGAGCTCATGGTGGAGATGGTGTTGTGTCAACAGAACTGGGTTACTATCGGCTGGGGTTGGGGTTAGATTGGGTGAAGCTGGTTCTCTGTCCATCATCGATGAGGGTACAATCTCTGCGAGAGTTTGGGTTATGTGTGGTAGGGCTGGTTCTTGTGCATGTACAACCGGGGTGCTATCTCCACCAAGAGGTAGCACTGCTTTTATTTGAAGACCGTGTTTTTATTCCGCTGAATCTTGGCATCACCCGCTCCAATTCAAATGGCTGATAAACAGGAAACATAGTTGAATGTACATACATTGTATGAGAGACAGATGCAATAGATAGTGTGGAAAAAAGAGGGCATGAAATAGTTGACATGCATATTGTTTAACTAAAACAGATAGCATGACATAATTTCACATATATGATGTCTATCTAAACTGGATAGCATAGCATAACATAATTCAAAGATATGATGAATAACTAAACATGATCGCATGACATAATTCACCTACATGTTATCTAAGTAATCAGGATTGCATCATTTAATTCACATATGTGATTTATATGCTAAACATAGGGCATTCGATATGATGTCTGAACTAAGAACATGATGTTGAATATTGTGTATATGATGTCTAAACTATGCAATGCAAGACACCGTATGCATGATATGAGAAGTATAACTGTGCCAAGTTAGAGCATACACCTCGATTGGGGGAATAGGACTGGTCATCTGTCTGAATCCATCTCACGAGGAGCTATTGGGACTCAACAAGAGATCTGCTTGACGGTAGCACCGTCGCTCTGAAGGCCTTGTTTTCACTCCAGATTTTTCCATCTCCCACCCAAATGGCTGATTCACAGGCAGAGTAGTTTAATGTACAAACATTGTCGACAAATGGAAATGTAATGAAGAAAAGGATGGGCAAGATATCATTCAAATATATGATGCCTGGTTAAACATTATGGCATTGCACATTTCATATATATTATGGCTGGCTAAAAGACATGAGACTGCATAATTCCCATATATGATATAGAAACTAAACAGGTGGCATTATAGAACATGTCTAAACTAAGCAAATGACATATATGATGTCAAAAGTAGGCACTGCAAGGCAACATATGCATGATATGACTAGCATCATCATGCCAAGGTAGAGCAAACACCTTGGGGGGTAAATAGGAGTGGCCAGCGGCGTCTGAATCCGCCTCAGAACAGATATCTTCCTCTGGATTACAATCTGGAGAGGGGCGGGGAGGGTTTGCCATCGAACCCACCATGGAGCGATGTCTGCATGACATTGTATTGCCGCAAGAAAACTCTTCTCCTTTTCTCTACATGTTCAGCATGAGTGTGTACAATATCTGACATGCATACGAAAAAAATATGGCGAGATTATGTAAGGAGAGCATGCAGAAATTTAGATTGATGGTAACAACCAGTGGATGGATCCAAAAATAATGATAGCAGGCTGATGATTGCTTTAAATTAATAAAAAGACAGACGATGATTGGTTTACTATTTGTTTCCCACCCAAGATGAACAACATAGGCATACCCTAGGTGAATCAGATATTAGACATACATACTATTCATTGCTGCCTCGATATGTGCCCCACAACTAATTTAGAACTCAAGTTTTAACATTAATTTGGACCTGACTTGGGAGTCCAAGAGCTGAACAGGACGATAAAGTAGCAGGTAAGTTTAAGCAATGCATAACATAAGCAGAAACAAAAGAGTGCAACCTCTCTTGTGGACCCGTGTACTCCTCAGGTTCATCTGCTAAGTCGATGATGGTGATGCCGTTGCGGTGGGTGCCGGTGGCAGGGAAGGAGATCTGAGGTGGCGAAAGACGGTCAGGAGTCGTGATGTCTGGTTTGGTGGATGCTTACGCCGATGGAGCAGCTCGGTGAGGTGGACGACGTCGCGGGAAGGCAGGACAAACCACAAAAAGTTCCCTTCGACACGTACCTGTAACTGAAGTAATTCTGTAAGGGCTCATTTGGGTTGCATGATTCTTAAAACGCAGGGATAGGAAAAACACCGGAATAGGATAGGAAAATGCACATGGTAAGCAGGCATTTGTAAACACAGGATTTCTGTCAACTTGGGTGTTTGGTTTACATGAATTGGAAGAGCAGAGGAATGCAAAGAAACATGGCCAAAATAATGTGAAACCATATGAAAGCGTGTACAGTTAGAATATTATTCTGGCACTAATGCACTTGGTCTTGTTTTCATGCATAGGATTTTGAAAAGTAGGTCCAGGTGGATGTTTTGCTTCATTCCTTTCAACAAAATGCATGAATAATTGAATAGTAGAGTGCCATTGGAAAATTCCCTCTTGCTATGTTTTTCCGTTGAACCAAAATAGCCCTAATGGATCGACGTGAATGTATAGCAATAAGTGATGGAACAAGTGTACAACCTCTTTGCCATAGCCGTGTCGACCTCAGCATCATTGGTTTGGTCGTTGAAGCAGTTGAGGCAGAGGTGGCTGTCGGAGGTGTGGAGGAAGATCTGAGAAATCTGTTGACGACGTCCAGGGCTTTCTGTTGTGATGGATGGATTACGTCGTTGGAGCAGCCCCGGTGAGCTGTAAGACGTCAAGGCTGAAGCAGCACAAGACAGACATCGTCAATCTCAAGTGGGATTCTAATAGCATCTCCAATAGATGATGTAAAATGGATGTAAAATTAACATCACCAAAAACCACCTAACTACAACAGATGAGGTAAAAACTGTTGACTCTGAAATTAACTGTCGAAACTGAAATTTACTGTGGAGTCTAAATGCTACTGTCGAAACTGAACGCAATGGTAGCAGAGAGGCACTTGACATGTAATTTAGGGAGGGCCTGCAGTTCATCTTCAACATGCACCCCCTTGAGCCGCCAGCCACCACCGACCGAACCACCGGCCCCAGCGCCGCCTCGCCTTGTGAACAACTTCGCCACCGCCGCCAGCCCTCTAGGCCCCCCGCCCCCACCCTGAACCCTAAGATAGATAGTGGGGTACCTCTCCGGCGAGCCCCCGTCCCTGCTGCGGGTGGTTCTTCCTTAACTCCGCGAGCCCCCCCAACCCCTGAAAATCGACTGACCCAAAAGTTCATTCAGTCGACTGAAGTGTGGCTTAATCGGAGTAGAGCAGCAGCACGAGCGAGGGGGAGAGCAGTAGCAGCAGCTGGGCGAGCGAGCGATTGAGCGAGAGCAGGAGCAGGAGCAGCAGCGCGAGCGAGCGAGCAATTGCCGGAGCAGCAACAGCAGATCCGGCTGGTATGGACGCCGCCGCTGAAGGGGCCTCGCACTGGGGGAGAGCCGCCATGGAGATGTCGCCCGCGGCGCCGGCTTCAAGGTAGCCGCTCCATGGGGGTGCGGGATGGAGCACCGTCGGTGCCGGGAGGTCGAGTTAAGGAGAAGGTGCGATGCGATGAGTGTACAACCTCTTTGGTGGCGCCAATTAGGCCTCGGCTTCGTCCGAGGAGTCGGTGAGGATGCTGCAGTTCCGGTGGAGCAGGTTAAGGCGGCGCTATGGGGATGGAGCAGCCGCGATAGACGAGGCGATCGTCGGAGAAGCTCCTTGGAGGTGGAGGACGGGGCGGCTGAACCGGCGGGACGGCAAGATGGATGACGGATCCTCATCCGGGGAGGTGGACGAGGGACGTCGAGCTGTTGCGGTGGACGATGTCGTCGGGGAAGAGGCTCCGGCTGGGCAGCGGTGACGTGGCGGACGAAGGAGGGTGGGGTTTCGCGGCTGGAGCGGAGAGGTTTTGGTGGCCTGGGATTTCGAATGGCGAAAAGGGGGCGATGGGAGGGGGTGAAGCATGACTTAGGGACGCGCTTGTCCAAAATGTAGGGTGTGTTACAAAAGTACCCCCCACCGATTTGAACTAGCGGCCCTTCGGCTCAGGTTAGAAGGGGATTTCGCGTGTCGGGATTTGGCAGCTGGAGGGAGTTTTCGCGTTGTAATTTCGGGATAGCAAGGCGCGGGTTGTGAAGGCGCCCGTTTTGGGAGCACGATATCTGAATTTTCGGGATATAACAAGACGCGGGTTGAATTTTAGGGACAAGCCTAACGTGTAGTAATATTGTTCTTGTAATGCACCAAATCAATTCGCACTTCCTCAACCAAAAAAAACGAAAAAATAAAACTATTCCCACCACACAAAGAGAGAGTCTTGCCCTGTTTTACTATACAAATGATATTCAAAGCTACTCCCTCCTTCCATCTATATAGGGCCTAATGCGTTTTTCGATGCTAACTTTGACCAAATATTAGAGCAATGATATATGACATGCAACTTACACAAAGCACACCGTTAACTTCGTGCATGAAAGGTTCTTTCAATGATATAATTTTCACATTGTGCATGTCATGTACTATTAATCTTGTCAATAGTCAAAGGCGGTCTTAAAAATCTCATTACGCCCTATATAGATGGAAGGAGGGAGTATGAATCCATGTTATGTTCGATTAAATTTTTTCGCTTGCTGTATAATGCATGTAACCTACTCATACCAACATTTTAGTGCATTCCAAATGTCTATACTACCACTGCAATTCGAACTAAATTTGAATTCGTTTCTCTATTTCAATAAGAATCTACAATCATGATTGTTGCCAACTTCAACCATCATTCGTGTATTACCTTAATAACACACCACATGATTACTATAGAGATAGATATGAACTATGTGTACTACGTGAACTCGAATTCTATTTTTTCAATAAACTTGATGTTGATTCCAAATAATAGTACATTTGATGTACTAACTATATATTCATAATCTAAACCATGTTCCATACGTACACTGTGTTTATCACACAAAGTATAGTGCCCCGCCCCCTACATTATGACAAGAATTTAGACCTGAGTTGCAAAAGCCACACATTAGCCCAAATTATAATCAATGTTCTACATTATGATATCTTCTTTCAAGTATCCGTATCCACTTTTTAATAATGAATTATGATCTTTGTTTGTCTTTTGCACCTTCACGATCCTCTTATATTTGTAGCTAGCTAGCGCTAACTTTCTATCATGCATGCACACGCCCGCCCCCCTCACACACCCTTAGCGTCCCCTCCATCGCGCACGTTCATTATTTCTCTTTAGGTCGTCCACCAGCGGTGTGTGTAGGCCCCGTCTCCTTCTTTTCGGCACACACCGTCGATATACCTCTCTAGCCAAGTGTGCCTACAACAAACACATATATACTTCCCCTCTTCTCTTCTCACCGTCCATGCCCCCATATGTCCAATACGATTCCACGCAGGTGCACACTCCCGCCCCTCTTTTCATTAATCACATGCTCGCACACTCCTCCCCCCTCAACATGGTAGGCCTCTCGCACCACCTCCTAGCCACACCCTCTCCCCCTGTCTGCCTCTCCGGACCTTATTTGCTTCTAACACATGCAGGCGTGTATATGAACTAATCTCCCTACATATAGCCAGGTCGACTATAATTCGTTTTCACCAAGCACCGATACACTTACCTTGCTAGTTATGTCTCTCCTTTTCTCGGACACACGACAGTTGATCTTCCTATGTAGTTACGCATGCTTACCACAACCATATCTTCTCCCCTCATCATCCTTGCATACCTCCCGACCCGTCTCTCACACGCTTGCGTGCATAGGCAGACAGACATCCCCGCCCTCTCTTATTGATATTGCACTCATACCCTCCGTTTGTCTAGCAGGCCTCTCCCACCATTTGTGAGACGCCACTCCACCACCAACCCTCCGACGCTCTACCTTTGTCTTTTTCCCAACCTTATTCCTCTGCTACACATATCCATGGATGTCGATCGATCTCCCTCAATACATAGCTAGGTCTCTCTCCTTCCCCACACATATACTAGTCGACCGGTCTCTACCCCCCCCCACACACCGATAGTCGAACGTTGTAGGTAGGTATCCATGCCACGAAGAAGAACTGCACCTCTGCCCTCTCAAATTCCAGTAGGCCAGCCGCCCTGTATCTTCGACGTGGGCAAACACAAATTCGATGGCACTCTTTATCGATTGCGCAGCCACACACTTCATCCCTGTTTTCAATTCTATCGATATCTCACGTCCATGACTCCATTTTACACACATTGCATATGTTACGTTTTATTATTGAGATATCATCAAAACATTGCCTCTGTTTCTCACAAACCATCTCTCTCACAACCACCCACGTACGTACATGCACATAAAGAATAAGTGCACGTGGGGCCGCGTACTCACGTCTCGTTCCGGCCACACTGCGGCGGGTACACGGTGGAGTTCGTTTCTGTACGAAAAGGCAGCCCACGTGATAATTTGATGCATGTAGCGGTTGTTTACTCAAAGGAGGGTCGGGTACCACGCCTAGAATATAAAACGATTGCCGTGGGGAAAATAGAAAAATGGGTTTGTCTCTCATTACACCATCTCACACAAGGCCGCCGTGGCCTCTCTCTCTCTCTCTCTCTCTCTCTCTCAGCGTTGGTAAGTGATCCGGCCGCATCCCATCCGCCGGCGGAAAGGGAGGATGTGCATCGTCTCTTTGTTCGAAGGTGTTGAGGCAGCTCGTCCCGATCTGCGGTACCCGTCGTTCTCTCTGACCAAGCTCCGGCGCGGTAGGGCCTTCGCCACTTGCTCGCTGCCGCAGTATGGGCAGATCCCGGCCGCCGGCGCCCTCCTAGTAACATCCCGATGACCCTCAGGTACAGCTTCCTCCAGCCTTGCTCCACTGCCCATCTTCCCACGTTGTCGCATGTGGATCTTCTTTAGTTGTTTGCTTAAATCATATCTCGGCCGACGTACTTTCCATCTTGCAATCTCGTCCTCAAACCATTTTTGATAAACCACCATGTGCTATCTTTCCCTTTTTACATGGAACATGCTTCTTTTTTGTCGGCGTATGTGTCTTCAACTCGTGTTGTTGGGAAGTAATTGTTTCCTTTCGAACTCCTTTTGCAAACATGGCTATCCATTTTCACCTCGTTGCTATTGCGACCTTTTGGTGAACTGCACAAATCACTTTTCTGAAGAGTGTTTTGTGCAGTTCATAAAATGTCTACGAGCAATGTTTTTACATTTCTGTGGGACTGCGGAAAGGGAGATTGGTCTTGCTATCCTCCTCATCCAACTCCGTGCCTAATCTTCTCCAACAAGAAGTTAGTCCTAAAGATAGACCGTAGAGGTGATCGGTTTCTATTTATGTGTGTTATGTTTCATCATCTAGTTCCACTATTATTGTAAACACACTGACTGGATATCTTTGCAAATAGGGATGGTCCGCCCGATTTTAGTGGAGCTGCACAAAATGATCGGATTGTGGTGTCCTTCATACACCTCTTTTTTGGCTACAGAGCTAGGTGAAACTAGCTGCCAAACAACAAACACTGTGCCAAGGAAATGGAGCCATGCCTACGAACAACATCGATCAATTATTATTTTTCTTTATTTGTACACCTTCTCACAACTTTGTCTTCAGTTGTGATGTCAATATTGGCGCTGATCTGCGAACCATTGAGATGCATTAGCCATGGTAGTTTCATTTGTATTTGATGGAATGTTGTACCGAGATAATCTCGAGGCAAGACAAATGAATCCTAAGTTGAAACCTTTTTTTCCTGCGGGAACCAGAGTTGAAACCATCATAGCATCACAGTACAATTTCATCAAAATTATGCGTACGTATAAACAAATCCTGAAGGATTGATAGCAATGCCAGAAACAATTCAACTTCGTTTCGCCGACATGTTGGACATCCTTCATCCGGATCCACCTGCCATGCAGCAATATTGCATGCACAACACAACTTCAGGGAAATATTCACCCGGTCGTTGCGCCACAGTAGTAATGACTAGTAAGCAATCAAATCACAGAGCCCCACCTTCGCCACAGTAAGTTGCTCGGACGAAGCAACCATCATTTCTCTATTCCTTGAATCCGCTGGTAGTCCCATATTCCCACAGTAATAAGTTGCTCGGGCGAATCAACCATCAGTATATCTGCTCACATGTGATGACCACAGGAGCTATCCATTCAGATTGCATGTTAAAAAAATAAAGGTAGATAACTAATGCGGCAAACTTTCAAAAAAAAAACTAATGCGGCACCTCGGGCCAACGCGGCGAGATCGCATTTTGCACGAGAAATTACACACCATGTTTCGTTGACATGTGGTCCCGTTCGAACATATCAGTGAGACGACGGCGAGTAGTAGGAGTATTTCCGAACCGACGTGTAGGCCGGGGTGCCCCTTCGTGAACCATGGCAAACTGGCAACCGTCCACCGACTCTTCGCCTTTCCCTCTTGATTTGGAACTGCTGTCGCACGCTCTTCCTCTCCCTCCTCCATTTTCCTTCAGCCCTTCACCCTTTCTTCTACCATTGTTCGATCGTCTTCTCCATGGAGGGAACAGGACGGAAACGACCCCGTTATTCTTGCCCCTATCTGAAAGATGACGTGGTGGAGGAACTCATTGATCGGTGCGACGCCATCACCTCGGCTACCATGGCAGGTTCGTTCAAGCCCATTCTTGACTCAACTAATAACATCATTACAAGGAACCCAAGAGTCAAGGAGCGGTTTGATCTCCCCTATCTTCTTTGCCGTGACCCTGATGACTGGCGCTGTCACGACGGAGGCCTCGCCCTGTGCAAGTTGATGCCGCTTGATAATGATACTTATGATGTTAAGATGCCATCGCTTGAGGGCAAGGCTTGGGCAGGCGCAAACGGAGATTGGGTTGTTTACATTGGGTCCAACTGCGAGTGGGAACTTGTGAATGTGTACACTCGTGACCGGGTTCCACTTCCAAAAATCTCAGTAGACTGCCCAGAGGTTGAGCACACCGGTATCGTACGCACGTTCAAATAAAATCATGGTGACTGTCTTCTATGGAATATAGCAATTTCTCGAGTTCCCAACCGCTCTTAGAATTACAACAACTATGAAGTTGTTGCTATCTTCGACAAGCTTGTTGCCGTCGTTGCTGGTTTGACTCGATGGACATTGCTCAAAAATCAGTTTCTGTACACGCATGAGTACTGTGATGCAATTCAATACGAGGGCCTTGTGTTTGCTGCCACCACTCGTGGCACTGTTTTTGCATGGAATCGTTATGATTTCGGTACGTTTGTCTTCCATCGTAATTATAATTGTTTCATCCACATGCATGCGGGTTAGCAAGTTTCCCTTTACTAATTAACATTCTTCTTGTGTTTCCAAGGTCCTGTGAACATTCCACCACCTATACTTGAAGATTTTTATAACCAAGGGGGACATGACGATGGTGATGATCACGAGCATGAGGACGAGCAGGGCCCATATACTCTTTGGCGCCTGGCAACTAATTCCGATGGATCACCTCTTCTCATGTGTATACAGCCCACTGATGATGTTACTGCTAAGGAACCAGGTGTAGTCTCCCATGGTCGCACTCTGCGGACCTATTCCAACACCCGTTGCATGGTATTCGGGATGGATACTAGTGTGCTAGCGCCAACACCTTCTCCTGATGCAGAATTGATAGTCTTGGAGAAAACTCGCTCTTCCTTGGACAAAACTATCCGATGATGGTGAATTGCGATCCAACTGCTGTTGACACAACGTTACTAGCACTATTTATGAGAAGCAACTGTGTCTATACCTCGGACATTATCGTGGTTCCCTACCCTGGTACTGATATAGTAGGCCACTTCAGCCTGGATGATTAGTCCTGCGTTGGTCTCGAGATCGACAATAGATGCCCCGTCGAGAAGAATCACTTGTGGTTCAAAGCAAGCGTTTCCAACGCCGAGGAATGGTTAAGTTGAAGTTCATTTCATTGCTTGTTATTTGTTGTGTGGTGAAAACTTTAGTATTTATAATGTATCCTCGTTGTCGATGTGGGTTGATGACCTGTTGTATGTAATAAAATGATATGCCTGTGATAAACTTACTAAATTTATGAATGGCTTTCGAGTTGCTTCTATGAGTGAGTGGTGCGACGAGGCAAAAAATATTTTCTGAATACATAATTGTGCGTGCATTGCAACAGGTTATCGGATGAGGCCAATCAACAATAGTAGTACACTATTTGTACTAGCTTCACATGCTTCGCGCGTCGTGCGGGTGTGTTTACTGTAACCATATTGTATGTAACCAGCACCTCGCACTACTAGGAAAAGGGCTAAAGATAGGATTGACACAAATGGCGCACCAGAGAAGTGGTGCGCCACTACTATATACTAATGGCACACCTGGTGGAGATACGCCATTAGTGTGGAATACACTAATGGCGCACCAGGCAGAAGGTGCGCCACTAGTAAAACATTTTTTTTTCATTTTTCAAACATTCTAATGGCGCATCCGGGCAAAGTGCGCCATTAGTAGTTAGAACTACTAATGGCGCCTTTGGAGACAGTGCGCCGATAATTTTTTACTTTTGGCAAAAACTTATTCCTGCCTTCCTTCCTCCCCACTCAAGATCGCCCTCCGCCCCAACCGTGCGCGCGCGCCACGCCTCCGTCCTGGCGCGCCGCCTTCGACCCCCCAGCCCCCGCCCTCCGTCCCCTGCAGCCAGCCCCGACCCCGCCCCCCCCCCTCCGTCCCCTCCGTCCCCTCGCCGACCCGCCCGCCGCCCACGCCCCCTCCGTCCCCTGCGCAGCCGACCCCGACCCTGCGCCCCACGCCCCCTCCGTCCCCTCCGTCCCCTGCCGTCCCCGCCGCCGCCCGTCCCCACCGATCTCCGTCCGTCGACCATGGGAGACGACCAGAGTTGAGGCGGCGCCCGACGGCAGAAGAAGATGGCCCACTCCTCCTCCTCCGGCCCGCTCCGCCCGTCGAACCGCCGCACCAAGGGAGGGACCCGTCCACCCCCGCCCCCACCCCGACGTCCGCTACCAGGCTGCCCCAGGTATTTCTGGTTTCTTAGAGAGCATCTAAGTGAGGTGGCCAGCAAAGTTTGGAATGCATTTCATTTTGATACAACTAAGTTAGATAAATGGAAAAATAGAGTTAAGAGTAGTGAGAAAAAAGTTGAAAGGATGGAACATTAACTATGAAAGTTTTTATAGAAAACAGAAGAAAATTTTGGAAAGTTGGATAACTATGAGAAAAAAGTGGCAAAATAGAGTTAGAGTAGTGAGAAAAGTTGAAAGGATGGAACATTAACTATGATTTGATGCCTCTGTTTCATGATTTTTTAATGGAAAGTTGGATGTAGGAAGACTTAACTATGGCATTATTACTTTGTTGCCTAAAGGGAATGATGATCCAAAGATATAGGCCTATATGTTTGCTAAATGTTCCTTTTATGACTTTTACTGTGGTCAAAGCAGAGCCGTTGTTTATTTTAGATGGTGTGCTATTGTTGTGTGAGATAATTCATGAGACTAGAGTTAAGAAAAGAAGTGCTGTTAATTTCAAGCTTGATTTTAAGAAAGGACAAAATTAACTAGGATTTTTAGAAAAGGTGATGGTTATGAAAGGGTTCCCAATTAAATTTGGAAAGTGGGTTATGACTTATGAGTCTTTATTAATGATGGTAAGGTGGCTTTTCTAGCTCATTACATGTATTGTTTGTAGCTACAAATAATTATGCATAGTGATACCTTTTATCGAGTCCTTTTTGCCATTCGTTTGGTTCCGTAGTGATGACCAAAGTCTGGTATGTTTTGCCGCGACTCGAAGTGAATACAACATCTGCTCGCTATTGGGAACACACTAAAATCCTGGAAAACAGTGATCGAAGGACCGATCTTCATTTGAGGTAAAGAAACTTGAAGAACAACATAGCACACGTCGATAACATTTGCATAATTCAGTGAGCAATGACAGGCCTGTTCTCTTGGTGAACTTTCTGCTGCAAGTGTTGCTTGCGAATTCATTCGATTCGTTGCAGCTTGAATTGGCTTGACTGAACCAGCTCCTTGTCCCACAGCTTAAGCGAACACGAGACACACTCACACTTGTGCTCTGGGCGCTGTCTTCGATCAAAAGAAGAAGCTTTCCCTCGGGTGAAACATGCAACACAGTCTTCTTCAGAATCGCTCTCTCGCTATGCAGAGATTTCTGAATATTAATTATCGCAGTACCATTAGTTAGATGTGATTGCTCAAGTGTAAGTTAGAAGATTTTAAAAGTCACTTTCCCCACGCACACTGTGAAAGTGAAGTGTAAATATCACACGTGGATAACACTTGCATAATTCAGTGAGCAATGGATGCTCATTCTCAATATCATAATAATCTCCTGGTACCTTAGCTCACACTTGCCCTTTACTATCACGTACATACGTAAGTTGGAGCAAGATGAGTGAGGAGGTAAAGTTGTGCCAAACTGGCAATAATACATAGTAGTACTTATTACACTTAGTTAACTTTTGTGGACCACAGATAGTAGTAGTAGTAGTACTCTATTACAAATTACAAACGACAAATTCATGTAAATAAATGCTTCAGGCTCGCACAAGGAGTAGACTGGGGATCCTGCCTCAGGACAGGCTTCGTGAAGGTCCGAGTGCTACTTGAGTACGTCTCTTCAAGCCAGCCAACTTTGTCCTGCTAGGATTTTTAGAAAAAGGTGATGGTTATGAAAGGGTTCCCTATTAAATTTGGAAAGTGGGTTATGACTTATGAGTACTGTTAATGATGGTAAGGTGGCTTTTCTAGCTCATTACATGTATTGTTTGTAGCTACAAATAATTATGCATAGTGATACCTTTTATCGAGTCCTTTTTGCTCAAGCTGTTTAGTTGTGAGTGTGAAGTAAAATAAATAAATCATGTTTCTCTAGGTATATTCCAAACATCAAAGTTGAAATAACTTTGATTTCCTAGATATAGATAGTTAGGCACACAAGTTTCTTTGGTAAATCTATATGTCCGCGGATCATGATTTCTTCTTATATACAAGGTGTTATTTTAGCTATGAACAACGATATGATTACAAGTCCATTGCCATACCACATTCACAGTTTGGAATGTATGTCTCTGCTATCTTATCATACAATCAGTTTGAATTGTTGGAGGATGACCACGATGAAACTATGATGCAATATGGTAGTGATGATGAAGATCACACTGGTCACAATATCGGTGATGATGACGAGTAGTTCTCATGTGTTCACGCCTCTAGATTTTATCTCATGTGTTCACATCTGTCTTAATACCTTGCCTTGCCTTGTTCGGTTGTAAGGGTACTAATTGGTCTCTTCACTGCTTAATTATCGAGAGATGGCGGGAAGCAGCCACCGCCGCTCTGCGACACCGCATGATCTGAGTTGGATGCTTCCGAGTTCTTCACTATCATACTTGGGACTTCAAAGATCATCCATGACGCAGGTATATAAAATGAGAGATCTCCCTAGCTTCACCCATCTCATTATGATATCTGTTGTTTGCCTACATCACTCATTGTCCCAAACTGCAGAGGCTGCCCGACAGTTTTAGAACATGCTGATGGGTGAAGATCCGCCAAATAATGTGAAGGTGCGATAGGCCGGGCAGCCGGGTTTCGCAGTGTGGGATGTGGAGTTGGTGATCAAGGAGGGCCACATGTACTTGTCTCGTGGGTGGGAGAAGTTCTACCGTGCCTACGACCTGCGGCTGGGGTACTTCCTTCTCTTCAGGTACGACGACAACGCCACCATGCTCATCGTGAAGGTGTTCAACGCGACTATGTGTCGCATGCGCTTCTGTTGAAGATTATGATGCCAGACGTTCCGCCTCTTCTTATTCCTCTACATTTGGCTTTGTCTCACATCGATTGTTAACGGTCATTGTTGCATTTGGACAGGTAATGGGAGCGAATAATAATGACAATGGCTACAAAGCAAAGGCGACCATGGTCAGAGCGAAGCAAGAAATACCATGGTCATTGTAAAGCAAAAGCAGCAGCGATTCTGTCAGAGCGAAGCAAAGCAGCGATTCGGCAGAAAGATAGACAACAAGAAGGATGATCCGGATCGGAGTGCGGGAGAAGAGGAGCAGAGTGGGGATGAGGAGCTGCAGGATGACGATGGGCATCAGGCTGAGGATGACCTAGCGCTGGTGGTGGCTGACCAAGGGCAAGAGATGGTGGTGGCTGACCATGGGCAATAGATGGTGGTGGCTGACCATGGGCAAGAGATGGAGGTGGCTGAGGATGACCTAGTGATGGTCATGCCTGAAGGTGGCCTCGCGATGGTGGTGGTGCCTGACAATGACCACGCACCGGTGGTGGCGCCGGCGATCCCACAACTGGGCGACATGACCACACCAATTGAGGTAGAAGACTACATCCCACTGCCTCCACCGCCTCGCCGCTCTTGGCGCATCAGATTGAGGAAGGAGAAGGAGAAGAACAATGCATGAGAACTGAACTTTGTCAGGTATGTCAGATCTCCAAAATGATATATATATATATATATATACTTAGTTACCTATGTTATCTCTAATATGCTTAGTTTCCTATAGGTTAGCTTCATTTTACCTAAGTTGGCTCTAATATGCTAACTTAGAGCTTATATGCTTAGTTTCCTATAGGTTAGCTCCAAAATAACTTATGTTAGCACAAAATGATCAAGTTTACATAATAAGCTTATAGTATTTTTCTTATTCTTCTTCTTTTCCAAAATGACATAGGTTAGCTTCATTTTACCTAAGTTGGCTCTAATATACTAACTTAGAGCTTATATGCTTAGTTTCCTATAGGTTAGCTCCAAAATAACTTATGTTAGCACAAAATGATCAAGTTTACATAATAAGCTTATAGTCTTCTTCTTATTTCTTTTCCAAAATTCTTCTTATTCTTCTTCTTCTAGTATTCTTCTAGTCTTCTTCTTTTTCTTCTTCTAACTTCTTGTTTATCATTTTGCAGATTTGATTTAATTCACGGAAGCTTGCATGGATGGAGTGCTTCTTTTCCATTTGTGTTTTTATTTTGTATCAATGTGAAACTTTTGTGAATTGATGGATAACGGTGTTGGATGAAC
Organism: Aegilops bicornis; assembly: GCA_021605145.1. Taxonomy (NCBI): domain Eukaryota; kingdom Viridiplantae; phylum Streptophyta; class Magnoliopsida; order Poales; family Poaceae; genus Aegilops; species Aegilops bicornis. The sequence goes on along the minus strand of CM038673.1, from coordinate 699,922,775 downwards.
AATGTGAAACTTTTGTAATATGTAACGATGGAACTTGTGTGTTGGCTATGTATGTATATATGATGGAACTTGTGTGTTGGCTATGTATGTATATATGATGGAACTTGTGTGTTGGCTATGATTGTTATATGGATGCTTGTTGTATATATATGTGTTGGATATCTCATAGGTGAAATAGTGACCTGAGATTAAGAAAAAAAATTAAAAAATTGTTACTAATGGCGCATGATAAAGGTGGTGCGCCATTAGTATAGCATTACTAGTGGCGCATCGTGGGCAAAACTAATGGCGCACTGGTGCACCATTAGTATACCAGATACTACTGGCGCACCAGTGGTGCGCCATTAGAAAAAAATTCTAGTGGCGTGATACTAATGGCGCACCAGTGATGCGCCATTAGTAGGCAAAACTGGTGCGCCATTAGTAGCCCTTTTCCTAGTAGTGTCGAATCCTCGATACTAGTACTATATAGTAAGTAGTAGGAGTAGTAGGGTGGCATGAGCCAGAACAAGCATTCACGTCCAGGAGTACCGCACACGCCACCAGCACGACTTCCATCTGACACCATATTTCTTGGAGTGCGTGCTAGAGCAATCTCTTCAACCTCATCGTTTCTCTAACTCAGCCATCACGCCAAGCGGGCCAGGTGGGGTTTGCCGATAGTCGGTTTCCTCAAGCTGCGGTCCCACTTGTAAGTCCAACTCCAACGCTCTATCAATATATGGATGTACTCTTCTTCCCAATACAAAAACTTGCATCCATTCTACTCCCTCCGTTGCACAATACATGCCTTCTACTACCTCCGTCCTGGTTTATAGGTCCCCTTTGTAGTTTGTGTCAAATTTTGACTAAAGATTTAACTAACAAAATGTTAATGCATGTCAAGAAAAATTATCTCATTCGATTCATATTTGAACATAGTTTTCAAAAATATAATGTTTGGTGACATGCGTAAACATTTTGTTAGTTTAATCTATGGTCAAAATTTGGCACGAAATATAATGGGGACCAATAAACCCGGACGGAGGTAGTATTTGTCAAAATATATATGTATCTAGACATGTTTTAGTATATAGGCACGTCCATTTTTGGACAAATGGAAGTCAAGTATTTTGGAACGGAGGGAGTACGCAATAAATTTTTTAAGTTAGCACAACTAGTCTAATCCGAGAGCACAACCGAAGATTTGGTAGGGTTCTTCCTCCTTTTGCTGACACGTGGGACATCCAGCATCCATGTTGGGTCATGAAAGAAAATAGAGTGGTACTATGTAACATCCCAAATTTTCAATTTGGCATGTTATACATAGGTCATTCTTGCATATCATATTTTATTTGCATTCTCATTTACCATCCTCGAAAATCCTAAGAAACTCAAGGACCCTCGGAGAGAGTTGGGGATTTTTCAATTTTCATATTTGAATTTTATCAAATAATGAAAGACGAGGATATTGGATTTTAATTAATTTTCTCTCCGAAAAAATTATTTCAATTTAAATAAATAAATGAGGGGAGATAATATGACTTCTCCAAAATAATTGAAATAACGGAGGAAAAATGTTAAAATCATTTTTGGGATTTTATTTGATTTTATTTGGAATTTTATTTGCCCTAGAAAAAATTGCACGCTTTAAAAAGTTGCATTTTAGGGGCCAAGAAAAGTTCATCTAGTTCTAAATATTTTATTTAGACGGAGAAAACATGTTTTGGAATTTTTAGATTTTTATTTATTTTTCTAGGATTTTGTCTTTCGGCGGAATGTTTAAAAAAAAATGGACCCGCGCCCGACTGGGCCGAAGGCCCAGCCGAGCCAGGCCGGCCCGCTCGCGCCACCGCCTCCCAGCTGCCGTGCACGACATCGACGCCGAGGGCGAGTCCGAGCCGGACTCCACCCCGGGCGCCTTTCCCAAGCCGGAGCCGCCCCACCCTCCTATAAATACCGCCGCCCGCCGCCACACCACCACCCGCCACCACGAGCCCCGCCTTGGAACCAGCCGGAGCCGGAGCCCGATCCGCCGCCGCCTTGGTCGTCGCCGCCTCCTCCAGCGCCGTCGCCGTCGCCCCTCGCCAACCGCCGCCCGCCCGCCCTCCCGCCCCACCCCGGAGCCCGCCGGAGCCGCCCGCCCCGCCGGACGCGCCTCGCCGGAGGTACCCGACCCCGCCGCCGGTTTATTTTTTTTAGAAAAACCCTTCGGTTTTTTTATAAAACCCCAGATCGTTTTTTTATATAGACCGGTTTATTTCGTCGATTTATTTATTTAGCAAACGTCCGTTCATCCGTTCGTTCTAACGAATGCGTTCACTGTTTAGGTTCTCTTAACGAACGTTCGTTCGTTTAGCAGTTCGTCGCTTTTCTTTTATTGGATTTATTCCGCGGTTATTCTGATCGCGATTTCTGATTCAATTTTCAAACCTGTTTATCTTTTCGCTCGTTTATCGGAATCAGGTGATTCAAGCGCCTGGAGTTTCATCTCGAAACCCTCTTTCCGAATAATGAACTTAAACCAGTTTTTATCTCTGTAAAATTTGACCCTAGTTCAGATTAGTAAACGGACCTTGTTTTTCTCGCCGTTTGAGTTTCGTTGTTCCGTTTGGTTTGATTCTTTTGCAAACCGGAGTTCTTAAGTTGAACTCTCCGGTCAACCTCTTCAGTTGAAGTTTCGTTTGTGCATCTTTGCTTGTTTACTTATGTATGTATTGTTTGCTTGCGATAGAATTCCCGGAGTGCGAAGCGTGTTACTACGAGTCTCCAGGATTCACGGATCGTCAGCAAGGCAAGTAACACTTGATCATATCTTTTCATACCTAGTTTTTAAACATTAGCTCAACCCTTTAGTATTGCATGATTAGGATGTCATTAAATTGTGGGTTGGGAAGTAGATGATGAGGTAGGAACCTATTGCCCTGTTACTATCAAACCCTTGGGAGTTACTTCTACGTTATGCTTATATTGCCATGCTATGCTCAGAGACGTGGTTTGGGTTTGAGAGATATTCACGACAGATGTGAGATTGTTAATTAATGGTTAACTTAAGGTGGCAACTTAAATACACATCTGGGTGGATTGAGGCACCTGGGGAACCCAGTGTTGTCTGTTTTCTTGGAAATCCCGGGGTACCCGTGTGATCTTCCTATGGACCGCCACCCAGGCTCAAAGGGAACTGATTTTATTCATGCTAGAAACTTCCGTGTGCAGCCACAAGCTATTATGGGCTCTAGCATAGCTAAGTAAGTTACGTGAAGCTCTCGAAGAGGTATGTCAGCAGGTAGTGGGTTTTATAGGTTTGGTATGATCTATCCGGAGTAGAGAGTTAATGTTTCTGAAAGACTGTGTCTCGGTCATCCGTCTCTCAAACACCATGCAGTGAGAGAAACCAACGGAGGCGATCGAATCTTGTGGGGAAATGTGCGCAAACCTCTGTAGAGTGTACAAACTAATCATGGTTTGCCGTGTCCCCGGTTATGGACGATTCTGAGTATCTAGTACTTGAGTATTCACATGTATCTCATCACTCTTAACTAATTTTGCTGGGTTGTTGATCACTTTAATTGGGATCATTGAGTTGGGGTTACACCTTCTCAATGATGTTTCAACCACCATGATAGTTAAATTAAATTTATTCCTTTGATGTAGGGAAAAATTGGCTTTTCGCAAAACTGTAACCATAGGGCTTTCCACCAGCCATATATGCATGTAGTATAGCTTATTCTTTCATTACTCTATGTGTTACATTGCCAGCATATTCCATGTCTTGATTGGTTCTCGGGCTGCAACGTATTATGTTGCAGACTTTTCGACGAGGAGTAAGGATTGTAGGTCATTGCCGTGCAACTCGGTTATGCCGTTGGAGTTGATGGACTCACTTTATCTTCCAAGCCTTCATTTGTTATCGCATTAGATGGCCTTGAGCCATATTATTGTATTAAGTTCTCTTTTGAGACATTCGATGTAATAAGTGTGTGATTGCTACTCGTTATAAATCCTTCGAGTACCGTGTGTGTCGGCATTACCGATCCAGGGATGACATGAAGCACGTAGACTTGACCATCCGAGGTCGGGTCGCTACAAGATGGTATCAGAGCAGACGCTGAGTGTAGGACACGACCACTAAGATAAAACCATAGGTCACTCCTCTCTACTCATTTCTGACCTCTCTCCAATTTTCCACTCTTTAGGATGACGGAGATGAAGTACAAGTTTGCCCAACCGGATGAAGACACACCTTTTGGACACCACTTGAAGGAAGTCACTACGTACCTGAATATTGGAATACCAAGCTTCACCGGACGCATAACGCCACCTTGCCGTAAGAAGAATGTTGGAAGATTCAAGCTCTAGTTCCGGAAGGACGTTTGCGTAAGCACGGAGCCCATAGTATGTGTTTTCAACGCACCAACATGGAGTTTGGGAAAGAGTATGGCAGCTAACATTACCATGGGACGCATCGGAGAAGTCTACAACAAGGAGCTTAAAGACACTATATACCAAATATGTGGGCGCCGAGACGAGTAATGGGAAGTAATTAGCACCAAGAAGGATAGATCCATTGCAGCTTACATCCAGGAGCTAAACCAGCACATTCGACGTCATGAGAACCAGATGTGCAGACATGCTGGATTTGAAGAAGGCGAAAACTAAGATCATCGAATTGGAGGAAGAACTCAAGTCTACACGCCGATGGATATGAGGAAGAAATCAAGATACTACTGGAGAAGAACGACGACCTAGTCAAGAAGATTGGAGTTTTCATGGGAGGACCAACACCCAAGGAAGAGGAGCAAGAAGAGGAAGAAGACCCCGCTTGTCCAGACAACTACATCATCATCGACGACACCGACTCAGATCCGAGTGATGATGACTATGAAGACGAAGCTGGAGCAGACATCATGGAGTCTTCCACCGATCAAAATTTCTAGATGACCACCAAATATTAGTAGTATTTTCCCCCCATGTAACTAGTAGTAGTTGAGCACTTATGCAATAGTCCTAGACCGTTTTGTATGCCCTTGCTTGCTTGATTGAATGAATGTGTGTTTGCCTCATGAGCATATGGGTAGTGTTTTCTCACTAGACCTCTTTCTATTTCTAATCTCCCCTCTAAACCCCAGATGCCTCCGAGACGTGACCCCGGTTTTGCTTTCCCACCGGAGCTCACTCAGTTGATCCAACAGCAGAATGCCTTGATGCAATTGCTAGTTCAGAACCAGGGCAATGCCAACAACAACAACAACAACAACCCGCCGCCAGTGGACAACCTAGCCCGTTTTATGAGGTTACAACAGCCGGTGTTTTCTAGTAGCACCGAGCCAATAGTTGCAGATGACTGGTTACGCCGTATTGGAAGGGAGTTAACCACCGCCAGATGCACGGATGCTGAAAGAGTGCGCTTTGCCGCACATCAATTGTATGGACCAGCAGCCGCATGGTGGGAGAATTACACGGCTACTTTTCCTATAGCCAATGTCACTTGGGACCAGTTCCAACAAGCTATTCGCACGGCCCATGTTTCAACTGGAGCCATGCAGATAAAGAAGCGTGAGTACCGCAACTTACGCCAAGGGAACCGCATCTTGTGGCCCAAAGACGTGGATGAGTTTAGCAAGTTATCACGCTTATGCCCCGATGATGTGGCCACGGATGTCGCGAAGCAAGAGAAGTTTATGGAAGGATTGAATGATGAGATGAGTATGCACCGATGGTGGCAACTTTCAACAACTACCAGGAGTTGGTAGATAAGGCCCTAATGATTGAAGGAAAGCAGCGACAAGTTGAGAGTCGTAAGAGGAAGTATGGACAAGGGAAGTATAACTCAGAGCTCACCGTAAACCTCGCTTAACCCCGAACTCGGGAGGACTAGTTCATAACCGTGGAGGACATAACCATCTTGGAGGAGGAACGCATAATGGTGCGAAGAATGGGAATGGAAATGCAGCCAACAATAATCAGTAATCGCTCTCACCCACCTACACCCGCAAAGAGAGACCACACCCAACTTATTGGCTTTAAGTGCCGGAAGACCGGGCACGAACCCAACGACGCCCCTGAAGGAAAGAATGGAAACGGAAATGGGAGCGCTGGGAAGAAGCCCAATCCATTCAACAAAGGACAAGTGAACCACGTTAACGTGGAGGAAGTTGAAGAGCAGCCGGATGCGGTAATAGGTAAGTTTTTGGTTCAGTCATTTACCGCTATTGTTCTTTTCGATACTGGTGCATCGCATTCATATATATCAAGGGGATTTGTGGATAAGTTTAAGTTACCAACCTGCACTTTAGAACCCCTCTTTTAGTGAGCTACTTTGGAGCGAGTATATGGCTAGCAGATGGTGCACCCAGATACCCCTAATCATTGGCGCACATGTTTTTCCGTCTGACCTAATTATCTTGGAGTCGCAAGGATTGGATGTGATATTAGGTATGGATTGGATGTCGAAGTTTGGAGGAAGTATCGACTGTGCTAGCAAGTCAATTTATCTTACCACCCCTAGAGAAAAAAGGATTAAGTATGTATCTAGGCATGTGCCTAGGAGGAGCCAAGTGAATACCCTCACGGTAGTTGTACAAGAAGAAGTACCGTAGTGAAGGATTATCCAGATGTTTTTCGGAAGAGTTACCAGGCATGCCACCGGATCGAGACATCGAGTTTCTGATAGAACTAATACCAGGTACAGGGCCAATATCAAAGAGACCCTATCGGATGCCCGCAAATGATCTGGAGGAAATTAAGAAGCAGATCAAGGAGCTATTGGAGAAAGGTTACATTCAGAGAAGTTCATCACCTTGGGGAGCCCCAAAGATTTTTGGTGGAGAAGAAGGATAAATCCCTAAGGATGGTTGTTGATTACCGAGCTCTGAATGAAGTAACGATAAAGAACAAGTATCCCTTACCGATGATTAATGATCTGTTTGATCAGTTGCAAGGAGCTAAGGTGTTTTCTAAGATTGATCTACGATCAGGATACCATCAGTTGAAAATCCGAGAGAAGGATATACCAAAGACAGCATTCACCACGCGATATGGATTATACGAGTATACGGTCATGTCGTTTGGACTGACTAACGCCCCTGCCTATTTCATGAATATGATGAACAAAGTGTTCATGGAGTATTTGGACAAGTTTGTTGTTGTGGTGTTTATCGATGATATTATGGTTTACTCGAAGAACGAAGAGGAGCACACAGAACACCTACGTTTGGTTCTTGAGAAACCTGGGGAACACCGGTTATACGCCAAATTCAGCAAGTGCGAGTTTTGGTTAAAGGAAGTTGGATTTCTTGGGCATGTTATATCAGGAGAAGGTATAGCAAGAGATCCCAAGAAAATTCAAATACCACCGAATGGTTGGCACCCACTTCAGTGAGATTCGCAGCTTCCTTCGACCGGCAGGATATTATCGAGATTCATTGAGAATTTTTCCAAGATTGCTAAACCAATGACAGAATTGCTAAAGAAGGATACCAAGTTCAAATGGATGAGGATTGTGAGACAAGTTTCCAAGAGTTGAAGAAACGGTTGACTACAGCCCCAGTGCCGACATTGCCAGATATACATAAGGAGTTTCAAGTGTATTGTGATGCCTCTCGCCTGGGAATTGGATGTGTTCTTATGCAGGAAGGAAAAGTTGTTTCGTATGCCTCACGACAACTGAAGCCTCATGAGTTGAACTATGCCACGCATGATTTGGAGTTAGCAAGAGTACATGCGTTGAAGACTGGAGACATTATCTCATGGGAAACCGTTGTGATGTGTACACGGATCATAAGAGTTTAAAGTACATTTTCACACGTATGAGTTAAACCTCGCATGAGGAGATGGCTCGAACTTATAAAAGATTACGACATGAAGCTACACTATCATCCAGGAAAAGCCAACATCGTAGAAAGGCACGCTTTGAGTCGGAAGAGTTATGCCAATATCCTTGAAGGTAGAGGACCGCCAAAGGAGTTAGCGAGAGGATGTTATGGAACTTCATTTGGAGATTGTTCCAAGAGGTTTTCTTGCAACAATGGAGGTTCGATCGACCTTGTTAGACAAGATTCGAGACGCTCAAAAGGAGGATAAAGAGATTGCTGAGATAAAGGAAAAGATGGGCAAAGGAAAAGCCGAAGGTTTTCGCGAGGATGAGCACGATACCTTGTGGTTTGAGGATCGGATTTATGTGCCCAACAATTTGGAGATCAGGAAGTTAATACTTCAAGAGGCCCATGACTCACCATACTCGATTCACCCCGGAAACACCAAGATGTACTTGGACTTGAAGGAACGCTTCTGGTGGGCTGGTATGAAGAAGGATATTGCCGAGTATGGAGCCGTTTGCGATGTATGTCAGAGAGTGAAGGCAGAGCATCAAAAGCCAGCAGGACTCTTGCAGCCTATGCCAATACCGAATGGAAGTGGGACAAACTTGGCATGGATTTTATCACCGGATTACCCGTAACCAAAGGTGATATGATTCAATATGGGTAGTAGTGGATCGTTTGACCAAAGTAGCTCATTTTATCCCAGTGAAAACAACTTATACAAGTCCAAGTTGGCCAAGATATATATGACCAGGATCGTATGTTTGCATGGAGTTCCGAGGAGTATCGTATCAAATAGAGGAACGCAGTTTACTTAAAAGTTTTGGCATCAGCTACACCAGACTTTGGGTACCAGATTGGAGTTTAGTACCACGTTCCACCCGCAGACGGACGGATAGACAGAGAGAGTCAATCAGTTTTTGGAGGACATGTTGAGAGCCTGTGCGCTAGATTATGGATCTAGTTGGGATGACAATTTGCCGTACGCAGAATTCTCATACAACAACAGCTACTGTGCCAGTTTGAAGATGGCACCGCTCAGAGCTCTGTATGGACGCAGATGCGTAACACCCTTGATGTGGGATGAGGTTGAGACCGTCGGTTGTTTGGACCAGATTTGATCAAAGACTCGAGGAGAAGGTTAAACTGATCGAGACAGACTAAAGATTGCTCGGTCTAGATGTAAGAGTTACGCAGATTCTAAACGCAAGGAAGTAACCTATGAAATTGGAGACAGAGTATATTCATGCAGTATCACCCCGAGGGGAGTGAAACGTTTTGGAGTAAAGGGAAAGTTAGCCCCAAGATTTGTAGGACCGTACCGTATTTTGGAAGGGATGGGAGAAGTTGCCTACAAGCTGGAGTTACCTGAAGGACTATCAGGAGTGCATGACGTGTTTCACGTATCACAACTGAAGAAGTGCCACGCTGAGATGGCCGACATACCACTAAAGGATACAAAGGTTCTCGGAGGCGATGCAATTGGATAATAATTTGACTTATGAGGAGAAGCCAAGAAAGATTTTGGATTTCGATAGCGAGTCACTCATGACAAGGTGATCAAGTTTTGCAAAGTTCAAAGGAGCCACCACACCGAGGAAGAAGCCACGGGAGCGAGAAGAGGATATTCGCAAGGACCATCCGCACCTATTTTCTAGTTAACCCGAATCTCGAGGGCTAGATTCATCTTAAGGGGTAGGTTTGTAACATCCCAAATTTTCAATTTGGCATGTTATACATAGGTCATTCTTGCATATCATATTTTATTTGCATTCTCGTTTACCATCCTCGAAAATCCTAAGCAACTCAAGGACCCTCGGAGAGAGTTGGGGATTTTTCAATTTTCATATTTGAATTTTATCAAATAATGAAAGACGAGGATATTGGATTTTAATTAATTTTCTCTCCAGAAAATTGATTCAATTTAAATAAATAAATGAGGGGAGATAATATGACTTCTCCAAAATAATTGAAATAACGGAGGAAAAATGTTAAAATCATTTTTGGGATTTTATTTGATTTTATTTGGAATTTTATTCGCCCTAAAAAAATTTGCACGCTTTAAAAAGTTGCATTTTAGGGGCCAAGAAAAGTTCATCTAGTTCTAAATATTTTATTTAGACGGAGAAAACTTGTTTTGGAATTTTTAGATTTTTATTTATTTTTCTAGGAATTTTTCTTTCAAGTGAATGTTTAAAAAATGGACCGCCGACTGGGCGAAGGCTCCAGCTGAGCCCGCTCGCGCCGCCTCCCTCACATTGTTGTCGTGCAACACGGACGCTGAAAAGTAGTCCGAGCGGACTCCACCCCGGGCGCCCTTCCCAAGCCGGAGCCGCCCGCCTCCTATAAATACCGCCACCCTGCCGCCACACCACCACCCGCCACCACCCGAGCCCCGCTGGCCGGAACCCGGGAGCCGGAGCCCCGAGCGCCCGGAGCCTCACCGCTGCCGCCGCCTTGGTCGCCGTCGCCGCCTCAGCGTCGCGCCGCCTCGCCGAGCCGCCCGCCCTGCCCTCCCGCCCACCCCCGGAGCCCGCCGGAGCTGCCCGCCCCGCCGGACGGGCCTCGCCAGAGGTACCCGACCCCGCCGCCGGTTTATTTTTTCTTAGAAAAACCCTTCGGTTTTTTTATAAAACCCTAGATCGGTTTTTTATATAGATCGGTTTATTTCATCGGTTTATTTATATAGCGAACGTCCGTTCATCCGTTCGTTCTAACGAACCCGTTCACTGTTTAGGTTCTGTTAACGAACGTTCGTTCGTTTAGCAGTTCGTCGCTTTTCTTTTATTGGATTTATTCCGCGGTTATTCTGATTGCGATTTCTGATTCAATTTTCAAACCTGGTTATCTTTTCGCTCGTTTATCGGAATCAGGTGATTCAAGCGCCTGGAGTTTCATCTCGAAACCCTCTTTCCGAATAATGAACTTAAACCAGTTTTTATCTCTGTAAAATTTGACCCTAGTTCAGATTAGTAAACGGACCTTGTTTTTCTCGCCGTTTGAGTTTCGTTGTTCCGTTTGGTTTGATTCTTTTTGCAAACCGGAGTTCTTAAGTTGAAATCTCCGTCAACCTCTTCAGTTGAAGTTTCGCTTTGTGCATCTTTGCTTGTTTACTTATGTATGTATTGTTTGCTTGCGATAGAATTCCCGAGTGCGGTTGTTACTACGAGTCTCTAGGATTCACGGATCGTCAGCAAGGCAAGTAACACTTGATCATATCTTTTCATACCCAGTTTTTATGCATTAGCTCAACCCTCTAGTATTGCATGATTAGGATGTCATTAAATTGTGGGTTGGGAAGTAGATGATGAGGTAGGAACCTATTGCCCTGTTACTATCAAACCCTTGGGAGTTACTTCTACGTTATGCTTATATTGCCATGCTATGCTCGTAGACGTGGTTTGGGTTTGAGAGATATTCACGACAGATGTGAGATTGTTAATTAATGGTTAACTTAAGGTGGCAACTTAAATACACAACTGGGTGGATTGAGGCACCTGGGGAACCCAGTGTTGTCTGTTTTCTTGGAAATCCCGGGGTACCCGTGTGATCTTCCTATGGACCGCCACCCAGGCTCAAAGGGAACTGAGTTTACTCATGCTAGAAACTTCCATGTGCAGCCACAAGCTATTATGGGCTCTAGCATAGTTGAGTAAGTTACGTGAAGCTCTCGAAGAGGTAGGTCAACAGGTAGTGGGTTTTATAGGTTTGGTATGATCTATCCGGAGTAGAGAGTTAATGTTTCTGAAAGACTGTGTCTCGGTCATCCGTCTCTCAAACACCATGCAGTGCGAGAAACCAACGGAGGCGATCGAGTCTTGTGGGGAAAAGTGCGCAAACCTCTGCAGAGTGTACAAAAGCCGTGTCCCCGGTTATGGACGATTCTGAGTATCTAGTACTTGAGTATTCACATGTATCTCATCACTCTTAACTAATTTTGCTGGGTTGTTGATCACTTTAATTGGGATCATTGAGTTGGGGTTACACCTTCTCAATGATGTTTCAACCACCATGATAGTTAAATTAAATTTATTCCTTTGATGTAGGAAAAATTGGCTTTTCGCAAAACTGTAACCATAGAGCTTTCCACCAGCCATATATGCATGTAGTATAGCTTATTCTTTCATTACTCTATGTGTTACATTGCCAGCATATTCCATGTGCTGACCCATTCTCGGGCTGCAACGTATTATGTTGCAGACTTTTCAGACGAGGAGTAAGGATTGTAGGTCGTTGCCGTGCAGCTCAGTTATGCCGTTGGAGTTGATGGACTCACTTTATCTTCCAAGGCTTCCATTGTTATCGCATTAGATGGCCTTCAGCCATATTATTGTATTAAGTTCTCTTTTGAGACATTCGATGTAATAAGTGTGTGATTGCTACTCTGTTATAAATCCTTCGAAAGTACTGTGTGTGTCAAGATTACCGATCCAGGATGACATGTATACGTAGACTTGACCATCTGAGGTCGGGTCGCTACATACTAGTAGTTGATAAGTTGAAGCCACGAGATGTGCATCTTGGGTTAAACTGTAAATAGAATCTTACTACTCTTGAGTAACTCCAAAAGCGGCCACTGAAGATCTTTATTGGATTTGTTTTTTATCGCCAAAGACGTCGAGGTGAAAGATGTGCAGGTTCGATGGGTCCTCTTGCGTTTTCACCGACATGTGGGGCCGCATGTGAGCAAGCAGACGATGGGCTCCGGCGTCTACCGGGCTGGCTGAGAAGAGAGCTAGAGGAGAGCTGAGCACGGACTGCAGGAAATTTGTTCTACGTAACCAGCACCTTGATATTCGCGTGTGGTTGTTTCTAGAATAAAAAAAAGGAGGTACTTATGTTACTCCTACTACGCCTAGCCTAAGGTTAGTAGGTGACCTTGCGCTTGGCTCTTCGCCTCTTCCGGAAGATGATGGTTCTACAGTAGTGCTTCTGGCAATCTGACACAAAATGAACTGATGCACGTCATTGTAAGCAAAAGTTTCTCCTCGTGCTGTGAGCCACCGCGCACTCGTTGGCGAGGGAGAAGGTGTAATCAAGCTTCTCGTCGTTCTGCGAGTTGACAAGACACATCAAAGTTATATACTAGTAGTACGTACTCTCTCCAAAAAAGGGCTGACCATGTCATTGCTACCATCCCGTGCTCCGTCATTGAGTACGTGCACTATTCACGTGCCATCGAGGAGAAAAAATATTGCGTAGGTGCCATCGAAGTGCACGACTCACTTACGGAAAAGGGTTTCCCCCCACTTCCCCCCCCACCCCGCACGACTCACTTACACACTGCTTATCTGATTATCTCCATTTTCTTGCATGACACGTGCACCTTGATGCTAGATGTCTCGCGTGTTGGGAAAAGGATGAACAAAGCTCATGTAAAAGAAAAGAATTGAAGAGCATAGATTCCCGACGACCGAGGAGGAGCAAGGAACCTTGCGCGTTTCCCCTGTTTTTTGCCGCCTGCCCACCTATAAACAACTAAAAGAACATGAACTTTTCGCTAACGACTAGAAATGGTACATCAGGATGCTAAGTTGATGATGTTTTATACTCCCTCTATTCCCAAATATAAGTCTTTTTAGATATTTCAATAAGGGACTACATACGAAACAAAATGAGTGAATCTACACTCTAAAATATGTCTGCATACATCTGTATGTTGTAGTCTATTTGAAATGGCTAGAAAGACTTATATTTAGGAACGGAGGGAGTAGTTTATATTGAATTACTGATAACCACGCAACAAGCCACGCATGTACACAAGCCAACGCACTAACTCCATCCGATCCAACTCATGCACATACGCCGCACAAAGCATGGAGCACACAACGCACGTACACAAGACGTGCATACACACACGCTCGGCCGCAGAATGCACGTGAATAACACATGCATGCGCACACACTCGGCTGCATGGAGGCGTGCACCATCCGCGGCGACGTCCGGTTCATCGTGCTACGGCGAAGCTCGCACGCAACGGCGCATACGCATCTCTTGAAGCACCTCTTCGCCGTCGTTTCCCAACTACTAGTCGGAGACGAAGACGACCGCAGCCTCGGCCTTAGAGCTAGCACCGATGGAAAAACACGCACGCTACACGGAGGCGAGCACATACGGAGTGCCCACGACATGGTGGTGGTGCGTCCCCAGTCGCCTCTACTCCTTCTGCGCACGTTGTCTATCAAGGCGGCTTAAGTGCTTAGATGTGCTTAGAGCAAGTACAATAGAGCTGAGTCAGCGGGATATAAGGAATAAACTATAGTATATTTTTGCTTAGTTGGAGGAAAGAGAAGAGGAGAGAGAAGGTAAGCGGGCTCTTCGTGAAGAGCTAGCTCTAGCACGTGCTCCTAGGCACTTTGTGAGAATGAAAGGTGGGCCAAATAATAAAAAAATAGTACACTCTTTTGATCTACTATTGTACATGTTGACTATAAGATGGGCTGTAGATGACATGGCATCGGGCTTATAGCCAGCAGCTGGCTATACTATTAATGCTCTTTAGATGAGGTGCTAAGTGCATTAAATGGCTTAGTAACTCAAGTCTTCAATGCATAGGTGCTTAGTTTATTGGTGCCACATCATATTTTATGCCTACATGGTAGGCTTAGCAGCTATACATGGTGGAGCACTGGGAGAGGCCAAGGATGGTCATAGTGGGGAGTAACTTGTACTGTAACATATTACTATGTTACTATAAACATCTCTATAAACCGGAAAGGAGGGAGTAGTAAGATAGACTAGTGTCATATGCAGAGTATGGGAGCACATGATATTTCCCCGTCCGGACCGATCCCAAGTTGGCTTCTCACCTTCCTGGCCCAACAAAAACCCCTCCCCCCTGGCTTCCCGCCTGGGCGCCGGTGAGCCCGTCGCTCCACATTGATGGCAAGTCGTATGACGCGACCTTTCACTCGCCGTTGCTGAAGCGCCACGACCGAGGGCACCGCCACGCACGCCCGACATTTCAGACTACACAAGGATAGTAACTTTTAGAGCAAGTACTACAATTAGATGACATAAGCAGGCTATAAGGATTTAAATATAGTAGTTGTGCTTAGTTGAAGGAGAGAGAAGAGGAGAGAGAAGAGAAGCGGATTGTAAACGTGTAGCCGGTTGTACTCCAAGATACTTTGTGAGACAAAAGGTGGGGCCATTATTAATAATATTGTATTTATACTAAAGGGACTAACAGAAGCCTTAATTACTCTGTTTTTTTGAGACAAACCTTGGTGGGGCTATTATTGACTTTTTTTGAGCTATTATTGACTTGGACGTGGGGTTTGGGGGCCAAAGGCCTACTATTATACTCGCACGACCGACCTGACATGCTCTACCCTAGCCGCCGCTGTATCATATGGTTTCGCACCGTTCCAGATCTTAGCGCCGCCACACAATTCTTCTCCAGCCCTCCTTCCGGCGTGCACCGCGAGAAGGGACAGCAGTCCTCCGAACCCCGCCTTTCGTGATCCTGTACAGGAGAGGGGCGATCAGGTTTTTGGGGAGCACACTCCTGTGACTGCTGCCAGCGACGACTTCCTCAACGACAGCCTTCTTCCCCGACCTCGGTAACCTCTTCATCAACGACATGAGTGGCGACATCAACCACATCGGTTCTGCTCATTGCATAAAGATGTGATTCTGTCCTCTTGGTTTAGTCCGCATCATTACTTTGATGTTTGCAATTGTCGTCATGATCTATTTATCGCTGTTTGGATTAAATCTCATACTAAATTGCTCTTATATTCAACAATCCAATCCAAAAACCTGATCACAGGCAATTTACTCCGAGTGGTTTTGCTGCGCTTTTGAAGCCGCCTACTTTAAGGGGGTGCAATATAAAAGGTGGCGCACAAGAGCAGTATATTGGTTTCAGATCATGTCTCGCTATGACGCCACTAAGGGTAAGCCTGAGGGCGATCTTAATCCTACACAAAGCAGGAAGCTTTTCAGAACATGGAGACCCTCTTCACAGCCGCCCTGCTGAGTGTTCTTGACGATCCATTGTGGATTCATATATGTCGTTTGACAGCGGCAAAGACATGTGGGCTGTGCTCGAGGCCACGTTTGGGCCCTCGAGGCCTGCAACGAGTTGTACGTCATGGAGCAATTTGTGACTACAAGATGGTGATGAGCGCCTGTTGTTCACAGACTCATGAGATCTGATCACTCTCTAAGGAACTTGAGTACTTTAAGTGTGTGTGCAGGACAAATTTGTTCTTTGGGACCATCATTGCCAAGCTTCCACCTTCGTGGAATGATTTTGCTACTTCTCCGAAAAACAAGAGACATGAGTTTTCTGTTTTGGATCTCATTAGCACTCTTGATTTTGAGGAGAAGGCGAGAGCAAAAGACACACGTGCTCGTGTCGCTGATGGATCTTCTATTGCACACATGGTACACGAGTAGAACTTCCAGCCCAACCAGCCTCAAAACAACAATAACAAATCTCAGGTGAAAGGCAAGTTTGATGCAAAGAACAAGCCGTCACATTCTACCAAATTCAAGAATAATTCTCATAACGGAAGGGATACAAACCTCAATTTTGGTAGCACCGCACAAAATTTATATGGCTGCATCTACCTGCCGCCTAACCTCATGGTGCTCGGTATTCCTACATTCGTAACTAGGTACAATGACCACCGCAAGATGAAATTAGCTTATTCGTACGTTGACTTGTTGAATGCAGTGTAGAACGATCCTGTCATGTGTGGAGGAGCAAACAAGCAGTGCAGCCGAAGGTGGAAATCAACCAAGGACTTATGAAATTATATGTAATCTTCCTCAGGCAGGTCAGTATCCCCTTCGTCCAGATGATCATGTTTTGTCATGCCGAGCTATTGATATGTGCTACTGTTTTGCAACACCGTTTAAGTATAGCTACTGTTTTCCTATCTTTTCAGATTCAGGACAATGAATATGATATCAGGGGAACTGCACAATATGGACCCATGTTGAGTCATCTCTATTGCCTCATGTGTTTGCTGCAAATGTGTCAAAGATCAATTGCAAGATGAGGCAGCTAGCCACCGTGGAGTTGCCAACATGCTCAAAGTGCTCGCAACATTGAGTAGAAACAAGCATGCCCAGGAAATTAATGCGTGCGCAGGGAGGCCCTTTGCTCAGAGAAGCATCGACCGATTTTATTTATTTCCACACCTTCTCACAGCTCTGTATATTGGTTATAGTATGGTGAATCATTGAGATGCATAGACATCTTTGAACTTTTGTTCTTCGAATGTTAGTTTAATGTGAGTGTTCGCATCCAAGACTGCATCCTCTAATTTGGTGGATGCACAGAGAAAGTAAATCTCCTTAATTTACTCCATAACCACCCTATTAAATAGGCCTAGTAACAAACCAGCGCATGCACGATGGCGGCGGGCATATGCATCCTGCATGCATGGCCGGTCGGCCAAGCCCATGCGCCCGGCTTCAATGCACAACGCAATAGAAGAGAGCGGTTCTTGGGAAAGCGAGTAGTTAGTGCAGCGGGCCTTATAAACACGAACAGCTCGCTCTCCCGCTTCCGTTTCCCCACCCAATTCCCCCCGCTCCCCAATCTTCCTCACTCGTCCAGAAAACCCCGCTCACCTTCTTCCTCACTCGTACAGAAAACGCCTGCTCCTATTCTTCCACTCCTATAGAAATCCCTAGCCCTCCTTCTTCCCCACTCGCACTGCCACTAGGCTCGTCTCTGGCTACTCTACTCAAACCCGTGAGCTTGGCGCGACGCCCACAAGGAAAATGGAGTCGGCTGGCCCCAACGCCAAGAAGATGAGGCTCCCGCCAGCGGCGACGCCGGTTGTAGATCCCGCACCCGGTAGCGCGGGGAGAAGCGGCGAGCCCCCCCCCCCCCACCCAGATCTGAGGAACCGGTAGAATCTTCGGTGGACCGCATCAATGATCTCCCGGGCGTCATCCTTGAGGAGATCATATCGCTTCTCCCCACCAAGGGTTGCTCCCGCACACAAGTCCTCTCAAGTCGGTGGCGCCCTCTATGGCGCACCGCGCCCCTCAATCTCGACTGTCGTCAGATATCTGTCCTTCTTGAATTTGATCTCATCAGAGCCATCGTCTCTTCTCACCAGCAGGGCCCGTTCAATGCCTCTCAGATCCCGACAAGCTACCTCTGTCCATACCCGGCAAGGTGGACGCTATCGACATCCCCGAATTCGAAAACTCCAGTAGCTTGAGTTCTA
The DNA here is from genome assembly GCA_021605145.1 of Aegilops bicornis. Classification (NCBI taxonomy): domain Eukaryota; kingdom Viridiplantae; phylum Streptophyta; class Magnoliopsida; order Poales; family Poaceae; genus Aegilops; species Aegilops bicornis. The sequence continues at coordinate 699,904,777 of CM038673.1, read as the reverse complement.
CCATTACCACGAAAGTTTCATACCATGAACATACCAAAAATTCGTGCCCACACCACCGTTGTCCATCTCGCGGTTTTCCTCCTCTCTCCACGCCGCCACCTTCGCCCGGTGCCATCTAACAGACGATCTGGTACAAATGCTTCGACTCCAATCGCTAAAAAACTTTCACTTGTGGTGGTTTATCTGCCGGAGGCCTCATCGACAAACATCATCCACTCCAGTTGCCCTTCCCTAGAGCACTTGCTGATTGTTTTGGGAATAGAAATCGGTATCAGTTGTCTCCAAATAAAGTCGCCTCACCTTAAAAGCATTGGAATTTGTTTTAAAGGACAGCAACTCATCATCGAAGATGCCCCTTCACTTGAAAGGTTGCTCCTTCATAGTTGTTATACACCTTCAGAAATAACTGTCGTCTCTGCGCCCAAACTGGAGACCTTGGGTGTAATTTGTGACCCGTTTAATAATCACAAGGAGTTGGTGTTTGGCTCCTCACTTTTTCAGGTACCGTATATTATCATCTACACATTTGTCATCATATGCTGCATTTTTCATTTGTGCGCATAAGTTTTATATTATCTTGGAGTACACTTTGGGTACTAATATTATGTTATATGCTCAATGAAGAGTTCGTCCATTGATAGCCTATCAATGCTGCTGGATTCTGTCAAGATCATATATATCAGAATGTATAGTATTGATCTGGACATAATTATTGGCTTGTTGCGATGCTTTCAATCTCTGGAGAATTTATACATAGAGGTGATGATTTCATGCACATTGAAAGCTCGTATATATTGTACTAGAATTAACTGTTCAGCTGTCGTTCTTTCGACATACTCTTTTTTCAGACCTTAACTATTTTCAATCTTCATGTCTACTTAGGGAGAACCACATGGAGAAAAACATATAACCAATCGTTGGCGTAATAAGCACAAGGATTTTCTCAGTTCTCATGACATTCGTTTGAGGACAATAACGATGGGATGATATGCATCCAACCAGGCAAACGTAAGCTTTGTCACATTCTTCCTGTTGAACGCGAGGTTACTATTGTCCATGAGGCTTAATTTTTACAAAGCAAGAGATTTCTCACGGACGAACATGTTGAACAGCAAAAAAAGAAGTTTCAGGTGGACAAATGGGCTTCTAAACGTGCTCGGCTTATATTTACAATAACTTGTAGACATCCTGAAATAAATTTTTTTGCACGGGATGTTGATTTTATGGATCAGACCGATCCATTTGTTTGTGACTGCAAAAAAGAGTGGTTGGGTTAGATGTTACTATCATGTTCAATCTGGGTTTTGTCTAAAAATTTGATGAACAATTAATCCTTGGGCTTTTTGTACCATTTGTATGCTTGACTTGCATGTTGTTGACCTCGTACTCCCCTCCACCTGCCACTACACTGCCGCATCTTCCATGGCTATTGTTCGTTCCCGTCCGAGGCCTTGCCGTCGTTCTCCGCCTTGGTTAGCTCGTTGTGCCCGCCGCCGTCTGGCCTTGTCAACATGATCAACAACCAAGAGGAATCAGGAGATGACCAGACGTGGAGAGGTCGATGAGGGACCCACCAGGGTCATTGCATTTCGCAAGGTGTGCCTCGTTATTACAAGCCAAAAAATACTTCCTCCTAATTGTTTGACAACTAGGTTCCACGCCATTGTCAATGTAGTCAATAAACGAGAAAATTAAACAACGAGCGGATAACACGGGGACCCAAAGAGCTCGCCCAGCTTGTTTTTCGGGCCAGAGACGGAGCTCAACTGCGCGCTGTGCGGGGGCTGTGGCCCGTCTAGCCCACGCTTACGCTTTTATTAAGCACATGACGAGCCCAGTTGATATATTTTTTCTTTCTGAAATTGGCTAGCCCAGTTCTTTTTTTTGGAGAATACCAAAACTGAGGCCTTCTTGTTTTTCTCGACCTATTGGGCTGCAAATCTTCAAGACGAGGAGGGATGTAAGTACTAAGATATGGGCTTCCCCAGAAAACGGGCTATAATTTGTAAGAAATGGGCTGAAAATTCTTAAACCGAAGCCAAGCGGCAATTGCATTAAAATATCATTTTTTTCAGGATTTCTCTAGTCTCTACTCTTATGAAAACCAAAGCCAACTGGCAATTACATTAAAATATCATCTTTTCTCCCACAAGATAAACTACTCATACAAATGCATCTTCATGTTCCGTGCAACGAACGGGCATCTTGCTAGTTAAGATTATAAATTTCATTCATTTTTTTGCAGAGAATTGTTTTTGAATTTTATTTTGATATAATTTTTGAAAACTATTTTTAACGTGACTCGAAATTTTGTGATTAAAAGAGTTCAAGCACCCACGAAATATGCAAAATTTCGTTGAATTTTTAGCGATTACCAGAATATATGGTGCGTAATGCTAATAAAAAGAATATGGGCTTCAAATATCCTTAAGAATTAGCAAATGGACTGTAAATTATTGAAAATAATGGCTAATGGGCTGTATGCTGTTTTCCACAGATTTGGAGGCTGACTTCTGGGCCTACTAGGTTGACGATCACGCTATCCTAATTTTTTTTGACGCGTACGCAAGGCTTTGTCAACTTAGTCAACACACAACAGTGACTATTGGATGTCCATCCAACGGCCGCCGTGCTTCTTCGATCTCTGATCTTCCTGCTCCAGCCGCCCAAACCAGCGCTGGCGGGACTGCCTGCTCCCTCCTCCCGTGGCTGGCTGTCTTGCCAGCCATCCCTCTAACCACCCACACATCCTGTTATTTTCCGGCGACGTCAGCCTCACCCCGCAGCCGACCAGTTAGCGCTCGTTCTCCCCTCAGCGTGGGGTTCCGCTGCGGTGGCTTCGCCGGCTCCGGGTGGTTCTCTTCCTCGGCCTCGCCCTCGTCCACCCCGTTTGTGCTCTCGGCGCGGCGAGGTCAACATGGTCAACAAACAACAGCCATCGAAAGAGGCCGGTAAAGAGGGGCCCACACGTGAAAATGCCTCCTTATTACGCCAAGAAATAATGATTCCTCCACTGATAGCTGGGACCCACCGGAAGGGTCTCTCAGATTTCGCGAAAAAACGTTCCCCAGCTGTCGGCTCGGACCCACCGGAAATGCCTCCTTATTACGCACAAAAAAGAATACTCCCCTGCTAGCCGGGACTCACCTTGGTGGGAGGCTGACTTGTGGGCCTACTAAGTTTACGGGACGGAGGGCTTTGTCAACTTAGTCAATATGAACGACTCTAGCTCCAAAGGATCAGACGATGTCCATCCAACGTCGTAGTGCTTCTTCAACCTCTGGTCTTCGTGCTCGGCCGCCCAAAGCAGCGCCGGTCATGCCGCGTGCTCCTGCCTCCCGTGGCCGGCTGTGATGCCGCGGTGGCCTCACCGCCCCCTATTACTCCCACCGCTGGCCAGGCCATCCCTCTACTCACCCACACCCCCTGTTATTCTGCAGCGACGGCAGCCTCACCCTCGTACTCCTCTTCGTGTGGGCATCCACTGCTGCGTCTTCCCCGGCTCCGCGTCGTCCCCTTCCTAGGCCTCGCCATCGTCCACCGCCGTGGTGCTCTCGGTGCGGCGTGGTCAATGTGGTCAATGACCGACTTCCATCGGAAGAGTACTGTGCGTGGAGAGGCTGACAACTGGGTCCACGGGCGTCGCAAGGAAGTGCCTCCTTATCACGCCAAAAATAATTATTCCTCCACCGACAGCAGGGACCCATCGGACGGGCCACGGTATTTCACGAAAAAACATTTCCCCGACCGCCGGGACCCACCGGCTACATCTTCACACGCAAGGAAGTGCGTCCGGGCAAAAAACCAAAACGATTTGCCCACGATTGCTGGGACCCACCAGCTACATCTTCGCAGCAAGGAAGTGCTTGGCCGGTGGGACCCACCTGGTCGAAGCGTACGTAGCGTTGTCATTCTGGTCGCGAACGTGTACGTACATACTGGTCTATGTAGAGGCACGCACGTGTCGTAGTAGAGGCGCGCACGTGTCGTAGTAGAGGCGCACACGTAGCATGTACATGTACGTACAACGGCGAGGGTGCAAGAAAGAAAATACGGCCACGTACGTACATACGGGCAGGGTCTCGAACGCCTACTCGCGCATACGTACATGGCTGGGTCGGAACGGAGAAACATCGTCGTCGTCGTGTTCATGGGGAGCCAACCGGCTGGGTCGGAATGGACTGCGTGGTCGTGTTCATCGGGAGGGCTTGGATGGAACAGGCGATGGAAACGAGCCTGACGTACTACACAACGGAGGAAACGGGCCTCCTACGTTCGAAACAGGGTCCTGTTGATCGGGAGGGGTGTGGCGTACTGCAAAACGGAGGAAACGGACCTCCTACGGTCGAAACAGGGGTCCTGTTGATCGGGAGGGGTGTGGCGTACCGCAAAACGGAGGAAACGGACCTCCTACGGTCGAAACGGGGTCCTGTTGATCGAGGAGGTGTGGCGATCGCAAAGCAGACCAAACAGACTTGTGTTGGAGCGCTTGGTCAAACGGGGTCCTGTTCATCGGGAGGGGTGTGGCGTCGCAAAGCAGGACTCAGGATACTGTTCATCTCCACCGTCAACCTCCTCCAGCCTCCACGGGCTACCGTCGACCTCCTCCAGCCTCCACGGGCTCCTGTTCATCCAGCCTCCACCGCGCGCTACTCCACCGGCTACTGTTCAACCACCCCTCCACGGGCACCCCTCCACTGTCTACTGTTCATCCAACCCTCCACACCACGGGGTCCTATTCAACCACCCCTCCAAGGCCACCCATCCATCATGTACTGTTCATCCAGCCCTGCACACCACGGGGTCCTGTTCATCCAAAGGCAACGCCACCACTCACTGTTCCTCCAAACCCCCCACAACACTCACTGTTCATCCAATCGATCGGCTTGATTAGCAAGATGGCGAAGGAATCGCTCGATCGGGTTCGATTAACAACCATCGATCGGTCGCTTCGGGTTCGATGTCGTAGCTGCGGTTGTCGCCGGGTTCGATTAGAGCCCAACGCCTCGCTCGGGTTGATTAGAGCCTCGCACCGCACTGCAGCGTCACGTGTATGAGAGAAACGCACATCGCTCGGCCCCGACCTCCCACCATAACCGGAAACTCCCCGAAATTTTCTTCCCCCTCGCTTCTACCACGGTTTTTTCCGTCATGGACAGCCCAAAGAATGTCATGCAGCTGCGTCTCCGGCCGCCTGTGACGAAAAGCCCATTTTCTGTCATGAATTTTTGTTATAGAAGTAGGAGCCCACCACATCTATGATGATACCGGGTTTTGTCACAATTATCGTCATAGAAGTGTCATATGTATGACATAATTTTTTTTCGTTCGGCCCAAAATGTCACGGATGTGTCTTTTTTTTGTAGTGAAAGCAATAGCAATAGAACTTAATGATCATTATGCTAAGCTAGCGGATGGGTCTTGTCCATCACATCATTCTCCTAATGATGTGATCCCGTTCATCAAATGACAACACATGTCTATGGTCAGGAAAGTTAACCATCTTTGATTAACGAGCTAGTCTAGTAGAGGCATAGTAGGGACACTTTGTTTTGTCTATGTATTCACACATGTATCAAGTTTCCGGTTAATACAATTCTAGCATGAATAATAAACATTTATCATGATATAAGGAAATATAAATAATAACTTTATTATTGCCTCTAGGGCATATTTCCTTCATAGATCTTCTTGAATAACGATTGGTTCTCTGTTCATTGTAGCATAGATCATGTACGAAGCAAGTGCGTACATTGGAGAATGACCTAGAAAGAAGAATTTTTTTGCCATTAAATACCAAGTCATTTCTACAGCCAAAACAACCATAATAAGACATACACTCCCACCCTTATTAGCATTTTGAACCTATTTGAAATATTTTCGGCCAAAAATATCAGAAATACTTGTGAGCGGATACGAATTTGATGCTACATGGATGACTAACCATGTAGAGCGCACAAACTTGCACTGAAAAAAAAGATGTTTGATTGTCTCATCATGAGTTCAAAAGCTACCCTCACTACTAGGAAAATGCTTATACACAATAGCATAGTACTAGCGCTGTAAAATAGTAACCGTTGCTGCTATTTAGCAGTAGAGCGCTACTAGTAAGACTGTAGTAGTAGCGCTGGGAAGCAAAAACGCGCTACTAGTATGTGGGACCAGACGAGGCCACTGATGGTCGCTGGAGTTGTAGCGCTGTAGAGAAACAACCGCTACTACTAACAGTTTAGTAGCAGCGCTTGATTGTGCTGCGCCACTACTGCTAATGGGCCCCACTTAGTAGTAGTGTTGTTCCTGGAGAGCGCTACTACTAAGTCCCATAGCAAAGAAGGCCATCGCTGAATTCTTGGCTGGTGCCACCTTTTCCACCCCTCCCCTCCTCCCCCACTTTGCCCTCTCTCCCCCTCCTTTCCCCTCTCCACTCTCCACCATTGTGCTCTTCTTCTCTCTTCCTCCTACCTCTCTTCTCTCCTCATTAATGGCACCCTCCTCCATAAATGGACTCTCTCTTTCTCCTACACCTCTCTTCTCTCCCCCATTAATGCCCCCTCCACCATAACCCCTCTCCATTAGTTAGCTAGCTAGATTCACCTCTCCTCCCCAACAACTAGGTCTAGCTAGCTATTTAGCCAACCACACGTGCTCTCTGATCATTCTCCCTCATCATCTAATAAACCGCGCGTGCTCTCGATCTCTCTCGGGAGATATATAGGTGAGTAAAAACTTGTTCATTTCAAGAATGGGAATATGTGTGTGAATGAGAATATGTGTGTTTGCGATATATATATATATATATATATATATATATATATATATATATATATATATATATATATATATATATGGAGAGATTTGTGCGAGTGACATGTCCTCGAGTTGCTTATGTTTTGCTGAAATGTCGATTTATTTCTGTTTCGATGAATTTCGAGCAAACTCAGTATGTCCTATTTTTAGGCAAGGTCATGCCAAAATTATATATATATAACTTTGAAGCATGCATTATTTCTTTTATAACCCTTTTGCTTGTTATACCATGAAGTCGGTCATGAAGGTGAGTGGATGGAAGGTGGAGCGGTACATGCAATCCGTGGTGATGGACATGTATGCAAATAATCGGACTAGGATTAGATGTCCGTGTGCAAGATGCAAGGAAGGAGTCCTTTTGGACCCTTTTGATCGTGGCACTTTGAAGGCGCACCTGCTGATGGATGGTTTCATGGATGGCTATAGTCAGTGGATAAGTGAAGAAGATGATGATGATGAGGATGTCCACATGGCAGGGAATAATGACATGGGGCTAGACGAAGATATGACTGATCGACAACAGTCTTCGATGCTACTAAGTGCAGTTGTGCAGGACCCTCATGTTCGAGACCTCCTTCACAAGAGTACGACTAGCGAGAGAGCTGCTTCTAGAGAGGAGGCCAAGCTGGCACAACTTGAAGTAGACTCGAGGACTCCATTGTATGACGGTTGCGACCCCGAGGTGACCCGCTTGAGTTTCACGCTCGAACTTCTAAAGACGAAGGACAAAAACAAATGGACAAACAAAAGCCTCGATGAGCATTTGAAGTATCTACATAATAAAGTTCTTCCCGTGGGGAACCTATGTCCTACTAGTGTCGAGGAGGCCAAGAAAATCGTTTGCCCTTTTGATTTGCCGCACATTAGGTACCACGCATGCATCAACAATTGCATCATTTATCCGGGGGAGCACGCGGAAAAAACCAGCTGTCCAGTGTGCAATGCTTCTCGTTACAAGAAGGCAGGAAAGAAAGCTCCTCAGAAAGTTGCATTGTACTTTCCGATCACTCCCCGTCTGCAGCGGTATTTCGTAGATCCTAAGGAAGCAAAGCTCATGCGCTAGCACGCGGAGAGGAAGAAGCCCGGTGATGGAGATGATCCGAGGCTGAGACACCTCGTAGATGGTAGCTAGTGGAGAGCATTCAACTCCGTATATGGTTTTGCTGCAGAAGATCCAAGGAACATCGTGCTTGGTGCGAGTACCGATGGCATGAATCCGTTTGGAAACCAGAGCACCAACCACATCACATGGCCCGTGTTTGTATGGATGTACAACCTCCCACCATGGAAGTTCATGAAGACAAAGTAAATACACATGAGCATGATGATTCAAGGGCCAAAACAACCGGGAAATAGTATTAACCCATATATGGGGCTTCCGACATGGACATGGGACGCCAACAAAGGAGAATATTTCCATATGAGAGCCGTGCTGATGACGATGGTGCATGACTATCTCGGTTACGGGTACACCTCAGGCCAGGTGTGCCACGGATACTGCGGATGCACGAGGTGCATGGATGATACAATGTCTCAGCAGCTTATGTCAACGAAAGATGGCGGGTGAGGGAGTCCTGGACTAAGGGGTCCTAGGGCATCCGACCTGTTAGCCATGGGCCGGACTGATGAGCTATGAAGATACGAAGACCGAAGACTGCACCCGTGTCCGGATGGGACTCTCCTTGGCGTGGAAGGCAAGCTTGGCGATCAAATATGTAGATTCCTTTCTTTGTAACCGACCTGATGTAACCCTAGATCCCTCCGGTGTCTATATAAACCGGGGGGCTTAGTCCGGATGGATATACTCATTACCATAGTCATACAGGCTAGACTTTTAGGGTTTAGCCATTACGATCGTGTGGTAGATCAACTCTTGTAATACTCATATTCATCAAGATTAATCAAGCAGGAAGTAGGGTATTACCTCCATAGAGAGGGCCCGAACCTGGGTAAACATCGTGTCCCCTGTCTCCTGTTACAATCAACCTTAGACGCACAGTTCGGGACCCCCTACCCGAGATCCGCTGGTTTTGACACTGACAGCGGGTCCGAGAAAATTGTGTACATGGGGCATCGTAGATGGCTCGAGAAGGACGGCCCGTGGAGAAAGCGTGGATATCTATTCAATGGGTTGGCTGAGCTTCGAGGACCTCCACGTAAGAAGAGCGACGTTGAAATCGATGAGCTGTTGAGAAACTGGGAACAATGCCCCACGCCAAAAAAGATCAAAAAGGCGCCGGAGCCGCTGCTGAAGGTATGGAAAACGAGGTCTGTTTTCTGGGACTTGGAGTACTGGCCCAATCACGACACGCCTCATTGCCTTGATCAAATGCATATCACGAAGAATGTCCTCGAGAGCTTGCTTGGCACACTGATGAACATGCCGGAGAAGACCAAGGATGGGCCGAAGGCAAGGAAAGACTTGGAAGATTTGAAGATCAGGAAAGAGATCCACCGTAAAAAGTCGATGGAGGAGACAGAGACGGAGGAGGGGGGAAGGAGCAGAAAAGTCAACAAGAAGGAGGAGAATTATTGCCCCCCTTTTTGCTTCACCTTAAGTGCGAAGGAGATCGATGAATTCATCAAGTGCCTTATGGGAATCAAAGTCAGTTTCGGTTATTGTGGGAAGATAAGGAGATTTTTAGACCCCAAGAAGAAAAGGTTCAGCGGGATGAAGTCTCATGACTGTCATGTGATGATGATGCAGATACTCCTGGTTGCCATTAGAGGGATAATGGACAAGCACGTCCGTAACACGCTTACTGGTCTCTACAACTTCTTCGACATTATATCTTGAAAGTCCATAAGTGTGAAGCAGCTCCGAAGGCTACATGAAGACATCGTTGTCATACTATGCGAGCTTGAGATGTACTTCCCGCCCGCGTTCTTTGGCGTCATGGTGCATCTGTGTGTCCACATCTTGGATGACATCATCGAACTCGGGCCGACATTCCTTCACGACATGATGCCGTTTGAGAGGATGAATGGGGTCATCAAAGGATTCGTTTGTAACATGTCCCGTCCCGAAGGGAGCATCATCCAGGGGTATCTAACGCATGAGTGCGTCTCCTTTTACGAGAATTATATAAGCGTCGGAGACCCTGTTGTTGGTCTGCCCGTCAAGAAGCACGTTGGGAAGCTCGAAGGAGATGGTCACAACAACGGCCGGAGGGAATTGCACGTGGACTACTTGGATCGACGGAACGACTTTGACAGGGCTAACTTAGTAGTACTACAACACCTAGATGTGGTAGATGATTATGTGGCACAACACAAAGAAAGCATCGCAAAGAAGTACCATGATAAGGGGATGCTCAAGACGGACGACGAAGTTACTGTAGAGCACAACGCCACTTTCTTGCGTTGGTTCAAAGAGCAAGTTCTTGACAATCCCCCGGAAGAGGGCAGTTCGGACGGATTGCTCATACACGCCTTAGCACATGGCCCCGCGCCCAAGCTCTCGACCTATCATTCCTACGATATCAATGGGTACACGTTCTACATGGAGGCCAAAGACATGAACACTGATTACCAGAACTCCGGGGTGACAATTCAATGCGTGACTGACGCCAACGGCACAACTAAAAGATTCTACGGAAGGGTCGAAGAGATCTGGGAGCTTGACTATGCTGGAATGCATGATGCGACAACGATGTTCCGTGTCAGATGGGCCAAGGATGTCGTAAGAGAAAACAAGTATTTCACCACCATGTCTATACCCGACGCGAAGAGCACTCCTGTGAACGTTAACTTCATCGCCAATAATGAGCCATGGGTACACGCTAAGAACGTGACACAATGCTTCTTCATAACCGACCCGACCAATCCCAGCTGTGTTGTCATGAGGAGATCCAAAAGGAGCATCGTCAGAATGGATGGAGTCGCCAACGAGGAAGACTACGACCAATACGGCAACCCGATGAGGGAAGATGACGATGACGGTGAAGCATACGTGAAAACAAGAATCAATACTACATTACCTAAGAAAGATCATAATCCATGGTTCCCAAAAAGTCACAAGGAGGGGCTCAATTACTCGGCAACGAAAAAGAAAGGGAAGAAGCTGAATGTCAAACGTCCTCGACGCAGCTGATCAGAAACCTACATTTATATACATGTATCTATTTTGTGTACGCACTTAAGTAACCGTTATTGGTCAACTGATATGCTACCACCACATGCATGGTTCCGGTGTTATTCGCGAAGTGGGGGAGAGGGAGACGCCGTCGTCGGGAGAAAAACAAAAAAACAAAAACAAAAGGGAGAAAGCAGTACAAAAGTAAAAGTAAAGTAAACATAAAAGAAAAGGAAAAAAAGAAAACTAAAAACTAGAAAAGGAAAATAATAAAAAGAAAAGAATAAAAATTGGAACAGTTAGCAGTAGCGCTAGATTGTGAACCACCGCTAGATTTGCTGGAATGTTGATTCATTTCTGTTCCGGCAAATTTCAGGCGCTCCATATGTCCACTTTTTAGCAAAGGTCATGCCAAAAAATTCCGTGAATTTCGGCATGACTTGTGCTAGAAAATAGGACATATGGAGTACCCGGGATTTGCCTGAAGGGGAATGAATCAACATTCCAACCAAACATAAGCCCCTTTTTCCTCTTCATTATATCTTTTATTTACAATTGTTGATCAGTAGGAAACATGTCTACCGACGCCGAAGTCGTGGGGGTTCTACTCCCCTCGAAGACCCCATCGAGGCAGCAAATCACTATTTCAATTACTTGGACGAACACCAGATGGGATTGCATGATGGCGGCAGTGGCACCAACCCCGACACCAACACCGACACTGGCACCGGGACCGACACCACCCCCGAGACCGGCAATGTTGCTGTTGTAGCCAGTAAAGCACCGAAGAAGAAGAGTACACGAAGACCAAACGAGCTTGGCGTCGGACAAATTGTGGTCACGGAGATGCACCCCAAGAAGTTAGAGCCAACGCCACCGAAGGATTGATACGTCTCCAATGTATCTATAATTTTTGATTGTTCCATGCTATTACATTATCCATCTTGGATGTTTTATATGCATTTATATGCTATTTTATATGATTTTTGGGACTAACCTATTAACCTAGAGCCGATTACCGACTTACATTTTTCTTTGGTTTTGAGTTTTACAGAAAAGGAATACCAAACGGAGTCCAATTGATGTGCCAATTTTTGATGATTTTTTATGGACCAAAAGAAGCCTCCGGAGTAAAAGAGTCGGGCTAGAAGAGTCCCGAGCCATCCACGAGGGTGGAGGGCGTGCCCTACCCCCTGAACACACCCCCCCTATCTCGTGGACGACTCAGAGACCCCCCTGACGTGAGACCGACGCCAAAAATTCCTATATATACAGAAACCCCCGAAAAGAAACCTAGATCGGGAGTTCTGTTGCTGCAAGCCTCTGTAGCCATGAAAAACCAATCGGGGCCCCGTTCCGGCACCCTGCCGGACTGGGAATCCCTCACCGGTGGCCATCTTCATCATGCCGGCGCTCTCCATAACAAGGAGGGAGTATTTCAAACCTCGGGGCCGAGGGTATGTACCAGTAGCTATGTGGTTGATCTCTCTCTCTCGTGTTCTTGATATGGCACGATCTTGATGTACCGCCAGCTTTGCTATTATAGTTGTATCTTATGATGCTTCTCCCCTCTATCTTCTTGTAATGGATTGAGTTTTCCCCTTGAAGTTATCTTATCGGATTGAGTCTTTAAGGATTTGAGAACACTTGATGTATGTCTTGCATGTGCTTATCTGCGGTGAAAATGGGATATTCACGTGATCTACTTGATGTCTGTTTTGGTGATCAACTTGCGGGTTCAGTGACCTTGTGAATTTATGCATAGGGGTTGGCACACGTTTTCGTCTTGACTCTCCGGTAGAAACTTTGGGGCACTCTTTGAAGTACTTTGTGTTGGTTTGAATAGGTGAATCTGAGATTGTGTGATGCATATCGTATAATCATACCCATGAATACTTGAGGTGACATTGGAGTATCTAGGTGACATTAGGGTTTTGGTTGATTTGTGTCTTAAGGTGTTATTCTAGTACGAACTCTAGGATAGAACGAACAGAAAGAATAGCCCGTTTTATTTTACTACGAACTCTTGAATAGATCGATCAGAAAGGATAACTTTGAGGTGGTTTCGTACCCTACAATAATCTCTTTGTTTGTTCTCCGCTATTAGTGGCTTTGGAGTGACTCTTTGTTGCATGTTGAGGGATTTTTATATGATCCAATTATGTTATCATTGTTGAGAGAACTTGCACTAGTGAAAGTATGAACCCTAGGACTTGTTTCCTAGCATTGCAATACCGTTTACGCTTACTTTTACCACTTGCTACCTTGCTGTTTTTATATTTTCTTATTACAAATACCCATATCTACCATCCATATTGCACTTGTATCACCATCTCTTCTCCGAACTAGTGCACCTATAAAATTTACCATTGTATTAGGTGTGTTGGGGACACAAGAGACTCTTTGCTATTTGGTTGCAGGGTTGTTTGAGAGAGACCATCTTCATCCTACGCCTCCCACAGATTGATAAACCTTAGGTCATCCACTTGAGGGAAATTTGCTATTGTCCTACAAACCTCTGTACTTGGAGTCCCAACAACATCTACAAGAAGAAGGTTGTGTAGTAGACATCAAGGATGCGCGCTCTTGCTGGGGCAATCAACTTGGATGCATCCTCAGGGAAACCGCCAACATCAACGACGAGAGGTTGAGGCAGATACCACATATGGAGCACGTGCTCCTAAAGAAGTTGCACAATAGGTTCCTTTTCCCCGGCCGGAATGAAGGCAAATATAAAGAGCCGTGGGACGATGTCGCCATGACAAAGATAAACGACAAGGCGATGGTGACGTTCACCAACGACTTGTCCTCCTGGAAAGTTCGGGTGAAAAAAGCGATTGTGAAGAATGAACCGTGGTCCAAGATTCATGCTGATAATCCAACAATAACGGAAGAGGACTTTGCAAAATTCAAGGAGAATTGCGGAAAATAAGAAGTCAAGGCAAGGTCGGAGAAAATGAAGGCGCTCCAGGCCAGGAACACGCCTCCCCACCGCCTCGGAAGCCGTGGTTATGAGGGGAAGAGGCACGTATGAGCCAAGGAGGACGCCGAACGTGAAAGTCACGAAATCCCAGACCCCTTGGCGGATCAGGGCCCGGTACAAGTGGGACAATGTCAAAAAGATCTTTTACATGGACCCGAACACGAGGGAGTTCATGAGACTTCTAGTAATTGTTATATTACCACATTGTCATATTAGCTTCCAATCAATTCGACTGCAATTTTTGTCACATTAGTAAACCATCCACGTTCGTTTTGCAGAAAGAGCAACACCAAAAGGCAGCCGAAAGCGACGAGTAGTCACAGTCGTCGGCGAGGCCCAAGTGGGACACCCCATTCAACCGGGCCCTGAACATACTGAAAAAGGTCCCGGTGGACAAGCCGCAAATCCTATGGGCGTGTACTGCTTGTCGGAGATGGCGCCTCGTGGAAGACATGCTACCACGAGGAGCCAGAGGAAAGAAGGAAGAGACGGTCGGTCATCACTCAGCAGAGCATCAATGAGAAGGTCGTGATTGCGGTCAATAAGACCAAAGCTGAGACCAAAGAAGAGTTGCTCGGGGCCGTCAATGCAGCGGTCACTGACGTGGTGGTCAACTTGCTTCCGACACTTTTCGATTTCATGAAGAACAATCCAAATGCATGGCCGGAGGACTTTCCCCTTCCCAGCTTTGTCGGGAGCAATTCGACGAACACCACAGCACCAGCACCTCCTCAAGCAACCACAAAAGGTCCCGCTCCTGTTCATAACAGCCCGACCTCCGTCTCTTGCATGCTCGGTGGGCCTTCATCGCTGGCTGAGCTCGACGCCCTCAAGGTAATTATGCGTCATACCATTTTCACCAGCATGTCTACAGTCTTCCGTTTTAGTTGCCTTCCGGATGTTTGACGTCGCAGGCATGTCTCCTTCGTAGGCTGATGACACCCCGTGCACCCTACTCTACGACATCAAGGGCCAGAAGGTGGCCGCGGGAAACGCAATGATCGTGAAGCCGAAGGACCACATGTTCCACAACCGAGAGATGCCCGATGGCGTCTTCAAGGTTAACATGGCCAGTGTCTTAGTGAGCTTCGAGGATTTGCCTCCTCCGGTACCAGTCGATGACGACGAGACCCCTAAGATGATTGGCGCATGCAAGAGCTGGTTCTTGCCTTGGCTGAAGTCTCTTCTTCGTCTCGAGGCGCCCAGTATCACGCCAACTCCACCTTCTCAAGAAGGTATGAACACCACCTCACCTACCACATTACCTGCACCTGTCGTGGCGAGTGATAACGAACCACGCGAGGGAGAGCCTCCATTAGTGCTAGATGATGTAGCCTCCGCTATTAAAGAAGCAAATGTTGATGATGACATGGAGGATGATGATGATGACCCAGACAAGTATTTCAATACCGCATATGACGATGGAGGATTGATGGCTCAGGAAGACGAAGACTCAGGCTATGAGCATGGAGATGATGACTTGATGCTGCCTGATTTGTCGGAGCCGGAACGTCCTAAGGCGGAATGCAAAAAGTCTCTCTTCAAGCGATCCTCGCAGGAGACGCCTCCAGATGTCGCCTGTACCCAGCAACCCCCAAGGCCCATCCACTGATTAGCCCAACGACACAGGGGGTGGTGGTTAGGGAAGATATGGTGGGCCCACTACCGCCACCCACCAAGAAGCAAACGAGGAGACCGGACAAGAAAGGCCCTAAAGGCGCCAGAGCTGCTTCAAGACACCAGCCGCCTATGAAGCCCCGGGTGGTAGACATAATACCTGTCCAAGGTGCGAAGCGCTTCCATGTCGCCGGCGAGCCGATCCTACCTGCCAAAGTGCTAGAGCACCTAGTGAACAATGATCTAAGGAGACTGCATGAAGATGTGCGGGTGCTACCTCTTGAGCACTGCGTTGGATTTCCCCGAAGAGGAGAGGATGATGCAGCAAAGTAGCGTAAGTATTTCCCTCAGTTTTTGAGAACCAAGGTATCAATCCAGTAGGAGGCCACGCACAAGTCCCTCGTACCTGCACAAAGCGATAGCTACTCGCAACCAACGCGATTAGGGGTAGTCAATCCTTCACGGTCACTTACGAGAGTGAGATCTGATAGAGATGATAAATAATATTTTGGTATTTTTGGTATAGAGATGCAAAGTAAAAAGTAAAAGGCAAAGTAAAAACACAGCAAGTATTAAAGTGATGGAGATTGATATGATGAGAATAGACCCGGGGGCCATAGGTTTCACTAGTGGCTTCTCTCAAGAGCATAGATATTCTACGGTGGGTGAACAAATTACTGTTTAGCTATTGTCAGAATTGAGCATAGTTATGATTATATGTAGGTATGATAATGTATATTGGCATCACGTCCGAGACAAGTAGACCGAAACAATTCTGCATCTACTACTATTACTCCACTCATCGACCGCTATCCAGCATGCATCTAGAGTATTAAGTTAAAAACAGAGTAACGTCTTAAGCAAGATGAAATGATGTAGAGGGATAAATTCATGCAATATGATAAAAACCCCATATTGTTATCCTCGATGGCAACAATACAATACGTGCCTTGCAACCCTTTCTATCACTGGGTAAGGACACCGCAAGATTGAACCCAAAGCTAAACACTTCTCCCATTGCGAGAACTACCAATCTAGTTGGCCAAACCAAACAGATAATTCGAAGAGACTTGCAAAGATAACTCAATCATACATAAAATACTTCAGAGAAGATTCAAATATTATTCATAAATAAGCTGGATCATAAACCCACAATTCATCGGTCTCAACAAACACACCGCAAAAAGAAGATTACATCAAATAGATCTCCACGAGAGAGGGGGAGAAAATTGTATTGAGATCCAAAAAGAGAGAAGAAGCCATCTAGCTACTAGCTATGGACCCGTAGGTCTGAAGTAAACTACTCACACTTCATCGGAGAGGCTTTGATGATGATGTAGAAGCCCTTCATCGGTTCTTTCTTTGCACTCATCAAAATATTCAAATCCAAATGCAACCAAAAATAACTTTTAGATCTTCATCTTGATTTTCATAGGAATTGGAAGAACACGCTTTAATAAAGGCATCTTTGGAAGCACGCATCCTAGCGGTTCTTTCTTTGCACTCATCAATTGAAATTCTCATAGCTTTGAGAGACTCATTGATATCATGCTTAGGAGGAATAGATCTAAGCTTTAAAGAATCAACCTCAAGAGAAATTCTATCAACATTCCTAGCCAAATCATCAACTTTAAGCAATTTCTCTTCAAGCAAAGCATTAAAATTCTTTTATGAATTCATAAACTCTTTAACACTATTCTCAAATTCAGAGGGCATCTTATTAAAATTTCCATAAGAGTTGTTGTAGGAATTTCCATAATTATTAGGAGAATTACTAGGATAAGGCCTAGGATTAAAATTCCCTCTATGCTGCGTTGTTACCAAAATTATTCCTACCAACAAAATTCACATCCATAGATTCATTATTATTCTCAATCAAAGTGGACAAAGGCATATCATTAGGATCAGAAGAAATACTCTTAGTAGTAAATAATTTCATAAGTTCATCCATCTTTCCACTCAAAACATTAATTTCTTCTATCGCATGCACTTTTTTATTAGTAGATCTTTCGATTGTGCCATTGAGAATAATTAACCATAATATTGTCTAGGAGTTTAGTAGCATCTCCTAAAGTGATTTCCATAAAAGTGCCTCCATGACGAATCTAAAAGATTTCTAGAAGCAAAATTCAATCCGGCATAGAAGTTTTATATAATCATCCACAAGTTCAAACCATGAGTAGGACAATTACGTATCATTAATTTCATTCTCTCCCAAGCTTGTGCAACATGTTCATGATCAAGTTGCTTAAAATTCATAATATTGTTCCTAAGAGAGATAATCTTAGCGGGAGGAAAATACTTAGAGATAAAAGCATCTTTGCACTTGTTCCAAGAATCAATACTATTTTTAGGCAAAGATGAAAACCATGCTTTAGCACGATCTCTAAGCGAAAAAGGAATTGCTTCAACTTAACAACATAATTATCGACATCTATTTTCTTTTGCATATCACATAAATCAACGAAGCTATTCAGATGAGTAGCGGCATCTTCACTAGGAAGGCCGGCGAATTGATCTTTCATAACAAGATTCAACAAAGCAGTATTGATTTCACAAGATTCAGTATTGGCAAGAGGAGCAATCGGAGTGCTAAGGAAATCATTATTATTGGTATTGGTGAAGTCACACAATTTGGTAGCATGTTGAGCCATCGCGACAAACAAGCAATCCAACACACGAGCAAACAAATGGACGAGGAAAAGGCAACGGGAAAAAGAGGAGGAGATTGGGAAAGAGAGGGCGAATAAAACGGCAAGGGTGAAGTGGGGAGAGGAAAACGAGAGGCAAATGGCAAATAATGTAATGCGAGAGATAGGGATTGTGATGGGTACTTGGTATGGTTGACTTGCTCTTGCGTGAGCCTCCCCGGCAACGGCGCCAGAAATTCTTCTTGCTCTCTCTTGAGCACTGCGTTGGATTTTCGCGAAGAGGAGAGGATGATGCAGCAAAGTAGCGTAAGTATTTCCCTCAGTTTTTTAGAACAAAGATATCAATCCAGTAGGAGGCCACGCACAAGTCCCTCATACCTGCGCAAAACGATAGCTACTCGCAACCAACGCGATTAGGGGTTGTCAATCCCTTCACGGTCACTTACGAGAGTGAGATCTGATAGAGATGATAAATAATATTTTTGGTATTTTTCGTATAGAGATGCAAAGTAAAAAGTAAAAGGCAAAGTAAAAACAAAGCAAGTAAAGTGATGGAGATTGACATGATGAGAATAGACCCGGGGGCCATAGCTTTCACTAGTGGCTTCTCTCAAGAGCATAGATATTCTACGGTGGGTGAACAAATTACTGTTGAGCAATCGACATAATTGAGCATAGTTATGAGTATATCTAGGTATGATCATGTATATCGGCATCACGTCCGAGACAAGTAGACTGAAACAATTCTGCATCTACTACTATTACTCCACTCATCGACCGCTATCCAGCATGCATCTAGAGTATTAAGTTAAAAATAGAGTAACGCCTTAAGCAAGATGACATGATGTAGAGGGATAAATTCATGCAATATGATAAAAACCCATATTGTTATCCTCGATGGCAACAATACAATACGTGCCTTGCAACCCTTTACATCCTTTGGGTAAGGAGGACACCGCAAGATTGAACCCAAAGCTAAACACTTCTCCCATTGCAAGAACTACCAATCTAGTTGGCCAAACCAAACGGATAATTCAAAGAGACTTACAAAGATAACTCAATCATACATAAAAGAATTCAGAGAAGATTCAAATATTATCCATAGATAAGCTGGATCATAAACCCACAATTCATCGGTCTCAACAAACACACCGCAAAAAGAAGACTACATCCAATAGATCTCCACGAGAGAGGGGGAGAACATTGTATTGAGATCCAAAAAGAGAGAAGAAGCCATCTAGCTACTAGCTATGGACCCGTAGGTCTGAAGTAAACTACTCACACTTCATCGGAGAGGCTTTGATGATGATGTAGAAGCCCTCCGTGGTGGATGCCCCCTCCGTGAACTCGAACAGGCCCCAAGATGGGATCTCGTGGATACAGGAAGTTGCGGGCGGTGGAATTAGGTTTTGGCTCCCTTTACGATCGTTTGGGGGTATGTAGGTATATATAGGAGGAAGGAGTACGTCGGTGGAGCAACAGGGGCCTCCGAGGCAGGCGCGCCCCCACCCTCGTGACCGCCTCTTTTGTTCCTTGGAGTAGGGTCCAAGTCCCTCGGATCACGTTCGGTGAGAAAATCACGCTTCGAAGGTTTCATTCCGTTTGGACTCCGTTTGATATTCTGTTTCTTGAAACACTTGAAATAGGCAAAAACAGACAGTGCAGGCTGGGCCTCCGGTTAATAGGTTAGTCCCAAAAATAATATAAAAGTGGAAAATAAAGCCCAATATAGTCCAAAACAGTAGATAAAGTAGCATGGAGCAATAAAAAATTATAGATACGTTGGAGACGTATCAGCGGGCCAGAGAGAAAAGCCTTCTGATCGCAGAAAAACCAGGATACCCGCTTTACGCGGCTCAGGTGTCGGGTGGGAAGTTGTACGTCGAGAGATGGCCCGCGAATAAGTTCATCCTGCGATTTGACTACATCTACGACATGTTCCACATGACCAAGCTGGATTTCCAGTTCATCCGCATGTATGCGCTGTATCTGAACTACTTCATCAGGGTCGAGAACATCAAATTTATCTGCGTCGTGGACCCATTCTGTATGCACAAGAGCTTCTTGGCAGCTTGCAAAGAGCATCATGACTATGCGAGCAAGTACCTCGGCGACTTCGTGATCTCTAATAAGGATAAGGAAACATTCTCGTGCCTTATCATTCCACGTAAGTCATCCGCACATATCCTTTCGTAAGTGTTAATCATTCCTTTGCAAGCATGGAGGCTAATTTGAGGTGTACTTAATTTGCGCAGCGGGGGGGGGGGGAGGCGCCGTCCTCATCGTTCTGTACCCGGAATATTCCCATGCTATTTACTTGGACTCATCGAAGAACCTCAGGAAAAAGGATTACAAGCACATAAAGAGTGTTCTCGATAGTGTCCTATTAACCTTCAACCTGTCTGGTGGATATATCAAGGTGAAAAAGTACAGGAATCGCGGGCTAGCTTTCGGTCATAAGACCGACTTCTGCTGCATCCAGCAACCGCACACCAGTATAGCTGATGGATTCTCCCTCATGCATCACCTGCTCGAGTACAGAAGGGATAATCAATGCCTTCACATGTCACCTACTACCAACGATGCCGAGATTGTCAGCTGGGCCACAAGCATAGGAAAGACACCGGATCATCGAATCAGAGCTGAGTTTTATGACGTACAGTGTGAACTTGCCAAGTGATCATGAAGCAGGTCCTCGAACCAATAGGGATTCTACCATGGGCCAATCACGCGGGAAGATGTCCGAGCATTGCTACTCGCTCAGTGTCTGGACCTGAAGCCTTTCAAGAAGCTCGGGTGCTTCCTCCCTGACTATGAAGATTGGACCGCCGACATGGAGGACTGATTGTTGATGACAATGTGTCACTACTATCTTTTTCTATGGCAAAACTTTGAATTTATGCACGGCGAAACTATGTGATGTAACTAAAGCGTGGTCCTGAACTAGCGTAGATCGCTCTAGTTAATTAGCTTGGGTATGAGGAACTTCGTCATTTATGTTTACTATTGGTTGCTTGTATTTTGCTAATTATGCCTCTTTGTTTTCTTAAGTACATTATGTTGCATATTATTGTTCAATTCATCAACTCACGATGCAGGTACATAGATCAGAGATGGCGAAGGGCTACTACACCATGTACGTTGGGAGGGTTCCAGGAGTCTACGACCACTGGCCAGCCGCTCAGGCCCAGGTGCACAGGTACCCGGGTGCTAGCCACAGTGGGTTCGACAGCAGAGCCGAAGTGGAAAGTAGTTACTTGAGGTGGACACTCCAGCATGACCAGGGCGGGACCGCCGGTACTACATAATCGCGCTCTTGCTCATGCTGATCACTCTTCTCTTCTACATCATGGTTTAGATAGAGATGATGAAACTTGTGTGTGTGCCATGACCATGCAGTTGCACTTATTTGAGACATGACATGATCGCACTTGTATATCGCTATTTTCGAGATGTGATGATATTTTTGTTGAATGATGATGATGATGATGATGGTATGACGAGACTACTGTATGTCTATGATATGATGAGAATAGTGTATGTTTAGTATGATCTGATGAAACTTTTGTATAGAGCCTATATAAATACAGCACAAATACATAGAGGGGTGCGAATCGGCGAAAGCAGGAACATTAGCGAGTAATCGGAAAGCACCTAGCGATGGCGGCTTAGCAATGCACTTCACGTGAACAAGCGCCACAGATAGGTATCGATGGCGCTGGTCCGTGAAGCGCCATCTGCTAATAATACTTACGATGGCGCTGCCGTAATAGCGCCATCGCTACAACTTAGTCATGTACGGTAGCGATGTATTTGGACCCAGCGCTACTGCTATGCATATTTCAAGCGCTACTACTAGAGTTTTCCCTAGTAGTGCCTTCTTGTTGGGGAACACAGTAATTTCAAAAAAATTCCTACGATCACGCAAGATCTATGTGACGCATAGAAACGAGCGGAGAGTGTTGTCCAAGTACCCTCGTAGACCGTAAGTGGAAGCGTCAAGTGACACGGTTGATGTAGTCGAACGTCTTCACGATCCAACCGATCAAGTACCGAAAGCACGGCACCTCCGTGATCTGCACACATTCAGCTCGGTGACGTCCCTCGTACTCTTGATCCAGTTGAGGCCGAGGGAGAGTTCCACAAGACGACAAGGCGTGGGACGGCGATGATGAAGTTACCGGCGCAGGGCTTCGCCTAAGCACTACGACGATATGACCGAGGTGTGTAACTATGGAGGGGGGCACCGCACACGGCTAAGAGAAACTTTGTTGTGCCTTTGGGGTGTCCCTTGCCCACGTATATAAAGGAGGGAGGAGGAGGAGGCCGGCCCTAGAGGGGGCGCGCCAAGTGTGGGGAGTCCTACTAGGACTCCCAAGTCCTAGTAGGATTCCCCTTTTCCTTTCCGGAGTAGGAGAGAAGAAAGAGGGAAAGAGAGAGGGAGTAGGAAAGGGCAAGGGGGGCGCCGCCCCCTTTCCCCTAGTACAATTCGGACCCATGGGGGGGCACGCGCCTCCTTCCCTTTGGCGTGCCTCCTCCATTCCCGTATGGCTCAATAAGGCCCAATACTTCTCCCGGCGAATTCCCGTAACTCTCCGGTACTCCGAAAAATACCCGAATCACTCGGAACCTTTCCGATGTTCGAATATAGCCTTCCAATATATCGATCTTTACCTCTCGACCATTTCGAGACTCCTCGTCATGTCCCCGATCTCATCCGGGACTCCGAACAAACTTCGGTCATCAAATCACATAACTCATAATACAAATCGTCATTGAATGTTAAGCGTGCGGACCCTACGGGTTCGAGAACTATGTAGACATGACCGAGACACATCTCCGGTCAATAACCAATAGCGGAACCTGGATGCTCATATTGGCTCCTACATATTCTACGAAGATCTTTATCGGTCAAACTGCATAACAACATACGTTGTTCCCTTTGTCCTCAGTATGTTGCCCGAGATTCGATCGTCGGTATCATCATACCTAGTTCAAGCTCGTTACCGACAAGTCTCTTTACTTGTTCCGTAATGCATCATCCCGCAACTAAATCATTAGTCACATTGCTTGCAAGTCTTATAGTGATGTGCATTACCGAGAGGGCCCAGAGATACCTCTCCGACAATCGGAGTGACAAATCCTAATCTTGATCTATGCCAACTCAAGAAACATCATCAAAGACACCTGTAGAGCATCTTTATAATCACCCAGTTACGTTGTGATGTTTGATAGCACACAAAATGTTCCTCTGGTATTCGGGAGTTGCATAATCTCATAGTCATAGTAACATGTATAAGTCATGAAGAAAGCAGTAGCAATGAAACTGTAACGATCATAATGCTAAGCTAACGAATGGGTCTTGTCCATCACATCATTCTCCTAATGATGTGATCCCATTCATCAAATGACAACCCATGTCTATGGCTAGGAAACTTAACCATCTTTGATTAACGAGCTAGTCAAGTAGAGGCATACTAGGGACATTCTGTTTGTCTATGTATTCACACATGTACTAAGTTTCCGGTTAATACAATTCTAGCATGAATAATAAACATTTATCATGATATAAGGAAATATAAATAACTACTTTATTATTGCTTCTAGGGCATATTTCCTTCAGTCTCCCACTTGCACTAGAGTCAATAATCTAGGTCACATCGCCATGTGATTTACCACCAATAGTTCACATCGTCATGTGATTTAACACTCTATAGTTCACATCGCCATGTGACCAATACCCAAAGGGTTTACTAGAGTCAATAATCTAGTTGACATCGCCATGTGATTAACACCGAAAGAGTACTAAGGTGTGATCATGTTTTGCTTGTGAGAGAGGTTTAGTCTATGGGTCGGCCAACGTAGAGTGGACTTTACTAATTGGCTTTTCGACCTGAATATTCCTGATGATGAGAACTGGCTGATTCTTGGTGATTTTAATAATATTCGATCTACGAATAACAGAAACAAACCTGGGGGAGACGCTGCGGACATGTTGTTGTTTAATGAGATTATCCGTGCACAGTCGCTAATGGAATTACCCATGAAAGGCAGAGCCTATACCTGGAGCAATATGCAGGATGACCCCTTGCTGGAACAGTTGGACTGGTTTTTCTAGTCATCTTGTTGGACTACCTCCTATCCAAACACGATGGTCCTGCCTCTGGGAAAGCCTGTGTTTGATCACATCCCGTGCGTGATTACAATTGAATCGAATATCCCCAGGTCTAAGCTCTTTCGGTTTGAGAATTTTTGGACTAATCATGAAGGGTTCATGGAGGTTGTCGCTAACTCCTGGTCTAAGACATGTCACGCCCCGAATCTTGCCAAGACGCATATGTAAAAAGCTTAAAACCCTGAGATATGAACTTAAGCGATGGAGCAAGGGTATCTCAAAACTTAAAATTATGATTCAAAACAGTAATGAGGCTCTGGCTTTCATGGACAATCTTGAGGATAAACGACCTTTATACGTCCAGGAATCAAACTTCAGGAAGATATTGAACTCCCATTTACAGACTTTGCTCAAATACCAGAATGAATACTGGAGGAAGAGGTGTACAATCAGGTATTTCAGATTTGCTGATGAGAACACTAAGCTTTTCCAATCTCTGGCCACGGAGAGATATAGGCACAATGCTATTGCCATGCTTAGAGTTGGTGCTGTAGAAATCCATGACCACGTTGGCAAGGAGGGGGTTCTCTTCAATACATACAAGGAACATTTAGGTTCTTCTAAACCCACCAGCATGCGGTTCGATCTTTCTAGGATCATCCGCCGGATTGATGGGTTAGATCAACTGACTGCGCCCTTCTCTAATGAAGAGATCGATGCTGTTATTAAGGAAATGCCTAATGACAGAGCTCCCGGCCCGGATGGTTTCAATGGTTGTTTTCTTAAGAATTGCTGGCAAATCATCAAAACGGATTCTTACGAGCTGTGTCATGCTTTCCATGCGGGTGGGCTTGATATCACTAGCATTAGTGAGGGATACATCACCCTAATTCCAAAAATATCCTCTCCGGAAACTGCTAATGATTATAGACCAATTACTTTACTGAATTGCTGTCTGAAAATCATTACAAAATCCTGGCTAATCGACTGCAGAAAGTTATTCTCAAAATCATCCACAAGAACCAGTATGGTTTTATTAAGGGGAGGACCATTCAGGATTGCCTGCGTGGTCATTTGAATATATACATCAATGCCACTCATTTGCGAGAGAGATTGTCTTACTTAAGCTTGACTTTGCCAAGGCTTTTGATACGATTGAGCATGCCCCCATGTTGGAGATCATGAAACACATGGGATTTGATGAAAAATGGTTAGGTTGGATGGAAACGATATTTGGCTTGGGAGTTTCTTCTGTTCTCCTGAATGGTGTTCCTGGTCGGAAATTCAAATGCAAATGTGGAGTATGACAGGGTGACCCTCTTTCGCCACTGATCTTTGTCCTTGCAGCTGACCTTCTTCAAGCTGCAATTAGTGACGCTTTTGCCCAGGGTATGCTGGAGCTTCCTCTTCCTCGTGAAAATGCAGGTGATTTCCCGGTGGTACAATACGCAGATGACACAATCTTGGTTATGCAAGCTTGTCCTACACAGGCTGCCCGCATGAAACTTATCTTGGAGGATTATGCAGCTTCGATTGGACTCAAGATCAATTTTCATAAATCAACCCTTATACCCATTAACATTGATCACCAACATGCTAGTGAGTTAGCGGAGGTATTTGGCTGCTCCGTTGGCACCTTGCCGTTCACTTACCTTGGCCTCCCCATGGGGACAACGAGGCCGAGTGTTCTTGATCTCATGCCGTTGGTGCACTTTCGGTTGAAAGGAAAACTTCCTTTGCCTTGTCACCGATGTAAATGCCGGGGCCAAATTGACTCTGGTCAATTTGGTGGTGACCTCCATGCTGATCTATGCAATGTGTACAATCAAGCTGCACCCCAAAGTGATTGAACATCTTGACAAGCTGCGCAGATACTGCCTTTGGGTGAAAAATTCTGACGATGGGGTCAAAAACAACTCCCTTGCTGCCTGGGAGCTTGTTTGTCGACCAAAACGGTGTGGTGGCCTTGGTGTTATTGATATCAAGACAAAAAACACTGTGCTCCTCTTAAAGCACTTGTTCAAGTTCTACAATCGTGAGGATGTACCCTGGGTTCAGCTGGTCTGGGATGCGTATTACACAAACAAAATACCACATGCTACTGATTTAGTGGGCTCCTTCTGGTGGAAGGACGTGATGCAGCTCAGTGGGATCTTCCGAGGGATCACCAAAGTCATCCCAGGGGATGGCTCTAGCTCTTTGTTTTGGAAAGATCTCTGGTTTGGTGACAGTGACTCTACGCTGATGGACATGTATCCACGAGCTTTCTCCATTTCCTTGAACGAGGATGACTCCATTGCTAAGGTACTCATGACCGCTGACCCGGCCAATATTTTCAGCCTGCCTCTTTCGATCCAGGCCAGGGAGGAGATCAGAGAGATTCAGTATGGGTCTATGCACGTCCGGGTGGCCAATGACTGTGCTGACACTTGGGAATGCACACTAGGGCGTTTTTCCTCTAAAAGATACTACAACCACTGTTTCAAGCAGATTGTGGCCGATGAGGCATTTTGTTGGCTTTGGAATCCAAAAGCCTGATCAAGTTCAAACTGTTCGGGTGGCTGCTTCTGGTCGATCGCCTGAACCCCAGGAACATGCTAAGGCGGAGACACTTTGCTGTCGCCGGGGATAATTATGCATGCATGTTCTGTCAGAACCCCCCCCCCCCCTCCGAGGAAACTTTGGAGCACCTTTTCTTTACGTGCCCCTTTAGTCAGCGGTGCTGGAGTAAGGTTGGGATGTCGTGGCCGGGGGGAGCCAACAGATTAGCCCTATTGCATGGGGGTAAAGATGGCTGGTGTCGACCCCTATTCATGGATGTTTTTTGCTTGCTGCTTGGAGCCTGTGGATGGAGAGAAACAACCAACATTTCAGGGGGATTCCACACTCCTTCAAGGCATGGCTAGCTAGATTCAAAAACCTCTTGGAGCTGGTAGTTCACAACTGTCCAGAGAAATCTCATCCTTTTCTCTCTGATTACATTGTTAGTTTGGGACGCTAGTCTTGGTTTTGCAAGCTTGTACGGCCGAGGGGCCTAAAACCCATTGTAACACACATGTAACTGTTCTCTTGTGAGTAATACAAAGGTCAGTGGGAGCCTCTCCCACTATCGTTAACCCTCAAAAAAAACATTAAGATCCGTATGTATTTTGCAAATTTCTATGTCTACTATACTTTGCATGAAGCTAGTCTAGCTAAATGCTCCCACTTTCAATATGTATCCAGATCGAGACTTAGAGTCATCCAGATCGGTGTCAAAGCTTGCATCGAGGTAACTCTTTACGATGAACTCTTTATCACCTCCATAATCGAGAAATATTTCCTTAGTCCTCTAAGGATAATTTTGACCAATGTCCAGTGATCTACTCCTAGATCACTATTGTACTCCCTTGCCAAACTCAGGGCAGGGTATACAATAGGTCTGGTACATAGCATGGCATACTTTGTAGAACCTATGGCTAAGGCATAGGGAATGACTTTCATTCTCTCTCTATCTTCTGTCGTGGTCTAGCTTTGAGTCTTACTCAACTTCACACCTTGCAACACAGGCAAGAACTCCTTCTTTGACTGTTCTATTTTGAACTACTTCAAAAACTTGTCAAGGTATGTACTAATTGAAAAAACCTATCAAGCGTCTTGATTTATCTCTATGATCTTGATGCCCAATATGTAAGCAGCTTCACCGAGGTCTTTCTTCGAAACACTCCTTTCAAACACTCCTTTATGCTTTCCAGAAAATTCTACATCATTTCCGATCAACAATATGTCATTCACATATACTTATCAGAAAGGCTGTAGTGCTCCCACTCACTTTCTTGTAAATCTGAGGCTTCACCGCAAGTCTGTATAAAACTATATGCTTTGATCAACTCATCAAAGCGTATATTCCAACTCCGAGATGCTTGCACCAGTCCATAGATGGATCGTTGGAGTTTTGCACACTTTGTTAGCACCTTTAGGATCAACAAAACCTTTTGGTTGCATCATATACAACTCTTCTTTACGAAATCCATTTAAGGAATGCAGGTTTGACATCCATTTGCCAAATTTCATAAAATGTGGCAATTGCTAACATGATTCAGACAGACTTTTAAGCATCGATACAAGTGAGAAAATCTCATTGTAGTCAACACCTTGAACTTGTCAAAAACCTTTTTCGACAAGTCTAGCTTTGTAGATAGTAACACTACTATCAGCGTCCGTCTTCCTCTTGAAGATCCATTTATTTTCTATGGCTTGCTGATCATCGGGCAAGTCAACCAGAGTCCACACTTTGTTCTCATACACGGATCCCATCTCAGATTTCATGGCCTCAAGCCATTTCGCGGAATCTGGGCTCATCATCGCTTCCTCATAGTCCGTAGGTTCGTCATGGTCAAGTAACATGACCTCCAGAACAGGATTGCCGTACCACTCTGGTGCGGACCGTACTCTGGTTGACCTACGAGGTTCGGTAGTAACTTGATCTGAAGTTTCATGATCATCATCATTAATCTTCCTCACTAATTGGTGTAGGCACCACTGGAACTGATTTCTGTGATGAACTATTTTCCAATTCGGGAGAAGGTACAATTACCTCATCAAGTTCAACTTTCCTCCCACTCGCTTCTTTCGAGAGAAACTCCTTCTCTAGAAAGGATCCATTCTTAGCAACAAAGATCTTGCCTTCGGATCTGTGATAGAAGGTGTACCCACCAATTTCTTTTGGGTATCCTATGAAGACACACTTCTCCGATTTTGGTTTGAGCTTATCAGGTTGAAAATTTTTCACATAAGCATTGCAACCTCAAACTTTAAGAAACGACAGCTTAGGTTTCTTGCCAAACCATAGTTCATACGGTGTCGTCTCAACGGATTTAGACGGTGCCCTATTTAACGTGAATGTAGCTGTCTCTAATGCATAACCCCAAAATGATAGTGGTAAATCGGTAAGAGACATCATAGATTACACTATATCCAATAAAGTACGGTTATGACGTCCGGACACACCATTATGCTGTGGTGTTCCAGGTGGCATGAGTTTGTGAAACTATTCCAGATTGTTTTAATTGAAGGCCAAACTCGTAACTCAAATATTTTCCTCTGCGATCAGATCGTAGAAACTTTATTTTCTTGTTATGATGATTCTCTACTTCACTCTGAAAATCTTTAAACTTTTTAAGTGTTTCAGACTTGTGTTTCGTCAAGTAGATATACACATATTTGCTCAAATCATCTGTGAAGGTCAGAAAACAATGATACCCGACATGAGCCTCAGCACTCATTGGACCGCATACATCGGTATGTATTATTTCCAATAAGTCAGTGGCTCGCTCCATTGTTCCAGAGAACAGAGTCTTAGTCATCTTGCCCAAGAGGCATGGTTCGCTAGCATCAAGTGATTCCAAAAGCCCATCAGCATGAAGTTTCTTCATGCGCTTTATGCTACCTCTTGAGCACTGTGTTGGATTTCCCTGAAGAGGAGAGGATGATGCAGCAAAGTAGCATAAGTTTTTCCCTCAGTTTTTGAGAACCAAGATATCAATCCAGTAGGAGGCTACGCACAAGTCCCTCGTACCTGCACAAAACAATAGCTCCTTGCAACCAACGCGATTAGGGGTTGTAAATCCCTTCACGGTCACTTACGAGAGTGAGATCTGATAGAGATGATAAATAATATTTTTTGTATTTTTGATATAGAGATGCAAAGTGAAAAGTAAAAGGCAAAGTAAAAACAAAGCAAGTATTAAAGTGATGGAGATTGATATGATGAAAATAGACCCGGGGGAAATAGGTTTCACTAGTGGCTTCTCTCAAGAGCATAAGTATTCTATGGTGGGTGAACAAATTACTGTTGAGCAATTGACATAATTGAGCATAGTTATGAGAATATCTAGGTATGATCATGTATATAGGCATCACGTCTGAGACAAGTAGACCGACTCCTGCCTGCATCTACTACTATTACTCCACTCATCGACCGCTATCCAGCATGCATCTAGAGTATTAAGTTAAAACAGAGTGACGCCTTAAGCAAGATGACATGATGTAGAGAGATAAATTCAGGCAATATGATAAAACCCCATCTTGCTATCCTCGATGGCAACAATACAATACGTGCCTTGCTGCCCCTTATACATCCTTTGGGAAAGGACACCGCAAGATTGAACCCAAAGCTAAACACTTCTCCCATTGCAAGAACTACCAATCTAGTTGGCCAAACCAAACGGATAATTCGAAGAGACTTGCAAAGATAACAAATCATACATAAAAGAATTCAGAGAAGATTCAAATATTGTTCATATATAATTCTTGATCATAAACCCACAATTCATCGGTCTCAACAAACACACCGCAAAAAGAAGATTACCTCGAATAGATCTCCACGAGAGAGGGGGAGAACATTGTATTGAGATCCAAAAAGAGAGAAGAAGCCATCTAGCTACTAGCTATGGACCCGAAGGTCTGAAGTAAACTACTCACACTTCATCGGAGGGGCTATGGTGATGATGTAGAAGCCCTCCGTGGTGGATGCCCCCTCCGGCGGAGCTTCGGAACAGGCCCCAAGATGGGATCTCGTGGATACAGGAATTTGTGGCGGAGGAATTAGGATTTTGGCTCATGTTCTGGTCGTTTGGGGGTACGTAGGTGTATATAGGAGGAAGGAGTACGTCGGTGGAGCAACAGGGGGCCCACGAGGCAGGGGGGCTCGCCCTGGGGGGGCGCCCCCCACCCTCGTGACCGCCTCTGTTACTTCCTGGAGTAGGGTCCAAGTCTCCTGGATCACGTTCGGTGACAAAATCACGTTCCCGAAGGTTTCATTCCGTTTGGACTCCGTTTGATATTCTGTTTCTTCGAAACACTGAAATAGGCAAAAAAAACAGCAATTTTGGCCTAGGCCTCCGGTTAATAGGTTAGTCCCAAAAATAATATAAAAGCGGAAAATAAAGCGCAATATAGTCCAAAACAGTAGATAAAGTAGCATCGAGCAATCAAAAATTATAGATACGTTGGAGACGTATCAGGCATCCCCAAGCTTAATTCCCGCTCATCCTCGAGTAGGTAAATGATAAAAAGAGAATTTTTGATGCGGAGTGATACTTTGGCATAATTTCAATATAAATCTTATTAATTGTGGTATGAATATTCAGATCCAAAAGATTCAAGACAAAAGTTCATATTGACATAAAAATAATATTACTTCAAGCATACTAACTAAGCAATTATGTCTTCTCAAAATAGCATGGCAAAAGAAAGCTTATCCCTACAAAATCATATAGTTAGGCTATGATTCATTTTCGTCACACAAAGATGTTCCCAACTTCTATACCCCCCATTACAAGCCAAGCAATTGTTTCATGCTTAAATAATCTCAAACTTTTCAACCTTCACGCAATACATGAGTGTGAGCCATGGATATAGCACTATGGGTGGAATAGAATATGATGACGGGGATTGTGTGGAGAAGACAAAAAAGAGAGAAAGTCTCACATTGACGAGGATAATCAACGGGCTATGGAGATGCCCATCAATTGATGTCAACATGAGGAGTAGGGATTGCCATGCAACGGATGCACTAGAGCTATAAATGAATGCTCAAAAAAAGAAAACTAGTGGGTGTGCATCCAACTTGCTTGCTCACGAAGACCTAGGGCATTTGAGGAAGCCCATCGTAGGAATATACAAGCCAAGTTCTATAATGAAAAATTCCCACTAGTATGAGAAAGACAACTTATGAGACTCACTATATGAAAAACATGGTGCTACTTTGAAGCACAATATATGAGACTCGCTACATGAAGAACAAGGTGCTACTTTGAAGCACAAGTGTGGAAAAAGAGATAGTAACATTGCCCCCTTTTTTTGGGCCCTTTTTTTGCCTGTCTCCCTTTTTTTTGGGCAATGCTCTAATAATGATGATCATCACACTTCTATTGATTACAACATAAGGATTACAACTCGAAACTAGAACGATATATGACTCTATATGAATGCCTCCGTGATGTCTTTGGGATGGTGCAATGAATCAAGTGACATGTATGAAAAATAATGCATGGTGGCTTTGCCACAAATACGATGTCAACTACATGATCATGTAATGGCAATATGACAAAAGTAAAGTATGTCATGATGATGATGAACGGAACGGTGGAAAGTTGCATGGCAATATATCTCGGAATGGCTATGGAAATGCCATAATAGGTAGGTATGGTGGCTGTTTTGAGGAATATATAGGGAAGTTTATGTGTGATAGAGCGTACCGTATCACGGGGTTTGGATGCATCGGCGAAGTTTGCTCCAACTCTCAAGGTGAGAAAGGGCAATGCATTGTACCGAAGAGGCTAGCAAAGGCGGAAAGGTAAAAGTGTGTATAATCCATGGACTCAACATTAGTCAAAAGAACTCATATACTTATTGCAAAAATTTAGAAGTCATCAAAAATCAAGTACTACGCGCATGCTCCTAGGGGGATAGATTGGTAGGAAAAGACCATCGCTCGTCCCCGACCGCCACTCATAAAACTACAAAAAAATACACTTCCCTGATGATACGTGTTATTCACAGTAGGTCGCGTTTTTTGTCATGCATGTACATCCATGACAAATTTATGACAGAGTCGAGATAGTCATACCTGTGCTGTCGTAGAAGTGTTCGATGACATTACCAAAATTATCATCACGGAAGTGTCCACTTCCATGAAAATAAATCACGCGTCACACAAGTGCTTTCATCAAGGGTGACCGACACGTGGCATCCACCGTAATGGAACGCCGTTAAGCTATCGGGTTGGGTTTTGGATCCGATAACCCATTAACATCCCCGACCAATGGGGATTTTCCACGTGTAAAATCATCATTGGCTGGAGGAAACACGTGTCGGCTCATTGTTGGGACAGATGTCATCCACTCATTGGACAGAAGGCGCCTATGATACGTCTACATGTGGCATGGCCCAACAGAGGCCCATTACTGTGAAAAGGCTGGCCCGTTTGACTTGGTCAAAAGGTGACGGGCCGGCCCATGGAAAGCCTGTTAACGGCCTGTTCGCATATAGCCCATTTACAGCCCACTAACCCAAGGCCCGTTACGCCCTATCCGAATTAGGCCCGATGGCGTCATCTGGGCCATCCAATATGATTCCATCCTGTTTTCACTTATGGCCCATGTATGGCCCATGGCGTCTTCGGCCCATATGAGGCCCTATGTAACTCTTGGCCTATTAACGGCCCATGGTGAACCGGCCCGCGATGAACGATGGTATTACTTTAGACCCATTAACGACCGTGGTGGCGGCCCGTAATGAGCGGTGTATCGCTTTATACCCATTAAGGGCCCGTTATTGATTGGGCGTTTACATTATGTTATCTTTCGGCCTTCTCAGAGCCCATTTATTCTTGGGCTTATTTGCAGCATTTGGTTACTTACGGCACGTTACTATCATTTTCTGCTTGTGGGCCAAATCCAGCCCGTTGTTACAGTCGGCCCGTTTGTGGTCCGTTAGTTTGTATGGCCATTTTCATAGAATCACCAAATACGGCCTATTAACGGCCCATTATGGTCAGCCAATAAAACGTATGATTTCCATTATAGGCCCGTCTACGGCCCATTAAAGGCCAGTACAAGACCCATAAATGAGTCGGCGGCCCATGGATCCTACGTGACGTAGAAGGCCCATGGATCCTACGAGACGTAGAAGGACCAAGGACACTACGAGGGCGTAGAAGGCCCATGGATCCTGCGATATTTAGAAGGCCCATGGATCCTCTGAGACGTAGAAGGCCCATGGTCGGGCGAGTTGGCCCCGTTTGAACGATATAGCATATTCAAAGAATTATCCTACTCAATACTATCACCTCTAAAAAGCATACACTATACAACAAAGAGATCAAGGCATAGAAAGGTAGAATAATCCTACACTATACAATAAAGAAATTACAGCCGATTATACCCACTTTGGGCATTATGGTATGGCACGGTGATAATAAAGCATACACAAACAGCAAATTACATACACTTTGAAATACGGCTCATACATCATGGACGGCGCATCAACTTAA
Organism: Aegilops bicornis; assembly: GCA_021605145.1. NCBI lineage: Eukaryota > Viridiplantae > Streptophyta > Magnoliopsida > Poales > Poaceae > Aegilops > Aegilops bicornis. The sequence continues at coordinate 699,870,493 of CM038673.1, read as the reverse complement.
CTCCATTTGAACTATAATCTCTTCAGAAAATAGGATTGGCCGGATTCAGATAGCACAAATTTCAGTCTGCAAAATCTCCAATTCCTTCATGGTTACCTCGGTGTCTTGTTTCATTTTTTTTGACTCCTGCATCTAATACATGCATGTCCAGTCTCAACTTGTTCATTATACGTTGACAATCATGTACACGTTGTCTTGCCACCTCTAGTTGATGCTCGAGAACTTTAGCACATTCCAATTCAAATCCATAATCATTCGATAACGGCCATGCCGCACTGCTCGCAGATTTTTGTGTTGATGTCACTTCATCCTGAAATGTTTCTGTAAGTACACATGACTAGGGCAAAAGTATAGTTACAACAGTGAAGCGAACAAGACACTATTTTGTACTACATGGCAAAACAGGACTAACAATAATGTTACACGTCACTTTCACATAAAAAATGTTACACGTCATGAAGCATAAGCAGGTGATATTTTAAAAATTATAAAAAAGATAGTGCATGCAGCCTACATACGAAATCCCTCTTAGCTCACGGAGGAGCATGATGTTGGGGCCCAATCGAAAACACAGACAAGTTACAAATTTAGACAGCACGTTGCGTATAAGTAAGCAAGCAGTTGGCCATTCTGTATCTCAATTAAAGTCTTAGGGAGCATAATGAACAACAGAGGGTTTCATACAAACATACTACAACAGGCAAAACTATGCAATCATTAGCATAGTATAAACTAGATTGTGAGCCTCATGCAATAATAGTTGGTTAATAGACTTCAAAGCTTCAGGCACACTTCGGCAGAGTAATTAAATGGTAAGACCTTTAATTATGTCAACTAATAGTGATACATAGTATCGAACATCAGGCATAATTATTTGGGCATCTCATTAAGTGAGGACACATAAAGCAATTGAAAAGAGAAAATTAACTATGCCTGAAACAAACAAGGAATTGAACTGTTGAGTTGCATACAGTGACTTACCTTAGCAGGTTGAAGAGGCTCAACACAGCTCCTACTTCTCTTGCAAGGCTCCTTCCTATCATCTTGTACATGGAAATCCTCAATCTTATCTTCATTGCACCCCCTCTGCAAGGTGACACAAACTAGTTACTCGTCTCCTTGGAAGATAAATATGCATACTTTCCAGTCTATGAACACAAAAGGATGAGATTATAACAAAACAACACCACATAATGAAACGTGCCGCATCTCTTGCACTTGCACACAATGAAATGAGCATTTACTATGTCTGCATTATGTAAAAACTAGGCATACCTGTGAACTGGATCTCCAGGTACTCTTGGAGAGCCCTCTTTGTAGTGTCTGACCAAACCTTTATTCACCTATGAGTTAGACAAGGCCCCACTATAGCAGCCCTTAGTGTTTAAATCGTTGACAAGCTTTGTTAGAGTGTTAGGTCAAGAACAACAAGTAATCAAAGCAAACAGTCCTAGTATGGCTGGCTGATGCAAACAAGCAACCTTACATATCAAGAAAAGAAGCAAAGAAGGAGGCTTAAAGACCATCACTTGATTGACCAGATTTAAGGGGAATTTAAACATCATGTGCAACATATGAACTAACATAAACATTGCATATTCCAGATTCAACAATGGAAAGCACATGTATTAGGTTATGCCATGTATGATGATGCCTAAATGTACAGATAGTGCAGGAGTGATTCATCATTGCACGCACAATTGAATTGCAGGTTAAGGGCAGTTTGATTCCACCTTTTCGTGGTATATTGTCAAAATAAGCCATAAAAGATGTAAATAAGTCATTTTTGAGTTATGGGCTTGGGCTTAACTAATTTCGCTTTGGAGGGGTTGTTTTGCAGAACCTCACTAAAAATTGAAGGAAGGGGAATAGTGAAATACTGTTGTTCCGCCTATATTACACTCAAAATGCAATCACGACGCCTGTGTCACACCTGACCTCAAGTAAAAACAAACACGCAAGCATTCATTGCCCTGCCCGCTTGCATCTCCTCTCCCTTTCCCTCTACCTCGATCCCCCGCTCAAAGACTAGGGTTCCTCCAAATGAGCCGTCACATCGGGTCCCATCTAGCTTTGGTCCTTGACGATGCTATGTCCAGCTAGGCTACATGGTCGGCGGTAGAGGCAAACCTCCTGCTGCTCCTCCCTCTGGCGCCGCCCCTCATTCTCATGGTCTCCAATTTGCTTCCACGGTGGTTCGTCCAACGCACTACTCAATGGCGTTGCACAACTACTGGTGATGCCACATCATGCGTGAAGGCACCTTGTTCCCCCTCCCCTCCTCCCAGGCCATGGCCTTGAGGTGCTGTTGAAGGATGAATTTCTATGAGATGCTGCTGGTATATGATGAATTGCAGACTGCCGCTGCTATATGATGAGTAGCTATGAGCTGCTGCTGCTATATGATGCTTTCAGATGGTGTTGCTATATGATAATAACCAGCCACTTGGACCATCGAATTTCAACAAATAATTGTTCTTCATTTAAATGTGGGTCATGCGTTCTTCGTTTAAATTAGGCAATGGGATCTCTATGGAAAACATTGACCAAAGTAGATTGTGCCAAGTAGATGGTATCTTTGTATTTGCATTTTGAGCAAATAGTGATGGTCTGTTTTCCTATCATATTAATTACTGCACTGGGTTCAGTTTGTGATGTTTGCAAGTCAAATTAATTTCCATATGTGCAGAAAAATGAAAAAAAAATATAATGCAATCTAGACTTTCCACTGATCATACCAAACATAAGCTGAAAACACAATGAAAAGAACTGGTTGGCGTATTACATGGAGCTTATATTCACAGGTGCTTATTTTCTTAGGATAACTCGTAATAACTGTCCCTAAGAAACTTGGCTAATAGAACTGCATACAAATAACATGTCATGATGATTGCAATGGAGGAGTGACGTACCATAGCACACTTGCATGTGCTCAACTCTGCCTCTCCTTTTTTGCGATGTTCCATGAAATTGCCACATACATCTTGTACTTTTTCATTGTGTAACCCTATACGCAAGTTGACACGGCTAATTTCAGACATCTCTACATGATACTACATTGCATATCCCTTGCGCATATTTAAACCACCAATTAACGATTGTGTGCGTACCATAAACTAGCCATGACTCAGATGTCTTTGGTGGCAGGCACTCTAAAGGAGCCTAATGTAATGCACTGGAATTCCTACATGCCACCTACGATTTTGTGTAATGTACTACCCATGTTCCTAAATATATGTCTTTGTAGAGATTCCAGTATGGTTCACATAGAGATGTATATAGATGCATTTTCGAGTGTAGATTCACTCATTTTGCTCCGTATGTAGCCTATAGTGGAATCTCTAGAAAGACTTATATTTTGGAACGGAGGTACGAGGTAGTATCATGTATGACATCTACATATCTAATTTAGCAGCCAGTAGTAGAAATCATTATGCGCACAAAGGGATTCTCGGTGAAAATCCTAACAAAGCACGCCGGCGAGTACGTAACAATACAAGAGAGAGAGACGCGCTTACAAGATCATAGCAATGCCTCAGTCCAGGATCTTGGTTGGCCAAGCTGTTAGATCCATAAGAAACATCGTCCTTGTAGTTTTTGCTAGCTGCATAACAGGTAACAGCGACCGGTTAGTATATTTGAAGTACATCGGGCAGGTGATGCTGGACGGGTTTAAAGGTGACAAGTACCTAGGCCGTGGCGGGTGCTTGGCATCTCTCCAGACGGTGGGAATCAGGTTAGAAACGTCGAGGGTGATGACGCCGCTATTTGGCTGTCGGGGTCCGGTAAGGAGATCTAGAACCGTCGAGTAGGGTGTTTGTGGAGCGGCTCCGGTAGGGTGGACTATGGTGTGGGCGAAGCGGATCTGTGGCCGTGGACGAGGGCGTAGGTGAAGTTGCTCCGGTGGTTGGGTTAAGGATGGTGTCGACGACGCGGATCTGCGGCCGTGGACGGGGCGTCAGAAGCTGCTCCGGTGGTTGGGTTAAGGATGGTGTCGACGATGCGGATCTGCTGACCATGGACGGGCGCCGAAGCTGCTCTGGTGGTTGGGTTAAGGGTGGTGTCGACGATGCGGATCTGCGGCCATGGACGGGGCGTCAAATGCTGCTCTGGTAGGTTGGATGAGGGTGTGAGGAAGCAGATCTGAGGCCGTGGACTTGTGAGTTGGCAAAGCGGCCCCGGTAGGGTTGAGAATGGTATAGGCAAAGCTACTCCGGTAGGGTTGACGCTGGTGTCGTGAAGCAACCGGTAGGGTTGAGGAAGGTGTCGTGGCGCCTCCCAGTAGGGTTGAGGAAGGTGTCGGCGAAGAGGATCAGAGGCCGTCGGCCAGGCGTCGATGGGGCGGCTCGGGGGTGTGAATGAGCGTCTCCGGTGGGGAATCGAGTGAGTCAGCTGCAGATGCGCGGCGGTTGACGAGAGTACCGGCGAAGCAGATCTGGTGCCGTGGACAAGGCCGGCACTGAATGGGTTGTGGTACAGCGGTGGATGAGCAGTCTACTTGTTTCTAGGGAGGTGGGAGGGATAGATGCGGCATCAGAAGCAGATCCGGCGAGGTGGACGCCTTGTTGGCGATGAATGGGCTATGGTACGCGGTGGATGAGCAGTCTAGGGTTTCGAGAGGGAGGGGAGAAAGAGGCGATGAAATGCAGACGGCGTGATGTAAGATGCCTGTGCTGTGGAGTTAGTCGCTTTTATGGGAGGAGGAGAGGAAATGGGGTGGCGTGTAGTGGGGGAACCGGAAGTTACCAAAGCAGCCCCGACCTATCATGTAGATGAGGGCGGTATTGTAAATTGGTCTCCGAGCACCCAGGACAAAAGGGGCATTTCGCATGCTAAAGACTAAGGTGGCGGAAATTTTAGAAGGAGGCGGGAGATTTTGCCGCCTGCGGGATCGTTCATATCCAGTTTCAACTAATTTTGGACCGTGCTAGCGGGAAGGTCATGCTAGACTTTGTACACGGAGCACGCGTCAGCAGCTAATAACTGGTGTGAAGTCCACCCCATAAAAAAGACAATAACTTGGGATGATGCGCCGATAACTTGGCCGTTCACACGGGCGCGGCCAATCGTACGGGTGTAGTGGCGCGTTCACAAAAAAAGGGATCAAACGCTCAGCCTATGTATTTCTCGTGTAAATAGATAATTTAGTGCCATTGGTTATTTACTTTAAACATAATGCATTGACGTGTTAGTGTAGAGGCGCACAAAAAGAAATGGATATTGTAGTTAGCTACTTAAAAGTGTTACCTCTTATGATTACATAGCCTCCATTTCATAAATTGCGTAACCGTTGAATTTATATATGAATATTACATATATATTACTTCAAAATAGAAACTTAAATCATCCAAGACTAATGAATTTGTATGCAAGAGTAACAATGGTGCTTGTGCATGATAGCTTCATTGGTTGTTTGAAGAAACATCACTGTAACTTTGGCATGCACAACTGAAAAAGGTTTATTTAAATAGAAAAAATGTGATATGTGAGTGTCCAATCTTTATAGTGTTGAATCGATATTGTACCTTTGGCCAGGATACGAAGTAGATATTGACTTATGTTCAAGCGATGCACGTCCACCGTCACTAGATAGTGATACGTGAATGAATTGTGCAATCTCTCTCACACGCATACATATCTCATTTCCCTGTGGGCATCGGAATCACACACACGCACTTCGTGTATTTCTCTCTCTCCGTCAGGGTTAAATTCGTCTTTCTACCCCGTCCTACAAGTCTCTCACACAGAAACACACACGCTCTTTATGTCTAACACGCCCACCCCTTTAATTCCGCCCACCCACAGCCACTAATGTCTCAAAGTATAATAATGTCTCTCACACATACGCTATCTACCTATCCCTTAATATAGCTAGATATGTGTCACACAAACTCCTTCTCCCTACTAGCAAGATGCCCATGCGCGTTACGGAACATCAAGATGCATTTGTATGAGAAGTTTATCTTGTGGGGAAAAGGATGAATGAGGGAATGTCTTGTTTGCAAATGCGGAGAGGGGTGTGGGTATCCTTTTGCAAAATTGCCATATTTTCCTTCATGTCCGTCGGATATAAATCGGATGGCCTATATTGCAGGATGGCAGGAACACCATCATCACCAACTCTGTTTTTTATAAGAGTAGAGATATGTGAGTGTCACTGCCCCCTCCCCCCCCCCCCCACACACACACACTTCCCAATACCGAAGGAGTAGGGTGACACCTCGATCTTGATACCAATCTATCGACCGGCTTCTCTCTCAAACATACACACACACACACACTACCCGGCACCGAAGGAGTAGGGTGACACCTCGATCTTGATACTAATCTATCGATTGGATTCTCTCTCAAACATACACACACACACACTACCCGCAATCAAGGAGTAGGGTGGCACATCGATCTTGATAATAATCTATCGACTCCTCTTTCAAACACACACACACACACACACACTCGCCAGTTGTGCCTCTGTGCCTACCGCGCACACTCTCGATACGTCTTTCTCTCCCTCCCCCCCCCCCCAACAACAATGACAGCTGAAGGGTGACAACTCGATCTAATCATAATCTGTCAATTGGTTTCTCTCTCAAACATTGTGTCTCGGTGCCTCGCTCGGTAGCCCCCTCGATATGTAGACTTCTCACGTGTGCACAACTGTAGTGACGATGACGCTGAACCCAGTGTTCCTTGTTTTTACCGGCCTCATGTGATAGTTTTCACCCTGTTTTCTGTTAATTAACAAGGCAACCTTTTCTTTGTTACTACTCCCTCCATTCCAAAATAGATGACTCAACTTTGTACTAACTTTAGTATAAAGTTGGGTCATCTATTTTGGAACGGAGGGAGTACTAGTGAATCTAAAATCATTCGGGCAGACATAAAACATATCACTTCAACCCAATTATCGCAGCAACTACTTTAAAAGAAATTAGCTAGCTGCCCGTGCGTTGCACGGAACATCAAGATGCATTTGTATGAGTAGTTTATCTTGTGAGAGAAAAGGCTGAACGAGGGAAGGCCTTATTTGCGTAACGTGGAGAGACATGTGGTTATATTTTTGCAAAATTGCCATAGTTTCTTTCCTATCCGTTAGATATAAATCCGACGGCCTATATTGCAGGATGGCACGCACACCATCATCACCAACTCTGTTTTCTACTCCCTCCGTCTGAAAATACTTGTCATCAAAATGGATAAAAATAGATGTATCTAAAACTAAAATACGTCTAGATACATTTCCTTTTATCCATTTTGATGACAAGTATTTGTCTTTTTAGAGATTTCAACAAGTGACTATGACCGGACCTTACCAACACATTCAAAAAAGTAGTCCATAATTTTGATGTTACCCTCTTTTCTTGGCGATGCAGTGCCATCTGGATACCTCATAAATAAATCAAGGATAAATCTGACCCCTTCATGAAAAGACATACGTAGCAAAATGAGTGAATCTACACTCTAAAATATGTCTACATACACATCCGTATGTGGGAGTCCATTTGAAATCTGAAAAAGACAAATATTTAGGAGCGAATGGAGTATATATCGAGTAGACATGGAGATATATCTCCAAAGATGGTCTACAACAAAAATGTGCTGGGCTGGTTAGCGCGGATGCTCGCAACGCGATGACATGAGTTCAATTCTGTCTTTTAACTTTAGATTTGTATATTATATATTACTCTACTTATTTAATATATACTTCTTTTCTATCTTGTCGGTGGAACCCACAGAGTACTTAGAATATTAAGGATGGACTTGTTTCTTTTAACTTTACATGCGAAGTTGTAGCCACCACCGCAAGTCACGTGTACAATCGTACATGCAATTAACTTTTTATAGAGGGACAATCATACAGGCAATTAACTCAAATGGATTGGATGTCACTCTATTATTTCAACATAAAGAGCATCTCCAACGGCAGCCGGAAAATTTCCTCCCGCTTCCTTCCGCGGAGGACGACATCAAACGCCAGCAGCATACATTTTTACAAGTCTAACCGACCAGATGAAATTCGTGCAAACACGGACTGATTTCATATAAGCATGAAGGATTTCGTATAAAAAAGCCAGATCTTCATATAAACATGATGGATTTCATTACATTTACATGAACTAAGAGGTGCCAATCCGGCTCTCTTGTATAATTAATACTCCCTCCGTCCGGAAATACTTGTCCTAGAAATGGATATATCTAGACTTATTTTAGTTCTAAATGGCTGCCCACGGATCCCTTTGTCTTCCTCATGTCCGTCAGACACTTGCGGGGTCGACGAAGGTCCTCAGAAGAGACAAAGCAGCAAAGAAACCACCTGAATCAACGGTCGTCGCCTCGGCGCTGGCCTTCATGGGTCCCAAGTGGCGGCGGCCTCCCGTGTTCTACTTCTCCTCGATGATGGCGGCGGACAAGGAGAAGCTGGCCACCGACTGGTCGCTCTCCACGCACCCGGCTTGTCTCTCGCCGCATGGCGCTGCCGCAGTATCGGAGGCGCGCCACCGCAGAGACATCGGTGGCGCGGTACGACGCTGCAGCGACGGGCGCCCGTGCAGCGTGCATCCGTCGTGTCGGCGTGGAGCAACTCGCCACTCCTCATCGAGCTGAACTGGAGCGGCGAGTTGCTGAACCACGCGCCTGCTTGGGGCGGCAACTGGCTCTGTCGGGCCAAGCGAGGTTGCACCGAGCGGCCTCGCCCGTATCCGGAGGGCTCGGCGGGCCACCTAGCCGGGTAATATGCCGGAGAACGGCTCATCGGAAGCCATCGGAAGGGTGGAGAAAATGGTGGAGGAAATGGGGGAGTGGCGGAGGGGTGTGATTCTTGCCCGCTGTCTGTCTGGCCTCGTGTAAATAGAGGGCGGACTGTAGGAGCTTGGACGGCGTCTGGCCTCGTTTAAACTGAGGGCGAACGGGAGGAGCTCGGCCGGTGTTGCGTTTAATTCCGACCCGCTCATGAACGGACGTGTGGCCGGAGTAGGATTCTCGGTTTGCATGTGGGTTTAACGGAGGGGTTTAATGTAGGCGCCGGGCGTGCAGCGGGCGGTGTAAGATTATTCGACGGACAGCAGTAATGAGCCATCAAATCACAAAGGCCCTCGCCTCTCGTGAAACCGACCGAGCTAGACTGCCCCGCCTCTAGCCTTTTAAAAAATGTATATACTCCACTTTTGTACAGTAGTAGTATCGATGGATTCCGCCATGGAGCAAAACTTGAAATTAAAAAAAGTGGTACATATAGAGAGCGCCGTGAACTATGTGTCATACATGGCAATAAATAAAGTACTACATGATACTTATATGATACATGGCGCAGAGTACTAAGTATTATTAATACAGTTTTGCTAGAACTCATCTAGATGAGATATAATTTGGGCTCATTCATCTTTTATAGCCATTGGATGTGATGCTATAAGATGTGTGTGTGCTGACGTGGGTTGTATTTGTTCTTGTGCAACCAACTGACCACTACATGTCATGTTTGATAGTCTCAAGTCATTAAAAGCATACAAGCCCCACATCTCTTCTTGGTTGATTCCTCTATTTATGTCAAAAAATAAGAAACAACGTGAGAGTTAATGCACCACGCCTATGTGTTAGACTAGCCACAATGGTGAGTAACATACACTAGTAACATACACATATCCCTAGACTATGTTACTACCTTCATAGTGGGTACTACCTCCGTCCTGGTTTATAGGTCCCTTTTATAGTTTGTGCCAAATTTTGACTAAAGAGTTAACTAACAAAATGTTAATGCATGTCAAGAAAAATTATCTCATTGGATTCGTCTTTAAACATAGTTTTGAAAAATATAATGTTTGGTGACATGCGTGAGCATTTTCTTAGTTTAATCTATGGTCAAAATTTGGCACGAAATACAATGGGGACCAAAATTTGGCATCACTGTAACTAGTACTCCATCCGTCAATTTATAAATTGTGCTTACCTTTTCCATCAACTTCGTGCAACGCGCGGGCATCTTGCTAGAAACACTAGAATATGTCTATATAATCCGTATGTGATAGTCCATTTGAAATCTCAAAAAAGACAAATATTTAGGTACGGAGGGAGTAATATATTAGGAGTATATCAAAACAATAGTGAAATTTCAAGTTTGTGAACAAATACTACTATTCTAGTACTTTGGATCCGTCGGAACGCACGGGCACATTGCTAGTAAAAGGAAAAGGCCTGCCACGCTCGCGTCGCACCCCCACACGCCCGGGAATCGGGAGTACAGCACGGCCCGTCCGGCACGACACATAGCTTAGGGAAGGCGTGTTGCCTAGCAGTGGCGGAGCTTGAAGCAAAACGTTGGGCGTGCCAGTCTAGCCATGCTATAGAAATTACCCTTGCGTTGACGTTCCATGCCTCAAAACTGGATGTACAACTACGAAAATCCTGCTAGGTTGGGCGGGCCAGGGCACGTGTTGGCCCTCACGTAGCTCCGCCTGTGTGCCTAGCATTTTCACTTTCATGTGGGACCGCCCGTTGAGCAAACCGACACTCCGCCCGCCGCCGGGTTGGAAAACAGAAACAAGGGGAAGATCTAGCTGTAGCACGGAAGCCAATAAATTTTGTGTCAGACGGGGCTCGTTGATAGAGTAGGAGCATTCCGTATTAGTACCACTCCTACCAAGTTTGTACTCCTAATACTATTATTTTACTAGTACTACTCTAGATACGTGCATGGCACAACATCGTAGGAACAAAAAACGGGAAGATCCTGTTTTGGGTGATTTATCTTTTTTTCAATCAACGTAGTATGAATAATATGATGTGGGGGCACCCATGAAGCTTATGTGGCTTGGTTGCATGGCTACGGAAGGTTAGAGAAAAATAAATAGATAATGTGTTTAGAGTGCACTCCACTAAATAGATATACTTTGGATCCATTGCAACGGACCAACACATCTATATCTATACCCCCTATATAGTGTGTGAAAAACTCTGAAAGTTGGTCGTTGGATGAAGCCAATCCGACGGTACAAAGATGGCAAATCCGAGCACCATCGCCATTGGATATCATCCACTAGATTCTCGCCACATGTATAATCTAGAAGACTCCATGGTTGAACTTAATTCATGACTAAATTTGCCACAACTAAGCTCGTGCAAAGTTATTAATAAGTTCTTCAAAATGAGAGCCACAAGTTGGCAAGCCTAAGGGAATCTTGCCACATTTTTGTGTGTATGTCATGTGGGGCCAGTGTGGCTTGCCTAAGGTGTGGCTTGAACAAAACACTCACCTAAGTTTATCAAACTTGCCTAACCTTACATTCCACCAAATTTTGCCAAAAGTTGGCAAGCCTAAGGGAAACTTGCCACATTTTGTGTGTGTATGTCATGTGGGGCCAATGTGGCTTGCCTAAGGTGTGGCTTGAACAAAACACTCACCTAAGTTAATCAAACTTGCCTAACCTTACATTCCACCAAATTTTGCCACAAGTTGGCAAGCCTAAGGGAATCTTGCCACATTTTTTGTGTGTATGTCATGTGGGGCCAAGTGTGGCTTGCCTAAGGTGTGGCTTGAACCAAACACTCACCTAAGTTAATAAAACTTGCCTAACCTTACATTCCACCAAATTTTGCCACATGTTAGAATCCAGAAAACTACACATGTAGAAGCATAATGCACAAACCACCAGAATCTCATGCGTGCAATGCACGTGTACCTTCCTACTAGTACCAGTAGTAGTAAGAAACAAATTCCAGTTTTGGCACGAGCTCGTATTGCGGGAGCACCACAAGGCCTGCCGCGGGAGTTACATTTTCCTCTCGGGGCCCACGGGACCGAACTTCAGTGGCTTAGTGCCCGGCCTATGAGTCAATGACATGTGGGCCTTAAATGCGGCTGGCCCACATGTCATTCTCATGGTGGTGGCGTGGTTCGCGACTCACTCGTTCGAGATGAACCGGCCGGTGGTGGATTGATGCCCGGGACGAAATGTGTCACAACTGCTGGATGAAAATTCGATGGTGCGGGAGTACGGATCGGAGCACAGCAGCGGAGCAGGAAAACTGCGTCCAATTGGGTGTATCTGTGGTAGAAAGTTGATGGTCGCTGCAGTTCAGCTGGCCCGCGTGTCATGCACACAAAGGCACAGGAGCGGTGGGGCCGAGAGGGATGAGGGGCACGAACAATCCTACCATTACATCAGCGACATGTGGGACCCATAAGCGTGGGTCCCACCCGTCGATGAAGGAAAGGCAGGGCAAGGCGGTGATAGCCACGCCGAGGATCCATGTCCACGTCGGGGACGTCGTGCCGTGGGTTGGAGCGGCGTTGTGGGAATCGGCGTGTGGGTGTGGCGGTGGTAGAAACAAGAAGCGTGATGGTCGCCGTGGTTCAACTTCCATGGACAAGCTGTCGTGTCTGGCGACACATGTATATCAAAACTAGAGTGTTTATATTTCAAGCACGTGAACAAGTATTATTCTACTAGTTTGGATCCATTGCAACGCACGGGCCAAAGACATTGGTAGTAGTAGTGTCCATCTCTATCTCTAGAGGCCTTCCCTCGTTCATCCTTTTCTCTCACAAGATAAACTACTCATACAAATGCATCTTGATGTTCCGTGGAACGCACAAGGATGTTTCCTTGGGGGTCTCTCCAGCACGGCGTGGCCCCTTGAGATGCCGACGTCGAGGGGCACTCGGATTTCCTCCGATGAGCAGGTAAGATGAGTTTGATCACGTAGTAAATGCATTCTAAAGACTACTTCCGTGTCCATTTCCTAATTCTCCCCTTGCTTGTTTCACAGGCTAGGCTCGGTGCGAGTGGAGATTGGCTTGCATATGTACGGGGGGGTACCAACATCAATTTGCACAACATTTACAACGGTGACACCGTTCCCGTAGAACCTTTGTCCAGCATTGGGATCAGCCATGCAACGGGCCACCGCATGAATTGGTACAATGGAACCACGGTGAGATTGAATAAAAGATAGCACAAACCTTGCACATGGCGGTCAAAGGCGGACCATGCTGTCTGCGGCTGATTTGTTGCCGTGCGAGTAGGAAGACGTTGTGCTCCTTTCTAACCGCATCTTCGCGATGAAAAACCAAGGGACTTATTTTGTATGGGACACATCCTACGATATACTCTCTCTCTCCCAGTTTATTTGTTTTGAATCTTTTCGTTTTATAAGTTTCAAATTCAAATTTAGAGCTCCCCATCACATGTTGAGATTACAATGTCCATTACATCGCTATGTGCATGTATAGTAAAGAAACAAATCTCGAAGTTTGTACGAGTTAGGTGCTGTGGGAGCACCACAAGCCTGGCGCAGGAGTTACATTTCCCTCTCGGGGCCATCGGTTGAGCTTGGCTTTTACTACAACTACCTTTGAGTCAATAACATGTGGACCCATAGGTGACTGGTCCACATGTAATGCTCCCGAAGGCAGAGGGGCAGTGGGGCCAACAGGGATGAGCCGCAGGTCGGGGGACGTGTGGTTTCATGGATTCGAGCGGCGTCGTGGGAATCGCGGGTGGCTGTGGTAGAAACTTGATGCTCGCCGCATTTTAGGTGGCCCACATGTCATGCACACAAAGGCAGAGGGGCCGTGCGGCCGAGAGGGGTGAGGCGCACGTCGGGGGGCGTGGTGCCGTGGGTTGGAGAGGCGTCGTGGGAATCGCGAGATGAAACGTGATGGTCGCCGTAGTTGAACTTACATGGACAAGCTGTCATGTCGACGGACACATGCACTGTATACCGATCACTGGAAGGAGTAGCAGAGAAAGCTATATATGCGGATAAATAGTTCCTTATAGTCAAGCGTACCCACGCTACTAGTCTGTTCCAAAGACATGCACACCATCGAAATAGTCCATCTATATCAATATACACAGAGAGGGAATAATTTTTTTTACAAGAGAGGAAATAGTTCATCCAGCCATAATGCCCTCCTGCTGGTGCAGCGTTTTCTTCTTCTTCTTCTTCTTCTTGTTCTTCTTCTTCTTCTTCTTCTTCTTCTTCTTCTTCTTCTTCTTCTTCTTGTTCTAATTATCTATGGGAGACGGCTTCGCAACAAGCTCTTTGGACCTTGCAGCTATCTCGAAACTCACACGGGTATCGAGGGCAGCATATTTTATCCGCTCATACGTCAAGGGATAATTCTCCCATCCAGACGACCTTAATGCCACCGTCTCGTCACCCTTCTGAAGATTTGTACCGAGCACAAAATTTGCTACGTCGAATAGGGATGGTGTCTGTTTAGCACAATCTTCTACAGGAATTTTGATTCTGGTTTGTAGGTCGGTGATGCTTTTCAAATCAAGGTTGTACGGCTCCAGCTTCATTTGTCCCCTTCGATGGCTGCCCCACGTAAGTATACGTCCTCTGAGACAAGAAATCGTGAAGCTCACCCGGTATGGAGGGCGAGTGTATGATGTGGTACACCAAAACATCATCTTGAGGCACAATCGAAGGACGGCGGCGGCTGGATCTTCCTGTGGGCACACTCCGTGTACTACTGCGTCGAGACCGATGACCTCGTCTCTACCTTTTTGAGGGAGTTGGATACATTGTTGATCCACTACCGAACAACCCTTGGGTGGACGGTGACGGTGGCAACTATGCGCATCGAGCCTTCGACGAGGACATGTTGGACGCTAAAAACCTGCATCTCGATCTCTTTCGCCATTTGGAACCGCTGGAATGGAGGGCTATGGTTTGGAGAATTAGGATTAGATGGCTAGTCTAACTGAAGTAGTAGATGATTATTTAAAGAGGTTAAAACAATGTGAACGCAGTGGGGTTTGGATGCAAATGAAGACGAAGGGGAGGCGAAGAAGCCGAGGCGAATCGGTTCCCGATGGAGAAGTAAATGGGAGAAGTGGCGTGCAGGCAGTTGATTAGACGGCTAGGTAGACTAAACGAAAAGGCTATGTGGGTAGAGTGAGGAGTCGTACCTGTTTGTGTACGTGCCCATCCTTCCTGATAGGTGGGACCTATGCAAACAGATAAAAAATGTGTCGTAGCTTTTTTTTGAGCCCGTGAGTGGGAGACACAACATTCTCTGGTTAAGGAATACTCCCTTCGTTTAGGTGAGTATAAGTCACCTTATGAAAATCAGGTTTTCCCAAAACCTTTAGGCGTGGAGCATTAACTTCCTGCCGATCCCTCCCGGCCTCGTTAGCCAGCGTTCTCTTCCTCTCTGTCGCGTTCTACCTTTCCATTTTCCTCTTCTCAAGTGTGGAACGATTCGCATGCCGTCCTTGATGCACGTAATCCACCACTTTGCATGCATCGGCAGGTATGGCGTTGATTGGGCATGCACGAGAATTTGGTTACGCTGCAATATGGATGATACGAACGATGAAGTGAACAGGAATGCTAGCACGGGAGACCTATTTCCGCTATACAATACTGGAGTACTCATGTTCCTAGTAGTAGTAGTAGTAGTAGTAGTAGTAGTAGTAGTAGTAGTAGTAGTAGTAGTAGTAGTAGTAGTAGTAGTAGTAGTAGTAGTAGTAGTAGTAGTAGTAGTAGTAGTAGTAGTAGTACAACTGTGGTACACTTGATGGTCAAAATACTATTCATCCGGTCCTCACAGTGAAGTGACAACACCCTGCGCCTGACACTAGTCCACGCGAGGCGGCGTGTTCGGGTTACCAAAGTCAGCCTCACCACATGCCTTCGTAGTTCTGTCACCGCCGCTTCTCTGACACATTGGCGCCGCCACGTCTCCCTCTCCGCTCCCATAGCACCACTCCATCTCCATCTCCTTCTCCGCCTCTGTCTCCGTCTCCATCTCACTTTGTGCCCCGTGTCTGTCGCCTCACTCGCCTCCCCAGTACCACTATTCCTCGCTAGCCGCTCCAAAGACCGACATCCTTCTCCCCGTAAATCAAGCCCCTTCCAAACTCCACCATGCCCGAACGCGAACCGCGCAAAGCATCCATATGAGCCGCGATTGGAGCAATCTTCCCAAAGTGACATACTCGACCTCTGTTGTTCGTGGTATGGATATGTTGACCGCCTCGACTGGCTGCATGCTCGAGGGACATGCACACGGCCATCGTCAAGCGAGGCCTAAGCTTTTCAAGACACCCCGCTTGTCGCTATCTCGGTCTTGCGAGATTGGCTCACCATGATACGGAGGCGTGCATGATGCCCCTCGACTTCAATCCGATCTCCATTAGCAAAACTTCTTTGCGTGTATGTAGTGTGTCGCCGTACATCATTTCCCTCGACATCGATCCGATCACCATCGCCCGAAACTTCTTGGCAGGTATGTACTGGGTCGGCATGAACTCCCACTGGATGGCTGCCTTCAGAGAAGACGGTAAAAAGTTGGTGCTTGTGAACTTCCAGACCTCCCATGAGATTATCCTTCCTCCGTTGGATTATATAGAGTATTACCATCGCGGTCCAAGTCATCTAGATTACTACGTCAGTTGTACGGACCTTGTTTTGCGTAAGATTGTAATCTGCCAAGTACCCACCCGACATGCGAATTACGCAGCCTTCAAGCTAATTGCCTTGTTCGACCGCGGACTCGCCTATCTTTACGCTGGTGCCTTTTTTAGCTAGAGACAACTCGGCTCGCAGTGGATCATCATCAAAGCTGATACACACTTCTGTGATGCTATTGAACATAATGGCATCATCTACGCGATCGACAAAGCAGATGGCACCACTTATTGCTGGGACTACGCGTGTAAGTTGTTTCCATCTCATGTTAATGATGACGCCATGACACTGTTTGAACTTTTTTTGATGATTGGCATAGCCCTGTTTGAGCAGAGTTTGAGTAGAACTATGGCAATATATTAGAGACGCCGTAAATCAGCTATATTTGGAATGAGTTAATTCATGCGATTGTGACCATGTCATTACAGCCAATTTGTACCCTGAATAATCAAGCGGTTAGGAATATATGGATATTATCCTTATTTTACAGTAATCTATATACTACTACTAAATATGAGTGTGTATCAATGGCCATGTTAGTTTCCTCATTTTCATGATGTAGAAACATGCACCACATCGCTCGGTTTCATCTAACCATACATTAGGGCAGTAAATGTGCATATGGAGAACTCTATATTTGGAAGTAGTGAAATCCTGCAATGCTTACCATGTGTACATACCTATATTCGCCCTTCAGCAATCAATGACTAGAATAATATTCTCACAAAAAATTTGCCCACAGAACACGAGTATATAACAATGCATGGTCTGTTAGTTACCTTGAAGAATTTGTTTCTGAGG
Organism: Aegilops bicornis; assembly: GCA_021605145.1. Taxonomy (NCBI): domain Eukaryota; kingdom Viridiplantae; phylum Streptophyta; class Magnoliopsida; order Poales; family Poaceae; genus Aegilops; species Aegilops bicornis. Next base: position 699,853,273 of record CM038673.1, on the reverse strand, counting down.
ACAGAACATGATTACATAACATGCATGACATGGTAGTTTCCTGTGAAGAATCGATTGCGAGATAACATGAGTACAACCATGCATGGCACTTCTATATTTTCGAACCCAAAGATACATTTTCCTGTATTTTCCTCCCAGCCCAACAGGACATATCAATGTTGTTTCTTGCATTATCCTACTCATACTCTGAACAATGCTGATCTTACATTAACAATGCCCGTCCTTTTTGATATGATGCAGTGTCCCTACAGTTACTGCCCTTTGTAATTACACCACCTTTGCCAAAAACAGGGAAGCACAACTGGTTCCTCGCTCGATCAAACGACGACAAAAGACTGATGATCATTCGGACACATGAGCCGGAAAAGTTATATTGCAAAACCCCCACTGTATACAAGCACCGTGTAATACGTGAGTATCCGGACAGTGGCTGTTACGTCTATGAGCAGGATACCAGCTTGTTGGGGCCTTTAGGATTTTTTAGTTGGAGGCGGGTAAACAACCTTGGTTCACACTCTCTGTTTCTCGGATTCAATTATCCGATTAACTAGGAGATCACCGTTGGGAAGGACCTTGATGGCAGAGAGGCTCTGTTTGCTATGGAAAACTGTGTCTACACGGTGAGCTCTAGGAGTTCGGGAGCATACTCCCCTGATTGTCAACGATACAGCCTGCAGCCAAAAGAAGGTGAGAATGACAAAGGCATCCGGATTAACTTTGATCCTTGGATGTCTCAATTACGACAGGCAGTGATGTGGTTCAAGCCTTGAGGTTGATAGGTAATTGGGCTGTTGCATCGAAAGGGTGGAGTCTGGTGTCTCCGGATCACTGGTCGCTAAAGCGGGGCTACAAATTATGATGGTGTTGGATCATCTCTTCGAATGACTTTGTTGTCTTTGCTGCTGGTTCTGGATGGGTAGTTCTTTCTTTTGTTATGCATATTCCTTGTCATTTGGTCATCCTCATCCATGTCACTCTTTCTATGTAATAGTTGCTTCTGTTTAGAATGTCATTCTCGTCTCGATCACGAGAGTCTGAGCGCTGCAGATGGGTACGTTTTAGTGGTGTAGCAAGACTTCTTATGAACTATCATGTCTTGTTGTTTATGTCAGTAGTAGTCACTAGTCAGTGTTTGAATGTTGTATATATCGTTGTTTCGAACTGTTTATTGTCTCGAACTACTAGTGGGCTAAATGAGGGCATCAGCATTCTCCAGTGTTCAGAGTATATCTCCTTTTTTTCAAGTTATATAATTTGAGCTCACTGTCTTTTCGATGATGTACACTTGTTTGGGCCAGTGAGGTGTCGTTGAATATGGGCCGAGTAGTAACGCAATGCCAAACAGGTCAATTATGACTCTCGGGCTGGGCTCTCAAAAGATCCTAGAAAACAAAGGTCGGGCTCTCCAAAAAAGAAAGAATAAGGACTCTTAGGCCGACATGTGGGCGCCACCGGTGTTTTCGTGCGCTTGCGCACCAAGAGCATATTGGCGCGCGCCAGAAATTCATGCTACCTTTTCATCCCCAGTCTCCCGCCCCGCCCCCCCCACAGGAATCTCGATTCGTACTCCGATTCCCCAAATCCCCTCCTGTTCTCCACGTACTCAAGCGCACTATCATGTCGCCGGTCAACGCGGATCTCCGAGCCGAAGATCACGAGGTCCGCCACGCCTTGATCATTGCGTCTTTGCCGCTCAACAGTGGCATGGCGGCGCTTGACGACCAGTTTGCCGGCAAAGTGCTGATGGTAACCATTAACGGCGACCGGCCTCCCGTCTCGCCGGACGACCTTGTCAAAGCTCTTGGCATTGGGCATGGCATCCAAATAAGTGACTTGCTCGTCGAAGTCTGTCCGCCACCGGCTAATTTCTTCGTCGAGTTCGAACAACTTTTCGATTGCGATCGTGTGTTCGAATCTTCCCGGCGTTTGTTCTGCGATGGCGCGCTGGTGAGCTTTGATCGGTGGCACACAGGATGGGGCTCGGTGCCCTCTGAGCTTGAGTTTTTAACAAAGCGTACCTTCCACGGCATGCCTCGACGTGCTTGGAACAGCGAGTCCATGAACGAGCTTATCAACGACCTTGGAGGTGAGCTCGTAAGTATGTTTGTTCCTCCAGACAGCTGGGCTCTGACGGTTATGTCATGGATGAAGAAGACGTCCACCATACCGAAGGTGATTGGTGTTGAGATACCGGTGCAGGAACCGGGGTTGTACTCGTCTCCACCAAGGCCGCCACGGACCACGTTAGGGATGTACCTGTATCGAGTGTTCATGCATGTCGAAGAAGTGGTCAATCCATCAATCGAAGTCCTGCCGCCCCGGTGCTGTGGTCCGTCGACGACGTCCATTACAGAGTCAACGTCGGACTTTCCCGTGTTGCTCGGAATGATGGATGGCACAGGGGCCTACTCCATCGCGTGGCGGAGGCCACCGCTTCTTTGGGAGAAGAGGCAGGGCTGGATGCTGGATGTGCTCTAATTTGAGGTAACAACTGAATCTTGTCGAGATAGTACTAGTTAAATCCGAGCTATGGAGTGCGAAGCAATCGATATGCCAAGACATTTGATTGTGACCTGTTCTAATTTTGTACCTGAACTTTTTTAGAAAGGGTTGTACGTCAACTTAATGTGCTAGCGTAACTTATTGTGTTGTCTGTCTGCTTTTCTTTGCACAACATTCAAGATATTTCCCGTCATTTATAAAGACGATGAACCGTTATGTACGACTTCGTTGGTTTCAACATAGCCCTTCCGTAGCGATCCACCGCTTCCATCCTGATTGTGCCGCTGCGTGAAATTTTTGTATGCAAGTTCGGTGTGCTATGATATTCTATATGATTGTGTCAACTATATAAGTTTTTACCGAGCATCGGCAATGCATATGGCTGAAAGATGTATTCTGAGCATCGACCGATTGGTCTCTCTCTCTATCTCTCTCTCTCTCTCACACACACACACGCACACACACGCGCACACGCACAAGTGGGACCCATTGAATTATTTATTTGCTCGTGACAGCTTTTAATTAGGTTCCACTGTAATCTAACTTTTTTCTTAAGTTATTAATTGAGCTCATTGACTTCAAAAAGTTGTACAAAAGCCTTGTTTGGGCCTTTCCGGCGTCCCTGAATGTGGGCTGAGTAACCATGTTAGGTTGTACTGTACTACATAGGTCTTTTTTTTTCAACATCAGCAATGCAACTGGGCCGACAGTTGTACAGAATATCCGGGTCAACTTGTATCTGCCCCGCTGGGCTGCAAAGTTTCCTAGGAGGTATGCATTAGGCTTAACAAGAAAATGGACTTTAAAATATAATAAATGGGATGTAATTATAATAACTGGGCAATTACTATGCACCAAACAAGTAATTAGTTTGAAAAATATATTATTTTTGGAATTTAGAAATTTTAATTTCATTACTTGTTGCGTGCGCAATATTTCGTTGGATTTTAACGTGATATAACTTTATTTTGAATTTATATTTAACCTGACTAGAAATTTCGGATAAAAATATTTTTGATCCCATCAAAATGTGGGAATTTTTTTTAATTCTGTTTAGAGCGGTTGTTTGAAATTATTAATCGTTGTCCTACCTAGAAGTTGGGTTGTACTTTTAACAAACCCGTAAATGGGCTGTAGTAAATTCCATTAGAATTGAAAAATGGGCTGTACATTCTTACAAATCGCAAATGGGCTATATGTTCTCTGCCAAATCCGAAGTGTGGGCCTACTAAGTTGGCCAGCGTACCAAGGGCTTTGTCAACTTAGTCAATATAAATGATTCTAGCTGCAAGTGATCGTGACGATGTCCATCCAACGGCCCTAGTGCTTCTTTAACCTCTGGTCTTCTTGCTCGGCCGCCCAAAGCAGCGCCGGTCGTGTCGCGTGCTCTTGCCTCCCGTGGCGGCTGTGATGCCGCGGAGGCCTCACCGCCCAGATTACTCCCACCGCTGGCCGAGCCATCCTCTACTCACCCACACCCTGTTATTCTGCGGCGGCAGCGGCCGAACGATGAACACTCGTACTCCACTCCGCGCGGGCTACCACTGCTGCGTCTTCCCCGGCTCCGTGTCGTCCCCTTCCTAGGCCTCGCCGTCGTCCAGAACACCGCCCTGGTGCTCTCGGCGCCGCGTGGTCAACGTGGTCAACGATCGACTTCCATCGGAAGAGTAGTGTACGTGGAGAGGCTGACAGCTGGGTCCAGGCGGCCGCAAGGAAGTGCCTCCTTATTACGCGCAAAATAATTATTCCTCCACACGACGAGGGACCCACCGGACGGGCCACCTTATTTTGCAAAAAAAACATTTCCCCCTGACTGCTGGGACCCACCGGACGGGCCAGCGTATTTTGTGAAAAAAACATTCCCCGCGCTGTCATCTCGGACCCACCAGAAGTGCCTCCTTATTACGCACAAAAAAATGAATACTCCCCCTACTAGCTGGGACCCACCATGGTGGGAGGCTGACTTGTGGGCCTAATAAGTTGATCGACGGGGCCTTTGTCAACTTTAGTCAATATGAACGATTCTAGCTCCGGTGACCGTGACGATGGCCATCCAACGGCCAGAGTGCTTCTACAACCTCTGGTGTTCTTGCTCCGGCCGCCCAAAGCAGCGCCGGTCGTGCCGCATGCTCCACGCTTTCGTGGCGGGTTGTCTTGTGAGGCCTCACCGCCCCTCCTATTCCCACCGCTGGCGAGGCCTGCGGGCGACGGCGACCTCACACCGCAGCCGAACTGAACCCTCGTACTCCTCTCCGCGGGCTTCCTTGCCGCGTCTTCCCGGCTCCCGTCATCCCTTCCTAGGCCTCGCCGTCGTCCACCATCGTGGTGCTCTCGGTGGCGTGGTCAATGTGGTCAACGACCGACTTCCATCGGAAGAAATCAGACGTGGAGAGGCGGCAATTTGGGTCCACGGCAGTCGCAAGGAAGTGCCTCCTTATTACGCGGAAAATAATTATTCCTCCACCTAACAGCAGGGACCCACCGGACGGGTCACCAGTATTTCGCGAAAAAAACGTTTCCCCCTGACTGCTGGGACCCACAGGACGGGCCACCGTATTTCGCGAAAAAAAACGTCCCCCCCCTCCGCTGTCAGCTCGGACCCACCGGAAGTGCCTCCTTATTACACACAAAAAAATGAATACCCCCTGCTGGCTGGGACCAACCTTGGTGGGAGGCTGACTTGTGGGCATACTAAGTTGACTGGGACGGAGGCCTTTGTCAACTTTAGTCAATATATGAACGATTCTAGCTCCAGTGGCCGTACAATGTCCATCCAACGGTCGTAGTGCTTCTTCAACCTCTGGTCTTCTTGCTCCAGCCGCCCAAAGCAGCGCCGGTCGTGTCGCCTGCTCCTGCCGCCCGTGGCCGGCTGTGATGCCGCGGAGGCCTCACCGCCCCCTACTACTCCCACCGCTGACCATGCCATCCCTCTACGCACCCACACCCCCTGTTATTCTGCAGCGACAGCAGCCTCACACCGCAGCCGAATGAGTGAACCCTCATACTTCTCTACGCGTGGGCATCCACTGCCACATCTTCCCCAGCTCCGCGTCGTCCCCTTCCTAGGCCTCGCCGTCGTCCACCGCCCTGGTGCTCTCGGCGCGGCGTGGTCAACGTGGTCAAGGAATGGCTTCCATCGGACGTGGACTATACGTGGAGAGGCTGACAGCTGGGTCCACGACCGCAGCAAGGAAGTGCCTCCTTATTACGCGCAAAATAATTATTCCTCCACGGCGGCGGGGACCCACCGGACGGGCCACCGTATGAAGCGAAAAAGCGTTTCCCCATGCTGCTGGGACCCACCAATTACATCTTCGCACGCAAGGAAGTGCGTCCGAAAAAACGATTCGCCCCGACTCATCGGGACCCACCAGCTACATCGTCGCAGACGCAAGGAAGTGCTCGACAGCGGGACCCACCTGGTCGAAGCGTGCGTGGCGTTGTCATGCAGTCGTGAACGGTATGCGTACATATATACTGGTGGATGTAGAAGCGCACATGTGTCGTAGTAGAGGCGCGCACGTAGCATGTACACGTACGTACAGCGGCGAGGGTGCAAGAAAGAAAATACGGCCACGTACGTACATATGGGCAGGGTCTCTAACGCCTATCGCGCATACGTACATGGCTGGGTCGGAACGGAGAAACAGCATCGTCGTCGTGTTCATGGGGATCCAACCGGCTGGGTCGGAATGGAATGCGTGGTCGTGTTCATCGGGAGGGCTTGGACGGAACAGGCGATGGAAACGAGGCCTGGCGTACCGCACAACGGAGGAAACGGCCTTGTGCTCGACCGCCACGTCAAACGGGGTCTGATGATCGGGAGGGTGCAGCGCATCGCAAAAGCGGAGGAAGCGGACCTTCTACGGTCGAAACGGGGGTCCTGTTGATCGGGAGGGGTGTGGCGTACCGCAAAATGGAGGAAAGGGACCTCCTACGGTCGAAACGGGGGTCCTGTTGATCGGAAGGGGTGTGGCGTACCGCAAAAGCAGATTTAAACGGACTTGAGTTGGGCGCCACGGTCAAAGCAGGGGAGGTGTGGCGTACCGCAAAACGGGACTCCACGGGATACTGTTCATCTCCACCGTCGACCTCCTCCAGCCTCCACGGGCTACCGTCGACCTCCTCCGGCCTCCACGGGCTCCTGTTCATCCAGCCTCCACCGCGCGCTACTCCACCGGCTACTGTTCAACCACCCCTCCACCGTCTACTGTTCATCCAGCCCTCCACCCCACGGGGTCCTGTTCAACCACCCCTCCACGGCCACCCCTCCACCGTCTACTGTTCATCCAGCCCTCCACACCACGGGGTCCTGTTCATCCAGAGGCAACGCCACCGCTCACTGTTCATCCACCCCCCCACAACGCGCTCCTGTTCATCCCAGGCAGCATCGATCGGCTTGATTAGCAGCAGAGCGGCGAATCGCTCCATCGGGTTCGATTAACAGCCATCGATCGATCGCTCGGGTTCGATGTAGCGTAACTGCGGTCTGTCGCCGGGTTGATTAGAGCCCAACGCCTCGCTCGGCTTCAGTTAGAGCCAACTCCTCGCACACACGCACGTACGTACAAGAGAAACGCGCATCGCTCGGCCCCCGACCTCCCACCGTAACCGGCAACTCCCCGAAATTTTCCTACCCCTCGGTTCTACCATGGTTTTTTCCGTCATGGACGGCCCAAAGAATGTCATGCAGCTGCGTCTCCAGCCCGCCCAGGATGAAAAGCCCATTTTCTGTCATGATTTTTTGTCATAGAAGTAGGAGCCCACCACATCTATGATGATACCGGGTTTTGTCACAATTATCGTCATAGAAGTGTTATATGTATGACAGAAAAAATTTCGTTCGGCCCAAAATGTCACGGATGTGTCTTTTTTTTTGTAGCGTAAGGATGCACAAGCCAGGTACACTTCATGTTTCAAATTTGTTACACAACTTTAACCATACGTGCATGCTACGGGATTTGCTAACTTCAACACAAGCATTCTTTAAATTCATAATCACCCAACTAGCATGACTTTAATATCACTACCTCCATATCTCAAAACAATTATCAAGTATCAAACTTTTCTTAGTATTAAACGCACTCAAAAGAAAGTTTCACTTATCTTGAATAACAAGTATAATAATTTTAAGCAAATTACCATGCTATTAGCGACTCTCAAAATAATCTAAGTGAAGCATGAGAGATCAATAATTTCTTTAAAACAAATCCACCACCGTGCTCTAAAAGATCTAAGTGAAGCACTAGAGCAAAAATTATCACACTCAAAAGATATAAGTGAAGCACTATGAGCAAAACTATCAAGCTCAAAACATATAAGTGAAGCACATAGAGTATTCTATCAAATTCCAATTTATGTATGGCTCTCTCAAAAGGTGTGTACAGCAAGGATGATTGTGGTAAACTAACAAGCAAAGACGCAAATAATACAAGACGCTCCAAGAAAAACACATATCATGTGGTGAATAAAAATATAGCTCCAAGTAAATTACCGATGGAAGTGGACGAAAGAGGGGATGCCTTCCGGGGCATCCCCAAGCTTTGACTTTTTGGTGTCCTTGGATTATCTTGGGGGTGCCATGGGCATTCCCGAGCTTAGGCTCTTGCCACTCCTTGTTCCATAATCCATCAAAAGAATTTACCCAAAACTTAAAAACTTCACAACACAAAACTCAATAGAAATCTCGTGAGCTCTGTTAGAGAAAGAAAACAAAAGACTACTTTAAGGTACTGTAATAAACTCATTCTTTATTTATATTGGTGTTAAACCTACTGTATTCCAACTTCTATATGGATTATAAACTATTTTACTAGCCATAGATTCATCAAAATAAGCAAACAACACACGAAAAACAGAATTTGTCAAAAAAAGAACAGTCTGTAGTAATCTGTAACTAACGCAAACTTATGAAACTCCAAAATTCTACCAACATAGGACGACCTATACAATTTGTTTAATGATCAGAAGCAATTGGAATCAGTATTTTATCACGTTCTGGTGATTTTTAACAATTGTTTTCGTGAACAGAAAGATTCTGAAAATTACAGCAAGATCAAATAACTATCATCCAAGAAGATCCTATAGGTCTAACTTGGCACAAACACTAATTAAAACATAAAACCACATCTATACAGAGGCTAGATGGATTATTTATTCCTAAACAGAAGCAAAAGCAAAAAAACTAAAAATAAAATTGGGTTGCCTCCCAACAAGCGCTATCGTTTAACGCCCCTAGCTAGGCATAAAAGCAAGGATAGATTTAAGTGGTGCCATCTTTAATGTTCAGTTTTTTTAGCGGAGTCATGCTCGAATCCGGGAGGTTCTTTCCGCTTCCCTTCATACTCGGAAATTTTTAGATCTAAAGAATCCAACCGCTTATTGCAAAGAGTAATCAACATATTCATGCGGTGAAGATTTCCGCTTACACTTTTAAGAGGCTCAAGAGACTTATGTAAAGAAATTGTTACTTTGCAAATCTTTCCAAACACTTGGGTTTCTTCTTGGGTAGGATGTGATCCTCCCTTTTGGGGTAGTGTTCCCACTATTCCCTCTATAATTTCATGCGCAATACTGGGATCAATCTCAATGAAATTTCCCTTGGCAATGCAATCCAAGAGTTGTCTATGTGTCATATTTAACCCAACATAAAAATTATGAAGAAGAATTCTAAAGTTCACCTCTAGGGTGCACTTGCGATAAGATTCCATCATCCTATACCAAGCATCTTTTAAGTTTTCTCCTTGCCTTTGCTTGAAGTGAAGAACTTCAAACTCGGGAGACATAGGAGCGGATAAGGAACTAGACATGACGACAAGCAAGCAAACTAATACACAAGCAAACAAAAGGCAAGCGAGAAAAACGCAAACGAGAAAAAGAGGAGGAGATTGGGAAAGAGAGGGCGAATAGAACGGCAATGGTGAAGTGGGGGAGAGGAAAACGAGAGGCAAATGGCAAATAATGTAATGCGGTAGATAGGGATTGTGATGGGTACTTGGTATGTAGTTTTTAACGGTGCTCTTGCATAAGCCTCCCCGGCAACGGCGCCAGAAATTCTTCTTGCTACCTCTTGAGCACTGCGTTGGATTTCCCCGAAGAGGAGAGGATGATGCAGCAAAGTAGCGTAAATATTTCCCTTAGTTTTTGAGAACCAAGGTATCAATCCAGTAGGAGGCTAGGCTCCCTCGTACCTGCACAAAACAATAGCTCCTCGCAACCAACGCGATTAGGGGTTGTCAATCCCTTCACGGTCACTTACGAGAGTGAGATCTGATAGAGATGATAATTTTTGTTTTGGTATTTTTGATATAGAGATGCAAAGTCAAAAGTAAAAGGCAAAGTAAAAACAAAGCAATTATTAAAGTGATGGAGATTGATATGATGAAAATAGACCCGGGGGCCATAGGTTTCACTAGTGGCTTCTCTCAAGAGCATCAGTATTCTACGATTGGGTGAACAAATTACTGTTGAGCAATTGAGAATTGAGCATAGTTATGAGAATATCTAGGTATGATCATGTATATAGGCATCACGTCCGAGACAAGTAGACCGACTCCTGCCTGCATCTACTACTATTACTCCACTCATCGATCGCTATCCAGCATGCATCTAGAGTATTAAGTTAAAAACAGAGTAACGCCTTAAGCAAGATGACATGATGTAGAGGGATAAATTCATGCAATATGATAAAAACCCCATCTTGTTATCTTCGATGGCAACAATACAATACGTGCCTTGCCGCCTTATACATCCTTTGGGAAAGGACACCGCAAGATTGAACCCAAAGCTAAACACTTCTCCCATTGCAAGAACTACCAATCTAGTTGGCCAAACCAAATGGATAATTCGAAGAGACTTGCAAAGATAACCAATCATACATAAAAGAATTCAGAGAAGATTCAAATATTGTTCATAGATAATTCTTGATCATAAACCCACAATTCATAGGTCTCAACAAACACACTGCAAAAAGAAGATTACATTGAATAGATCTCCACGAGAGAGGGGGAGAACATTGTATTGAGATCCAAAAAGAGAGAAGAAGGCTTCTAGCTACTAGCTATGGACCCGAAGGTCTGAAGTAAACTACTCACACTTCATCGGAGGGGCTATGGTGTGTTGGAGATATGCCCTAGAGGCAATCATGTATGATGATATTTCCTATGTGTTTATGAATAAAGATAGTCCTTGGACATTCTGAATGATGTGTATCAGCAAGTACGTGACTTGTTTGTGGGACTATGCATTGTATGATGACTGTCCTAAAAGGTCCCTAGTCGAGAGGGCGTCCGAGCTGTTGGAGCTTATACACAGTGATGTGTGTGGTCCAATGAGCACAACTGCCAGAGGTGGCTATCAGTACTTCGTGACTTTTACCGACGACTTGAGTAGATATGGATATATCTATTTGATGAGGCACAAGTTGGAGACTTTTGAAAAGTTCAAAGAGTTTCAGCGAGGTTGAGAATCAGCTCGACAAGACTATAAAGCTTACGTGATCTGATCATGGAGGTGAGTACATGAGCCAGGAGTTTGATGATCATCTGAAAAGTCGGTATAGTACCTCAGCTCACACCTCAAGATGCGCCCACGGAGAAAGCGGCGTGTCGGAACGGAGGAATAGGACCTTGTTGGACATGGTCCGGTCTATGATGAGCAAATCGGATTTACCCTTGTCATTTTGGGGATACGCTCTAGAAACTGCAGCTTTCACACCTAATAGGGTACCATCAAAATCCGTAGACAAGACACCACATGAGATGTGGACCGGGAAGAGTCCCAGTTTGTCTTTTCTAAAGATTTGGGGTTGTGAAGTATTTTTCAAGCGACTTATGTCAGACAAGCTTACACCAAAGTCGGATAAATGCATATTCGTGGGATATCCGAGGGAAACCTTGGGATATAGCTTCTACAACCGGGAAGAGAACAAAGTGTTTGTTGCTCGGAACGGGGTTTTCCTTGAGAAAGAGTTTCTCAGTCGGGAGGCCAGTGGGAGGACGGTTTGACTCGAAGAAATTCGAGGACTACTCGGGGACGGCTCGGCTGGTGATGATATCATACCGGAGTCTGTCAGGGAACCCGTAGTGGAAGCGGCACCGGAACCATGGAGGTTGGAGAGATTGCGCAGAGTGCGTGATGTATTGTTGCTAGAAAGCGACGAGCCGGCCACGTATGCGGAAGTGATGGTGAGCCCAGATTCCGAGGCATGGCTGGAGGCCATGAGATCCGAGTTAAAGTCCATGGATGAGAATCAAGTCTGGGACTTGGTTGATCCGCCACCTGGCGTAATGGCCATTGGTTGCAAATGGGTCTTTAAGAAGAAAACTGATGTGGATGGAAATGTTCTGATCCACATAGCTCGGCTTGTCGCTAATGTGTATGGACAAGTTCAAGGAATTGACTACGACGAGACTTACACGCCGGTAGCGATGCTCAAATCGGTGAGGATCATACTAGCTATAGCTGCATATTTCGATTACGAGATATGGCAGATGGATGTGAAAACGGCTTTCCTTCACGGAAATTTAACCGAGGACGTGTATATGATACAGCCCGAGGGTTTTGTCGATCCGACTAGCACTAGTAAGGTATGCAAGCTCAAGAGATCCATTTATGGGTTGAAGCAAGCATCTCGGAGTTGGAACATTCGTTTTGATGAGGTCGTCACTGATCTCGGTTTCATCAAAAGCGAAGTGGACTCTTGTTTATACAAGAAGTTAAGTGGGAGCTCGATAGTGTTTTTGATCTTGTATGTGGACGACATACTACTGATCGGAAATGATGTTTCGATGCTAAACTCGGTCAAGGAGTCATTGAATGGCAAGTTTTCAATGAAAGACCTTGGTGAGGCAGTCTATATTTTAGGCATTAAGATCTATAGAGATAGATCGAGGAGGCTGCTCGGCTTAAGCGAACGCGTACATAGATAAAGTGTTGAACGGTTCAACATGAGTGAGGCGAAGAAAGGGTTCTTGCCACTCTCACATGGTATAAGGCTAAGCGAGACTCGAGTCCTTCGACATCGATGAGCGAAGCAGGATGAGTAGGATTACGTATGCCTCGGCAATCGGATCCATCATATACGCCATGATATGTACAAGGCCTGATGTTGCTTTTGCAATAAACCTAACAAGTAGATACCAGGCCAACCCGGTGAGAGTCACTTTGGGCAGCGGTAAATACTATTTTGAAGTACTGAAAAGGACTAAAGAGATGTTCCTAGTTTATGGAGGTGAGGAAGAGCTCGTCGTAAGGGGTTACGCCGATGCTAGTTTCCAAACCGGCAGAGATGATTGTCGATCACGGTCCGGATTCGGTATGCGTCTGAATGGAGGAGAAGTGCACTTTGGATGAGTTCCAAGCAGGATACGGTGGCGATTCTACCACGAAGTTTAATACATTGCGGCTTGTGAAGTGCAAAGGAAGGTGTTTGGATCCAGCATTTTCTGGATGATCTTGGTAGTTTCGGCTTCGGTGAAACCGTTGGACCTTTATTGTGATAATTACGGTGCCATCGCACAAGCCAAGGAGCCGAGGAATCACCACAAGGTCGGACACATAGACCGGAAATATCACGTCTGAAGATCGTAAGAATGGTGATGTAGAGTTATGCAAGATTCACACGGATGCAAATGTTGCAGATCCGTTGACTAAGCCGCTTCCACAACCCAAGCATGAGGGGCACGTTAGAGCTATGGGCATTCGATGTCTATTTGATTGACTCTAGTGCAAGTGGGAGACTGTTGGAGATATTCCCTAGAGGCAATCATGTATGATGATATTTCCTATGTGTTTATGAATAAATATAGTCCTTGGACATTCTCAATGATGTGTATCAGCAAGTACGTGACTTGTTTGTGGGACTATGCATTGTATGATGACTGTCCTAAAAGGTCCCTAGTCGAAAGGGCTGTGTGGACGCGCAGCCGACTAGACTGGCATATGACATGGTTGATGGCTTGGTCTCACTAGCCATGGAGCATTGGATGCTAACCGGATAATATGGACTTGGAAAGGTCTGGTCAGATTCGACATAGTCGCATCCGAGTTGAGATAAGGTCCGAGTCGGACAGACCCAACTATGAGACGCAGCGATATGTCATATGTGAGTCTCTAGTACAACATACGTTCTATGTCCTAAGACCTGAGCTGACGCATGTACTCGAGATGGTGATAGACTTGCTTTGGGCCGACCAAACGCTACTCCGTGACTGGGTAGTTACAAAGGTAGTTTTCGGGCTTGTCCACTCCCATGCTGCGAGACATGATCGAGCAAGATGGGATTTGCCCCTCCGATTAGGAGAGATATACTCTGGGCCCCTCGTGTGATCCGACCAGGAACAGCATGGCCATGCGACATGGATTATGAGATAATCTGGATTGTGGTCGGTATCACTGGAACGAGAAAGAGGTCGGGCTAGCATAGGGATGACAGTCTCGCCTTGAGCCCGACAACATATATCGTGTGGCAAAGGGAACAGAAGTGTGACACATTGTACAGGTTCGCCTAACCAGCTTCATAGTCTGCTTGGTGGTCGGCACGCCTTGCTAGAGGCCGCTACCAACCGTGCAGGTCGGAGGTGATCCGAACTGTGACCAAGCCGACTTGAACCTAAGAATGGCAGCAAGGGAAGGAACCTATGAGGTCGGTTCAGAGGACCTTTGGTCGGATGTGATCCGAACTGGACTAGGAACATGACCGAGTAGACTTTGGGCTTTAGGGTCCGTGCGAGGCCCAAGTGTTGAGCCTGCGACGGACGCCTATATAAAGTGGAGGTGCGAAACACTCATGCGGTTGATCGCTTCGGCTTTGCGACTAGGGTTTGCATGTGTTGTGAATAGCCACCTCCACTCGCCGCTGACTGTGTGATAGGACCTAGCAGTCTGCCGCACGGTGTTCCTCCTGCATGCGCGGACACCGTTAGAGGCGGTGCACTTGCGCCGCTCCGGCGAACTCGTACGTGGGATCGGAAGACCGGCTGTTCGAGGGAGATCGGACGAGGAGGAGATGATCCACACGGACGCGCTGCCCCAACTCTTCTTCCGCTGCACGGCACTGCGCATCTAGTGGTAACGAACTGTGATCCATCTCCCGTAGCATGTTCCTGGATGTTCTGCGCGTTGGAATTTTTAATTTGCAGTCGACGCACCCTACCGTAGAACCCAACATGGTGATGATGTAGAAGCCCTCCATGGTGGATGCCCCCTCCGGCGGAGCTCCGGAACAGGCCCCAAGATGGGATCTCGTGGATACAGGAAGTTAAGGTGGTGGAATTAGGTTTTTGGCTCCGGTTCTGATCGTTTGGGGGTACGTAGGTATATATATAGGAGGAAGGAGTACGTCGGTGGAGCAACAGGGGGCCCACGAGGCAGGGGGCGCGCCTAGAGGGGCGCCCCCACCCTCGTGACCGCCTCTGTTACTTCTTGGAGTAGGGTCCAAGTCTCTGGATCACGTTCGGTGAGAAAATCACGTTCGAAGGTTTCATTCCGTTTGGACTCCATTTGATATTCCGTTTCTTCGAAACACTGAAATAGGCAAAAAACAGCAATTCTGGGTTGGGCCTCCAGTTAATAGGTTAGTCCCAAAAGTAATATAAAAGTGGAAAATAAAGCCCAATATAGTCCAAAACAGTAGATAAAGTAGCATGGAGCAATCAAAAATTATAGATACATTGGAAATGTATCACTTTACACCAATATGACCTAAACGGCAGTGCCACAAATATGTTGCACTATCATTAGCAACTTTGCATATTTTGGCATCAATATTATGAATATGTGTATCAATACGATCGAGATTCAATAAACCATTTATTTTGAGTGTATGACCATAGAAGGTTTTATTCATGTAAACAGAACAACAATTATTCTTTGACTTAAATGAATAACCGTATTGCAATAATCATGATCTAATCATATTCATGCTCAATGCAAACACCAAATAACATTTATCTTAGGTTCAACACTAATTCCGAAGGTAAGGGAATGTGCGATGGTGATCTTATCATCCTTGGAATCATTTCCAACACAAATCGTCACCTCGTCCTTAACTAGTCTCTGTTTATTTTGCAACTCTTGTTTCAAGTTACTACTCTTAGCAACTGAAATAGTATCAAATACGGAGGGGTTGCTATAAACACTAGTAAAGTACACATCAATAACATGTATATCAAATATACCTTTGTTCACTTTGCCATTCTTCTTATCCGCCAAGTATCTAGGGGCAGTTCCACTTCCAGTGACCATTTCCTTTGTAGTAGAAGCACTTCGGTTTAGGGCTTGAGTCTAGCTTTGGGTTTCTTCACGGGAGT
This sequence comes from Aegilops bicornis, assembly GCA_021605145.1. Lineage (NCBI taxonomy): Eukaryota > Viridiplantae > Streptophyta > Magnoliopsida > Poales > Poaceae > Aegilops > Aegilops bicornis. The sequence continues at coordinate 699,837,461 of CM038673.1, read as the reverse complement.
GACAACTTGTTTGTCATTCTTTCTTGAAGTTCCCTTTCTATTCCTTTGCCCTTTTCTTGAAACTAGTGGTCTTGTAAACAATCAACATTTGATGCTCTTTCCTGATTTCTACCTTCGCCGATTTCAGCATCGCGAAGAGCTCAGGAATTACTTTCGTCATCCCTTGCATATTATAGTTCATCACGAAGTTCTAGTAACTTGGTGATAGTGACTAGAGAACTTTGTCAATTACTATCTTACCTGGAAGATTAACTCCCACTTGATTCAAGCAATTGTAGTACCCAGACAATCTGAGCACATGCTCACTAGTTGAGCCATTCTCCTCCATCTTGTAGGCAAAGAAATCTTGTCGGAGGTCTCATACCTCTCGACACGGGCATGAGTATGAAATACCAATTTCAACTCTTGGAACATCTTATATGCTCCGTGGCATTCAAAACATTTTTTGAAGTCCCGGTTCTAAGCCGTAAAGCATGGTGCACTTAAACTATCAAGTAGTCATCATACCGAGCTTTGTCAAACGTTCATAACGTCTACATTTGCTGCTGCAATAGGTTTGTCACCTAGCGGTGCATCAAGGACATAATTCTTCTGTGCAGCAATGAGGATAATCCTCAGATCATGGACCAAGTCCGCATCATTGCTACCATCATCTTTCAACTTATTTTTCTCTAGGAACATATCAAAAATAAACGGGGAGCTACATCGCGAGCTATCGATCTACAACATAGTTATGCAAATACTATCAGGACTAAGTTCATGATAAATTAAAGTTCAATTAATCATATTACTTAAGAACTCCCACTTAGATAGACATCCCTCTAGTCATCTAAATGATCACGTGATCCATATCAACTAAACCATGTCCGATCATCATGAGAGATGGAGTAGTTTTCAATGGTGAACATCACTATGTTGATCATATCTACTATATGATTCACGCTCGACCTTTCGGTCTCAAGTGGGTGCGAGGCCATATCTGCATATGCTAGGCTCGTCAAGTTTAACCCGAGTATTCTGCGTGTGCAAAACTGGCTTCCACCCGTTGTATGTGAACGTAGAGCTTATCACACCCGATCATCATGTGGCTGCTTCATCCAACAATACCGTCGAATCAAAGTATAACATGATGGTAAGCAGTATGACTATTATCGCCAACAACTCTTTGTGTTCTACTCGTGCATATAACATCTACGCATAAACCTGGCTCGGATGCCACTGTTGGGGAACGCAGTAATTTCAAAAAAAATCCTAAGATCACGCAAGATCTATGTGATGCATAGCAACGAGCGGGAGAGTGTTGTCCATGTACCCTCGTAGACCGTAAGCGGAAGCGTCAAGTGACACGGTTAATGTAGTCGAACGTCTTCGTGATCCAACCGATGAAGTACCGAAAGCACGGCACATTCGCGATCTGCACACGTTCAGATCGGTGACGTCCCTCGTACTCTTGATCCAGTTGAGGCCGAGGGAGAGTTACGTCAGCATGACGGCGTGGTGAAGGTGATGATGAAGTTACCAACGCAGGGCTTCGCCTAAGCACTACCACAATATGACCGAGGTGTGTAACTGTGGAGGGAGGCACCACACACGGCTAAGAGAAACTTTGTTGTGCCTTTGGGGTGTCCCTTGCCCACGTACATAAAGGAGGGAGGAGCAGGAGGCCGGCCCTAGAGGGGGCGCGCCAAGTGTGGAGAGTCCTACTAGGACTCCCAAGTCCTAGTAGGATTCCCCTTTTCCTTTCCGGAGTAGGAGAGAAGAAAGAGGGAAAGAGAGAGGGAGTAGGAAAGGGCAAGGGGGGGCGCCGCCCCCTTTCACCTAGTCCAATTCGGTCCCATGGGGGGGCACCTCCTTCCCTTTGGCCTGTCTCCTCTATTCCCGTATGGCCCAATAAGGCCCAATACTTCTCCCGGCGAATTCACGTAACTCTGTGGTACTTCAAAAAATACCTGAATCACTCAGAACCTTTCCGATGTCTGAATATAGCCTTTCAATATATCAATCTTTACCTCTCGACCATTTCGAGACTCCTCGTCATGTCTCCGATCTCATCCGGGACTCCAAACAAACTTCGGTCATCAAATCACATAACTCATAATACAAATCGTCATCGAACGTTAAGCGTGCGGACCCTACGGGTTCGAGAACTATGTAGACATGACCGAGACATGTCTCCGGTCAATAACCAATAGCGGAACCTGGATGCTCATATTGGCTCCTACATATTCTATGAAGATCTTTATCGGTCAAACCGCATAACAACATACGTTCTTCCCTTTGTCATCGGTATGTTACTTGCCCGAGATTTGATCGTCGGTATCACCATACCTAGTTCAATCTCGTTACCGGCAAGTCTCTTTACTCGTTCCGTAATGCATCATCCCGCAACTAACTCATTAGTCACATTGCTTGCAAGGCTTATAGCGATGTGCATTACCGAGAGGGCCCAGACATACCTCTCCGACAATCGGAGTGACAAATCCTAATCTTGATCTATGCCAACTCAACAAACATCATCGGAGACACCTGTAGTGCATCTTTATAATCATCCAGTTACGTTGTGACGTTTGATAGCACACAAAATGTTCCTCTGGTATTCGGGAGTTGCATAATCTCATAGTCATAGGAACATGTATAAGTCATGAAGAAAGGAGTAGCAATGAAACTGTAACGATCATAATGCTAAGCTAATGAATGAGTCTTGCCCATCACATCATTCTCCTAATGATGTGATCCCATTCATCAAATGACAACACATGTCCATGGCTAGGAAACTTAACCATCTTTGATTAACGAGCTAGTCAAGTAGAGGCATACTAGAGACATTCTGTTTGTCTATGTATTCACACATGTACTAAGTTTCCGGTTAATACAATTCTAGCATGAATAATAAACATTTATCATGATATAAGGAAATATAAATAACAACTTTGTTATTGCCTCTAGGGCATATTTCCTTCACTTCTTACTTCCTTGCCAATTGCCATGGGCGAGGTTGTCTTAGTTAGCACAACTTTCTTCTGTAGATACCACATAAAGATTTTAACTTGTAGGGAAATCTTTGACTTTTAAATTTTCTTGTTATTATTCACCGCAACCTTTAAATGCGTGACAGCACGATACATAGAGTCGACTATGAAGGACCCAGATGTAGTGAGATTCCAGTGAAAAACATCCGTCCTTGTGTCAGGCTAATCGAATTCAATCGGGATAAAGGATTTTGCCATCACAAAAGCCGGTGGGCAATCAAATTCTGCCCGAAAGAAATATCTAACAGGGATGAACTGAGCACATGCGCAATAGTATCGTTCTAATCATGAGCAATGCGGTACAAAGCTGGATATGTTCTCGAAGGCTGGCATTGCATAGCCATTTGTCCTACCAGAAATGAATCTCTGACCCGTCTTTCATCGCGAAGGATCCAAAGCAGAAAAGATATTTCTTTGTCGCCATTAGTCCAACCAAAAAGTGTGATCCATCAAGTTTTTAATAGGCCAGAGACACACCTTTTTGGCCTACATATTAGTTGCGCACCATGGTTTGCCATACACCATCCTCATTATGTAGTCTGAAAACCCATTACTAAGTAAGGCATCATTCTTGTGTTACACAGATCTAACGACACACACTTATCTTGTTTTTAACACAGTACAATCGCAGGTTCTCTTACATATATACATACACTCGCCTGTATGAACACACACATGCACACCCTACTCTATGAGCACCTCTGAGGAACTGAGTCGGCATAATATTTTGAGATTGAAGAAGTCATCACAGGTGTCTCGTGGTCGACGGGAACTTTTACTCTCACTGAACAAACAACATCGAAAAGTCTGAAATAAATTCAGAAAAAAATCAAAGATGTCGAGTCTAAGACTTGAACTCCTTCAGTTCATGTAGCCATAGTCACTCACGACTATAGTGGTAGTAGCAAGATCGAAATTGTGTGATTGGCTCGATCACAAACTGTCAAGAAGAAATATCAAGATACATTTTTATCGGGCAAAGAACTCTATTGAGGAAATGACCGTTCACTGAAGACCAATCAGCGACCATTCTAGATGAAAGGACACAAGCCTAAAAGTTGAACGTGGATCCATTTATCTTGAAATCCTACCTTTAGAAATAAAGAATTGCATATTTTTAGAAATGCTAGTATAGTAACCCTGTGGATGACTAGTTCCATCACAAAGAATCTAACATTTTTTTAAAAAAGAAGGATTACCTCCGGCCTCTGCTTTAGAATGTGGAATCTAACGATTTGAGCTACGCTTAGTTCGTAGCTTATCGTATCCCTTTAGTTGATGATATATATACACGCCCACACTTCGTACGCTCAAGAGTAGATAAAAATCAAAGCATAATTATATGGTGACCGAGTAAGGGGCGATGATGTACTCTGCTTCCACAGAGAGACCCGATATACATCTTATTCAAATGTCCACATAAACATCACACACGGTGGAGGTGGAGGTGGACGGATGGGAAACGACGATTTACAATAGAGGCACACTACACATCGATCACAAACACAAACCGACTCGCGACAAGACATAAGTAGACGCCGTAGACTGGTGGCATTCTTCATCTTGAGCTGGAAGCTGACATTGACGACCATGGATACATCGTCGGTGGCCGCATGGATGCTCTAGCGAGTCATCCCCGCGTGCGTCGGCGGCGCCGTCGTCTTCCCCATCTTCTCCATGTTGGCCTGCCATCCTGCACCAACGGACAACAACATCAACGCTGGTCAAGACGCCTCCACGCGCAGCCGGCCATTGATGCTACTCCTCCGTAACTGAGGTTCGCCGAGGATTAATTGGTAGTAGAGCGCAGTGGCGGAGCCAGCGTATAGGCACGGTGGGCCAACCCACCCAGAATTTGGAGAATTTTCTTTTTAATATGTACTAATTTAACCCAAAGTATTAGCTTGAATTTATTTTTTAAGGCATGCACACCCTCCATTTTATTCGTGGCTCCGCCACTGGTAGAGCGTACGTACCGAGGGCCATGTCGAAGCCGCGGGTCTTGAGCTCGCGGTACTCCTGGCAGAGGGCGCAGGCCTCGCAGAACCAGTGGACGCAGCAGTCGCCGCAGGGCGTCTCCTTGAGCCGGTACTGCTCCCGCAGCCTGGAGCGGTAGCCGCAGGAGTAGAGGCAGCCCATCCCCGTCACCGACGCCAGCGCGGCGTACACCGTCCCGCTCGCACAGCAAGCTGGGCAGAGCTCGTTCGTCCGTTCGTTCGTGCCATCGTTAGTTCTTGGTTCACCGGACAATAGATAGATCGTTTGATCGTTGTGTAGACAAGAAAAATCAACTCACATGTGGCGCCCATGTCGACGATCTCGGCGATCCTCCCGAAGACGACGCACGGGCAGAAGAACGTCAGGCAGCCTGCAGCACGCACACACACGCTCGGTCATCACAAGTTCACTCACAACCAGGGTCCAGGGCATGCATGCATTGCATGCTTCTATCTGGGGAATTAATGAGCTTACAGCCGCCGACGTCGTCGAAGCAGCCGCAGAGGCCGCTGGACCACGAAGCGTTGTTGAGGCTGGCCATGGGGGATGATGCTGCGACCGAGACTTGGGGTTGCGGTAGGACTATCAGAGAGAAGCTCGCCGGACTTGTGTGTGTGCATGAGCGGCCGTAGTGTGCGTATTTAACGTCGACGGAGCCGGGTTCCTTCGGCCCGACTTCGCCCGGCCGCCATGTGGGCCTCGCGACAGTTAAACGTCGGCTGTCACCAGCGCAGCGCTAGTGTGTCCAAGGTTGTATGTGCCGTCATGCATTGATGAAAACCAAGCGGAAGCCTACCCGCAAAAAAAAAAAAAAAAACCAAGCGGAAGCCGCCCCTTTCAGAAAATTGTTGCCAAAATAGAAATGGAAACTACAAAGTGAGAGTGGAAACTGGCTGTTTCGAAAATAAAACATGAAAATGTTTTATTTTCATCGCATGATGCGGAGGACGGGGTACTCCCTCTTTTTTTTCGAAAATAAAACATGAAAATGGAAACAGAAAACATGTCGTAAAAAACCAAATAACTATTTCTTGGTTTTGTTCTTCTTTTTATATAGCTCATCATTCATGCCGACTGGCCTGAATAACTATTTCTGATGAAACACTGGTACACTTTTGAAAGCTTTTGGAAGCACAAATCACAGGAGAAGCATACCAATGGCGTGGCTAAGAGCTTCACTAATCTAGTCACACGGCAGCCTTGGCCGATATATTATCTAGTAATCCATCACACGGCAACCTAGCTTGACCGCTTTTCTTTTAAACCAAAACGACTCGTACTGGCTCGAACACTGCCAAACACCAGGCAGAAACCTACCTGATTACAACTGGGATACAAGATCATTTCCAACAGTACGAGAGCGAGAGTCCCGTGACTGCTGATTGCCGTCGTCAAGATAATTTTGCAGTTAAGGAGTCGTGAGGTCATGGCCGATCGATTCTCATCGATGGCCTCGCTGTTGCGTGGACGGACGCCCTTCGTCGTTACTGGCTCTATATATGTACGCTTGCCTCCGGCCGGCGGAGCACCTAGCTTTCTCCACTACATGCAGCGAGTCCAGCGACGAGAGTCTGAAGGCAAGCGCGCTACCCGTCGACATCAACATCTCTGGCATGTGTGGTCTGCTATCTCAAGTTGAGTTGATGAGCATTTGTTGATGAAGTTCTCTTATCCTGCCATGCAAGGGTGGCGCGGATTTCGCAGTTTTTTTCTCTGACAAACAATATTTATTTATGCATCTGTGAGGACTAACTATCATATACTCCCTCTGTTCCTAAATATAAGCTTTTTTAGAGATTTCAATATGAACAACATACGGATATATATAAACGTATTTTAGAGTGTAAATTTATCCATTTTACTCTGTATGTAGTCCATATTAAATGTCTAAAAAGACTTAGGCCCTGTTTGGTTCATAAGTCCTAGGATTTTTTCTAGTCCCAACTAAAAAGTCTCTAGTCCCTAAAAAGCCCCTCCCTGTTTGTTTTCAGAGACTAAAAAGTCCCTAGTCCCTTCCTAGAGGTTATTAGATGACCATGTTGCCCCTAAAATATAGAAAAGTAACAATCAAACAACACCATGGGGTGGCGGGCCAATGTATGCATGGAGGGGCATTGTTGGAAAAGTCCCAAAAAAGACTCTCCTTGAGAGTCTTCTTCATCAAGTCCCAAATGACTAGTTTAGTCCCTAAAAAGTCCTCCCCGTTTGGTAAAAAAGTCTTTAAGAAGGACTTTTTCTAGTCCCTACACAAAAAAGTCCCTGAAAATAAACACCCCCTTATAAACCAGCCCACCTCAACCGGAGGTGACTTGGCCAACATTTGGTTTGCCACTTTTTCTTTCGAGGCAAGTATTTTTTTTAGGCTAAAACATGCTTACTCTTTATTGCCAATAATGTTTAGAGGAATATACTTGATAGCAGGTTGCAGAAGCCACAAATGACGGAGACAAGTTTGCTTTGGCACTTCTGTTTGACTGTATGTATGGTGGCACGGGCCATAAACCAGCACCGGGCTAGGCGCTGGTTGTTATTCGATCCAGCTGGAGGGACGACGTAGTACGATTTTTTTTGTTTCTTTTTTGTTTTTATTAGTATAGCTTTTCAACAGCTTTTGTGTCTGATTTCAATGGTTATCTTTTGGGTTTCTTTGTATTGTCTTTTTTGTCAGTTTCTTTCTTTTTATTTTTTTATTTTTTAACACATGTCTATTTTCTCATACATATTGTACATTCTTCTATACATCAGAAAAAAAAATTGATAACCGCAAAACATTTTTTTTCCAAATATTTTTTTGATGGTTACTGATGAAGTCATGTACCTGGGGTAAGGTCATGGACCTGCCCAAGGGTACCCTCCACAAGGACATTTACAAGAGAAGCAACCTTCCAGTCGACCTGGTAGGCTTCCACTCGACAGATTCCAAGGCACTCGACTATGAAGACCCACTCGACTACCAAGAGTCCAAGAGCCACTCGGTGTCCAAACGGTCTGTAGTTAAATAGTCTTTATGACCTTAATGACACTTTATGTAAGGCGTTACCAGTAACGCCTAGCTTTAATGTACCTTAAACCCTCTACTACGTGGGCTGGCTGGGGTCCTGGCGCACTTTATATAAGCCACCCCCTCCACAGGTATAAGGGTTCGCACCCCTGTAACACATACGCATATAATCCAGTCGACCGCCTCGGGGCTCCGAGGCGTGGGGCTGTTACTTCCTCCGAGAAGGGCCTGAACTCGTAAATCTCTTGCGTATACAACTACTCCATAGCTAGGATCTTTCCTCTCCATACCTACCCCCATTCTCTTTGTCGGACTTAGAACCACGACAGTTGGCGCCCACCGTGGGGCAGGTGTTCTAGCGAATTGTTGGAGAAGTTGGGATTCTCTCGATCTCCGACATCATGGTTTCAGGTGGAGTTCTGGTCGACGGCCACGAGATCTGTCTCGGTGCGCCCACGTTCGTCGCCGACGACTCCGCTTGGCTTCAGGAGGCTCCACTCGACGTGGACGCGCTCCCCATCTCTGAGGCGGGCGACGACTGCTGCGCGTGTGTCCGTGGCGTCCTCCTGCGGCAACCGTCGACCCAGTATGGGTCGGCTCCGCGCTGTCTTCACTCCCTGTCTCCCACCGGCGCAAGCGTTCTGGTCGGTCGAGGCTTCAGCGGTGGGTGAGGCATGCGGTGGCCCGCCATCGGCCATCCCCAAGTCGCGACGATCGAGCCCGACGAATCTCTCTACGGCCTGTTCGACATCGGCCGGCTCCGTGAGAGACCGCGTCCGAATGCGATAGCGATGACCCGGCGGCAGAGGTTACGATGGTCGATGGACCATGCGATCCCCTGGATTCACCCGCACCAACGAAGGTGGCGGTGGAGGTGATCCGCGCCAAGCCCACGAAGAGTACTTGCCGAGCCCCTCACTTCGCTCCGGAGGGAGGAGCTTCGTCGTCGGAACATGGATGCACTTCACACTCCTATCGTTGGAGAAACCCCGAGGCCCGTGCCTTGGAGGATGCGCAACAGCCAACTGGCTGAGCGCACTCGTGGAGAATCTCCAGCGAGTCTTGGATGAGCGTCTGTGACCGAGGGTTCGAATCCGGTCGACGCTTGACTCTTTCAACCGCCGACCGGTATATCGAACTCCGATTCAGAATTTAGCAGTTGCCGCCCGTATAGCAGAATCAATTCAGCCTTCCCGATCGGAGGCAGGTAGAGGTTTGACAAATCGGGGGTTTGCTCCGGGCGGCGAGGAGATCAAAACTCAGTTGTATCGATCGCGGGGCGGGGTTCTGACCGATCCGTCGCTGCGAATTCATTCGGTCGGCCCATAGTCCAAGATCGCCCCGAGGCGTGAGGAACATGGAGGCGGCGTGATGATCAATACAAGGGCATGGCGGTATGATCACCGATTCGATCGCATAGCGATCGACGTCGAGTGCCCACCCCTCCCCAAGGGGTGGATCATACGCTCCTCGGCAGCAGGATGATAGACGCCAAAACAGTGCTGGACGAAGAGTTCCAGTCGACCCCAGGGAACCAGGCTTTGATGCGAGATCCATTATCGTTCAAGGTTTGGTCGACAGGAACAGAGCTTACGGAGACGGCCATGATAGAGATATTCCTTCCAGTAGTAGAGTCCATGTCTCGGGACCAGAGTGTTTCAGCAGAGCCATCAGGGCTGCAGTGATTCCCCAACCCGGGTTGGCGGCGGAGTCGACAAGTTCATCGGAGAATCCAAGCGACACACGGCTTGAAGATTACCGAGTGGCGGTTCAGATCGGTGTGGCAGCGATGAGGTAGCCATGAAGCATTTACCTCTTATGTTGGAGGGTTCAGCCGGCGTGGTTGAATCGATTAGCACCCAAAGAAGATTTACACTTGGGAAGATCTTGCCCGAGTGTTTGTCGACATTTGAAGGAACTTGCAAGCGACCAGCGGGTTTGTGAGTTGCGATCGTGCGTGCAAAAGTCGAGTGAAACCTTGAGAGATTATATCCAGAGGTGGATCACTTTGCACCACGATGGAGAATGTGTCTGATCACCAGGCAGTCTGTGCCTTCAAGGAAGGCGTCAAGAACGGAGAATTGAGTTTGAAATTTGGTCGAACCGGAGATATCACCCTGAGTCGGATGATGGAGATTGCCACCAAATATGCAAATGGTGAAGAAGAGGACCGGCTTGAATTGGTAAATATAAATCTGCCGCCAATGAGACCGCGAAGGAAATTCGGTCGGAAGCGAAGCAAAGCCAAGCCAGCGGCTCCCGGAGAGGCCTTGGCAGTGACCCCAGGAAAGTTTAAGGGGAAACCCAAGGGTCCTTGGAACCCTAAGAAGGTGAAAGATCAGGATGGGAACGGTGTTGGATTTACCATGTCATATTCATACAAAGAAAGATGAAGAGGGTAAACTCATTTACCCGAAACATACCACTCGACGATGTCGGCTCTTGATTCAGCAGTTCAAGGGAAACAACCCAAGGACAAGGATAAGGAGACAGACAAAGTTGAGGATAGAGATGACGATGATGGTGGATATCCCTGTGTCAATTCTACCCTGATGATTTTTGCTGACGTCGAAAGCAAAAGACGATTGAAGGTTATCAATCGGGAAGTAAACTTGGTTGCTCCGGCGACTCCCAATTATCTGAAATGGTCTCAGACCGCCATGACATTCGACCAGTCTGATCACCCGACGCACATTGCCACCACTGGGAGGCAAGCATTGGTGGTCGACCCAGTTGTCGAAGGCACTCGACTGACCAAAGTCCTGATGGATGGTGGTAGTGGCTTGAACATATTATACGCGGAGGCGTTGAAAGGGATGGGCATTTCGATATCCGGACTCGATTACCCGGTAACATGAGCTTCCACGGAGTCATTCCTGGAAAGAAGGCTGAGTCACTCGGCCAAATTGCTCTTGATGTAGTTTTTGGTGATTCAAAGCATTTCCGTAAAGAAAGGTTGACCTTCGAGGTCGTGGACTTCAGAGCGCTTATCACGCTATTCTAGGGAGACCAGCTTATGCACGCGTTCATGGCCCGACCATGTTACGTGTATCTTAAATTGAAGATGCACGGTCCCAAGGGCGTGATCAACATCATCACGGGCAATCGGAAGAAGGCTGAAGAGTGCTTCCAAAGAAGGCTCTAAGATCGCCGATGCTCGGTTGGCGATGGTAGAGCTACAAGAGTATCGAGAAAACTGCAGATCCGAGTGATTTGTTGCGAGCTAAGAAGCCCGCTTCTGAGTCGACATTCGGTCATTGGCGAGACGAAATAGGTTCACATTCACCCGACTGATCCCGACGCTGCTCCGACCAACATCTCAATGACACTCGACTCAAGATAGGAAGAAGCGCTCATCTAGTTCCTCCGTGAGAACTGGGACATCTTTGCATGGAAGCCTGCTGACATGCCGGGTGTTCCCAGGGGGCTGGCTGAGCATCGCCTACGAGTCGACCCAAAATTCAAACCAGTTAAAGAGTATCTTCGGCGGTCCGCCGTCCAGAAGAGAAAAGCCATTGGCGAGGAGGTGGCTCGGCTCTTAGCAGCAGAGTTCATCCGAGAGATCTACCACTCCGAGTGGCTCGCCAACGTTGTCATGGTCCCCAAGAAAGACAAGTCGTTGCGCATGTGCATCGATTTCAAGCATATCAATCGGGCCTGCTCGAAAGATCATTTCCCTCTTCCTCGCATCGACCAAATAGTCGACTCAACTGCGGGATGCGAGAGGTTGTCTTTTTTAGACGCCTATTCCGGGTACCATCAGATCCGTCCGTATGGACCCGATGAGATTAAAACAGTGTTCATCACGCCATTCGGTGCTTACATTATATCACCATGCCATTCGGTCTCAAGAATGCGGAGCCACATTCATGAGGATGATTCAAAAGTGTTTGCTCACTCAAATCGGTCGGAATGTGGAAGCGTACATGGATGATATAGTGGTCAAATCACGAAAGGGTTCCGACCTGTTGGTGACCTTGCTGAAACATTTGCCAATCTCGGGAGGTATGATATCAAGCTTAACCCATCAAAGTGTACATTCGGAGTCCACGGTGGAAAGTTACTCGGTTTTCGTTTACGGCGAGGAATCGATGCTAACCCGTAAAAGGTTGGCACCATACTCCGAATGAAGCGCCTGTATGCGTGTGCACGATGTCGAGAAACTTACTAGATGCTTGGCGCTTTAAGTCGATTCATCTCTCGCCTCGGTGAAAAGGCATTGCCTGCATGCCGATTGATGAAGAAGTCGAGACAAGTTCGAGTGGACTCTAGAAGCTGATGCAGCGCTTCATGAGCTCAAAACTCTGCTCTCCACCCAGCGGTGCTTGCTGCTCCAATCAGCAAGGAGCCTTTCTTGCTTTACATTGCAGCCACTTTGGACAAGTCATCGATTACCGTACTTACGATCGGCCGGGGAAGAAGAAGGAAAAGCCTTCAAAGTTCAACGCCCAGTTTATTATCTTTACGAAATCTTGACCCGTCAAAGCAAAGATACCCTCACTATCGGAAGCTTGTTTATGGGATCTATATGACCACGAAGAAGGTTGCTCATTATTTCTCCGATCATTCCATTACGATCGTCGTGACGCCTTTGTCGGAAATTCTTCATAACGAGAGATGCAAGCTGGTCGAGTGGCAAAATGGGCGATTGAACTCCTTCCCTTGATATCAAATCCGAGGCAAAGAAAGCCATCAAGTCCCAAGCAATAGCAGATTTCCTCGCCGAGTGGACTGAACAGCAGCTTGACCCAAGTTCACTCGAACCTTTGGACTATGTTTTTCGACGGTTCCAAGATGCTTTGAAGCGGTTACAGTGCGGGGGTTGTATTGGTTTCCCCGAGGAGATAGGCTCAAGTATGTTCTCCAGATTCACTTTGATTCTTCCAACAACGAAGCAGAATATGAAGCACTCTTGTATGGGTTGCGCATGGCCATTTCACTCGGCGTCCGCCGCCTTATGGTTTATGGCGACTCAGATCTGGTTGTTAATCAAGTGATGAAGGAGTGGGATGTCGAAGCCCGGCTATGACGAGGTTATTGTAATGCGGTGAGAAAATTTGGAGAAGAAATTCGAGGGTTAGAGCTTCATCATATACCTCATTGAAAAATCAAGCTGCGGATGATTTGGTGAAGATAGGGTCCAAGAGGAAGCCATTCAAAGTGATGTATTTTAGAACACATTCATGCTCCATCGGTGCAGGAGGATCCTTTCACGAAGAAGCCCCGCAGCAAAAGAGTGCCAATGATCCGATCAGTAGTTGAAGTCCCACCGTGGTCGACCTAATTATGGAAGTTGTGGTCATCACTCCCATTGGACCGATGCCGTACATCGCATATATCCTTAGGAAAGAGCTCCCGAGAAAATGAAGAAGAGGCTCGACAGATCGTCCGTCGATCCAAGGCCTTTACAATAATCAAGGGACAATTATGCAGAAAGCGCGACTGGAGTCGGCCAGAAGTGTATCACGCCAGAAGAGGGTCAGATAATTCTTGAAGATATCCACTCGGGAACCTGTGGCCATCATGCGTCCTCTCGGACCATTGTGGCTAAAGCATACCGAGCAGGATTTTCTTGGCGAAGGCGTATGAAATGGCAAAAGAAATAGTCGACAAGTGTGAAGGAGGTCAGTTCTATTCCAACATGTCGCACAAGCCAGCCTCATCCTTGAAGACCATTCCACTCGTTTGGCCCTTCGCTGTTTGGGGATTGGACATGATTGGACCTTTGAGAACTGGCAGAAGCGGCTTCACTCATTTGCTAGTAGCAGTTGACAAGTTCACCAAGTGGATCGAAGCCAAGCTCATCAAGAACCTCGATGCATGCACTGCTATCAGTTTCATCAGAGAGTTGATATTCAGATATGGAGTTCCGCATTGCATCATCACCGACAATGGGTCAAACTTCGATAATGACAAGTTCAAAGCCTTCTGCGCCTCTCTCAAGGCACGCTGGTCGACTATGCTTGATGGCTCATCCTCGGTCGAATGGACAAGCGAGCGTGCAAACGGCCTCATTCTCAAAGGGCTGAAACCTCGGTGATGCGTGATCTCAAACACGCAGCAGGAGCTTGGGTCGACGAACTTCCATCAGTTCTCTGGGGATTGAGGACCACTCCTAATCGGTCGACTGGGAGAACTCCATTCTTCCTGGTCTATGGAGCTGAAGCAGTTCTGCCGAGTGACCCGCTCCACAATGCGCCTTGAGTCGAGCTATACTCTGAAGAGGAAGCAGAACAAGCCCGGCAAGATGCAGTCGACCTCTTGGAAGAGGAGAGAGAGATGGCCTTGATCCGCTCGACTATCTATCAGCAAGACTTGCGTCGATTCCATGCCAGAAATGTGAAGAGTCGAGCCTTCCAAGAGGGAGATTTGGTCCTCCGAGTGGATCAACAGAAACCACACAAGCTTGCTCCCACTTGGGAAGGTCCCTTCATCGTCACGAGGGTCCTCCACAACGGTGCGTATCATCTCTATAACGTTGATCGCCAGATCGACGAGCCTCGAGCTTGGAACGCGGAGCTTCTCCGCCCCTTTTACACTTAAAACTCACTCGGTTGAGATGTAATAAAAGTACTTTTGTAGTTTGTTTATCTAAGACAAGAATGTTATAATTCTCCCAGTGATTAATATTGCTTCTTGTTGGAATTTCCCCCAGTGGGTGGCTTAGCTGCGAATCCGATTCGCCTAAGTTTGTAAAAAAAATCCTTTCCGAGTGCGAGCTAGTCTCTCACTCGGGGGCTTAGCTGCGAATCCGCTTCGCCTAAGTATCCAAAATCCTACAGTGGCGAGCCAGCCTCCCACTCGGAGGCTTAGCTGCAGTCCAACTACTCGCCTAAGTATTCAAAATCCTACCGAGTGGTGAGCCAGCCTCCCACTCGAAGGCTTAGCTGCAGTACAAGTACTCGCCTAAGTATCCAAAATCCTACCGAGTGGCGAGCCAGCCTCCCACTCGGGAGGCTTAGCTGCAGTCCAAGTACTCGCCTAAGTTTCCAAAATCCTACCGAGTGGCGAGCCAGCCTCCCACTCGGAGGCTTAGCTGCAGTCCAAGTACTCGCCTAAGTATTCAAACCCTACCGAGTGGTGAGCTAGCCTCCCGCTCGGGGGCTTATAACAGCCCAAGGATTCACCTCAAACATCCAAAGTAATAAAAATCCTACCGAGTGGAGAGCAAACCTCCCACTCGGAGGCTTAGCTGCAGCCCAGTGCTCGCCTAAGTAATAGAAATCCTACCGAGTGGAGAGCAAACCTCCCACTCGGAGGCTTAGCTGCAGCCCAGTGCTCGCCTAAGTAATATAAATCCTACCGAGTGGAGAGCAAACCTCCCACTCGGAGGCTTAGCTGCAGCCCAGTGCTCGCCTAAGTAATAGAAATCCTACCGAGTGGGGAGCAAACCTCCCACTCGGAGGCTTAGCTGCAGCCGTGCTCGCCTAAGTAATAGAAATCCCACCGAGTGGAGAGCAAACCTCCCACTCGGAGGCTTAGCTGCAGCCCGGTGCTCGCCTAAGTAATAGAAATTCTACCGAGTGGAGAGCAAACCTCCCACACGCAGGCTTAGCTGCAGCCCAGTGCTCGCATAAGTAATAGAAATCCTACCTAGAGTAGAGCAAACCTCTCACTAGGTGCCTTAGCTGCAGACCAGTGCTAGCCTAAGTACTAGAAATCCTACCGAGTGGAGAGCAAACCTCCCACTCGGGAGGCTTAGCTGCAGCCAGTGCTCGCCTAAGTAATAGAAATCCTACCGAGAGTAGAGCAAACCTCTCACTCGGGGGCTTAGCTGCAGCCCAGTGCTTGCCTAAGTAATAAAATCCTACCGAGTGGAGAGCAAACCTCCCACTCGGGAGCTCAGCTGCAGCACAGTACTCGCCTAAGCAAGTAATTCATCCAGATCCGCAAGGACGATGAGGTGCAGGTCGACTGCTACCTTCTCCTTCGAAGCTTCGCCACAAGTACAATGTGTGGCCCATCCCAATCCGCAAGGACGACGAGGTGCAGGTCGACTGCTACCTCCTCCTTCGGAGCTTCAACGGAATATCTTCCGAAATGAAGAATAAAGTTCTCCCGAAGGCAAGCAAAGCATGTTAAAAGAAAAATCAAGTTCAGATAAACGTCCTACGGATCCAAAGGTGCTCAGGCGTTAAGCCTGTTAAAGTTTATCGGTTACAGAAACCACTCGGCATTCCGAGGCAAATTTAAAGTGGGACTTAGAAGTTTTTTACTCCTCCGGCGGAGGACTGGAAGGCGCAACAAACTGGTCGAGGTCGATTCCGTCGGCAATACGGGTAGCAGCAGCGATGAAAGTCTCCATGAAAGATCTGAAGTCGTGCTTCCTGGTATTGGCAACCTTGAGAGACACCAGCTTGTCCTCTTGCGCTTCTTTGCGGTGGACACGAACCAGAGATAGAGCAACATCAGCACCACACCGCGGATGACTTCTTCCATTCTTGCACTCGACTTGGAATCTCATTCAGTCGAGTCATCAAAGATTCAAGATCATTACGAGAGTACATTACGGCGGAGAGTCGAGTCGATCCGCGACAATCGCAACTTTCGATCGAAAGCAAGATAATCCATCGCGCTAGCAACACGGGACTCGACCGGAGCACATTCATAGCAACCGTCCTTCACGGGAGAATTGATGGGGTCCAAATTGGTTTCCACTCATTGGTTTCTTCTTCAAAGTTTTGGCAGAATTCTGAAAACACAACTCAGATTCAAAATGAAGATCATATGATGAGCCGGTGAGAGCAAGGCAGTTGGATAAAAGAGATTACCTTCAAGCATGAGAAAGCGACTTCTTGGCGAACCCTCCAAGATAAATCTCCGTGTCGTTTAGTGTCACGCCCAAGATGCGACCCTATCCTAAAGGAACTTCGAAGGTCCCACCAAGGATAGAAGCGCATCTTGAAGACGCTTTTGCAAGGTGGATATCATTACATCAACATTACATAATAGATGGGGATACATACATAAGGCACAAATGCCACAAGAATACATCAACATCATATACAAGAACAACATCCGACTACGGATGAAACATAAATGTAAGCTCAACGACATCCCCTGCTAGCCCAGGATGCCGACCTGGAACCTATCCCCTGATCGAAGAAGCAGAAGAAGAACTCCAAAATAAGCAAACATCGCTCTCACGTCATGATCATCGCATAACCTGTACCTGCAACTGTTGGTGTAGTAATCTGTGAGCCACGAGGACTCAGCAATCCCATTACCATGGGTATCAAGACTAGCAAAGCTTAAAGGGAAAGGAAGGGGTAAAGTGGTGAGGTTGCAGCAGCGGCTAAGCATATATGGTGGCTAACATACGCAAATGAGAGCGAGAAGAGAAACAAAGGAACGGTCGTCAACTAGTAATGATCAAGAAGTGATCCTGAACTCCTACTTACGTCGAGACATAACCCGAAACCGTGTTCTCCTCTCGATTAACCCGAAAAGAGACACTCCGCGATTACGCTTTACGGTTGGTGTATTTTAGAAGAGTTTACTTCAAGTTTACTACAACCGGATATTAACAAATTCCCATCTGCCACATAACCGCTGGCACGGCTCTCGAAAGTTTATACCCTGCAGGGGTGTCCCAACTTAGCCCATGATAAGCTCTCGCGATCAACGAAGGATATTCCTTCTCCCCGGGAAGACCCGATCAGTCTCGGAATCCCGGCTACAAGACATTTCAACAGCAATAAAACAAGACCAGCAAGACCGCCCGATGCGCCGACAATCCCGATAGGAGCTGCACATATCTCGTTCTCAGGGCAACACCGGATGAGACAGGCTACGAGTAAAACCAAGCCTCGAGTTTCCCCGTGGTGGCCCCGCAGGCGGCTCGGTTCAGGCCAGCACTTAGAGAAGCACTGGCCCGGGGGGGCTAAAATAAAGACGACCCTCGGGTTGGCCGACCCAAGGGAAGGGTATAGGTGGTGGTGAGGCAAATGGTAAAACCAAGGTTGGGCCTTCTTTGGAGGAGTCTTATTCAAAGCGAACTGTCAAGGGGTCCCATAAATCACCCGACCGCGTTAGGCACGCAAAATCCGGGAACATAATACCGATATGACGGAAACTAGGGCGGCAAGAGTGGAACAAAACACCGAGCATAAGGCCGAGCCTTCCACCCTTTACCAGGTATATAGATGCATTAATAATATAAGAGATATTGTGATATCCCAACAATAAACATAATCCAACATGGAGCAATCTTCATCTTCACCTGCAACTAGCAACACTATAAGAGGGGCTGAGCAAAAGCGGTAACATAGCCAAGCAACGGTTTGCTAGGAAGGGTGACAAAGGTTAGAGGTTCATGGCAATTTGGGAGGCTTGAGCAGCAAGTGGTAGGTAATGCAGCATAGCGATAGAACGAAGCAACTAGCATAGCAATGATAGTAATGAGATCCAAGGTGACGGTCATCTTGCACGAAATCCCGCTAGGAAGAAGAACGAGTCCATGAAGAAGATGAACAGGGAGTAGTCGAGCGAATCCTCACAATCGCAACATTACCGGAACCGAGAAGCAACACTGGAAAGAAACAAACAACATGGTAAACGCGCAAGCATAATCATGGCATGATGCTCAACCCAGTATGATGCATGTCCGGTTTAATGAGGCATGGCATGGCAAGGTGCAACAAACAATGCTACAAGTTAAGTGGAGCTCAATATGCAACGAGTTGCATATTGACAAAACACCACATCAATTATTTAGTTTAATCTCATTTAAGCTACCAAACAATATTAAATGTTGTTAAACATGGCAAGAGGTGGAGCATAATTAAACTACCTATCTAGGCAAGTTTAAATGAGGCCGGAAATAAGAAACAACAATTCCGGAAAATCCTCATGCATATTTTGAATTTGCTACTAATCTGCCCTAAACCATATTTTATTGTTGTTAAACAGGGAAATAAAGTTCATCAAGTTAATCTATGCATTTTTCCACCCCATTTACATATAAAGTTTATTAAAATTGGAGCTACGGTTATTTAGTTATGAAATAAATCATTTTAACATGGCATTTATGCAAATTAAACAAACAGCATTTTAAGCATATTTAACATGGATGAAAGTGGCATAATGTGAAACTAGATGAAATTATAAGCATTTTACATGTTTAAATCATTTTAATCCGATGCACGGTTTGTGAGTTATTAGATGCATGAACATAAGGGTTTTTACGTAAGCGCAAACTCTGGATAAATGCTAAATTCGCAGAAGGAAAAAAAACAGGAGCTGGGCCGAATCTGGTTGGGCCAACAATGCACAGGAGGGGCTGGGGGTGGCCTCACCATGGGCTCTGGCCCAGTCGGTGTTGCGGTTTGGGGAGGCCGGGCTGGATCTGGCGAAGGAAGGAGCTGCTGGGCCTCGGTCAACGCGAGGGAGGCAGGGGCCAAGCAAGCAGCAGAGGCACGGCAAGGGACTTGGCGGGGCGACGAGGAGCGGAGGCGGTCGGATCAAGGCGGGGAGGCGCGAGGATGCAGATCCGCGGCGGGCGAAGATCCCTCCCATGAGGCAGGACTCATCCTCGTCCTCGAGTGCTCGCAGAAGGAGGAAGGCGGACACGGGATGCAGGGAGCGCGGCGGCGAACTTGGCGCCGGGCGACCTCGACGACGTGGGCGGCTGGGATGGATGACGGGCACGAATCCGGTCCCGTAGGTGGGTGCAGACGGTGGTGCCGACGAGCTCGAGCTCCGGGCGCCACGGCGTTCTTGTTCTGTCCGGAGAAGAGAGGAAGAGCAGGGGTCGAGAGAGAGAGATGGAGAGCGAGGGAAGGAGAAGCAGAGGGATGAGGGAGAGGCCTGGAGTGGCTGCTGGTCACCGGAGCGGCGCGGTAGCGAGGCCTGGAGGTGCAGGCTGACGGCGAGGAGGCGCCGAGGTCGGAGGCGCAGTCGCGGGATGGATCGAGGAGCTCTGCTGAGAGCGAGGTGGATCGACGAGGGGATGGATTTGGTTGGCTGGTGACTGAAATCGAGGAGGAGGGGATCAAGAGCTTCGCGCGTTGGCTCGGGTTCGATCCCGAGGAAGGAGGAGGTTGGTCGGTGGATGGATTGGGCAAGAGATGAAAACGAGGAGGTGGCGGCGGATGGGACGGATAGAATGGATGGGACGGATAGAGCTAGGGTTTGACTGCTTAAATAGCTAGGTGGACTAGCTTAGGGGCAAAACGGACCCTCCGATCAAAATTGAACGGCCGAGAAAAAAAGTAGGTAGGGAGTCCAAATAAGAAAATGGAGATGTTTTGTAGATGTTTGGGGATGATCCGAACCCAACGGTGATGACTGTCCGGGTCGGGTTCGGGGGAGTTTCAGACACGCGCGCGAGGGGGTTGGTAAAGTGTAGAGGGGTCAAACGGCGGACAAGAGGGAGCGAAGCGGTTGGTGCGAGAGAGGTCAATGGGGACAAGAGCGACAAAATAACAACGGAGGCAAAGAGAGAAAGGGCAACTACGAACGGCTACGAGTTTTATGAAAACATGCAGATGCAATGCACATGATGCGATGAGATGAGATGCAAGACATAAACAAAATGCAAAAACAAAAGACAAAAACCCAACCACGGAGGAAATAACATATCACATCTCCGGAAAAGACAAGAGTTGGAGTTACGAATATGGAAAGTTGCATCCGGGGCGTTACATTTCGCTTCCCCGCCAGCTGGCCAACCTTGTCAGACAGAACATTCTTGTCGTTCTTCAGTCGACTGACTTCCTTGTTAGCCGCGTCAAGAGAGGCTTTCAGCTTGGCATTTTCATCTTTAAGTTTGTCGACTGAGGTAAGCTTCTCTTCAGCGAGCTTTGTTTTCTCCAAAGCCGCCTTCTGTGCCTCTGCAAGGTCAAGGTCCTTCTTCTTCAAAGTCTCTTCCAGTTTATCTGCAAAGCAACAATGAGAACAAAGTTGAGAATGAGCAGAAAAAGCAGGCAAATCAAAAATTCTCACCAGCCATACCTTTTGCTTCATCCTCGTGCCTTACGCAAATTCTCCTGAGCAAGCTTCAAATCGAGGTTGAGCTGAATCTGCTTTTTCTCTAACTCAGTATAGCGAGCCACAAGCTCGCAAGATTTCTACAAAGAGTCAACCAACGAAAGACATCAAAGATAGATCACTTCCGAGTGACTAAGGAAAAATAGTAGCATTTCTAAGACTACGGTCGAATAAAAACATTCGACAGTAGTCTCGGGGACTACACCCAGCGGTGCACTCTTGATGCCCCCATCGATTTACCAATTTGGTTCGATCGACGACCAAAAGAGGCAAAGAGGCTATGATTCTAAAATCATGGCTAATTGTCGTGATCGACCGCAGATAAAAAATAGTTCTTTAGACTATAGTCAATCGCATGATCGACCATAGTCTCGGGGACTACACCCAGTGGGTGCACTAAGCGTGCCCCCACCGTTTTTGAGTACCATATGACTAGGTCCGTCCAAGACGAGTGAAGAAGATCACAGCATAAAGACCATAGCCGACTGCACGCAGTCGACCATAGTCTCGGGGACTACACCCAGTGGGTGCACTCAGCGTGCCCCCACAAAAGTTCAAACGACACACACACCCACTGGGTGTACAGATATGGAAATTTCCAGAAGAAAGCAGTTTCAGATAGTATATGTTGGGGAACGTTGCAGAAAATTAATATTTTTCCTACGGTTTCACCAAGATCCATCTATGAGTTCATCTAAGCAACGAGTCAAGGGAATGAGTTTGCATCTACATACCACTTGTAGATCGAGTGC
The DNA here is from genome assembly GCA_021605145.1 of Aegilops bicornis. NCBI lineage: Eukaryota > Viridiplantae > Streptophyta > Magnoliopsida > Poales > Poaceae > Aegilops > Aegilops bicornis. Next base: position 699,815,691 of record CM038673.1, on the reverse strand, counting down.
GGAAGCGTTCAAGGGGATGGTGATGATGGAGTCGTACTCGCCGTGATTCAGATCACCGATGACCAAGTGCTGAATGGACAGCACCTCCGCGTTCAACACACGTGCACGATGCAGACGACGTCTCCTCCTTCTTGATCCAGCAAGGGGAAGGAGAGGTTGAGGAAGATGGCTCCAGCAGCCTGACAGGCGTGATGATGGTGGAGTGACAGTTCTCCGGCAGGCTTCGCCAAGCACACGCGGAGGAGGAGAGGTGTTGGGAGGGAGGGCTGCGCCTTCAAGTGTGTTGCAGCCCTCCCTCACCCTCTATTTATAGGGGAAGGGACAAGGGCGGCCCCTCTAGATGGCATCTAGAGGGGGCGGCCAAGGGAGGAACTTGCCCCCAAGCAGGCGCCCCTCTAGGGTTCCCCAACCCCTAGGCGCATGGGCCCAAGGGGCGTGCCCAGCCCACCGAGAGCTGGCTCCTGCCCCATGCAGCCCATGTGGCCCCGGGAGGTGGCCCCTCAGTGGACCCGGAACCCTTAGGTGGCCCCTTGTCTGAATATGCCCCCGAAACTTTCCGGTGTCCGTTTGACAACTTCCCATATATAAATCTTTACCTCCGGACCCTTCCGGAACTCCTCGTGATGTCCGGGATCTCATCCGGGACTCCGAACAACATTCGGTAATCACATACAAGTCTTCCTAATAACCCTAGCGTCACCGAACCTTAAGTGTGTAGACCCTACGGGTTCGGGAGACACGCAGACATGACCGAGACGGCTCTCAGGTCAATAACAAACAGCGGCAACTGGATACCCATGAAGGCTCCCACATCCTCCACGATGATGTCATCGAATCAACCACGATGTCTAGGATACAAGTAACACCGTATACTATTCCCTTTGTCAATCAGATGCGTTACATGCCCGAGACTCGATCGTCGGTATCCCAATACCTCGTTCAGTCTCGATACCGGCAAGTCACTTTACTCGTACCGTAATGCATGATCCCGTGACCAAACAGTTGGTCACTTTGAGCTCATTATGATGATGCGTTACCGAGTGGGCCCAGAGATACCTCTCCGTCATACAGAGTGACAAATCCTGGGCCTCGATCCGTGTCAACCCAATGACACTTTCGGAGATACCGTAGTGCACCTTTATAGTCACCCGATTCGTTGTGACGTTTGGTACACCCAAAGCACTCCTACGGTATCCGGGAGTTACACGATCTCATGGTGCGAGGAAGAGATACTTGACATTGAAAAAGCTCTAGCAAAACGAACTACACGATCTTGTGCTATGCTTAGGATTGGGTCTTGTCCATCACGTCATTCTCCTAATGACGTGATCCCATTGTCAATGACATCGATGTCCATAGTCGAAACCATGACTATCTGTTGACCAACGAGCTAGTCAACTAGAGGCTTACTAGGGACGTATTGTGGTCTATGTATTCAAACGTGTATTACGATTTTCGGATAATACAATTATAGCATGAATAAAAGACAATTATCACGAACAAGGAAATATAATAATAATGCTTTTATTATTGCCTCTAGGGCATATTTCCAACAGTCTCCCACTTGCACTAGAGTCAATAATCTAGTTACATTGTGATGAATCGAACACCCATAGAGTTACGGTGTTGATCATGTTTTGCCCGCGGAAGAGGTTTAGTCAGCGGATCTGCGACATTCAGATCCGTATGCACTTTGCAAATTTCTATGTCTCCATCTTGAACATTTTCACGGATGGAGTTGAAGCGACGCTTGATGTGCTCGGTCTTCTTGTGAAACCTGGGCTCCTTGGCAAGTGCAATAGCTCCGGTGTTGTCACAGAAGAGTTTGATCGGCCCCGACGCATTGGGTATGACTCCTAGGTCGGTGATGAACTCCTTCACCCAAATTGCTTCATGCGCTGCCTCCGAGGCTGCCATGTACTCCGCTTCACATGTAGATCCCGCCACGACGCTTCGCTTGCAGCTGCACCATCGCTCCACCATTCAACATATACACGTATCCGGTTTGTGACTTAGAGTCATCCAGATCTGTGTCGAAGCTAAGCGTCGACGTAACCCTTCTGACGAGCTCTTCGTCACCTCCATAAACGAAACATGTCCTTTTTCCTTTTCGGTACTTCAGGATATTCTTGACCGCTGTCCGGTGTTCCTTGCGGGATTACTTTGGTACCTTCCTACCAAACTTACGGCAAGGTTTACATCAGTGCAGTACACAACATGGCATACATAATAGATCCTATGGCTGAGGCATAGGGATGACGCTCATCTCTTCTTTATCTTTTGCCGTGGTGGGGCATTGAGCCGAGCTCAATCTCACACCTTGCAATACAGGCAAGAACCCCTTCTTGGACTGATCCATTTTGAACTTCTTCAAAATCTTATCAAGGTATGTGCTTTGTGAAAGACCTATGAGGCGTCTCGATCTATCTCTATAGATCTTGATGCCTAATATATAAGCAGCTTCTCCAAGGTCCTTCATTGAAAAACACTTATTCAAGTAGGCCTTAATGATGTCCAAGAATTCTATATCATTTCCCATCAAAAGTATGTCATCTACATATAATATGAGAAATGCTCTGAGCTCCCACTCACTTTCTTGTAAACGCAGGCTTCTCCATAAGTGCGCATAAACCCAAACGCTTTGATCATCTCATCAAAGCGAATGTTCCAACTCCGAGATGCTTGCACCAGCCCATAAATGGATCGCTGGAGCTTGCATACTTTGTTAGCATTCTTAGGATCGACAAAACCCTCCGGCTGCATCATATACAGTTCTTCCTTAAGATGCCCGTTAAGGAATGCCGTTTTGACGTCCATCTGCCATATCTCATAATCATAGTATGCGGCAATTGCTAACATGATTCGGACGGACTTAAGCTTCGCTACGGGAGAGAAAGTCTCATCATAGTCAATCCCTTGAACTTGCCGATAACCCTTAGCGACAAGTCGAGCTTTATAGATGGTGACATTACCATCCGTCCGTCTTCTTCTTGAAGATCCATTTATTCTCTATCGCCGCCGATCATCGGGCAAGTCTGTCAAAGTCCATACTTTGTTTTCATACATGGATCCTATCTCGGATTGCATGGCTTCAAGCCATTTGTTGGAATCTGGGCCCGCCATCGCTTCTTCATAGTTCGAAGGTTCACCGTTGTCTAACAACATGATTTCCAGGACAGGGTTGCCGTACCACTCTAGTGCGGAACGTGTCCTTGTGGACCTACGAAGTTCAGTAGCAACTTGATCCGAAGTACCTTGATCATCATCATTATTTTCCTCTTCAGTTGGTGTAGGCATCACAGGAACATTTTCCCGAGCTGCACTACTTTCCCGTTCAAGAGGTAGTACTTCATCGAGTTCTACTTTCCTCCCACTTAATTCTTTCGAGAGAAACTCTTTTCCGTAAAGGATCCGTTCTTGGCAACAAAGATCTTGCCCTCGGATCTTAAGTAGAAGGTATACCCAATGGTTTCTTTAGGGTATCCTATGAAGACGCATTTTTCCGACTTGGGTTCGAGCTTTTCAGGTTGAAGTTTCTTGACATAAGCATCGCATCCCCAAACTTTTAGAAACGACAGCTTAGGTTTCTTCCCAAACCATAATTCATACGGTGTCGTCTCAACGGATTTAGACGGTGCCCTATTTAAAGTGAATGTAGCTGTCTCTCGAGCGTATCCCCAAAATGATAGCGGAAAATCGGTAAGAGACATCATGGATCGCACCATATCCAATAGAGTGCGATTACGACGTTCGGACACACCGTTACGCTGAGGTGTTCCTGGCGGCGTGAGTTGTGAAACGATTTCACATTTTCATAAGTGTGTACCAAATTCGTGACTTAAATGTTCTCCTCCACAATCTGATCGTAAGAACTTTATTTTTCGGTCACGTTGATTCTCTACCTCATTCTGAAATTCCTTGAACTTTTCAAAGGTCTCAGACTTGTGTTTCATTAAGTAGACATACCCATATCTACTCAAGTCATCAGTGAGAGTGAGAACATAATGATATCCTCCATGAGCCTCAACGCTCATTGGACCGCACACATCGGTATGTATGATTTCCAATAAGTTGGTTGCTCGCTCCATTGTTCCGGAGAACGGAGTCTTGGTCATCTTGCCCATAAGGCATGGTTCGCATGTGTCAAATGATTCATAATCGAGAGACTCCAAAAGTCCATCGGCATGGAGCTTCTTCATGCGCTTGACACCAATGTGACCAAGGCGGCAGTGCCACAAGTATGTGGGACTATCGTTATCAACTTTACATCTTTTGGTATTCACGCTATGAATATGTGTAACACTACGCTCGAGATTCATTAAGAATAAACCATTGACCATAGGGGCATGACCATAAAACATATCTCTCATATAAATAGAACAACCATTATTCTCGGATTTAAATGAGTAGCCATCTCGTATCAAACGAGATCCAGATACAATGTTCATGCTCAAACTTGGCACCAAATAACAATTATTAAGGTTTATAACTACTCATGTAGGTAAATGTAGAGGTAGCGTGCCGACGGCGATCACATCGACCTTGGAACCATTCCCGACGCGCATCGTCACCTCGTCCTTCGCCAGTCTCCGCTTATTCCGCAGCTCCTGCTGTGAGTTACAAATATGAGCAACGGCACGGTATCAAATACCGGGAGTTACTACAGTACTTGTAAGGTACACATCAATTACATGTATATCAAATATACCTTTGGTGTTGCCGGCCTTCTTATCCGCTAAGTATTTGGGGCAGTTCCGCTTCCAAAGTGACCCTTCCCTTGTAATAAAAGCACTCGGTCTCGTGCTTGGGTCCATTCTTTGAATTCTTCAGGCAACTTGCTTACCGGGCGGCAACCTCCTTGCCATCCTTCTTGAAGTTCTTCTTGCCCTTGCCCTTCTTGAACTTAGTGGTTTTGTTGACCATCAACACTTGATGTTCTTTCTTGATTTCAACCTCTCACGACTTCAAAGCATTGAGAATACTTCGGAATGGTCTTCACCATCCCTGCATATTGTAGTTCATCACAAAGCTCTTGTAGCTTGGTGGGGCGATCAAGGATTCTGTCAATGACCGCCTCGTCAGGGAGGTTTATGTCCAGTGGGACAAAGGCGGTTGTGCAACCCAGGACATTTTGAGTATGTGCTCACTTGTAACTGTTTTCCTCCATCTTACAACTATAGAACTTGTCGAGACTTCATATCTCTCGACCGGGCATGAGCTTGGAAAACTAGTTTCAGCTCTTGAACATCTCATATGATCTGTGTTGCTCAAAACGCTTTTGGAGCCCCGGTTCTAAGTCGTAAAGCATGCCGCATCGAACGAGGGAGTAATCATCAAGACGAGTCTGCCAAGCATTCATAATGTCTTGGTTCTTCGGGCGGAGCGTCACCTAGCGGTCCTTCAAGGACATATTGTTTCCTGGCAGCTATGAGGATGATCCTCGTGTTCGGACCCAGTCCGTATAGTTGCTGCCATCATCTTTCAGCTTGGTTTTCTCTAGGAACGCGTTGAAGTTCAGGTTGACATGAGCGTTGGCCCTACAAGACATATTTGCAAAGGTTTTAGACTAAGTTCATGATAATTAAGTTCATCTAATCAAATTATTTTAATGAACTCCCACTCAGATTAGACATCCCTCTAGTCATCTAAGTGATACACGATCCGAGTCGACTAGGCCGTGTCCGATCATCACGTGAGACGGACTAGTCATCGTCGGTGAACATTCTCATGTTGATCGTATCTTCCATACGACTCGTGTTCGACCTTTTGGTCTCCGTGTTCCGAGGCCATGTCTGTACATGCTAGGCTCGTCAAGTTAACCCTAAGTGTTTTGCATGTGTAAAACTGTCTTACACCCATTGTATGTGAACGTAAGGATCTATCACACCCGATCATCACGTGGTGCTCCGAAACGACGAACTTTAGCAACGGTGCACAGTTAGGGGAGAACACTTCTTGATATTGTTGTAAGGGATCATCTTATTTACTACCGTCCTTCTAAGTAAACAAGATGCATAAACATAATAAACATCACATGCAATTATATAGTAGTGACATGATATGGCCAATATCATAAAGCTCCATTGATCTCCATCTTCGGGGCTCCATGATCATCTTGTCACCGGATGACACCATGATCTCCATCATCGTGTCTTCATGAAGTTGTCACGCCAACGACTACTGCTACTTCTATGGCTAACGCATTTAGCAATAAAGTAAAGTAATTTACATGGCGTTCTTCAATGACACGCAGGTCATACAAAAATAAAGACAACTCCTATGGCTCCTGCCGGTTGTCATACTCATCGACATGCAAGTCATGATTCCTATTACAAGAACATGATCTCATACATCACAATATGTCATTCATCATTCATCACAACTTGGCCATATCACATCACATGACAATTGCTGCAAAAACAAGTTAGACGTCCTCTAATTGTTGTTGCATCTTTACGTGGCTGCAATTGGGTTCTAGCAAGAACGCTTTTCTTACCTACGAATAACCACAACGTGATTTTTTCAACTTCTATTTACCCTTCATAAGGACCCTTTTCATCGAATCCGCTCCAACTAAAGTGGGAGAGACAGACACCCGCCACCCACCTTATGCAACTAGTGCATGTCGATCGGTGGAACCGGTCTCACGTAAGCGCACGTGTAAGGTTGGTCCGGCCGCTTCATCCCACAATACCGCTGAAGCAAGATAAGACTAGTAGCGGCAAGCAAGTTGACAAGATCTACGCCCACAACAAAATTGTGTTCTACTCGTGCAATAAAGAACTACGCATAGACCTAGCTCATGATGCCACTTGTTAGGGGAACGTTGCAGAAAATTAAAAATTTCCTACGGTTTCACCAAGATCCATCTATGAGTTCATCTAAGCAACGAGTCAAGGGAATGAGTTTGCATCTACATACCACTTGTAGATCGAAAAGGAAGCGTTCAAGGGATGGTGATGATGGAGTCGTACTCGCCGTGATTCGGATCACCGATGACCAAGTGTTGAACGGACAGCACCTCCGCGTTCAACACACGTACGGTACGGACGACCTCTCCTCCTTCTTGATCCAGCAAGGGGAAGGAGAGGTTGAGGAAGATGGCTCCAGCAGCAAGACGACGGCGTGATGATGGTGGAGTGACAGCCCCAAGCAGGGCTTCGCCAAGCACACGCGGAGGAGGAGAGGTGTTGGGAGGGAGGGGCTGCGCCTTCAAGTGTGTTGCAGCCCTCCCTCACCCCTCTATTTATAGGGGAAGGGACAGGGGCGGCCCCTCTAGATGGCATCTAGAGGGGGTGGCGGCCAAGGGAGGAACTTGCCCCCAAGCAAGGGGGCGCCTCTAGGGTTCCCCCAACCCCTAGGCGCATGGGCCCAAGGGGCGCCCAGCCCACCAGGCTGGCTCCTGCCCCACGCAGCCCATGTGGCCCCGGAGGGGTGGCCCCTCCCGGTGGACCCCCGGAACCCTTCCGGTGGCCCCGGTACAATACCGATATGCCCCTGAAACTTTCCGGTGTCCGTTTGACAACTTCCCACATATAAATCTTTACCTCCGGACCCTTCCGGAACTGCTCGTGACGTCCGGGATCTCACCCGGGACTCCGAACAACATTCGGTAATCACATACAAGTCTTCCTAATAACCCTAGCGTCACCGAACCTTAAGTGTGTAGACCCTATGGGTTCGGGAGACACGCAGACATGACCGAGACGGCTCTCAGGTCAATAACCAACAGCGGGATCTGGATACCCATGTTGCCTCCCACATGCTCCTCGATGATGTCATCGGATGAACCATGATGTCGAGGATTCAAGCAACCCCGTATACTATTCCCTGTGTCAATCAGATGCGTTACATGCCCGAGACTTCGATCGTCGGTATCCCAATACCTCGCTCGGTCTCGATACCGCAAGTCACTTTACTCACCGTAATGCATGATCCCGTGACCAAACAGTTGGTCACTTTGAGCTCATTATGATGATGCGTTACCGAGTGGGCCCAGAGATACCTCTCCGTCATACTGAGTGACAAATCCGGTCTCGATCCGTGTCAACCCAATGTACACTTTCGAGAGATACCGTAGTGCACCTTTATAGTCACCCGATTACGCTCGACGCTTTGATACACCGAAAGCACTCCTACGGTATCCGGGAGTTACACGATCTCATGGTCTAAGGAAGAGATACTTGACATTGAAAAGCTCTAGCAAAACGAACTACACGATCTTGTGCTATGCTTAGGATTGGGTCTTGTCCATCACCTCATTCTCCTAATGACGTGATCCCGTTGTCAATGACATCGATGTCCATAGTCGAAAACCATGACTATCTGTTGACCAACGAGCTAGTCAACTAGAGGCTTACTAGGGACGTATTGTGGTCTATGTATTCACACGTGTATTACGATTTCCGGATAATACAATTATAGCATGAATAAAAGACAATTATCACGAACAAGGAAATATAATAATAATGCTTTTATTATTGCCTCTAGGGCATTTTTCCAACAGTATATCCTAACAAAGCAAGCGATGACTGACTTACTTGGACATTGCTCTGGAGAGCTGAACTAGCATCATAGGCCGCCTGACTTGCCTCTCGAGCCGCTTTCACTGCTCCATCATGATCCCCGCTGGCGTATGGCCTCCTTAGCAGCACTTACTTGGTCTTCCGGACGTGGTGTGTAGCAAAGAGAGATGGTGGATCAGCAATGACGAAGTGGGTCGGGCACTTGTCGTGACACGATGAAAGATCTGAAGTCCGAGTGGGGTTGCCTCCTCGAAATCAACGTCTCAGGAGTCGCCGCGACTTGAGCAGCCTTGCCAGCAGGCACTTTCTTGTTCCTCCTTTTCCTCAATGGCGCTTCCTCGTCATAATCGGGAAGATCAATGACGTGAGGCGGAACTACAAGCGAGATCCAGAAGTAAACATGGAAGCCCAATCGACTAAAAAGCCCCAGTCGGCTAAAAGTGAAATCTCAGAGATCTTACCAAGATTGGAAGTAGCCGCATCCTCCATTTCACGATCATCGTGCTTGGCTGAAGTCTCGGAGGTAGCGGCGCCAGATTTCAAGAGTCGGCTGATCAGTCATCAAGTCGGCTAAAAGTTCACTCATGTTGAAAAAGGAAATACAAGGTTCTGTTGATTACCCGGAGATGGTGGGGATGACCATTCGCATCTTGGGCAGGGCCTTCGCCGGCTTCGATGATGTCGCTCGAGGTTGCTTCGGCGACTTCTCAGTCGGCGCGGGAGAAGTTGTCCTAGGTCGCTTGTCGACCGACCGGTGGCACAACAGCTTTACCGCGTCCGCCACCGGGTCGCAAGCGTCGACTTGGACCTTCCCTCCAAGCGAGGAGGGTCGACGCCTTCCTCCTCTTCTTCCTCCTCCTCCTCATCATCGAGCCATCATCCTCCTCATCCTCTTCGTCGTTGGACTCCCATTCCTCCGGACTCTCACCTCCACTTCCTTCTTCTTCTTCGGTTGCTTCCTGCGCCCGTTGGGCATCGAGTACATCTCGGTGGTGACCTAGAAGACAACAAAACAAGGTTAAAGTCGGTCGTGAAATTGACATCAAAACAGGAGGTATGCACGAATCACGATCGGAGATAAGTAATGATACCTTATGCGGTTCGTAACTCTGGTCGAGTGGTGCAATCCTCCTAGCTCCGCGAGGGTTATCTTTATTTCCTGTGATGGCAGTCATCCACTTCTCCAGTATGGCGTCATCAACCTCCTCCGGATGAACCCGAGTGGTATCATCCGTACCGGAGTACATCCACATCGGATGACTTCGGTATTGGAGTGGCTGAATACGCCGTCGGAGAAAAACCTCCAGGAGATCCATGCCGGTCACCCCTTCGCGAATAAGCTGGACTACACGCTCCATCGAAGCTTTACTTGGGCCTTCTCCTCGCAACACCTTCGTGGAAGATGGCTTCTTCACTCGACTCATGGAGAAAGGAGGGAGCCGGTCGGCTGCCCGGCGTCGGCTGGTCTTGACAATAAAACTAGGTCGATTGCCACCCTCTAACCGAGTCGGGAGAGTCATAGCCGAAAGGCGCTCTTCCCCTCATCTGGACTCCGAGTCCCCACACATTTGGATTACTTGGGTCCTCTCGTCATTCGGGCTCGTTTTCTTCACCGTCTGAGAGCGACGGTGAATATGTGCTTGAAAAGACCCCAATGCGATCGACAACCCAAGAAATTCTCGCAGACGAAACGAAAGCAGCAAGATACACAATGGAGTTTGGGTGAAATGGTGGAGTTGCGCTCCAAAAAGTTCGAAACCCCGGAAAAAAGGATTTGGCGGCAGAAAACCCCCTATCTACGTGGGTGGCGGGAGGACGACTCACCCTCTTCAGGCTGCGGTTGCCACTCCGTGCCGGAAGCCTTGCCGACCCATGGGGGATCAGTCCTTCGTTGGCGGATCGGTGAGATCTTTGTCGGTGATGGTCGGCCGGATCGATCTCCTTGGACCCAGCCCTGCGGCAGCTTGGACCGCGAAGAGGAGCCGCCCCGACTGGGTGCTCTCCCCTTGGCCTTCGCCGCCGTCTTCTTCACTCGTTCCAAGGCGGCGGTCTTGTCCTTCACCATGGTCGCCGGCGAGAAAGGTACCGAGCTTCGGTGCTGGACGAACGGAGAGCGTGGCGAGAAAGTTTCGGAGGCGGAGAGAAGAGAAATCTGAGGGCGCACTGTTCAAAATGCCGGTCCAACGCCTTATATGGGGTCGCCCGAGTGGCTGACCGATAGGCCCAGCAATCCCGTCACGATCCATAGCGGTAGCGCGCCGACGATGCGTGGCGAAAAAGGCAGCGAGGATCGAGGCGTCATCGTCTTATCCCATCCGAAAAGCCGCAGTTTTCTCGCTTCGCGCTTCCCAAAATTCGAATCCCACGAAATCCGCTAACCGCAGAGCAACTCGTCGATAACAGATTTCCTCAGATCCGTCGCGGAAATCCTCGAGTTCACGAAGTTCACTCGACAAACATGAAGAATGGATCAAGGCGATCGAAAGAAAGGTTAACGTCATCACCAAAAGGTCGTTGATCCGAGTAAACGCACTCACAACACGAAGAACAGTCGGAAAGATTCTCAACTCCTTCCTCACTCAAACCTCGATCCATTCGGGGCTAATGATGAAGTCATGTACTGGGTAGGGTCATGGACCTGCCCAAGGGTACCCTCCACAAGGACATTCACAAGAGAAGCAACCTTCCAGTCGACCTGGTAGGCTTCCACTCGACAGATTCCAAGGCACTCGACTATGAAGACCCACTCGACCACTAAGAGTCCAAGAGCCACTCGGTGTCCAAACGGTCTGTAGTTAAATAGTCTTTATGACCTTAATGACACTTTATGTAAGGCGTTATCAGTAAAGCCTAGCTTTAATGTACCTTAAACCCTCTACTACGTGGGCTGGCTGGGGTCCTGGCGCACTCTATATAAGCCACCCCCCTCCACAGGTAGAAGGGTTCGCACCCCTGTAACACATACGCATATAATCCAGTCGACCGCCTCAGGGCTTCGAGACGTAGGGCTGTTACTTCCTCCGAGAAGGGCCTGAACTCGTAAATCTCTTGCGTATACAACTACTCCATAGCTAGGATCTTGCCTCTCCATACCTACCCCCCATTCTACTGTCAGACTTAGAACCACGACAGTTACATTTTTCTTACACATTGTGCATTTTACTATGCTTCCGAAACATTTTTATACATGGTTAACATTTTTCAAATGCACAATTAACCTTTTTATAAATACATGTTTTTGAATATATTTTTGAATATGTGTTAAATGTTTTTCAAATACATGATCATTTTTAGAAGGATATGAAACATTTTTTATCTACGTAAGCATTTTTGTACACTGTATACACATTCTTTAAAATTGTCATGAATACATTTTTAAAGGCTTCATTTTTATAAATGTAAAGTGCCTTTTTAAAATTGCATGAAATATTTTTTAAATATATGGAATTTTTTATACTATACTTTTTTTACTGTCACATCCATTATTATAAAACACATGAACATTTTTTTATGTTATGACATTTTTCAAAATTATGGCAACATATTTTTCTACATTTGTGTAAAGATTTTTCAAAATTATATGTTCGTGGGCATTTGAACATTTCTTTTCAAAGCCCATGAACATTTTCTCAAATTTGATGAACTGTTTTTTGAAAATCAATGAAACTATTTCAGGTTTTGTGAACTTATTTCAAAATCAATGAACTTTTACAAATTCACGCTTTTTCCGAATGATTCAAAAATAATTAAGCGATGCAGTAGATGGTTCTGTGCTAAATAGTGCGGCGACAATGTTAATTATTCGTTTGTCGCTGACACAAATCACTAACGTTAGTAGCTCGAGTGGCTAGTGTGACTCATGATGACCTTGCAGTGCATGAGTTCGAGACCTGTAGAGGAGTCTTTTGAGTTCGCTGTCTGCGCGTTTTAGTGATCCGGCCCAACTAAGTGGCGTCGCGAGCGCCAGGGAGGAGTTCGGGCGCCTGAAGCGTCCGATAGAGCTCCCGCTCCCCTTCTGTACTGCATGTGGGTCGCGCGATAGCTACAATTTGCGCACTCAGCCAGCGCGCTACTGCTCACTTGCCCGGCCGACTGTTGGAGCGCGGCCGAAAAAGCACATCGTTTAGCATTTTTAATTCAACTTTTAGATGTTTTTATTTGGCTGGTATTCTACTAAAATATTATATATTTTTTCTTAACAAAAATTCAGCCAAAAGGGTGAATTTAAATGTTTTACAAAACTTTGCAAATTCAGAAAATGTTCTTGGATTCAAAAAGTGGTCACGGAAATGTTTGTGAATTCAATTTTCTTGGCTCTTTAAAAAAGTCCATGAATTTTAAATAGCTTGAAATTCAAAAAATGATCTTCAATTTAAAAATTGTTTCTGATTTTTGGAAAATGTTCAGGAATTTCAGAAAATACTTTTGAAAATAAAAAACTGTTCACAAATGTGAAATATGTTCTGAATATAAAAAGAATTCATGAATTTGAAAAGTTGTCATGAGAATGTTTGTGATTTCAAAAAGATATCTAATTGGAGAATTTTCGAAAATTCAAAGTTTTTTTGGATTAAAAAAATTGGCCGCGAAAATGTTTGTGGATTCTATTATTTCGCATATCTAAAAAATGTTCATGAATTTTATATGGTTTGCAAATCAAAAAATATTCATGAACTTAAAAATGTTCTAAATTTTTGAAATGTTACAGGAATTACAAATATATTCACGAAAATCCAACAATCACAAATTTCAATATTTTCTGAATATAAAATATTCTTGAATTCAAATAATTTAGTGCATAAGAACAAAATTCATGAAAAATAAAAATTTCAGAAAATGTTCGTTAATTGGACAATGTTCATGAATTTAAAAAAAATGTGAATTTGAATAATGTTTGAGGCTTTGATTTTTTCACAATTTGAAAAAATGATTGTGTGAATTAAAAATGTCCAAGAATCCGATAAAATCGTGAATTCAAAACATCTATGTGATGTTAAAAATTTAACAAATTTATAAAATGTTTGTGAATTCACAACAAGATAGTGAGTTTGAATAGTGCACTAATTTCAACTATGTTCGTGAATATAATATGGGCATCCGATTGTTTGCGGTGATTGCTTGCGATGATGGATGGTGGAGTTTGAATAATGGAGGTATTCTCCTCCAATCCCATAGTTTTCATCCGAAAAATCCATCACATTTATCCTCTTTGTGCAAGTTTCGGTGAAACCCTAAATCCTATTGGATGTTGAAATTGTTATGGAACAATGACATGATTGTTTGATATATAGCCTTAGCATTGGTATAGTATCATTGGGGGGGATTAGGAGGTTAATTTTGCTCGAATGTACTATGATAGTTGGTTTTGTTCAAATTAGAAAAATATGCATAGAAACCATGTTTCAAATATGTTTATTTGTTTCCATATTTGTATTTGTTTTGGCGCTTATGTGTATTTGTACTATGGTAGTTGGTTTTGTTCAAATTAGAAACATATGTGTACTATGGTAGTTGGTTTTGTTCAAATTAGAAACATGTGTGTACTATGGTAATTGGCCCTTATGTGGATTTGTTTCAATATTTGTTCATATTAGGAACATATGTATAGAAACCATGTTTCAAATATATTTCACATGCTCACATAGAGCAATTTCTTATGGTATTCGTATGAGATGCTCACATGCTCACATAGTGCAATGCCTTATTGTTTAAAAAAATGTAGGATGGTATGGCTTCTTGATGATTGCTATGATGTTGAACACCGGCCCTACTTGATGGTGGAGAAGAAAATGGTAATAAAAAATACTCTTGGACTTGTACTCCCTCTGTCCCAAAATTCTTGTCTTAGATTTGTCTAAATATGGATGTATCAAGTCAAGTTTTAGTATTAGGTACATCCGTATCTAGACAAATTTAAGACAAGAATTTTGAGACGGAGGGAGTATGTTTTAAATTTGTATTGTTTCAAATGTGTAGGATATGTCGTAATACTATCACTTGTATGTTTGCAGAAGCTTGTACCCCTAAAGATTCGGTCTCATGGGGCCTCGTCAAGTGCCATGTCGTACGATGAGCGGTACAGACCATACATCGAGACTCTATGACTCCTCCCGTTCATCCAGCCTGTCAGCCGGTCGACGCCAAACCTGAACGCTGTGGCAACCACCGCACTTGTGGATCGGTGGAGTCCGGAGACGCACAGTTTCCACCTCCAGACCGGGGAGATGACTATGAAACTTCAGGATGTTTCTATGATCCTTGCACTTGTAGCGGGTAGCGCCAGCAGATGGAGACTCATTGTCTATGATCCTTGCACTTCCCGATGTAATACCTTCTCGAAAGCTTCGGCCTTCTTCGCCGTGAACCCCTCCTCATCAACTTCTTCAACGGGACCATCTGAAAGGGCATTTCCTTACCTTATGTTTTGCATGATGATGACAACCCTTTGTTGGTCTAATCCTGTGCTAAATGTTTCAGGTTCTCAATGATTAGGCTTTCGTCGGTTGGTGGTTCTCTCTCGAAGGAATCGTTTGAAGACGGAATCCTCTACGCTTTTTATCTCTTTGGTCGTAGGGATCCCGTACTATCAAGAGGGAATCCACTTTGGGGAGAATAGGGGATTCCATTCACGTACACCTCCTTCACCCCTCTTTTGTCGAGAGAGTGCCTCCATTTTAATCTAATCCTTGCTGTGTTTTCCCAGCGGTTGTACCGCTCGTCCAAGCGGTTGTACCGCTGGCTCTTGACGCTTCTCTGCCTTTGTCGAGCGATGGTACCGCTGCCTCCGGGCGGTGGTACCACCACCTGTCTCTTCAAAGACCTGCAGCGGTTGTTCCGGCCATGCACCGCCCATGTACCGGTCAGGATTATGTTTTGATGCGGTGGCTGGGCGGTGGTGGCCCGGTTGGTCCGGTTGTTCCTTTTTAACCGGTACAACCGGAGGTTCGAGTGGTTCTTCCTCTCATACCTTAGCCGCCCAAGCGCTCAAGGCCAGGCGGTTGTTCCGGCCATGCACCGCCCATGTACGGGTCAGGATTCTGCTTTGATGCGGTGGCTGGGCGGTGGTGGCCCGGTTGGTCCGGTTATTTGCTAATGACCGGTACTACCGCATCGATGGTCGGTTGTACCGCTTTGGTAGGGTTCTGCAGCTACATCGTGAGTCCCGGTTGTACCGGGACAAGGAGCGGTTGTACCGCTGCAGTACTGAAAATGCAGTAACGGTTGGATTTATGTGGGCTGCTATATAAGGTGGTTCCTCCACCTACCACGCCCACCTCTTACCTCTCTCACTCCTCCATTGATGCTCTCAAGCTCTCTTGCCCGATCTCTCTCTCTAGCCACTCAAACTTGTTGATTTGCTAGGGTTTGAAGGAGGAGACCTGGATCTACACTTCCACCAAAGGATATTTAGTTCCCCATACTTTCTAGTGTGGATTTTGTTACTCTTGGGTGCTTGAGCACCCTAGGCAGTTGAGGTCACCTCGAGGCCATATTCCATTGTGGTGAAGCTTACGTGGTTTCGTTGGGAGCCTCCAATTGTTGTGGAGATTTCCCCAACCTTGTTTGTAAAGGTCCGGTTGGCCTTCAAGGGCACCAATAGTGGATTCACGGCATCTCGCATTGTGTGAGGGCGTGAGGAGAATCTGGTGGCCCTAGTGGCTTCTTGGGGAGCATTGTGCCTCCACACCGCTCTAACAGAGACGTACTTCCCTTAAAAGGAAGGAACTTCGGTAACACATCCTCGTCTCCACCGGCTCTACTCTTGGTTAATTCGTGCCTTTACTTTTGCAAGCCTACTTGTGTTACATACATTGCATGCTTATGTGCTAGTTGTTATTGCATCATATAGGTTGTTCACTTAGTTGCACATCTAGACAACCTATTTTGTTGCAAAGTTTAATTTGGTAAAGAAAAGCTTAAAAATTGTTAGTTGCCTATTCACCCCCCCTCTAGTCAACCATATCGATCCTTTCAATTGGTATCAGAGCCTCGTCTCTTTTTAAGGACTTTACCGTCCAAAGAGTATGGTTGACGTTGTAGATGATGTGGGGGAGCACTCCGGTGCGAATCCGATATCATCTACGGAGATGGGGTACCTCGATCTCGTGAGGAATTCAATGTGGCGTTGGACACATTGAAAACCTCCATGACGACCGAGGTCAAGGACATGTTTAAGGAATTCCTAGAAGGGCTTAAACTTTCCACCGCACCCGTGAAAGTGGGTGATCCCACCAACACGGGAGCGGATGCTAACCCCGATAAAGGGGAAGCTACTAGTGAGAAAGCCCCCTCGTCTAGTGGTAAGAATGGCACCGGCATCTTTGCCCATGTGCAACCTCCTCCCGTTTATGGTGGACCGATTCCTTCCACTCATTTGAATCATGCCGGTCCACCACCTAAGGTTGATAAAAAGGAGGATTTTGATTCTTGGGTCTATTGTTTTAAGCGTCATTTAAATCATGTGAACACTAACCTTTGGAGAATCATTGAAGAAGGTTTCTATCCGCATGACTCGAGCAACTTTTTTCCAAGAGAAGTCGTGGACCATCAATTCAATGAGAATGCTCTCTTCATCATCCAAGAAGCAATCCTTCCCGAAGACCTTCCTCATCTCCGGCCCTACTCCCTTGCCAAAGATGCTTGGCTCAAGGTGGTTTCCCTTTATCAAGGAAGCGCAAGCATTCAACGTTCCAATTATGAAGTGGTCCAAGATGAAGCCGATGAGTTTGCAATGAAAGAAGAAGAAGAACCTCGTGAGCTCTATCGGAGAGTAACCAAGCTTGCAGTCTCCCTCCGGATCATGGAAGTAAGGACACGGATGACAAGCTGGATCAAGCGCCAAATTCCTCAAGGCAATGATGCCCTACCACAAAGCCATGTCCTCCGTCATCCGTCAACGGCGGACTTCCACACCCTGTCCTCAAGTGATGTGTTGGATGAGTTTGTGGCTATGAGCATATTGGACAAGACCGCCGACAATGCGGTGCTTCGCTCCCAAAGAGCAAAGAAGCCCAACCTCGCCTTGAAGGCCAAGATTTGTGTCAAAGAAGATGGAGAGGAGGAAGAAGAAGAGTGCAACCTCGAAGATACAAAGTATGACTATCATGAACACATGGCCCTTGCTTCAAGGCAATTTTGGAGCAACAAGAACTCGAGGCCCAACTTCAACAAGAGAAACTCAAGTGGCACTAAGGGCAAGCAACGAGTGAGGACTTGTTTCAATTGTGGCAATGTGAGTCACTTTGTTGCGGAGTGCCCATATGAGAAGAGGGAAGACAATGGTGGCAAGCTCATCCGTAAGGACAAGGCCAAGTCTTTCCCCAACAAGAGCAACTCCACCAAGAAGGCTCCTCACAAAGCTTTGGTGGTCCAAGAAGAGTACAATGAGGATGATGATGATGATGAAGATGGTGAGTCGGTGGCCATGGCCTCCGTTGCCATTGCATCGACTCCTCGGGTGTCCCTCTTCGATTCACCCAATGAAAGCATCATCGCCAAGTGCCTCATGGCTAAAGCCACCAACAAGGTAACCCCCAATATCAAAACTACCATCATCAATCATTCTTGTTTGACGGATTGCATTGATGAACATGAGGGGACTAATGTGGAGGAGAATGAGTTTGAGATCTTTATGGGTAAACTCAAGGGCAAATCCAAGAAGCGCCGTTGCTCTCTTGGAACAACTTAGTGAAGCCAATGTCATGATCGAGGTTCATGAAGAAACCATCTCTAAGATGGAAGGGCATAGTCGTGACTATGCCGATGAGATTTCGGATCTTTCCAATGCTCTTGAGGAAGAGCGTGGTCTTCGTTTGGCTCTTGAGGAGTCATACAACGATGATCATGCTAAATTAAAGAAAGACCTTGATCATGCTCTTGTTGTGGCTCGGGTGCTTAGCTCCGAGAAGGCAAAGCTTGGAGTTGATCTTGCTAGACTCAATGAGGACTTTGACACTCTCGACAAGGCTCACAAAGTCTTGAAGGGTGCTCATGCTAGTCTCAAAGAGTCTCATGAACAACTCCAAGTGAAGCTAACCAAGGAGAAAGCCACCTTTCCTCATATGATATTGATTGATAATGCAAATGCTACTAACCCTTGTTGTGAGCATGTGCATCTTGTTGTGGAGAATGCTAAGTTGAAGGAGCAACTTGAAAAGGGCCTTGTCACATGCATACAAGGTGAGAAGAACCTTAACGACCTTTTGAGTAATCAAAAGGAAGTTGTGGCCAAGGAGGGATTGGGTTCGCGCCCAAGCCCAAGAGCAAGAAGAAGAGTGACAAGACCAAGCAACCTCCTCCTCTCAAGCAAACTTTTGTGAGGGAGGGAGAGGATGCTTCCAAGAAGAATAAGAACCGTGCCAAGGGTGGCAATGCCAAGAAGGACAACGTCATCCCCTTGAACATAGCTGGCGACTTTAACCCCTCATATGTGTTGTGCCGTGCTAGTGATGGGCATGTTTATGCTAAATTTGTTGGTTCTTCTTATGAGTACATTGGATGGTCTATTTGGGTTCCTAAGACCCTCGTTACTAACATAAAAGGACCCATTACCAAATGGGTACCTAAAACCAAGCATTGATCTTTTGTAGGGGTTTGCTTCCGGTGGGGGATCTTGGTTGCTCTATAGTGGAGCAACAAATCATATGACCGAGAGCAAGGACATGGTGGTGGACGTGCAAAGGATCCCATCTATGCCCACCAATGTCGAGTGGGGTGATGCTTCACATTCTAAGGTATTGGGTCTTGGCAAGGTTGTCGTTTCTCATGATCTAACGATCGAGAAAGTCATGCTTGTTGAGTCCCTTGCATACAATTTGCTTTCCGTTTGTCAACTTGCACTCATGGGCTTTGCCACTTTCTTTGACATTGATACCGTGGCCCTCTTGTGGAGCAAGACTCTTAAAGTAGCCTTTGTTGGGCATGTCGAGAACGGTCTCTATGTGATATACTTTTCGGAGCGACCCACTAAGACCGCGACATGCCTAATGGCTAAAGTTGGCGTGGGATGGCTTTGGCATCGGTTTAGCCCACGTCAATATGAGATCTTTGCAAAGTCTTCTCAAGGGGGCCCATGTCCGTGGACTAACAAATGTTAGCTTTGCCAAAGATCGTGCTTGCAGTGCTTGTATCGAAGGAAAGCTTCATGAAATGGTTCACCCTCCCACGACTATCATCTACTCGAAGAGACCCTTGGAGCTCCTGCACATGGACCTCTTTGGACCTCCATCCTTTGATAGTCTTGGGGGTAGAAAGTATTGCTTGGTGATTGTGGATGATTATTCAAGATACACTTGGGTATACTTCTTCAAGAGGAAGAGTGAGACTCAACAAACTGTTATCGACTTTGCAAATGAAGCTCAACGTCAACATAATGCAAAGATCTTGACAATAAGAAGTGACAACGGCACCGAGTTCAAGAACTACACCTTGGATGAGTTTCTTAGTGAAGAGGGGATCAAGCATCAATATTCGAACCATATACCCCTCAACAAAATGGTGTTGCGGAGAGGAAGAACTGGGCGTTGATGGATGCGGCAAGGACCATGATGGCGGAGTTCAAGTCTCCATACAACTTTTGGGCGAAGCCATCAACACCGCATGTCATGCATCCAATCGGCTCTATCTCATAAAGGCTTGAACAAGACTCCCTATGAGATACTCACCGTAACAAGCCCAATCTCAAGTATTTCCGGGTGTTCGGGTGTAAGTGTTTCATTCTCAAGAAAGGTGTTCGTTTGTCTAAATTTGAAGCTAGAGCCTATGAGGGCATATTTGTTGGTTATGCTACAAACTCTCATGCTTACCGTGTCCTCAATAAATCCACAGGACTTATTGAGGAGACATGTAACGTGGAGTTTGATGAGAATAACGGCTCCCAAGTGGAGCAAAGTGGCACTTGTGATGTAGGTGATGAAATTCCTCCTCAAGCCATAAGAAGAATGGGTGTTGGTTTTATCCTCCCCATTGAGGAACCCCTTGTGGCCGAAGGAGAAGGACAATGCTCCACTCAAGTGGAGCCATCACCAACTCAAGGCCCACACGCTTAGAAGAACAAAGTGAAGGCCCTCAACCTCATGAACAAGACCAAGGGCAAGATCGTGCTCTAGACGATGGTGATACACCAAATGATGCCCAAGGTCAAGTTATCTTCCCCGAGCATGCTCAAGATCATGAACATGTTCAAGACGACGCTCAAGATGATCAAGTGACTCCTCCTCGTCTCACCTCCGAGGAAGAATTAGAGCATCGTGCCGCCAAGATTGCATCCAAACTTTCTACCAAAGGCCATCTCATGGAGAATGTGGTTGGAAGCCTAATGAAAGGGGTAAGCACTCATAGACAATTGGCAAACTATTGTGAACATCACGCGTTTGTCTCTTGTGTTGAACCCCAAAAGGTCTATGAGGCGCTCGAAGACTCGGATTGGCTCAATGCCATGCATGAAGAGCTCAACAATTTCAAGTACAACAAGGTGTGGAGATTGGTGCCAAGGCCATCGGGGAACCACAACGTCATTGGAACCAAGTGGATCTTCAAGAACAAGCAAGATGCTCATGGGAACATCATTCGCAACAAGGCAAGATTGGTAGCACAAGGCTACTCCCAAGTCGAGGGTATCGACTACGGTGAAACCTTTGCTCCCTCGTCTTGAATCCATTCGTTTGTTGATTGCTTATGCTGCCCATCACAACTTTAAGTTGCAACAAATGGATGTGAAAAGTGCTTTTCTTAATGGTCCTATTAATGAGTTGGTCTATGTCAAGCAACCCCCCGGGTTCGAGGACCCCTACTTCCCGGATCATGTGTATCAACTCGATAAGGCACTCTATGGCCTTAAACAAGCCCCACGTGCGTGGTATGACCACCTTACCGAGTTGCTACAAGATCGTGGTTTTGAAGTAGGGCAAATCGACCCCACTCTTTTTACTAAGAAGGTTAATGGGGACTGGTTTGTATGCCAACTATATGTTGATGATATTATCTTTGGTTCCCCTAACAAAGCTTTCAATGAGGAATTTGCCGCTCTCATGACCTCCAAGTTCAAGATGTCTTCTATGGGAGAGTTGAAGTTCTTCCTTGGTTTCGATATCAAACAAAGAAGAGAAGGAACCTTCATCAACCAAGCCAAATACACTCAAGACATGCTCAAAAGATTCAAGCTAAGTGATGTCAAGCCGGCTACTACACCAATGCCTACCAAGTGCCAACTTGACATTGATCCCAACGGTAAAGCGGTGGATCAAAAGGTATATCGCTCCATGATTGGCTCCTTGCTTTACCTTTGTGCATCTAGACCGGATATCATGTTGAGTGTGGGAATGTGTGCACGGTTTCAAGCCGCACCGAAGGAAAGCCACTATGTGGCGGTCAAGCGAATCTTCGATATTTGGCTCATACCCCAAACTTTGGCTTATGGTACCCAAGAGGAGCAAATTTCAAGCTTGAAGGTTTCACGGATTCCGATTAGGCGGGGACAAAGTGGATAGGAAGTCCACTTAGGAGGGTGCCAATTTCTTGGTTGCTCCTTGGTAAGTTGGTCTTCCAAGAAGCAAAGTTGTGTGTCTCTCTCGTCCAAGGCGGAGTATGTGGCGGCCGGTAGTTGTTGTGCTCAACTCCTATGGATGAGGCAAACTCTAAAGGAGTACGGTGTCATTTGTGACAAAGTGCCTCTTTGGTGCGATAATGAAAGTGCCATCAAGATTTCTCTCAACCCGGTACAACACTTCAAGACGAAGCACATTGAGATTCAGTATCACTTCATCCGGGATCACATTAGGCGAGGGGAGATCGAGCTCAAGTATGTCAACACTCATGATAACCTTGCGGATATTTTCACGAAGCCCTTGGATGAAGCAAGATTTCATGAGTTAAGGCATGAGCTAAATATCATTGATTTGAGCAATGTGACTTGAAACCATGCACCCCACCACACTCAACTTGTTGTCTAGTTTAGGTGTAGGCATGGACATAGGGGGAGTGTTGTTCTCTCAATGAGCTCTCCCTCCCCCCATCATGCATAAATCGATCACCTCTTTCACTTTAGCCATTTTGATGGTACTTGTGCTTCAAAGACGAGTTTTGGTCATGGGCCCAAGGATAATTCTTCGCGGTGCCATACCATTTGACTCAAACATAGGTGGCTTCGGCCATCGCCCTCTCTTAAGAGAGAGGACTGAGCTCGCTCTGCTTGTGTGCAGTTGCTTTTGTTTTCCCTTCGTTCTTTTCCCTATTCTTAGTGCTTGGTTTCTCTTATTTGTTGTCCTGTTTGTCTTGTTCTCTTCCTTTTGGTCTGGGCTTTGGTGATCGGGCGGTACAACCGGTGTCACGGGCGGTTCTACCGTTGATACCTGGTTGTGCTGCCCAGTTAGGTTGCTTCGGTGCTTGGGCGGTTATACGCCCATTTTCATCAGGGCTGCTCCGTCCGGTTCTACCGGTTGTCTCCGAGCGGTACTTCCGGTGCCCTTCAGGAAACGGAAGTACCGCCCACTACAATCTGTCAGCACCTGACTTGCGGTAAAACCGGTCCTAGGAGCGGTTCTACCGCCGCGCGGCTATGGGCCTATTTATATCCGACGGGGCGAAGGGTTTTTCTTTTTCCCCTTTCGTCCCCATTCTTCTCCTCCCTGCCCTAGCCGCCGGTCACCTCTGCCCCGCCCCGGAGTGCGCCCCGCGCTTCGGACCCGAGGGCTCTCCGTGGATTCTCTCCGTGGATGGTGGTAATGCCCTTGTTCTTCGTTCTTTGTTCTAGGTTTCCATCTTGTTTTAGGGCATTACTTTACCCTCCTAGTTTAGTGTTCGTTCTTTGGTTGGGAGAGATCGTTGTTTTTCTTGTGTGCATGCAAGATCTAGAACTCCGAATATTGCTTGGGTGATTTGCACGTCTTGAATAGATCTAACTTCCTGGTAGTGCCCTTTGTCGGTTCTACCGCCCGGATAAATGGTACAACCGGTGGCGGTTCTACCGGTGGGAGATCGGTACAACCGGAATGTCTTTCCCTACAACCTTTATTACGGTTTCTATGGTGTTGCATTTTTCGTATGCTTTCCTCTCATTCTTGTTGGTTTTCGTGTGTCCCCTTCGTGTTTGTGTTCAGGTGGCTCCAGTTCTCGCCCTGCTCCTCGCAAGACCAAGAAGAGGGTTCGAAGGGCTTCGTGCCCGGCTGATTCTGAAGAGGAAGTTGTGATCCCCACCAAGCCCACTCGCCGTGAAAAGTCTGCCGCTGCCAAGCAACGTGTGGTAATGCCACTCCACCGTTGGAAAGCCAAGGATTGGGAAGCCTTCCGCTCAAAGAATCCTTATGTGGTTCCCGTAGCTCCTCGTTGGACCACTGTTCAGTTTCGGAATGAGATGCAAGTACGAATTGTTCATGAACTCTTTGAGCACAACAAGAACAGATATACCAAGCTGTGGACCATCGATCTTGATCATTGGCGGAACAACCTGGAGTATTTTGGTGAGGCTTTGGCTCTCTGTGAGGAGTTTGATCTTGTCAAGCTCATGTCCGTCTCCTGTGACTTTGATGTTCAACTCATCCATCAGTTCTATGCCACCGTTCACTTTGGAGAAGATGATGCGCGCACCCTCACTTTCATGTGTCGTGATGAGCTTTTTCACGTTCCCTGGAGGACCTTCTACATTGCTATTGGGTATGATGATACCGGTCTGGAAGGAAGGGGTGGCATTCGCCCCCATGATCATCCTGAGCCCATGCCTAAGGAGAAGCTTGCCCCTCTGTACATTCGGGGACGTGGTATTATTGGTCAATCTAAGGATTTGGTGAAGGTCTATGACATCATGCATCGTGTTTTTCGCAATGTGCTTCTGCCCAAAGTCGGGAATCAAGATGAAATCCATGGCTATCTTGTTAACTTGATGGTTTCTATGAAGACCAAGGTGGGATCTGGGTAGACGTATGATGTGTCCAACTGGCCGTGTAACGAGATGTACAACATGGTCATCTACAGGAAGGTCCCCATTTATGCTCCGTTTGTCATGTGCCTTCTGAACTCCTTGTGGGCAGTTCGCCGTCCTGGAGAGCCTCTCACCTCTCCTGACAATCTTACCACTCATGAAGTCAAGCTCCTTAAGAAGAAGAAGCACGTCGAGCCACGTTTCCCTGCTGATGCTCCTGAGGATGTCTATGCCACCGATGATGAGGATTTTGAGTTGGAACCAGGGCCAAGCCCTCGTGGGTGGACAAGCTCGCTGCCAAGGTGAAGAAGACTTTACGCCTTGATCGACATCGAGAAGAGGTTGTATGAGGCACATGTCAATGAGAAGCTTGCTTGGCGTCGCCAAATTGCTATGATGAGGCACCTCGGCATGTCGGTTGAGTGGTTACGAGAAGAGCATCACACCGGAGGAGCGTTGGATATCTTCCCACGATTACACGGGATCGATGATGAAGCCCCTCCTCATCCCTCCACCACCGTTCCTGCTCTTGATGATATCATGGAGGACTCGGATCGGGACGATGATGAAGTTTACGATAATGGTGAAGATTACGACAATGATGAAGATCCGGATGCTACCGAGGAGTCGAGGAGGACGACAGAGCACTGGGCGATAACTTCGCTCTCTTCCTTTTGGTGTCCTGATGCCAAAGGGGGAGAGAGTGTGATAGGACTCGGGAGTTGCATGGGTGGTTGCGTAGTGTGTGTCTCGTGTTGAACTTGTCTGTGGTCTCCAGTTGAACTTTGGTCGTTCTCGTTTGCTTTGTGTGGATTTTGTGCCACTCCTGCTATCTTATCTTTATGCTTGTTGGTCTTTATTGGCAGTATTGCTCTTGTTTCATTGTGTTGGCTACCTTCTTGTTATATGCTCTATATGGTCAGTCTATAAAATCTAGGGGGAGTCTCGACCTGGGGCTCACATCTAGGGGGAGCTCCGTCTAGATTCTATAGACTTCTATCTTATATCGTGTTGTTGTCATCATCCACCAAAAAGGGGGAGATTGAAAGGGCATTTCCCTACCTTATGTTTTGGATGATGATGACAACCCTTTGTTGGTCTAATCCTGTGTTAAATGTTTCAGTTCTCAATGATTAGGCTTTAAATGGGTTGGTGGTTCTCTCTCGAAGGAATCGTTTGAAGGCGGAATCCTCTACGCTTTTTATCTCTTTGGTCGTAGGGATCCCGTACTATCAAGAGGGAATCCACTTTGGGGAGAATAGGGATTCCATTCACGTACACCTCCTTCACCCCTCTTTTGTCGAGAGTGCCTCCATTTTAATCTAATCCTTGCTGTGTTTTCCCAGCGGTTGTACCGCTTCGTCCGAGCGGTTGTACCACTGGCTCTTGACGCTTCTACGCCTTTGTCGGCGGTGGTACCGCTGCCTCCGGCGGTGGTACCACCACCTGTCTCTACAAAGACCTGCAGATTGTTCGGCCATGCACCGCCCATGTACCGTCGGGATTATGTTTTGATGCGGTGGCTGGGCGGTGGTGGCCAGTTGGTCCGGTTGTTCCTTTTAACCGGTACAACCGGAGGTTCGAGCAGTTCTTCCGCTCATACCTTAACCGCTCAAGCGCTCAAGGCCAGGCGGTTGTTCGACCATGCACCGCCCATGTACGGTCGGGATTACATTTTGATGCGGTGGCTGGCGGTGGTGGCCTGGTTGGTCCGGTTATTTGCTAATGACCGGTACTACCGCCGATGGTCGGTTGTACCGCTGGTAGGGTTCTGCAGCTACATCGTGAGTCCGGTTGTGCAGGACAAGGAATGATTGTACCGCGATCTTGAAAATGCACGATAACGGTTGGATTTATGTGGGCTGCTATATAAGGTGGTTCCTCCACCTACCACGCCCACCTCTTACCTCTCTCACTCCTCCATTGATGCTCTCAAGCTCTCTTGCCCGATCTCTCTCTCTAGCCACTCAAACTTGTTGATTTGCTAGGGTTTGAAGGAGGAGACCTAGATCTACACTTCCACCAAAGGATATTTAGTTCCCCCATACTTTCTAGTGTGGATTTTGTTACTCTTGGGTGCTTGAGCACCCTAGACGGTTGAGGTCACCTTGAGGCCATATTCCATTGTGGTGAAGCTTCGTGGTTTCGTTGGGAGCCTCCAATTGTTGTGGAGATTGCCCCAACCTTGTTTGTAAAGGTCCAGTTGCCGCCTTCAAGGGCACCAATAGTGGATTCACGGCATTTCGCATTGTGTGAGGGCGTGAGGAGAATACGGTGGCCCTAGTGGCTTCTTGGGGAGCATTGTGCCTCCACACCGCTCTAACGGAGACGTACTTCCCCTTAAAAGGAAGGAACTTCGGTAACACATCCTCGTCTCCACCGGCTCCACTCTTGGTTAATTCGTGCCTTTACTTTTGCAAGCCTACTTGTGTTACATACATTGCATGCTTATGTGCTAGTTGTTATTGCATCATATAGGTTGTTCACTTAGTTGCACATCTAGACAACCTATTTTGTTGCAAAGTTTAATTTGGTAAAGAAAAGCTTAAAAAATGTTAGTTGCCTATTCACCCCCCCCCCCCCTCTCTAGTCAACCATATCGATCCTTTCACCATCGTCGTCCGACTCCGATGCATAGCACTAGGAATACAGTATGGAATGGTCCATGGTCTCTTGCACATAATATTTGTCCAAATCATCAACATTATTGTCATGGAGATCAACATCATTCTCATCATCCTGATACTCATCATTCTCTCTTTCAATGCTTCATCTTGGTTCTTTGAAATCATGCTCAATGTTGGTCTCAATTGTTGGGTCAAAAGCGGTTCACTCATTTCATCTTGGTTCATGGGTGGCGGACTCCTAGCAACAAATGGGGAGGCAAGCCGGTTCAAGTCCAAGTGTAAACTAGCATCAACCTTTTTGTGGAAAATAACTCAAGACCTTGTCTAGAGATTCAACCACCATCTCCTTGCATGTAACCCAAGGTTGCTCGGAGTTTATACTCATTATCTTCCAACGTATGTGCATTTCAAAGCCCACATTATGCCTTCCCTCCAACTCAACAATGTCACTTGGGTCCATCCAATTCAAATCTTGTCTCACTTGTTCCAAGACCTCGGCATAGTTAGGACTAATCTCGAACACCATGTCAAGCTCATCCGGGTCCGTCTTGATATTGCCTTTCAAAAAGGTGCCCTTGTGCACATGATAAACATAAACACATGTTCTCCCCATCCCTAAAATAATTAAAACAACACAAAGAAAAATATATTCCATAATTACTCATGCGAATATTAACACAAAATCTTAGTCACATAACCAAACCCTAGCCCTAACGTAGAAATTGAACAATAACCCTAACCCCGACATAACAAGGGCCATAACCCTAACATACTAAGAACCCTAACCCTAAAAAAATGTCAATGCAAATGCTAAAAAGCCAACAATCATCTCATATTTCCATACACATTTGAAAATCCATGAAGAACTAGTGTTTGTCTAAACTTGCAAGACTTGAGCAAATGTGAGGATTTTTGGGGATGAAAAGGACGGGATCGGAGGCGATTACCTTGATGGAGGGGCTGGGGTCGAAATCCACGGAGAAAACCTTCAGTTTTGCAGGATTTGAGGAGGGATTTGAGAGGGGGAGAGAGAGGAAACTGTGGCCGCTCTCTCCGTTCATCTTTTCTTATGGGGGGAGGGGGGTGGTGCGGGCTGGCTAGGAAGGGCCGCCTCGTGCCGCGTACTAAGGCAGAGTATAGCGCCTAAGCCAACGGTCCTATGATGTGTACGATAATGCCTAAGTGAGGGGGCTACTTAACCAAGGGTGGGCCGGGTCCGGCCTGGCCCTAGAGTGCCACATTGGCAAGCCATGTAGCGCCTGTCAGACGGGCACTGCCCAAAAGGGTTAGCTGGGTGAAATAGTTTCATGGAGAGTTTACTTTTTGAATTTGTTTCGTCTCTGGGTTATTTTTGTTCATTTTGCCTGCGGCCTTCGACACTTGGCCGTTTATGTGCCTCCTATATATGTATGGTTTGGTTTGCGTTTTTTTTCTAGAAAAAAGGCTACCGCCCGGCTACAGTTTACGCTGTTTTCACTGCACTGCATCATTTTCGTCAAAAACGTACTCCCTTCGTTCGAAAATAGATGATTCAACTTTGTATTTGAGTCATCTATTTTGAAACGGGGGGAGTACGTCATTGGTGTTCCAGTCATCTACTCGAAGTAAAATACCCTCAGGTATCAATCTACCAAACGGACGGCTCCAGAAGTTGACTACGCGACATCAGATTACCGGTACAAGTCACTTAATCTTGCTCGCGTGGCAAGATGTGATTGAGCCGAAGGCCAATAACGCTCCGGTTGAATAAAACATAAACATCGCTTAGCCGCCTCCCTCTGTAGTGGAATCGCGTCAGCCAGTACGCACACCACCGAGAGTGGAAGAACATTCTACGTCTCCACTCTCCCCGGCCGGCACTGGAAAGATCCCGGATTCCTCGTTGATTAAGAGAGGTAAGAGCGATGTACGTAGGGGCGGAAAATAGTATCGGCGTCACGAGTTTGACTACCTGATCGACCGTGTCACCGCCACACCAACCGCGCCCTCGCACGTTGCCTTCACTGCTGATGCAGATCGCGCCGGCGCCGGCTAATGCCTCGGGATGGCCCTGTTTCCCGTCCAACGTCACTGCATAGCGCTGCCGCTCCAGCGACAGCCCTGCCGGCCGTGCCCGTATATAAAAGGGCGGCCTCGCTCTGTGCCCAGCGCACTTGGATAGAGGAGGCCCGTCGATCGTTGTGGAGAGATGGGGTCGTTGGGGAAGGAGGCGGCAGCTGATCGGGTGGTGCTGGCGGTGAACGGCGCGAGGCACGAGGCGGCCGGCGTCGACCCGTCCATGACGCTGCTCGAGTTCCTGCGCACGCGGACGCCCGTCAGGGGCCCCAAGCTCGGCTGCGGCGAAGGTGAGCACCGCCTCCGACGAATCGATCGGTACATCTCCAGCTCCAGTGGCTAGCTAGCTTGTTCGATTCTTTCACTTTGAGTAGTTCGTTCCGGTCAGAGAGAAGCTTTAGCTGCATAAGCCGGATCAAGGAGGCGGCACGATCGAACTAGAGTAGCGCTATCACACCGTTCACTCATCAAACATCACAAATATGCATGTACTGCTACCTTCGTACCAAAAATATAAGACGTTTTTCAGGCCGACAAAGCGACGAAGACTGCAAGCAAGCACACGCGGTGTGAGTATGCTGGAGAAAGCCCTCACCTCTGTACCAAAATATAAGAGGCTGGAGAAATCTCCTTGCCTTGTCCAGCCTCTGTGTGAGCATGCAACGATCTGATAACAGAAATGGCAAGCAACGCAGACGCGGAGATCGAAAGGCACATGCTACCTGTTATGTTCTTGCATGCTACCATGAGAAAAGAAATTCTCCCGAGGTCCGGTGCATGGGTCAATCTCTCCCCTCCTTTCCCTCTTACACCACACATATAACATTTCACCCACACATGCCTTCCCATTTGATTTCAATGTTCGAATCTAATTTATCCATTGATTGAAAGTCTAATTTATGATCGTTTGCATCTGTGTGTTCTTTGCAATGAATACTTTGAAACAAGATCACTCTTGAAAACATTTTTGACAAGTTTTAAAAATTGAAATCTGAAACATGATGAAACTCTATGAAACATTTTGCATGACACGTGCGTGGAGTTTTCACCAAGTTTCTCAAGTTCTAAAGAACATTATGATACACCAAGTCTCCTATTCATCATTTTAACACACAATTTAATGACATGATACGCTATGGTACAAGGCAAAATAGAATATAAAAACCTAAACGCTATGGAACAATATTATCAAGTTTTATTAGGTCTATTTTGTGTTGCATCGTGTATCACTAAGTTTCATAAAGTTTTATCGTGTTTTCAAATTCAAATTTCAAATAAAATTGATAGAATCTTTTAATCATATAAAAACATGGGTGGGTGGTTTAATATTACATTATACAATAGTGGTACATTAGTTTTGATCATTTCCAGCACAAAACGTGGCGCAACAATCAACAGTTGCACCATGCACGGGACCTCCTGTTCACGATAGTTAATCAAGTTATGTTGCTTTGCCAGCCGCCGGCGACTCGATCTCATGCACACAGCGCAACCTGTCTTGACACACAGGGTATCGGTATTGGCTTTCTAGTGTCTCTTAGGGCGGTCTCTTTCTCAATAAAATGTTGATTTTATTAACTTAAAATGAAGCATTAAGGAATACAAACACAATAAGCACAAACCAAGCTTCTACATAGTTAGGATGCACATATCCAACATCACACACACAATTACACCAGCAATTAGCAAAGTCATATAAGGCTGAACCTATGCCATACTAGAGTAAAAAAACTGATGAGTAAGTTTACCATTTTCATAAACACAACCTTTGAACAGTTTTTAATTAAAGAGAACAAGATCTGCATAGCCTTGAGATGGGGGGCACCCAAGAATAACCCTCCAGCCCCTTCTCATGCGGGTGAAGTCGACAGATTAAAAGGAAAATGTTGATATAACGTATCGACGGTTATTGATAATGTTGCTGGACCGCACACGCGCCAGCCAGATGGCCCGGACCAACTAACTCCAATTTTATTATTTTCGATCGCCGATCAAGCGGTCTTTATGGCTTGTAGAGCCTACTTTTATTTTTCTATTTTTTTAATTTATTTAATTTGTGTATACAAATGTTTACATTAGAACTTTTAAAAAGCGTTCCATTTTTTAATGTTTACTTATTCAAAAGATGTTTACTGCACATTTAAGAAAACGTTTGATGAGTATTTTGAATATTAATATTTTTGAAAAATGTTGAACATGTATTTAAAAAGAGATGAATGCACCATTGGTGCTTTGAACTTACCACATATGATCACTTTGGGCCCTACAGTTGTGGCATGCAGAAAAGTGGTGCAAGAATTTGGCTTTCGGGTGCAATATCATGCATTTGTCATCTATAGACATTAACTACGTTGACGTGGCGTCATATTTTTTATTCTGCGGACATGGCATCGAGTGGGTCCCACCTGCCAGCCAACAGTTAAAATTAATAGCAGTTCACACATGGGTCCCACATGTCAGTGAAATGGTAAAAGTTGTATTGAAATGAAAGATGGTCCGCTCAGGTATTCGAGCCACCAACCTACCGCTACCCCGGCGTGTGTCGCTAGCAACACCAACCGTTGAGATTTGTTGTCCTAAATGGATGCACATGCTTTATATCCTTTCGGGTAAACAACATAAATTAAGAACTTTAATCTGTATATGAAATTAAATTTAGAAAATCATGTATTAGAAAATTTGTGTGTTAGAAATTTGTAAATTATAATCACAATAAATTTAGAAAAGTTGTGTGTTAGAATAATATACATACGAAGAAATTAAATTTCAAAAATGTTCATGTTACTTAGAAAATCATGTATTAGTAGAAATATATTCATACAATTTAAAAATACATAATAATTATAAATATTTTTGTATAATAAATATTATTCATATGAGGATATGCGGTCTAGGGGCACACTAGGCTTGTATTTATTTTTCCATACATTTTATAATCTTTTATAATATATATATATTCAAACATGTGAACACTTTTTAGAGGAAAGTAATTTTTTTATTAAATCATGATCACTTTTATATACTACATGAACATTTTATTAAAATCATGAATTTTTTTAAAACTTATACATGCTATTAGGTAAGTACATAAGAACTTTTAAAAATAATTTTATATTTTTATTAAATATTAGAACACATTTCTAAATAATAAAAACATATTTATAATTCATAATTTATTTGTATGGGTATCAATAAGTGAATACTTTCTGAAATTACATGAACATTTTATTAATGTAATTCATTTACTTATAACACATGATGATGATTTACATATTTACAAAATTTCTAAAAAAAGAAAAACCTAACAGGTGAAAAATGAGCCACACCAGCCCATTTAATCCCGATAAGCACATTTTGTTATTGACATAAATAATAATTATCCTTCTCATCCTTCACAGATAGGAAATGTCATTCGTTGGAGTGGCAGACACGGCCACATCATAGCTTGATGTCACCGTTCGAACCTGAGTTAAGATTCTTAATTTATGTTGTTCATCTGAAAGGATATAAAGAAAATGTGTCCATTAAGGGCAACTTCAACATGGTACGCACCAAACAAGACCATCAAATGGACATCGACGATCAAACCGGACGGACCGGCCTCGTATTCATTGCAGCCCGGCATGAACGATGCGGAGCTGTCGATGTTAGCAGTGTTCCCATCCGCCACCGTCGAATAGAAGGTCACGATCCGCCTCGTTGATGTGGAGTTGCACCGGTCACGGCGGATGGTGCAGGCACTGTGCACAAAATCCTAGCGGGGCGTGATCGACGAGGTTTGGAGGTGGTACGGGTTTGTGTCATGGGCTCATGGCCGACGTTCTTTAAATAGCGGACACTCGAGAAGGCAGAGCGATGGCTTGAATAAGCCCGGAGTTGGCTTCTCGTTGGTCGTGCCAACGTGAATGTCGGGCAGGTGGACATACAATCAGCTCGCTTGGTTGTGGTAAGGAGTCGTCCCGTTGCCCAGTCTGGTCATATCCTCTTTGAATCGACATTAACGGGGCGAGAGCGGCGGGCTAGAGGTCCACGAAAGACAAATACATTACTTTTCGGTATGCCACAACTCAAAATGGTAATACGAGATAAGTTCAAGCTCCAAGGATGCATTTACCTCTGTAAAAAAATGTTCAATGTCTATTCAAAATATCCCCATGTGTTAAAAAAAGGTTCATGTATAACAAAAGAATATTGTTTTTATACCCTAAAAGAAAACATTTATGGAAAAAAAATGCTCCATCCTTCCCGGCTACGGGGACGTCCTGCTCACCTCCACGGTTCCACCATGCCTCGCGCCGCCCCCCGACGCCGCACTAGCGGCCCCCGAATTCCAGACCAAATCCTGCTGCACCGACGAGTTTCCGGGGGTCCTGTGCTCCTCGAAGCCGGCTCTTCCCTGCTCCCACCACGTGCCCGCGGGTGGCACTCATCTCGGCCGCCGAGCGCCGAGTGGAGCTCACGCGCGCCGCGCTGGCGGACATCAAGTGCCAGGCAGCCGCCGCTCGCCTCGCCGGCGAGGAGGTACGCCGCCTCGGAAGACACCGGGACGAGGTACGCGATGTCATACTCCTCGGACACAGCTTGATGCTGCTGCACGTAACCCGTTCGACGTTTTGCCCCGCTCCGCTGTCTGTACTGTGCGTACGCCCATCTGGGACTGCGGCCTGAGGTCGAGCCGGAGGGCGCGTGGGCAGCCCCCAGGCGCGCGCAGCCGGTGTACTGTAGGCGCCTGCAGTTGTGGTTGGCTGATGACTTCTAATTAGTGTATGTGGTAAAAGTAAAACGGTAGGGTGATTGAGTGCATGGTCAATTCTATCAGTCACTTATCACGTGCTACTAGCATCTATGTCCATCCTATCCGCTGTACAACTTTGCTTCGTGTTCGTGATGCATGTTGAGCCTAAGTTCAACATGGGGATTGCTTATGAATTAGCTAGCCCCACTGTGGATAAACCCTTGATGCAAATTGGATGTGATGCTTGGTTGATTGGAATTTCAGTATATTGGATAGATAGTGTAATGCTGCTACTAAATGCTTCTGAAATCGATGTTTATGAATGACTGAGTGCTTCAGCTGTGAGTTAATTCATCAGATTCCATACATGGATGTTAAGTGCTTCAGTGCATTTCTTGACGTTTTGTGTTTTCGAGTGGTTGAAATTAGAAGATAAAATAAAGTGAAGCCATACACCGATACACGGATGGATATTCTTTCATGATAAAATTTACCTATGCACTTGAACTTTAATTTCTGTGTTTGAAATTGTGAATATGAATATGCTTGAATTATATGCATTAGGAATAGTTATATTTGAATTTTTGTGATGTCAAACATAAAGTAAAACATGAAATATTTGTGCAAATAGGACAAAGGCAAATTGGGCTGAGAAATAGGGGTTGTTGCTCGAGTTGTAGCCATTAGTTTGGGGATCAGGAAATAGGGGGAGATCCCATTTAAGATTTAGGGGCTACTGCTGAACATGGTCTCTACATGCATCCCAAATTATTGGACTTTTCACTCTCTGATTTGTAATTGCTATTTTTTCTGTTTGGTGGTCAGGTCCCATATGCAACTAACAAAACTTTGCCGCATGTTTCAATGTGCAATCACTAGCAAACTTCAGTCCATATTAAAATATGCTTGGCTAACTAAATGTGCAATTTGTTAATTTTAGTAAAACAACGTTCATTTTGAGTAGACTTGCACAATTGATTACATTTTCACACAACCGGTGTTTTGATAGATCTTAGAATCACTTCACTCACGAATGTTCGTATCTTAGTTTATATATTTACACATAACAGTGCGCTTAACGTGATTTTCTGAGATCTACAGATTTATCTTCAGTCTCGGCTGATTCATAGCCAGTGCACGTGTTAGATCAAGCCGTCAGTGTTTCTTATTTACAATGTCACATTCCTGCGTGCAGGTGGATGTGGTGCATGTGTGGTACTTATCTCCAAGTATGACCTGGCCACTGACAAGGTGACTGAGTTCTCAGCGAGCTCCTGCCTGACGCTCGTCGGCAGCCTCAACCACTGCTCGGTGATTACCAGCGAGGGCATCGGCAACACCCGCGATGGCTTCCACCCAGTACAGCAGCGCCTCTCCGGCTTCCACGCCTCGCAGTGCGGCTTCTGCACTCCCGGCATGTGCATGTCTATCTTCTCCGCCCTCGTCAAGGCCGACAAGACCGGGGACCCTGCCCCACCGCTGGGATTCTCCAAGCTCACCTGCTCCGAGGCTGAGCACGCCGTCTCCGGCAACCTGTGTCGTTGCACCGGCTACCGGCCCATCATCGATGCCTGCAAGAGCTTCGCTGCTGACGTCGACCTCGAGGACCTTGGCCTCAATTCCTTCTGGAAGAAAGGTATCGACAGTGCCGACGTAGGCAAGCTACCGGGGTACTCCAGCGGCGCCGTCTGTACCTTCCCTGAGTTCCTCAAGGCCGAGATCAAGGGTCAAACAAACGATGTTCCAGCCACTACATACAATGGCTGGTACCGTCCCAAGAGCATCCAGGAGCTCCGCAACCTCTTCGACTCCAACTGGTTCGACGAAAACTCAGTTAAGATCGTGGCATCAAACACCGGCGCCGGAGTGTACAAGGATCAAGACCTTTATGAAAAGTACATCGACATCAAAGGGATACCGGAGCTTTCGGTCATCAACAGGAGCAACAAAGGGGTGGAGATCGGGGCAGCCGTGTCCATCTGCAAAGCCATTGAGGTCTTCTCCGATGGCACTCCCGTATTCAGAAAGATCGCCGGTCACCTGAGCAAGGTGGCCTCGCCGTTCGTCCGGAACACGGCGACGATCGGAGGGAACGTGATCATGGCTCAGAGGCTGCCTTTCGCTTCAGACATCGTCACTGTCCTTCTTGCCGTGGGTTCGACAGTGACAATCCAGACGGCTTCCAAGATGCTGTGCCTGACACTGGAGGAGTTCTTGGAGCAACCTCCCTGTGACGCCAAGACCATATTGGTCACCATATTTGTCCCAGATTGGGGTTCAGACAGTGTCATCTTCGAGACCTCTCGTGCAGCTCCGAGACCGTTCGGCAATGCTGTGTCCTATGTGAATTCTGCATTCCTGGCAAGGACTTCAGGGGATGCAGCATCAGGGGAGCTCCTCATTGAGGATATCTGCCTCGCATTCGGAGCTTACGGCGTTGATCACGCCACCCGGGCTCGGAAGGTTGAAGAATTCCTGAAGGGCAAACCAGCGAGTGCACCTGTGATACTTGAAGCGGTTCAGTTGCTGAAAGATGTTATCTCGCCGTCAGAAGGCACCACACACCCTGAGTACAGAGTCAGCTTGGCGGTCAGTTTCTTGTTCAGTTTCCTTTCTTCACTTAGTAACAACCTGAATGAACCTGCAAAGTCTATTGCTCCCAATGGCTCATGTGCTGAGTCATCGCCTGAGAAGCATGATGAGGTTGCCAGCGATGGCTTGCCAATTCGCTCAAGGCAAGAACTGGTTTTCAATGATGAATACGAACCTGTCGGCAAGCCAATCACGAAAGCTGGGGCGGAGCTGCAAGCTTCTGGTATACTCCTAAACTCTTATTCCAGTATTTAGTGCAAGTGTTTCAATCAATTAATTTTCACTGTAGCTGTGTATGTACTAGACCTGGCACTTGAATTTCTAGCTTTCCATAGCTTGAGCTTCTTACAAAGTTTACGGTAATATAACTTATATTTTCTTCTGCATAGTTGAAATTAAGATTTTTTCTTTTTTTGAAGACTCAGATCATTTGGTAGTTATTTTTGTACATTGGTCCATCAGTGCAGGACCATCTGATATGCTTCATCCCTGCATTTCTATTCTGAAACATGCACTTGACAATATTCTTGGTGTTGTTCAGGGGAGGCTGTGTATGTTGATGACATCCCAGCTCCCAAGGATTGCCTCTATGGAGCATTTATCTACAGCACACACCCTCATGCCCATATAAAAGGTGTCAACTTCGAATCATCTTTGGCTTCCAAAAAGGTCATCACGGTTATCTCCGCAAAGGACATTCCAGCTGGTGGAAGAAATGTTGGATCCAGCTTCCCGATGCTAGGAGACGAAGCGCTTTTCGGTGATCCGGTGTCTGAATTTGCTGGTCAGAATATTGGCATTGTGGTACCTACTTCTGAAACACTTGCACTCAATTTCAGGAAAATGCATAACCAGCAGCAGTATATTTTTACCCCGAATTCTAAGAGGTCATTTGAACTTATCGCATCATCATGTTTCTTTGCCATCACTCAGATCGCTGAAACACAGAAGTACGCCTATATGGCGGCGAAGCAAGCCATCATTGAGTATAGCACCGAGAATCTTGAGCCGCCAATTCTGACAATAGAGGACGCCATCCAACATAATAGCTACTTCCCTGTTCTCCCATTTTTGGCTCCTCAGCCAGTTGGGGACTTTGACCAAGGGATGTCTGAAGCGGATCACAAGATACTATCAGGAGAGGTACACACTTGATATTTAGGAGGCTGCATTCTTAGTTTCAGGCAAGGCCGAAATATTGACACCTAGTATCTTTTGTTTATTTCCGACAGATAGAACTTGAATCACAGTACTACTTCTACATGGAGACGCAGACCGCATTGGCCATCCCTGACGAAGATAACTGCATCACTGTCTACTCCTCGGCGCAGCTACCCGAGATCACGCAGAATGTCGTTGCGGACTGTCTCGGCATTCCGTACCACAATGTTCGCATAATCACCAGAAGAGTTGGAGGCGGCTTTGGTGGAAAGGCGATGAAAGGTTCCTATGTAAGTGCCCCATTATATAACAACATGCGCATAAATTTATGAATGTGATGAAATTGTTGTGTGTTCTTCAGGTCGCATGTGCGTGTGCACTTGCAGCGTTCAAGCTGCGGCGCCCTGTCAGGATGTACCTCGACCGCAAGACCGACATGATCATGGCAGGTGGGCGGCACCCGATGAAGGTGAAGTACTCGGTTGGGTTCAAGTCGGACGGCACACTCACAGCACTATACGTCGACCTCAGGATGAACGCCGGGATATCACCAGACTTGAGCCCGTTGATGCCGGGTTGCACCATCGGTGCTTTGAAGAAGTACAACTGGGGTGCCCTTGCCTTCGACATCAAGCTGTGCAAGACCAACGTCTCGTCAAAGTCCGCAATGCGGGCGCCTGGCGACGTGCAAGGCTCCTTTATCGCTGAGGTCATCATCGAGCACGTCGCATCCGTGCTTGTGGCCAACCCCAACGCCATCCGTAGGAAGAACCTCCACAGCGTTGAGAGCCTCACGAAATTCTACGGTGATGCCGCGGGGGACGCCCCCACGTACAGCCTCGTCGACATCTTTGACAAGCTGGCCTCGTCGTCGGAGTACCGGAGCAGGGCGGAGGCAGTTGAATGGTTCAACGGCGGGAGCAGGTGGAGGAAGCGCGGCATCTCGTGTGTGCCCATCACCTACGAGGTGTCCCTTCGGCCGACGCCGGGGAAGGTGTCCATCCTGAACGACGGCTCGATCGCTGTGGAGGTCGGCGGCGTGGAGCTCGGGCAGGGGTTGTATACCAAGGTGAAGCAGATGACGGCGTTCGGGCTGGGGGAGCTCTGCCCTGACGCCGATGGGCTGCTCGGCAAGGTGCGCGTGATCCAGGTCGACTCACTGAGCATGATCCAGAGCGGGTTCACTGGCGGGAGCACCACCTCCGAGACCAGCTGTGAGGCGGTCCGGCAGTCGTGCGCCGTGCTCGTCGAGCGCCTCAAGCCCATCAAAGAGGGTCTCGAGGCCAAGTCCGGTGCAGCGGCGCCATGGAGCTCCTTGATCGCCCAGGCGAAAATGGCGAGCGTGAACCTGTCGGCACATGCCTTCTGGACGCCCGACCCAGCCTTTGTAAAATACCTCAACTACGGAGCCGCCGTCAGCGAGGTGGAAATCGACGTTCTGACTGGAGCGACGACGATCCTGAGGAGCGATCTGGTGTACGACTGCGGGCAGAGCCTGAACCCGGCGGTGGACCTCGGCCAGGTGAGCTCGCCGCCAATCGACGCAGTCAGCTGATTGCTGGAAGATTGCTGTAATCTGAAATTATTTTTGGTTGATGGATCAGGTGGAGGGCGCATTCGTGCAAGGGGTTGGGTTCTTCACAAACGAGGAGTACACGACGAACGCCGACGGGTTGGTGGTGAACGACGGCACCTGGACGTACAAGATCCCCACGGTGGACACCATCCCGAAGCAGTTCAACGTGGAGCTCATCAGCAGCGCGCGCGACAAGAAGCGGGTACTCTCCTCCAAGGCGTCCGGCGAGCCA
Source organism: Aegilops bicornis (assembly GCA_021605145.1). Lineage (NCBI taxonomy): Eukaryota > Viridiplantae > Streptophyta > Magnoliopsida > Poales > Poaceae > Aegilops > Aegilops bicornis. The sequence continues at coordinate 699,776,275 of CM038673.1, read as the reverse complement.
CCGCTGCTGCTGGCGGCATCGGTGCACTGTGCCATGCGGGAGGCCATCAGAGCGGCTAGGAGGGAATTCTCGGTCAACTCGCCACTGACATTTCAGATGGATGTGCCGGCGACCATGGCCGACGTCAAGGAGCTCTGTGGCCTCGACGTCGTCGAGAGGCACCTCCAGCGCCTCTCCTCCCCCGCCGCCAAGGCCTGATGATACCTGCATGTAAGTTGTGTAGAAACGTGACGCGAGCATGGTTTGGGATGCTGAACAATGATCGGTCTGCTTAGGTGCTGCTGTGTATATAAGGGCATCTCCACTAGGCTCCCCAACAGGCCCCCCAAGAGCACCTTTTTAGCGCCGGCTGTAAAAAATCTTCCCAGTCAGGCACCCAAGAGCTCATTTTTAGCCGGATTTGGTGAATGTTACGGCCGGCGCGCCCACCCCACACCCAGCTCCCGGGGGAGCAGTTGGGGACACCGGCGTTTGCCTTTTGCATGCGCAGGCCCACCTGCCAGCGTCTCTCCCGTCCCTTTTCCTCCCTGGCCCACCCACGTGCTCCCCTCCACACACCCATCCCCTTTCTCTCGGTTGCAACTCCTCTCTTCTCCTTCTCCTTCTCTCGCCTCGCCGCGCACAGGGACGGCAGGATGAAGGAGCTCCGGGCCGGCTCTGCGCCTCCGCATCTCCGCATCCCCTGGCTCCGCTTCGCGGCAGCCATTCCAGCCTTCGGGCCTGCTGCGTCGCCGCCGCGCCTTGCATTGCAGCGCCCGCCCGCCCGACCATCTGCGGCGCGCGGCCTCCCTTGCCAGGGGGCGGCGCGAGCCTCTCGGAGGGCGATGCAGACGGACCAGCCTTGATCGCCAGGGGCGTCCGCGTGCTTGAGGCGCGGCGAAGTGGGCGGGCAGACGGGGAAGCGGCGGCCTTGAGGCCAGCGGAGCAGGCCTTGGCACAGGAGCGAGTCTGCGGCAGCAGACTCGGCAATGGCGGCGGGAGCGAGGATGGCGGCGAACTCCAGGAGGCTGCACTCGCCGGGCAGCGACGGGGACTGCGCAGCCTCCACGTCGAAGAACACCATCTCCCTCTTCTTGGTGGTCGCCATTGGTTCCGGCAAGCAACTCGGTGGTGGTTTCTTGGCGATGGAGCTCTGTTTGTTTCTTGCTTGAAGGAATGAAAGAATGGAGCCTGTCGATGGAGCTATGGGGGCGCAACGAGTGGAAAAAATTCCACCCCCAGACCGAAGTTTTCGCCGGCAGCCCCCCAGGAGGCGAAAAAAATGCCTCCTGGGGAGGCCAACGGCTGGAGATCCCCTAAGAGTGGAGATAATACAGCTATCGACTGGACCAAATCGGACCTATTCCGTTCATTATCAAAAGTTAGCTCGAGTTGCTATGAGAGTTACCTATTTTGGAGCTGATTTGAATAGTTTCTGAAAGGTTTTCTGAAAACTAGTTCAAAAGGCTGCCATGACAAAGGTATTGGGGATTTCTCCCCGCTGCGGCCGTGGAAGAGGTTTTGGCTATTTGCTACCGCGGCGGAGAAATACCCTATCTTCAGCATTTTTTCTTGAGCATTAAAACTTTATTCATCAAATAAGAGCAAGATCATTTACATAAGAATGCAGAATAAAGTCCGGGACAACGTCCCAAGTTTCAGACTTGCTAAGACTAAAGCTATGCTTTGCTAAGCCATCCGCTACCATATTCACTTCTCTGCTACAATGAGTAAAACTGATGCTTTTAAATTCCATGGCCATAAGAGAGCATTCTACTACTATTGGAACATCAATTTCCATGTATGCGTTTGGGTCAGATATAGCCTCCAAAGCAGTCGTACAGTCAGACTCCAAAATAAGCTTAGTGCATCCGAGATTCACTGCAAGGATCAGACCACACCTGATAGCTAACAATTCCGCAGAGCTTGCACTAGACACATGCGGTATTGCACAAGTAGTTGCAGCCAAGAAATTGCCTCGATCATCACGAGCAATAGCGCCGCAGGCTCCTGAAAAATTGTCCGCATGGAATGACGCATCGACATTAACTTTTACCGCTCCCTCCACTGGCTTCTTCCACTGATGACTGATCATACGTACCGGCTGATTTGGTGTGTAGGCTCGTACGAAGTTGGTGGCTAAAACTCGAATAGATATTGATGTTTGTTCCGGTGTTTGGACTGACTCCCCATTAGTTACTTGGCGCCTCTGCCATCAGATAAACCACATCGCAACCAAGATGAGTTCAGCCATTGGCAGCTCATGAATCATGATACGCATGCGGAGGTTAACTGCTGGAGACTATGAGGACATGTTGGGCAAGTGAGTCGGGGGCGTTGACGTGGCAATGTTGAACTGGCTCGGTGATCACGGGGTACACGTTTGCACCGGAGCTAGGCGCCCGGGCCCCAACGGTTGGAGGTTGTTATTATCGACGTAGAAGAAGAAGGAGGAGGTTTAAGTCGTTTTCACCGCTCTGCATTTATTTAATTTCATGAAAAACGTGGTTGATTAGTTTTTCCAACCGCGGTAGGCAAATTTTCGTGTTTTGACCCCCTTTCTAAAAGTTATTGGAGATCTAACCCCGGTTTGTAAAAAATTCAGGATCTGACCCTTTTTCCTACCGTCATCGACTTTGGCGGTAGGGTAGCATAACCTACCGTCATGGGCCATGGCGGTAGGACTTAACTGTACCGTCACGCTTACTTAACGTGAAAAATACCCTACCGTCAGGGTCTTTGGCAGTAGGCTATGCAACCCTACCGCCAGGATCTTTGGCGGTAGGCTATGCAACCCTACCGCTAAAGACCATGGCGGTAGGCAGTGCAACATGATGCATGGAGTGTAGGCCATTTGATTTTTAACTGATGGTCAGTGGTAGTATCCCATGCAGTGCTCTCTTAGGCCTTGTTTGGATACGCTGTTTTATCAGAGCTGATTTCCCGTAATCCGATCTAACCGTGTAACAAACTAAAACCACGTTTGGGTGGCCCAATAGAAACGTGGATAAGCAGAATTCGGTTTCCACAAAGCCAGAAAAGTGCGTCTAGTGAAAAACGACTAATACTCGTTTTTATAGAAACCTGGTTACATAAAACAGACTTTTTCGCCCCTCCACGTCTTCCTCAACAAACTTGTTGGCGCCAACTGTGCCTTCCCGCGCAACTAGCGCGCGCCCTTTTTTCCAAGCTTCTATATATATACAGGGATGCCGGCATAACAAACATCAACAAACAAGATCTGGGTACGTGCTTCTTCCATGGCTGGCCGCCGATAATGGCTGTGATCATCGATCTTCTGGCCATTGACGCTAGGCTGAGATCTCCAAGCAGACGCCGCTGACCCTGCTGGGACAACAAGAGCTACCTTCCTCGACTTGTTTGCAGCAAGAAATCAATCTTCAAGAGCCTACAGGTAAGATTCATAATCAGAAACTGACGAACTTATAGCAAAATTGTTCATGTTCTGAGGAAACAAGTGCAAGTATGGAACTTAAATTGCAAAGTTCTGGCAACATGTCTTTACTTGAGTGATGAATAAACAAACCTTCTCTATGCACTAGTCGTAGTTCAGCCTGAGTCGTAGTCATGTAATTTCAGTACAAAATTGACAACTCTTTTATAGATGCTATACCCTTGATACTGATTTAGAAATTGCTTCATGCACGATCCTGCTGCCCGATACATGCACGGCATCAAAATCCAGTGGCCGGTGCCCGATGTATGCGCGCATGTGTGGCCGGATTTTAAACATAGTCTATGAGTCGTCCATATTTTGTCGTGTGTATAGCACAACTCTACTGATTTTAGTAGATCATAATTACTTCCATCATAATGGATGACCATTGGCAGTAAATAGTACTAGTACATATAAGTAGGGCCAAAAAGTAACAAAAAATTCTTTTTTTCTGCTTAAGTGATTTAACTAGTAGTAGTTTATATTGTTTTGTTTACATGCAGGAAAATATGGACGACCAAATCAAAAATATTAAGAAGGAAAAGACCGAAAAGCAGCCCATAAAGCGCCACACATGGAAATCTTTAGAGGACAAAATATTGCTCAACATATTAAAAGATCAAACTCAAAATGGAGGTAAGGAAGGAACAGGATACACAAAGAAAGCATGGCGTGAAATCCTAGAACAGTTCAATGAGTCAAAGGCAGACAAACTTGAGTTGCAACAAATAAAAAATCGTCATAAGTACTACAGGAGTTGTTATGCTAGCATGGACAGACTTCTAAAGCACACAGGGTTTGGTTGGGACGACGATGATAAAATGATCAAAGCTTCAGAAGAAAGTTGGGAGGATCTCATATCGGTAAGTTGAAACACATTAATTAATTTTGAAATATTGCTATATCATACAGTTGAATAATGGACTTACAATAAATTAACAAACTGCAGAAGGACAAGAATATTCAAGAATACCGAGACAAAGTGTGGCCTAGTTGGATAGACCTTTAGGACATTTGTGCTAGCTCTACCGCATCAGGAGTTGGTGCTATATCTAGCAAAGGGAAAGGTGGAACCAGCAAAGAACAAATTGAAATTGATCTAAATGAGATAGTAGAAGTTGAATCTGATGGAACAAATGATTCCCCTGTTGCTTGTCCTAAGAAGCCTAACACCACTAAGGTCGAGAAAAAGAAGAAGGGCAATGCAAGTGGGTCGCAAAACACTTCAAAAGGGCAAAAGCGAACAGCTGATGATGCTATTAACGCAATTGATCGCCTGGCAGATGCATCACTGATCATTGCTGAATCAAAGAAAAATGCAGCACAGCAAACAGAAGCTTACTCAGTGAAAGCATGTATGCAGATATTAAATAGCATGCCTGATGTTGAACCAAACAAAAAATTGAAAGTTGCACAAGCATTTGAACATGTTGATAAAAGGGCTATTTTCATTGAGATGGATGAAGAGACTCGTCTTTCTGGGTTGAAAATGCGTAGTTTTTTACCTGTTGTAGCGTACTGTTTAGTTTTCTGATTAGGTTGTATTTGCAATTTCCATAAATTCCTTCTGTAAGTTTGTGTCGAAACAATCAATATGCAAATTTATATATTATTTGGTTCGTGCTACTAGTTATATATGGTCTCATATATAAATCCCTTCTTCAGAAGTTGGATTTATATTTGTGTGTGTGTGTGTGTTCTACAAATACATAAGCTTAAGATATAAGTGAGGGAAGGTGATGGCATACCTTTCCTTTTGGTTCATTGGTTTAAACAGCAACGATGCAATGTTGCTCTTTGCGTCAGTACATATCTCCATGTTTTATCATCAATCTAGCGAGTAAAATTTGTCACCAAAATCATTCAATGTTCTCCTATCACTCATTCAATGATTCTTGTCCTACCATTTAACAGAAAATTTATCAGCTCTAGAACAATAACATTGTAGAAATTCCGACAGTTAACCGAAGTTGCTACATGAAATTTTGCAGGGAAACCATGGAAGATATGTCAGATGGAGACTATTCTGATTCTGAGCAAATGATTATTAATGACCTTTCTGCAATGTCACTTTTGCAACATGTGTTGTTCGGAAGGCTATTCAAAACACCACGTAATACCTCTAAATTAACTGGTGCGCAAAAGACTAGAGAGTGGTTGGAAGGACATCCAGTTAGATTTTATGAACAACTTCGTGTTGATAAGCACACCTTCTACTTATTGCGAGATGCATTGTGCGAGAGGAATTTACTAACGGATACAAAACGGATGGATGTCAATGAACAACTAGTCATATTTCTACATACAATTGGTCACAATGTTAGGAACCGTGTTATCCAGGATAGATTTCAACATTCAGGAGAAACAATAAGTCGGCATTTCAAGAGAGTATTAAAAGCCATTAATGGCTTACGTGATGTTTACATAACAGATCCGCCCAATGAAGTTCCCAACGAAATATTGGGCGACTCAAAATTTACCCATACTTCAAGGTATATATTCTATCTCAAGAACATGTTCCTTTCGGATATTACTTGCAGCAAAGTTCAAACCTCCAATTCTAATTCTGAATTTTTCCCAACAGAACTGTATGGGTGCAATTGATGGGACACATATTAATGCAAAAATCAAGCTTGATAAACAAACTCCTTACAGAAATAGGCATGGTTATCCCTCTCAAAATGTAATGGCATTAGTGTCATTTGACATGACATTTTCATATGTGGCTGCTGGATGGGAAGGTTCCGCATCGGATCAAGCCGTATTAAGGTGGGCTATTACTGATGGTGGGTTTGTTGTCCCAGAAGGTAAAATAAATAAATAATGAATTTACATGCAAGTAAAGTTTGTCTCATTGTATCAAACATGTAATGATATAATAGAAAATTTGAGAGTGATATCAAACTTTACATGCAGGTAAGTTTTATCTCGTGGACTCGGGCTATGCAAATACTCCAAGATTTATTGCCCCCTATCGTGGAGATCGCTATCACATTGGTTCTTTTCGTGGAACTAAACGTCGATATAGTAGTGATAAAGATTTGTTCAATCATCGTCACGCACAACTACGGAATGTTGTAGAACGTACTTTTGGCGTTCTAAAAGCTCGATTTCCAATATTAACCAGGAATGGAGGAATCCCTTATCCTTACAAAAAACAGGTCCAAATTGTTATGGCTTGTTGCATCATCCATAACTTCATAAGGAAGGTTGATAGGAATGATGAGTTGTTTGAGCTTTATGAACAAGAGGGAACACAAGGAGATGTTGACACCGGTGACCAAGAAGTTCGAGGGCAAGCAAACTTACAAGAAGATGATCGAGTTGTTGGTGAGCGAGTACGTGCAAGCATCGCTCGACAGTTGTGGAGTAATCTCCAACAGCATGCCACTCAGGAAGAAGAAGATGAAGATGATTAATTAAGCACTAAAATAGTTGTTATCATTTTTATTTATAGGTACATTGGATAACTATCGGTAGGTTTTTCATTCATTTGTAGGTTCACAAGCTTTACATTCAATGTTTCAATGCTAAAATCATTTTCTTGTCCATTCACACATCATACAGCAAGTTCCGTATGGACCTTGAGAATATAAAATTACTGAGCTAGAGAGAAGCTCACCTCACATTATCTGAATGAAGAGTCTGTCACCATAGTCCCAGATCCAGCATGCCACGAAGAGGGCAGCTCATACTCATCCACTGGAAGTAGTTCGGACGGCGTCGAGCATGCCTCGGTAGTGAAGCGTCTAGAAGATGGGGGCGGATTTTGTCCTCCGCCACCAACCACAGTCGCGAGTCGTCCACCGCGACAGCGTGCCCTTCTTCCTCGCCGGCAGGCCTCCGCCGCGAAGAACATATGGGACGCCCCATGTCTGCACTGCACGCTGCGGAACCATACGGCATCGCCGTGGTGGCGTCGGTCGCCGGAGCCGGGGCCGTTGACGGTGTGAGGAGAGTGGAACGGGAAGCGGCAGCCGCGCAACCGTATGGCTTTGTCGCCGTGGCGGCGGTCACCGGAGCCGTTGATGGCGTGGGGAGGTTGGGCTAGGTCGAGCTCCTCGAGGAACAAGACGATAAGCTGCGGCGGCGATTTGGGGAAGAAGCGGAGGCGACTTGAGTTGAGTTCAGAGAGACACAGGGGAAAGTAAGCGGCGTCTACAGAGTACTAACTAATCCAAACACGCTTTTACCAAAACTTGTTTTAAACGTTTTCACACCCAAACGAGTTATTCCAGAAACTCCTGGTAACGAAAATTCTCCCTTAAAACAGGTTTTCCTAAAAACACTCCTAAAACTCGTTTTCCTAAATCTCAGGTTTTATTATTGGTATCCAAACAACCACTTAGTGTGCATGCATTATGCATATCCATGAGAAATCACATCACGTGTGCAGTGAGAGAGCGAAAAGTATCTGTTCTAGCACCTACTGCTGGTGGCCTGCAACATGCATGCATGCATCTATTAATTTATCAAACCATCGGCTTGCCTAGTATCTATTACCGTGCATGCAGTACATGCACATGCTACACATATTACTGTTGCATGCAGTACATGCACATACTAACAGGGGCACACGAGAGCTACTGCCAAAAACTCTGGCGATAGGCTATAACTATCTACCGACAAGGGCCATGGCGGTAGAATTTTTTTTATATTAAACAGACGTGACGGTGCCGTTAAGTCTTACCGTTAGTAATTTTGACGATAGGTTGTGCTACTCTATCTCCATTGACTCTGGCGGTAGTAAAATGGATGAGATCCTGAAATTCACCAAGGTTAGATCTTGAATAACTTTTAGAAAAAGGTCAAAACATGAAAATTTGCCACCGCGGTATACTTAAGATACCCGCATCGCATCTACGAAACCGACAGCCTACGTATGGCCATTGTGTGCTTGAAAAGTTGAATAAGTTACCAGTTGAGTACGCGACATCACCGGTACAGGTCAACTTTATCCTGCTGGCGTCAACAAGATACGCTTGGGCTGTAAAAAACATAAACATCTGCTTCATAGGCAGCGGCCGGCCGTGACACCCCACCACCAACCACGCCATGTAAAAGCCCAGAGCTACACCCGCCTTTCGTCGAGTCGTGTCAGGCGATAGCACAGATGAATAGATCACGGTCGAAAGAGGCCAAGCGGCGGCGTGTGGATCGATAGACCGTCATGATGCATGATGGTGCGGTGAGGATGGTTGACACAGTGTGGGTGTGGCCCTCCTCCGGCGTCGCGCGCGTGCATGAGGTGGACGCTATGGCCCGTGTGGGGGCACGTCCGCACGTAGCGCGCGGCGCTGTGTTTTATCGCATGGAACGATCTCTTTTTGCCTTTTATTTTTTCTGCGGAATCCTTCCATGGAAATCTCAGCGTCGGACATCGCTCTACGTATAGTAGTAGTACGAAACAGGCAAAGGGCTTTTCCTAGAGAGCATATTCGCCTCACGACCATGCATGTCTCACAGCCAGACCCATCGCTCTGTCCTACTCTCCCTCCTAAAATAAGCCCGCGACACGTCACCTCACTGCTAGTGCTGATGCAGCCGGGCCTCGTGAATCGCGAGGACCAATAGAAAAGTGCAAAAGCAAACAAAGCCTGCCTGGGAATAACTTAACATAACACACTTCAAAAAAAAATTGCTTACATGGCATGTATTTAATGAAGGGTAGTAACGATGTAACCACCATGGCAAACAAATCGCTCCTTCTCCAAGCCTTCATCCTTGTGAGACCAAAAAATCCGTCCTCGCGTCCGCATCGCTCCCAGGGGGCGACACGGACGAACCCTAGCCCGCCGCCGCCCACCACACCTCCTTTTCCTGCCCCCTCGCCGCCGCCAGGCAAAGCCCCGATGGTGGTCGGCGGTGGAGGGGTGTTCTCCCTCGCGCGGACTTGTCTGCGGCGGCGGATTCCTACCCCGCCCGGCCTGGCTGGCTGGGATCCGGCAGTCTTGGCCTTGTGACCACAGGCGCGTTGCTCGGTCGGTTCGTGGTATTTGGGGAGTTGGCCTCGGGCTCCTTCAGCGGCGTGATGGTCGGCTTGGATGGGGAGCAGCTCGGGGAAAGGAGCTTCAAGGCGGCGGTTGCGAGCTGCCGATCTGGCGCGGCTTGAAGGGCGGCGGTGTGCTCATGCTCTCGATCTGGCGCGCTAGATGGGTTCTGGCGCGGCTAGAGGGAGACGTGTTGCTCGTGCTGTAGTCCAGGTGCGGTTAGAAGAGCGGCAACAGCCGTGGTGCATTGGGACGTCAGAGCTAGCTTGGTGTTGCCGGATCTGGCTCCCGTGGTGATGTTCGGGCTGCTTGGCCGGTCATCTCTGCATGGTGCAGGTGATGGCGGTAGGGAAGCTCTCGCCTTTGGTTCCTCGCCTTGTGGTTTCGCCAAGGCTGACTGCTGATGGGCGCCGTGGTGGTGTTGGTGGTTGCGGTGTGCTTGGCGGGGTGGTGTCGGCTGTTTGGTGGAGGTTTGGAGGCACTGCGGGGGCACGGCGGGGGCGTTCGCCGGATCTTGGCGAGGAGCACTCTTTGGTAGGTGCTTGCGGTGGAAGCGCCGGCAGCGGTGGCGGCGGCGTTGGATCGACCATGGGGGCGGCGCCGAGATGGCCTGCCAGAAGGTGTCTGGCGTGCGGCGGGATTCCGGCCGCCTCCGTGTGAGGATCGTGGTGATGCCCGGTGGAGATGGTGCGGAGTGAGGTTGGAGGCGGGCGGATCAATCTGGCGGCGATCTCTCGGTGTTGATGAAGGCCGATGGAGCGGATCTGGCTTTTGCTCCGCTTGGAGGATGTGGTTGCTTCTCGACGGCGATGTTGGTGGAGGTCTTGTTCGCGCTCTCTCAGCAGTGCGGGTGGTGTTGGGCCACGGCTACGCGGCTTCGGCGGATTTGCTACGGTGACAGCGGTGCGAGGCTTGTGAACGGTGCTGCCCGGTACCTCGTCGGAGTGGAGATGCGCAACATTACGGATGAAAATCCTGTCCGATTTGGCCGGCCGGCGTCGATGGCGCCCGCGGGTGTCGTTCCCCTCTCTGGAGGCGACGTCGAGTGTGTCGCCATCTCCCTCGTGCTTGGTGTTGGTAGTTGTCTCCGGGCGAAAGCCTTGGTCCTCTGGAGCGGCATGATGGCGGCGTCTGCGACGTCGTTTTTCTGTTGGGAGTATCGTGCAAGGAGACTGAGTTTCCTGTTGGCGCTCCTCCGGTGTTCGTCGTGGCCCTGACCACTCTCCTCCGGCGCTATGTATGGTCGTCGCTGATGAATCCAAAGGAAGCTGGAGTTGCTGTTCTTCGGAGGTGTTCGGTGTCGGTCAAGACGCGACGAGGTTTTTTGGTTTTGGGCAGGTTTTTCCGTGTTGTAGTTGTGTTGTCGTGTGTGGCTGTCCTGAGGATATCCGGATGTGGTGTTGTGCTATGCCCGCTGTTCGCAGCGTGTGGTAGATGTTATGTACTATTTTTCTCTCCTTCTATAAAGCTACGGTACGTAATTTGCGTACCCTCGAAAAAAATGAGGGGTAGTAACATAATATGTTACTGTAACATAACACATCTCAAAATAAAATGAGTCTACATCTTAATAAATGATGGCTTGCATGATACCACATACTCCCTCCTTTCCGGTTTACAGAGCTTATCTCAAAATTTTAGTTTTTTCATTTTATAAGGCTCAATTTGGTTGTTTCCCATTACATGTTCAGATTTCAAGGTGCATTAAATCATTGCATGCAATTATTAAGAGAAAATTGACCAATGCATGTAATTTATGCATGCATGCATTGCAATTAATGCATTGATAAACATACTTTTTTGAGGAAAACAAGAGTATTAACTGGGTCCTTTTGCACACTACAAAAAGTATTCCACCACTCACCATCTACCTTGGTTGGTGAGATTTTTGAATCGAGCCTTATAAACCGGAAAGAAGGGAGTATATGTTACTCTTCACTATGAAGATAGTAACATAGACTAGTAATATATGCATGTTACTAGTCTAAGTTACTCCCCACTATGACTAGCCTCACACCGTTCTGTGTAAGGCTCGCCATAGTGAGGAATAACATATACTACTAGTATTATGCGTATGATACTAGTGTACAATACTACATTCATAAAGCATAGTATCATACTCCCTCCTTTCCGGTTTATAAGGCTCAATTGAAAAATCTCACCAACCAAGGTAGATGGTGAGTGGTGGAATAATTTTTATAGTTTGCAAAATCAGTCAATTAATGCGCTTGTTTTCCTCAAACAATTGTGTTTATCAATGCATTAATTGCAATGCATGCATGCACAAAGCACATGCATTGGTCAATTTTCTTTTAATACTTGCATGCAATGATTTAATGCACCTTGAAATCTGAACATGTGATGGGGAACAACCAAATTGAGCCTTATAAAACGGGAAAACTAAAAATTTGAGATAAGCCTTATAAACCGGAAAGGAGGGAGTATATTAGTATCGTGGATGATCTCATTTATTGCCATGCATGACACATACTTCCTCTCTCTCAGTTTACAGGGCGTGCGCGTACCCTTAGGTCGTCAATTTGACCAACCTAATACAAGTCATATATTACAAAAAATATACCAATATAAACTTCAGACGTTCTATTTTCAAAAGATATAATTTTTGTGTTATATAGTTTATATTAGGATGATAAAATTGGCAACCTAGGTATACGTGTAGGACTTGTAAACTGAGATGGAGGGAGTAGTATAACATTTATTATGATACAATATCTACATATGTTACTATAACCCTCTCTCTTCTTTAATTGTCTGTCACATAAGCATGTTTACGAGTCTCAAGTGCATGATATCGGCTATGTTACCCCCACTATGGCCAGCCTAATAGCACCATCTCTTATTATTATTATTTTCGCTTCTTTAGATCACTAGTACCGACTTACTGATATACTGCTCGTATAAGGGGATCTCAAAGGGGAACTTGTAAACCTCCCGTAACCGTCTGGACCACGTTATTCGGACCGCGGAAGCCATTCAACGTGGTCCTTTATCGGTCTGCGAGGCGGTCCGGACGCGATTTTTTCCGCAAATCGAAAACAAAGTGGGGAAGGTTTGCGGGAGTCCGGACACGCAAAACGTACGAATCCAAGACCCAGGCCCACCCAAAATCATTATCGGACCCCGCGACTCCATCCTTTTCATTTTCTCTTCTTCCTTATTTCTCTCTTGCTGTTGCAGCCACTCCACTACCCCGTCCACCACGCCACACCCCTGCCCGAAATCTGTGTCTCGGTCACCTTCGGTGATCCAGCAGGGCTCTCCACTGCTTCTCCACCTTCTTCGTTCAAACCCCTGTCCTCTGACTGTCATGCCAGGTACCATCCTTGAAGGAAATATGCCCTAGAGGCAATAATAAAGTTATTATTTATTTCCTTATATCATGATAAATATTTATTATTCATGCTAGAATTGTATTAACCGGAAGAGTGGTCTATTTTTGTTGAATCTCGTTAGTAGTGATACACATATTCATAATATTGAAGCCAAAAGATGCAGAGTTGATAATGATAGTGCAACTTATTTGTGGCACTGCCGTTTAGGTCATATTGGTGTAAAGCGCATGAAGAAACTCCATACTGATGGACTTTTGGAACCACTTGATTATGAATCACTTGGTACTTGCGAACCGTGTCTCATAGGCAAGATGACTAAAACGCCGTTCTCCGGAACTATGGAGCGAGCAACAGATTTGCTGGAAATCATACATACAGATGTATGTGGTCCGATGAATGTTGAGGCTCGCGGCGGGTATCGTTATTTTCTCATCTTCACAGATGATTTAAGCAGATATGGGTATATCTACTTAATGAAACATAAGTCTGAAACATTTGAAAAGTTCAAAGAATTTCAGAGTGAAGTGGAAAATCATCGTAACAAGAAAATAAAGTTTCTACGATCTGATCGTGGAGGAGAATATTTGAGTTCTGAGTTTGGTCTTCATTTGAAACATTGCGGAATAGTTTTGCAACTCACGCCACCGGAACACCACAACGTAATGGTGTGTCCGAACGTCGTAATCGTACTTTACTAGATATGGTGCGATCTATGATGTCTCTTACTGATTTACCGCTATCTTTTTGGGGTTATGCTTTAGAGACGGCTGCATTCACGTTAAATAGGCCACCATCAAAATCCGTTGAGACGCCACCTTATGAACTGTTGTTTGGCAAGAAACCAAAGTTGTCGTTTCTTAAAGTTTGGGGCTGCGATGCTTATGTGAAAAAGCTTCAACCTGATAAGCTCGAACCCAAATCAGAGAAATGTGTCTTCATAGGATACCCAAAGGAAACTGTTGGGTACACCTTCTATCACAGATCTGAAGGCAAGAATTTTGGTGCTAAATTTGGATCCTTTCTAGAGAAGGAGTTTCTCTCGAAAGAAGTGAGTGGGAGGAAAGTAGAACTTGACGAGGTAACTGTACCTGCTCCCTTATTGGAAAGTAGTTCATCACAAAAACCGTTCTGTGACACCTACACCAATTAGTGAGGAAGTTAATGATGATGACCATGAAACTTCAGATCAAGTTGTTACTGAACCTCGTAGGTCAACTAGAGTAAGATCCGCACCAGAGTGGTACGGTAATCCTATTCTGGAAGTTATGTTACTAGACCACGACGAACCTACGAACTATGAAGAAGCGATGGTGAGCGGCAGATTCCGCAAAACGGCTTGAGGCCATGAAAATCTGAGATGGGATCCATGTATGAGAACAAAGTGTGCACTTTGGTTGACTTGCCATTGATCGGCAAGCCATTGAGAATAAATGGATCTTCAAGAAGAAGACTGACGCTGACGGTAATGTTACTGTCTATAAAGCTCGACTTGTTGCAAAAGGTTTTTAACAAGTTCAAGGGATTGACTACGATGAGACTTTCTCACCCGTAGAGATGCTTAAGTCTGTCCGAATCATGTTAGCAATTGCCGCACTTTATGATTATGAAATTTGGCAAATGGATGTAAAAACTGCATTCCTGAATGGATTTCTGGAAAAAGAGTTGTATATGATGCAACCGGAAGGTTTTGTCGATCCAAAGGGAGCTAACAAAGTGTGCACGCTCTAGCGATCCATTTATGCACTGGTGCAAGCCTCTTGGAGTTGGAATAAACGATTTGACAGTGTGATCAAATCATATGGTTTTATACAGACTTTTGGAGAAGCCTGTATTTACAAGAAAGTGAGTGGGAGCTCTGTAGCATTTCTGATATTATATGTGGATGACATATTGCTGATTGGAAATGGTATAGAATTTCTGGATATCATAAAGGGATACTTGAATATGATTTTTTCAATGAAGGACCTCGGTGAAGCTGCCTATATATTGGGCATCAAGATCTATAGAGATAGATCAAGACGCTTAATTGGACTTTCACAAAGCACATACCTTGACAAAGTTTTGAAGAAGTTCAAAATGGATCAAGCAAAGAAAGGGTTTTTGCCTGTGTTACAAGGTGTGAAATTGAGTAAGACTCAATGCCCGACCACTGCAGAAGATAGAGAGAAGATGAAAGATGTTCCCTATGCTTCAGCCATAGGCTCTATCATGTATGCAATGCTGTGTACCAGACCTGATGTGTGCCTTGCTATAAGTTTAGCAGGGAGGTACCAAAGTAATCTAGGAGTGGATCACTGGGCAGCGGTCCAGAACATCCTGAAATACCTGAAAAGGACTAACGATATGTTTCTCGTTTATGGAGGTGACAAAGAGCTAGTCGTAAATGGTTACGTCGATGCAAGCTTTGACACTGATGCGGATGATTCTAAATTGCAAACCGGATACGTATTTACATTGAAAGGTGGAGCTGTAAGTTGGTGCAGTTCTAAACAAAGCGTTGTGGCGGGATCTACGTGTGAAGCGGAGTACATAGCTGCTTCGGAAGCAGCAAATGAAGGAGTCTGGATGAAGGAGTTCATATCCGATCTAGGTGTCATACCTAGTGCGTCGGGTCCAATGAAAATCTTTTGTGACAATACTGGTGCAATTGCCTTGGCAAAGGAATCCAGATTTCACAAGAGAATAACACATCAAGAGGCGCTTCAACTCCATCCGGGATCTAGTCCAGGTGGGAGACATAGAAATTTGCAAGATACATATGGATCTGAATGTTGCAGATCCGTTGACTAAGCCTCTTCCACGAGCAAAACATGATCAGCACCAGGACTCCATGGGTGTTAGAATCATTACTGTGTAATCTAGATTATTGACTCTAGTGCAAGTGGGAGACTGAAGGAAATATGTCCTAGAGGCAATAATAAAGTTATTATTTATTTCCTTATATCATGATAAATGTTTATTATTCATGCTAGGATTTTATTAATCGGAAACATAATACTTGTGTGAATACATAGACAAACAGAGTGTCACTAGTATGCCTCTACTTGACTAGCTCATTGATCAAAGATGGTTATGTTTCCTAGCCATTGACATGAGTTGTCATTTGATTAACGGGATCACATCATTAGGAGAATGATGTGATTGACTTGACCCATTCCGTTAGCTTAGCACTCGATCATTTAGTATTCTGCTATTGCTTTCTTCATGACTTATACATGTTCCTATGACTATGAGATTATGCAACTCCCATTTACCGGAGGAACACTTTGTGTGCTACCAAATGTCACAACATAAGTGGGTGATTATAAAGGTGCTCTACAGGTGTCTCCGAAGGTACTTGTTGGGTTGGCGTATTTCGAGATTAGGATTTGTCATCTGATTGTCGGAGAGGTATCTCTGGGCTCACTCGGTAATGCTCATCACTATAAGCCTTGCAAGCATTGCAACTAATGAGTTAGTTGCGGGATGATGTATTACGGAACAAGTAAAGAGACTTTCCGGTAACGAGATTGAAATAGGTATTAAGATACCGACGATCGAATCTCGGGCAAGTAACATACCGATGACAAAGGGAACAACGTATGTTGTTATGCGGTTTGACCGATAAAGATCTTCGTAGAATATGTAGGAGCCAATATGAGCATCCAGGTTCCGCTATTGGTTATTGATCGGAGACGTGTCTCGGTCATGTCTACATAGTTCTCGAACTAGTAGGGTCCGCACGCTTAAAGTTTGATGACGGTTATATTATGAGCTTATGTGTTTTGATATACCAAAGATAGTTCGGAGTCCCGAATGTGATCACGGACACGACGAGGAATCTCGAAATGGTCGAGACATAAAGATTGATATATTGGAAGCCTATATTTGGATATCGGAAGTGTTCTGGGTGAAATCGGGATTTTACCGGAGTAGCGGGGGTTACCGGAACCCCCCCGGGGGGTTTAATGGGCCAAGATGGGCCTTAGTGGAGAAGAGGAGGGGCGGCCAGGGCAGGCCACGCGCCCCTCCCCCTCTAGTCCGAATTGGACAAGGAGGGGGCGGCTGAAGGAAATATGCCCTAGAGGCAATAATAAAGTTATTATTTATTTCCTTATATCATGATAAATGTTTATTATTCATGCTAGAATTGTATTAACCGGAAACATAATACTTGTGTGAATACATAGACAAACAGAGTGTCACTAGTATGCCTGTACTTGACTAGCTCGTTGATCAAAGATGGTTATGTTTCCTAGCCATTGACATGAGTTGTCATTTGATTAACGGGATCACATCATTAGGAGAATGATGTGATTGACTTGACCCATTCCGTTAGCTTAGCACTCGATCGTTTAGTATGTTGCTATTGCTTTCTTCATGACATATACATGTTCCTAGGACTATGAGATTATGCCCCTGTTCAAGAATTCATCCGATTAACCAATTAACTTGCTGATTAATCCCTACTCATAGGGTCATCGAGTAGCCGATAAACTGATAAATCGTCCGATTAATTGATTAAATGGCCGATTAACTTGCTGATTAGCCTATTAATCCCCTACTCGCCAGCCAACCAAGCAGTTACCAGCTAACGATTTCCTCAACAATGGATTATGCAACTCCCGTTTACCGGAGGAACACTTTGTGTGCTACCAAACGTCACAAGTAACTGGGTGATTATAAAGGTGCTCTACATGTGTCTTCGAAGGTACTTGTTGGGTTGGCGTATTTCCATATTAGGATTTGTCACTCCGATTGTCGGAGAGGTATCTCTGGGCCCACTCGGTAATGCACATCACTTAAGCCTTGCAAGCATTGCAACTAATGAGTTAGTTGCGGGATGATGTATTACAGAACGAGTAACGAGACTTGCCGGTATCGATATTGAACTAGGTATTGAGATCCTGACGATCGAATCTCGGGCAAGTAACATACCGATGACAAAGGGGACAACGTATATTGTTATGCGATGCGACCGATAAAGATCTTCGTAGAATATGTGGGAGCCAATATGAGCATCCAGGTTCCGCTATTGGTTATTGACCGGAGACGTGTCTCGGTCATGTCTACATAGTTCTCGAACCCGTAGGGTCCGCACGCTTAAAGTTTCGATGACATTTATATTATGAGTTTATATGTTTTGATGTACCGAAGGTAGTTTGGAGTCCCGGATGTGATCACGGACATGACGAGGAGACTCGAAATGGTCGAGACATGAAGATTGATATATTGGACGACTATATTCAGACACCGGAATGGCTCCGGCGGTTATCGGATATATCTGAGATGCAGGGGTTACCGGAACCCCGAGGGGTTTAATGGGCCTACATGGGCCTTAGTGGAGAAGAGGAGGCGGCGGGGCGCGCGTGCCCTCCCCCTCTAGTCTTAATTGGACAAGGAGGGGGAGGCGGCGCCCCCCTTTCCTTCTTCTCCTCTTCCTCCTTCCCCCCTTCTCCTAATCCAACAAGGAAGGGAGGGAGTCCTACTCCTGGTGGGAGTAGGACTCCTCCTGGCGCGCCCCTCTCCTGGCCGGCTGCCTCACCCCCCTTGCTCCTTTATATCTGAGGCAGGGGCACCCCATAGACACCACAATTGATGATTGATCTTTTAGACGTGTGCGGTGCCCCCCTCCACCATAGTCCACCTTGATAATATCGTAGCGGTGCTTATGCGAAGCCCCGCGTCGGTAGAACATCATCATCGTCACCACGCGGTCGTTCTGACGAAACTCTCCCTCAACACTCGGCAAGATCGGATTTCGAGGGACGTCATCGGGCTGAACGTGTGCTGAACTCGGAGGTGTCGTGCGTTCGGTACTTGATCGGTCGGATCATGAAGACATACGACTACATCAAACGCGTTGTGCTAACGCTTCCGCTTTCGGTCTACCAGGGTACGTGGACACACTCTCCCCTCTCGTTGCTATGCATCACCATGATCTTGCGTGCGCACAGGATTTCTTTTAAAATTACTATGTTCCCCAACAGTGGCATCCGAGCCTGGTTTTATGCGTAGATGTCATATGCACGAGTAGAACACAAGTGAGTTATGGGCGATATAAGTCATACTGCTTACCAGCATGTCATACTTTGGTTCGGCGGTATTGTTGGATGAAGCGGCCGGACTTACATTACGCCAGACGCTTACGCGAGACTGGTTCTCTTGGCGTGCTTTGCACACGGTGGCTGGCGGGTGTTAGTTTCTCCAACTTTAGTTGAACCGAGGTGTGGCTACGCCCGGTCCTTGCGAAGGTTAAAACAGCACCAACTTGACAAACTACCGTTGTGGTTTGGATGCGTAGGTAAGAACGGTTCTTGCTCAGCCCGTAGCAGCCACGTAAAATTTGCAACAACAAAGTAGAGGACGTCTAACTTGTTTTTGCGGGGCATGTTGTGATGTGATATGGTCAAGGCATGATGCTAAATTTTATTGTATGAGATGATCATGTTTTGTAACCGAGTTATCGGCAACTGGCAGGAGCCATATGGTTGTCGCTTTATTGTATGCAATGCAATCGCCCTGTAATGCTTTACTTTATCACTAAGCGGTAGTGATAGTCGTAGAGGCATAAGATTGGCGAGACGACTCAAGGTGTCACGCCGGTGACGATGGTGACCATGACGGTGCTTCGGAGATGGAGATCACAAGCACAAGATGATGATGACCATATCATATCACTTATATGAAGGAAATATGCCCTAGAGGCAATAATAAAGTTATTATTTATTTCTTCATATCATGATAAATGTTTATTATTCATGCTAGAATTGTATTAACTGGAAACATGATACATGTGTGAATACATAGACAAACATATAGTCACTAGTATGCCTCTAATTGACTAGCTCATTAATCAAAGATGGTTATGTTTCCTAACCATAGACATGTGTTGTTATTTGATTAATGTGATCACATCATTAGGAGAATGATGTGATTGGCATGACCCATACATTAGCCTAGCACTTGATCGTTTAGTATATTGCTATTGCTTTCTTCATGACTTATACATGTTCCTGTAACTATGAGATTATGCAACTCCGTTTACCGTAGGAACACTTTGGGTGCTACCAAGCGTCCTAGCGTAACTAGGAGATTATAAAGGAGTACTACAGGTGTCTCCAAAGGTACATGTTGGGTTGGCGTATTTCGAGATTAGGATTTGTCACTCCGATTGTCGGAGAGGTATCTCTGGGCCCTCTCGGCAATGCACATCACATAAGCCTTGCAAGCATTGCAACTAATAAGTTAGTTGCGAGATGATGTATTACGGAACGAGTAAAGAGACTTGCCGATAACGAGATTGAACTAGGTATTGGATACCGACGATCGAATCTCGGGCAAGTAACATACCGATGACAAAGGGAACAACGTATGTTGTTATGCGGTTTGACCGATAAAGATCTTCGTAGAATATGTAGGAGCCAATATGAGCATCCAGGTTCCGCTATTGGTTATTGACCGAGAATAGTTCTAGGTCATGTCTACATAGTTCTCGAACCCGTAGGGTTCGCACGCTTAACGTTACGATGACAGTTTTATTATGAGTTTATAAGTTTTGATGTACGAAGATTTTGAGTCCGGATGTGATCACGGACATGACGAGGAGTCTCAAAATGGTCGAGACATAAAGATTGTTATATTGGAGGCCTATATTTGGATATCGAAATGGTTCCGGGAGAAATCGGGATTTTACCAGAACACGGGGTTACTGGGAACCCTCGAGGGATAATGGGCCTTAGTGGGCCATGAGGGAGAAGAGGAGGGCCGGCCGGGGGCAGGCCGCGCCCCTCCCCTAGTCCGAATAGGACAAGGAAGGCGCCCCTTCCTCTTTCCCCTCCCCCCTTTCCTTCTCCAACAAGGCAAGAGGGGGGAGTCCAACAACCGGTGGGAGTAGGACTCCTCCAGGCGCCCCCCGCGTGGGCCGGCCGCCCCTCCCCCTCCCTCCGTTATATCTGAGGCGGGAGGCACCCCAGGATACACAAGTTGATCTACGGATCGTTCCTTAGCCGTGTGCGGTGCCCCCCTCCACCATATTCCACCTCGGTCATATCGTCGCGGAGTTTAGGCAAAGCTCTGCGCCGATAGAGCATCATCATCGTCACCACGCCCGTCGTCTTGTGGAACTCATCCCGACACTTTGCTGGATCGGAGTCCGGGATCGTCATCGAGCTGAGCGTGTGCTGAACTCGGAGGTGCCGTGACGTTCGGTACTTGGATCGGTCGGATCGTGAAGGCGCACGACTACATCAACAGCGTTGTCATAACGCTTCGCTTCTGATCTCACGAGTGCGTGGACAATACTCTTCCCTCTCGTTGCTATGCCATCACCATGATCTTGCTTGTGCGTAGGAAATTTTTTGAAATTACTACGTTCCCCGACAGTGGCATCCGAGCCAGGTTTTATGCGTAGATGTCATATGCACGAGTAGAACACAAGTGAGTTGTGGGCGATACAAGTCATACTGCTTACCAGCATGTCATACTTTGGTTCGGCGGTATATTGAGAGATGAAGCGGCCCGGACCGACATTACGTGTACGCTTACGCGAGACTGGTTTCACCGTTGCGAGCACTCGTGCTTAAAGGTGACTGGCGGGTGTCCCTCTCTCTCACTTTAGTTGAACCGAGTGTGGCTACGCCCGGTCCTTGCGAAGGTTAAAACATCACTAACTTGACGAACTATCGTTGTGGTTTTAATGCGTAGGTAAGAACGGTTCTTGCTCAGCCCGTAGTAGCCACGTAAAATTTGCAACAACAAAGTAGAGGACGTCTAACTTGTTTTTGCAGGGCATGTTGTGATGTGATATGGTCAAGACGTGATGCTATATTTTATTGTATGAGATGATCATGTTTTTTAACCGAAGTTATCGGCAACTGGCAGGAGCCATATGGTTATCGCTTTATTGTATGAAATGCAACGCATACTGTAATGCTTTACTTTATCACTAAGCGGTAGCGATAGTCGTAGAAGCATAAGATTGGCGAGGCGACAACGATGCTACGATGGAGATCAAGGTGTCGGCGCCCGGTGGCGATGGTGATCACGACGGTGCTTCGGAGATGGAGATCACAAGCACAAGATGATGATGGCCATATCATATCACTTATATTGATTGCATGTGATGTTTATCCTTTATGCATCTTATCTTGGTTTGATTGACGGTAGTATTTTAAGATGATCTCTACCTAAAATTATCAAGAAGTGTTCTCCCTGAGTATGCACCGTTGCGAAAGTTCTTCGTCTTTGAGACACCACGTGATGATCGGGTGTGATAGGCTCTATGTTCAAATACAACGGGTGCAAAAGCAGTTGCACACGCGGAATACTCGAGTTAAACTTGTGAGACTAGCATATACAGATATGGCCTCGAACACGGAGACCGAAAGGTCGACGTGAATCATATAGTAGATATGATCAACATAGTGATGTCCACCATTGAAACTACTCCATCTCACGTGATGATCGGACATGGTTTAGTTGATTTGGATCACGTAATCACTTAGATGACTAGAGAGATGTCTGTCTAAGTGGGAGTTTTTAAGTAATATGATTAATTGAACTTAAATTTATCATGAACTTAGTACCTGATAGTATTTTGCTTGTCTATGTTTACTGTAGAGAGATGGCTCGTGTTGTTGTTCCGTTGAATTTTAATGCGTTCCTTGAGAAATAAAAGATGAAAGATTATGGTAGCAATTACACGGATCGGGTCCGTAACTCGAGGATTATCCTCATTGTTGCCTGAGAAGAATTACGTCTGGAAGCACCGCTGGGTGCTGTGCCTGCTGATGCAACCGACGGCGTTAAGAACATCTGGCGAGCAAAGGCGATGACTACTCGATAGTTCGGTGTGCCATGCTTTACGGCTTAGAATCGGGCCTTCAACGGCGTTTTGAACGTCATGGAGCATATGAGATGTTCCAGGAGTTGAAGTTAATATTTCAAGCAAATGCCCGGATTGAGAGATATGAAGTCTCCAATAAGTTCTATAGCTGCAAGATGGAGGAGAATAGTTCTTTCAATGAACACATACTCAAAATGTCTGGGTATAATAATCACTTGATTCAACTGGGAGTTAATCTTCACGATGATAGTGTCATTGATGAAATTCTTCAATCAACGCCACCAAGCTACAAGAGCTTCGTGATGAACTATAATATGCAAGGGATGGACAAGACTATTCCGAGCTCTTCGCAATGCTAAAAGTCAGCGGAGGTAGAAATCAAAAAGGAGCATCAATTGTTGATGGTTAACAAGACCACCAGTTTCAAGAAAAAGGGCAAAGGGATGAAGAAGGGGAACTTCAAGAAGACCAGCAAACAAGTGGCTGCTCAAGAGAAGAAACCCAAGTCTGGACCTAAGCCTGAGACTGAGTGCTTCTACTGCAAAGCAGGACCTTTGGAAGCGGAACTGCCCCAAGTATTTGTCGGATAAGAAGGATGGCAAAGTGAACAAAGGTATATGTGATATACATGTTATTGATGTGTACCTTACTAATGCTCGCAGTAGTACCGGTATTTGATATTGGTTACATTGCTAATATTTGCAACTCGAAGCAGGGACTACAATTAGCGAAGATTGGCTAAGGATGAGGTGACGATGCTTGGCGTGGGAAATGGTTCCAAAGTCGATGTGATCGCGGTCGGCACGCTACCTCTACATCTACCACGGGATTAGTTTTAGACCTAAATAATTGTTATTTGGTGCGGCGTTAAGCATGAACATTATATCTAGATCTTGTTTGATGCGAGACGGTTATTCATTTAAGTCGAGAGAATAATGGTTGTTCTATTTATATGAATAATATCTTTTATGGTCATGCACCCTTGAAGAGTGGTCTATTTTATTGAATCTCGATAGTAGTAATACACATATTCATAGTGTTGAAACCAAAAGATCTGAGTTGATAATGATAGTGCAACTTATTTGTGTACTTGCCGTTTGGGTCATATCAGTGTAAAATGCATGAAGAAACTCCATACTGATGGGCTTTTGGAATCACTTGATTATGAATCACTTGGTACTTGCGAACCGTGCCTCATGGGCAAGATGACTAAAACGCCGTTCTCCGGAACTATGGAGCGAGCAACTGATTTGTTGGAAATCATACATACTGATGTTTGTGGTCCAATGAATGTTGAGGCCTTGGCGAGCATCGTTATTTTCTCACCTTCACAGATGATTTGAGCAGATATGGGTATATCTACTTAATGAAACACAAATCTGAAACATTTGAAAAGTTCAAAGAATTTCAGAGTGAAGTGGAAAATCATCGTAACAAGAAAATAAAATTTCTACGATCTGATTGTGGAGGAGAATATTTGAGTTCTGAGTTTGGTTTACATTTGAAGCGATGCGGAATAGTTTACGCAACTCACGCCACCGGAACACCACAGCGAAATGGTGTGTCCGAACGTCAGAATGTCGTACTTTACTAGATATGGTGCGATCTATGATGTCTCTTCTTGATTTACCGCTATCGTTTTGGGGTTATGCTTTAGAGGCGGCCGCATTCACGTTGAATAGGGCACCATCAAAATCCGTTGAAACGACGCCTTATGAACTATGGTTTGGCAAGAAACCAAAGTTGTCGTATCTTAAAGTTTGGGGCTGCGATGCTTATGTGAAGAAACTTCAACCAGATAAGCTCGAGCCGAAATCGGAGAAATGTGTCTTCATAGGATACCCAAAAGAGACTATTGGGTACACCTTCTATCACAGATCTGAAGGCAAGATTTTCGTTGCTAAATTCGGATCCTTTCTAGAAAAGGAGTTTCTCTCGAAAGAAGTGAGTGGGAGAAAAGTAGAACTTGATGAGATAACTGTATCTGCTCCCTTGTTGGAAAGTAGTTCATCACAAGAACTGGTTCCTGTGACAACTACACCAATTAGTGAGGAAGCTAATGATATCGATCATGAAACTTCAGATCAAGTTTCTCTTGAACTACGAGGGTCAAGCAGTAAGATCCGCACTGAGTGGTACGGTAATCCTATTACGGAAGTCATGTTACTTGACCATACCGAACCTACGAACTATGAAGAAGCGGTGGTGAGCCCAGATTCATAAAATGGTGGAAGCCATGAAATCTGAGATGGGATCCATGTATGAGAACAAAGTATGGACTTTGGTTGACTTGCCCGATGATCGGCAAGCAATTGAGAATAAATGGATCTTTAAGAAGAAGACCGACGATGGTAATGTAACGTCTATAAAGCTCGACTTGTTGTGAAAGGTTTTCGACAAGTTCAAGGGGTTGACTACGATGAGACTTTCTCACCCGTAGCGATGCTTAAGTCTGTCCGAATCATGTTAGCAATTGCTGCATTTTATGATTATGAAATTTGGCAAATGGATGTCAAAACTGCATTCTTGAATGGATTTCTAGAAGAAGAGTTGTATATGATGCAACCAGAAGGTTTTGTTGATCCAAAAAGTGCTAACAAAGTGTGCAAGCTCCAGCGATCAATTTATGGTGCAGTGCAAGCCTCTCGGAGTTGGAATAAGCGCTTTGATAGTGTGATCAAAGCATATGGTTTTATACAAACTTTTGGAGAAGCCTGTATTTACAAGAAAGTGAGTGGGAGCTCTGTAGCATTTACGATATTATATGTGGACGACATATTATTGATTGGAAATGATGTAGAATTTCTGGATAGCATAAAAGGATACTTGAATAAAAGTATTTCAATGAAAGACCTCGGTGAAGCTGCTTACATATTGGGCATCAAGATCTATAGAGATAGATCAAGACGCTTGATTGGACTTTCATAAAGCACATACCTTGATAAAGTTTTGAAAAGGTTCAAAATGGATCGTGCAAAGAAAGGATTCTTACCTGTATTACAAGGTGTGAAATTGAGTCGGACTCAATGCCCGACCACACAGAAGATAGAGAGAAAATGAAAAATGTTCCTATGCTTCAGCCATAGGCTCTATCATGTATGCAATCTTGTGTACCAGGACTGACGTATGCTTAGCAATAAGCTTGGCAGAAGGTACCAAAGTAATCCAGGAGTGGATCATCGGACAGCGGTCAAGAACATCTGAAATACGAAAAGGACTAAGGATATGTTTCTCGTATATGGAGGTGACAAAGAGCTAGTCGTAAATGGTTACGTCGATGCAAGCTTTGACACCGATCCGACGATTCTAAATCGCAAACCGGATACATATTTTTTAAGCGGTGGAGCTGTCGGTTGGTGCAGTTCTAAACAAAGCGTCGTGGCGGGATCTACATGTGAAGCGGAGTACATAGCTGCTTGAAGCAGCAAATGAAGAATGCGGCTAAAAGAGTTCATTTCCGATCTAGGTGTCATACCTAGTGCATCTGGACCAATGAAGATCTTACGTGACAATCTTGGTGCAATTGCCTTGGCAAAGGAATCCAGATTTCACAAGAGGACCAAACACATCAAGAGACGCTTCAATTTCATCCGGGACCAAGTCCGGTGGGAGACATAGAGATTTGCAAGATACATACGGATCTGAATGTTGCGGAACCCGTTGACTAAGCCTCTTCCACGAGCAAAACATGATCAGCACCAAGACTCCATGGGTGTTAGAATCATTCTTGTGTAATCTAGATTATTGACTCTAGTGCAAGTGGGAGGCTGAAGGAAATATGCCCTAGAGGCAATAATAAAGTTATTATTTATTTCCTCGTATCATGATAAATGTTTATTATTCATGCTAGAATTGTATTAACTGGAAACATGATACATGTGTGAATACATAGACAAACATATAGTCACTAGTATGGCTCTACTTGACTAGCTCTTTAATCAAAGATGGTTATGTTTCCTAACCATAGACATGTGTGGTTATTTGATTAATGAGATCACATCATTAGGAGAATGATATGATTGACATTACCCATTCTGTTAGCCTAGCACTTGATCGTTTAGTATATTGCTATTGCTTTCTTCATGACTTATACATGTTCCTGTAACTATGAGATTATGCAACTCACGTTTACGGAGGAACACTTTGGGTGCTACCAAGCGTCACAACGTAACTGGGTGATTATAAAGGAGTACTACAGGTGTCTCCAAAGGTACATGTTGGGTTGGCGTATTTGAGATTAGGATTTGTCACTCCGATTGTGGGAGAGGTATCTCTGGGCCCTCTCGGTAATGCACATCACATAAGCCTTGCAAGCATTGCAACTAATAAGTTAGTTGCGAGATGATGTATTACGGAACGAGTAAAGAGACTTGCCGGTAACGAGATTGAACTAGGTATTGGATACCGACGATCGAATCTCGGGCAAGTAACATACCGATGACAAAGGGAACAACGTATGTTGTTATGCGGTTTGACCGATAAAGATCTTCGTAGAATATGTAGGAGCCAATATGAGCATCCAGGTTCCGCTATTGGTTATTGACCGAGAATAGTTCTAGGTCATGTCTACATAGTTCTCGAACCCGTAGGGTCCGCACGCTTAACAACGTTACGATGACGGTTTTATTATGAGTTTATTAGTTTTGATGTACGAAGATTGTTGGAGTCCCGGATGTGATCACGGACATGACGAGGAGTCTCGAAATGGTCGAGACATAAAGATTGATATATTGGAAGCCTATATTTGGATATCGGAATGGTTCCGGAGAAATCGGGATTTTACGGAACACCGGGGTTACGGAACCCTCCGGGGATAATGGGCCTTAGTGGGCCATGAGGGAGAAGAGGAGGGCCGGCGGGGCAGGGGCCGAGCGCCTCCCCTAGTCCGAATAGGACAAGGAAGGGGGCCCTTTCCTCTTTCCCTCCCCTTTTCCTTCTCCAACAAGGCAAGAGGGGAGTCCTACTCCCGGTGGGAGTAGGACTCCTCGGCGCCTGCCAGGGGCCGGCCGCACCTCCCCTCCCTCCTTTATATCTGAGGCGGGGAGGCACCCAGGATACACAAGTTGATCTACGGATCGTTCCTTAGCCGTGTGCGGTGCCCTCCACCATATTCCACCTCGGTCATATCGTCGCGGAGTTTAGGCGAAGCCTGCGCTGGTAGAGCATCATCATCGTCACCACGCCGTCGTCTTGTGGAACTCATCCCGACACTTTGCTTTGGATCGAGTCCGGGATGCGTCATCGAGCTGAGCGTGTGCTGAACTTCGGAGATGCCGTGACGTTCGGTACTTGGATCGGTCGGATCGTGAAGACGTACGACTACATCAACCGCGTTGTCATAACGCTTCCGCTTATGGTCTACGAGGGTACGTGGACAATACTCTTCCCTCTCGTTGCTATGCCATCACCATGATCTTGTGTGTGCGTAGGAATTTTTTTGAGATTACTACGTTCCCCAACATTATATTGATTGCATGTGATGTTTATCTTTTATGCATCTTATCTTGCTTTCATTGACGGTAGCATTATAAGATGATCTCTCACTAAATTATCAAATTATTAGTGTTCTCCCTGAGTATGCACCGTTGCGAAAGTTCTTCGTGCTGAGACACCACGTGATGATCGGGTGTGATAGGCTCTACGTTCAAATACAACGGGTGCAAAACAGTTGCACACGCGGAATACTCAGGTTAAACTTGATGAGCCTAGCATATAACAGATATGGCCTCGGAACACGGAGACCGAAAGGTTGAGCGTGAATCATATAGTAGATATGATCAACACAGTGATGTTCACCATTGAAACTACTCCATCTCACGTCATGATCGGACATGGTTTAGTTGATTTGGATCACGTGATCACTTAGAGGATTAGAGGGATATCTATCTAAGTGGGAGTTCTTAAGTAATATGATTAAATGAACTTAAATATATCATGAACTTAGTACCTGATAGTATTTTTCTTGTCTATGTTGATTGTAGATAGATGGCCCATGCTGTTGTTCCATTGAATTTTAATACGTTCCTTGAGAAAGCAAAGTTGAAAGATGATGGTAGCAATTACACGGACTGGGTCCGTAACTTGAGGATTATCCTCATTGCTCCACGGAAGAATTACGTCCTGGAAGCACCGCTAGGTGCCGGACCTCTGCAGGAGAACCACCAGATGTTATGAGCGTCTGGCGAGCAAAAGCGATGACTACTCGATAGTTCGGTGTGCCATGCTTACGGCTTAGAACCGGGACTTCAACGACATTTTGAACGTCATGGAGCATATGAGATGTTTTAGGAGTTGAAGTTAATATTTCAAGCAAATGCCCGGATTGAGAGATATGAAGTCTTCAATAAGTTCTACAACTGCAAGATGGAGGAGAATAGTTCTGTCAGTGAGCATATACTCAAAATGTCTGGGTATAACACTTGATTCAATCGGGAGTTAATCTTCCGGCTGATAGCGTCATTGATAGAATTCTTCAATCACTGCCACCAAGCTACAAGAGCTTCGTGAGGAATTATAACATGCAAGGGATGGATAAGACGATTCCCAAGCTCTTCGCAATGCTAAAGGCTGCGGAGGTAGAGATCAAGAAGGAGCATCAAGTGTTGATGGTCAATAAGACCACCAGTTTCTAGAAAAAGGGCAAAGGGAAGAAGAAGGGGAACTTCAAGAAGAACAGCAAACAAGTTGCTGCTCAAGAGAAGAAACCCAAGTCTGGACCTAAGCCTGAGACTGAGTGCTTCTCTTGCAAGCGGTGGTCCTTTGAAGCGGAACTGCCCCAAGTATTTGGCGGATAAGAAGGATGGCAAGGTGAACAAAGGTATATGTGATATACATGTTATTGAAGTGTACCTTACTAATGCTCCCAAGAGCACACGGGTATTTGATCTTGGTTACATTGCTAATATTTGCAACTCGAAACAGGTACTATGGATTAAGCAAAGATTGGCTAAGGACGAGGTGACGATGCGTGTGGGAAATGGTTCCAAAGTCGATGTGATCTCGGTCGGCACGCTACCTCTACATCTTACTTCGGGATTAGTTTTAGACCTGAATAATTGTAATTTGGTGCCAGCGTTGAGCATGAACATTATATCTGGATCTTGTTTGATGCGAGACGGTTATTCATTTAAATCAGAGAATAATGGTTGTTCTATTTATATGAGTAATATCTTTTATGGTCATGCACCCTTGAAAAGTGGTCTATTTTGTTGAATCTCGATAGTAGTGATACACATATTCATAATATTGAAGCCAAAAGATGCAGAGTTGATAATGATAGTGCAACTTATTTGTGGCACCGCCGTTTAGGTCATATCGGTGTAAAGCGCATGAAGAAACTCCATACTGATGGACTTTTGGAACCACTTGATTATGAATCACTTGGTACTTGCGAACCGTGCCTCATGGGCAAGATGACTAAAACGCCGTTCTCCGGAACTATGGAGCGAGCAACAGATTTGTTGGAGATCATACATACAGGTGTATGTGGTCCGATGAATGTTGAGGCTCGCGGCGGGTATCGTTATTTTCTCACCTTCATAGATGATTGAAGCAGATATGGGTATATCTACTTAATGAAACATAAGTATCAAACATTTAAAAAGTTCAAAGAATTTCAGAGTGAAGTTGAAAATCATCGTAACAAGAAAATAAAGTTTCTACGATCTGATCGTGGAGGAGAATATTTGAGTTACGAGTTTGGTCTTCATTTGAAACTATGCAGAATAGGTTCGCAACTCACGCCACCCGGAACACCACAGCGTAATGGTGTGTCCGAATGTCGTAATCATACTTTACTAGATATGGTGCGATCTATGATGTCTCTTACTGATTTACCGCTATCATTTTGGGGTTATGCTCTAGAGACGGCTGGATTCACATTAAATAGGGCACCATCGAATTCCGTTGAGACGACGCCTTATGAATTGTGGTTTGGCAAGAAACCAAAGTTGTCGTTTCTTAAAGTTTGGGGCTGCGATGCTTATGTGAAAAAGCTTCAACCTGATAAGCTCGAACCCAAATCGGAAAAATGTTTCTTCATAGGATACCCAAAAGAGACTGTTGGGTACACCTTCTATCACAGATCCGAAGGAAAGACTTTTGTTGCTAAATTCGGAATCTTTCTAGAGAAGGAGTTTCTCTCGAAAGAAGTGAGTGGGAGGAAAGTAGAACTTGTTGAGGTAACTGTACCTGCTCCCTTATTGGAAAGTAGTTCATCACAGAAACCGGTTCCTATGACACCTACACCAATTAGTGAGGAAGTTAATGATGATGATCATGAAACTTCAGATCAAGTTGTTACTGAACCTCGTAGGTCAACCAGAGTAAGATCCGCACCAGAGTGGTACGGTAATCCTGTTCTGGAGGTTATGTTACTGGACCATGACGAACCAACGAATTATGAAGAAGCGATGGTGAGCCCAGATTCCGCAAAATGGATTGAGGCCATGAAATCTGAGAAGGGATCCATGTATGAGAACAAAGTGTGGACTTTGGTTGACTTGCCCGATGATCGGCAAGCCATTGAGAATAAATGGATCTTCAAGAAGAAGACTGATGCTGACGGTAATGTTACTGTCTATAAAGCTCAACTTGTCGCGAAAGGTTTTCGACAAGTTCAAGGGATTGACTACGATGAGACCTTCTCACCCATAGCGATGCTTAAGTCTGTCCGAATCATGTTAGCAATTGCCGCATTTTATGATTATGAAATTTGGCAAATGGATGTCAAAATTGCATTCCTGAATGGATTTCTAGAAGAAGAGTTGTATATGATGCAACCGGAAGGTTTTGTCGATCCAAAAGGAGCTAACAAAGTGTGCAAGTTCCAGCGATCCATTTATGGACTGGTGCAAGCCTCTCGGAGTTGGAATAAACATTTTGATAGTATGATCAAAGCATTTGGTTTTATACAGACTTTTGGAGAAGCATGTATATACAAGAAAGTGAGTGGGAGCTATGTAGAATTTCTGATATTATATGTGGATGACACAATACTGATTGGAAATGATATATAATATCTGGATAGCATAAAGGGATACTTGAATATGAGTTTTTCAATGAAAGACCTCGGTGAAGCTGCATATATATTGGGCATCAAGATCTATAGAGATAGATCAAGACGCTTAATTGGACTTTCACAAAGCACATACCTTGACAAAGTTTTGAAGAAGTTCAAAATGGATCAAGCAAAGAAAGGGTTCTTGCCTGTATTACAAGGTGTGAAGTTGAGTAAGACTCAATGCCCGACCACTGCAGAAGATAGAGAGAAGATGAAAGATGTTCCCTATGCTTCAGCCATAGGCTCTATCATGTATGCAATGTTGTGTACGGACCTGATGTGTGCCTTGCTATAAGTTTAGCAGGAGGTACCAAAGTAATCCAGAGTGGATCATCGGACAGTGATCAAGAACATCCTGAAATACCTGAAAAGGACTAAGGATATGTTTCTCGTTTCTGGAGGTGACAAAGAGCTAGTCGTAAATGGTTACGTCGATGCAAGCTTTGACACTGATCCGAACTATTCTAAATCGTAAACCGGATACGTGTTTACATTGAACGGTGGAACTGTCAGTTGGTGCAGTTCTAAACAAAGCGTCGTGGCGGGATCTACATGTGAAGCGGAGTACATAGCTGCTTTGGAAGCAGCAAATGAAGGAGTCTGGATGAAGGAGTTCATATCCAATCTAGGTGTCATACCTAGTGCATCGGGTCCAATGAAAATCTTTTGTGACAATCTTTGGTGCAATTGCCTTGGCGAAGGAATCCAGATTTCACAAGAGAACCAAGCACATCAATAGATGCTTCAATTCCATCCGGGATCTAGTCTAGGTGGGAGACATAGAAATTTGCAAGATACATACGGATCTGAATGTTGTAGACCCGTTGACTAAGCCTCTTCCACGAGCAAAACATGATCAGCACCAAGACTCCATGGGTGTTAGAATCATTACTGTGTAATCTATATTATTGACTCTAGTGCAAGTGGGAGATCAAGGAAATATGCCCTAGAGGCAATAATAAAGTTATTATTTATTTCCTTATATCATGATAAATGTTTATTATTCATGCTAGAATTGTATTAACCGGAAACAAAATACTTGTGTGAATTCATAGACAAACAGAGTGTCACTAGTATGCCTCTACTTGACTAGCTCGTTGATCAAAGATGGTTATGTTTCCTAGCCATTGACATGATTTGTCATTTGATTAACGAGATCACATCATTAGGAGAATGATGTGATTGACTTGACCCATTCCGTTAGCTTAGCACTCGATCGTTTAGTATGTTGCTATTGCTTTCTTCATGACTTATACATGTTCCTATGACTATGAGATTATGCAACTGCCGTTTACCGGAGGAACACTTTGTGTGCTACCAAACATCACAACGTAACTGGGTGATTATAAACGTATTTCGGGATTAGGATTTGTCACTCTGATTGTCGGAGGGGTATCTCTGGGCCCACTCGATAATGCACATCACTTAAGCCTTGCAAGCATTGCAATTAATGAGTTAGTTGCGGGATGATGTATTACGGCACGAGTAAAGAGACTTGGTGGTAACGAGATTGAACTAGGTATTGAGATACCGACGATCGAATCTCGGGCAAGTAACATACCGATGACAAAGGGAACAACGTATGTTGTTATGCGGCCTGACCGATAAAGATCTTCATAGAATATGTGGGAGCCAATATGAGCATCCAGGTTCCGCTATTGGTTATTGACCGGAGACGTGTCTCGTTCATGTCTACATAGTTCTCGAACCTGTAGGGTCCGTGTTGGGGAACGTTGCAGAAAATTAAAATTTTTCCTACGGTTTCACCAAGATCCATCTATGAGTTCATCTAGCGACGAGTCATGGAAGAGTGATTGCATCTACATACCACTTGTAGATCGCGTGCGGAAGCGTTCAATGGAACGGGGATGATGGAGTCGTACTTGCCGTGATTCGGATCACCGATGACCTAGTGCGAGCGGACAGCACCTCCGCGTTCAACACACGTCACGAGCGGATGGCGTCTCCTCCTTCTTGACCCAGCAAGGGGAAGGAGAGGTTGATGAAGATCCAGCAGCACGACGGGCGTGGTGGTGGATGCAGCAGAACTCGGCAGGGCTTGGCTAAGCAACTACGGGAGGAGGAGGAGGTGTAGCGGAGGGAGGTGCCAAGGGCTTCGGTGCGGCCACCTCCCTCCCTCCCTTTATATAGGTGCAAAAGAGGGGGGGAGGGCGCAGCCTTGCTCCTTCCTCCAAGGAAGGGGTGCGGCCAAGAGAGGGGGGAGTAGTCCATCCTACCCAAGGCACCTCGGAGGTGACTTCCACCTTTAGGACACTTCACTCCCAAGTCTCCTTGGCTCATGGGCCCTTTTGGGGCTGGTGCCCTTGGCCCATATAGGCCAAGCGCACCTACAGCCCATGTGGCCCCCGGCAGGTGGACCCCCCGGTGGACCCCCGGACCCCTTTCGGCACTCCCGGTACAATACCGATAATGCCCGAAACTTTTCCGGCGACCAAAATAAGACTTCCTATATATAAATCTTTACCTCCGAACCATTCCGGAACTCCTCGTGACGTCCGGGATCTCATCCGGGACTCCGAACAACATTGGTTTGCTGCATACTCATATTCATACAACCCTAGCGTCACCGAACCTTAAGTGTGTAGACCCTACGGGTTCGGGAGACATCAGAACATGACCGAGACGGCTCTCGGGCAATAACCAACAGCGGGATCTGGATACCCATGTTGGATCCCACATGCTCCTCGATGATATCATCGAATGAACCACGATGTCGAGGATTCAATCAACCCCGTATACAATTCCCTTTGCCAATCGGTATTTTACTTGCCCGAGATTCGATCGTCGGTATCCCAATACCTCATTCAATCTCGTTGCCGCAAGTCACTTTACTGCATGCCGTAATGCATGATCCCGTGACCAAACACTTGGTCACTTTGAGCTCATTATGATGATGCACTACCGAGTGGGCCCGGTGATACCTCTCCGTCATACGGAGTGACAAATCGAGTCTCGATCCGTGTCAACCCAATGAGACACTTTCGGAGATACCGTAATGCACCTTTATAGTCACCCGATTACGTTGTGACGATTGGTACACCCAAAGCACTCCTACGGTATCCGGGAGTTACACGATCTCATGGTCTAAGGAAGAGATACTTGACATTGGAAAAGATCTAGCAAAACGAAAAACACGATCTTATGCTAAGCATATGATAGGGTCTTGTCAATCACATAATTCTCCTAATGATGAGATAACGTAATCAAAGACATCCAAATTCCATAGTCAGGAAACCATGACTATCCGTTGATCAACGAGCTAGTCAACTAGAGGCTCACTAGGGACATATTGTGGTCTATGTATTCACACGTGTATTACGATTTCCGGATAATACAATTATAGCATGAATAAAAGACAATTATCATGAACAAGGAAATATAATAATACTTTTATTATTGCCTCTAGGGCATATTTCCAACAGTCTCCCACTTGCACTAGAGTCAATAATCTAGTTACATTGTGATGAATCGAACACCCATAGAGTTACGGTGTTGATCATGTTTTGCTCGCGGAAGAGGTTTAGTCAATGGATCTGCGACATTCAGATCCGTATGCACTTTGCAAATTTCTATGTCTCCATCTTGAACATTTTCAAGAATGGAGTTGAAGCGACGCTTGATGTGCCTGGTCTTCTTGTGAAACCTTGGCTCCTTGGCAAGTGCAATAGCTCCAGTGTTGTCACAGAAGAGTTTGATCGGCTCCGACGCATTGGGTATGACTCCTAGGTCGGTGATGAACTCCTTCACCCAAATTGCTTCATGTGCTGCCTCCGAGGCTGCCATGTACTCCGCTTCACATGTAGATCCCGCCACGACGCTACGCTTGCAGCTGCACCAGCTCTTGCTCCACCATTCAACATATATACGTATCCGGTTTGTGACTTTGAGTCATCCAGATGCGTGTCGAAGCTAGCATCAACGTAACCCTTTACGACGAGCTCTTCGTCACCTCCATAAACGAAACATGTCCTTTGTCCTTTTCGGTACTTCAGGATATTCTTGACCGCTGTCCGGTGTTCCTTGTCGGGATTACTTTGGTATCTTCCTACCAAACTCACGGCAAGGTTTACATCAGTCTGGTACACAGCATGGCATACATAATAGATCCTATGGCTGAGGCATAGGGGATGACACTCATCTCTTCTTTATCTTTTGCCGTGGTCGGGCATTGAGCCGAGCTCAATTTCACACCTTGCAAAACAGGCAAGAACCCTTTCTTGGACTGATCCATTTTGAACTTCTTCAAAATTTTATCAAGGTATGTGCTTTGTGAAAGACCTATGAGGCGTCTCGATCTATCCCTATAGATTTTGATGCCTAATATGTAAGCAGCTTCTCCAAGGTCCTTCATTGAAAAACTCTTATTCAAGTAGGCCTTAATGCTGTCCAAGAGTTCTATATCATTTCCCATCGTAAGTATGTCATCTACATATAATATGAGAAATGCTACTGAGCTCCCACTCACTTTCTTGTAAACGCATGCTTCTCCATAAGTCTGCATAAACCCAAACGCTTTGATCATCTCATCAAAGCGAATGTTCCAACTCCGAGATGCTTGCACCAGCCCATAAATGGATCATTTGGAGCTTGCATACCTTGTTAGCATTCTTAGGGTCGACAAAACCTTCCGGCTGCATCATATACAGTTCTTCCTTAAGATAACCGTTAAGGAACGCTGTTTTGACGTCCATCTGCCATATCTCATAATCATAGTATGCGGCAATTGCTAACATGATTCGGATGGACTTAAGCTTCGCTACGGGAGAGAAAGTCTCATCGTAGTCAATCCCTTGAACTTGCCGATAACCCTTAGCGACAAGTCGAGCTTTATAGATGGTGACATTACCATCCGCGTCCGTCTTCTTCTTAAAGATCCATTTATTTTCTATCGGTCGCCGATCATCGGGCAAGTCTGTCAAAGTCCATACTTTGTTTTCATACATGGATCCTATCTCGGATTGCATGGCTTCAAGCCATTTGTTGGAATCCGGGCCCGCCATCGCTTCTTCATAGTTCGAAGGTTCACCGTTGTCTAACAACATGATTTCCGTGACAGGGTTGCCGTACCACTGCAGTGCGGAACGTGTCCTAGTGGACCCACAAAGTTCAAGAGCAACTTGATCCGAAGTACCTTGATCATCATCATTAATTTCCTCTCCAATTGGTGTAGGCACCACAGGAACATTTTCTGAGCTGCACTACTTTCCGGTTCAAGAGGTAGTACTTCATCGAGTTCTACTTTCCTCCCACTTACTCCTTTCGAGAGAAACTCTTTTCCGAAAGGATCCGTTCTTGGCAACAAAGATCTTGCCTTCGGATCTAAGGTAGAAGGTATACCCAATGGTTTCCTTAGGGTATCCTATGAAGACGCATTTTTCGATTTGGGTTCGAGCTTTTCAGGTTGAAGTTTCTTGACATAAGCATCGCATCCCCAAACTTTTAGAAACGACGACTTAGGTTTCTTCCCAAACCATAATTCATACGGTGTTGTCTCAACGGATTTAGACGGTG
This sequence comes from Aegilops bicornis, assembly GCA_021605145.1. NCBI lineage: Eukaryota > Viridiplantae > Streptophyta > Magnoliopsida > Poales > Poaceae > Aegilops > Aegilops bicornis. The sequence continues at coordinate 699,739,077 of CM038673.1, read as the reverse complement.
CCCTATTTAATGTGAATGTAGCTGTCTCTAGAGCGTATCCCCAAAATGATAGCGGTAAATCTGTAAGAGACATCATAGATCTCACCATATCCAATAGAGTGCGATTACGACGTTCGGACACACCGTTATGCTGAGGTGTTCCAGGCGGCGTGAGTTGTGAAATGATTCCACATTTCCTTAAGTGTGTACCAAATTCGTGACTTAAATATTCTCCTCCACGATCTGATCGTAAGAACTTTATTTTTCGGTCACGTTGATTCTCTACCTCATTCTGAAATTCCTTGAACTTTTCAAAGGTCTCGGACTTGTGTTTCATCAAGTAGACATACCCATATCTACTCAAGTCATCGGTGAGAGTGAGAACATAACGATATCCTCCATGAGCCTCAACGCTCATTGGACCGCACATCGGTATGTATGATTTCCGATAAGTTGGTTGCTCGCTCCATTGTCCCGGAGAACGGAGTCTTGGTCATCTTGCCCATGAGGCATGGTTCGCATGTGTCAAATGATTCATAATCGAGAGACTCCAAAAGTCCATCGGCATGGAGCTTCTTCATGCGCTTGACACCAATGTGACCAAGGCGGCGATTACCACAAGTATGTGGGACTATCGTTATCAACTTTACATCTTTTGGTATTCACACTATGAATATGTGTAATATTACGTTCGAGATTCATTAAGAATAAACCATTGACCATCGGAGCATGACCATAAAACATATCTCTCATATAAATAGAACAACCATTATTCTCGGATTTAAATGAGTAGCCATCTCGCATTAAACAAGATCCAGATACAATGTTCATGCTCAAACTTGGCACTAAATAACAATTATTGAGGTTCATAACTAATCTCGTGGGTAAATGTAGAGGTAGCGTGCGACGGCGATCACATCGACCTTGGAACCATTCCCGACGCGCATCGTCACCTCGTCCTTTGCCGATCTCCGCTTATTCCGCAGCTCTGCTGTGAGTTACAAATATGAGCAACGGCACGGTATCAAATACCTAGGAGTTACTACGAGTAATCGGTAAGGTACACATCAATTACATGTATATCAAATATACCTTTAGTGTTGCCGCCTTCTTATCCGCTAAGTATTTGGGGCAGTTCCGCTTCGGTGACCCTTCCCTTGCAATAAAAGCACTTTCGGTCTCGGGCTTGGGTCCATTCCTTGACTTCTTCACGGCAACTTGCTTACGGTAGCGGCAATATCCTTGCCGTCCTTCTTGAAGTTCTTCTTACCCTTGCCCTTTTTGAACTTAGTGGTTTTATTGATCATCAACACTTGATGTTCTTTCTTGATTTCAACCTCTGCTGATTTCAGCATTGAAAATACTTCGGAATGGTCTTCACCATCCCACGCATATTGTAGTTCATCACAAAGCTCTTGTAGCTTGGTGGGAGCGATCAAGGATTCTGTCAATGACCGCCTCGTCCAGGAGGTTAATGTCCAGTGGGACAGGCGGTTGTGCAACCAGACATTTTGAGTATGTGCTCACTTGTAACTGTTTTCCTCCATATTACAACTATAGAACTTGTCGGAGACTTCATATCTCTCGACCGGGCATGAGCTTGGAAAACCATTTTCAGCTCCTCGAACATCTCATATGCCCGTGTTGCTCAAAACGCTTTTGGAGCCCTGGTTCTAAGCTGTAAAGCATGCCGCATGAACGAGGGAGTAATCATCGACGAGACTGCCAAGCATTCATAATGTCTTGGTTCTCTGGGATGGGTGCTTCACCTAGCGGTGCTTCTAGGACATATTGTTTCTTGGCTGCTATGAGGATGATCCTCGGGTTAGGACCCAGTCCGAATAGTTGCTGCCATCATCTTTCGACTTGGTTTTCTCTAGGAGCGCGTTGAAGTTCATGGTGACATTAGCGTTGGCCATTTGATCTACAAGACATTTTGCAAAGATTTTAGACTATTGTTCATGATAATAAAGTTCATCTAATCAAATTATTTAATGAACTCCCACTCAGATTAGACATCCCTCTAGTCATCTAAGTGTTACACGATCCGAGTCGACTAGGCCGTGGTCCGATCATCACGTGAGACGGACTAGTCATCGTCGGTGAACATTCTCATGTTGATCGTATCTTCCATCGACTCGTGTTCGACCTTTCGGTCTCCGTGTTCGAGGCCATGTCTATACATGCTAGGCTCGTCAAGTTAACCCTAAGTGTTTTGCATGTGTAAAACTGTCTTACACCCGTTGTATGTGAACGTGCGGATCTATCACACCCGATCATCATGTGGTGCTTGAAGCAGCGAACTTTAGCAACGGTGCACAGTTAGGGGAGAACACTTCTTGAAATTGTTGTAAGGGATCATCTTATTTACTACCGTCGTTCTAAGCAAACAAGATGCATAAACATAATAAACATCACATGCAATTATATAGTAGTGACATGATATGGCCAATATCATATAGCTCCATTGATCTCCATCTTCGGGGCTCCATGATCATCTTGTCACCGGCATGACACCATGATCTCCATCATCATGATCTCCATCATCGTGTCTTCATGAAGTTGTCACGCCAACGACTACTTCTACTTCTATGGCTAACACGTTTAGCAATAAAGTAAAGTAATTTACATGGCGTTCTTCAATGACACGCAGGTCATACAAAAAATAAAGACAACTCCTATGGCTCCTGCGGTTGTCATACTCATCGACATGCAAGTCGTGATTCCTATTACAAGAACATGATCTCATACATCACAATATATCATTCATCATTCATCACAACTTACGGCCATATCACATCACATGACAATTGCTGCAAAAACAAGTTAGGCGTCCTCTAATTGTTGTTGCATCTTTTACGTGGCTGCAATTGGGTTCTAGCAAGAACGTTTTCTTACCTCTGAATAACCACAACGTGATTTTGTCAACTTCTATTTACCCTTCATAAGGACCCTTTTCATCGAATCCGCTCCAACTAAAGTGGGAGAGACAGACACCCGCCAGCCACCTTATGCAACTAGTGCATGTCGATCGGTGGAACCCGGTCTCATGTAAGCGTACGTGTAAGGTTGGTCCGGGCCGCTTCATCCCACAATACCGCTGAAGCAAGATAAGACTAGTAGCGGCAAGCAAGTTGACAAGATCTACGCCCACAACAAAATTGTGTCTACTCGTGCAATAGAGAACTACGCATAGACCTAGCTCATGATGCCACTGTTGGGGAACGTTGCAGAAAATTAAAAATTTTCCTACGGTTTCACCAAGATCCATCTATGAGTTCATCTAGCAACGAGTCATGGAAGAGTGATTGCATCTACATACCACTTGTAGATCGCGTGCGGAAGCGTTCAAAGGAGCAGGGATGATGGAGTCGTACTTGCCGTGATTCGGATCACCGATGACCTAGTGCCGAACGGACAGCACATCCGCGTTCAACACACGCGTCTGAGCGGATGGCGTCTCCTCCTTCTTGATCCAGCAAGGGGAAGGAGAGGTTGATGAAGATCCAGCAACGACGGCTTGGTGGTGGATGCGTGAGAACTCCGGCGAGCTTCGCTAAGCAACTACGGGAGGAGGAGGAGGTGTAGCGGAGAGGAGGTGCCAAGGGCTTCAGGTGCGGCCACCTCCCTCCCTCCCTTTATATAGGTGCAAAGAGGGGAGGGCGTAGCCTTGCCCTTCCTCCAAGGAAGGAGTGCGGCCAAGAGGGGAAGGAGTCCATCCTCCCAAGGCACCTCGGAGGTGCCTTCCCCTTTAGGACTCTTCCTCCCAAGTCTCCTTGGCGCATGGGCCCTTTTGGGGCTGGTTCCCTTGGCCCATATAGGCCAAGGCGCACCCCACAGCCCATGTGGCCCCAGGGGCAGGTGGACCCCCGGTGGACCCCGGACCCCTTCGGCACTCCGGTACAATACCGATAATGGCGAAACTTTTACAGCGACCAAAATAAGACTTCCTATATATAAATCTTTACCTCCGGACCATTCCGAACTCCTCGTGACGTCCGGGATCTCATCGGGACTCGAACAACATTCGGTTTGCTGCATACTCATATTCATACAACCCTAAGCGTCACCGAACCTTAAGTGTGTAGACCCTACGGGTTCGGGAGACATCTGAGACATGACCGAGACGGCTCTCGGGCAATAACCAACAGCGGGATCTGGATACCCATGTTGGCTCCCACATGCTCCTCGATGATATCATCGGATGAACCACGATGTCGAGGATTCAATCAACCCCGTATACAATTCCCTTTGCCAATCGGTATCTTACTTGCCCGAGATTCGATTGTCGGTATCCCAATACCTCGTTCAATCTTGTTGCTGGCAAGTCACTTTACTCGTACCGTAATGCATGATCCCGTGACCATACACTTGGTCACTTTGAGCTCATTATGATGATGCACTACCGAGTGGGCCCAGTGATACCTCTCCGTCATACGGAGTGACAAATCCCAGTCTCGATCCGTGTCAACCCAGACACTTTCGGAGATACCTGTAATGCACCTTTATAGTCACCCGATTACGTTGTGACGCGTTTGGTACACCCAAAGCACTCCTACGGTATCCGGGAGTTACACGATCTCATGGTCTAAGGAAGAGATACTTGACATTGGAAAAGCTCTAGAAAAACGAACTACACGATCTTGTGCTATGCTTAGGATTGGGTCTTGTCCATCACATCATTCTCCTAATGATGTGATCACGTTATCAACGACATCCAAAGTCCATAGTCAGGAAACCATGACTATCTGTTGATCAACGAGCTAGTCAACTAGAGGCTCACTAGGGACATATTGTGGTCTATGTATTCACACGTGTATTACGATTTCCGGATAATACAATTATAGCATGAATAAAAGACAATTATCATGAACAAGGAAATATAATAATACTTTTATTATTGCCTCTAGGGCATATTTCCAACAGTCCGCACGCTTAAAGTTTCGATGACAGTTATATTATGAGTTTATATGTTTTGATGTACCGAAGGTAGTTCAGAGTCCCGGATGTGATCACGGACATGACGAGGAGTCTCGAATTGGTCGAGACATGAAGATTGATATATTGGACGACTACATTCGGAGACCAGAATGGTTTCGGGGGTTATCGGATATATCTTTGGAGTACTGGGGTTACGGAACCCCGGGGTTTAATGGGCCTACATGGGCCTTAGTGGAGAAGAGGAGGCGGCGGGGGCAGGCGCGCGCCCCCTCCCCTCTAGTCCGGGTGGACAAGGAGGCGCCCCCTTCCTTCTCCTCCTCCTCCTTACCCCTTCTCCTAATCCAACAAGGAAGGGAGGAGTCCTACTCTCGGTGGGAGTAGGACTCCTCCTGGCGCCCTCTCTGGCGGCCGCCTCTCCCCTGGCTCCTTTATATCTCTGAGGCAGGGGCACCCCATAGACACAACAATTGATCATTGATCTTTTAGCCGTGTGCGGTGCCCCCCTCCACCATAGTCCACCTCGATAATATCGTAGCGGTGCTTAGGCAAAGCCCTGCGTCGGTAGAACATCATCGTCGTCACCACACCGTCGTGCTGACAAAACTCTCCCTCAACACTCGGCTGGATCGGAGTTCGAGGACATCATCGGGTTGAACTTGTGCTGAACTCGGAGGTGCCGTGCGTTCGGTACTTGATCGGTCGGATCGTGAAGACATACGACTACATCAACCGCGTTGTGCTAACGCTTCCGCTTTCGGTCTAGGAGGGTACGTGGACACACTCTCCCCTCTCGTTGCTATGCATCACCATGAACTTGCGTCTGCGTAGGATTTTTTTTGAAATTACTACGTTCCCCAACATCGGCGTCCCCCTTTCCTTCCTCTCTCCCTCCTCCTCCCCCCTTCTCCTACTCCAACTAGGAAAGGAGGGAGTCCTACTCCCGGTAGGAGTAGGACTCCTCCTTGGCGCGCCTCCTCCTGGCCGGCCGCCTCTCCCCCCTTGCTCCTTTATATACGGGGGCAGGGGGCACCTCTAGGCACAACAATTGATCTCTTGATCTCTTAGCCGTGTGCGGTGCCCCCTCCACCATAATCCATCTCGATAATATCGTAGCAGTGCTTAGGCGAAGCCCTGCATCGGTAGAACATCATCATCATCACTGCGCCCGTCGTCTTGTGAACTCTCCCTCAAAGCTCGACTGGATCGGAGTTTGAGGGACGTCATCAAGCTGAACGTGTGCTGAACTCGGATGTGCCGTACGTTCGGTACTTGATCGGTCGGATCGTGAAGACGTACGACTACATCAACTACATTGTGCTAACGCTTCCGCTTTCGGTCTACGTGGGTACGTGGACACACTCTCCCCTCTCGTTGCTATGCATCACCATGATCTTGTGTGTGCGTAGGAAAGTTTTTGAAATTACTACGTTCCCCAACAATCCTCTACTATGCCCGACAACTGTTCGATGAATCGACAAAGCTGAAAACAGTTGTCCCTTCTTGTTTGTATCAATGGATTCTCCTTTGGAGTACATATACGAGCAGTATGTTGAGTCCTTCGACGGCTCATCAGACGAGGAGGAGTACTTTGATGAGACGGCGATGATGCAGGCGGTCCTTGAAGACGCGGAGCGTGCGGAGCAACATGTTCTCAATTTCAAGGGCTCGATCAAGGGTCATCGAGTGCTCAACCGCAACAGGGCGTGCGGGCATTTGACACTGATGGCCGACTACTTTGCCCCGATGCACTATTCTCTGACCATTTTCGTTGGCGTTTTCGAATGCGCAAGACTGTCTTCGATCATTTGTACCATGACGTCCGGTCCTACGATTACTAATCCATCCTGAAGAAGGAGGCCGTGGGAACGATTGGCTTCTCTGGTTACTAGAAATTTTCGGCCACACTCTGGATGCTTGCATATGGCACGACCGCTGATCTGTGGGACGAGTACCTACAGATGTCTGAGAGCATATGCGAAGATGCCATGGTCAGGTTTGCAACTGCCGTGGTCGAGGTGTTCAGACTTCAATACCTGAGAGAACCAACTATGGCAGACACCGAGTCGGCTCCTGGCAATCTCACAAGCAAGAAGGTGGCCAGGTTTGCTTGGATCTCTTGTCTACATGCATTGAAAATGAAAGAATTGCCCAAAAGCTTTACAAGGGCAATATCAGGGTCACGTTAAGAAGCCCATCATTCTTGAAGCAGTTGCATCAGAGGATCTTTGGATTTGGCATGCTTTCTTTGGCGCCCGGGTCTCACAATGCCAATGTGCTGCTCGATCGCGTTGTTTGCGAGACTGACTGAAGGAAAAGCTCCTCCTTGCCACTATACTGTCAATGGACATGAGTACAACTTGGGCTATTATCTGGTTGACGGTAGCTATCCTCCATGGGCTACCTTTGTCAGCACCATCTCAAACCCAGTTGGCCAGAAAAAAGCTCTTTACCCAAAGACTATAAGTAACTACTCCCTCCGTTCCTAAATATGTGTCTTTTTAGAGATTTCGAATGGACTGTTACACACGGATACATATAGACATATTTTAAAGTGTAGATTCACTCATTTTGCTCCGTATGTAGTCACTTGTTAAAATCTCTAGAAAAACAAATATTTAGAAAAGAAGGGAGTAGAAAAGATGTCGAGAGGACATTTGAAGTTCTTTAGGCCCGTTTTGCAGTTGTTCGTGGACCTGCAAAACAATGGGATTCGAAGAGCTTGTGGAGGTGATGACATGTTGTGTGATCATGCACCACATGATCGTCGAGGATGAGGATGACAATGCTGTCTCAGCTCTGAAATTTGAGAAAATGGTGATCCTATCCAACTTCCGGACCAGAATCCGGTCACATTTGAGGAATTTATTCAAATACATAAACAAATTCGGCATCGATCAACTCACGAGCAGCTTAAGGAATATCTGATTGAGTATCAGTGGGCGATGAAAACGAACAACAATGTTGGGATGTAAATATTTGAATTTTTTTAAATTTGAACTAGTGTTGCATGTGGCTATTTGAATTTCTACGCCCTTTGCATGCGGCTACTTGATCGCGCGGACTGAGAAAAAACAAAAGGTTGGATGTATGCGACTACGGTTGGATGACGTTCTTCGGTGTTGATGGATTGGTCCTGGGGACGGATGGGGGAGGATTTGACAGGAGAGGTAGTTGACGAGGAATAGCACTACTACCTCGACCCATTGCACCGGACCGCGCGATCACCAACGTCGCGCCCTCGACTTGCACGTGAACGTGCGTCCGCGCTGAGCACACACGCACGCCAGCCATTTCCCGTCGCTTGCCCCCGTCCAACGCCACTTCACAGCTAGCGAGGCGCCTCGCCGGCCGGCTGCCGCCCGTATAAAGGATAGAGAAATAGCCGGGGCTCAGTGTCCCTGCGCGCACTAGGTGAGCGAGTGGTGCTCGAGGAAGGTCACAGGGCGTGGACTGTGGAGAGAGAGAGAGAGATGGGGTCGTTGGGGAAGGAGGCGGCGGCGTCGGCGGGGGAGCGGGTGGTGCTGGCGGTGAACGGTGCGCGGCACGAGGCCGCCGGCGTCGACCCGTCGATGACGCTGCTGGAGTTCCTCCGCACCCGGACGCCCGTCAGGGGGCCCAAGCTCGGCTGCGGCGAAGGTGAGCACCGCCCCCGACGACTCGATCCATTCATCTCCGGCGGCTAGCTCGCTCAGTACTACTAGTTCGTTACGGTGTGTGTGTGTGAGAGAGAATCTTTGGCCGAATAAGCGGATCGGATCGAGGCAGATCGATTGAACCCTGCATACGTGCACGTAGGACCTCGCGCCACATGGGCACCGATTCCAGGTCCCTCTCGTCTCGTCTTCGCCTAGGTTAGCCAGCGCTACGCTATCGTTCATCGTCTCGTCACGTACACATCGCCCAGGTAGGTAGGTAGGATCGATCATACCTGTGGAAGGTATGTACTACTTCGTATCTGCTTTTGTTTCTCTGTTTCTTCTCTTCTTTTGGCGCCATCTTTTATTCAGCAACCATCACAGCTGTGTTTCTTCTTCTGGGAACCCTCTTGCCTTCTCCGGCCTCGCTGTGCGTAGCATAGCATGCGACGATCTGATCACGGAGATCGCAAGAAACAGAAACGGAGACATAGAAAGGCCATACTATACATGCTTCGTTCTTGAAAAAAAAAACACACACACAGTATAGACACAGATGCTCATACATACACATATACATCCATCCTTATGAACGCATGCACACACATCCTACCTCTAGGATCACCTTCGAGAGATTGAGCTGCCACATCATCTCGATATTGAAGAAGACACCACAGACGTCTTTGTAGCCGACGGGAATGTGTTTTCTCACTGAACGTATAGCCGGAAAGACTAAAATAAATCAAAAAAATTATAAGCACCGATACCAAGTCAAGAACTTGAAACCTGATAGCCTGGTTGCATCACAAAGAATCTAACCATCTCTTGCATATTTTTTTTTCCGACAAGAACGAAGCATGTATACACAAACGGAGACATAGAAAGGCACATACTATACTTGTATTGCTTGCCAGCCGGAGAGGATCTAGGCACTGACTTTCCAACCTAGTATTAACACTTCGACAGCACAGACAATCGCACTAGCCGCTGCTCCCTTAGTTTCATAGTGATCCATAAGTAAAAAGAATTCAACCTGCTCTCAAGTATATAACTCAATTTTTCTGTAGAAGATACGGGATTCTTCTTCTTTTTTGTGAATCACCTGGTAGTATTCTTCCGAACGTTCAATGTGATTATTTTCTTGATATGGCTTACCACTCGTGCCAAATGGTAAATGCCAATACAGCTTTACTTACTAATTAACCACCGACAATTAAATACATCCGTCTGAGGGACAAGTAATATGAATTGGAGGGAGTAGAAACGGGACAAAAAAACCTTGCTCAACAATGACGCTGCACGTTACTTTCACTACGCTGAGGCCTAGCGATGGTATGAAGATATAATATCTTTCCAAATTTTATTTGGGATAACTTATACTTCCTTTGTTCGGAAATACTTATCATCAAAATGAATAAAAGAAGATATATCTAAAACTAAAATACATCTAGATACATCCTTTTTTATTCATTTTAATGACAAGTATTTCGGGACGAAGGGAGTAGTATTGATTAAAAAATCGGTAAGCTGGACAATTGGTTCTTTACGGCCACTCAGGCATGATGGAGACAAAATCATACCCTGCCGTTGTACTTTTCTTTTCTCGTAGTGGAGTAGGCATGCAATGCAATCATACACCCATCACAAATCATTGGACCTTGACTCTCTGATTTGTGATTGTTAACTTTTATGTTTGGTGGTCAGGTCCCATGTGCAACCGACGATACTAGAAACTTTTAGCGCGTGTTTCAGTTTGCTACATAGCAAGATTTCTAATCAGTAGCAAACTTTATCCTCCCCTAAAAAAAGCAAACTTATCCTGTATCAATTTTTTTTGCGGGGATATCCTGTATCAATTTGACAGATGCTTTTGTAGTTACATTGATGTTTATATAGATTCGCATCACTTTACAGAAAAAAAGCCAATAAACGAGGTAATTTAATGGGACCATGTGCTTCACGATTGCCTTTTTTTAGTTCAGACATTATACAGTCTTCCACTTGTTTTCTCACATAGCTGACAAGAAAAAGAAAGAAAAGAAAATAGTATTATGAAATCATTGTACCACAAAAACAGAATATGCTTCCCTAACTAAATGTGCAAGTTGCCAACTTTAGTAAAAAGGTTTGCCTCATCATGAGTACACATGAATAATTGATTACATTTTCGCACAACTCATGATTTGATTTCTAAACTCTGAGATAATGAAAATTTTGGTACCTGTGTGAAATATTTTCGGAAATATGACAGGAATAATCAAAATTTGTGCGAAATGTTTCCAAAGTTGATTAAAATATAAGTGATTTTTTAAATGTGAATATCTATAAATTATATATTTAATTTCTTTTGGAATAATTGAAATTAAAATAAGTATTTTAAAAAAATTGCATTGAACTTACTGAAGAATTTAAAATAGCAAGAAAATATATCGGACTCCTTTTGAACTTTTTTAGACTATTGTCAAAATTATTTGAATTTTGAAGTTTGTGTTTTTTTATTGAGTGATGTTTTTGGAAATAATAATATTTGGAATGTCCATCAACTGAAAATCGAAACACAGATCGAAAAAAAATATAACCAACAATAATACATGGCCTAACATCTGGGTGGATTGATGATTTAGGAAAAAAAAACACCAGTCATTGAGGGGCCTGACTTAAGGCACGAGATACTTTTGGGCCTATCGTTAGCATGCGCAAGTGCCCAGCCCACTGCAGCCCACTCGACGAGCAGACCAGACCTTCGTTCCCGATTCTTCCCCTCGAGGGAAAAAAAGAATCCAATCCCCATTACGCTCCCGATTAAGCCACGCTAGGGTTCGGCGACCCATCCTCCATTCTGCGGCGGCGCGGCCATACTCCAGGGACCTAGCTGCGGCGAGCCGGCGACGGGCGACCCAGCCAACGAGCACAACCGGCCGCACAGGCACCGCGCACTAGTAATTCCTCTCTTTGCCCTACTCGCACTTCACGGCATCATCTCAGATTCTCAATACCGGTTTCCCTACAGGCTATAGAAATCTGAAATTCGCAGTTAGCGATTTGGTAAGTGTACAAAAAAAATGTTAGCGATTTGGTAGCATGAATTGTCAGTCAATTGTTTTGTTACAAAGTTTATAAATTGCAATTTAAGTAGATTTGGTTTTCAAAAGACATTTATATTGTTTGGAATTGAGATGGCTCTCAAAATAACCGTGTTAATGCCTGTTGAAATAGTGCGGTCGGAACTTGAAGAAAGGAAAACTGTGCTCTTCTGTAGCTTGGCCTGCCCAACCATTTCTGTAGCCGGCAGTGTTTAATTTCTGATTTACGATGTCATGTTGCTGCGTGCAGGTGGATGCGGCGCATGCGTGGTCCTCATTTCCAAGTATGATCCGGCCACCGACGTGGTGACTGAGTTCTCGGCGAGCTCCTGCCTGACGCTCCTCGGCAGCCTCAACTACTGCTCGGTCACCACCAGCGAGGGCATTGGCAACACTCGCAATGGCTACCACCCTGTCCAGCAGCGCCTCGCTGGCTTCCACGCCTCCCAATGCGGTTACTGCACTCCCGGCATGTGCATGTCCATCTTCTCTGCCCTTGTCAAGGCTGACAAGACCGGCGACCCTGCCCCAACACCGGGATTCTCCAAGCTCACCTGCTCCGAGGCCGAGCATGCCATCTCCGGCAACCTGTGCCGCTGCACCGGCTACCGGCCCATCCTCGACACGTGCAAGAGCTTCGCCGCCGACGTCGACCTCGAGGATCTTGGCCTCAACTCATTCTGGAAGAAAGGCACCGACCCTGCCGGCGTCGACAAGCTGCCAGAATACTCCAGCGGCGCCGTTTGCACCTTCCCTGAGTTTCTCAAGTCCGAGATCAAGGGTCAAATGAAAGGTGCTCCAGTGGTGAACGCTGGCGAAGATGGCTGGTACCATCCCAAGAGCATTGAGGAGCTCCATACCCTCTTTGACTCTGACTGGTTCGATGAAAACTCCGTCAAGATCGTGGCGTCAAACACCGGTGCCGGAGTGTACAAGGATCAAGACCTATATAAAAAATACATCGACATCAAAGGGATACCAGAACTTTCGGTCATCGACAGGAGCAACAAGGGGGTGGAGATCGGGGCAGCCGTGTCCATCTCCAAAGCCATCGAGATCTTCTCCGATGGCACACCGGTGTTCAGAAAGATCGCCAGTCATCTCAGCAAGGTGGCCTCGCCGTTCATCCGCAACATGGGGACCATCGGCGGGAACGTAATCATGGCGCAGCGGCTGCCATTCGCTTCAGACATCGTCACTGTTCTTCTCGCTGGGTTCGACAGTCACAATCCAGACTGCTTCCAAGATGCTGTGCCTAACACTGGAGGAGTTCTTGGAGCAGCCTCCCTGCGATGCCAAGACCATACTGCTCACCATATTTGTCCCTGATTGGGGTTCAGACAATATCATCTTTGAGACCTCTCGTGCAGCTCCCAGACCATTCGGCAATGCTGTCTCCTATGTGAATTCTGCATTCCTGGCAAGGACTTCAGGGGATGCAGCCTCAGAGGGGCCCATAATTGAAGATATATGCCTCGCATTTGGCGCTTACGGCGTCGATCACGCCACCCGGGCTCGGAAGGTTGAGGAATTCCTGAAGGGGAAATCAGTGAGTGCACTGGTTATACTTGAAGCAGTTCAGTTGCTGAAAGATGTTATCTCGCCGTCAGAAGGCACCACACACCCTGAATACAGAGTCAGCTTGGCTGTCAGTTTCTTATTCAGTTTCCTTTCTGCACTTGGTAACAACCTGAATGCTCCCAATGGATCATGTGCTAATGGCCCCGAGAAGCATGGTAAGGTTGCCAACGATGACTTGCCGATTCGCTCAAGGCAAGAACTGGTTTTCAATGATGAATACAAACCTGTCGGCAAGCCGATCACGAAATCCGGGGCCGAGCTGCAAGCTTCTGGTATACTCCTACACTCTGATTCCATTTTTTTATTTAGCTTACAAGTGTTTACTTATATTAGTTTGTACTCTTGAATTACAAGTGGTAGCAGTACTTCAACCTTATAATTTATGTCCTGGCACTTAACTTCTTAGATTTCTGTAGCTTGAACAAGATTGTTTGGGATTTATTTTTATTCATCTTTGGTACACTGCTTCAATCATGCTGAACTATTTGAAATGTTTCATCCCTGAACGTATTTCTTAAAAAAAAAATGTTGGCACATCTAACTTCTGTCCTGAAACATGGGCTTGGCGATATTCCTTCTTGATTTCCAGGGGAGGCTGTGTATGTTGATGACATCCCTGCTCCCAAGGATTGCCTCTATGGAGCATTTATCTACAGCACACACCCTCACGCCCATATAAAAAGTGTCAACTTCCGATCATCTTTGGCTTCAGAAAAGGTCATCACAGTTATCTCCACAAAGGACATTCCTGCTGGTGGAAAAAATGTTGGATCCGGCTGGGCGATGCTAGGACATGAAGCTCTTTTCGGCAATCCGGTTTCTGAATTTGCTGGTCAAAATATTGGCATCGTGGTACCTACTTCTGAACCGCTTGAACTCAATTTCAGGAAAATGCATAACCAGTAGTATATTTTTACCCTGAATTTTAAGAGGTCATTTGAACTTATCGCATCATCATGTTCCTTTGCCATCACTCAGATCGCTGAAACACAGAAGTATGCCTATATGGCAGCGAAGCAAGCTATCATTGAGTATAGTACCGAGAATCTTGAGCCGCCAATTCTGACAATAGAGGACGCCATCCAACATGACAGCTACATCCCTGTTCTCCCAGTTTTTGCTCCTCAGCCAATTGGGGACTTCGACCAAGGGATGTCTGAAGCAGATCACAAGATCCTATCAGGAGAGGTACACACTTGATATTAGGAGGCTGCATTCTTAGTTTCAGACAAGGCCCATATATTGACACCTAGTATCTTTTGTTAATTTCCGACAGGTGAAGCTTGAATCGCAGTACTACTTCTACATGGAGACGCAGACTGCATTGGCCATCCCTGACGAAGACAACTGCATCACCGTCTACGTCTCGACACAGCTACCCGAGATCACGCAGAATGTCGTCGCTGACCTCCTTGGCATTCCCTACCACAATGTTCGCATCATCACCAGGAGGGTTGGAGGTGGCTTTGGTGGAAAGGGAATGAAAGGATCCCATGTAAGTGCCCCACTGTGTAACCCAGGAGATTGACATATTTCTGAAACTGATCATGGAGAAATTGTTGTGTTCTTCAGGCTGCATGTGCGTGTGCGCTTGCAGCATTCAAGCTTAGGCGCCCTGTTCGGATGTACCTCGACCGGAAGATGGACATGATCATGGCGGGAGGGCGTCACCCGATGAAGGCGAAGTACTCCGTCGGGTTCAAGTCGGACGGCACGCTCACGGCGCTGCATGTCGATCTCGGCATCAACGCCGGGATATCACCGGACTTAAGCCCGTTGATCCCGGCTTACACCATTGCTTCCCTGAAGAAGTACAACTGGGGCGCCCTGGCCTTCGACATCAAGTTGTGCAAGACGAACATGTCGTCCAGGTCGGTGGTGCGGGCGCCCGGCGACGTGCAGGGTTCCTTCATCGCCGAGGCCATCATCGAGCACGTGGCGTCCGTGCTCGGGTCCGACACCAACGTCGTCCGGAGAAAGAACCTCCACAGCGTCGAGAGCCTCACGAAGTTCTACAGCGACTCTGCGGGAGACGCCCCAACATACAGCCTCGTGGACATCTTTGACAAGCTGGCCTCGTCGGCGGAGTACCAGAGCAGGGCAGAGGCTGTTGAGCGGTTCAATGGCGAGAGCAGGTGGAAGAAGCGCGGCATCTCGTGTGTGCCGATCACCTATGAGGTGACCCTCCGGCCAACGCCGGGGAAGGTGTCCATCCTGAACGATGGCTCGATCGCCGTGGAGGTCGGCGGCGTGGAGATCGGGCAAGGTCTGTATACCAAGGTGAAGCAGATGACGGCATTCGGGCTAGGGGAGCTCTGCCCCGACGCCGACAGACTCCTTGACAAAGTGCGTGTCATCCAGGCCGACTCGCTGAGCATGATCCAGGGCGGCTTCACCGGCGGCAGCACCACCTCAGAGAGCAGCTGCGAGGCGGTCAGGCAGGCGTGCACCGTGCTCGTCAAGCGCCTCAAGCCCATCAAAGAGGGCCTCGAGGTGAAGTCCGGTGCGCCGGTGCCATGGAGCACCCTGATCGCCCAAGCGAACATGGCAAGCGTGAACCTGTCGGCGCATGCCTTCTGGACGCCAGACCCAGCCTTTGTAAAATACATCAACTATGGAGCCGCCGTCAGCGAGGTGGAAATCGACGTGCTGACTGGGGGCACCACGATCCTGAGGAGCGACCTTGTGTACGACTGTGGGCAGAGCCTGAACCCCGCGGTGGACCTCGGCCAGGTGAGCTCGCCGCCGATCAGCACATCCACTTGCTATTGCTGAAGATCGTTGTAATCTGAATTCATTTTTGCTGGATGGATCAGGTGGAGGGCGCGTTCGTGCAAGGGGTGGGGTTCTTCACGAACGAGGACTATGCGAGGAACGCCGACGGGCTGGTGGTGAACGACGGCACCTGGACGTACAAGATCCCTACGGTTGACACCATCCCTAAGCAGTTCAACGTGCAGCTCATCAACAGCGCGCGCGACCAGAAGCGCGTGCTCTCCTCCAAAGCGTCCGGCGAGCCGCCGCTGCTGCTGGCGGCGTCGGTGCACTGCGCCATGCGGGAGGCCATCAGGGCGGCCAGGAAGGAATTCAAGGCCAACTCGCCGCTGACGTTCCAGATGAACGTGCCGGCGACCATGGCCGACGTCAAGGAGCTGTGCGGCCTCGACGTCGTCGAGAGGCACCTTCAGAGCCTCAGCTCCGCCGCCACCAGCGCCGCCGTGAAGGCGTGATCGTAGTTGCATGTAAGTTGTGTCGAGACGTGGGCATATGTACTGCTGTAATGACACGATGAAGGTGTGGGACGCTGAACAATGACCGGTTTGCCTGTGTGCTGCTGTGTATAGATGAGAGGAGATAAAACAGCTATCGACGTGGATCTATCATACGCGTTGGGTTTTCATCTAACGGCAGGCATGCACGTGCTGCGATTCTGCTTATAGTGTATATTTTTACTACGAGAATGAATATCTTAAATTCCTGTTATAAATAAAAGCAAATCTAATCCCCGAAACGTTTTCTAGATTTTCGAGTGGACCGGTGGCGCTTGGGCAACTCTATCTCCCGAGGCGCGATCGTGAGATTCCGGCCGCGATCTCCTGTGCCCCTCTCCGCTGCTCTTGGTTAGTTTGTTCGGGGTGATCACGGGGGGTCCTGGCGACCCTGCCCACTCTCGGTACACGCGGGACGGTTGAGGGAGAAGTCAACGGGGATCAGTGGTGATGGCTAGTTCGTCAGCGAACACTGGTAAGGAGAGAGAAGGGATGGAGAAGATGGAGAGTATGAATCTGACTGATAAGGAAAGTGTAAAACTCGTGATGGACGATCAGGAGGAAGCGCATGACTCTGCTAAAGAGTATCCAAGATGTTGCGTGGAGTCTTTGTTGAGCAGGTTACTCTTGCTCAGTTCTCTTGTCCGGGTGCTCATGCTTAGAATGGTATGGCTGAGCGCAAGCATCGTCACCTTTTTGAGATGGCTCGTGACTTGATGATCGCCGCCTCTCTTCCGCCTCACTTTTAGGCAGAGATTGTCTCGACTACCACCTATGTCATCAACCTTCAGCCATCCACTGCTCTGCAGGGTGGCTTCCTTTCGAACATCTCTTTGATCGTTCTCCTAATGGCGCTTCATTTGTTTTGTTGTGTTTGTGTTTGATGTATCCTTTTTGTCCCCTGTGAACGCACCGAACTGATCGTTAAGTCTTTTGAGTGTGCCTTCTTAGGATATAGTGGTGAGCAAAAGGGGTATCACTTTTTATCATGTTGGCCGTCAGATGTTTATTTATTGGGATGTGAATTTTTATGAGTCTCGCCCCTTCTACCCGCACCTGCTTTCCTCGAACTTCCAGTGCATGATATCACTTTCCTCACTTTTTTCTGATGCTCATATCACTCATGTTGAGCCCTTGTCCACCCGTACTACTGCTCTTGCTTCTTCGACTCTTACAGAATTGACGCCGCCGTCTCCCATGGTTTCCTCACCTTGCTTATTACAAGATTCTACACCTTCATCCCGGTGGCTTCCATCTCCATCAACTGAGTTTATTCCGGTGATTCCTCCTTGTATTCTTCCATCTTTCACTCACTTTTATATTCGTCGTTCTCATGGTGCGGGTGCATCTACTGATGCACCATCTACTTATGACGTGCCATCTTCCTCGTCTCTGCCTACTTGTGTTGGGGAACGTTGCATGGGAAACAAAAAATTTCCGACGCTCATCAAGATCAATCTAGGAGAGGAGAGATTGCATCTGCATACCCTTGTAGATCGCTAAGCGGAGGCGTTAAGAAACGCAGTTGATGTAGTCGAACATCTTCGCGATCCAATCACGATCCGTCCAGGAACTCCCGATCTAAGCGTCGAACAGATGGCACCTCCGAGTTCAGCACACATACGGCTCAATGACGTCTCCTCCTTCTTGATCCAGCAAGCGAGGGAGGAGAAGTAGATGGGATCTCAACCAGCATGATGGCGTGGTGGAGATGATGGAGGAGCAATCCCAGCAGGGCTTCACCAAGCGCCTCCGGAACTACGAACGAGGAAGAACGGGAGAAAGAGGAGGCCGTAGGGCGTGGAAATTGTTGTGCCCAGCCCCCACGCCTCTCGCCACTATATATAGGGGTGTGGGAGGCCTGGGGGCGCAGCCCTAGCCCCTCCTCCAAGGAGGGGAGGCGTCCAAGGGGGAGGAGTGCCCTCCAAGTCAAGTGGAGGCTCCTCCCCCTTAGGGTTTCCCTTCCCCTAGGCGCATGGGCCTCTTTGGGGCTGGTGCCCCTGGCCCAATAAGACTAGGACGCCCTCTACAGCCCATGCACGCCCTAGGTGCTGGAGGGACCCTTCAGAACTCCTCCGGAACCCTCTGAAACCTTCCAGAACCTTCCCGACACAATACCGGTAAAACTCGAAACTTCTCCGGTAGCCAAAATATGACTTCCCATATACAAATCTGTACCTCTGGACCATTCCAGAGCTCCTTGTGACGTCTGGGATCTCATCCGGGACTTCTAACAACATTCGGTCACCAACGTGAATATCCCAATAGTACTCTAGCGTCACCGAACGTTAAGCGTGCAGACCCTACGGGTTCGAGAATCATGTGAACATGACCGAGACACCTCTCTGGTCAACAACCAATAGCGGGACCTGGATTCCCATATTGGTTCCCACATATTTCACGAAGATCTTTATCGGTCGAACCACGATGCCAAGGATCCAATCAATCCCGTATGCAGTTCCCTTTGTCTAGTGGTATGTTACTTTCCTGAGATTCGATCATCGGTATCTCCATACCTAGTTCAATCTCGTTACTGGAAAGTCTGTTTACTCATTTCGTAATACAAGATCCCATGACTAACTCCTTAGTCTCATTGCTTCAAGCCTGTTGTGATGTTGTATTACCGAGTGGGCCCTGAGATACCTCTCCGTAACACGGAGTGACAAATCCTAGTCTTGATCCATGCCTACTAAACAGACACACTCGGAGATACCTGTAGAGCATCTTTATGGTCACACAGTTACGCTGCGTCGTTTGATACACACAAGGTACTCCTACGGTGTCAGGGAGTTGCATGATATCATGGTCCTAGGAACAGATACTTGACACGAAGAAAGCAGTAGCAATAAACTAATACGATCAAATGCTATGCTTACGGTTGGGTCTTGTCCATCACATCATTCTTCTAATGATGTGATCCCGTTATCAAATGACAACTCATGTCTATGGTTAGGAAATCTTAACCATCTTTGATCAACGAGCTAGTCTAGTAGAGGCTCGCTAGGGACACGTTGTTGTCTATGTATCCACACATGCATCCGAGTTTCCGATCAATACAATTCTAGCATGGATAATAAACAATTATCATGAACAAGGAAATATGATAATAACCAATTTATTATTGCCTCTAAGGCATATTTCCAACAATTTATGGCTTGCATCCTTGATTCCTTGTCTGCTTTCGCCTGTTGACCGCCTTGGTTTTCCAAGAGCTAGTGCAATCTCCCCCTTCGTGTTATGACTGATCGTGAGCTACTCTTCAGTCTTCATCAGAAAGTGGATAGAAATCACAAGTGGGTCAAGCGTCAGTTTGGTGCAATTCTTTAGAACATGACCATTACTCAGAACACTGTGAAGAAGAATCACCATTATCTGCATCAAGTCTTCGACCGCACCTAGGATATTCTTCACATCTATACACTGCTAAAGAACTCAAGGAGATGGACTTCCAGGAGGACTTTGACCGGTCTCAGCCACCATCGAAGAAGTTCAAGAAGGTCAAAGTTCCTCAGTTGGTCGCCAGTTCATATTCTTCATCGCGTGAGACAGACAAAGCTGAAGATTTGGACGACACTGCGGCAGGCCCTACACCAACGGACGACATCATGATGATATTCTTCAGGGGTGTTAGTCCTCATTTTTCATCCCTTTTGGTCATTTGATGACAAAGGGGGAGAAATGTTGGGGAACGTAGCAATAATTCAAAATTTTCTACGCATCACCAA
The DNA here is from genome assembly GCA_021605145.1 of Aegilops bicornis. Classification (NCBI taxonomy): domain Eukaryota; kingdom Viridiplantae; phylum Streptophyta; class Magnoliopsida; order Poales; family Poaceae; genus Aegilops; species Aegilops bicornis. The sequence goes on along the minus strand of CM038673.1, from coordinate 699,718,864 downwards.
GATCAATCTATGGAGATTCTAGCAACAAGAGAGGGAGAGGATGAGTTGATCTTCATACCCTTGAAGATCGCGATGCAGAAGCGTTACAAAAACGCGGTTGGTGGAGTCGTACATGCAGCGATTCAGACTGCGGCCGATTCCGATCTAAGCGCCGAACGGAAGGCGCCTCCGCGTTCAACACAGTACAGCCCAAGGACGTCTCCTTCTTCTTGATCCAACAAGGGGAGAGGAGAAGTTGAGGGAAAACTCCAGTAGCACGACGGCGTGGTGGCGATGGAGCTCGTGGTTCTCCGGCAGGGCTTCGCCAAGCACTACGGAGGAGGAGGAGGTGTTGGAGGAGGGAGGGGCTGCGCCCGAGGAAGTGCGGCTGCCCTCTCTCCCTCACTATATATAGGGGAAGGGGTGGAGGAGGTGCCCTAGGGTTCCCTAGGGGATGGGTGGCGGCCAGGGGAAACCCTAGATGGGTTTGGGCGCCCCACCCTAGGAAACTTGCCCCAAGCCGGGAGGGGCGGCTGCCCTAGGGAGGCGCCCCACCTCTCCAGTTACGTGAGAGGGGTTGGGAGGCGCACAACCCCTTAGTGGGCTGGTGTGCCCCCTCCCTTGGCCCATAAGGCCCCCAACGCTTGTCGGGGCCTCCAAACACCTTCAGTCCACTTGGTAAATCACTGGTACTCCCAGAACAATTCCGGACTCCAATACCCTTCGTCCAATATATTAATCTTCACCTCCAGACCATTCCGGAGTTCCTCGTCATGTCCGGGATCTCATCCGGGACTCCGAACAACCTTCGATAACCACATACTATTTCCCATAACAACTCTAGCGTCACCGAACCTTAAGTGTGTAGACCCTACGGGTTCGGGAACCATGCAGACATGACCGAGACACCTCTCCGACCAATAACCAATAGCGGGATCTGGATACCCATATTGGCTCCCACATGTTCCACGATGTCGGGGATTCAATCAATCCCGTATACAATTCCCTTTGTCAATACCGTATGTTACTTGCCCGAGATTCGATCGTCGGTATCCCAATACCTCGTTCAATCTTGTTACCGGCAAGTCACTTTACTCGTTCCGTAATGCATGATCCCGTGACTAACTACTTAGTCACATTGAGCTCATTATGATGATGCATTCTTGAGTGGGCCCAGATATACCTCTACGTCATACTGAGTGACAAATCCCAGACACGATTCGTGCCAACCCAACAGACACTTTCGGAGAAACCTGTAGTGCACCTTTATAGCCACCCAGATACGTTGTGACGTTTGGTACACCCAAAGCATTCCTACGGTATCCGGGAGTTGCACAATCTCATGGTCTAAGGAAATGATACTTGACATTAGAAAAGCTCTTAGCAAACGAACTACACGATCTTGTGCTATGCTTAGGATTGGGTCTTGTCCATCACATCATCCTCCAATGATGTGATCCCGTTATCAATGACATCCAATGTCCATGGTCAGGAAACCATAACCATCTATTGATCAACGAGCTAGTCAACTAGAGGCTCACTAGGGACATGTTGTGGTCTATGTATTCACACATGTATTACGGTTTCCAGTTAATACAATTATAGCATGAACAATAGACAATTATCATGAACAAGGAAATATGATAATAACCATTTTATTATTGCCTCTAGGACATATTTCTAACAGTCTCCCACTTGCACTGGAGTCAATAATCTAGTTCACATCACTATGTGATTGTAATGAATCCAACACCCATTGGGTTTGATCATATCTCGCTTGTGAGATAAGTTATTAGTCAACGGTGCGAATCTTTCGGATCCGTGTGCTTTACAAATCTCTATGTCATCTCCTAGATGCAGCCACCACGCGCTATTTGGATCTATTCCAAATAACTGCTCTACTATACGAATCCGGTCTACTACTCAGAGTCATCCAGATTAATGTCAAAGTTTGCATCGGCGTAACCCTTTACGATGAACTCTTTTACTACCTCCATAATCGAGAAAATTCCTTAGTCCACTAGTTACTAAGGATAAGTTTGACCGCTGTCATGTGATCCATTCCTGGATCACTCTTGTACCCCTCGATTGACTTCATGGCAAGGCACACTTCAGGTGCGGTACACAAGATAGCACCTTTGTAGAGCCTACGTCTAAAGCATAGGGGACGACCTTCGTCCTTTCTCTCTCTTCTGCCATGGTCAGATCTTGAGTCTTACTCAATGCTCACACCTTATAACACAGCCAAAAACTCCTTTGCTGATCTATTTTGAACTCCTTCAAAATATTGTCACGGTATGTATTCATTTGAAAGTACTATTAAGTGTATTTTGATCTATCCTTATAGATCTTGATGCTCAATGTTCAAGTAGCTTAATCCAGGTTTTCCATTGAAAACACTTTTCAAATAATCCCATATGCTTTCCAGAAATTCTACATCATTTCTGATCAACAATATGTCAACAACATATACTCATCAGAAATTCTATAGTGCTCCCACTCACTTCTTTGGAAATACAAGTTTCTCATAAACTTTGTATAAACCCAAAATCTTTGATCATCTCATCAAAGCGTATATTTCAACTCCGAGATGCTTACTCCAGTCATTAGAAGGATTGCTGGAGCTTTGCATACTTGTTAGCATCTTTCAGGATTGACAAACCCTTCTGGTTGTATCACATACAACCTTTCCTCAAGAAAATCGTCGAGGAAACAATGTTTTGACATCCTATACGCAAGATTTCATAAATAATGCAAGAATCGCTAATATAATTCCAACAGACTCTTAGCATCGCTACGAGTGAGAAAGTCTCATCGCAGTCAACTCCTTGAACTTGTCGGAAAACATCTTAATGACAAGTCGAGCTTTTCTTAATGGTGATAATTACCATCATTGTCTGTCTTCCTTTTAAAATCCATCTTTACCCAATAGCCTTACGACCATCAAGTAGTTCTTCCAAAGTCTACACTTTGTTTTCATACATGGATCCTCTCTCGGATTTTATGGCCTCGAGCCATTCATCAGAATCCGGGCCCACCATCGCTTCTCCACTGCTCGTAGGTTCTTTATTGTCTAGCAACATGACCTCCAAGATAGGATTACGTACCAATCTGAAGTAGTATGCATCCTTGTCGACCTACGAGGTTTTGGTAGTGGCTTGATCTGAAGTTTCATGATCACTATCATCAGCTTCCACTTCAATTGGTGTAGGCGCCACAGGAACAACTTCTTGTGCCCTGCTACACACAAGTTGAAGTGATGGTTCAATAATCTCATCAAGTCTCCACCATCCTCCCACTCAATTCTTTCGAGAGAAACGTTTCCTCGAGAAAGGACCCGTTTCTGGAAACAATCAGTTTTGCTTCCAGATCTGAATTAGGAGGTATACCCAACTGTCTTGGGTGTCCTATGAAGATGCATTTATCCGCTTTGGGTTCGAGCTTATCAGGCTAAAACCTTTTTCACATAAGCGTCGCAACCCCAAACTTTTAAGAAATGACAGCTTAGGTTTCTCTAAACCATAGTTCATATGGTGTCATCTCAACGGAATTACAAGGTGCCCTATTTAAAGTGAATGCGGTTGTCTCTAATGCCTAACCCATAAACAATAGTGGTAATTCGATAAGAGACATCATGGTATGCACCATATCCAATAGGGTGCAGCTATGATGTTCGGACACACCATCACACTATGGTGTTTCAGGCGCTATTAGTCGTGAAACAATTTCCACAATGTCTTAATTGTGTACCAAACTCGTAATTCAGATATTTATCTCTATAATCATATCATAGACATTTTATCCTCTTGTCACGACGACCTTCAACTTCACTTTGAAATTATATGAACCGTTCAATATTTCAGACTTGTGTGTCATCAAGTAAATATACTTATCATCTACTCAAATCATCTGTGAAGTAAGAACCTAACGATATCCACTGCGTGCCTCAGCACTCATTGGATTGCACACATCAAAATGTATTACTTCAAACAAGTTGCTCTCTTGTTCCATCTTACTGAAAATGAGGCCTTTCAGTCATCTTGCCCATGTGGTATGATTTGCATGTCTCAAGTGATTCAAAATCAAGTGAGTCCAAACGATCCATCTGCATGGAGTTTCTTCATGCGTATATACGAATAGACATGGTTCGCATGTCTCAATCTTTCCAAAAAATGAGCGAGTCCAAAGATCCATCAACATGGAGATTCTTCATGCGTTTTATACCAATATGACTCAAATGGCAGTGCCACAAGTATGTGGTACTATCATTACTATCTTATATCTTTTGGCATGAACATGTGTATCACTATGATCGAGATTCAATAAACCATTCATTTTAGGTGCAAGACCATAGAAGGTATTACTCAAATAAACAGAGTAACCATTATTCTCCTTAAATGAATAACCGTATTGCGATAAACATAATCCAATCATGTCTATGCTCAACTAGGTTTAACACCAATCCCGATGGTAGAGGGAGCATGCGATGTTTGATCACATCAACCTTGGAAATACTTCCAACACATATCGTCACCTCACCTTTAGCTAGTCTCCGTTTATTCCGTAGCTTTTTATTTCGAGTTACTAACACTTAGCAACCGAACCGGTATCTAATACCCTGGTGCTACTAGGAGTACTAGTAAAGTACACATTAATATAATGTATATCAATATACTTCTATCAACCTTGCCAGCCTTCTCATCTACCAAATATCTAGGGTATTTTTGCTTCAGTGACCGTTCCCCTCATTACAGAAGCACTTAGTCTCGGGTTTGGGTTCAACCTTGGGTTTCTTCACTAGAGCAGCAACTGATTTGCCGTTTCATGAAGTATCCCTTCTTTCCCTTGCCCTTCTTGAAAGTAGTGGTTTTACTAACCATCAACAGTTGATGCTCCTACTTGATTTCTACTTTCGCGGTGTCAAACATCGCGAATTGTTCAAGGATCATCATGTCTATCCCTGATGTGTTATAGTTCATCACGAAGCTCTAGTAGCTTGGTGGCAGTGACTATGGAGAACCATCACTATCTCATTTGGAAGATTAACTCCCACTCGATTCAAGCGATTGTAGTACTCAGACAATCTGAACACATGCTCAACGATTGAGCTTTTCTCCCTTAGTTTGCAGGCTTAAGAAACTTGTCAGAGGTGTCATACCTCTTGACGTGGGCACTAGCCTGAAATCCCAATTTCAGTCCTTGGAACATCTCATATGTTCGACATTTCAAAAATGCCTTCGACGCCTCAATACTAAACCGTTTAACATTACACACTGAACTATCACGTAGTCATCAAAATGTGTATGTCAGATGTTCGCAACATCCACAGACGACGCTCGAGGTTCAGTACACCGAGCGATGCATTAAGGACATAAGCCTTCTGCACAGCAATGAGGATAATGCTCAGTTTACGGACCCAGTCCGCATAATTGCTACTATCAACTTTCAACTAAATTTTCTGTAGGAACATATCTTAAACTAAAGCGTAAGCTAGGACATAATTTGCAAAGACCTTTGACTATGTTCATGATAATTAAGTTCATCTGATTATTTAATGAACTCCCACTTAGATAGACATCCCTCTAGTCATCTAAGTGATACATGATCCGAGTCAACTAGGCCGTGTCCGATCGTCACGTGAGACGGACTAGTCATCATCAGTGAACATCTTCATGTTGATCATATCTACTATACGGCTCATGTTCGACCTTTCGGTCCCTTGTGTTCTGAGGCCATGTCTGTACATGCTAGGCTCGTCAAGTCAACCTAAGTGTTTCGCGTGTGTAAATCTGGCTTACGCCCGTTGTATGCGAACGTTAGAATCTATCACACCCGATCATCATGTGGTGCTTCGAAACAACGAACTTTCGCAACGGTGCACAATTAGGGGGAACACTTTCTTGAAATTTTAGTGAGGGATCATCTTATTTATGCTACTGTCATTCTAAGCAAATAAGATGTAAACATGACAAACATCACATGCAAATCATAAAGTGACATGATATGGCCAATATCATCTTGCGCCTTTGATCTCCATCTTGAGGCACGGCATGATCACCTTCTTCACCGGCATGACACCATGATCTCCATCATCATGATGTCCATCATCGTGTCTTCATGAAGTTGTCTCGCCAACTATTACTTCTATTACTATGGCTAACGGTTTAGCAATAAAGTAAAGTAATTACATGGCGTTATTCAATGACACGCAGGTCATACAATAAATTAAGACAACTCCTATGGCTCCTGCCGCGTGTCATACTCATCGACATGCAAGTCGTGATTCCTATTACAAGAACATGATCAATCTCATACATCACATATTATTCATCACATTCTTTTGGCCATATCACATCACATAGCATACCCTGCAAAAACAAGTTAGACGTCCTCTAATTGTTGTTGCATGTTTTACGTGGCTGCTATGGATTTCTAGCAAGAACGTTTCTTACCTACGCAAAAGCCACAACGGTGATATGCCAATTGCTATTTACCCTTCATAAGGACTGAGGGAGTCCTGGATTAGGGGGTGTCCGGATGGCCGGACTACCATCATCAGCCGAACTATCATTTGCCGGACTATCATCATCGACCGAACTCCAAGACTATGAAGATACAAGATTGAAGACTTCACCCCGTGTCCGGATGGGACTTTCCTTGGCGTGGAAGGCAAGCTTGGCGATACGGATATGTAGATCTCCTACCATTGTAACCGACTCTATGTAACCCTAGCCCTCTCCGGTGTCTATATAAACCGGATGGCTCTAGTCCGTAGGACAACAATCACAATAACCCTTACAATCATACCATAGGCTAGCTTCTAGGGTTTAGCCTCTTTGATCTCGTGGTAGATCCACTCTTGTAAACATCCACAATATCAATATCAATCAAGCAGGACGTAGGGTTTTACCTCCATCAAGAGGGCCCAAACACAGGGTAAACATCGTGTCCCTTGTCTCCTGTTACCATCTGCCTAGAAGCACGATTCGGGACCCCCTACCGAGATCCGCGGTTTTGACACCGACATTGGTGCTTTCATTGAGAGTTCCTACGTGTCGTCACCGATAGGCTTGATGGCCTCTTCAATCAACAACGACATACAGTCCTGGTGAGACCTTTCTCCCGGACAGATCTTCAGATTCGGCGGCTTCGCTGCGGGCAACTCCTTGGCCATCTGGAGCAGATCGAAAGCTACGCCCTGGCCGTCGGTCAGGTTTGGAAAGCCTAAACTTCACGGCCGACATCCGCGGGGACTTGATCCTCGATGGATCCGAGCCGCAGCTTTGGCGTGTTATTTATCCACGATGGGTATGACCTAACTCTGCCGCCGGACAGCCCCTTGGAGGCCGCACATGAATCCGCTCCGACTCATAGTCCGGAGCCGATCACTCGGATCGAGGACGGATGGCTGGACACCGCCTCGAGAGCCGCAATTCCTACGGCGATGGAGCCGAACACTTACCTTGTCCCCCGTAAAGCCCATGACTCCGAGGTGCGGACTCCTGCGGACTCCAAACCTCCTGCGCCCCTGCCCGGTCGAATCCGATTGGGCGCCGATCATGGAATTCACCGCTGCGGACATCTTCAGACTTTTCGCCCTTGGCGATATCATAAATTCATTGAAGCATCTCTCTCTATCCGGAGAGCCCTGGCGAACTACGGCCGGGACGGTTGGGACGCGGATGACGAAGAAATTCAGATCCCACCCACCACCCACTTCGTAGCCACCGTCGGCGATTTATTTAACCGACGTGCTCGACTACGACTCCGAAGACATCGACGGTATGGACGGCGATGCGGAGACTACCAAGAACCAAAGGTGCCTACAGGACCTTTGGAAAACCACCTCGTCATACGACATATACATGGTGGACACCCCAAAAGATGGGGACGGCGAAGAAGCAGCGGAGGCCGATTCCTTAAAGAAACAGCCCAAGCGCCGACGCGTCGTGGCGCCGCTCTAAATCCCGCCATGGCAAGAATGGAGATTCCGCACAGGAGATAATAACACCCAGAAAGTGCCGAAGACAACTCCCTCCAAAGACGATCCAGCGCAGGAGGAGGCGAAGCAAGCCCTCGGGAGAGGCGGCGGGCGAAGAGGTCGAGGATGACAATTACTTACCTCCCTCCGGAGACGAGGCAAGCCTCGGCGGCAGCCAATTCGTCGTGCCTGAGGATCCCGTCGAGCAAGAGCGTTTTAGACGCAGGCTAATGGCCACAGCAAACAGCCTAAAGAAAAAGCAACAACAGCTTCAAGCTGATCAAGACCTACTGGCCGACAGATGGACCGAGGTCCTCGCGGCCGAAGAGTATGAACTCGAACGCCCCTCCAAAAGTTACCCAAAACGCAAGTTGCTCCCCCGATTAGAGGAGGCAGCATCACCAACGCACAATATGGGAGACCGACCACATCGTGGCCGCAATAGAGAGGCGTGCAAGCCCTCCACCAAAATCGTACCCCGGCATCGCTCTAAAAGCAGGAAGCCACGGGGTAACGCGCCGGACTTGCGAGATATATTGGAGGACAAGGCAAGACAATCCAGATCTATCTATGGATCACGTGGACGCCCAACGCACTCCACGCATTTAATACCGCCGCACCGGATACAACTACTCGGCCGGGCCGAACACAGCAGACAACGCTCTCTCGAGCTACGTCGCGATATTGCTCAATACTGAGGCGCCAAGACACCCACTATGCTTCACCGACGAAGTAATGGATCATCAAATCCCTGAAGGGTTCAAACCCGTTAATATCGAATCCTACGATGGCACAACAGACCCCGCGGTCTGGATTGAGGATTATCTCCTCCATATACACATGGCCCGCGGCGACGATCTTCACGCCATCAAATATCTCCTGCTCAAGCTTAAAGGACCAGCTCGGCATTGGCTTAACAGCCTGCCCGCAGAGTCAATTGGATGTTGGGAAGACCTGGAAGCCGCATTCCTCGACAACTTCCAGGGCACGTATGTGCGACCACCGGACGCAGATGACCTAAGCCACATAATCCAGCAGCCAGACGAATCGGCCAGGCAATTCTGGACACGGTTCCTAACAAAGAAAAATCAAATCGTCGACTGTCCGGATGCAGAGGCACTCGCTGCCTTCAAACATAAAATCATGACGAGTGGCTGGCCCGGCACCTAGGATGAAGAAGCCGAAATCCATGGCAGCCCTCACATCCTCATGACCCGCTTACATGCGGGAGAGGATAGCTGGCTCGCTCGCAGTAACAACCTCAGCAAAAACGCTGGCAGTCCGGATACCAAGGACCGCAATGGCAGATTGCGTCGATAGAAAAACAAACGCCGCATTAACAGCGACGGCAATGAGGATACGGCAGTCAACGCCGGATTCCGAGGCTCCAAACCCGGTCAATGGAAGAAGCCATTCAAAAGAACTACTCCGGGCCCGTCCAATTTGGACCGAATACTCGACCGCTCTTGTCAAATTCATGGAACCCCCAAAAAGCCAGCTAACCATACCAACAGAGATTGTTGGGTATTCAAGCAGGCAGGTAAATTAATCGCCGAAAACAATGACAAGGGGCTACACAGCGATGACGAGGAAGAGACCCGGCCGCCGAACAACAGAGGACAAAAGGGATTCCCCCCTCAAGTTCGGGCGGTAAACATGATATACGCAACGCATATTCCCAATAGGGAGCGGAAGCGTGCACAAAGGGCGATATGGCGATGGAGCCAGTCGCCCCAAAATTCAACCCATGGTCCTCTTGCCCGATCACTTTCGATCGAAGAGACCATCCGACCAGTATCCGCCATGGCGGATTCGCCGCATTGGTTTTAGACCCAATCGTTGATGGATTTCACCTCACGAGAGTCATGATGGACGGCGGCAAGAGCTGAACCTGCTTTATCGAGGATACGGTCGCAAGATGGGCATAGACCCTTCAAGGATTAAACCTACAACGGCGACCTTCAAGGGCGTCATACCAGTGTCGAGGCCAATTGTACAGGCTCAGTTACCTGGAAGTGGTCTTCGGATCCCGGATAATTTCCGGCGAGGAGTTAATCTTCGACATAGTCCCGTTCCGCAGCGGCTATCACGCTCGCTTTCAGACGAACCGCGTTTGCAAAAATCAACGCGGTGCCGCATTATGCATACCTTAAGCTCAAGATGCCAGGCCCTCATGGAGTCATCACGGTCAATGGAAACACGGAACGCTCCCTCCGAACGGAGGAACATACAGCGGCTCTCGCGGCAGAAGTACAGAGCAGCCTTTTAAGGCAATTCTCGAGTCTGGCCGTTAAACGACCGGACACGACCAAACGTGCTCGGAGCAACATCAACCAAGACCACCTGGCACGTTCCGTGCACGCATAGCAATGCGGCCCCAACCCCAGCCCTCGCAAAATTGCAAGACAAACTCTCCGCGTACATCATTACGCCCTGGAGATACCATAGGCATAGGGGGAAGGGCACAACCACAACAGGCCCAGAGTGCGGTTCGACCACACCAGGGGCTCCCAAGTGTGTCGCTCTTTTTTCTTTTATTTTTTTCTTTTTTATACAGAACTCGGTCCGGCGGCGAACCTGCCGAACTCATGATGCAACAGCCAGGGGAGGACAAAGGCCGCGACGGACACTCAGGTGGTCTCCATCACAAGCATTAAATTTGTTAAATACAACATTTCGCGGCCTACCCCTGGAGGGAGACGCCTTTAATTCGTCCAATCCCTTGCTTTCCGCACTATTTGTATCATTCCGCACTGATAGCGTATCTTCTTGAATAAAATGCAGCACTTTTGCCTATAATTGCATTACTTTATATATATATATGTTCACTTACGACATGTTGCACCCGTGCATTTTGGTACGGCCAAACACACCAGGGGCTTATGTCCTCCGCTTTATGGTGTGATAAAGTCCGCACACTTTCCCAAGTGCGGCACCCCGAATTTATAGCATTATATGAATCAGCTCCGAATCCTGCCTTGGGTCAATAGTTGGGTTTGCCCGGCTCCCATGTTCGGCACCTTACGTTCCGTTCTATCGGCTAAGGTAGCACTTTGGGAGAACCACTGCGATTGCGCCCGGTTGAGCCGGGTTAACGCCTCGATGGAGAAAGCTAAACTGACCCGGCACGATAAGGCGAGAGACTGGTCGTTGTTCGAGAGGTCCTTCGGGTCCTTAAAGACCTACGCCGCCGAGCAAAGTTCGGATTATGTCCGATGAAGGCGTGGATAGCGCCCCAATTGATCTTCCGAATACTAGGGGCTTCGAGAAATTTAAAATTATAGAATTCTATGGCTAAGTGAGAGTGTTCAAGCACTATAAGTCCGGTTGCACAGTTCGTTGTGTTGAGCGCCTCCCTAGATGGACCCAAAAATGGGAACAAGAGTGCTCAAGTTTATCCCGAACACCCCAAAGACTCGTGGCATGAAATTTGAAGCCGACGACTTGCCATCTCTCAGATTTAATAAACGGCCGCATGAAGGTAATATTTTAAATTAAACAAGCGTTGCTTAGCGCATATGAACAAGGTTTTCAGCGACAGGATAACACATTGCGAATTCACTCAATAATTACATCCTGGGGCACTCATCCGCAATCTTGCGGGCACCCTTCAGGACAGCCTTATAGTAAATTTCGGGCGTACGATGCTCCTTGCCCGCTGGTGGCGCGTCAGTGATTAGCTTCTCCGCATCCAGCTTGCCCCAATGCACCTTTGCGCGGGCAAGGGCCCGCCGAGCACCTTCAATATAGGCGGAGCGCTTGATAACCTCCACCCAGGGGCACACATCCACCAGCCGTCAGACGAGGCCGAAGTAGCTCCTGTGCATGGCCTCTCCAGCCATACCGGACTATGAGGCCCTTCATGGCCTGCTCGACCACCTTGTGAAGCTCGACCACCTGCTTCACCGGTCGCTAGGGGGCACCGGATGGCCGGCCTCAAAGATATCGAGACGAAGACCTTCTCCGTTGAGCTCCCCTCCTCGGCTCGGTAGAATGCGGCGGCATCAGACACGCTGCAAGGCAGATCTGCAAACGCCCCTGGTGAGCTCCGAATTCGGGTAAGTAACACGTAATTTACATTCACATGCTTGCTTTGCATGAAAAACGCCTTACCCGCCGCTATCTTCCTCATCAACTGAACCTCCTGAAGGGACTTATGGGCCTCGGCCTTGGCGGTTTTGGCACTTTCGAGAGCCGAGGCAAGCTCGGACTCTCGAGTCTTTGAGTCACGCTCCAACCTCTCATGCTTTTCCATGAGAGCACAGGAGCTCTTGCTGAACCACCGCCACCCGCGCCTCTTGCTTTTCTCGCTCTCCCGTTACGTGGCGCATTATGCGTTCGTCATGGACACGGCCTCCTTCAGGCCGCCACCTCGTTCGTGGCCCCTGCAGTACCCATGTTATCCTTGTTATTTTTTTCGCAACCTAAATCCTTTTCTGTAAGGTACAAATTCAAAGCGGTGTTACTCACCTTCTTTGTCTTGGAGCTGCTTCCTGGCGTGGCCGAGCTCTTGCCCGGACCGCTCGAGCTCCTGCTTCAACGCACCGACCTCCGCAGTAAGTGCAGCAGAGGTCAAGAAGGCTGCCTGCAACCCATATTGACATAATTTTTAGCAACCCTGCGTATCTCTTTTTAAGATCCTCGGTCCGCTTTTCTTTCCGAACACCGAACCGAGCATCGGGGCTACTGTCTATGCGGTATTACATTGCATATTTTTAACTTCTTACCTCAAAGCCTGATAGAAGGCTATTGCAGGCTTCGGTCAGCCCGCCTTTGGCGAGCTGCACCTTCTGAATCACCGCACTCATAATAGTGCGGTGTTCTTCCTCGATGGAAGCGCTCTGCAGCGCCTCCAACAAATTGCCCGGCGCCTCCGGTTGGACGGAAGCCGCCGGCGTCACGGTCTTGCCCTTCGATCGAAGGGGCCGCCTGCCGGACTCCGGAACCACTGCGGGTTCTGTTGTGGAGTCCGGCGCAAAGTCCGGGAGGGCGCCTCCGGAGCCTCCCCCTGATGGGTCCCTTCTGGGGATCCCACCTTGGCGTCTTCGGCGTCGCAAGGTTTGGAGGCGGTCGGGATGGAGTCTACATCCGACGAAGCCAACGACCCGCTCGATGAAGCGGGGAGATCATCACTGGCCGGACTACAGGCAGCATGCGGCGTTAGAATGACACTATGTGACGCAGAAAAAGAAATTATAAATCATTCAGGAATCCGGATACTTACGATCTCGCCGGAGGCCTGGCCCTTGAAGGCCATTCTTCCTCGCCAACGTTGATGTTGGCGGAGCTGTCCGGGGAACAGTCCTTCCCTCTTGGACCCTTGGCCTCCCCTGTTGGGGAAGCCTTCCTCTTCCTCTCTCCCTCCTCCGAGAGAGTCCTCTTCCTCCTCCTCATTTTCGGGGGAGGAGTCCGCCCCGGAGTCGTCGGACACCTGCAAGCGGGCACTCTTTCGAGCACCCGTGGCCTCCTTCTTGGCCTTCTTCTCCGGCACCACGTGCGGTGCGGAACCAGCAGCCTCGCTAGACGAGCTGCCCATCGGATTTTACGGCATAGGAGCCGGACAGTAATCTGCTCCGCCTTCTTCATCCAGTCTGTCAAAGGAAAAGGGAAAATTAAAACCCGCATAGAGTCAAACTATGAAAAACAAGTGTCCCGTAAAGGGGTAGAATCACTTACCTCGTCGACTGGCCATGAGCGAAATCCGCGATCTTGATGGCGGATGTGAAACCGGCGCCCTTGAACAGCACCTTCCAGCGCCTTTCAGACGTTGTGTCGAAGAGCTTGTTCAGCGCCTGGTGCTGTTCCGGATCGAACTCCCATAGATTGAATGCCCACTCTTGGCATGGGAGAATCCGGCGGACGAGCATGACTTGGACCACGTTAACCAGCCTGAGCTTCCTCACCAGCTTCTTGATACAGGTTTGGAGTCCCGTCAGCTCCTTCAAACTGCCCCACAACAAGCCCTTCTCTTTCCAGGAGGTGAGCTGCGTGGGGATACCAGATCTAAACTCGGGGGCCGCCGCCCATTTAGGGTCACGCGGCTCGGTGATGTAGAACCACCCCGATTGCCACCCCTTGACGGATTCCACGAAGGCCCTTGAACCAAAGGACGTTGGGCATCTTGCCCAACATGGCGCCCGCACTCCGCTTGAATGCCTTTCACTACCTTCGACTTGACATTGAAGGTCTTGAGCCACAAGTCAAGTGGGGCTGGATGCAGAGGAAGGCCTCGCATTACCCACGATAAACGCCGAGATGTTGAGGATGAAGTTGGCGCCAGATCATGGAAATCCAGGCCGTAGTAGAACATGAGCCCCCGGACAAAGGGGTGAAGTGGAAAGCCCAGTCCGCGGAGGAAGTGGGAAAGAAAGACAACCCTCTCATGGGGCCTAGGGGTGGGGATGAGCTGCCCCTCGTCGGGCAGCCGGTGTGCGATGTCGCCGGAGAGGTATCCGGCTGCCTTGATCTGGCGATTTGCTCCTCCTTAACGGTGGAGGCCAACCATTTACCTCCCGCTCTAGACATGGTCGGAGAAGGTTGAGACGAGTTGCACGAACTTGGGCGCTGGAGCTTGAGTGCGCGGAGATGGATAAGCAAACGAGGAAGAAGGCGTAGGTGAGAAGGTGAATCCTTATCCCTTATATGGGCGGGCGAAATCTCACGCGTCCCCCACCGGCCTGGTAAAACTCGCTTATCTCCCAAGCGTCACCATCAATGATGCGGTTGGGTTACCCACGCCCGTATTGATGAGAATCCCGGATTAAGGGGAAACACGATCTCTGCTTCGACAAGACGTGCCAAGGAAACTGCTTCGCTAATGCGCTGAGGTGGTAAAGTAAAAAACAATTCGAGTAATGGCTTGGTAGTGGTGTGACGTCATGTCACGGAAAACGTCAGCAGATTGAACTTGTGTATATGTTATTATTCTCTCTACGGTGGAATGTGGAATTTATTTTGCAGAGCCGGACACTATCCTGGTGTTCTCAATCTTCTATCATTTGGAGGAGGAACCCGCCTTGCAATGGCATGCAATATACGGGCTGGACTTATCGTCATTGAAGCCTGGTTCAGGGGCTACCGAGGAGTCTGGATTAGGGGTGTCCGGATGGCGGACTACCATCATCACCGAACTATCATTTGCCGGACTATCATCATCGACCGGACTCCAAGACTACGAAGATACAAGATTGAAGAATTCACCCCGTGTCCGGATGGGACTTTCCTTGGCGTGGAAGGCAAGCTTGGCGATACGGATATGTAGATCTCCTACCATTGTAACCGACTCTATGTAACCCTAGCCCTCTCCGGTGTCTATATAACCGGATGGCTCTAGTCCGTAGGGACAACAATCACAATAACCCTTACAATCATACCATAGGCTAGCTTCTAGGGTTTAGCCTCTTTGATCTCGTGGTAGATCCACTCTTGTAAACATCCACAATATCAATATCAATCAAGCAGACGAGGGTTTTACCTCCATCAAGAGGGCCCGAACCTGGGTAAACATCGTGTCCCTTGTCTCCTGTTACCATCCGCCTAGACGCAGAGTTCGGGACCCCCTACCCGAGATCCGCCGGTTTTGACACCGACAAGGACCCTTTTCATCGAATCTAATCCGACTAAAGTGGGAGAGACTGGCACCCGCTAGCCACCTTTATGCAACAAGTGCATGTCAGTCGGTGGAATCTGTCTCACGTAAGCGTACATGTAAGGTCGGTCCGGGCCGCTTCATCCCACGATGCCGCCAAATCAAGATAAGACTACTAATGGTAAGCATATTAAACAAACCAACGCCCACAACTACTTGTGTTCTACTCGTGCATAGAATCTACGCAATAGACCTAGTTCTGATACCACTGTTGGGGAACGTAGCAATAATTCAAAATTTTCTACGCATCACCAAGATCAATCTATGGAGATTCTAGCAACAAGAGAGGGAGAGGATGAGTTGATCTTCATACCCTTGAAGATCGCGATGCGGAAGCGTTACAAGAACGCGGTTGGTGGAGTCGTACACGCAGCGATTCAGATCACGGTCGATTCCGATCTAAGCGCCGAACGGACGGCGCCTCCGCGTTCAACACACGTACAGCCCGGGGACGTCTCCTCCTTCTTGATCCAGCAAGGGGAGAGGAGAAGTTGAGGGAAAACTCCAGCAGCACGACGGCGTGGTGGCGATGGAGCTCGTGGTTCTCCGGCAGGGCTTCGCCAAGCACTACGGAGGAGGAGGAGGTGTTGGAGGAGGGAGGGGCTGCGCCAGGGGAAGGGTGCGGCTGCCCTCTCTCTCCCTCACTATATATAGGGGAAGGGGGTGGAGGAGGTGCCCTAGGGTTCCCTAGGGGATGGGTGGCGGCCACAGGGGAAACCCTAGATGGGTTTGGGCGCCCCCATCCCTAGGAAACTTGCCCCCCAAGCCGGGAGGGGCGGCTGCCCTAGGGGAGGCGCCCCACCTCTCGTGTTACGTTAGAGGGGTTGGGAGGCGCAGAACCCCATAGTGGGCTGGTGTGCCCCTTCCCTTGGCCCATAAGGCCCCTCAACGCTTGTCGGGCCTCCAAACACATTTCGATCTTTGGTAAATCACCGGTACTCCCAGAACAATTCCGGACTCCAATACCCTTCGTCCAATATATCGGTCTTCACCTCCGGACCATTTCAGAGTTCCTCGTAACGTCCGGGATCTCATCCGGGACTCCGAACAACCTTCGGTAACCACATACTATTTCCCATAACAACTCTAGCGTCACCGAACCTTAAGTGTGTAGACCCTACGAGTTCGGGAACCATGCAGACATGACCGAGACACCTCTCCGGCCAATAACCAATAGCAGGATCTGGATACCCATATTGGCTCCCACATGTTCCACGATGTCGGGGATTCAATCAATCCTGTCGTGGAATTGTCACGGTAGATGTCCTCGTGAAAGGACTTAGTCGCAGGGCCATCGTACGGGTTAACTTAGAGGGGTTAAAGCGGACACAAAGACACGGGAGTTATACTAGTTCGGCCCCTTCGATGAAGGTAAAGCCTACGTCTAGTTGTGATGGGAGTGATGTGATTTCGGCGACTAGGGAGCAATAGCTTCGCCTAAGCCTCGAATTGTCTGTCCCTAAACCGCCGCCGGGTCGTCCCCTTATATACACGGGTTGACGCCCGGCCGGCCTACAGAGTCCCGATCCAGCTCATACAAGTGTCCGGCTCGGTCTCTTCTCTCTTACCTTACAGCACAAGTTTACATGACTAAGGCGGTTTACACTTATAGACCCTAATCCACCTCTGGGCTCTGGGCCTCGTGCCTTCGTGGGCCCTGATCATGGACGAGGGTACCCCGGCCCCTTCAGGGCGGTTTACATTCAGTAGTTATATCCCCAACATTAGGCCCCAGATTGACTTGAACCGGTTCATGTTAATCTTCAACATCTTCAGGAAACTGGATCTCCCTTCATATTTCGTAAACCGCCGTCTGCTTGAACCGCCATGACGTCATCTTCCAACCACAGCAACAGGGTGCCTTGACGTCATCTTTAATAAAGAAATCCGAACAGTAAGATTCCCTTCATTTAATACTATCCCGGAAATCGAGGCGATCATACCGTCTGGCCGCTTTTGACTCCTCGATTCTCGCGCTTGTTAATTACTCCGTCTCCTTATAAATAGACCGGCAGGCCCTTTCTCTTCTTCTTCTGCGCTTCTTCTTCCTCGCGATGTTCCAGCTCTGAAGCTCCGCCGTCGCCTCCGACCTTCGACCGCCGCGTCAGCGCCAGGCCGCTGCATCAACCTGACTGGACCAGAAGCTCTTTAGCGCTCCTCCGCTGTTCGGCGCATCTGGTAAGGCTCCTCTTCAAGCCCTAGATCCGCATCTGAAGGTCTCTGTTCATCTTGTAGTTCATAGGTGTTCATCTTAGTGTCCTCATACCTGCCCTGCCATGGCCGTATGATTCAACCGTAGTATACATCCTATGCAGCGACTGCTCCGCCGTCAGTTTAACTCTTTGTGCATCTTTCATTTTGTTCAGATCCTCTTGTTTAGAACGCACGAACCTTCCTGCCCTTTATGAGGCTTGCATAGGTCGCAGAAATTTTTCTTACTGAATCTTCGGTAGATCTAAATTACCTCCATTCGCATGTGAAATCTGTTTCTGTCCACACTTAGTAGATTTTCCAGTTCTGTCTCTTTCGGCGGTTTGACTTTTGATAGCTAATCCGTCACTCCATTAGTCCTCAGTTAAACCGGAATTGGCTGCCGAATCGCCGGTTTAACATTGTATAATGTGTCTGAACCGTTAATGGTGAATCGTACTCCTTTCCTTTCGCAGTTTAGTCTTCCGGAATGGCCAAACAATTCTCAGCCTGCAATTGGGTCCGGTCTAAGGTCACTGAGACGCAACTCAACGGATGCGTCACCACTGGCGCTTTAGCTTCGAAAAATGTCATCCACTGGCGGGTTCCGGATGCCGAATGCCCTCCTGAGCCGCAAGAAGGAGAAGTAATTGTGTTTGTGCAGCACTTAGACCGGGATTCTGCCTACCGGATCAAAATTCTTCCGGATGTCCTTGCAAGTTTTCAACTCCATCCACAGGATATTGGTCCGAACTCCGTGTCAAATATATGCAATTTCCAAGTTTTCTGTGAAGTCTACCTTCAAGAAGAACCATCTGTGGAGCTGTTCCGGGATTTCTTTCACCTGAACCGCCGTACAGAATTTTCGGATGGCCCTAACACGGAGCTGGGCGGTGTTTCAATCCAGAAAAGGAAGGAGGTAGACTTTCCTCACGCCAAACACCATAGCCATCCGAAAGATTGGAACCAAACCTGGTTCTCCGCCGAATACTGCTCCTCGACAACGAGAATCCTTTGCCGGGTTACCGTCCTCACCGGCTTAGCAACCATCATCCGTTGCCTTTTACGCTTGACCGCCATGAACGGAAGAATTTTGCACCTCAAATCATTAAACTCCGGGCTCTAATGGCCAATGGACTAACTAGTGTGGACCTTGTGCGATCTTTGGGTTTCTTGGGGCATCTTGCCATTAAGCCGCCGGCCGGATTGATGCACGAATACACCGGCACCCTCCAAGATCCTCGAGACGTCACGAGCTACCAATAACTGAGCTTGAAGTCACAGAGGCAATAAAGAGGCTGCTTGATGAACCGATCTCCGTCTGCAGCCAAACCGGGTTGGCTCCGTTCTGTGTTGCCAACAAACCGCCAGCGGTAGGCTCTACTCACCGCTTTTCTGACATTAATGCCTTGTTGATATATATTAATCCTTGTTACTTCTCAGGCTAACAGCTCCTTCTGGAAGCGTACCAAACCGGCCCGGGCTCCGCGTGTAAAGTCCAAGGCCACCAAGAAGGCTGGCAAGAGGAAAACCGCCGAGTCTTCTGATCCGCCGGAAGACGAATAGTCAGAAGCTGAGGTAAAACTTGATATCCTCACGTGGGAGTCGCCGTAAACCGGCTCTCCTCTTTGTGTTTCTTCTTGCTTGTAACTTGTCCCTTTTTATTCCTTCTTTTACTGACAATTTTAACTCCCAGGATGATGCTGAAGCCAGTCATGCCGACCCTGTTGAGGTAATCTTTCTTTCTTCCGAATCCGACCTCGTGCCGGTTAAAAGAATTTCGCGCCCGTCCGGAAAGTGAAAAAATCTCATTCCTATGCTTATTTGAATCCAAACCTTTCCTTGAAGACACAACAGGCTGAAGAGCACCGCATTTACCCAAGACACGATGGTCAACAGATTACCTCATCCGGTTTACGGATACACCAACCCGGAAGCGTCGTCCGTGAGGTGATTTGTTCTCCTGAAAAGCGTTATCCCTTAAAAGGTTTCTTCCGATGTCCTCTCAATCCGTCGACCAATTATCAGGCCTCTTCCAACTCCTCTGGCGGTTCATCAACCACGCAACTGCCTTCGCTTAAAGTTGCTGCAGGGTAAGCACCATACTTCTGTCCCGCCAATTCGGTTTATATTTGCGTTGGTCGGTTTATCGTATTCTAATTTCTGAACATTGCAGCACCAAGGCTCGCTTGAGTAAAAAAGCGAAAACCCTTGACCCTACTGCGGATGTTGATCCGGAGAAGACCCCAGAGCAGCATGACGAAAATCCTGAAGCCGCTAAAAATAGCTCTGCCGGGTTGAACCAAGACGACAATCTTGATCCGCCGTAAACCGAACCGGAGGCCCAAGTGGAAACCTCGCATCCTGCTCCACCGAGTCCGCCACAGAGCGGTCAGAATCGTTGAACCGCCGAGCCGGAGTGCGAAGACACCAAGCCCAAAGAAGACCGCCAATCTGGCCAGCCCGGTCAAAAATGATGATGTTATTGTGACGTAATCGGCTACACCACTCCTAGCCAACCGTCGCTTTAGCAAAACACAGCGCCAAGGAAGAGTCTACTACTATGAGCAAAGATAAGGGGAAAACTGATCTGTCAGCTTATGACAACCTCTCTGCCCAAGAACTTCACTCCGGCTTTGTGAACCGGCTCTACACAAGCCGTGACTTTGAAGCCGGTCTGGTAAATCGCATGAAGGACCGCTATGAGGTAAGGAGTTATGCCTTTCTTGTACTTTTGCTGCATAGTAGCCCCCAAGGGTCGGTTCAACTTAGCATAGTTAAACCGGCACTTAAACTTTGTATAGAAACCATACGCCTTAAACTGCAGTACTGTAGCCCCCAAGGGTCGGTTCAACTTAGCATAGTTAAACCGGGACTTAATTTCTGTATCCCCATAGCAAACTGAGATCAACTAGCCATTAGCCCCAAGTGCCAAGTTGAATATTTGTATTGAGCTTGGGACTTTATAATGAAACAACTAACGTGCTCCCTTTGTTATTAGAATGAGATATACCAGCAAACCGTGCAACTCAAGGACCTTCGTGCCAATCTGGAAACTCAACAAGCAGAAACCACCAAGGCCAAGGATGAATTGAAAACTGCCTTGGCCACTATGGAACAGCTGAAGGAGTGGTATAAATCCGAGCAGGCCAACTGGGACACCGAGAAGGCCGGTTTGAAAAAACGGGCGGAAGATGCTGAATCAGCTCTTAAACCGTGATCAAGAGCTTACGGACTAAAGCGCCAAGTTCATGCCATGACCTCTGCCATCTTTGGTAAGAAAATTTGCACTGATTACCCCTGTTTTGATATTTCCGCCGGTTTAACCTGAGCTGTTTGAAACCGGTGCAGGCAAGCGTATTGCCCATCTGGGCTCTGATGTGCGGAAGAAGCTCAAGGCCTCTTACACGCTGATTGAGCAGTTGTATACCGGCGCCCAGCAAGTCATATGTGCCACATCGTACGACAACACAGCTCCGTCCTTGATCAAAGATACACTAGACCGGCTGTCCATGGTTCCGGGGTAGCTTGAAGAGTTGAAACGATCCGCGGCCCGGGCTGGCACTCTACTGGCTCTAACTCGCGCCAAGGCATGGATAGCGGATCTTGATCTGGCTGACATAGCCAAGGGTTTCCCCAGCGCTCAAGAGAACGGTGAAGCCTTTGATAATGACGCCCTGAAACGAATAACAAAGGAGATGCGTCATTGGCGAGTCAATCGGCAGCAGGTTAAGCCAACTGGCGGTTCACCGCTCTTTCTATGATCTGAACAACAAGCGGGTGGAGTTTGTCATTCCAGTCTGCGAGCCTTGTTCCTCCAATCCGTAAGCACACTTATGCTCGGCGTTGATCCGGCTGAGCTTATAAGTGAAGAGGCTGCCTTTCGTGCCTTAACCTGGATTGACTGGTCTACCAATGACTTCCGCCTTTGGGTGATGAAGAGGAAGAAGTTGAACCGACGCCAGACGCCTCTTCCTCACGTCAACCCGGCGAGGAAGCTTAATCCGTCAAGCCGGGTGATGCATCAGAAGCTGCTAGTCATAACGCCATGCGAACCACCGGGCCTTGGAAGGCTTTGTAATAGAGTAGCTAGCACTTTGTATTTGAACATGCCTTTATGCCCTCGACCAGTAACTTTTGTGCGGAGGTGTCGATACTTTGGTTTGAAGTACCTTCAATGTATTTTGCCTGCAATCACAAATTCGTAAACCGCCCCGGCGGCTTGTGTCGCCAGCCGGCTTGTGACGCCTATATATTTATATAAGAAAATATTGAGGTATATGATCAAAACTTTGTGATACAAAAATACCGCCATTGTCGGGCATGCAGTTGGCTTAGCCAATCTTGAGGCGGAGGTTGTATAAACCATTACCGTCAGAGGAGAACGACTCCTGTGTTTGTAATGCCGGTTTACCGTGTAAACCGTGCCGGGTCATGACAAGCCCCCTGTTACTCCATAATGGGATGTTAACAGAAAAAGTCAAACCGAAACAAATATCTCCGGATTAAGAATGGACCGAATTCCATTAATTGACAGCTTGAACCGGTTTAAAAAAGTTATCGGTTTAAAAAGGCCAATAAAAACCGAATAACAGTTATGAAATCAATATGGAAGCAAAGGCAATGATAAAACCGTTTGCAAGAAGAGGCTTTAATGAGCCGATCAGATGGTGTTACCATGGTCGGACAGGACCAAGCTCCCCATAAGGTGTAGCTATGGTTCAAGTCAGCCAGTGCCCCAAGCAAAACCGTGGCATTATGCCGATCAAGTGGCATGGCAATGGTTCGGGTTCGACCAAGCCCCCAAGTGACTCTATGACCTTAGGCCGACCAAGAGGCGTGACTGGTTCAGATGTGACCATGTCCCCAAGTGATCTGGTGGCTTTCGCCCATCAAAAGGTATTGCATTGGTTCGGACACGACCAAGCCCCCAGATGACAAAAAACTTCTGAAAATCAAGATCAAGGGCTAAACCGGAGGCTGCTTTGCGACAACAACTCCATGTACCCAAACCGGACTTTTTACAGAACGGATACCCCGCTTTAGCCGAGGCTCCGGTTTATTGCTTTTATTCAAAATATATACATTGTCATAATATGTACATAAGTAGAACCGATGGCTCAGGTGTAATAAGGCCGAAGATGAGCTATGTTCCACGGCTGTTGGTCTCCTCTTCGGCGTGCGTGAGTCTTTTCGCTCTCGAACATCAATCGATAGTATGACCCTTTGTGCAGATTCTTGCTGACGACAAATTGCCCTTCCCAATGTGGGGATAGCTTGTGCATATCTTTCTGGTCTTGAATGAGCCGAAGCACCAAGTCTCCTTCCTGAAAGGTTCTGGTTTTAACCCGCCGACTGTGATACCGACGAAGATCTTGCTGGTAAATCGCCGAACGAGCAGCCGCCATATCTCGCTCTTCATCCAGTCGATCCAAAGCGTCCTGCCGTGCAGCCTCGCTATCTGCCTCAACATAGGCTGCCACGCGAGGCGAGTCATGACGGATATCGCTGGGAAGGACCGCCTCCGCTCCATAGACCATAAAGAACGGTGTGTATCCAGTGGATCTGTTAGGGGTAGTATTTATACTCCATATCACCGATGGTAGCTCTTCTACCCAACAACCCGACGTCCTCTGTAAAGGGACCATAAGCCGGGGTTTGATACCTCTCAAGATCTCCTGATTAGCCCGTTCTTCTTGACCATTGGACTGCGGGTGTGCCACTGAAGAAACGTCAAGCCGGATGTGCTCACGCTCACAAAACTCCTTCATGGCACCCTTGGACAAATTGGTGTCGTTATCCGTGATGATACTGTGTGGAAATCCAAACCGGAAGATCACCCTTTTTATGAACTGAACCGCCGTGGCCGCATCACACTTGCTAACAGGCTCTGCCTCGACCCACTTTGTAAACTTGTCAAGCTGCGACCAGCAAGTGTGTTTTCTTGTCCTTGGACCTTTTAAAAGGCCCCACCATGCCCAGCCCCAAGTCGCAAACGGCCAAGTAATTGGAATCATCCTCAATTCCTGGGCGGTATGTGGGCACGTCTAGAAAACTTCGGCAACCATCACATCGCCGACCAGATCCTCCGTGACGGCATGGGCAGTCAACCAATAAAAACCATGGTGGAACGCTTTGGCCACCAAAGATTTTGAACCGGCATGGTGACCACAGTCCCCTTCATGGATCTCACGCAATATCTCACAGCCTTCCTCATGGGACACACAACGCTGAAACGCCTCGACACCTTAATCGCAATGATGCAACTTCGCCATTAACAATGGTCATAGACTTAGACCGCGAATTATCTGTCAGCCAACGTCTCATCTTCTGGTAACTCGCCCCGGTTCATGTATGCCAAATAAGGGAGCGTCCAATCCGGAATGACATGCAAGGCTGCCACCAACTGAGCCTCCGGATCAGGAATGGCCAAATCTACTTCATCAGGAAGCTTGACTGACGGATTGTGCAGTACATCAAGGAAGACATTGGGCGGAACCGGTTTACGTTGAGAGCCCAGCCGGCTTAAAGCATCCGCCGCTTCGTTCTTCCGACGATCCACATGGTCCACCTGATATCCTTTAAAGTGTCCTGCAACAACATCCACCTCCCGACGGTATGCAGCCATGAGTGGATCTTTGGAATCCCAAGTACACGATACTTGCCGGGCCACCAAGTCCGAGTCACCAAAGCATTTAACCCGGCTGAGATTCATCTCCTTAGCCATCTGGAGACCATGGAGCAAAGCTTCATACTCAGCTGCATTGTTAGTACAAGGGAACATTAAGCGAGAACGTAATAGAACTTGTCACCTCTGGGAAGTTAATACGACTCCAGCCCCGAGCCTCCAATTGCTGGACCCATCAAAGTGGATGGTCCAATAGGTATGATCCGGCTTTTCTTCAGCGCTTGCAACTCCGTCCAATCATTAATGAAATCCACAAGTGCCTGAGATTTCATCGCCGTCCGAGGCACATACCTTAAACCGTATGCCCAAGCTCTATAGCCCACTTAGCAATCCGGCCAGTCGCTTCCCGGTTCTGTATGATATCGCCCAAGGGAGCTGAACTGACCACCGTGATGGGGTGCCCCTGGAAATATTGCTTCAGCTTCCGGCTTGCCATAAAAACTCCATATACCAGCTTCTGCCAATGCGGATATCTCTGCTTAGACTCAATGAGGACCTCGCTGATGTAATAAACCGGCCGTTGAACCGGATACTCCTTCCCTGCCTCCTTCCGTTCCACCACAATGGCTACGCTGACTGCCCTGGCATTAGCAGCAACATATAACAGAAGCGGCTCCTTGTCAATGGGAGCGGCGAGAACAGGCGGGTTGGCCAACTGCCGCTTTAAGTCCTCCAATGCTTCATCAGTGGTGAACTCTGCACAAACTGATCCGTCTTCTTCAGCATTTGGTACAAAGGAATGGCCTTCTCTCCTAGGCGGCTGATAAACCGACTTAGCGCAGCAATCCGACCCGCCAAACGCTGGACATCATTGATGCATTTTGGCTTAGCCAAGGAGGTGATAGCCGTAATTTTCTCCGGATTAGCTTCAATCCCCCTGTTGGACACAAGAAAACCTAATAACTTGCCTGCCGGAACACCGAAGACACATTTGGCGGGTTAAGCATCATCTTGTACACCCGCAAGTTGTCAAAGGTTTCTTTTAGATCCTCAATCAAGGTTTCCTTCTTCCTTGACTTAACCACGATATCATCCACATAAGCATGCACGTTACGGCCGATCTGTTCGTGTAAGCAATTCTGTACGCAACGCTGATAAGTTGCTTGGGCGCTCTTGAGTCCAAAAGGCATAGATACGTAGCAGAAGGCTCCAAAAGGGGTGATAAACGCCGTCTTCTCCTGGTCCTTAACCGCCATCTTAATCTGATGATATCCAGAATACGCATCCAAAAAACTTAAACGCTCACACCCCGCCGTAGCATCAATAATCTGGTCAATGCGGGGGAGAGCGAAAGGATCTGCTGGACAAGCCTTATTAAGGTCTGTGTAATCCACACACATGCGCCAAGTGCCATTCTTCTTGAGGACCAACACCGGATTAGCAAGCCACTCTGGATGGAAAACTTCAACGATAAACCCTGCCGCTAAGAGCCTGGCAACCTCCTCTCCAATGGCCTTGCGCCTTTCTTCGTTAAACCGGCGAAGAAACTGCTTTACTGGTCTGTACTTGGGATCAACGTTAAGAGTGTGCTCCCGAGTTCCCTCGGTACACCTGGCATGTCGAAGGTTTCCATGCAAAATGTCCCGATTCTCACGGATGAACTCGATGAGCGCTTTCCTATTTAGGATCCAAGTTAGCACTGATGGTGAATTGCTTGGACGAATCGCCTGTCACAAAATCAACAAGTTTAGTCTCAGCCGCCGATTTAAACTTCAAATCCGGATCGTGCTCTGTAGTTGGCTTCTTCAACGGGGTCATATCCGCCGGATCAACATTGTCTTTATAATACTTTAGCTCTTCAGTGGCACAAACCGACTCTGCGTAAGCCGCATCACCTTCCTCGCACTCCAAAGCGATCCGGCGGCTCCCATGAACCATTATCGTCCCCTTGTGACCCGGCATTTTCAGCTGCAAATAGACATAACAGGGCCGTGCCATAAACTTAGCATAAGCCGGCCGCCCAAATAGGGCGTGGTAGGGGCTTTGAATTTTCACCACTTCAAACGTCAATGTTTCCGATCTGGAGTCATGTTCATCCCCAAAGGCCACCTCTAGAGCTATCTTACCGACCGGGTATGTCGACTTACTGTGCACCACACCGTGAAACACTTTGTCTTTGGACGGCTGAGATGCCTATCCGTTAACCCCATACGTCGGAAGGTCTCGTAGTACAGGATGTTGATGCTGCTCCCTCCGTCCATAAGCACCTTGGTAAACTTGTATCCTCCCACCTGAGGTGCCACCACTAGGGCTAGCTGACCCGGATTGTAAACCCGGGGAAGATGATCCCCACGGTGGGCGCCAACTGTCGTGGAATTGTCACGACAGATGTCCTCGTGAAAGGACTTAGTCGCAGGGCCATCGTACGGGTTAACTTAGAGGGGTTAAAGCGGACACAAAGACACGGGAGTTATACTAGTTCGGCCCCTTCGATGAAGGTAAAGCCTACGTCTAGTTGTGATGGGATTGATGTGATTTGGCGACTAGGGAGCAATAGCCGCCTAAGCCTCGAATTGTTCGTCCCTAAACCGCCGGGTCGTCCCCTTATATACACGGGTTGACGCCTTGCCGCCTCTGTAGTCTCGATCCAGCTCATACAAGTGTCCGGCTCGGTCTCTTCTCTCTTACCTTACAAAGACAAGTTTACATGACTAAGGCGGTTTACACTTATAGACCCTAATCCGCCTGGGCTCGGGCCTCGTGGCCTTCGTGGCCCCGATCATGGATTTAGGGTAACCCGCCCTTCTGTATGGTTTACATTCAAGAGTTATATCCCCAACAAATCCGTGATACAATTCCCTTTGTCAATCGGTATGTTACTTGCCCGAGATTCGATCGTCGGTATCCCAATACCTCGCTCAATCTCGTATCGGCAAGTCACTTTACTCATTCCGTAATGCATGATCCCGTGACTAACTACTTAGTCACATTGAGCTCATTATGATGATGCATTACCGAGTGGGCCCAGATATACCTCTACGTCATACGGAGTGACAAATCCTATCTCGATTCGTACAACCCAATGACACTTTCGGAGATACCGTAGTGCACCTTTATAGCCACCCAGTTACGTTGTGACGTTTCGTACACCCAAAGCATTCCTACGGTATCCGGGAGTTGCACAATCTCGTGGTCTAAGGAAGTGATACTTGACATTAGAAAAGCTCTTAGCAAACGAACTACATGATCTTGTGCTATGCTTAGGATTGGGTCTTGTCTATCACATCATTCTCCTAATGATGTGATCCCGTTATCAATGACATCTAATGTCCATGGTCAGGAAACCATAACCATCTATTGATCAAGGAGCTAGTCAACTAGAGGCTCACTAGGGACATGTTGTGGTCTATGTATTCACACATGTATTACAGTTTCTAGTTAGTACAATTATAGCATGAACAATAGACAATTATCATGAACAAGGAAATATAATAATAACCATTTTATTATTGCCTCTAGGGCATATTTCCAACAGGAAATTTGAGTTAGTCTTCAAGCGGGTCTATTATATGGGTGTTTTTTTTGCTAAGTTACAACTCTTGCTCTTCTGAATTGTTTGCTCTGATGAGTTGTAAACTTAAGTCCTATGGTGCTCTGATACTTTTGACTGTTGTCTGCATGCTTAATTCCTCAAGTACTTTAATGCACACGTGCTGAATTTTGTCAGACACCATATTTCATCATGCATTTCAAATTCTTCATATTATATGTCAAATGCGTGTATGAATTACAAGATATAGGGGGAGATCTCCATGATATCACTCTACAATGTGCATTTGCTATCCAAAGCAAATTCATCAAATATGCACATCTTAAGGGGGAGTTCTTCTATATCTTGCAATCAAATTCCTCAATATTAGCATTACACTTCATATGTTTATCCCCATTGAAAACTTAACCTATTTGTCATCAATCACCAAAAAGGGGGAGATTGTAAGTGCATCTAGTGCCTCTTAGTGATTTTGGTGTATTGAAAACTTATAGGTTAAGGGACTAATATGTTTGTGAGTGTACACATGCTCTATAAGTCGATGAGGAGTTTGATATTTACGATGAAAGTCGACCCCTAAAAATGTATGTCTTCAGCTGAAGACTTTGATTCTCCTAAAGACTTTGAAGGTGAAGAAATTTGTGTGACCTTGAAGACTTGGATATTCATGCGAGGACTATGAAGCGTGAAGACTTTTGTTTTCATAGTTTCATTTTCTCTTTCTTGTGTCATAGGAAACACCATACTGTTAAAGGGGGTCGAGGTAATACTAAGGAAATACTTTCCAAGTGATGCTCAACTCAAAATCCTACACCTATCCAATCCTTTCGAGTGAAGCCATTGGAAATCTCACATCAGTTCAGTCAATTTCTTCAGTGACAGAGACAAAGATCTTCTGGTCTTTGAAGAATTTGTTCTGACTGAGGAGTTAGGAATTCGCAAGTGCGGATTGCCTACACAGTGAGGAACATGATAGCCCTGAGGAATTTGATACTCAAATATCCGACCGTTGCTGTGCTACGCGCCAGCTGTCCCAAAATATCTACCCACCTAACGGTCATATCATTGAAGGGCATTTATGTCTTATCATGTCGGGCTGCTCCCTAGGCTATAAATAGCCGCCCCTACAACCACTAGCTGGTTGGCTGCTCCGAGAGAAACTGACACTTGTCATTGAGAGCATCCCATCCTCTGAGGACTTTGAGCGAAAATTATCAAGTGAGGAAAAACTCAAAACGCAAACACCTACAACCCAAAGTGATTGAGCATCACTGAAGAGATTGTTTCTGTGTGGAACCGAAGCTTTTTACCTTTGAGGACTGTGCATCCTCCAGACGGTTAGGCCTCATGGTCTGAGTATCCAAGAGGAATTGTGGATCACCGAGTGACCAAGCCTGTGAAGGTTTGGAAGTCACCTGAAGACTTACCACGAGTGATTGGGCGAGGTCTGTGTGACTTTAGCTCAAGGAGAATACGGTGAGGACTGTGTGTCCTCAGGTTTAAATACTCAGCCGCTCCAACCAGACGCACAACTGTCACAACAGTTGGAACTGGTCTTCCAAATCATTGTCTTCACCAAGCCAACTGGTTCTATTTCCTCAACCATTTCATTTTCTCATTCATGTGTTGATGAACCTGATTATTACTGTTTGAAGACTTTGACTAAAGACTTTCTCTATTTCCTCAATCCTATTTCTTCAGTCACATAGTCTTCAGCCTGCTTATCCTGTTTTCACGCTATCTGTACTCTGTGCTTGTTTTCATTTCATCATGATGACTATGTTGTTGCTCTGTTATGCTTATACCCGAGTACTTATTCCGCTGCTAGTGTGTTGTTGCTTAGGAATTTCTTCACCTAGAAATTCCTCAGTGAAAAATTTGTAAAAATCGCCTATTCACCCCCCTCTAGTCGATATAACGCACTTTCAAATTGATAAGGGAAGATTCTGCCAAGTCAGGTGGTGCAGATTGACGTGAACAAGTTCAAATCAACCTGGGGCCTAATGTTGGTGATATAACTCCTAGGTATGACCCGCCTAGAAGGGGCCGGGTCATGCCATTGGCGACTTAAGCATGAAGCTAGCGGTTCATGGATCAAGCTTATTGAAGTCCCAAGACCCGGAGGCGACTCAAGGCCCAAAGGTGTGAACCGCCAGGAGATGACTTGTTCTGTAAGGCAAGCTTAGTTAGAAACCAAGCCAGTCACGTTTGTGTGAGCCGGCCGAGACTCTGTAAGCCGCCGGGCATCAACATGTATATAAAGGGGTGACTCGACGGCGGGTCAACCCAAGGAACAATCAATCATGCACTAGGTCAAGCGTATTCGCTCCCTGCTAATCGAAACCCAAGCAATACAACCAAAAGCAGGAGTAGGCTTTTACCTCATTGAGAGGGGCCGGACCTGGGTAATCTCTTTGTGTCCTTTTGTTGGGAAACGTAGTAATTTCAAAATTTTCCTACGCACACGCAAGATCATGGTGATGCATAGCAACGAGAGGGGAGAGTGTTGTCCACGTACCCTCGTAGACCGAAAGCGGAAGCATTAGCACAACGCGGTTGATGTAGTCGTACGTCTTCACGATCCGACCGATCAAGTACCGAACGCACGACACCTCCGAGTTCAGCACACGTTCAGCCCGATGATGTCCCTCAAACTCCGATCAAGCCGAGTGTTGAGGGAGAGTTTCGTCAGCACGACTGTGTGGTGACGATGTTGATGTTCTTTCACGCAGGGCTTCGCCTAAGCACCGCTACAGTATTATCGAGGTGGACTATTGTGGAGGGGGGCACCGCACACGGCTAAAATATCAAACAGATCAATTGTTGTGTCTTTGGGGTGCCCCCTGCCCCCGTATATAAAGGAGCAAGGAGGAGGAGGCCGGCCCTAGGAGGGGCGCGCCAAGGGAGTAGGATTCTTACTCCTAGTTGGAGTAGGTTTCCTCCTTTCCTCGTCCAACTAGGAGAAGGGGAGGGGAGGGGAAGAGGAGAAAGAAGGAGAGGGGGCCGCGCCCCAAACCCCTTGTCCAATTCGGACTGGGCTTGGGAGGGGCGCGCGCCACCTCCTGGCTGCTGCCTCTCCTTCCCACTAAGGCCCATTAAGGCCCAATACTTCTTTCCCGTAATCCCGTAACTCCCTGGTACTCCGAAAAATACCCGAATCAGTCGAAACCTTTCCGATGTCCGAATATAGTCGTCCAATATATCGATCTTTATGTCTCGACCATTTCGAAACTCCTCGTCATGTCCCCGATCTCATCCGGGACTCCGAACTAGCTTCGGTACATCAAAACACATAAACTCATAATATAACCATCATCGAACTTTAAGCGTGCAGACCCTACGGATTCGAGAACAATGTAGACATGACCGAGACATGTCTCCGGTCAATAACCAATAGCGGAACCTGGATGCTCATATTGGCTCCCACATATTCTACGAAGATCTTTATTGGTCAAACCGCATAACAACATACGTTGTTCCCTTTATCATCGGTATGTTACTTGCCCGAGATTCAATCGTCGGTATCTCAATACCTAGTTCAATCTCGTTACCGGCAAGTCTCTTTACTCGTACCGTAATACATCATCTCACAACTAACTCATTAGTTGCAATGCTTGCAAGGCTTAAGTGATGTGCATTACCGAGAGGGCCCAGAGATATCTCTCCGACAATCGGAGTGACAAATCCTAATCTCGAAATACGCCAACCCAACTTGTACCTTCGGAGACACTTGTAGAGCACCTTTATAATCACCTAGTTACGTTGTGATGTTTGGTAGCACACAAAGTGTTCCTCCAGTTGCATAATCTCATAGTCATAGAAACATGTATAAGTCATGAAGAAAGCAATAGCAACATACTAAACGATCGTGTGCTAAGCTAACGGAATGGGTCATGTCAATCACATCATTCTCCTAATGATGTGATCCCATTAATCAAATGACAACGCATATCTATGGCTAGGAAACATAACCATCTTTGATCAACGAGCTAGTCAAGTAGAGGCATACTAGTGACAATCTGTTTGTCTATGTATTCACACATGTATTATGTTTCCGGTTAATACAATTCTAGCATAAATAATAAACATTTATCATGATATAATGAAATAAATAATAACTTTATTATTGCCTCTAGGGCATATTTCCTTCAGTCTCCCACTTGCACTAGAGTCAATAATTTAGTTCACATCGCCATGTGATTTAACATCAATAGTTCACATCTTTATGTGGTTAACACTCATAGTTCACATCAACATGTGACCAACACCGAAAGGGTTTACTAGAGTCAGTAATCTAGTTCACATCGCTATGTGATTAACACCCAAAGAGTACTAAGGTGTGATCATGTTTTTCTTGTGAGATAATTTTAGTCAACGGGTCTGCCACATTAAGATCCGTAAGTATTTTGCAAATTTCTATGTCTACAATGCTCTGCACGGAGCTACTCTAGCTAATTGCTCCCACTTTCAATATGTATCTAGACCGAGACTTAGAGTCATCTAGATTAGTGTCAAAACTTGCATCGACGTAACCCTTTACGACAAACCTTTTGTCACTTCCATAATCGAGAAACATATCCTTATTCCACTAAGGATAATTTTGACCGCTGTCTATTGATCTACTCCTATATCACTATTGCACTCCCTTGCCAAACTTAGTGGTAGGGTATGCAATAGATCTGGTACACAGCATGGCATACTTTATAGAACCTATGGCCAAGGCATAGGAAATGACTTTCATTCTCTTTCTATCTTCTGCCGTGGTCGGGTTTTGAGTCTTACTCAATTTCACACCTTGTAACATGTGCAAGAAACTCTTTCTTTGACTGTTCCATTTTGAACTACTTCAAAATCTTGTCAAGGTATGTACTCATTGAAAAAACTTATCAAGTGTCTTGATCTATCTCTATAGATCTTGATGCTCAATATGTAAGCAGCTTCACTGAGGTCTTTCTTTGAAAAACTCCTTTCAAACACTCCTTTATGCTTTGCAGAATAATTCTCCATTATTTCCGATCAACAGTATGTCATTCACATATACTTATCAGAAATGTTGTAGTGCTCCCACTCACTTTCCTGTAAATACAGGCTTCACCACAAGTATGTATAAAACTATATGCTTTGATCAACTTATCAAAGCGTATATTCCAACTCCGAGATGCTTGCACCAGTCCATAGATGGATCGCTGGAGCTTGCATATTTTGTTAGCACCTTTAGGATTGACAAAACCTTCTGGTTGCATCATATACAACTCTTCTTTAATAAATCCATTAAGGAATGCAGTTTTGTTTATCCATTTGCCAGATTTCATAAAATGCGGCAATTGCTAACATGATGCGGACGGACTTAAGCATAGATACGAGTGAGAAACTCTCATCGTACTCAACATCTTGAACTTGTCGAAAACCTTTTGCGACAATTCTAGCTTTGTAGATAGTAACACTACTATCAGCATTCGTCTTCCTTTTGAAGATCCATTTATTTTCTATGGCTTGCCGGTCATCGGGCAAGTCAACCAAAGTCCACACTTTGTTCTCATACATGGATCCCATCTCAGATTTCATGGCCTCAAACCATTTCGCGGAATCTGGGCTCATCATCGCTTCCTCATAGTTCGTAGGTTCGTCATGGTCAAGTAACATGACCTCCAAAACAGGATTATCGTACCACTCTGGTGTGGATCTCACTCTGGTTTACCTACAAGGTTTGGTAGTAACTTGATCTGAAGTTGCATGATCATCATCATTAGCTTCCTCACTAATTGGTGTAGTAGTCACAGGAACAGATTTCTACGATGAACTACCTTCCAATAAGGGAGAAGGTACTATTACCTTATCAAGTTCTACTTTTCTCCCACTCACTTCTTTTGAGAGAAAACTCCTTCTCTAGAAAGGATCCATCATAGCAACGAATATCTAGCTTTAGGATCTGTGATAGAAGGTGTACCCAATAGTTTCCTTTGGGTATTCTATGAAGACGCACTTCTCTGATTTGGGTTCAAGCTTATCAGGTTGAAACTTTTTCACATAAGCATCGCAGTCCCAAACTTTAAGAAACGACAACTTTGGTTTCTTGCCAAACCACAGTTCATAAGGCGTCGTCTCAAACGGATTTTGATGGTGCCCTATTTTAAAGTGAATGCAACTGTGTCTAATGCATAACCCCAAAATGATAGTGGTAAATCGGTAAGATACACCATAGATCGCACCAAATCTAATAAAGTGCGATTATGACGTTCGGACACACCATTACGCTGTGGTGTTCCATGTGGCGTGAGCTGTGAAACTATTCCACATTGTTTTATATGAAGGCCAAACTTGTAACTCAAATATTCTCCTCCACGATCAGATCGTAGAAACTTTATTTTCTTGTTACGATGATTCTCCACTTCACTCTAAAATTCTTTGAACTTTTCAAAGGTTTCAGACTTGTGTTTCATTAAGTAGATATACCCATATCTGCTCAAATCATCTGTGAAGGTTAGAAAATAATGATACTTGTCGCGAGCCTTAATATTCATCGGACCACATACATCAGTATGTATGATTTCCAACAAATCTATTGCTCGCTCCATTGTTCCAGAGAATGGAGTTTTAGTCATCTTACCCAAGAGGCATGGTTCGCAAGCATCAAGTGATTCGTAATCAAGTGATTCCAAAGGCCCATCAGCATGGAGTTTCTTCATACGCTTTACACCAATATGACCTAAACGGCAGTGCCACAAATAAGTTGCACTATCATTATTAACTTTGCATATTTTGGCTTCAATATTGTGAATATGTGTATCACTACGATCGAGATCCAACGAACCATTTTCATTGGGTGTATGACCATAGAAGGTTTTATTCATGTAAACAGAACAACAGTTATTCTCTAACTTAAATGAATAACCGTATTGCATTAAACATGATCAAATCATATTCATGCTCAACGCAAACACCAAATAACACTTATTTAGGTTCAACACTAATCCCGAAAGTATAGGGAGTGTGCGATGATGATCATATCAATCTTGGAACTACTTCCAACACACATCGTCACCTCACCCTTAACTAGTTTCTGTTCATTCTGCAACTCCCGTTTTGAGTTACTACTTTTTAGCAACTGAACCAGTATCAAATACCGAGGGGTTGCTATGAACACTAGTAAAGTACACATCAATAACATGTATATCAAATATACTTTTGTTTACTTTGCCATCCTTTCTTATCCGCCAAATACTTGGGGTAGTTCCGCTTCCAGTGACCAATCCCTTTGCAGTAGAAGTACTTAGTCTCAGGCTTAGGTACAGATTTGGGCTTCTTCACTTGAGCAGCAACTTGCTTGCCGTTCTTCTTGAAGCTCCCCTTCTTCCCTTTGCCCTTTTCTTGAAACTAGTGGTCTTGTCAACCATCAACACTTGATGCTTTTCTTGATTTCTACCTTCGTCGATTTCAGCATCACGAAGAGCTTGGGAATCATTTCCATTTATCCCTTGCATATTATAGTTCATCACGAAGTTCTAGTAACTTGGTGATAGTGACTAGAGAACTCTGTCAAACACTATTTTATCTGGAAGATTAACTCCCACTTGATTCAAGTGATTGTAGTACCCAGACAATCTGAGCACATGCTCACTGCTTGAGCTATTCTCCTCCATCTTTTAGCTATAGAACTTGTTGGAGACTTCATATCTCTCAACTCGGGTATTTGCTTGAAATATTAACTTCAACTCTGGAACATCTCATATGGTCCATGACGTTCAAAACGCCTTTGAAGTACCGATTCTAAGCTGTTAAGCATGGTGCACTAAACTATCAAGTAGTCATCATATTGAGCTAGCCAAACGCGTTCATAACGTCGCATACGCTCCCCGCAATAGGTCCGTCACCTAGCGGTGCATCAAGGACATAATTCTTCTGTGCAGCAATGAGGACAATCCTCAGATCACGGATCCAATCCGCATCATTGCTAGTAACATCTTTCAACTTAGTTTTCTCTAGGATCATATCAAAATAAAACAGGGGAGCTAAACGTGAGCTATTGATCTACAACATAGATATGCTAATACTACCAAGACTAAGTTCATGATAAATTAAAGTTCAATTAATCATATTACTTAAGAACTCCCACTTAGATAGACATCCCTCTAATCATCTAAGTGATCATGTGATCCAAATCAACTAAACCATAACCGATCATCATGTGAAATGGATTAGCTTTCAATGGTGAACATCACTATGTTGATCATATCTACTATATGATTCATGCTCGACCTTTCGGTCTCAAAGTGTTACGAGGCCATATCTGCATATGCTAGGCTTGTCAAGTTTAACCTGAGTATTCTGCGTGTGCAAAACTGGCTTGCACCCGTTGTAGATGGACGTAGAGCTTATCACACCCGATCATCACGTGGTGTCTGGGCACGACGAACTTTGGCAATGGTGCATACTCAGGAGAACACTTTTATCTTGAAATTTAGTGAGAGATCATCTTATAGTGCTACAGTCAATCAAAGCAAGATAAGATGCATAAAAGATAAACATCACATGCAATCAATATAAGTGATATGATATGGCCATCATCATCTTGTGCTTGTGATCTCCATCTCCGAAGCACCTCCATGATCACCATTGTCACCGACGCGACACCTTGATCTCCATCATAGCATCATTGTCGTCTCGCCAATCTTATGCTTCTACGACTATCGCTACCGCTTAGTGATAAAGTAAAGCATTACAGGGCGATTGCATTGCATAAAATAAAGAGACAACCATATGGCTCCTGCCAGTTGCCGATAACTCGGTTACAAAACATGATCATCTCATACAATAAACTATAGCATCACGTCTTGACCATATCACATCACAACATGCCCTGCAAAAACAAGTTAGACGTCCTCTACTTTGTTGTTGCAAGTTTTGCGTGGATGCTACGGGCTTAGCAAGAACCGTTCTTACCTACGCATCAAAAACCATAACGATAGTTTGTCAAGTTGGTGCTATTTTAACCTTCGCAAGGACCGGGCGTAGCCACACTCGGTTCAACTAAAGTTGGAGAAACTGACACCCGCTAACCACCTTTGTACAAAGCACGTCGGGAGAACCGGTCTCACGTAAGAGTATGCGTAATGTCGGTCCGGGCCGCTTCGTCCAGCAATACCGCCGAACTAAAGTATGACATTGCTGGTAAGCAGTATGACTTATATCGCCCACAACTCACTTGTGTTCTATTCGTGCATATGACATCTACGCATAAAACCTGGGCTCGGATGCCACTGTTAGGAAACATAGTAATTTCAAAATTTTCCTACGCACACGCAAGATCATGGTGATGCATAGCAACGAGAGGGGAGAGTGTTGTCCACGTACCCTCGTAGACTGAAAGCGGAAGCGTTAGCACAACGAGGTTGATGTAGTCGTACGTCTTCACGATCCGACCGATCAAGTACCAAACGCACGGCACCTCCGAGTTCAGCACACGTTCAGCCCGATGACGTCCCTCGAACTCCGATCCAGCCGAGTGTTGAGGGAGAGTTTCGTCAGCACGACGACGTGGTGACGATGTTGATGTTCTACCGACGCAGGGTTTCGCCTAAGCACCGCTACAGTATTATCGAGTTGGACTATTATGGAGGGGGGCACCGCACACGGCTAAAAGATCAAACAGATCAATTGTTGTGTCTTTGGGGTGCCCCTACCCCCGTATATAAAGGAGCAAGGGAGGAGGAGGCCGGCCCTAGGAGGGGCGCGCCAAGGGAGTAGGATTCCTATTCCTAGTTGGAGTAGGTTTCCTCCTTTCCTAGTCCAACTAGGAGAAGGGGGAGGGGGAGGGGGAAGAGGAGAAGGAAGGGAGAGGGGGGCCGCGCCCCAAACCCCTTGTCCAATTCGGACTGGGCTTGGGAGGGGCGCGCGCCACCTCCTGGCTGCTGCCTCTCCTTCCCACTAAGGCCCATTAAGGCCCAATACTTCTTTCCCGTATTCCCGTAACTCCCCGGTACTCCGAAAAATACCCGAATCACTCGGAACCTTTCCGATGTCCAAATATAGTCGTCCAATATATCGATCTTTATGTCTCAGCCCTCCTCATCATGTCCCCGATCTCATCCGGGACTCCGAACTACCTTCGGTATATCAAAACATATAAACTCATAATATAACTGTCACCGAACTTTAAGCGTGCGGACCCTACGGGTTCGAGAACAATGTAGACATGACTGAGACATGTCTCCGGTCAATAAACAATAGCGGAACCTGGATGCTCATATTGGCTCCCACATATTCTACGAAGAACTTTATCGGTCAAACCGCATAACAACATACGTTGTTCCCTTTGTCATCGGTATGTTACTTGCCCGATATTCGATCGTCGGTATCTCAAAACCTAGTTCAATCTCGCACGGCAAGTCTCTTTACTGCATCAGTAATACATCATCCCGCAACTAACTCATTAGTTGCAATGCTTGCAAGGCTTAAGTGATGTGCATTACCGAGAGGCCTCAGAGATACCTCTCCAGACAATCGGAGTGACAAATCCTAATCTCGAAATACGCCAACCCAACATGTACCTTCGGAGACACCTGTAGAGCACCTTTATAATCACCCGATTCACGTTGTGACGCTTTGGTAGCACACAAAGTGTTCCTCCGTAATAGGGAGTTGCATAATCTCATAGTCATAGGAACATGTATAAGTCATGAAGAAAGCAATAGAAACATACTAAACGATCGTGTGCTAAGCTAACGGAATGGGTCATGTCAATCACATCATTCTCCTAATGATGTGATCCCATTAATCAAATGACAACTCATGTCTATGGCTAGGAAACATAACTATCTTTGATCAACGAGCTAGTCAAGTAGAGACATAATAGTGACAAT
Organism: Aegilops bicornis; assembly: GCA_021605145.1. Lineage (NCBI taxonomy): Eukaryota > Viridiplantae > Streptophyta > Magnoliopsida > Poales > Poaceae > Aegilops > Aegilops bicornis. The sequence goes on along the minus strand of CM038673.1, from coordinate 699,680,029 downwards.
CTGTTTGTCTATGTATTCACACATGTATTATGTTTCCGGTTAATACAATTCTAGCATGAATAATAAACATTTATCATGATATAAGGAAATAAATAATAACTTTATTATTGCCTCTAGGCATATTTCCTTCACCTTTGTCCCATTCAACCCCTTTGAGCTAACCTAGTTGCGATAGCCCCACACCCAAGTCCTTTTGCTAGGACATCTGGCGTGTTAAATCCACGACAGATTCAATGTTGCCTGGTGCTGTGTCAGGTAGGGAATAAAAAAATGTTAAGTAACTCAACTTTATACTAGCTTTAGTTAGGAATTGTATTGATCCTGTTATTGATTCTCGTCCTTCGCTGCGGACGCATCTCCTCGGACTCGGTATCTAGCAATAAGCCAGTCCTCCCCTGTAAACCAAAATTTATTCCCTGCTGGCAAGCTCCATTTCTCCCGTAAAGCAAATCTCAGTGCTCTACTCTTTGTGCATGCTGCTACAGCGTGGTGCTCATCTGTGATGCCTGGATAATCAAGCTACAGTAACCCTCTGCTAATGATGCCACATCACCTCGGTTACGTTGATAAACTCACGTGATTCGAAACCAATTCAAATTCACTATCAAGTAAACAATAGAAGTTTTCAAATATTAAAACTAAAATGTTCGGAGTGAACCAAATATTGCATAGGTAATTATGGTGGAGAAACCACACCTTTATAAAATGTTTAAGTACAATAAGATGAATAAAACAGCAGTAATTTTTTTATTAACTACCTTTTGTAATTAATAAAATCTCAAACTAATTTATTTGAGGACTAGACTTTTTGTGACTACGGGCTAAGTTGAAATACTAATTTAGATGCTGCGTGTATATTTTACTAAAACTAAAATAATAGGAAACAAAACCAAAACAGAAAAAAGTAGAAGAAATATAAAAGGAAAATAGTAAAACAATAAGTAAGGAAAAGAAAGCCCTCCCCCGGGGCCAACCAGCCCAGCTGGCCCGGCTGGACCGGTCCACCCCACCTCACCTTGGGGACACCGAACCCTAGCCCACGAACACCACTTACCCCTCCCGCACGATTCCTCCCGGTCTCCTCCTCGCTTCCCCCATTTCTGGATCTGGATCGGGTCACTGCCCCGACCCCGACGCCGCGCCCCATCGCTCGCCGTCTTCGCCGGATCGGCCGTCGCCCCGTCGCCCTCGACTCCTCCCCGCCGGACTGCCTCCCCGTCACCACATCGACGTCGTCCCCGTCCCCCTCCTCGACCCCCGTTGCCCCGTGCCCTACGCCCCCGGTGAGGCCCTCGGCCTCCTCTTTCCCCTCCATTCCTCTCTGCTCCTGTGGTCGTGCCGCTCGTCGCCGTAGTCCGTGCTCGCCTCGCGCCCCCCGTGCTTGTTGCTGCTGTTGCATCCCACGCGCCTCCACGCGCTGACCGGTCCCGTCCTCACCTCCTCCTCCCCGCGCTGTGCCTGAACGCTGCCCCGGCGCGTGCCTGGCTTCTTCCCGGCCCCGACCACACTCCCCATGCAGCCCCTACCGCCGCCCGGCCACCATCGCCGCCCGGCCACCACCGCCTCCCTCCTCACAAGGGCGCCGCCTCGCCAGGCCACCGTCTGGGCCGACCTTGCTCCCGCCTCCTCATTGCCGAAGCGAGGCCGCCAGCGCAGCTGGGCCTCGCGCCCTCACTGCGGTGGCCACGGGCACGGGCGCCCATCGCCCGAAACTGCAGCGCCCCTACGCCCGAATCGCCTGGCGCCTGCTGGCGACCCGCTATGGCCTTCACATCACAAACGGGACCGCGCCTCGAACGCTTAAAAAAGAGTTTAAAAATATAAGTAAATAAATGATTAATTAGTTAAATAATTAACTAACTTATCTAATCTAGTTAATTAAACCTAATTAACCTGCTAATAAATCTAACTACTGTCAATTAGATAATAGCCCATGACATGCAGGACCCACCCATTAGTTGACTGGTCAACGATCAACTTTGACCACTTGCATCATGCTGATGTCATGATGTTGTCATAAATGTCTTTTGATTTAATTAATTATGTTAATCCTAAAAATGATTTAAATCTTTTAAATTTAATATAAAATAAACCGTAGCTCTGATGAAAATACTTTCTACAAGAAAGTTGCTCAGAACGACGAGACGAATCCAGATACGCAGCCCGTTCGTTCAGCACAAACACCTAACATATTGAACAAGCAACTTTTCCCCTCCGGTTCATCTGTACGAAAACGCGAAACACCGGGAATACTTTCCCGGATGGTTTCCCCCTTCGCCGGTATCACCTACTACCGTGATTGGGCACACCTAGCACCACTCATTGTCATGTCATGCATCGTCATGCTTATGTTTGCATTGTATTTACTGTTTCTTCCCCCTCTTCTCTCCGGTAGACAATGAGACCGACGCTGCTGCTGCCTAGTTCGACTACGGAGTTGACGACCCCTCCTTCTTGCCAGAGCAACCAGGCAAGCCCCCCTCCTTGATCACCAGTTATCGCCTATTCCTTCTCTCTACTGCTTGCATTAGAGTAGTGTAGCATGTTACTGTTTTCGGTTAATCCTATCTGCTGCATAGCCTGTCATTGTTGCTACAATTGTTGATACCTTTACCTACTATCCTAATTCTTAGTATAGGATGCTAGTGTTCCATCAGTGGCCCTACACTCTTGTCCGTCTGCCATGCTATACTACTGGGCCGTGATCACTTCGGGAGGTGATCACGGGCATATGCTATATACTTTATACTGTTACATTACTTATGATATTGTTCGGAGATGGGGGCTGAAGGGGCAGGTGCATCCCGGTAGAGGTGGGCCTGGGTTCCTGACAGCCCCCGACTGTTACTTTGTGGCGGAGCGACAGGGCAGGTTGAGACCACCTAGGCGAGAGGTCGGCCTGGCCCTGGTCGGCGTTCGCGGTTTCTTCATAATAACACGCTTAACGAGATCTTAGTATTTGATCTGAGTCTGGCCACTGGCCTATACGCACTAACCAACTATGCGGGAACAATTATGGGCACTCGACGTTGTGGTATCAGCCGAAACCTTCTAGACGTCAACGACTGAGCGGCGCGCGCCGGATTGGACTGGAACGCTTGCTCTTGTATTAGGAAAGCTAGGTCTGCTTCCGGCCGCCCATGCAACATGCAGGTGTGCAATGGGCGATGGGCCCAGACCCCTACGCCATAGGAGTTAGACCGGCGTGCTGACCTCTCTGTTAGGCCTAGGTGGGGCTGCGACGTGTTGATCTTCCGAGGCCGGGCATGACATAGGAAAGTGTGTCCGGCCAAATGGGATCGAGCGTGTTGGGTTATGTGGTGCACCCCTGCAGGGAAGTTTATCTATTCGAATAGCCGTGTCCCTCAGTAAAAGGATGACCCGGAGTTGTACTTTGACCTTATGACAACTAGAACCGGATACTTAATAAAGCACACCCAGATAAGTTCCAGAGACAACCCGGTGATCGCTTTTCCATAGGGCGACGAGGGGAGGATCGCCGGGTAGGATTATGCTAAGCGATGCTACTTGGAGGACTTCAATCTACTCTCTTCTACATGTTGCAAGATGGAGGCTGCCAGAAGCGTAGTCTTCTATAGGACTAGCTATCCCCCTATTATTCTGGCATTCTGCAGTTCAGTCCATCGATATTGCCCCTTTACACAGATACCCATGTATATGTAGTGTAGATCCTTGCTTGCGAGTACTTTGGATGAGTACTCACGGTTGCTTTTCTCCCTCTTTTCCCCCTTTCCATTCTACCTAGTTGGCGCAACCAGATGCTGGAGCCCAGGAGCTTGACGCCACCGTCGACGATGACTCCTACTACACTGGAGGTGCCTACTACTACGTGCAGGCCGCTGACAATGACCAGGAGTAGTTTAGGAGGATCCCAAGCAGGAGGCCTGCGCCTCTTTCGATCTGTATCCCAGTTTGTGCTAGCCTTCTTAAGGCAAACTTGTTTAACTTATGTCTGTACTGATATATTGTTGCTTCCGCTGACTCGTCTATGATTGAGCACTTGTATTCGAGCCCTCGAGGCCCCTGGCTTGTATTATGATGCTTGTATGACTTATTTTATTTTTAGAGTTGTGTTGTGATATCTTCATGTGAGTCCTTGATCTTGATCGTACACGTTTGCGTGTATGATTAGTGTAAGATTGAATCAGGGGCGTCACAAGTTGGTATCAGAGCCGACTGCTGTAGGAATCCCCCTTTCCAACTCCTTGGCCGAAGTCGAGTCTAGTCATTGAAAAACTTTTACTAACATGGCTGTGCGGCTTACGGGCCCACGTCGCCATTGGGTGGTATTAGGATCTTTTACTCCTCTTCTATACTCTGGGACTCTGATCTCTCTTCTATTCGTGTTAAATGAATTTTGCTAACTCTAACATTAGGATGTCGTGATCACTTCCACCCGGAGAGCCCCGTTTTACCAATGACCACCTGCTGCACCAGAAGATTCCGAAGATACTCTACGATGTGCTCTCAAGACTATGTGCCATCGCTTTTGCAATTCACTTCCATTGATAATTCCCTCTGGATAACTACTTACACCTGTTGTTCATATTGTCATCCCTAGTTGCTCTTGTTATTTCAAGATGTCCTGAAATACTCTCTGATATTCCAAGAATTCTTTATGCTTACTGCCCGACAGTTCCTTGCCGCATGAATACCCCTATGGTTGATTGCTCGCGCTTGCCGAGTATCCGTTCGTCCAGTGTTGTTGATGTGTTTCACAAAATTCTTTGGAATGCTATTCGATCTTTCGAAAATCCTCAACACCCTATTGTTCTTGAAATTCTTGCTTACTAACATTATGGTTAATTCCATATGACTAGTAGTCCTCGTTAACATCCCTTGTCTTAGTTATTTTGAGCCCATTGATTCAATGTGTGCGTATGCACGCAGTCATCAGGTTATCCTTTTTAAAAATTATCTTTCTTGCTCAAGCGTCATTCCGGACATGAGTTGGTTCTCGGCAATTCAAACCTTTATTGATTGCCTAGCTAAGTGTTTTCAACTTATCCATCCTTGATCAGAGCGTCTACTTGTCATCCTTCATTTTGGAAACCATAATTTCTTTCTACTTAAGCATCAGACTAATCAGGTGATTCTTGAATCTGATGCCTCCGCATTCTTCTTCCTCTGAGTGAGTACCGATATTCACATAGGCTACGTTGTGGATCGCCCGATCCATTGTTGGATTGTTATCCGACAGTGTCCTTCATATTCAATCACCTTGTGAGTCCTTCCCCTGATACATAATGCCTTTGGTAATTTGTATCCTCTCCTTTGGTCAAACATGCTCTATTTCCGAGCTTGAGTTATTTACCCCTAAAGTTTGTGGTATATGTTCCTAAGAGGCCCCGATGGGTTGGACATATGCCTCTTCTAATCTGTGTGAACCCGGAAACTACTACGGGTTATACTCTACTGGTGTTATGTCAGATAAAATTTCAACACCACAACTTCGTTGAAGGCGAGAAGTGAATGAAAGGTTATGCATTAGAGAAGTGGGAGTCGACCTTGAACTTTGTGTTCATGCCCATGGACACGATGTAGATCCTATCATGGAAGCTTCTTGTGATAATAACTATTTCCTTGATAAATATCATCTGGTATCTGTGAAATGATCCTTTGCAATCATGGTTCCGACTATGATTGTTCTTCTTTGATCCATTTCTCGGACAAATTAAAGCACTTGTCTTCTATAGATCAATGCGCCTGCCCAAGCTCTATTAGGATCTACATTCGAGTATTACCCGTGGTATCTCGAGGATACCATGCCATTGAACTACATCTTATGAACTTTTGTTGAAGTAATGTCTTTCCTTGTCGTAATCACTCTACGGGTTCTGGATTGTTCTCAACCAAGGACACCGACTAATGAAATTATTCCGCACTACAAATCACATACCCCTAGTATTTTTACTAGGAAATTCTGAACTCAATATGGTCATTCCTAGACTATCGGCTGCATCCTGGTCTTGCTATCTTTAACTGTGCTACCTCGTCCTTCTATGGTGCACGAATTCTTCAGTGTGTGAGCACGACTTACGTCGAGCTTTCAACATCATGTTGCTTGTCTTGAAATGCAACTTTGGTTCCGAGCTTGCATCTTATATATTGATCCTATAACTTGCCACTTCATCATTTAATTGCTTGTTGCCTTTGTTGCTTGATTGCATCCTCTTGGAACCTCCCGACAAATGTGTCGGATCACCTTCAACACTTTGACTTCTTCCGAGATGCCAACTGTGTTCATGATGAGAAATACCCTCCTTGCCCTCGATGATTTTTATTGTCATCGACAACACCTTTGACTTCCTTCATTGCGAACTTGTCCACATTATGAATACAACTTGCTCTCCAGCTAGTGTTGTGTTCTGCCTTAAAGTATTACTGTCTTTTATGTCGAGAATGTTCTGGGGATTGCTCCACCTCTTAGAAATTCTCGGTATGATGATACTTCTCACCATCACCATTCTTCCTTAGTCCCCGTGTTGTTTTTAACTGGGTTACCAATATGCAAACGATGCTGCTTGAGTTCTGTACTTCTAGCAACCCTATTGCTTTGAAGTTAACGATCGACAGTTCGTTCTTAGACTGTTGGTTATTGGATCGTCACTCTAACATTGATCTTGTTGCCTAAGGTCATATTTTGGGCACACCTTTTCAACTAATGATTGGTGGTGTATGTTTTCCTCGAGCATACAATATTATATCATTTGAATTGACAAGTGTCATCTTTTGGTTCACATTATTGTGCAAATCCATCCGTTTGGAATTCTCGATGAATTGTCGCTGAGCCCATCAGCCACCTCCTCATCCCCTCCTTGGTTTAATGATGAACTATTGTTTCAAGAACCCACTCCCATAGTTCATTTCCCGAGAATCTTGCAATGTCATTTCGTCGATTTGGGTTGCACCTTTTCTTCTCAGACATCCTGAGTCTGAGGTATCCTGACACCAATCAGATCTGAATCTCGGTCGAATATGATGGTTGGAACATATTTTCAAGAGTTATAACATTGGTCCTAATATGACCCGGTAAGGTGATGTCATGCCTAGCACACCTGGCCGGAGGACCTATTATTATAGTTTCCTTTTTCGCAAGGTTAGCCGTTCTTCCATGAGGAAATTGTAAGACTTATTCTACAAGTTGTTCCTGATGGATCCTTTGTGTATCCAAAGTCCGACCTTGCTTGAAGACCATATCAATGCTATCTCGAAGCATGTCTGTGGTACTCTGATCTTCAATAAGAGCATTTGAAGCACAATGCAAAAATTTCCTTATCAACTATCCAAACACCGTTTTATGGATAATGTCATGAAAGTTTCTCTCCCCTCATCTAAAGGGTTTTCTATTTATATCTTGCCACGGGTATCATGCTCTGTTTGACCTTGGAAAGGGTAATACCCCTGAATTATGTGTTTAAACACCTTTTCCTTTCCATTGTTTTGTTTAATCTTTCTTGTGATCTATATGATCTAAGCAGTAATAATTCACTTCTTATGCAAACACCTTGTTGTGTCATTTTGTCATTAAGACCCTGTTACTATTGTTAATGACATTCCGGTAACCACCGATGGACGAGAACTTTGCCTATTGGCCCGCCTCGTTCAACGAGCAGGAAGATGGTTCTCTTTGTCTCTCGCCCTTGGTACCGCCATTGTTGCCAACATAACTGACATGCTATCCTCTGTCATGCCTTGCTATCATGACCGTGCAAGATGCCAGCGCCCCTTATCTACTTTTGACCCACATGGTGGGCCCATAACCCACAGTTCCACAGGATCGAAACCTGACTCTCATGTACGCCCTTGTTTCCAAAGCTATTCCTCATGCTTCGCTTCGTATGCAGATCATGAGCCACCTTCCGAGAGATCATCAATTCTGGTATCTGATACAATATGTAATCCGTTGCTTTGAACCCCTTTCACGCCCTATTTCAGGCATCGAACGATTGCCTGCCTGCTCGAAACTTCCCATGATACCTCCTTACTTTGATCTCGATATTTTCTTAAGTTTCAATTCGAGAGTCACTTTCCGCCACCTTCCCGATGTTATCGACCCGATAGTCAACCTTGAAGAGGTCCGTTCTCCCGAAATACACACCCTTTATTCTTTCGTAAGTACGATGGAGTTCCTGAAGAAAGGATGCCGACTCGATCATGATGACCTGAAGCAGAGAAATGAAGACATCAACGTAATGGATCGATCTCTTCGAGAAGAGCAACCAAGACCAAGAACACTCGCTAGAATTTCGTGTCCGAAGCTTACCCCTTTACTCCGCCTCTTAAATCTCGGGACGAGATTTCTTGTAGTGGAGAAGAATTGTGACGCCTGGATAATCAAGCTACAGTAACCCTCTGCTAATGATGCCACATCACCTCGGTTACCGTTGATAAACTCACGTGATTCAAAACCAATTCAAATTCACAATCAAGTAAATAATAAAAGTTTTCAAATATTAAAACTAAAATGTTGAGTGAACCAAATATTGCATAGGTAATTATGGTGGAGAAACCACACATTTATAAAATGTTTAAGTACTATAAGATGAATAAAACAGCAGTAAAAACAATTATTTAAATACCTTTTGTAATTAATAAAATGTCAAACTAATTTATTTGAGGACTAGACTTTTTGTGACTACGGGCTAAGTTGAAATACTAATTTAGATGCTGCGTGTATATTTTACTAAAACTAAAATAATAGGAAACAAAACTAAAACATAAAAAAGTAAAAGAAATATAAAAGGAAAATAGTAAAACAATAAGTAAGGAAAACAAAGCCGTCCCCCGGGGCCAACCAGCCCAGCTGGCCCGGCTGGATCGGCCCAACCCACCTCACCTACTAACCCCCCTGGGGACACCGAACCCTAGCCCACGAACACCACTACCCCCTCCCGCACGATTCCTCCCGGTCTCCTCCTCGCTTCCCCATTTCTGGATCTGGATCGGGTCACTGCCCCGACCCCAACGCCGCGCCCCTTCGCTCGCCGTCTTTGCCGGATCGGCCGTCTCCCCGTCGCCCTCGACTCCTCCCCGCCGGACTGCCTCCCCGTCACCACATCGACGTCGTCCCCGTCCCCCTCCTCGACCCCTGTTGCCCCGTGCCCTATGCCCCCGGTGAGGCCCTCGGCCTCCTCTTTCCCCTCCATTCCTCTCTGCTCATGTGTTCGTGTCGCTCGTCGCCGTAGTCCGTGCTCTCGCCTGCTTGTTGTCAGCTGTTGCAGCCCAAGGCCTCCACGCTTGTTGACCGGTCCTGCCCTCTCCTCTTCCTCCAGCGCTGGCTGAACGGCGCCCGGCACGCCTGCTCTGTCCCGGCCCCGACCGCACTCCCCGTGCAGCCCCTACCGCCGCCCGGTGATAACCCACAAGTATAGGGGATAGCAACAACTTTCGTGGGTAGAGTATTCAACCCATATTTATTGATTCAACACAAGGGGAGCCAAAGAATATTCTTGAGTATTAGCAGTTGAGTTGTCAATTCAACCACACCTGGATAACTTAGTATCTGCAGCAAAGTGTTTAGTAGCAAAAGTGGTATGATAATAAAGGTAACGGTAGCAAAAGTAAAGATAAATGTTTTTGGGTTTTTGTAGTAGTTGTAACAGTAGTAACGGAAAAGTAAATAAGCGAAGAACAATATATGAAAAGCTCGTAGGCAATGGATCAGTGATGGATAATTATGCCGGATGCGATTCCTCATGCAATAGTTATAACATAGGGTGATATAGAACTAGCTCCAGTTCATCAATGTAATGTAGGCATGTATCCCGTAAATAGTCATACGTGCTTAAGGAAACGAACTTGTATGACATCTTTTGTCCTACCCTCCCGTGGCAGCGGGGTCCTAGCGGAAACTAAGGGATATTAAGGCCTCCTTTTAATAGAGAACCGAACAAAGCATTAGCACATAGTGAATACATGAACTCCTCAAACTACGGTCATCACCGAGAAGTATCCCGATTATTGTCACTTCGGGGTTGTCGGATCATAACACATAATAGGTGACTATAGACTTGCAAGATAGGATCAAGAACACACATATATTCATGAAAACATAATAGGTTCAGATCTGAAATCATGGCACTTTCGGGCCCTAGTGACAAGCATTAAGCATAGCAAAGTCATATCAACATCAATCTCGTAACATAGTGGATACTAGGGATCAAACCCTCACAAAACTAACTTGATTACATGGTAAATCTCATCCAACCCATCACCGTCCAGCAAGCCTACGATGGAATTACTCACGCACGGCGGTGAGCATCATGAAATTGGTGATGGAGGATGTTTGATGATGACGACAGCGACGAATCCCCCTCTCCGGAGCTCCGAACGGACTCCAGATCAGCCCTCCCGAGAGATATTAGGGCTTGGCGGCGGCTCCATGTCGTGAAATGCGATGAAACTTTCTCTCTGATTTTTTTCTCCCCGAGATGGAATATATGGACTTGGAGTTGAGGTCGGAGGAGGTCCAGGGGGCCCACGAGATAGGGGGGCGCGCCCTGGGGGGCGTGTTGGAGAACGTAGCAGAAATTCAAAATTTTCCTACGTGTCACCAAGATTTATCTATGGAGAAACTAGCAACGAGGGGAAGGAGAGTGCATCTACATACCCTTGTAGATCGCTAAGCGGAAGCGATCAATAGAACGGGGTTGAAGGAGTCAGATTGCCGTGATCCAAATCACCGGAGATCCTAGTGCCGAACGGACGGCACCTCCGCTGCTCAACACACGTACAGCCCGGTGACGTCTCCCATGCCTTGATCCAGCAAGGAGAGAGGGAGAGGTTGAGGAAGACTCCGTCCAGCAGCAGCACAATGGCGTGGTGGTGATGGAGGAGCGTGGCAATCCAGCAGGGCTTCGCCAAGCACCGCGGGAGAGGAGGAGGGAGAGAAGTAGGGCTGCGCCATGGAGAGGTAAAACTCGTGTGTCTGGCAGCCCCAAAACCCCCACTATTTATAGGTGGAGGGGAGGTGGCTGCGCCCCCATCTAGGGTTCCCACCCTAGGGGTGCGGCAGCCCTAGATGGGACTTGGAGGGGGCGGCCAAGAGGGGGAGAGAGGCGCACCCTAGGGTGGGCCTTTAGGCCCATCTGCGCCTAGGGTTTCCCTCTCCCTCCTAGCTGCGCCTTGGGCCTTGGTGGAGGCGCACCAGCCCACTGGGGCTGGTCCCTTTCCTCACTAGGCCTATGCAAGCCTCCGAGGCTGGTGGCCCCTTCGGTGGACCCTCGAACCCTTCCGGTGGTCCCAAGACATTACGGTGACCCCAAACACTTCCGTGGCCAAAACCTCACTTCCTATATATTATTCTTTACCTCCGGACCATTCGGGACTCCTCGTGACGCCCAGGATCTCATCCGGACTCAACAACATTCGGTAACCACATACAAACTTCCTTTATAACCCTAGCGCCATCGAACCTTATGTGTAGACCCTACGGGTTCGAAACCATGCGCATACATGACCGAGACGTTCTCCGGTCAATAACCAACAGCGGATCTGGATACCCATGTTGGCTCCCACATGTTCCACGATGATCTCATCGGATGAACCACGATGTCAAGGACTCAATCAATCCCGTATACAATTCCCTTTGTCTAGCGGTATTGTACTTGCCCGAGATTCGATCGTCGGTATACCGATACCTTGTTCAATCTCGTTATCGCAAGTCTCTTTACTCGTTCCGTAACACATCATCCCGTGATCAACGCCTTGGTCACATTGTGCACATTATGATGATGTCCTACCGAGTGGGCCCAGAGATACCTCTCCGTTTACAGAGTGACAAATCCTGCCTCGATTCGTGCCAACCCAACAGACACTTTCGGAGATACCTGTAGTGCACCTTTATAGCCACCCAGTTATGTTGTGACGTTTGGTACACCCAAAGCATTCCTACGGTATCCGGGAGTTGCACAATCTCATGGTCTAAGGAAAAGATACTTGACATTAGAAAAGCTTTAGCATACGAACTACACAATCTTTGTTCTAGGCATAGGATTGGGTCTTGTGCATCACATCATTCTCCAAATGATGTGATCCCGTTATCAACGACATCCAATGTCCATGGTCAGGAAACCGTAACCATCTGTTGATCAACGAGCTAGTCAACTAGAGGCTTACTAGGGACATGGTGTTGTCTATGTATCCACACATGTATCTGAGTTTCCTATCAATACAATTATAGCATGGATAATAAACGATTATCATGAACAAGGAAATATAATAATAACCAATTTATTATTGCCTCTAGGGCATATTTCCAACAGGGCGCTCCCCCTGTCTCGAGGAGAGGCCCTGGGCCCCCTGATGTATTTCTTTCGCCCAATAATTCTTATAAATCCCAAAAAGTGCCTCCATGGATTTCCAGGACATTCCGAGAACTTTTCTTTTCTACACATCTGCTGAAAACAACGTCAGTCCGGGTTAGTTTGATTCAAATCATGCAAGTTAGAGTCCAAAACAAGGCAAAAGTGTTAGGAAAAGTAGATACGTTGGAGACGTATCAACTCCCCCAAGCTTAAACCTTTGCTTGTCCTCAAGCAATTCAGTTGATAAACTGAAAGTGATAAAGAAAAACTTTTACAAACTCTATTTGCTCTTGTTGTTGTAAACATGAAAAACCAGCATTCAAGTTTCAACAAATATTATGAACTAACCATACTCACAATAACACATAGGTCTCACAATTACTCATATCAATAACATAATCAGCTAGCGAGCCATAATAATAAAACTCGGATGACAACACTTTCTCAAAATAACCATAACATGATATAACAAAATGGTATCTCGCTAGCCCTTTCGAGACCATAAAACATAAATGCAGAGCACCTTTAAAGATCAAGGACTGACTAAACATTGTAATTCATGGTAAAAGAGATCCGTCAAGTCATACCCAATATAAACCAATAATAATGAATGCAAATGACAGTGTGCTCTCCAGTGGGTGCTTTTTAATAAGAAGGGTGATGACTCAACATAAAAGTAAATAGATAGGCCCTTCGCAGAGGGAAGCAGGGATTTGTAGAGGTGCCAGAGCTCGATTTTAAAATAGAGATTGAATAACATTTTGAGCGGCATACTTTCGTTGTCAACGCAACAACTATGAGATGGCTGTATCTTCCATACTACATGCATTATAGGCAGTTCCCAAACAGAATGGTAAAGGTTTATATTCCCCAACCACCAACAAGCATCAATCCATGGCTTGCTCGAAACAACGAAAGTGCCTCCAACATACAACAACCATGGGGAGTTTTGTTTAATTATTTTGATTTGCTTTGATATTTTTTGGATCATGGGACTGGGCATCCCGCCATCGCCCTTTCTCGTCAATGAGGAGCGGAGTCCACTCCTCTTGAGGATAACCCACCTAGCATGGAAGATATAGGCAGCCCTAGTTGAAACATGAGCTGCTCGAGCATACAAAACAGAATTTCATTTGAAGGTTTGGAGTTTGGCACATACAAATTTACTTGGAACGGCAGTTAGATACAGCATATAGGAAGGTATAGTGGACTCATATGGAACAACTTTGGGGTTTAAGGAGTTTGGATGCACAAGCAGTATTCCCGCTTAGTACAGGTGAAGGCTAGCAAAAGACCTGGAAGTGACCAATCGAGAGAGCGACAACAGTCGTAAACATGCATTAAAATTAATTCACACCGAGAACAAGCATGAGTAGGATATAATCTACCATGAACATAAATATCATGAAGGCTATGTTGATTTGATTCAACTACATGTGTGAACATGTGCCGAGTCGAGTCACTCAATTCATTCAAAGGAGGATGCCATCACATCATACCACATCATAATCATTCTAATAGCATGTTTGAAAGTGCGTTATATCGACTAGAGGGGGGTCAATAGGCGATTTTTATGAATTCTTCACTGAGGAATTTGCCGGTGAGGAAATTCCTTAGCGAAGAAATACTTGCAATGAATAAGTACTCGTAAGTAAGCATAATGTATCACAGGCATCGTCATCATGATGAAATGAAGACAAGCACAGAGCACGTAAAGCGTAATCACAGGATAACACAAGATGAAGACAAACAGATCAAGAAATTGAACTGAGGAAATTGAGAAAGTCTTCAACAAAGTCTTCAAACACAGATATGATGAAGCACTCAACACAAAGAATGAGGAAATGAAAGAGTTGAGGAAATAGAACCAAGAAGGTTGGTGAAGACAATGATTTGGTAGACCAGTTCCAACAGCTGTCTGGGTTGTACGTCTGGTTGGAGCGGCCGAGTATTTAAACTCGAGGACACACAGTCCCGGACACCCGATCGGCCGAGCACGCTGCTCAGACACCAAGTCCTCACCGTATTCTCCTTGAACTAAGGTCACACAGACCTCGTCCAATCACTCGTGGTAAGTCTTCAGCGACTTCCAAACCTTCACAGACTCGGTCACTCGGCGATCCACAATTCCTCTTGGATGCTCTAGACCATGACGCCTAACCGTCTGGAAGAAGCAAAGTCTTCAAAGGTAACAAGCATCGGATCCACGCAGGATCAATCTCTTCAGTGATGCCCAATCACTTTGGGTTTGTAGGTGTTTGGTTTTGGGTTTTCCTCACTCGATGATTTTCGCTCAAAGTCCTCGGAGGATGGGATGCTCTCAATTGACAAGTGTCAGTTTCTCGAGCAGCCAACCAGCTAGTGGTTGTAGGGGTGCTATTTATAGCCAAGGAGCAGCCCGACATGATAAGACATAAATTCCTTCAATGATATGACCGTTAGGTGGATAAGATATTTTGGGACAGTGGCGCGTAGCACAACAACGGTCGGAAAGTTGAGCCTCAAATTCCTCGTGGCTATCATGTTCCTCATCGTAAGCAATCCAAGACCGGCGAATTCCTAACCCTCGATCGAACAAATTCTCAAAGGACCAAAAGAACTTTGTCTCATCACTAAAGAAATTGACTGAACTGTATGAGATTTCCAATGGCTTCACTCAAGGGATTGGTAGGTGTAGGATTTTGAGTTGAGCATCACATGGAAATTTTTCCTTGGTATTTCCTCGACCCCTTTAACGATGTATGGTGTTTCCTATGACTCAAGAAAGAGAAAACGAAACTATGAAAACAAAAGTCTTCATGCTTCATGTTCCTCAAATGAATACCAAGTCTTCAAGGTCACACCAATTTCTTCACTTTCAAAGTCTTCAGAAATTCTTCAGAATACCAAAGTCTTCAGTCGAAGAACTTCATTTTTAGGGGTCGACTTTCTCTCAGAATATCAAACTCCTCATAGACTTATAGACATGTGTACACTCATAAACGCATTAGACCCTTAACCTATAAGTCTTCAATACACCAAAATCACCAAGGGCACTAGATGCACTTACAATCTCCCCTTTTGGTGATTGATGACAATATAGGTTAAGTTTTCAACGGGATAAACATATGAAGTGTAAATACTGATATTGAGGAATTTGATTGCAAGATATAGAAGAACTCCCCCTGAAGATGTGCATAGTGAGGAATTTGCTTTTGAGGCAATGCACACTTGAAGAGTTGAATCATGGAGATCTCCCCCTATATCTTGTAATTCATACACGCATTTGACATATAGTATGAAGAACTTGAAATGCATGATGAAATATGGTGATCGATGTAATTCAAACATGCGTGTATTGACATATAACGAGGAATAAGCATGCAGAGGAACAAATAAAAAGTATCAGAGCACCATCGGGTTTAAGATTACAACTCGATCCAATAAATTTCAGAAGAGCGAGAGTTGTAACTTAGCAAAAAAAAGACGCCCATATAATAGACCCGCTTGAAGACTAACTCAAATTTCTCCCCCTTTGTCATCGAATGACCAAAAGGATCGAAACTGAGGACTAATGCCCCTGAAGAATATCAAGTTGATGGAGGAGCGCCAGCATTGTTGGGGTCGGTTGTCGTAGTAGGGCCTGCCACAGTGTAGTCCAATTCTTCATTTTCATCAGTGTCGCGCGATGAAGAATAGGAGCTGGCCACCAAGGAAGGAACCTTGACCTTCTCGTATTTCTTTGGTGGAGGTGCAGACCAGTCAAATTCTTCCTTCAGACCCATTTTCTTCAGATCTTCTTCGTCAGAGACATGAGATGTAACAGCCTGTGCACGGTTGAAGGTTTCACGGAGGTAGTATTGGTTTTTCTTCACTGCATTGTGTGTTGAGGTCATGTTGTGAAGAATTGAACCAAACTGACGCTTGACCCATTTATGATTGCGATCAACTTTCTGATGAAGACTGAGGAGTAACTCACGATTAGTCATCACCCTGGGTGCTGTGGCTTGAGGATTTTGCTTGGCAGAGTTGTTGGCGGCAGAGTCATGAGCGGCAGAGTCATCATTGGTGGAGTAGGATGCAGCCTTGCGAAATTGACCATCCAATGGATGAATGCCTTCATCTATCACAGCAGCGGCCTTGCCTTTGTCATCATCTGAGGCAAATGTCCATTTGAGGACTTCAATCGGAGGCAAGTAGCTGCAGTGGTTCAGAGTGTCAGCCTTGTAATTGAGTGAAGACCTTGTCCTGATGAACCTCATAATCCATGGTGCATAAGGCTTCAGCTCAAATGCTGACATAGCAATATTCGCCAGAGTCCTCATGAAGAAGTCATGGAAGTTGACGAGAACGCCATGAATGATATTGAAAAGCATATTCTTCATGATGCCAACGACTTCTTCATCATTTGAGTCATGTCCTTTGATAGGACTCATTATCTTCGTCGGAATGTGATAGACAGTCCGAGGCACATACAATAATTCCTTGATGAGGAATTTGGTTCGTGGGGCCTGCCCTGGCTTCAAAGCCTTCATCAGCACTTGCATGTAATGATTTGTAAGCTCAGGTTCATTGTAGACGCAACGAGCACCTTCAAGGGGAGGACTGAGTGGGAGGGCACGAAGCAATTCAGTTGCTGGTGCTTTGTAGTGAGTATTTTCTGACATCCAGTCCAGCACCCATGAGTTCACATCTTCAGAATTTCCTGTGATGTGTAGCGTCGCATAGAACTGAAGAATGAGTTCTTCATTACAATCACATACGTCAGTGCAGAAATTTAGCAATCCAACATCGTGAAGAACACTGAGGACTGGCTCGAAGCCTGGCAGAGATTCCATTTCCACATGAGGAATGTGTGCGTGATCGAAGACTTTGTCTTTGTTGAACAGCACTGAGAAATAGAAATTGGTTTGACTAGCAGTACAGAAACACCTCTTCCTTATGCGAGCAGAGTCATATGGGTTGTAGTCAGTGAAGAATACATGCTCGCTAAAGAAATCTTCAGCCTTGAACTTTTGCTTGCGTGAGAATGGATCCTTTGGCTTTGGCAGTGGAGTGTCAGTGAGTTGCATCACGACCTCAGGAATCGCAATCTCAGGTTCTTCATGCGGAGGAATTTCTGGTTCCTCTTCAGTGGCATTCTGCGTGTTCAAGTGATCAGCAGCAGCAGTTTCTTCAGCACTAGTGGCTGGAATTTCTTCATGCACAGACGAGGTGGGGTGAATTTCTTCAGAGCCCATTTGAACGGTTGGTGCAGGGGACTGAGGTATTTGTTGTAGTGGGGTGAAAAGTGGAGAATTGGGGTGCATACTTTCCCAAAAGTCATCATTCATCACTGGCGTAGTGCATCCAATATCCACGTCTTCATCTTCAATTTCTTCAACGCCAGCCTCTTCAGCTGTTAACTGAGGCATTGGCGAGGAAATAACTGGTGGTGAAGGGATCGCATCCACTTCAATTTCTTCATCAATCTGCTCTGACGAAGCAGCAGAATGATTTTCTTCATCAGATCCGCTAGGGATCACATATTCTTCACCAAAAGGAACAAGATCCTTTGATGGCATGGTTGAGATTGGAACAACATCAATGGGATTTTCAAATGAGCTGGTCATAGGCTTCATCTTCTTCGGAGCTGAAGAGACTGAAGCAGCTGATGCTTTCCTTTTCTTCACTGCAGCTCGCTCTGCAGCCTTGGTCTTCTTCACATCTGATGCAGAAGGAAGGATAGGAGTTGGTGTAGGCGCAGGAGGAGCTGAGGAATCTAATTGATTTTCTTCAGGTGCAACTGATGCAGTTGCCCTGACTTCTTCATTTTCTTCAGGCGCACCACTAGTGGATGCCCTGGCAATTTCTTCAGCGGCTGGTATGGAGTCATCAGCCCTGGAACTAACATTTTCTTCAGCAGCCTGAAAGTCATCAGCGGTGCTGGCATGTTCTTCAATAGGCTGAGCAGAGGCTTCAGACTGAGGAGCTGCAACATTTGTGAACTTCTCAGTCAGTTTAACAAACCTGACTTTGGCTCCTTGCCAATCAGCATAATAAGCATCAAAATCATCGCTGAGGGCTTTGATTTTAGACTGGATCTTTGTAAAGTCATCAGTCGTCAAAGTGACATCGTTTTTCCTCAGGAACTTCTCTTTCCTGTACCGAGCCTTCCTGATCTGCCTGGCCTTCTCAAATTTCCATTTTTCTTCAGAGATGAAATGGGTCAGCATGTGACTTTGGCCAGGAGTCAAATGAAAATCAGGCGTAGGGGTGTCTGGATCCTTGTGCCAGAGATCAATGTAATCGAGGATCAACTTCAGATCCAATAGCAGTGGCACGGTTGTGCCTTTGGCTCTAGCGGCCCTTTCTTGTCTGCCTCTGATGATTTCTGCAAGTTCATCATCGTCAGCTTTATCGTCAGATGGCACTTGGAAGGCAACCTATTTCTCCTTCGGACTTGGCCGAGGACCTCGTCCAGTCGTTGCCTTTGTCTTCAGCAGAGTGGGGCCTGATGAAGAATTTGGTGCAGCCGAGGAACTCGCTAAGGCACCAGAGGCAATAGAGATGCCTGCAGTCCTTTGGCACGTGGCCAGATGCACAGGTGCTGAGGACTTTGCTGGAGCAGCTGAGGACTTTGGAGGAGGAGCTGAGGATTTTGGAGGAGCAGGAGCAGCATGAGGAATCAGCCGTGAGGGCTTTGAAGATTCTGACCGTGAGGGCATTGCTGAGGAACTTGGCCGTGAGGGCACTGTTGGTGAAGCACTTGGCTTGTGCGCGGGCTTCTTCGCCATTGATTTCTAGGCTTGACAGAGGCCTTAGTGGCAGCAACAATAAAGCAGCAGCAGAGTCTTCATTGAATTTCCTCACTGCTTCTTTGGCTTATCTTGCCAACTTGGCTTGGCGCTTGGCCCATTCTTCAGGAAAATCCTCACCACGCTTGATGCTGGTGGGGTCGGCTTCTTGGCCAGGTGCCAATGGAGCTCTTGGGCATGGAGGATTAAGTGCGAATTTCTTCATATATTTTGGAGTAACATACCTGTACTCCCTCCATTCTCTTGCCCATCTCCTTTCAATCCTCTCAGATAAGCACCTTTGCGCTGATTTTTGTTCTCCTTTCCGAACTTGGCCTCATCAGGTGTGCAATAGTCAGCATAGATGTCCTCAAGGATTTCAAAAGCAGTCATGACCTCAGGTTTCTTTCCTCCTTTCTGCGGCTTCTTACCGTCTGCCATATTCTTTAGTTGAGTAATTTGAACAATCAAATTCTCTGAAGAAGTATGCAACTTTTCTTCGAGGAACGCTGCAAATGAGTTAAGTTGATGAGAACCTAGTGATTCAAAGCGGACATGAGTACCGTGAACAGTAGTATAGTTGCGAGGAATTTGGAGAGGTCATATGCGTTCTCAGAAGGTTTTTCAAAAAGAACAAGTTTGAGGAATTTGATCAGATGAGCCTTGAAGAATTTCACTAAGCGTTCTTTTTCTTAAGTTCCAGAGTTGTATAGATCGAGGATCCACACAATTGAGGAATCTTGAAGAAAAATGATGCTTAGAGAAACGAATCAAGAACAGATGACTAGTGAGGTGTTTTGTGTGTGAGGATTTGAGGAATAAAACACCTTTGAAAATTTTGTAGTGAAAATTTGAATCAAGGAGGGCAGTAAAAGTAACTTTAATTTACCCTAGATGAAGAACACGACGAACTGTGAAGTGTAGATTTGAAGCTCGTCAGTTCAGATCTTCCACACCCTAACTCGGCGGAGGAAGACGACTACGGCGGCGGCAGAGTGAAGATTTCCACGGCCGGCGTGAGTACGACGGCGACGAAGTCGAGGCAGTGAAGCTCTTCCTCACCGGCGACGATGGAGTAGCGGCGGCGCTAGGGTTTGAGAGGCTCGAGCAGGAGAGAGAGCGGTCGAGTGGAGTAAAGCAAGTGAGGAAGGGGAGAGGGGTATTTATAGTCGCGAAGGAAAACTGTTCGCTCAAGATTTAGGACTTAACGCGTTCTCGACCCTTCTCATCCGCATGACATGTGTCACCCACGTACTGAGAAGTGTAGATCGTGGGTGAATAGATAAGTCTATCATGGGAAGCGGAACGGTTTGAGCGGCAAAGCCGAAAATTTGGATAAGATAAGTTAAAAGTTCCGTTCGCAAATTCTTCAGCTGACAAGGACACAGTGAAGATTTTGAACGAGTTTCAAATTGAACGCACATGAAGAATTTGTGAATAGATTGGGTTGAGTATAGCATAGAGGGGGAAGGGTCCAATCACATTCACTTAGCAGAAGACGCAACTTGAAGAAATAGCCATAAGTGAATGTTGTAGAGGACATAAACCCACATATACATATATATATATATATATATATATATATATATATATATATATATATATATAGACAATGAATAAAAACAATGTAAACAGTGAAGATTTTCCAAAGTTGAAGAATTTGAAAAATTGAAGAATTTCAAAATCGAGGAAAAACTCAAATTGAAGATTTTCAACTTTGGTGGTGGCGTGACTCAACAGATAAGAATGATGATTTCAGACACCACGCATACAATTGTCGAGGGTTCTCGAGAATCAAATTCTTCATTAATTTATTCACACTTAGAGTGTTATTCTTCATTGATTGAAGAAAAACGTTTCTTCATGTGTTGCACATCTAAGTCATCAATTTTGGATAAGTGTTAGGATGAGTGTCTTTTTCAAAGAACATTCGAAGACTCTAAGATATTTAGCTCACACCGCAACTTGCTAAATCTCTTTTCATCCAAAGGCTTTGTGAAGATATCGGCTAGTTGTTCTTCAGTCTTCACATGCTCGATGGAGATGTCGCCCTTCAACACATGATCACGAAGAAAATGATGACGAATCTGAATGTGCTTTGTCTTCGAAAGTGCTGAATCGGTTTGTGAGCAATCTTGATGGCACTCTCATTGTCACAGTAGAGAGGCACATTCTTCACGTTGATGCCATAATCCTTGAGAGTTTGCTTCATCCACAGCAATTGAGCACAGCAAGAACCAGCAGCAATGTACTCAGCTTCCGCAGTAGACAGTGATACACAGTTCTGTTTCTTCGAGGACCAATGGATCAAAGATCGTCCGAGGAAATGACAAGTACCGGATGTTGACTTGCGGTCCACACGATCACCAAAGATAGTCGAGTCAGAATATCCAATGAGATCAAAAGCGAGCCCTTGGGGTACCATAATCGTTGTGTTTGTGTGTGAGCTAGATATCGAAGAATATGCTTCACATCCTTTTGTTGTGATTCCTTCTGTAGCTTGAAATCGGGCACACATGCAAACACTAAGCATTATATCTGGCCTAGATGCACATAAGTACAATAAAGAACCAATCATGGAGCGGTATACCTTGTGATCAAGTCAATACCATTTTCATCAAGGCATAGATGGCCATTTGTGGGCATAGGAATTTTATCGCCTTTTGCGCCTTTGCATGCCGAATTTCCTCAGAACATCCTTGAGGTATTTCTCTTGAGATATGAATATGCCATTGCGCTGTTGACGAATTGGAAGACCTAAGAAGAATTTCAACTCTCCCATCATAGACATTTGATATTCTTCACTCATCATATAGGCAAATTCATCACTATAACGTTGGTCAGTACAACCAAAGATAATATCATCAACGTATTTGGCACATAAATAGTTCACCATCATAAGATTTAGTAAAGAGAGTAGGGTCGAGTGAACCGGTGTGAAGCCATTCTTCATGAGGAATTCCTTCAAAGTATCATACCACGCCGAGGGGCCTCGCTTGAGGCCATAGAGGGCCTTGTTGAGTTTGAAGACTTTGTCGATTCTTTGGATCTTCAAAACCTGGGGTTGAGCAACATATACTTCTTCCTCAAGCTTACCATTGAGGAATGCACTTTTCACATCCATTTGATATAAAGTGATATCATGATGGTTAGCATAAGCAAGTAATATGCGAATAGCCTCAAGTCTAGCAACAGGTGCAAAAGTTTCATCGAAATCAATTCCTTCAATCTGTGTGTAGCCTTGAGCTACAAGTCGAGCCTTATTCCTCACCACAAGGCCATTTTCATCTTTCTTGTTGCGATAGATCCACTTTGTGCCAATGATATTATGCTTGCGAGGATCTGGACGTTTGACCAGTTCCCAGACGTTGTTGAGCTTGAACTGATGTAATTCTTCTTGCATGGCCTGAATCCACTCAGGCTCCAGAAATGCTTCATCTACCTTAGTGGGCTCTGT
Source organism: Aegilops bicornis (assembly GCA_021605145.1). NCBI lineage: Eukaryota > Viridiplantae > Streptophyta > Magnoliopsida > Poales > Poaceae > Aegilops > Aegilops bicornis. Next base: position 699,657,488 of record CM038673.1, on the reverse strand, counting down.
GATAGAGACAAAAGCATAGTGCCCACAAAAGTTAGATAAATGTGAAGCTTTTGAGCGCAGAGAGGACTCCGGTGCTTCAATGTCATCGATGATCTTGTCAACTTGCACTTCTTTTGCAACGCGAGGATGAGCTGGTTGTCATCGAGGAATTTGATCAGCATTTTCTTCAAAGACCATTTTCTTCAAAGATTATCTTCGTGTGCATTAGCTCGACGTTCTTCACGCTCGGAATGAATTCTTCACAGATTCTTCAAGAGGAATGACATCCTCGGCCGCTTTGAACTTGATAGAATCCTCGGTGCTGGTTCATCTATCACAGAAGGTAGGTGCTCTCTTTGCGAGCCATTAGTTTCATCAAACCGCACATCTACAGTTTCAACAACCTTGTGAAGAACACTGTTGAAGACTCTGTAGGTGTGCGAGTCCTTTCCGTATCCAAGCTTAAAACCTTCATGTGCTTTCGGTGCAAATTTTGAATTTTGATGAGGATCTCTAATCCAACATTTTGCACCGAAGACTTTGAAATAACTCACATTGGGTTTCTTGTCAGTGAGGAGTTCATAGGCAGTCTTTTTGAAGAATTTGTGAAGATATACTATGTTGATGATGTGGCATGCAGTATCAATTGCATCAATCCAGAAACGACGAGGCGTTTTGTATTCATCAAGCATAGTGAGAGCCATCTCAACAAGAGTTCTGTTCTTGCGTTCCACGACGCCATTTTGCTGAGGAGTATAAGGAGCAGATAACTCCTGAGTAATACCAAGTTCATCAAGATAGTCATCAAGACCAGAATTCTTGAACTCAGTTCCATTGTCACTCCTGATGTGCTTGATCTTCACACCAAAGTTGGTTGAAGCCCTCGAGGAAAATCGTTTGAAGACTTCCTGCACTTCATGTTTGTAAGTAACAATGTGTACCCATGTGTATCAAGAGTAATCATCAACAATAACAAAGCCATATAGAGATGCATCATTAGTGACCGCGGAGTAATGATTAGGACCAAAGAGGTCCATGTGAAGCAATTCGAATGGTCGAGTAGTGGTCATGATAGTCTTTGCTGGATGCTTGGCCTTGGTCATTTTTCCAGCTTCACAGGCTCCACACAAGTGATCCTTGAGGAATTTGACATTGTCAATGCCAATGACATGCTTCTTCTTCGCAAGCGGGTGCAAGTTCCTCATGCCTGCGTGACCAAGTCGTCGATGCCATAGCCAGCCTTCTGAAGCTTTTGCAAGTAGGCACACGGCTGGTTGTGGTCCTGTAGAGAAATCAACAATATACAAATCTCCTCTCCCAAAGCCTTCGAAGACTTTGGAATTGTCAGCTTCCATAACCACAACACAACGATACTTGCCATATCAAGATCACAAAGCATTAAGACAGACATAAGGTTGTATCCTAAGGACTCAAGAAGCATGACTTTGTCCATGTGTCGGTCCTTTGTGATCGCAACCTTACCTAGACCCAATACCTGACTTTTGCCTTTGTCAGCGAAGATGATATGCTTCAGATGCGATGGTGATAAGGGAGCATCCACCAATAGATTCTTGTCACCAGTCATGTGATTTGTACATCCACTATCGAGGACCCACTTTCGTTGGCTTTGGGTTGATCATCCTGCAGATGAATTAGTGCAGCTTACAAACTCATATACTTCATCGGTGAAGAATATGATATCAAATTCATCAGATGGATTTCATCAAGCAGTAAAACAGATATAGCAGAATGAGGACGTGAGAAATGAAAGTTCATTTCTTAATGATTAGCCTACGTCCTTTCAGGCATTTTTGTCAGGCCCCCAGCAAATTCTTCAGACGTTAAAGCACGTCTGGAGACCTGACCCTGCAGAAGAGATTAGTTCTTTTTCTTCACCACCCACATCTGAAGGGGTGGCAAAGAGTTCATCACTCTACTAGCTCCATATGAGAATGGTGGCATAGAAGCTGCACCATTTCGTTTCACGTAAGAGGGGTTAGGGTAAGCATATGAATAAGCAGAGAAATTCTTCGAGGACTTATGAACATAATGGTTTGAAGAATAATGCACATATTCATAGCCCTTAGCTCTACCCTGCGAAACAGAGTTGTTAGCATGATGATAATCATGTGTGGACTTTGATCCTTTTGAGGAATTTGATCCACGTGAGGAATTTGGTCCGTATGAGGACTTGGATCCATATGAAGAATTTGGTCCATATGAAGAGTTTGATCTGGAGTTCCTATTCTTCATGTGTGGTGTCATGAGGACATTCACCAAGACTTTCAAGGAACCTTTTGGGAACCCAGATTTTCTTCATAGGGGAACCGTTCTCGCAGCTTAGTGCGAACATATCTAGCAAATACTTCACCATTCTGATTTTTGAATAGTTTATAGTTGGAGTCAAATGACTCATCAGAAGAATGAGGAGATTCACATGTAAAGCCAGATAAGTTAGATGGATCAACTAGTGGTCCCTTTGCAGCAATCCATGAGATTTTGGGGTACTGCTCAGGCTTCCAGTATGTACCATCAGCATTGATTTTCCTCTCAAAGGCAATACCATCTTTCCTAGGGTTTCTGTTGAGGATCTGCTTTTTAAGCACATCACAAAGAGTCTGATGCCCTTTGAGGCTTTTGTACATGCCTGTCATGTACAATTCCTTCAGCCCTGCATTGTTAGTGATACTAGCAATATCCTCAGATGAGGAATTAGTGATAGCAGAGGTAGGTGAAGAATTTGTAACAATTCAAGCATTTGAACATTCAGGTGAAGAATTAGCAGATTCATGTTCAATGCACTTTAAGCATGGAGGAACAAATTCTTCCTGAGCTGCGCTGATTTGTTGAGCAAGTAATGAATCGCGCTCCTTTTGAAGATCTTCATAACTCACTCTTAGCTTCTCAAGATCTTGCTTTCTTTGAAGAAATCCATAAGAAAGCTTCTCATGATCAGACAAGAGAGTGTTATGATGACCTTGAAGGCTGTCAAACCTAGACTGAAGTCTTTGAAGATTTTCAGTCAGGGCTTTAGTGCGATCCATTTCTTCACCCAACATATCATCACTTTTTTCTAGCATGTTTTGAACCTTTTCAAAAGCCCTTTGTTGTTTTACAGCAATCTTAGCAAGTTTAGTGTAGCTGGGCTTGAGGTCTTCATCAGATTCATTCTCACTAGATTCAGATGAGGAATATTCGGTTACCTTGACACCGTTTGCCATGAGGCATGGTGCAGAAGATGATGGTTCTGGTTCGAAAGTCATCGTTTTGAGAGATCCTTGAAGTCCTCAAACCAAGGATCATGATGGGTTCGATGACCTTCATAGACGTCAGAGATTCGGTCCCAGATAAGCTTCGCGTTGCAAAGATGCATAATGCGCCTGAACTCATCTCTGGATAGGCAGAATGATGATATCCTTCGCCATGATGTCAAGTCGAGTGTACTTGCGAATGTCATCAGCGTCCTCCTTCTTGCATAGATCGGTAATACCAATCTCAGTGACGGTCCACAGCTCGTTGTTCATTGCCATGAGGCGCTTCCTCATCATGGCCTTCCACTTGGGATAATCATGACCGTCAAAGATAGGGCATGTCACTTTCTTCATACTGCGGTCGACATAACTAAAACTCCGTGTGGTTAAACAAAATCACACGTAACAAGGGAGTACCTTGCTCGATACCAATTGAAAGTGCGTTATATAGACTAGAGGGGGTGAATAGGCGATTTTTATGAATTCTTCAAAGGAGGAATTTGCTGGTGAGGAAATTCCTTAGTGAAGAACTACTTGCAATGGAATAAGTACTCAAGTAAGCATAACAGTATCACGTGCATGGTCATCATGATGAAATGAAGACAAGCACAGAGTACAGAAAGCGTAATCACAGGATAACACAAGATGAAGACAAACATACTGAAGAAATTGAATTGAGGAAATTGAGAAAGTCTTCAGTCAAAGTCTTCAAACACAGATATGATGAAGCACTCAGCACAGTAATGAGGAAATGAAAGAGTTGAGGAAATAGAACCAGTAAGGTTGGTGAATACAATGATTTGGTAGACCAGTTCCAACTGTTGTCTCAGTTGTACGTATGGTTGGAGCAGCTGAGTATTTAAACTCGAGGACACAGCCCCGGACACCCAGCCGCCGAGCACGCAGCTCAGACACCAAGTCCTCACCGTATTCTCCTTGAACTAAGGTCACATGCACTCGGCCCAATCACTCGTGGTAAGTCTTCGTGCAACTTCCAAACCTTCACAGACTCGGCCACCGGCGATCCACAATTCCTCTTGGATGCTCTAGACCATGACGCCTAACCGTCTGGAAGAAGCACAGTCTTCAAAGGTAACAAGCGTCGGATCCACGTAGATCAATCTCTTCAATGATGCTCAATCACTTTGGGTTTGTAGGTGTTTGGTTTTGGGTTTTCCTCACTCGATGATTTTCGCTCAAAGTCCTCGGAGGATGGGATGCTCTCAATTGACAAGTGTCAGTTTCTCTCGGAGCAGCCAACCAGCTAGTGGTTGTAGGGGGCGGCTATTTATAGCCAAGGGAGCAACCCGACATGATAAGACATAAATGCCCTTCAATGATATGACCGTTAGGTGGATAAGATATTTTGGGATAGGCGCCAGAGCACAACAACGGTCGGAAATTTGAGCTTCAAATTCCTCAGGGCCATCATGTTCCTCACCGTAGGCAATCGGCACCGGAGAATTCCTAACTCCTCGGGCCAGAACAAATTCCTCAATGACCGTAAGAACTTCGCTCTCACATCAAGAAATTGATCCGAACTGAACTATATGAGATTTCCAATGGCTTCACTCAAAGGGATTGGTAGGTGTAGGATTTTGAGTTGAGCATCACATGGAAATTTTTCATTAGTATTTCCTTGACCCCCTTTAACAGTACGGTGTTTCCTATGACTCAAGAAAGATAAAACGAAACTACAAAAACAAAAGTCTTCACGCTTCATGTTCCTCAAATGAATACCAAGTCTTCAAGGTCACACCAATTTCTTCACTTTCAAAGTCTTCAGAAAGTCTTCAGAATACCAAATTCTTCAGTCGAAGAACTTCATTTTTAGGGGTCGACTTTCTCTGTAAATATCAAACTCCTCATAGACTTATAGACCTGTGTACACTCATAAACGCATTAGACCCTTAACCTATAAGTCTTCAATACACCAAAATCACTAAGGGGAATACAATGTTGGCACGCAAGGTAAACCATTATAACTCATAGCTAATCAAGCATGGCACAAGCAACTATAATCTCTAAATGTCATTGCAAATATGTTTACTTCATAATAGCTGACTCAGGAACGATGAACTCATCATATTTACAAAAACAAAATAGGTCGAGTTCATACCAGCTTTTCTCATCCCAATAAGTCCATCATATATCGTCATTATTGCCTTTCACCGCATTTAACCGAACAATGTGTATAATAATAAGAGTGCACGTGCATTGACTAAGCTGGAATCTGCAAGCATTCAACTCAGGAGAGAAGACAAGTAATATGGGCTCTAAATTAAATAAACAATCATGCATATAAGAGCCACTAAGCATTTTTCAATATGGTCTTCTCGACCCCCAAAAGAAAGAAAAGAAAATAAAACTATTTACACGGGAAAGCTCCCAACAAGAAAAAAGAAGAACTAGAAATCTTTTGGGTTTTCATTTTAATTTCTACTACAAGCATGGAAATTAGACTAACTAATTTTTTTTGGTTTTTCTTAAGGTTTATCAAACACACAACAAGAAAACTAGAAAAAGAAATTTAAACTAACATGGATAATGCAATGAAAGAGTATGAGGACTGACAACTAGTGTGTGAACATGGATGTAAAGTCGGTGAGAAATACGTACTCCCCCAAGCTTAGGCTTTTGGCCTAAGTTGGTCTAGTACCAAGGACCGCCTGGCTGATATCCGTAAGAGAAACTGGGTTGTCTTGAGATGCAGAGGCAACATGACCTCTGAGCAGCAGCTTGTTGGCGAGCTGCCTCCATTCCCCTCTCATATTCAATGGCTTCTTCCCTGGTGACAACATATCTTCATTTTGCCTGATAATCAAAAAGGTAGGGAGCAGGAAGAGTGACAGGACGACGCCATTCGTCATAGATTAGTCGATAATGGAGGAATTTGTTCATTCCTCTCAAGAAAATGATGATGGAACATAGCTTCTTTATCCAAATAAACAGGAGGTAAAATCATATCCCCCCTCTCGTGGGGCTATATTAAGAAAGTTAGCCACACGGGTTGCATAACTTCCTCCAAATAAATCTCCCTTTTATACTATTATTCTGCAACCTACGTGCAACTATTGCCCCCAAGTTATAACCTTTATAACCTGACACAACACTCTTGAGGACACAAAGATCAGGGGCACACATGTGACATACCTCGTCCCATCTTGTTAATGCATCTACCAATAAAGAGAGCAAAGTAATGTATAGCAGGAAAATGAATGCTCCCTATGGTAGCTTGTGCTACGTCCCTAGATTCTCCTACAGTAATACTAGCAAGAAAATCTCTAAATTCAGATTTCAGAGGATCATTCATATTACCCCACTGCGGGAGTTTGCAAGCAGTTGTGAAATCCTCTACATCCATGGTATAAGATGTATCATAAATATCAAACATGACACTAGGAGAATTATGCGAACAGTTGTATCTAAACCTCTGCACAAAAGAATCACCAACCGATAGTATCATGGACACTTATCTTGTAAGAAGTCCTCCAGCTCGGCATTACGCACATATGCGCCAAATTCCTCCTTGAAGCCTGCTTCGACCATAAAATCATCGGATGGCCACTCACAAGCCCGTACATTTGCGTCCCTCGGCAATTCAACATCTTGCTCACGTATAGCAATCCTTGGCCCTTTCTTTGCCGAGGAACCTCCTTGGTACATTCTTCTAAGCATATTTCTTTTTCTGAATTTTTTTGAAATTTTAGTAACTTCAAAATAAAAGTGAATAGAACTAAACAAGATTGATAGCAACTACTCCTACAAGTGCCTAGAGCCTATATCATGCATTGGAATTGCTTGGGTCCTCAAAAATTTATCATGCAAGCTCAAGAACATGGTCACTGAGGGAGTCCTGGATTAGGGGGTGTCCGGATAGCCGAACTATCACCGTTGGCCGGACTCCTGGACTATGAAGATACAAGATTGAAGACTTCGTCCCGTGTCCGGATGGGATTTTCCTTGGCGTGGAAGGCAAGCTTTATGACACGGATATGTAGATCTCCCACCATTGTAACCGACTACGTAACGCTAACCCTATCTCGGTGTCTATATAAACCGGAGGGTTTTAGTCGGTAGGACGTAACAACAATCATACCATAGGCTAGCTTCTAGGGTTTAGCCTCTCGATCTCGTGGTAGATCCACTCTTGTACTACCCATATCATCAATATTAATCAAGGTGAGTAGGGTATTACCTCCATCGAGAGGGCCCAACCTGGGTAAAAACATCGTGTCCCTTGTCTCCTGTTACCATCCGCCTAGACGCATAGCCTGGGACCCCCTACCCGAGATCCGCCGGTTTTGACACCGACATTGGTGCTTTCATTGAGAGTTCCTCTGTGTCGCCATCCTTAGGCCCGATGGCTCCTTCGATCATCAACAACGACGTGGTCCAGTGGTGAGACTTTTCTCCCGGACAGATCTTCAGATTCGCGGCTTTGCACTGCGGGCCAATTCACTTGGCCATCTGGAGCAGATCGAAAGCTACGCCCCTGGCCATCAGGTCAGGTTTGGGAGTTTAAACTACACGACCGACATCCGCAAAGACTTGATCTTTGACGGATTCGAGCCACAACCAAGCATGCCGCACTGTCTCGATGGGCACGATCTAGCTCTGCCAAGACAAGGCTCCTCGGAGGCCGCACCAGTCGCCTCCGACCCTTAGATCGGAGCCGGCTCCCCCGATCGAGGACGAGTGGTTGGACACCGCCTCGGGGGCTACGATCTCTACGGCGATTGAGTCGAACTCCATCCCTGTCCTTTGCGAAGACCGTGACTCCGAGGTGCCGGACTCCGAACCCTCCGCGCCCCCGCCAATCGAATCCAACTGGGCGCCGGTTATGGAGTTCACTGCCACGGACATCTTTCAGCACTCACCCTTTGGCGACATCCTGAATTCACTAAAGTCTCTCTCTTTATCAGGAGAACCCTGGCCGGACTACGGTCAGGAAGTTTGGGATGCGGACGACGAAGAAATTCAACGCCCACCCACCGCCCACTTTGTAGCCACTGTCGAAAGTTTAAACGACGTGCTTGATTTCGACTCCGAAGACATCGACGGTATGGACGACGATGTAGAAGACAACCATGAACCAGCACCTATAGGATACTGGACAGCCACCTCATCTCACGATGTATACATGGTGGATACACCTAAAGGAAGTGACGAAGAGGAACAACGGGACACTACGAAGGATAAATCCCTCGAAAAGCAATCAAAACGGCAACGTAAACGCCGCACCAAGTCCCGCCTCGACAAAGATGACAGCCACATAGACCCAGCCATAGAGCAGGGAAAACCGGTGGACAACGAACATGATATCGAGCAACCGTCCGAACAGGACAACTTGGATAAACAACCCGTCCCCGGTGAAGATAACAATCCGGACAATCTCACGCCGGACAAATTGTTGGAGCAAAAGAACCTCCACAAAAGGTTTCGCCGCCAATGCGTAGCCTGAAAAAGCGTAAGCGAAGCTCAAAACAGCAGAAGATGCACTCGAGAATCAGATGGAGCAAAGTACTCAACACCACACGTAAATACGGTGATACCGCCAAACAAAGAGCTACCCGGCGCAAATTGCTGCCCGAATTCGATGAGGACGCCAGAGAGCCCCGCAATCAAAGAACAAAGAGGCCGCCCGGTCGGATAGACGACCACATGGCAAACATGGAGCGGCAAGCGGCGCCAAGACACAAGCCGGCACGCGATCCGCATAAGGATTCACATCAAAAGGATGGCCCAGTTAGGTCCATCTATGGGCCGAGAGAGCAAGCTCTTCCAAGCAATGCAACATGCCAAATATCCGAACATCACGGCACACCCAAATATAGGGGTGCCGCACACTTCGTGTTTCACCGATGAGGTCCGGATCACGAATCCCGCCGATTCAAACCCGTAAACATAGAGGCATACGACGGAACAATGCACTTCGAGTTCGGATTGAGGATTACATCCTCCACATACACATGGCTAGAGGAAATGATCTCCACGCCATAAAATACTTACCCTCAAGCTCAAAGGGCCAGCCCGCATTGGCTCAAAAGCCTCCCCGAAAATACCATTGGAAGTTGAGAAGAGCTCGAGGATGCCTTTCGCAAATTTTCAAGGGACTTATGTCCGCCCTCCGGATGCGCATTTATCTAAGTCACATAACTCAACAACCCGGAGAGTCAGCCCGCAAATTCTCGAACAGGTTCCTCATCTAAAGAACCAAATAGTCGCTCTGTCCGGACGCCAAGCCTTAGCAGCTTTCAAACACAACGTCCGAGATTTAATGGCTCGCCAGACACCTCGGCCAGGAGAAGCCGAGAACCATGGCTGCATTAACAAGATTCATGACCCGCTTTTGCGCGGGAGAGGATAGTTGGATGGCAAGATGCAGTACCAGCGACCCAAGTACATCCAAAGTCAGGGATGGGAATGGAAAACCACGACGCAGCAAGGACCAGAGCCGGACAAAGGGAAACAGCCCAAAGAGCACGGCAGTCAACGCCGGATTCAGAAGCTCCCGACAGAATAAAAAAAACTGCCCCTCAAGGACAACAGCGACGAGCTATCCAACCTAAACAAATTCTTGGACAAAATATGCCAAATCCACAGTACTCCCGGGAAGCCTGCAAACCATACCCACAGAGATTGTTGGGTCTTCAAGCAGTCCGGCAAACTCAATGTCGAACACAAGGGGCTCGACACACCAAGCAAGGACGATGACGAACCCCACAAGCAGAGCACCGGAAAACAAAAGAATTTCCCACAAAAAGTCAAAACAGTGAACTCACTTCAAGTGACAAAAGGTAAAAACAGAGCGGCGCCCATAGAAACACGCGCCGCACGGCCTATCCCAGTAGAGTCCCAACGATGGTTGTCAAAACCAATCATCTTCGATCATCAGGACTATTCCGAAGTATCCGAACGCAGGATGGACTGCCTTGATATTAGATCCTATAATCGACGGACTCCAATTTACACAAGTCCTAATGGACGGAGGTAGCGATCTAAACCTGCTATATCGTGACACAATCCACAAAATGGGGATAGACCCAACCAAAATTCGCCATAGCAACACCTCCTTCAAAGGGGTAATGCCAGGCCTATACGCCCATTGTACGGGCTCCCTACTGCTAGAAGTTGTGTTCGGCTCATCCGACAACTTCCGCCGCGAAAAGCTAACCTTCCACATCGCCCCATTCTAAAGTAGCTATCAAGCACTACTGGGACGTGAAGCTTTCACCCGCTTTAACGCAATACCGCATTGTGCATCTCTTACACTTAAAATGCCCGGTCCACGCGGCATCATCTCATTAAAAGGGAGTATCAAGTGTTACTCGAGCACGGAGGAACGTGAGACTGCCTTGACAGCCCCACACTAATCCGCCCGCTAATCAAAGCGCTGAATAGGTCATTCGAACCCCAGACATGGCTAGACGAGTCCGCGTAAACATATAAACGCCTACTAGCGGCATACCCCGCATAAGGGCTGCACACATGTACAACAAGAGACAATAAAGCTCAATTTTATTCACTTTTCGAACCGTACTCTGTTTATTTAATATAAAGTACATTTTTTGCATGATCTTTTTTTTATTTTCAACTAAGTTCTTCTATTTTACAGATGAACACCGTGCTACACCCGTCCAGGATACGGCACAAAGGAGACACAGGCGCAGATGTGCAGTAGGGACCCGTTGCAATGATTCTTTTCAGATTAAGACCCTGCGTAAACCTTTTTTACTGTCTCTTGTTGATACACATCCCCCGGTTTCTTGCTATAACCGAGGAGGAAGCTGGCGTTTTGGCATCGGCCGCACCAGAATTTTTATGCTGCACTGGACACTGTGGGGCTTAGGGCATTATTCTCGCCTGCTTTCATAAAGACCGAATACCTTAGGGAGTGTTCGGGCGCCTCGAGTTAGGCCTTATATGCATCAGCTCCGAATCATGTCTTTGGTCAAATGTTGGGTTTGCCTGCTCCTCGTGTTTTGCTGCCTTACGTTCCGTTCTATCGGCTAATGCGGCACCAGGAGAACTACTGCGTGTGCCCCGGTTCGGCCAGGTGAGCACCTCAGTAGAGAAAGCCGAAAACTGACTGTCATGACATAGCGTGAGACTGGTCAACCACTCGATGACCCACCGGAATGTTTAGAATTCCCCCGCATTAACGAAGGACCGCTTTCGGTCAGCACATACGTGCCCGAATTCGAGAGCGCTGGTGCCCCTAGGGGCTATATAGTAGCCCCACCATCGAACTCCGATGGCTAAGTGAAAGTGATAAAGCATTATAGTCCGGTTGCCTAGTTTGCTACGCTATCACCTCCTTTACAGGACCAAGACGTTGGATTAAGTGTGAAAATGCGCCTTTTTGCAAACACCCCCGCACTATGTGCGTGGGGGCTGAAGCCGAAGACTGCCATGTTTCAGGTTATATACACATATACATCAACGGGCGCACATGAGGTGTTTTAGTACTTGAACGCACAAGTATAAAAAGCTCTTATATTATATTGAAACATTGTTTTCACAAATCATACATGTCATTAAAACATAATATCCTTCGAGCACTGCGTCTCAATTAAACGAGCGCCCTGCAGGACTTCCTCAAAATAGTGCTCGGCAGGCACTCGCTTCGTCCGAATCTTGGGATGCAACGCCGGTGGCCTTCATCTCCGCCCAAGATGTCTTGACACGGGCAAGAGCCATCCGCACCCTCTATGCATGTCGACCGCTTCATTGCATCGATATGCGGCACCGCACCAAGGAACTGTTGCACCAAGCCAAAATAACTCTTCGCCCGGCCTTTTTCGCCACAAATGAGTCACGACAGCCTTCATGGCAAGTCCGACAACCTATTCAGCTCAGCCCATTCGCCAACCGATCGGTTAATGAACGTGGACGCCCGGACTATGGAACTGCGACCAAAAAGCTCTTCCATTCCGTGATCCTTTTGACCTCGGAAGTGTTCGGCCGCGTCTGCGGCACTCGCCGCCAAGTCCAGATAAGCATCCTCCGCACCCCACAGCCGGTCCAATTGAGTGTACTTAGGATCCGTGAATTTCCTCCGCATCAGAAAGGGCTTTGCAGCTGCAATATCTCCGGCCTGACGTAGCTCCTCCTTCATAGCTCTCATTGCAGAGCGAGTATCCTTGGCCTCGGTGCCGGCCTTTTCCAGGTCCTCTTGTTTCGCTCGATCTTCTTTTTTAAGAAGCTCGTAACGGTCAGTAGCATTCTTCAATTTCACGGCCATCTCGGCCATTTCTTTCTTGCTTCGGCAGTGAGCAGCCTGTTCGGCTTTTAGCTCTGCAGCCGCCTTTAAGGCCGCCGCATCACTTTTTCTGGCTTGCTCCTTGGCTCGGGCGAGCTCCACCCGAAGGTTCTCCATAGCAGCGGCACCATCTGCATTAAGCATACATGTTGTAAGGCATGGGCATCAAGCTCCCTTACCAGGTGTCCGCGGAGAAGTTGCATACCTTGTGACTCGTCAAGTCGCTTATTAATAAGCGTGATGTCCGCATCCGCCACGTCAAGTTGCCGCCTGATTCGGCAAATTCATCAGCCCGGCTAGCCACTGGACGCTTCGCCACCTACATAGGAAGAACGCATATTATACCTGGGGTTATGATCCTCGGCGCGCCGCCATTTTTGACACCACACCAAGTCTCAGGGGCTAATATCTATACAGGGTGCATTTTATATGCAAAAATGTCAGAAGGTACATCATTTTGCGTACCTCAAAACCCGTCAGTAAACTTGCGACGGCTTCATGCAACCTGCTCTCAGTGGATGAAATCCTTTCAATCACCGTACCCATTAACGTACATTGATCTTTCGAGATAGACGCCGAAAGCAGATCCTTCAGCCTCCGACCGTAGACACTGCTGGTGCCGGACTCGTCCGGTGGCCTTTTTCGAGGGCCGGACACGGAGGGCTTTGAGGGGACATACGGCTGCCTTCTGGCCCCGCCGGATTCAGAGAAGCCCTCCGCGATGACACCTCAGGTCGTCCACCTCGCATAATGGTACGGCAGGCGGAGGCGTTTCGCTCTCCATCATCTCCGGATCAAGATCCCCTGAAGACAAGCTCTGCTGTGAAGGGCTGAGATCCGAACTACAAGGTAAACTTTCGGTTACCTACAGAAATAAAACGGGGATGTCTCTCTTTTAAACAAAAAAACGCCCCCCTTTACTTACGGCTCGCTGGAGGGCTGATCTCCTTGGGGAAATAGTGCGGCCGGGGCATCTCCCGCCGCAGGGCCCTCTAGTGAAGATTTCTTCCCCCGCTTCGAGGCTTTGGTCTCCGGATCTTCAGAAGCAGTCCTCTTCTCCCCTTGGAGGGAGGGATTCTCGATCCCCCCTTTCTTGATAGCCTCCTTCACGGAGGTAGTAGTTCCCTTGTTCCCCCCTTCGCCTTCTTCAAAAGGCACGGCCTCTAGCATCTTGGTTAATACAGGATCCTGCATGGTCTCAGGGAGGGGGGCCGGACACCTGATCATTTTTGCTTTTGCTATCCACTCATGTTTAAAGGATAGCTCTTTTAAGGGCAAGTGTATGATGAATATGCGGATAGCATGTCCAGGTACAGGACTACTTACTTGAGTATCCGGGCGATTGCAGCTCAGACTTGCGTCCTCGGTTAAGTCCGGACACATTGCTTGTGATCTGAAGAATAGTTGGTACATCTCCACGGGCGTTACGCCCATAAAATGTTGAAGAGCTCGTGGTCCCTCCGGATTGAACTACCACAGGCGGAGGGGGCGATGTTTGCAGGGCAAGGTGCGACGAATCAGCATGACCTGCGCTACTATGACCAGATTGATCTCCCTCTCTCGGAGGTCTCGACACGGCCCTGCAATGTAGGTATGTCCTTGGACGGTCCCCAGTCGAGCCCTTTATTGACCCATGACGCCAGCCGCAGTGGAGGACCCGAGCGGAAGGCAAGTGGCGCCGCCCATTTGGTGCCCCTGGGAGCGGTGATATAAAACCACTCCTGTTGCCATAAATTGAGCTCCTCTTGAAAAGAGCCCTCGGGCCATGGAGCGTCCGCATTCTTGCTTATAACAGCCCCTCCAAACTCTGCCTGATGCCCCTTGATCATCTTCGGCTCCACTTTGTAGGTCTTGAGCCACAATCCGAAGTGAGGGGTAATGCGGAGGAAGGCTTCACATACGACAATGAACGACGAGATGTGGAGGATGGACTCCGGATCCAAGTCATGGAATTCCAGCCCATAATAGAACATGAGCCCTCACAAAGGGGTCCGTCGGAAGCCTAAACCTCAAGGAAGTGAGACATGAATACCACGCCTCACCGTGCTCGGAGTGGGAATAACCTGCCCTTGGGCAGGCAGCCTATGCGTAAATTTCGCGGTTAGATACTGGCGCCTCTCAGCTTTTAGCACATCTTCTTCCGTGACGGAGGAAGACATCCACCGCCGTGCAGGTCGGAGCCGACATCGTTGAAGGTCCGAAGCGCCTAAATCTGGAGCTTTGGGTGTTGGAACTCGAAGCAAGGGGCGGATTCGATTGAGATTGAAAGAAAGGAGCGGGCCTTGGTCTCGTTATAAAGAGGTTGAATACCAAGAGCCCTCCCCGTGACCGTTCGGGACTCGCCTTCGATGGAGGAGGCGTGCCAACGGGCACGACTGGGTTACCCACGCCCGTATTGATGAGGATCCCGGAATAAGGGGGCATGATCTCCGCTTTGATAAGACGTGCCAAGGGAACCACCTCGCTAAACGCGCTGAGGTGGAACAGTAATAATGATTCGTATAAAGGCCTGGCCGTGGTGTGATGTCACGCCGCGAAATACGTCAGTAGATCTGTGCAAAGGTTATTCTCTCTACGGTAGTATGTGGAACTTGTTTTGCAGAGCCGGACACTATCCTTGTGTTCAAAATCTTCTATGAAGTATTCGGAGGAGGAACCCGCCTTGCAATGCCGAAGACAATGTGCACGCCGGACTCGTCTTCATTGAAGCCTGGTTCAGGGGCTACTGAGGGAGTCCTGGATTAGGGGGTGTCCGGATAGCCGAACTATCACCGTTGGCCGGACTCCTGGACTATGAAGATACAAGATTGAAGACTTCGTCCCGTGTCCGGATGGGACTTTCCTTGGCGTGGAAGGCAAGCTTGGCGATACGGATATGTAGATCTCCCACCATTGTAACCGACTCTGTAACCCTAACCCTATCCGGTGTCTATATAAACCGGAGGGTTTTAGTCCGTAGGATCTAACAACAATCATACCATAGGCTAGCTTCTAGGGTTTAGCCTCTACGATCTCGTGGTAGATCCACTCTTGTACTACCCATATCATCAATATTAATCAAGCAGGAGTAGGGTATTACCTCCATCGAGAGGGCCTGAACCTGGGTAAAAACATCGTGTCCCTTGTCTTTTGTTACCATCCGCCTAGACGCATAGTTCGGGACCCCCTACCCGAGATCTGCCGGTTTTGACACCGACAGTCACCTATGCAGCAAAAATTTGCAATGAATAAAGCACTAGAACAAAAACTAATTGGACCAATGGAGGAGTCACATACCAAGCAACAATCTCCCAAAGTAGTTTTGTGAATGGAGCTTTGAGCAAGGAGATCGAAAATCGCAGCAAAATGAGCTAGAACTCGTGCTTGAGCTGGATGGGTATTTTTTTGGGTGGAAGATGAAGTGTGTGGGTGCAGGAATAAGTGGAGGGGGGCCACCAGGGGCCCACGATACAGGGGACGCGCCCTACAGGGGGGGCATCCTCCTCTCTCGTGGCCTGGTGCTTGGCCCTCCCGCAGTGTTTTCAGTGCCTAAAATCCTCAAATATTCCAGAAAAAATTATACTAGATTTGTAGGGCATTTGGAGCACTTTTATTTTCGACTATTTTTTAATGCACGGATAATTCAGAAACAGACGGATAATACTATTTTTGCTTTATTTATTCTAAATAACAGAAAGTAAAAGGAGGGTACAGAAGGTTGTGCCTTCTAGTTTCATCCATCTCGTGATCATCAAAATGAACCCACTAACAAGGTTGATCAAGTCTTGTTAAAGAACTCATTCCGAATAGCACGGAACCGGAGAAATTTCGAACAACACTAAGTTACCTCAACAGGGATATGGAAATCCCCAACAATAAGAATATCATACTTTTTCTTGACAGTAGGGAGAGGAAATTTAAAACCTCGAAAAATTATAGTTGGAACTTTTTCAATAGAATTGATGCTATGGACTTGAGATTGTTTCCTCGGAAAATGTATTGTATGCTCATTACCATTAACATGAAAAGTGACATTGCCTTTGTTGCAATCAATAACAGCCCCTCGCAGTATTAAGAAAGGTCTACCAAGGATAATAGACATACTATCATCCTCGGGAATATCAAGAATAACAAAGTCCGTTAAGATAGTGACATTTGCAACCACAACAGGCACATCCTCACAAATACCGGCTGTGTATAGCAGTTGATTTATCAGCCATTTGCAAAGATATTTCAGTAGGTGTCAACTTATTCAATTCAAGTCTACGATATAAAGAGAGAGGCATAACACTAACACCGGCTCCAAGATCACATAAAGCAGTTCTAACATAATTTCTTTTAATAGAGCAAGGTATAGTTGGTACACCCGGATCTCCAAGTTTCTTTGGTATTCCACCCTTAAAAGTGTAATTAGCAAGCATGGTGGAAATCTCAGCTTCCGGTATCTTTCTTTTATTTGTGATGATACCCTTCATATACTTAGCATAAGGATTTACTTTAAGCATATCAGTTAAGCGCATACGTAAGAAAATAGGTCTAATCATTTCAGCAAAGCGCTCAAAATCCTCATCATCCTTTGACTTGGATGATTTAGGAGGAAAGGGCATGGGTTTCTGAACCCATGGTTCTCTTTCTTTACCGTGCTTCCTAGCAACAAAATCTCTCTTATCATAACGTTGGTTCTTTGATTGTGGGTTATCAAGATCAACAGCAGGTTCAATCTCTACATCATTGTCTTTACTAGGTTGAGCATCAACATCAACATTATCATTAACATTATCACTAGGTTCATGTTCATCACCTGATTGAGTTTCAGCATCAGAAATAGAAATATTATTGGGATTCTCGTGTGTGTCTACGTGAGGTTCACTAGAAGCATGCAGAGTTCTATCATTTTTCTTCTTCTTCTTTTTAGAAGAACTAGGTGCCTCTAAATTATTTCTCTGAGAATCTTGCTCGATTCTCTTAGGGTGGCCTTCAGGATACAAAGGTTCCTGAGTCATTCTACCATTTCTAGTAGCCACTCTAACAGCAAAGTCATTTTTATTATTCAATTCATCAAGCAAATCATTTTGAGCCTTAAGTACTTGCTCAGCTTGAGTAGCAACCATAGAAGCATATTTGCTAACGCGGTGAAGTTCATCTTTAACTCTAGCCAGATTATCACCTACGCGTCCTATCTCGAAAGCATTATTCTTTAACTCTCTACCAACATAAGCATTAAAACTTTCTTGCCTAGCCATAAAGTCATCAAATTCATCTAAGCATGGGCTATGAAATTTAGTTGAGGGTATTTCAACTTTATCATATCTATAGAAAGAATTTACCTTTACTACCTGTGTCGGGTTATCAAGACAATGTGGTTCATCAGGAGGTAAATTAAGGCCATGTATTTCTTCAATAGGAGGTAAATTCTTAACATCTTTAGCTTTAATACCTTTTTCTTTCATTGATTTCTTTGCCTCTTGCATATCTTCAGGACTGAGAAATAAAACACCTCTCTTCTTCGGAGTGGGTTTAGGAATAGGCTCGGGAGTTGGATCAATTGGTTCAGGAATTACTTCAGGAATTGGCTCGGGAAGAGTCCAATTATTTTCATTAGTCAACATATTATTCAATAATATTTCAGCTTCACGATCGTTCTTTCCCTGAAAACACAACCAGCACAACTATCCAAGTAGTCCTTGGAAGCATCGGTTAGTCCATTATAAAAGATATTGAGTATTTCATTTTTCCTAAGAGGATGATCAGGCAAAGCATTAAGTAACCGGAGAAGCCTCCCCCAAGCTTGTGGGAGACTCTCTTCTTTGATTTGCACAAAATTATATATTTCAAGAAGGCAACTTGTTTCTTATGAGCAGGGAAATATTTAGCAGAGAAGTAATAAATCATATCCTGGGGACTACGCACACAACCAGGAGCAAGAGAATTATACCATGTCTTAGCATCACCCTTTAATGAGAACGGAAAATATCTTAAGGATATATAAATAGTGAGGCTTCTCATTATTAGTAAATAGGGTGGCTATATCATTCAACTTGGTAAGATGTACCACAACAGTTTCAGATTCAAGGCCATAAAAAGGATCAGATTCAACTAAAGTAATAATATCAGGATCAACAGAGAATTCATAATCCTTATCAAGAATACGTATAGGTGAAGTAGCAAACGCAGGATCGGGTTTCATTCTAGCATTAAGAGACTGCTGCTTCCATTTAGCTAATAATTTTTTAAGATCATTTCTATCATTGCAAGCAAGGATTTCAAGAGCAGCTTTTTCATTCATAACATAACCCTTAGGAACAACAGGTAAAACATAATCATTGGGGGAACCTTCATCATCACTATCATCAATAATAGGTTCTTCAATATTTTCATTCCTCCTAACTCTAGCAAGTTGTTCATCAAGAAATTCACCTAATGACAAAGTAGTATCACGCACAGAAGTAGTTTCATCATGCATAGCAGAAGTGGCATCATCAATAACATGCGACATATCGGAATTCATAGCAGTAGCAGGTTTAGGTGTCGCAAGCCTACTAATAACGGAAGGAGAATCTAGTGCGAGCTAGATGGCAGTTCCTTACCTCCCCTCGTAGTTGAGGGCAAAATAGTAGTTCGGTCGCCTTTCAAGTTCTTCATAGTTATCAACAGATATAAATCCCAAGTGACTCGGAGAATAGAGCTATGCTCCCGCAACGGCGCTTTAAATTGGTCTTGATAACCCACAAGTATAGGGGATCGCAACAGCTTTCGAGGGTAGAGTATTCAACCCAAATTTACTGATTCGACACTAGGGGAGCCAAAGAATATTCTTGAGTATTAGAAGTTGAGTTGTCAATTCAACCACACCTGGATAACTTAGTATCTGTAGCAAAATGTTTAGTAGCAAAAGTGATATGATAATAAAGGTAACGGTAGCAAAAGTAAAGATACATGTTTTTGGGTTTTTGTAGTAGTTGTAACAGTAGCAACGGAAAAGTAAATAAGCGAAGAACAATATATGAAAATCTCGTAGGCAATGGATCAATGATGGATAATTATGCCGGATGCGATTCCTCATGCAATAGTTATAACATAGGGTGATATAGAACTAGCTCCAGTTCATCAATGTAATGTAGGCATGTATTCCGTAAATAGACATACGTGCTTAAGGAAAAGAACTTGTATGACGTCTTTTGTCCTACCCTCCCGTGGCAGCGGGGTCCTAGCGGAAACTAAGGGATATTAAGGCCTCCTTTTAATAGAGAACCGGAACAAAGCATTAGCACATAGTGAATACATGAACTCCTCAAACTACGGTCATCACCGAGAAGTATCCCGATTATTGTCACTTCGGGTTGTCGGATCATAACACATAATAGGTGACTATAGACTTGCAAGATAGGATCAAGAACACACATATATTCATGAAAACATAATAGGTTCAGATCTGAAATCATGGCACTCGGGCCCTAGTGACAAGCATTAAGCATAGCAAAGTCATATCAACATCAATCTCAGAACATAGTGGATACTAGGGATCAAACCCTAACAAAACTAACTTGATTACATGGTAAATATCATCCAACCCATCACCGTCCAGCAAGCCTACGATGGAATTACTCACGCACGACGGTGAGCATCATGAAATTAGTGATGGAGGATGGTTGATGATGACGACGGCGACGAATCCCCCTCTCCAGAGCCCCGAACGGACTCCAGATCAGCCCTCCCGAGAGAGATTAGGGCTAGGCGGCGGCTCCGTGTCATGAAACGCGATGAAACTTTCTCTCTGATTTTTTTCTCCCCGAGACGGAATATATGGAGTTGGAGTTGAGGTTGGAGGAGGTCTAGGGGCCCACGAGATAGGGGGGCGCACCCTAGGGGGGGCGCGCCCCCTGTCTCGTGGACAGGCCCTGGGCCCCCTGATGTATTTCTTTCGCCCAATAATTCTTATAAATCCCAAAAAGTGGCTCCGTGGATTTCCAGGACATTCCGAGAACTTTTCTTTTCTACACATAAAACAACATCATAGTAGTTCTGCTGAAAACAGCGTCAGTCCGGGTTAGTTTCATTCAAATCATGCAAGTTAGAGTCCAAAACAAGGGCAAAAGTGTTTGGAAAAGTAGATACGTTGGAGACGTATCACCCGACCACCATCGCCGCCCGGCCACCACCGCCTCCCTCCCGCGGCGTGCTACGTCTTGAGCTTGCGTTGGTTTTCCCCGAAGAGGAGAGGATGATGCAACACAGTAGCGTAAGTATTTCCCTCGGTTTTTGAGAACCAAGGTATCAATCCAGTAGGAGGCCACACACAAGTCCCTCGTACCTGCACAAAACAATAGCTACTCGCAACCAACGCGATTAGGGGTTGTCAATCCCTTCGCGGTCACTTACGAGAGTGAGATCTGATAGAGATAATATTTTTGGTATTTTTGGTATATAGATGCAAACTGAAAAGTAAAAAAGCAAAGTAAAAACAAAGCAAGTATAAAAGTGATGGAGATTGATATGATGAGAATAGACCCGGGGGCCAGAGGTTTCACTAGTGGCTTCTCTCAAGAGCATAAATATTCTATGGTGGGTGAACAAATTACTGTTGAGCAATTGACAGAATTGAGCATAATTATGAGTATATCTAGGTATGATCATGCATATAGGCATCACGTCCGAGACAAGTAGACCGAAACTATTCTGCATCTACTACTATTACTCCACTCATCGACCGCTATCCAGCATGCATCTAGAGTATTAAGTTAAAAATAGAGTAACGCCTTAAGCAAGATGACATGATGTAGAGGAATAAATTCATGCAATATCATAAATACCCCATCTTGTTATCCTCGATGGCAACAATACAATACATGCCTTGCAACCCTTTACATCCTTTGGTAAGGACACCGCAAGATTGAACCCAAAGCCATGCACTTCTCCCATTGCAAGAACTACCAATCTAGTGGGCCAAACCAAACGGATAATTCAAGAGACTTGCAAAGATAACTCAATCATACATAAAAGAATTCAGAAGATTCAAATATTATTCATAGATAAGCTGGATCATAAACCCACAATTCATCGGTCTCAACAAACACACCGCAAAAAGAAGATTACATCGAATAGATCTCCACGAGAGAGGGGGAGAACATTGTATTGAGATCCAAAAAGAGAGAAGAAGCCATCTAGCTACTAGCTATGGACCCGAAGGTATGAAGTAAACTACTCACACTTCATCGGAGAGGCTATGGTGTTGATGTAGAAGCCCTCCATGGTGGATGCCCCCTCCGGTGGAGCTCCGGAACAGGCACCAAGATGGGATCTCATGGATACAAGAAGTTGCGACAGTGGAATTAGGTTTTGGCTCCTGTTCTGATCGTTTGGGGGTACGTAGGTATATATAGGAGGAAGGAGTACGTCGGTGGAGCAACATGGGGCCCACGAGGCAGGGCGGCGCGCCCTGGGGGGGGGTGGCGCGCCCCCACCCTCGTGACCGCCTCTCTGGTTCCTTGGCGTAGGGTCCAAGTCTCCTGGATCACGTTCGGTGAGAAAATCACGTTTCCGAAGGTTTCATTCCGTTTGGACTCCGTTTGATGTTCTGTTTCTTCGAAACACTGAAAAAGGCAAAAAAAAACAGCAATTCTGGGCTGGGCCTCCGGTTAACAGGTTAGTCCCAAAAGTAATATAAAAGTGGAAAATAAAGCCCATTATAGTCCAAAACAATAGATAAAGTAGCATGGAGCAATCAAAAATTATAGATACGTTGGAGACATATCAGGCATCCCCAAGCTTAATTCCTGCTCGTCCTCGAGTAGGTAAATGATAAAAAGAGAATTTTTGATGCGGAGTGATACTGTCGGGGAGAACTGATCGTGTCCCACGAACACCTACGGGACCTGGGTCCCTTGTGGTTCGGAGGGGGTCGGAGATTGCACAAAGAGCGGATCGAAGCGATGCACACGAGCAGATTTACCCAGCTTCGGAGCTCTCCGGAGAGATGATACTCCTACTGCTGCTTTGTGGATTATCTTGTGTTCTTGCTAGGGAGCAATGGGAGCTACAAAACCTAGCCTGAGTGTGGTCTCGTATGAGTAAAATGAACTAAGCCGGAGCTGGACCGAACCCTTTCTACGTTGCCCTTGGGCCTCCTTTTATAGGCACAAGGGGTCACCACAGGTGGCAAGTAGACAAGGGTAAAATAGTAAAAATGTAGGTTGGTACACCACTCTGTACAGTGTACAGTAATCTATACCTAACTCTGACGGCAAGGGACAAGAGTCATCAATGCCCGTCTCAGTCGCCCGAAACGATGTAACGAGGACCGTCAAGTGCGCCTCCGTTTGCGGCGATGGTAGCCTGTCGTCAGCCGCTTATCGCTGCTCCCTCATTGGCTGCCTGGCCCGTCGACATCGCTGCAGCTTGGGAGAGCCCCGTGGTGACACGTTGGCGGGTGAGCTGGAGCGGAGATGAAGAGAGGTCACTTGCCGCGGCGAGTACTTTGCCGCGGCGAGGTTCTTGTCGCGCTCGGGAGCTTATCGCTCACCAAGCCTTCCCGGCAAGCTCCTCTTGCCGGGGCCTTGTTTCCTTCGCGCCCTGAGTGGCCTTCCCGGCAAGCTCCTCTTGCCGGGGTCTTGATTACTTTGTTCTTGACTGGCTCACCGGCAAGCTCCTCTTGCCGGGGTCTTGTTTTCTGAAGGGCCGCGGAGGGTCTTGGCAGACGCCCGGCAAGGCTTGCCACGGGGACGCTGCGACTGCCTGCGTACGTGTTCGGGGTACTAAGGTACTCCTACTTTAGTACACCGACAGAGCCCCCGGTGCAGGCCATACAGTCTGGAGCTGTTGGGCCAGGCCCAAAACGGGGCACGGGCACGCGCGGCCTGGGTCCAGACCAAATCCACTCCGGCTCCCGGGTCTGGGCCATACACGGTGCCGAGCGCTGTCGGGCCAGGCCCAAAACAGGGCACGGGCACGCGCGGCCTGGGTCCAAACCAAATCCACTCCGTATCCGCCGCGTTCCCCCGTAACGGCACGCGTCAATTGCGGCGTCGTGGGGGAAGTGGGCGGCGTGCGAGGTCGCCTCATCCGTCGCCTCGGTTCTGCATCCCCGCCACGTGGTTCCCATGCTCTTGGGGTCGCGGACGGTGGAAGTGGGAAATTGGGCTATGTAGCAGAGGCAGCAGGTCGGCTCCGATTCCCTGCTCTTCCTATGCCCTGATTCATCGAAAGGGCGGCCGAGCCCCCACCTTGCTTCTTTTAAAAAGAGCGGAAGGGGAGCGCAGAAGCCCGCACTCTCCCATCTCTTCCTTTCCTCAGCTTCTGCTCCCCTTTCTCTCATTCGTCATGGAGAAAGGGAACCTTGGTTCTTCATCGGTGGCGGCGAGGGTCGCCGCTAGACAGCGCTCCCCTCCCAACCCCACGCCCGGGGTGGCAGAGCCAGCCACAAAAGGAAGAGGGAGGGGGCGAGGTCGTGGACAAGGTCGAGGCGCTCGGGGAAGAAGCGGACGGGGCGGCGCGCCGTCTCCGCCTCCGCCGGTGGTTCCCCTCCCTGCGGCGGTCCATACAGGGGACGACCCTTGTGAGTTCTTCGTCAGGCTGCGCCGGGCGCCTCGTCGTCGCCTCCGGCTTCCAGCTCCGTCATGAGCGCGATGGAGTCGGATCCGCCCGAGACACTGAGACTGCACATGAGGGGCTGTGGGATCAGCGGCACGCGAGTCCGTGTTGTATTCCCAGCCCCTAATGTGATGTATCTTGATCGTGGGTGGGAGATGTTCACCCGCATCCATAGCCTGATGGCGGGGTTTACCCTCCATTTTAAGTTAATGGAGGGTGATCTCCTCTCCGTCAAGGTCTTCGGGGATCTCGGTACTCGGGCGAAGTGCTGCGTGGATAGCTCCTCCGACAGCGAAGATTCCCCTTGAGCGAGAGTGACGAGGAGGAGAGCGCGGCAATGACGAGCGAGGGTAGTGGGCCCGATTAGTTGTCGGGCGCCCGGCCGGCGTCACCGGCGACCCCATCATCCGCGTCGCGCCGGCTCCTTGAACTCCCGGGTGCGTCTCCTTGGGCGTGGCGTGGGGAGGCTGCGGAAGGGAAGAGGGATGGCGACAAGGCCGTCAAGTCGAGTACGAGGCGTAGTGCCCTCGACAGGCGGCCGACGCCCCGCCGCCCGTCTCGAGCCCCGCTTCGGCGTCGCCCGTCTTCGTTAAGCCCTCGGACAGCCCGGGATGTTCCCTTGGTGCCTTCGCACTGTAGCTTGCCTAGGCGCTCCTTTTGTCCTTCTCGGCTCCTTGACCTACCTCCACGAAGAGAGGGGCAGGAAAAGGATTACGGGCATCTTATCTTTTTAAATTGTAATCCTTCGGGCCTTATCCGCATTTAAAACTTGTAATCCTCTCTTTCATGTCTTTCATTCTCCACGGACTGTATCCGAGTAGGATGTTTTTAATGAAAAAGGGATGCTTGAAAAGGGACGGAAGGCTTATCCGATACCGCAGCCTCCGGCAACTCTGGCTTGCCGCAGCCCCCGGCAACTCTGGCTTGCCGGGGCTTGGGTGCCGGCGCACCCTTCTTCTCCTCTTCGCTGTTATTTCAGTTCTGAGAACAATTTAGCCAGTGCCGCAATAAGTTATTTTTGTAATATAACTTTGTTCTGGGCAATATTTGCTATGTTACTTCCTTTACTCGACTCTTGGCTTTGTATGTTACTGCCTTGCGCTTTTCAGGGAAACTTGCCGGTGCAGGCACCCTTGCCGCGAGCGCCGAGTGCGGAACTTCGGCAGCCTGCTGGCGGGGTCGCTACCGACAAGCAACCTTGTCGCGGACTAGCCGCAGCTCACTTAAGTTGTTGAGCGGACTCGAAACAAAGTAAGGGCGCGACCAGTCACGATTTGGTTCCTTCGCGCACGGGTTTTCCATACAAAGCGCGGTCGTTCAAGGAAAATAACTTTTAAAATTTAAAAATCGAATGCTCAAACTTTGGCAACTTAGCTTTTCTGTTGTCCATTTCCCGGCAAGGCGACAGTTCCTCGAGCGACGCTTGGCGGCCCACACTATTATCTTCTCCTTCCCCCCCGGTTAACTTGTGGGTGGATGAACCTTCTTCTTGTTTGAGAAGAAAGAAGAGAAAATAAAGTTATGGAGCCTAGAGGCTCGTTATCGCTTACCGAGTGTGGATGCTGCACAAAATGTTAGAAAACACATGCATATATGATTATATTGACAAGTTGTGCGCAACACATAGGCTTTACTGATGCACAGGGTCTGCGCCCGGCTTTGTACAAAGGATTAGATGCAACAGCGGCAAGACTTGT
The DNA here is from genome assembly GCA_021605145.1 of Aegilops bicornis. NCBI lineage: Eukaryota > Viridiplantae > Streptophyta > Magnoliopsida > Poales > Poaceae > Aegilops > Aegilops bicornis. The sequence goes on along the minus strand of CM038673.1, from coordinate 699,631,731 downwards.
ACAAAAGGGTGGTTGCCGGAACGAGTTCCGGAAACCACGCCTCATGGGTGAAACTTGCGAAGATGCTCTATATTCCAGGAATTGCTCACCGGAAGGCCATCTTCGGTCTCAAGGCGGACAGCGCCGGGCCTAGTGACTCGTTTCACCCGATAAGGGCCTTCCCACTTCAAGGCCAACTTGTTGGAATTCTTGGCGGATTGAACGCACCGAAGAACAAGGTCGCCTTCCTCGAAGCTTCTGGCATTAACTTTGCGGCTATGGTAGCGACGCAAAGCTTGCTGGTAACGAGCAGCTCGTACAGCAGCCTGAAGACGATCTTCCTCGAGGAGCAGCGCGTCATCTTGTCGCAGCTGCTCTTGCTCAAGCTCATCATAAGCGAGCACTCGAGGTGACCCGTACACGAGTTCCGTGGGGAGAACTGCCTCTGCTCCGTAGACTAGAGCGAAAGGTGTCTGGCCAGTGGCTCGATTTGGCGTCGTCCTGATCGACCAAAGAACCACCGGCAGCTCCTCGATCGATTCCTTCCAGACTTGCGCAGCTTTCCGAAAGTTCTGGTCTTGAGTCCTCGCAGCACTTCAGCGTTTGCTCTCTCGCTTGACCGTTGCTTCTCGGATGAGCAATGAAGCAAAGCAGATCTTGGCGCCAAGATCTTGGGCGTCTTTGCATGAAGGTGCGGCTCGTGAACTGCGGTGCCGTTGTCGGTGATGATTCTGTTAGGAATCCCAAAACGGCAAACAATTGACTGAAGAACTTGACCGCCGATCAGGTTGTAACCTTCCTCACTGGTTCCACTTCCGCCACTTTGTGAACTTGTCGATTGCGACGCATAAGTACTCAAAGCCCCGACGGCTCGGGGAAAAGGGCTGAGGATGTCGAGCCCCAGCACCGAGAAGGGCCAGGATAAAGGGATCGTCTGGAGAGTTTGAGCTGGTTGGTGTATCTGTTGGAATGGAACTGCACGCTTCACACGCCGTTACTTGTGCAGTTGCATCCCGGAGGGCTTCGCCAGAAGAAACCTTGCCGGAAAGCTTTGCGGCAAGTGCCCTTGCGCCAATGTGGTGACCACATATGCCTCCATGTATCTCTCGCCAACAGCTTTCATCCATTTTCCCGCAAATGCACTTCAATTTCACACCGTTGAGTCTTCTTACATGCAGGATGTTGTCAACAAACTGGTACATACTTGATCGCCGTGCTACTTTTTCCGCTTCTTCTTGCTCTTCGGAAGTTCTCTGTCTGAAGGAAATGGGCGATTCTTTGTGCCCATCTTTGGAGCCTGTGGCTCGACAACAAGGACTAAAGGCTCATCTATCACTGCGGGAACATCAGCTTCTACGGCAAGGACCTGCGGGCCCGCCGGAGCTTGATGATCCCCGGCAAGCTTGCCGGAGCAAAACTTGTCGGGAGCGTTTGCTTCAACGATACAAAGCTGCATGGTTTGTCGGAGCAGACTGCTCCTCGGTGATATTTATGCTGATTTTAGGGACCTTCTTGGCGGCGGCTTGAGGGAGCTCTGCCGGAAAGTAGTCGCCGGAAATCAGTTTTCTCTTCTTGATCTGTCTGTTGATGGTGTTACGGTTATCGAGTCGACTTGAGCACAAAAATTCCTGGTTCCATTGGTAACTTAAGTGCGGCACATTTGGTGAGGCCATCAGCTATATCATTCTGAGCTCTTGGAACGTGTTCCATTTGCAGGCCTTCAAAGTGCTCTTCTAGCTTTCTCACTTCATCGACGTAGGCTTCCATCAACGGACTTTGATAATCTTTATTTACTTGGCGGACGACCAGTTATGAGTCCCCACGACAATGAGCTTCTTAATCCCAAGGTCTACAAAGAATCTCGAGACCGGCAAGCAAACCTTCATACTCTGCGGTATTGTTTGTTGCTTGTTCCTTGGGAAAGTGCATCTGGACTATGTACTTGAGGTGCTCTCCGATTGGGTGCGATAAGCGACGCAAGCACCGGCGCCTTGCAGCGAGAAGGCACCATCGAAGTACATCAGCCACTCTTTATTTGCTTCTTTGACGGGGATACTTGTCTCTGGAATTTCTTCATCTTGCGTCGGCGTCCATTCTGCTATGAATTCCGCCAATGCTCTGCTCTGGATAGTTGAAGTGCTTTCAAACTTGAGACCAAAGCTTGACAGTTCCAGTGCCCACTCGACGATTCTGCCTGTTGCTTCTGGATTTTGCAATATCCTTTTCAACGGAAAGCGAGTGACAACTGTTATCTCATGTGCTTGGAAGTAATGGCGCAGCTTTCTCGAGGCCATGAGGAGGCCGAAAATCAACTTCTGCACACCAGAGTACCTTGACCTAGCCCCCTGCAGAAGGGAACTGACAAAATAGACTGGGCGCTGCACCATCTTCTTCTATACCTTGTCGCAACCCTGCGCTGATCCATCCTTGTCGGGACCAGAGCTTGACGGCGAAGCCCCTTGCTTGTCGTTGGATGCGCCTGCCTCGGTTGCCGGCTCATCATCTGCCTCCCTCTCCGCTACTAACGCAGCACTAACCACTTGATTGGTTGCCGCTATATACAAAGACAACTTCTCTTGTGGCCTAGGTGCGACAAGTATTGGAGCGGAGGACAGGTACCTCTTTAAATCCTGCAGCGCAGCCTCCGCTTCGGGAGTCCGTTTCATTGGACCTGCCTTTTTCAAAATCTTGAAAAATGGCAGGGCGCGCTTAGCAGACTTAGAGATAAACCTGCTGAGAGCAGCCATGCAACCGGCAAGCCTTCTGACATCCTTGACGCGCTTTGGTGCTTCAATCTGCTCAATAGCCTTGATCTTGTCGGGATTGGCTTCGATTCCCCGTTGAGATACAAAGAACCCGAGAAGCTTGCCGGAAGGGACTCCAAACACGCACTTCTCGGGGTTGAGCTTGAGGTTGATCTTGCGCAGATTTGCAAATGTTTCATCCAAATCCTGAACCAGAGTTGCTTTGTCCTTGCTTTTGACAACTATATCATCCATGTAGGCTTCTACATTCCTGTGTATCTGTGGCTCAAAGGCATCATGGACTACTCTTGCAAAAGTTGAACCAGCATTCTTTAAACCTAAAGGCATCCGTATGAAGCAGTACGTGCCACATGGTGTAATGAATGCGGTTTTCTCTTCATCTTCTTACGCCATGAAGATCCGATGGTATCCTGAATATGCATCAAGAAATGAAAGCAGATCACATCCAGCCGTGGAGTCAACAATCTGGTCGTCTGGCGGCAAGGGAAATGGGTCTTTGGGACAAGCTTTATTAACATCGGTGAAGTCAATCTGAGTCTCCATTTCCCATTAGCCTTGCATAACCACCGGATTGGCCAACCACGTGGGATGGAGGACTCCTCCGACAAGCCCTGCTGCTTCCAACTTCTTGATTTCTTACGCTATGAACTCTTGGCGCTCCTTTGCTGTTTCCTAACTTTTGCTTGACGGGCCGCGTGAGCAGACAACTAGGTGGTGCTCAATCACTTCCCTGGGAACACCGGGGATGTCAGATGGTTGCCATGCAAACACATCAACGTTCGCCCGCAGGAAAGCAACGAGCTCGCCTTCCTATTTAGGGTCAAGCGTGGCACTGATGGTGAAGGTACCACCAGTGCTGTCCTCCTTGGCGGGCACCTTTTTGGTCTTCGGCGGAGCCGCCATCGTCTTCTTGCACTTGCCGGTGGAGCTCGATGGTGCGTCCTCGACGGTAGCGCAGCACTCCGAGGAGGTGCGCTTGCCGGAGTGGGCAACAGAGCTCTTGCCGGACTTGGTGGTTTTCTTCTTCCCCCCGGGAGCTTCAGCGGCAAGTGGTTTGCTTTACATTGCGGCTGCTGCATCCGGTAAATCTTGTCGGCGCGAGATAAGCGCGTCCTTCTTGTCGCCATGGACAGAAATGACGCTTATCGGCCGGGCATCTTGAGTAGGTTGTAAGCATAATGAGGCGGCCATGAACTTGGCGAGTGCTGGGCGGCCAAGTATGCCATTGTAGGGCAATGGGAAATCGGCAACGCCAAGCGTGACCCTCTCGGTTACGTAGTTGAGCTCGCTGCCGAATGTTACCGGCAACGTGATCTTCCCTTTGGGCTTGCTCCTTCCTGGGTTGATTCCTTGGAATGTACCAGTTTCTTCGAGCTCGCTGTCAGGGATTTGAAGTTTCTGAAGCACCGCAGAGGATATCAGGTTCAGGCCGGCCCCGCCGTCAACCAACATCTTTGTGACCTTGAGGTTGCGGATGGTTGGTGAGACCAACATCAGCAAGCACCCGACCGCTGTGATGCGATCAGGGTGGTCCTCAATGTCAAAAATGATGGGCGTGCTGGACCGCTTCAGAGGTTTGCGCGACTCTATGGAGGGTTCTGCTGCATTAACCTCACGCATCCATTGTTTGAGTTGGCGGTGCGAGGTATGCAGAGAAGCACCACCGTCAATGCAAAGGACCTCTGTTGCCTTTTGGAACTCTTGCTCGTCTGCTTCATCGTCTTTCGTGTCTTCGTCCTCTTCATCTTCATCTTCATCCTTGTCGCGGCCACGGGGAGGTCTGTCTCCTTGCCGCTGCTTAGCCTTGCCGCGGCGCCCTTCCCGACCGGGTCTCTTCTTACTTGCTGCACCTGCACCTTCCTGGGCCTTCTCCTTGTCTTGCCGCTCGTATTCAGCTCTCTGTAGCTCAACAAGCTGCTCGACTTTCTTGCAGCTCTGAAGATCGTGGCCCTTGGTGCGGTGGATCTTACTGATCTTGCTTGTTGGAGCTGTCGGGCTTGTCGTGCCGCAATAGCGGCTTGGCGGTCGGTGTCAACGGCAACCTCCTTGCCGGAGCCACCAGCCTTGGCTTTGTTAGCGGCACCATCCTTGCCGGACTGCTCGACAACTAGTACTTCTTGGTTTTTCTTCCTTCTGTTATTTCGCCGCCGGCTCTTCCTTGCCGGGGCGATCTCCTCACTGTCAGATTCTGCACCCACATTCTCTCCTCGAGTCTTCTTCCTTCTTCAAGCGCACTTGTCGCCAGTATGTAGAGCTTCGACGTCTTTCACTTTGCACATCGCCATCTCTTCCCTCATCCTGCGGTTTCGCACATTTTGATGGAATGCACCGATCACTGCAGCAGGGGTGGGCGTGCAGGATGTTGTAGTGCACTCGATTGAATCTCTGGATGAACTTGCAGAGACTCCCCCTCCTACGGGCAAGCAGGTGGAGATCACTCTCCTGGCCATGAGGCTTGTGGCCGCCTGTGAAGGCGCCAACAAACTGGTGGCACAAATCTGCCCAAGAAGAAATAGAGCCATCCGGCAAGTGCATTAGCCAAGATCTGTCGTTTGGCTTTAGCACCAAGGGAAAGTAGTTGGCGAGGATCTTGTCGTCTCGTCCCCGCATCTTGCACCGCGATGGTGTAGATCTTGAGGAACTCCGATGGGTGTGTCCTGCCATCATACTTCTCCGCACATCTGGTTTGAAGTTTTTCTTGTCGGGCCACCGGACTTGCCGCAGCTCACGGGTGAACGCAGGGCAACCTATCACAGACGGCAAGTCGCTGGTTCCCCTGGCGCATGCATATCGACAGTGGGCCCGGCGCTGGTCGGACCGACGACGCTTCTCTTGGGCGCCGTCACGGGTTCGGCGTCTTCTTCTTGCCGTTCTCGGAGAACTTGGCGCTGGTCGCGACGAGCTCATGGATCCGGCGACGCTGTGGAGTCGCTGTCGAGGTGGATCCGGCGAGTCGACGATCTTGGCCTTCGGATGGGGAGTGTACGGTGGGTGCACCCCGCAAGTCTCGTCGCCATCAGCTCGCGCCTTGTCGCCGCCGCTGCCGCGAAGCACTTTCGGTTGCAAGGGACGTCGCCGTTGGCGAAGCCGATTAGACTTCTGAATTGTGGCCCTCCATTCGTCGACCTTATCGGCCGTTGGAGGGTAATCTAGAAGTAATCGAGCTCTAGCCAAGGCTTCCGCTGGTGTGGTTGGCGGCAACGGCGACGGGCGAAGAACGGATGTGCTCGGACTCCCTAACCAAGTTAGGAGGAGCAGCATCCCTAAGCGACCGTACTCGCTTTCGTACCCGACATCTTTGGGGGGGCATGCGGGTCTCGAGGCCCTCGGGATCCTCGGCTTGGCCTTGATCCAGCGGCGTATGGTGCCGCGAGCATCATGATTTGTCGGTCCCGCGCCTCCTGCGAAGGACGCGGTGCGGACTCGACGCCCGGTGTGCTGCCTTGTCCTTGGACCTGGCGGCATTGTGGGCTCTCTCGACGACGCCGGTCCCTCCGCCAGGCGTTTCCCCCACCACCGACAGCTCGGTGGTGGTGGGTTCGACAGCTGACGGCTCTGCTGCCGAAGACTTCTTCTTCGGCGCCATGTCGACGAAGATGTTGATGAAGTTGCTCGTGTAACCGCCGGATCGGGTTCACACAGCCTCGACGCCCCCTACCTGACGCGCCAAAGATGTCGGGGAGAACTGATCGTGCCCCACGAACACCTACGGGACCTGGGTCCCTTGTGGTTCGGAGGGGGGCGGAGATTGCACAAAGAGCGGGTCGAAGCGATGCACACGAGCAGATTTACCCAGCTTCGGAGCTCTCCGGAGAGATAATACTCCTACTGCTGCTTTGTGGATTATCTTGTGTTCTTGCTAGGGAGCAATGGGAGCTACAAAACCTAGCCTGAGTGTGGTCTCGTATGAGTAAAATGAACTAAGCCGGAGCTGGACCGAACCCTTTCTACGTTGCCCTTGGGCCTCCTTTTATAGGCACAAGGGGTCACCACAGGTGGCAAGTAGACAAGGGTAAAATAGTAAAAACGTAGGTTGGTACACCGCTCTGCATAAAGGTGTCTGATAATCTATACCTAACTCGACGGCAAGGGACAAGAGTCATCAATGCCCGTCTCGATCGCCCGAAACGATTAGTGAGGGACCGTCAAGTGCGCCTCCGTTTGCCACGATGGTAGCCTGTCGGTTGCCGCTTATCGCTGCTCCCATTGGCTGCACAGCCCGTCGACACGCGATGCTTGGGAGAGCCCGTGGTGACACGTTGGCGGGTGAGCTGGAGCGGAGATGAAGAGAGGTCACTTGTCATGGGCGAGTACTTTGCCGCGGCAAGGTTCTTGTCGGCGCTCGGAGCTTATCGCTCACCAAGCCTTCCCGGCAAGCTCCTCTTGCCGGGGCCTTGTTTCCTTCGCGCTCTGAGTGGCCTTCCCGGCAAGCTCCTCTTGCCGGGATCTTGATTACTTTGTTCTTGAATGGCTCACCGGCAAGCTCCTCTTGCCGGGGTCTTGTTTTCTGAAGGGCCGCGGAGGGTCTTGGCAGACGCCCGGCAAGGCTTGCCACGGGGACGCTGCGACTGCCCGTGCACAGGTTCGGGGTACTAAGGTACCCCTACTTTAGTACACCGACAGATACTTTGGCATAATTTCAATGTAAATCTTCTTAATCATGGTATGAATATTCAGATCTGAAAGATTCAAGAAAAAAGTTCATATTGACATAAAAATAATAATACTTCAAGCATACTAACTAAGCAATTATGTCTTCTCAAAATAACATGGCCAAAGAAAGTTATCCCTACAAAATCATATAGTGCGGCTATGCTCCATCTTCCCCACACAAAGTATTTAAATCATGCACAACCCGATGACACGCCAAGCAATTGTTTCATACCTTAACATTTTCAAAACTTTTTCAATCTTCACGCAATACATGAGCGTGAGCCATGGATATAGCACTATATGTGGAATAGAATGGTGGTTGTGGAGAAGACAAAAAGAGGGAAGATAGTCTCACATCAACTAGGCGTATCAACGGGCTATGGAGATGCCCATCAATAGATATCAATGTGAGTGAGTAGGGATTGCCATGCAACGGGTACACTAGAGCTATAAGTATATGAAAGCTCAACAAAAGAAACTAAGTGGGTGTGCATCCAACTCGCTTGCTCACGAAGACCTAGGGCATTTGAGGAAGCCCATCATTGGAATATACAAGCCAAGTTCTATAATGAAAAATTCCCACTAGTATATGAAAGTGACAAAATGAGAGACACTCTATCATGGTGCTAATTTGAAGCACAAGTGTGGTAAAAGGATAGTAACATTGTCCCTCCTCTCTTTTTCTCTCATTTTTTATTTGGGCCTTTTCTCTTTTTTTGGCCTCTTTTTTATATATTTTTTTTATTTTTCATCCGGAGTCTCATCCCGACTTGTGGGGGAATCATAGTCTCCATCATCCTTTCCTCACTTGGGACAATGCTCTAATAATGATGATCATCACACTTTTTTTTCTTACAACTCAACAATTACAACTCGATACTTAGAACAAAATATGACTCTATATGAATGCCTCTGGCGGTGTACCGGGATATGCAATGAAACATGAGTGACATGTATGAGAGAATTATGAATGGTGGCTTTGCCACAAATACGATGTCAACTACATGATCATGCTAGCAATATGACAATGATGGAGTGTGTCATAATAAACGGAACAGTGGAAAGTTGCATGGCAATATATCTCGGAATGGCTATGGAAATGCCATGATAGGTAGGTATGGTGGCTGTTTTGAGGAAGGTATATGGTGGGTGTATGATACCGGCGAAAAGTGCGCGGTATTGGAAAGGCTAGCAATGGTGTAAGGATGAGAAAAAAATGCGTATAATCCATGGACTCAACATTAGTCATAAAGAACTCATATACTTATTGCAAAAATCTAGAAGTTATCAAAGCAAAGTATTACGTGCATGCTCCTAGGGGGATAGATTGGTAGGAAAAGACCATCGTCATTCCCCCGACCGCCACTCATAAGGAAGACAATCAATAAATAAATCATGCTTCGAGTTCATCACATAACGGTTCACCATACGTGCATGCTACGGGAATCACAAACTTCAACACAAGTATTCTTTAAATTCACAACTACTCAACTAGCATGAATCTAATATCACCATCTTCATATCTCAAAACAATTATCAAGCATCAAACTTATCTTAGTATTCAACGCACTCAAAAGAAAGTTTCACATATCTTGAATACCAAGTATATTAACATTAAGCAATTTACCATGCTATTAACGACTCTCAAAATAATCTAAGTGAAGCATGAGAGATCAAGTTTCTTTAAAACAAATCCACCACCGTGCTCTTAAAGATCTAAGTGAAGCACTAGAGCAAAAATTATCACGCTCAAAAGATATAGGGATATAAGTGAAGCACTATGACCAAAACTATCAAGCTCAAAAGATATAAGTGAAGCACATAGAGTATTCTATCAAATTCCAATTCATGTATGGTTCTCTCAAAAGGTGTGTACAACAAGGATGATTGTGGTAAACTAACAAGCAAAGACGCAAATAATACAAGACTGTGACGCCCCAAGACCGACGCTTCAGACGCCTTCCATGTTTTGCGAGTTTCGTTGTGCTATTTATTTGGTTGTTGCATTCATCATGTCATCATGCCATCATCTCATAAATATTTTGCAACTCAACCAAATAAATGGCATGGATCTTTGATCCATTTAAATCGAGGGAATTCACATGGTGATTCTCTTTAAAACATATCCTCTCGATATTTAGAGAGCTATAGTAAATATTCCAATTATTTGGATTTACATAAACACACTTACAAAATATCCTAATGCCTTTGTTGTCTTAATTCTTGATCTCCAACTTTGCCATTTATTCTTTCATCATCTTAGGAGCTCCACCAAAAATCCCAACATTTTTGGAAACCTCTAATTCTAGTCCTTGCTCAAACCTTTTGAATTAAATTCAAATGACTTTGAATTTAATTCCTGCAATCTTGCCACTCCTATTTTTTCATGGACCGTGCACATTTTTACGAGTCCGTGGAAATAATCCCCATGCCCAAACTCTCCTCCTAGCCTTTTTTTTCTGCTAAGAGATTAGAGAGAGAGTGAGATGCAGCCAGCCCACCAGTTGGCCCAAGGCCCCATCGACCCCTCCTAACCCTAGCCGCCAGAGAGCCCGATCCCCATCTCTCGATCCCTCCCTCTCGTTCCCCACTCTGCCTTGACCACTCGTCCCGATCGGGATCGTCCTCGATCCTCTGCCTCCTCCTCCAACGCCTCACACACGCACTCCACGCATCGCGCTTAGGGAGAGGAGCTCCCCATGCCAGCGCCTCCGCCTCCTGGCATCGGCAATCGGCGTGAAGTCTTGTCATCTATCGCCCTCTATCTTCTCCCTTCATCTTCGCTTTGTGCCTCATGCGCCTCCTCCCGTCCATTGCGAGCTCGCTTGACCCGCACAGCCATGGCTCCGCCAACCTCCATGGTTCGCGCGCCTGCTTCCTCTCCTCGCCCGTTTCCCTCCTCCGTCCCCGTCTTCGGCAGGAGCAGGAGCCCCCTTGTCCGCCCCAAGCTCCTTAGGAATCCGCGCCGCCCGCCTCTGACCACGACTCCGGCGAGATCCAGGCAGCCCCGCGCCGGACCGTCGTTCCCGCGCCTCTGCCTCCTCTGTGCTTGCCCCACTGTTGCCGTGCTGCTCCTCACCCACACGCCCTTTGTGTTGGAGATATGCCCTAGAGGCAATCATGTATGATGATATTTCCTATGTGTTTATGAATAAAGATAGTCCTTGGACATTAGAGGCGGTGCACTTGCGCCGCTCCGGCGAACTCGTACGTGGGATCGGACGACCGGCCGCTCGAGGGAGATCGAACGAGGAGGAGACGATCCACGCAGACGCGCTGCCCCAACTCTTACGCGCTGCACGGCGCTGCTGGCGTCTAGTGGTAGCGAACGGTGATCCATCTCCAATAGCATGTTCTGGATGTTCTGGCGTAGGAATTTTTAATTTGCGGTCGACGCACCCTACCGTAGAACCCAGCGGTGGTATCGAGCCTCTGCTATAGGATTTGGATTCAGATCGTATGCATATTAGATATGTGGAGGCGGCAGATGAGATCTTTGTCCTTGAAAAGATCGGCTATGTGCACGGTTGATGTGATCAAGCGCACATGGGGATCGTTGAGGCTATGTTTTACGTAAATCGGGACCGATGAGGTCGTGACACGATCTACCCCTACCGGTCGGTCATCCGCCATCGGGGTTAACAGTGAAACGTAAATCCGAATCGGATTCGCGATGATCGATAAGATCGGTCAGATCAGAGAATTCGGCGTGATCGGAGTTCAGATGTGATCTGTGATTCCCAAAAACGTCGGGCGCTGCCCGCACCCGCGAGGGACCGCCGTGTGCGTAGCGCCGTGTATTTCGTACCCGACACACAAATCGGTAGAATGTGATTCTATGCATAACTTTGTTTTGCAGGTTTGATGTGAATAGTATGGCTCATGTGTATGTGATGCATGTGTGTAATTTATACGTGGCTGCGTGTCATGTTTGTCACCGGCAGGAGCCAAAGTGCTGTCATTATAATGTATAACGACCTGCGTGTCGACTTGTGACTCTATGTAAATTCATTACTAGTTGTAGTAGTTGGATAATAGAGATCAGGTTGGTGGCTTGGCGTCGGCGTGACAAACAAGGTGGAGTTCAGTAGATGGTCATCGAGTCGGAGCCGACCTAGAGGAACGTCCATGAAGGAGCCATACTACTTCACAATATGTGTTATTTTGTGATTGTTATGCTTCTTTGTTTATATGCATGTTAAAATGATAGAATGATCCCTCATGAATATCAAGCGAATTGCCATCCCCGATGTTGCACCTTCGCACGTCAAGTACGTCTAGTAGTGGGCTCATAAAATTGGGGTGCTGCTGGGTGTCCTTGAACTGAAGGGTTCGTGTCGGACACGGACATGCACTGCATCAGGTTAACTTGACAAGGCTATCAAAATGGTTTTGGGCCTTGTGGCAAAGAAGGTTGGGAGCCGGGGTATGAGATACCTTCCCGACCGGCTGTGAGTCGTATAGAGATACGATTAGCAAGGAGTTGCTTACGGATAGGTATGTTGGCTAGCAGTGATGCTAAAGCTCACTAGTCGCATGCGCTAGTCGGATCCTGAATCACTGAGAGTTTGCGGAGGGATGTTGACTTCAGTGGGAGTATTTCTATTCAGGCTAGAATTACTCTACATAAACACATTGCTTAGTGATTGCATATTTTCTGTTGTAGATCAATGGCACCACCTGCTCAACCCAACTTTGCATTGAAATCAATTCTGGAAAAGGATAAACTGAATGGAACAAACTTTACCACCTGGTATAGAAATTTGAGAATTGTTCTCAAGCACGATAAAAAGGAACATGTTCTAGAGGATCCACTTCCAGAGGAACCTGCCGATAATGCTAGTGCCACAGCTAAGAATGCCTACCAAAAACTCGTTCATGAATCAACGGAGATCAGCTGTCTGATGCTGGCTTGTATGGAGCCCGATTTGCAACAGCATTTCAAAAATGTTGAGGCTTACGATATGATCGAGAGTCTCAAGAGCATGTTTCAGACACAGGCTAGGACCGAAAGGTTCAACGTCTGGCGATCCTTGATGGATTGCAAGCTGAAGGAAGGTGATCCATTGAGCCCACATGTGATCAAGATGATCGGATATGTGCAAGCTTTGGATCGTTTGGGCTTCCGCTCTTGGATGAGCTGGCTGCGATGCTGTTACGGGTTCTCTTCCGCCCAGCTATGGGACGTTCATCTCGAACTATCATATGCATGGCATGGATAAGAAGCTCACTTGAATTGCATGGGATGCTCAAGGTGGCGAGCAGGATATTAAGAAAGGCACGCATCAAGTGTTGATGGTGCAGAAATCGCTAAGTTCAAGAATAGTTGGTCCAAGAAAAGGCTAAGGCAAAGGGCACGGAGACGGTAACCTCTGCCGCCATACCAAGTCTGGACCGGACTCAAAGACCGTTTGCTTTCACTGCAAGGAGACCGGTCACTGGAAGAGAAACTGTAGCAAGTGGCTTGCAGAGCATGGCAAGAAGGCCGGAAATGCTTCTTCAGGCAAAGGTACACTTGTTGCATATGTTATAGACATTTACCTTCTTGACATACCTAGTAGCTCTTGGGTATTTGATCTTTGGATCGGTTGTTCATATTTGCAACTCGATGCGAGGGCTGGTAAGAACTAGGCGTGTGGCACAAGGGGAGATTGGCATCGTGGTCGGCAACAAAGCAAGAGTTGCTGCGTTGGAGGTCGGCACGATGCAGCTCCAGCTTCCTTCCGGATTCATAATGGAATTGAATAATTGTTATTACATTCCCGCACTTAGTCGGAACATTATTTCTGCCTCATGTTTGATGAGTCAAGGTTATGAATTCAATTTAAAGGACAATGGTTGTTCGATATTTTTGAATGGTATGTTCCACGGCTATGCACCCATTGTTGATGGGCTATTTATATTGAATCTAGAACAGGAACCGGTCTATAACGTGAATGTCAAGAGGCATAAGCCAAATGAGATAAATCCGACATACTTACGGCATTGCCGGCTTGGACACATTAGTGCGAAACGCATGAAGAAGCTCCATGATGATGGGCTCCTAACTTCGTCCGACTTCGGGTCGTTCGAGACATGTGAATCATGCTTACTCGGCAAGATGACTAAGTCTCCTTTCGCAAAGAGTTGCGAGAGGGCATCCGAGCAATTGGAACTTATACACAGTGATGTGTGTGGTCCAATGAGCACAACTGCCAGAGGTGGCTATCAGTACTTCGTGACTTTTACCGATGACTTGAGTAGATATGGATATATCTATTTGATGAGGCACAAGTCGGAGACTTTTGAAAAATTCAAAGAGTTTCAGCGAGGTTGAGAATCAGCTCGGCAAGACTATAAAGCTTCTGCGATCTGATCGTGGAGGTGAGTACATGAGCCAGGAGTTCGATGATCATCTGAAAAGTCGAGGTATAGTACCTCAGCTCACACCTCCAGATGCATACGGAGAAAGCGGCGTGTCGAGCGGAGGAATAGGACCTTGTTGGACATGGTCCGGTCTATGATGAGCAAATTGGATTTACCCTTGTCATTTTGGGGATACGCTCTAGAAACTGCAGCTTTCACACTAGGGTACCATCAAAATCCGTAGACAAGACACCGCATGAGATGTGGACTGGGAAGAGTCCCAGTTTGTCTTTTCTAAAGATTTGGGGTTGTGAAGCATTTGTCAAGCGACTTATGTCAGACAAGCTTACACCCAAGTCGGATAAATGCATATTCGTGGGATATCCGAGGGAAACCTTGGGATATAGCTTCTACAACCGGGAAGAGAACAAAGTGTTTGTTGCTCGGGCAGGGTTTTCCTTGAGAAAGAGTTTCTCGGTCGGGAGGCCAGTGGGAGGGCGGTTCGACTCGAAGAAATTCGAGGACCACTCGGGACGGCTCGGTGGTGATGAGATCGTCTTTGAGTCGGTCGAGAACCTGTAGTGGAAGCGGCACCGGAACCACGAAGGTCGGAGAGATTGCGCAGAGTGTGTGATGTATTGTTGCTAGAAAGCGGCAGGCGGCCCACGTATGCGAAGCGATGGTGAGCCCAGATTCGAGGCATGGTGGCAGCCATGAGATCCGAGTTAAAATCCATGGATGAGAATCAAGTCCGGGATTTGGTTGATCCGCCACACAGCGTAATCGCCATTGGTTGCAAATGGGTCTTTAAGAAGAAAACCGATGTGGATGGAAATGTTCAGATCTACAAAGCTCGGCTTGTCGCTAAAGGTTATGGACAAGTTCAAGGAATTGACTACGACGAGACTTACTCGCCGGTAGCGATGCTGAAATCGGTGAGGATCATACTAGCTATAGCTGCATATTTCGATTACGAGATATGGCAGATGGATGTCAAGATGGCTTTCCTTCACGGAAATTTAACCGAGGACGTGTATATGATACAGCCCGAGGGTTTTGTCGATCCGACTAGCACTAGTAAGGTATGCAAGCTCAAGAGATCCATTTATGGGTTGAAGCAAGCATCTCGGAGTTGGAACATTCGTTTTGATGAAGTAAATCACCGATCTCGGTTTCATCAAAGCGAAGAGGACTCTTGTTTATACAAGAAGTTAAGTGGGAGCTCGATAGTGTTTTTGATCTTGTATGTGGATGACATACTACTGATCGGAAATAATGTTTCGATGCTAAACTCGGTCAAGGAATCATTGAATGGCAAGTTTTCGATGAAGGATCTTGGTGAGGCAGTCTATATTTTAGGCATTAAGATCTATAGAGTTAGATCGAGGAGGCTGCTCGGCTTAAGCCAGAGCACGTACATAGATAAAGTGTTGAAGCGGTTCAACATGAGTGAGGCGAAGAAAGGGTTCTTGCCGCTCTCACATGGTATAAGGCTAAGCGAGACTCGAGTCCTTCGACATCGATGAGCGAAGCGGGATGAGTAGGATTCCGTATGCCTCAAAGAATCGGTTCCATCATGTATGCCATGATATGTACAAGGCCCGATGTTGCTTTTGCAATAAGCCTAATAAGTAGATACCAGGCCAACCCGGTGAGAGTCACTGGGCAGCGGTAAAGACTATTTTGAAGTACACGAAAAGGACTAAAGAGATGTTCCTAGTTTATGGAGGTGAGGAAGAGCTCGTCGTAAGGGGTTACGTCGATGCTAGTTTCCAAGCAGAGCGAGATGATTGTCGATCACGATGCGGATTCGTGTATGCGTCTGAGCGGAGGAGCGATTACCTTTGGATGAGTTCCAAGCAGGATACGGTGGCGATTCTACCACGAAGCGAATACATTGCGGCTTGTGAAGCTGCAAAGGAAGGTGTTTGGATCCGGTATTTTCTAGATGATCTTGGTATTTTCCCAGCCTCGATGAAACCGTTGGACCTTTATTGTGATAATTCTGGTGCCATCGCACAAGCCAAGGAGCCGAGGAATCACCACAAGGTCAGACACATAGACGGGAAATATCACCTGATACGAAAGATCGTAAAGAATGGTGATGTAGAGTTATGCAAGGTTCACACGGATGCAAATGTTGCAGATCCGTTGACTAAGCCGCTTCCACAACCCAAGCATGAGGGGCACGTTAGAGCTATGGGCATTCGATGTCTATTTGATTGACTCTAGTGCAAGTGGGAGACTGTTGGAGATATGCCCTAGAGGCAATCATGTATGATGATATTTCCTATGTGTTTATGAATAAAGATAGTCCTTGGACATTATCAATGACGTGTATCAGCAAGTACGTGACTTGTTTGTGGGACTATGCATTGTATGATGACTGTCCTAAAAGGTCGCTAGTCAAAAGGGCTGTGTGGACGCGCAGCCGACTAGGCGGCATATGACACGGTCGATGGCTTGATCTCACTAGCCATGGAGCATTGGATGCTAACCGGATAATATGGACTTGGAAAGGTCTGGTCGGATTCGACATAGTCGGATCCGAGTCGAGATAAGGTCTGAGTCGGACAGACCCAACTATGAGACGCAGCGATATGTCATTTGTGAGTCTCTAGTACAACATACGTTCTATGTCCTAAGACACGAAATGACACATGTACTGCGGATGGTGACAGACTTGCTTTGGGCCGACCAAACGCTACTCCGTGGATCGGGTAGTTACAAAGGTAGGTTTCGGGTTTGTCGGTCCCATCTTTGCGAGACACGGTCGAGCAAGATGGGATTTGCCCTCCGATCAGAGAGATATACTCTGGGGCCCTCGTGTGATCTCGACCAGGAATAGCATGGCCATGCGACAAGGATTATGAGATAATCCGGATTGTGGTCGGTATCACCGAACGAGAAAGAGGTCGGATTAGCACAAGGATGAGCGGTCTCGCCTTGAGCCCGACAACATATATCGTGCGGCAAAGGGAACAGAAGTGTGACACGTTATGCAGGTTCGCCTAACCAGCTTCATCGATACGCTTGGTGGTCGGCACGCCTTGCTAGAGGCCGCTACCAACCGTACAGGTCGGAGGTGATCCGAACTGTGACCAAGCCGACTTGAACCTAAGGGGTCGCGCACTTAAGGGAAGGAACCTATGAGGTCAGTTCGTAGGACACTGGTCGGATGTGATCCGAACTGGACTAGGAACGTGACCGAATAGACTTTGGGCTTTAGGGTCCGTGCGAGGCCCAAGTATTGAGCCCGCGACGGACGCCTATATAAAGTGGAGGTGCGGCACACTCAGGCAGTTCGATCGCTTCGGTGCTGCGACTAGGGTTTGCATGTGTTGCGAATAGCCACCTCCACTCGCCGCCGACTGTGTGATCGGACCTAGCAGTCCGCCGCACGACGTTCCTCCCGCACGCGCGGATACCGTTAGAGGCGGTGCACTTGCGCCGCTCCGGCGAACTCGTACGTGGGATCAGACGACCGGCCGCTCGAGGGAGATCGAACGAGGAGGAGACGATCCACGCAGACGCGCTGCCCCAACTCTTCTTCCGCTGCACGGCACTACGCGTCTAGTGGTAACGAACTGTGATCCATCTCCCATAGCATGTTCCTGGATGTTCTGCGCGTAGGAATTTTTAATTTGCGATCGGCGCACCTGCGTAGAGAACCCAACACTTTGCCGCCTCCTCATGGCTGGCGACCACTGTGAGCTGCGCCACGCCTCGAGCTCCATCCTGCGAGCAGCAGCTCGATTTGAACCTTGCTCTTGTTGGTCCTGCCTTCCCATGGCCTGAACCCCCATCGCCATCGAGGGCACCATGTCCGCAAACCACGCTACCGGCGCATGCTACCGATTCGTTTCGCCCTTTTGAACACTTTGTCAACCAAAGCCTTTTGTGATGTTACATCTTGGATCCGATCAAGACCGCAAGTACTGACGACCCGGAGACCTTGGATACGCCAAGTTCGACTACCGCCCGGCGTGTACAACTTCCGTCGAGAACGTCTACTTCCACTACGGCAAGAGTACAACTACTTCCACTACGACCCGCGAGTACCACTACTTCCCTCGACGAGATCGAACCACTCCGAAATGCACGCTTCGAAGGTATAACCCCGAGATGATCAACCGTGGACTGAATGCTTGTGTGTTGTATGAGATGCTCGAGTTTTGCACCGTGATCGAATTGTCTTTGCACGTTCCTCGTTTGCCATGCCACCGTCATGTGGGACACCGGTATCCGGGATCACTCCCCATCTCTTGCGTGTTCCACACATCCGCACACTTCTCTCTTGCATCGGTATCTCAATCAAGTTACTGGGACCGAATGTTGCCGTGGCGCCATTTTAGATTATCGTTGCCGTGGCACCCCTTTTGTTCCGCCATGGTGACCAAATGCTCCCTATCATATTAGATGTCAACATTTTCATAAAATTGCATAAGATTTGCATATGTCATCCGCATCATGATAACAACATTTAAAATGTTTAAAATTGTTGTTTTCTTAAAAATTGCTAAATGACATGTGGGGATTTTCCGGAATTTGTTGTTTGTTGTTCCCGGGCCTCACATAAACTTGCCTAAATAGCTAGTTTAATTATGCTTCATCTCTTGCCATGTTTAATAACATTTAATATTGTTGAGTACCTAAACGATAGAGAATTAAATAATTGATGTGGTGTTTCGTTAATATGCAACTCGTTGCATATTGAGCTCCATTTAACTTGTAGTTTTGTTTGTGCATATTGCCATGCCATGCTATTTAAACCGGGCATGCATCATACTTGTTTGCGCATCATGCCATGTTTAGGTGATGGTTGTTTACTATGTTGTTTGTTTGTTTCCGAGTTGCTTCTCTCGTTAGCTTCGGTTTCGTTCCGTAGTTGTGAGGATTCGTTCGACTTCGTCCGTTTGACTTCTTCATGGACTCGTTCTTCTTCCTAGCGGAATCTCAGGCAAGATGACATACCCTCGAAATCACTTCTATCTTTGCTTGCTAGTTGCTCGCTCTTTTGCTATGCCTATGCTACGACGCCTACCTCTTGCTATATCATGCCTCCTATGTTGCCATGTCAAGCCTCTAACCATCCTTTCCTAGCAAACCGTTGTTTGGCTATGTTACCGCTTTTGCTCAGCCCCTCTTATAGCGTTGTTAGTTGCAGGTGAAGTTGAAGATTGCTCCATGGTGGACAGGATTATGTTGGGATATCACAATATCTCTTATTTAATTAATGCATCTATATACTTGGTAAAGGGTGGAAGGCTCGGCCTTATGCCTGGTGTTTTGTTCCACTCTTGCCGCCCTAGTTACCGTCATACCGGTGTTATGTTCCTTGATTTTCCGTTCCTTACACGGTTGGGTGATTTATGGGACCCCCATGACAGTTCGCTTTGAATAAAACTCCTCCAGCAAGGCCCAACATTGGTTTTAACATTTGCCACCTAAGCCTTTTTCCCTTGGGTTCTGCAGACTCAAGGGTCATCTTTATTTTACCCCCCGGGACAGTGCTCCTCCGAGTGTTGGTCCAAACTAGAGCACCGTGCGGGACCATTCCTTGGCAACTTGGATTACGTCGGTACCTGTACGCTTAGCTTATCCGGTGTGCCCTGAGAACGACATATGTGCAGCTCCTAACGGGATTTGTCGGCACAGCGGGTGGTCTTGCTTGGTCTTGTTTTACCATTGTCGAAATGTCTTGTAAACCGGGATTCCGAGACTGATCGGGTCTTCCCGGGAGAAGGAATATCCTTCGTTGACCGTGAGAGCTTATGATGGGCTAAGTTGGGACACCCTGCAGGGTATTATCTTTCAAAGCCGTGCCCGGTTATGAGGCAGATGGGAATTTGTTAATGTCGGTTGTAGAAAACCCGAAGTTGATCTTAATTAAAATACACCAATCGCGTGTGTAACCGTGATGGTCTCTTCTCGGCGGAGTCCGGGAAGTGAACACGGTGTTGGAGTTATGTTTGGCGTAGGGTTGTTCTAGGATCACTTCTTGATCATAGTTGTTCGACCGTGCTTTTGCCTTCTCTTCTCGCTCTCATTTGTGTATGTTAGACACCAGATATGCTAGTCGCTTGCTGCAGCTCCACCTCACTACCTTCTCCTACCCATAAGCTTAAATAGTCTTGATCTCGCGGGTGTGAGATTGTTGAGTCCCCATGACTCACAGATACTTTCAAAACCAGTTTGCAGGTGCCGATGAAACCGTGCAGGTGACGCATCCGAGCTCAAGGAGGAGCTCGATGAAGATCATGTTCATTGTGTTGTTTCGTTTCAGTTGATCAGTAGTGGAGCCCAGTTGGGACGATCGGGGATCTGTGCAGCATTTGGGGTAGTCTTCTTTTATTTTGGTTCCGTAGTCGGACCTTGATTGTATCTGTATGATGTAATGCTTTACTCATGTATTGTGTGAAGTGGCGATTGTAAGCCAACTATGTATCTCTTTCCCTTATGTATTACATGGGTTGTGTGAAGATTACCTCACTTGCGACATTGCTTTCAATGCGGTTATGCCTCTAAGTCGTGCTTCGACACGTGGGAGATATAGCCGCATTGAGGGCGTTACAAGTTGGTAATCAGAGCCATCCCCGACTTAGGAGCCCCCTGCTTGATCGAATCGCTGGCGTTGTTGAGTCTAGAAAAATGTTTTGAGTCTTAGGATTATATATATGGGAGAGTAGGATTCTTTTTACTCCTCAGTCTCTTCGTTGCTCTGGTGAGGCCCCCTGACGTAGAAGTTTTGGCTCTACTCTCCTCAAATTTCACTAAAAAAAAATTAGGATCACACGGGTATCTTGGAATCGTTCCGATGGTTTTGTGACGAGAACATTCTTCTTGGTGCCTCCTGACATTTAGCGGTTGTGGCAGTGTCCCGGGGAGTTGAGCTCCGAGGTGTTGTCGTCACAATTTTATCGTTGCTGATCTTTGGAATACACGAGTTTCGCCGACATCGAAAATCTCTTTTATGCAGTTGTTGGTGAGATAACCTCGATAACCCAGTACTGGGGCGAGCTCGAGAGTATTGCCATAACTCGTATAATGGATGCTTTTCGAAGGTTGAGGTAAACGATTTCCGAAGGTTTCTCGGTTATGTGTTGAAGGATGGATACAATTTGGATCTAGGTATTGTTAGTTTGGGTGATATATTTTGTGTCCCTGTATCCCCAACACCGGATTGCATAACCAGAAAGTTTCGGGAGTTTGTAAGTGGAATTCAAGTATCTCATAGGATATCTTTCCAACACACACATGATACGATATGGGATCTATCATATGTTTGTTTCCGGCTTATTCTGCAAGCCAAATCCTTTGTTTTTGTTCCGTTTTGTGGTATTCAAGTTGCTTCAATGCCAAGTGTTGATTCCATACCTTATTCTAAATGGTGTCCTCATATTTCTATGTGGATGCTAATCCTTCTTGTTCATCAAGGTCGTCTTTTCAATCCTTTCCAACCGTGTGCTTCTCTCCAAGTAAATCCGATCATTGCAACATTCGCAAGATCAATTCTAAGTTTTTTTTCTCAACGGTGTTCGTTTCATCCGACCCAAGTTGCCTTTGTTTTCCCGCCCTCCCACCCTTTTTTTTTCAAGGACTCAGATTTCTTAATCAAGTATCCATTTTATTGAGTGAACTTTCTTCATTCTTTTCCTTTAATGTTTTATCCGGTGATTTCTCATGAAGACGCTAAGGAAGTTTCAACCTTATCATTGTTCCATTCTAATTTTCTTCTCCGGTGGATTTAGTTCAAGATTTCGGTGTTGATCTTATCCCTTTTCCTCTTTTCACAATGCTTTCTCATGCGGTGTATCTCGTAATCATTCACTTCTCGCTATTCATTTGGTTGGGAGTGATGAAGATATCTCGAAGATTCAAGTTTCCATTCTCAATTCACTCAAGTTCTTTTGAGGATGCTATCTCATTCAAGCCATTTAATTCAACCGGTGCAATCTCTCTTATCAAGCAATCGTTCAACGGTGTTTCTTTTGAGTGGGCCCTAACCCATAGGTCTTTTCCCAGGATCTTACCTGACTCTTCTAATTTTCCCGGCGCTATTCCCAAATTCATTGCAAAGTTTGACGTAAGAATGATTTATCATCAGTCAAATGCTTTTCTCCAAGATCTTTCAAATTATTTTCATTGTTAGCTCAACCTTTCTAATTTTCATCCCGGAGTATCTCAACAATTCATGGTGGTGTTTCTCGTCGTCATTCTCGGATTTTGAAGACCGAAGAGGAGTTCCTCTTAAATCCTTACCCGTTCTTCCAAACATGCCTAGTTCAAGCTTGACGCCATCCTCTCATAATTGTTTTCGATTGTGAGAATTCTTTTCAACCATCCGGAGAAATTCAGGAATATTTTCAGTTTGATTCTCCAGAGCCATCATCTCAGAATTATTCATTCAAGCTTTCAGCTCTCGTTCTCCAAATCTTACCGGTGAATCGTTCAGGTATCCTTTAGTCAGCTCTTGATCTCTGTGTTCACTTGTATCTAAATTCTCTCAAGTATCTTCATTCATTTTCTAATTCTTCCCGGTGTTTCTTTATCTTTTCTTCGTTCATTTTCAATTCTTATGGTGGTTCGTTCAAGAGTTCTCTTCCTTCGTTATTATATAGATTCATTCGTTCTTCCCAAATCCTACCGGGCGGATCGTTGAAGACCTTCCCAAGTTGAGCAATATCTCTCTTCAATCCTTTTTCAACGAGAATAAGTAGTATGCCTAATCCGTTGCTTGTCATCAATTTATATTGGTGAAGGATACACATAACATAATTCTTATTCTTGTTTCATCCAAGTGATTAATTCCTTCTTTCGGAGTTTGTTCATGATGAATAAATTCTCGGTTTCAATTATTTCATCTTGTCTTTTCCCGGAGTTCCAAGCTCTCATCATCACGAAGATCCATCTAAATCATTGCAAGGCTTCACCTTGTGTTTTCAACTTCTCTTTCTTTCTATCACCCTTTTGTTTACCGGAGTTCTTCATGGAGGCTCTACATGATGGTTCGTCAAGGATTCTTTTCATTCTTCAATTGTTCTTCAAGATTTTTCTCGAAGTTAAGATCCGCCAAGCTATACTCAAAAATAAACATGGTGCTCAACACATGTTTTGTTTTGAGGAGCTCAAGTATTCTTCATCTTGCATTCCAAAGTGCAATTCTCTCTATCTTATCTTTTGAGATGGTGTTATTTCATTGTTGATAATTTTCCTTCGCGTTTCATGATTCACAGATTTTCAAGAGTGACATATTTAAATCCATCATTTTATCTTTGTTCAAGAGATCTTTTCAACCATCAATCTCTTCGTTGGAGTTATCTTGTGTCATATTGCACCTAAAGTATTCCCTAAGGAATGTTGCTATTGTGGTGTTTATCAATGACCCAAGTTATCTCTCCATCATCTTGGTGGAAGAAATTTTTCATCTCGTTGGTGTTATCAATTATATTATTTGTTTCCATAGTGGCAGTATTTCGCCTCAATTTTGAGAAGTTTTCCATAAGCCCACTACAAGCTTGTTCTTTTCGTTGTTGGTTTTCCAACAATTCCGTTCTATCCTTCTTTTTAAGGGTGCTTTCCAAGCTCATTTCTGGTAGAAGTTGGCATTTTCTTCTCTGTTCTTTTCTTCCCAACCATCTAGCTTCTATTCTTGCGTTCCGGAGGCATTGTGTTGTTACTCTCTTCGACCCATCATCTCATTTTGTAAATATCATGTTCTTTTCCTTGCTTATCCGTTTAACAGGAGTGTTATGTCCTCTGCTCATGTTCTTTCATATATCAAGCCTTGCATCTCTTTTCAACTGGAGTGCTGTCTGAGATCTTTCTTACCCCTTGTGCCATTTTTCAATAGCTTCGGAGGCAGTGTGTTGTTTATTTCATCAAGTATCATCCCATCTTCTCAAGTTCATGATTCTAATTCCTTCCATTTTCGATTGAGTGCTGCCTAAATTATATCAATCTTATTCCTTCTCTATCTAGTTTTAACCGGAGTGGTTTCAATATCTATCTTATCACTAAACCTCTTGGTTCTCGTCGTATCCCATGTTCCTCTTTTCTAACAGAGTGTTTTCAACTTTGTTCATCTTCGTTGTTTTCTTTCTTTCATTTTGTTCAACCTCTCAAGGTTCTTTGGTTTCACTCGTTTGTCAAAGAAGCAACTATGTTTTACCTCTTCCTCTTCCGTTTCTCTCCGGTGCCATCCCAGATCTCGGGACGAGATCCTCTCGTAGTGGTGGAGTGTTGTGACGCCCCAAGACCGACGCTTCAGACGCCTTCCATGTTTTGCGAGTTTCGTTGTGCTATTTATTTGGTTGTTGCATTCATCATGTCATCATGCCATCATCTCATAAATCTTTTGCAACTCAACCAAATAAATGGCATGGATCTTTGATCCATTTAAATCGAGGGAATTCACATGGTGATTCTCTTTAAAACATATCCTCTCGATATTTAGAGAGCTATAGTAAATATTTCAATTATTTGGATTTACATAAACACACTTACAAAATATCCTAATGCCTTTGTTGTCTTAATTCTTGATCTCCAACTTTGCCATTTATTCTTTCATCATCTTAGGAGCTCCACCAAAAATCCCAACATTTTTGGAAACCTCTAATTCCTAGTCCTTGCTCAAACCTTTTGAATTAAATTCAAATGACTTTGAATTTAATTCCTGCAATCTTGCCACTCCTATTTTTTCATGGACCGTGCACATTTTTACGAGTCCGTGGAAATAATCCCCATGCCCAAACTCTCCTCCTAGCCTTTCTTTTTTTCTGCTAAGAGATTAGAGAGAGAGTGAGATGCAGCCAGCCCACCAGTTGGCCCAAGGCCCGTCGACCCTCCTAACCCTAGCCGCCAGAGAGCCCGATCCCCATCTCTCGATCCCTCCCTCTCGTTCCCCACTCCGCCGCCAGCCACTCGTCCCGATCGGGATCGTCCTCGATCCTCTGCCTCCTCCCTCCAATGCCTCACACACGCACCCACGCATCACGCTAGGGAGAGGAGCTCCCCATGCCAGCGCCTCCGCCTCCCATCACATCGTGTCGGCGTGAAGTCTCGTCATTTGTCGCCCTCTATCTTCTCCCTTCGTCTTACTTTGTGCCTCATGCGCCTCCTCCCGTCCCGACTATGAGCTCGCTTGACCAAGACAGCCATGTCTCCGCCGACCTCCATGGTTTGCCGCGCCCTGCTTCCTCTCCTTGTCGTTTCACTCCACCGTCCCCGTCTTAGGAAGGAGCAGGAGCCCCCTTGTCCGCCACAAGCACCTTAGGAAGCCACGCCGCCGCCTCGACCATGACTCGACGAGATCCAGGCAGCCAGCCACGGACCGTCGTTCAGCGCCTCTGCCTCCTCTGTGCTTGCCCCCTTTGTTGCCGTGCTGCTCCTCACCCGCACGCCCTTTGCCGCCTCCTCACTTGGGCGACCACCAGAGCTCCGCCACGCCTCGAGCTCCATCCCACGAGCAGCAGCTCCAGTTTGAACCTTGCTGTTGTTGGTCCTGCCTTCCCATGGCCTGAACCCCCATCGCATCGAGGGCACCATGTCCGCAAAACCCTGCTGCCGGCGCATGCTACCGATTCGTTACGCCCTTTTGAACAACATCAACCAAAGCCTTTTTGTGATGTTCTGTCTTGGATCCAGTCAAGACCGCAAGTACCTGACGACCCCCGGAGACCTTGGATACGCCAAGTTCGACTACCGCCGACGTGTACAACTTCCGTCGCGAGAACGTCTACTTCCACTACGGCACGAGTACAACTACTTCCACTACGACCCGCGAGTACCACTACTTCCCTCGACGAGATCGAACCACTCCGAAATGCACGCTTCGAAGGTATAACCCCGAGATGATCAACCGTGGACCGAATGCTTGTGTGTTGTATGAGATGCTCGAGTTTTGCACCGTGATCGAATTGTCTTTGCACGTTCCTCGTTTGCCATGCCACCGTCATGTGGGACACCGGTATCCGGGATCACTCCCCATCTCTTGCGTGTTCCACACATCCGCACACTTCTCTCTTGCATCGGTATCTCAATCGAGTTACGGAACCCGAATGTTGCCGTGGCGCCATTTTCGATTATCGTTGCCGTGGCACCCTTTTGTTCATAATGGTGACCAAATGCTCCCTATCATATTAGATGTCAACATTTTCATAAAATTGCATAAGATTTGCATATGTCATCCGCATCATGATAACAACATTTAAAATCTTTAAAATTGTTGTTTTCTTAAAAATTGCTAAATGACATGTGGGGATTTTCCGGAATTTGTTCTTTGTTGTTCCCGGCCTCACTTAAACTTGCCTAAATAGCTAGTTTAATTATGCTTCATCTCTTGCCATGTTTAATAACATTTAATATTGTCCAGTACCTAAACGAGAGAGAACTAAATAATTGATGTGGTGTTTCGTTAATATGCAACTCGTTGCATATTGAGCTCCATTTAACTTGTAGTTTTGTTTGTGCATATTGCCCTGCCATGCTATTTAAACCGGGCATGCATCATACTTGTTTGCGCATCATGCCATGTTTATGTGATGGTTGTTTACTATGTTGTTTGTTTGTTTCCCGGTTGCTTCTCTCGTTAGCTTCTGTTTCGTTCAGGAGTTGTGAGGATTCGTTCGACTTCGTCCGTTTGACTTCTTCATGGACTCGTTCTTCTTCCTAGCGGAATCTCAGGCAAGATGGCATACCCTCGAAATCACTTCTATCTTTGCTTGCTAGTTGCTCACTCTTTTGCTATGCCTATGCTACGACGCCTACCACTTGCTATATCATGCCTCCTATGTTGCCATGTCAAGCCTCTAACCATCCTTTCCTAGCAAACCGTTGTTTGGCTATGTTACCGCTTTTGCTCAGCCCCTCTTATAGCGTTGTTAGTTGCAGGTGAAGTTGAAGATTGCTCCATGGTGGACAGGATTATGTTGGGATATCACAATATCTCTTATTTAATTAATGCATATATATACTTGGTAAAGGGTGGAAGGCTCGGCCTTATGCCTGGTATTTTGTTCCACTCTTGCCGCCCTAGTTACCGTCATACCGGTGTTATGTTCCTTGATTTTGCGTTCCTTACACGGTTGGGTGATTTATGGGACCCCCTTGACAGTTCGCTTTGAATAAAACTCCTCCAGCAAGGCCAAACATTGGTTTTAACATTTGCCACCTAAGCCTTTTTCCCTTGGGTTCTGCAGACTCAAGGGTCATCTTTATTTTACCCCCCCCCCCCCCGGGCCAGTGCTCCTCTGAGTGTTGGTTCAAACTAGAGCACCGTCTTGGGACCATTCCTTGGCAACTTGGATTACGTCGGTACATGCGCTTAGCTTATCCGGTGTGCCCTGAGAAGGAGATATGTGCAGCTCCTATCGGGATTTGTCGGCACAGCGGGTGATCTTGCTGGTCTTGTTTTACCATTGTCGAAATGTCTTGTAAACCGGGATTCCGAGACTGATCGGGTCTTCCCGGGAGAAGGGATATCCTTCGTTGACCGTGAGAGCTTATGATGGGCTAAGTTGGGACACCCTGCAGGGTATTATCTTTTCAAAGCCGTGCCAGCGGTTATGAGGCAGATGGGAATTTGTTAATGTCGGTTGTAGAAAACCCGAAGTTGATCTTAATTAAAATACACCAACCGCGTGTGTAACCGTGATGGTCTCTTCTCGGCGGAGTCCGGGAAGTGAACACGGTGTTGGAGTTATGTTTGATGTAGGTTGTTCTAGGATCACTTCTTGATCATAGTTGTTCGACCGTGCTTTTGCCTTCTCTTCTCGCTCTCATTTGCGTATGTTAGACACCAGATATGCTAGTCGCTTGCTGCAGCTCCACCTCACTAACTTCTCCTACCCATAAGCTTAAATAGTCTTGATCTCGCGGGTGTGAGATTGCTGAGTCCCGTGACTCACAGATACTTCAAAACCAGTTTGCGGGTGCCGATGAAACCGTGCAGGTGACGCATCCGAGCTCAAGGAGGAGCTCGATGAAGATCCTGTTCATTGTGTTGTTTCGTTTCAGCTGATCAGTAGTGGAGCCCAGTTGGGACGATCGGGGATCTGTGTAGCATTTGGGGTAGTCTTCTTTTATTTTGGTTCCGTAGTCAGACCTTGATTGTATCTGTATGATGCAATGCTTTACTCATGTATTGTGTGAAGTGGCGATTGTAAGCCAACTATGTATCTCTTTCCCTTATGTATTACATGGGTTGTGTGAAGATTACCTCACTTGCGACATTGCTTTCAATGCGGTTATGCCTCTAAGTCGTGCTTCGACACGTGGGAGATATAGCCGCATCGAGGGCGTTACAAATACGCTCCAAGCAAAACACATATCATGTGGTGAATATAAATATAGCTCTAAGTAAATTACCGATGGAAGTGGACGAAAGAGGGGATGCCTTCCGGGGCATCCCCAAGCTTTGACTTTTTGGTGTCCTTGGATTATCTTGGGGGTGCCATGGGCAACCCCAAGCTTAGGCTCTTGCCACTCCTTGTTACATAATCCATCAAAAGAATTCACCCAAAACTTGAAAACTTCACAACACAAAACTCAATAGAAATCTCGTGAGCTCCGTTAGAGAAAGAAAACAAAAGACTACTTTAAGGTATTGTAATGAACTCATTCTTTATTTATATTGGTGTTAAACCTACTGTATTCCAACTTCTCTATGGATCATAAACTATTTTACTAGCCATAGATTCATCAAAATAAGCAAACAACACACGCAAAACAGAATCAGTCAAAAACAGAACAGTCTGTAGTAATCTGTAACTAACGCAAACTTCGGGAACTCAAAAAATTCTACCAAAATTAGACGACCTGGACAATTTGTTTATTGATCATAAGCAATTAGAATCAATATTTTATCACGTTCTGGTGATTTTTAACAATTCGGGCACTGAGTGCAAAGTTTCTGGAAATTACAGCAAGATCAAATAACTATCATCCAAGAAGATCTAATAGGTTTAACTTGGTACAAATACTAATTAAAAGATAAAACCACATCTGTCGGTGTAGTGAAAACCAGGGCTACACTAACCGCCGGGCATGGGCCACGACTGTATGCAATTACACTAAAGAGGATCCATCTTCGCCGACAAGCGCTACATCGGCAAGCAAGACTCAAGCCACCTTCCGGCAAGGAGCATCCTGCTCGCCAGGAGGACAGATACAAGGAAAAAGAAGCAGCCAAGCACGAGAACCAGAAGACAAGATGACCGCAAGGCTCCTTGCCGAGGATGCCCACGAGGCCCCGGCAAGGCCCCTTGCCGAAAACGGCCGCAAGGCCCCGGCAAGCCTCCTGCTGAGGGCGCTCACAAGGCCCCGGCAAGACCCTTGCCGGGAAAATACGCAAGACCGCGACAAGCCCTTGCCGAGGACTTTGGTGGGGCCGCAGCCAGGCCCACACCTACCAAGACTCCACCGCCGTCCCCATGCGGTTGCCAGCTCGACCAGCTGAGCAGGCGCCCGCGTGGCGACGTGCAGTCTCTACACCGATCGAGCAAGCTCCTGCGTGGTAGCATGCAAGTCTTCCTGAAGACTCCACCACCCGCGCCAGCCCAGCAACCAGCCAACATGGCGCTACAACGCCTCGTCAGCTTGGACGCGCGCCAAGGCCAGGCGAGGCGGCGACAGCGGGGACGAGCTTCCTTGCCGTCCCCGATAAAGCAAGAGGACGCATAAGCGATGCATTGAATGCGTTTGTCCTGTGATGTCAGGTGATAAACTCGCATCACTGTATCCTTTCCACCTCCTGTGTGCCACTGTGGCAACCCCTTTCCCTATAAAAGGAGGCCCAAGGCGACCAGGAGGAGGATTCGGCTTTTTGGAGCTCCTCACGCCCCATTGCTAGTTCAAGAACACAGATAAACAAACCACCAAAGCAGGAGTAGGGTTTTACGCATCCTCGCGGCCCGAACCTGGATAAAGAGACCGTGTGCTATCTGTTTGATCCGCTCTTCTCACGACCCCGCGCCCCGCAACCGTAGTAGGGATTCTTGTGATCCCATAGGTGTCGTTCCTACACCTACAACATCTAAACAGAGGCTAGATGGATTATTTATTTATAAACAGAAGCAAAAGCAAAAAAACAAAAAAAATTGGGTTGCCTCCCAACAAGCACTATTGTTTAACGCCCCTAGCTAGGCATTGAGATTTTAATGATGCTCACAAGAAAGACAAGAATTGAGGCACAAAGAGAGCATAATAAAACATGTGACAAACACACTTAAGTCTAACATACTTCCTATGCATAGGCATATTATAGGCAAACAAATTATCGTAGCAAGCAAAAGCTAGCATAAGCAAGGAAGCGTAAAGGAATAATAGCAATCTCAACATAACGGGAGGTAATTTAGTAACATGAAAATATCTATAACCATATTTTCCTCTCTCATAATAATTACATGTAGGATCATAGGAAAATTCAACAATATAGCTATCACATAACATATTCTCAACACGATCCACATGCATGCGAAGTTGACACTCTTCCAAAATAGTGGGATTATCATTAATTAAAGTCATGATTTCTCCAAGCCCACTTTTATCAAAAATTCCACAAGATTGAATATTCTCCAAATATATGGGATCTAAAGTTGACATTCTTCCAAGCCCACTTTCAATATTATTGCAAACAATATTATCAATCTCATATACATCATGGGGATTAAATAAATTTTCAAGATCATAAGAAGAATCACCCCAATCACGATCATTGCGACAAGTAGAGGACATAGCAAAACTAGCATCCCCAAGCTTAGGGTTTTACATATTTTTAGCACAATTGACATCAATAGAATTTATAGTAAAGTCATGGCAATCATGCTTTTTATTCAAAGATCTATCGTGAATCGCTTCATAAAGTACTTCATCACAATTTTTAGATTCACGAATTTCAGGCAAAACCTCATAAAGATAATCTAGTGCACTCAATTCACTAGCAATAGGTTCATCATAATTGGATCTCTTAAAGAGATTAGCAAGTGGATGAGGATCCATAAACTTTTAGCAAGCGAAGATGCAAGCAAAAAGAAGGCACATCGTAACACAAGATTGAACGGAGGAAGGGCGAATAAAACGGCAAGGGTGAAGTGGGGGAGAGGAAAACGAGAGGCAAATGGCAAATAATGTAATGTGAGAGATAGGGATTGTGATGGGTACTTGGTATGTTGACTTTTGCGTAGACTCCCGCAAGAACGGCGCGGTAAGTCCTTCTTGCTACGTCTTGAGCTTGTGTTGGTTTTCCCGAAGAGGAGAGGATGATGCAGCGATGGCGTAAGTATTTCCCTCGCTTTTGAGAACCAAGGCATCAATCCAAGAGGAGGCCACGCACAAGTCCCTCGTACCTGCACAAAACGATAGCTACTCGCAACCAACGCGATTATGGGTTGTCAATCCCTTCACGTCACTTACTTAGAGTGAGATTTGATAGAGATAATATTTTTGGTATAATAGGAATATAGATGCAAACTGAAAAGTAAAAAGCAAAGAAAAAACAATGCAAGTATAAAAGTGATGGAGATTGATATGATGAGAATAGACCCGGGGGCCATAGGTTTCACTAGTGGCTTCTCTCAAGAGCATAATATTCTACGGTGGGTGAAAAAATTATTGTTGAGCAATTGACAGAATTGAGCATAATTATGAGTATATCTAGGTATGATCATGTATATAGGCATCACGTCCGAGACAAGTAGACCGAAACTATTCTGCATCTACTACTATTACTTCACTCATCGACCGCTATCCAGCATGCATCTAGAGTATTAAGTTAAAAAGCAGAGTAACGCCTGTAAGCAAGGTGACATGATGTAGAGGAATAAATTCATGCAATATGATAAATACCCCATCTTGTTATCCTCGATGGCAACAATACAATACGTGCCTTGCAACCCTTTACATCCTTTGGGTAAGGACACCGCAAGATTGAACCCAAAGCCATGCACTTCTCCCATTGCAAGAACTACCAATCTAGTTGGCCAAACCAAACGGATAATCCGAAGAGACTTGCAAAGATAACTCAATCATACATAAAAGAATTCAGAGAAGATTCAAATATTATTCATAGATAAACTGGATCATAAACCCACAATTCATCGGTCTCAATAAACACACCGCAAAAAGAGGATTACATCGAATAGATCTCCACGAGAGGGGAGAACATTGTATTGAGATCCAAAAGAGAGAAGAAGCCATCTAGCTACTAGCTATGGACCCGAAGGTCTTAAGTAAACTACTCACACTTCATCGGAGAGGCTATGGTGTTGATGTAGAAGCCCTCCGTGGTGGATGCCCCTCCGTGAAGCTCGAACAGGCCCCAAGATGGGATCTCGTGGATACTGAGGAAGTTGCGGCGGTGGAATTAGGTTTTGGCTCATGTTACGATCGATCGGGGTAATGTGAGGGAATATATAGGAGGAAGGAGTACGTCGGTGGAGCAACAGGGGGCCCACGAGGCACGGGGCGCACCCTAGGGGGGTGGCGCGCCCCCCACCCTCGTGATCGCCTCTTTGGTTCCTTGGCGTAGGGTCCAAGTCTCCTGGATCACGTTCGGTGAGAAAGTCACGTTTCCGAAGGTTTCATTCCGTTTGGACTCCGTTTGATATTCTGTTTTCTTGAAACGAAAAAGGTAAAAACAGCAATTACAGGCTGGGCCTCCGGTTAATAGGTTAGTCCCAGAAGTAATATAAAAGTGGAAAATAAAGCCCATTATAGTCCAAAACAATAGATAAAGTAGCATGGAGCAATAAAAATTATAGATACGTTGGAGGCGTGTCGAGGCGCTGGCCGCGCCCGCCAGGCCGCCGTCCGGGGCCGACCACTCCCGCCTCCTCATTGTCGGCGAGGTCGCCCAGCCTGGTGAGCTCGCGCCCTCACTGCGGTGGCCACGGGCACGGGCGCCCATCGCCCGAAACTGCAGCGCCCCTACGCCCGAATCGCCCGGCGCCCGTTGGCCCGACCCGCTATGGCCTCTGGGCCACTGTCAAATGGGGCCCGCGCCCCTGGAACGTTTTAAAAAAAGAGTTTAAAACATAAGTAAATAAATGATTAATTAGTTAAATAATTAATTAACTTAATAAATCTAGTTAATTAAACCTAATTAACCTGCTAATAAATCTAACTCTCATCGATTAGATAACAGCCTATGACACGCGGGACCCACCCATTAGTTGACTGGTAAACGATCAACTTTGACCGCTTGCATCATGCTGACGTCATGATGTTGTCATAAATGTCTTTTGATTTAATTAATTCTGTTAATCCTAAAAATGATTTAAATCTTTTAAAATTAATATAAAATAAACCGTAGCTTGGATGAAAATACTTTCTACAAGAAAGTTGCTCAGAACGACGAGACGAATCCGGATACGTAGCCCGTTCATTCACCACAAACACCTAACATATTGAACACGCAACTTTTCCCCTCCGTTTCATCTGTACGAGAACGCGAAACACCGGGAATACTTTCCCGGATGTTTTCCCCCTTCACCGGTATCACCTACTACCGCGATTGGGCACACCTAGCACCACTCATTGTCATGTCATGCATCGTCATGCTTATGTTTGCATTGTATTTAGTGTTTCTTCCCCCTCTTCTCTCTGTAGACTACGCGACCGACGCTGCTGCTGCCCAGTTCGACTACGGAGTTGACGACCCCTCCTTCTTGCCAGAGCAACCAGGCAAGCTCCCCCCCCCCTTGATCACCATAGATCGCCTATTCCTTCTCTCTACTGCTTGCATTAGAGTAGTGTAGCATGTTACTGTTTTCGGTTAATCCTTTCTGCTGCATAGCCTGTCATTGTTTCTACAATTGTCAATACCTTTACCTACTATCCTAATGCTTAGTATAGGATGCTAGTGTTCCATCAGTGGCCCTACACTCTTGTCCGTCTGCCATTCTATACTACTGGGTCGTGACCATTTCGGGAGGTGATCACGGGCATATGCTATATACTTTGTACTGTTACACTACTTATGATACTGTTCGGAGATGGGGGCTGAAGGGGCAGGTGGCTCCATCCAGGTAGAGGTGGGTATGGGTTCCCGACGGCCCCCGACTGTTACTTTGTGGCGGAGCGACAGGGCAGGTTGAGACCACCTAGTCGAGAGTTGGGCCTGGCCCTAGTCGGCGTTCGCGGTTTCTTCATAATAACACGCTTAACGAGATCTTGGTATTTGATCTGAGTCTGGCCACTGGCCTATACACACTAACCAACTATGCGGGAACAGTTATGGGCACTCGACGTCGTGGTATCAGCCGAAGCCTTCTAGACGTCGGCCGGCGGCGGCGCGGATTGGACTGGAACGCCTGCTCTTTTATTAGGGAGGCTAGGTCTGCTTCCGGCCGCCCACGCAACATGCAGATGTGCAATGGGCGATGGGCCCAGACCCCTGCGCCATAGGAGTTAGAACGGCGTGCTGACCACTCTGTTAGGCCTAGGTGGGGCTGCGACGTGTTGATCTTCCGAGGCCGGGCATGACCCAGGAAAGTGTGTCCGGCCAAATGGGATCGAGCGTGTTGGGTTATGTGGTGCACCCCTGCAGGGAAGTTTATATATTCGAATAGCTGTGTCCCTCGGCAAAAGGACGACCCGGAGTTGTACTTTGACCTTATGACAACTAGAACCGGATACTTAATAAAACACACCCAGACAAGTTCCAGAGACAACCCGGTGATCGCTTTTCCACAGGGCGACGAGGGGAGGATCGCCGGGTAGGATTATGCTATGTGATGCTACTTGGAGGACTTCAATCTACTCTCTTCTACATGCTGCAAGATGGAGGTTGCCAGAAGCGTAGTCTTCGACAGGACTAGCTATCCCCCTCTTATTCTGGCATTCTGCAGTTCAGTCCATCGATATTGCCCCTTACACAGATACCCATGCATATGTAGTGTAGATTCTTGTTTGCGAGTACTTTGGATGAGTGCTCACAATTGCTTTTCTCCCTCTTTTCCCCCTTTCCATTCTACCTGGTTGTCGCAACCAGATGCTGGAGCCCAGGAGCTTGAAGCCACCGTCGACGATGACTCCTACTACACTGGAGGTGCATACTACTACGTGCAGGCCGCTAACGATGACCAGGAGTAGTTTAGGAGGATCCCAGGCAGGAGGCATGCGCCTCTGTCGATCTGTATCCCAGTTTGTGCTAGCCTTCTTAAGGCAAACTTGTTTAACTTATGTCTATACTCAGATATTGTTGCTTCCTGACTCGTCTATGATCGAGCACTTGTATTCGAGCCCTCGAGGCCCCTGGCTTGTATTATGATGCTTGTATGACTTATTTTATTTTTAGAGTTGTGTTGTGATATCTTCCCGTGAGTCCCTGATATTGATCATACACGTTTGCGTGTATGATTAGTGTACGATTGAATTGGGGGCGTCACATCATCTTCTTCTCCATTACCACACATGTTGCAGGTGGCGTCCATCTCAAGTGTTATTTTCCACTTGTTTTTCTTAGTGGCCAAAGTGTTGGTGGCGATTCTCCATCCAAAAATGTGTACCTTTCCAGGTACCTTTGCTTTCCAAATAAGATCCCAGATGCTATGGCCATTCGGGTCTCTAGAGGAACTTGAGGGGTTGGGCTGGCCACTCGAGTTTAGATCCATAACTAGCTTGTGCGCGCTTTTAACCGAGGAAACACCATCCTTTTCATAGCGCCATGCAATGCGATCATCCACATTCGATGCCGGAATAGCTAGCTTGCAAATCTCATCATCTTCAAACTGATGAAAAATCTGCCCGACCAGCACCTCATTCCATTCCTTACTTCCTGGAAGCATGAGTTGATTAACCCATCGAAGCCTAGACCTCTTGATAAACGCTGCCATCATGAGACCTTCCTTCCTAGGGACCCACTGGTCACGCTGAATTTGTATACTCTTTCCATTCCCCGCCCGTCAAATAAAACCTTTTTAAGGAGCCGCAAGCCGAGCTCAATAGCTCTCCAAACTGGGAAAAGCATCTGATGCAAACACCTTGTCCAGAATGTTCCCGTTCGGGTAGTACTTGGATTTTAATACTATGGCACATAGGCTATATGGGTTTTGGACGAGCCTCCATCCCTGCTTAGCTAGAAGCGCCTAGTTAAAAAGATGCATATCTCTGAATCCAATACCACTCACTCTTTTCAGCCTTGTCATCCTCTCCTATGCCATCTAGTGGACCTTTCTCTGGCCCTCTTCCTCTCCCCACCAGAACTCTCTGATCATCCGTTCATATTTCTCACGGAGGCCCTTGGAGAGCATAAACACACTCATGGTGTACATGGGCAGCGCTTGAACCACACACTTGACGTGGACTTCCGTAGCTGCATAGGACATGTGCTTTTCCGACCAGTCGCTGCATCTCTTCCCAAACCTGTCCATAATTGGTTGAAACATGTCATCCTTCATTCTCCCCTCTGGCGTAGGCAAACAAAGGTATTTTCTTTCCTTTTGTACTCCACCAAGACATAGCTTCGGTCTTATTTGCCTTTGCTAGTGACCGGTGTTTTTTGTATGCACGCGTTGGTTGTGGATGTGTGCATCTTAACTATACAAACGTTTAAACTATGCTTATTGTGTTTGAATCCTCTCGATATTTCATTTTAAGTTAGTAATAAAATTCACCATTGGTCGAAAAAGGGTAAACAAGAACAAAAGCAAACAATCCTCGGCTGACAGTGTGTCATCTTCAGATCAATTATGACCTTTCCCGTCCTTTGCTAGTGACCGATTGACTGATGCTCCTTTGACAGCAGAAACAGTCCACGAGAAGCTAGCGTAGCGCCTCGGTCTGTTCCGCCGGACGTCTGTCTGGACCGGAGAGTGTACACGCACCGTCACCGAGCACCAATCTCGCGCCCCTTGACATCCAGGTAGCGATCGAAATCCCGCTGTAAAAAAGGGCCTCCGTCTGTGTTCCCTGCGCGCACTCTGGTAACCGAGTAGTACTAGCGCAGGAAGATAAGGTGGAGAGCATGGGGTCGCTGGGGAAGGATGCGGCGGCGGCGGCGGGGGAGCGGGTGGTACTGGCGGTGAACGGCGCGCGGCACGAGGCAGCCGGCGTCGACCCGTCGACGACGCTGCTGGAGTTCCTGCGCACGCGGACGCCCGTCAGGGGGCCCAAGCTCGGCTGCGGCGAAGGTGAGCAGAGCACCACCCGTCCACCACCCGATTCATATCCGCTCGTTTCTTTCAGTGGTTCGTTCCGATGGGAATAAGGATCGAGGCAGCTCGACCGAACCAACGTCACAGATGATGGTTCATCATCCTTCACAGCTCGAACCACCTATGGATCTCGGTATTGACTTTTCAGCCATCAACGCTCCGACAACACAGACGATCGGACTGACCGCTGCTCTTTTACTTTCATACTCCCTCCGTCACAGTGTCAAAAACGTTCTTATATCATAAGACAAGGGAGTATATAATAATGTTGATTTGAATTTTCCAAAGTGTAAAGACATAATCTGGCCAATCAGGCAAGTTCACGCGAATAATTTCAAGTAGGAGTATATAATTCGACTTTGTAGTTCAGTGGTAGTAATTTTTTTCCCTGAAGTTTAATTTGACTTTTTCCCTGAAGGTAATTTTTTCCCCTGAAGCTTTACCTATTGTATATACAGTTAGAGGAAATAACCTTGCCCAGCACGTTATTGTCACTACGCCCGGCCTAGCGATGGTATTGAGATATATTACTATTTCCTTGACTTTTTTTATCTAAGATAACATATACTTTCTCCGATCCAAATTACTCGTCGTGATTTTAGTTTATTGAACGAGGATCGAAACAATTAGGTTGTGTTCGGTTGGCATGGATTTAAAGAGGTTTGGCAGGAATTAAATCCCATACAAGTCACCCCCCGAAACCCCCTCCAACTCCCTTGA
Source organism: Aegilops bicornis (assembly GCA_021605145.1). Lineage (NCBI taxonomy): Eukaryota > Viridiplantae > Streptophyta > Magnoliopsida > Poales > Poaceae > Aegilops > Aegilops bicornis. The sequence continues at coordinate 699,594,116 of CM038673.1, read as the reverse complement.
GACAGCGTGTAACCAAACAAAGCCTTATTATTGGCCACTCAGCTCAGACATGATGGACACAAAAGGATACCTTGCCGTTGTACTTTTCCAATAGTGGAGCAATCAAACACCCATCCAAAACCATTGGACCATGACTCTCTTATTTGTCAGAGCATGGTTAATAGTATACAATCTTGGTATATAAGTTATTAATAAATCTAAATAAATTTCATTTTATAGTCAATATGTACAATAGTTAATTAGAAGAGTATATTATTTTTTATTATATGGCCCACCTTTCACTCTCACAAACTGCCTAGGAGCATGTGCTAGAGCTGGCTCTTCACCAAGAGCCCGCTTATCTTCTCTCCCCTCTTCTCTTTCCTCCAACTAAGCAAGAATATACTAGTTTATTTTTTATAGTCAGCTGACTCAGCTCTATTGTATTTACTCTCAATGTTACTTTTCCCTGTTTGGTGATCAGGCCCCATTCATGTTCAATTACCAATGTTACTAGTTTACTAGAAACTTTGGCGCTTGTTTCAGTTTGCCACATAGCGAAATTCTATAAGAGCATCTCTAGCAGACCCCTTAAAGTGGTCAAACCTGTAAAAAAAATGTTTACAGTTTCGGTCGAAAAACGGCGCCTAGCAGACCCCGCAAAACTCGTTCGGCCCTTAAACTTTTTAAAGGGTACTGAAAATCCGTCATGAGAACCTCATATGTACGATTTGAAGGCGATACTGATTCAACCCGCAAACCGGTCAAACCTCACCGGAGGCGTTAAAATCGCCGGCGGCCAGAATCAACCAGGAACTCATCGGAATCCGTCGCTACCCGTCGGAAGAAGCCATCGCCGGTCCGAATTGCGGCCGGCTCGACCTCCACTGGCGGGGCGAGGCCGTCCCACGGGCGTAGGGCAAAGAACGGCGGCCCGAATCAAGGCGGCGGTTCCGAAAAGGGGCTCATGACCAGGGAAGCGTCTTGTGGCGGCGGGCGGTGTCGTGCTCAATCGGCGACAGCAAGCGCGCTAGGGAGCGCACGGTCGGGGCGGGCGGCGCTGGGGCGAGGCACGTCGTGACCGAAGACGGGCTCTGTCGGGACGAGAGGAAAAAGAAAAAAAAAGGCTATAGTAGGATACACTTTCACTTACGAAGTCTACTTTGTCCGGGTTTCGCTCCGTAAAACCGGTTTGCAGTGCCCTTTATACGTGTTTTTAGGTGTTAACTTTTAAGGATCCGCTAGAGATGCGTACCATCAGACTTTTGCCCGTATCACCTTTGGCAGATGCTTTATATTTTTTTTTTGAGCTGGGCAGATGCTTTATATTGATATTTATATAGATTCACGTAACTTGACACTGTACAGAAGTAGCCCAACAAACGGGGTAACTAGTGGGACCAAGTGCTTTGCAATTGCCTTGGCTTTATTTATTTTTTTGAAGGGAATTGCCTTGTTTTCTAGTATTTAAGTACTATATCTTCTCCAACTTGTTCTTTTACCTAGGAAAAGGTAAATAATCCGTAAGAAAATGGAAAAGGTAAATAAAATAAGGACGTGACTAGATGGCGCACGTGTGTTATCAGATTTTCGAGTAAACACGTATGGAAAGTTTATCCTTTGTATCCTCTAACGTGCACAAAACGTAAACGGAACGAACGTTTGGTGCAAGGGGATGACAAGCCAACCATCTTTCCTGTCTGTTTTAGTTGTAAAAAATGAGATCAAACGACGGTAGTTCAAAAATCGCCTTCTCGGAAAGAAACTGTCACATTTTTGAAAAAAGATGCCACCTCTTCCCACTTCATCACAATTAAAACTGTCATCGAACCGTTCACATGCGCCACCTCCTCGGACGAACGTTCGCCAGTTAGGAGGGCCCAAAATTAAAGGGGATCTTCTGCATGTAGAAATTTCTCTATATGGTTGCTTCGTCACATGCAAAGACTCGATGTAATTTTGAAATTTTGTAATTACATATGCATGTCTCTGGCATCATGTATTTTTGTCTGTATGTGATGATTTTATTACTACCCCATGTGTTGTTTCTGCGTGCGCCTCGGAAAATGGAAGTACCTACGCGCTCATATTTTCTTTGCGATAAACAATAGCACTCGAAACAAAAAGTTATTTACCCTAAAAAAGTTATACTTTGCTAATTAAAAATATGCAATTAGGCAATTTTAGCCAAAAGGTTAGATGCAAGTTTGTACTATCAATTTTGTTGGCCGGTATTTTTTTGTACTATCATTTTGGGTAGACATGAACAATTGATTGCACATTTTGCACCAACCGGTGATTTGATGGATCTTAATCGGTAGGATCACTTCACTCTCCAGTGTTTGTATCCTTGCTGTTTACATTTAGGTTGTAGCCTAGTGGCAAGGTGGGCAGTGGCTCACCCTGCGACCAGGGTTTGAACCTCGTCGGGTTGAATTTTCTGGTGCCTCATCTCAGGTGGGATTCTTCTATAAAACTATGTACTGGGTGCTAGTGTCCATGAATTTTTTTATTTTATTTTTACATTTACGGACAGCCGTTGTCTTTAACCTGAAATTCTGTGAGATTTATCTTCAGTTTCGGTGATTCTAACTGAAATTAACTAACAACGTGTGTTAACGTTGCTGCGTGCATGCATGCAGGTGGATGCGGCGCATGCGTGGTCCTCATTTCCAAGTACAACCCGGCCACCGACGAGGTGACCGAGCACTCGGCGAGCTCCTGCCTGACGCTCGTCGGCAGCCTAAACCACTGCTCGGTCACCACCAGCGAGGGCATCGGCAACACCCGCCATGGCTACCACCCTGTCCAGCAGCGCCTCGCCGGCTTCCACGCTTCCCAGTGCGGCTTCTGCACCCCCGGCATGTGCATGTCCATCTTCTCCGCGCTCGTCAAGGCCGACAAGCCCGACGGCCCTGCCCCGCCAACGGGATTCTCCAAGCTCACCTGCTCCGAGGCCGAGCACGCCGTCTCCGGCAACCTATGCCGCTGCACTGGCTACCGGCCCATCCTCGATACCTGCAAGAGCTTCGCCGCTGACGTTGACCTCGAGGATCTCGGCCTCAACTCGTTCTGGAAGAAAGGCACTGACCGCGCCGACGTCGGCAAGCTGCCGGAATACTCTAGCGGTGCCGTCTGCACCTTCCCTGAGTTCCTAAAGTCTGAGATCAAGGGTCAAATGAACGATATTCCAGCGGCGATCGCCGGCCAAGACGGCTGGTGTCATCCCAAGAGCATCGAGGAGCTTCATAGCCTCTTTGATTCCAACTGGTTCGACGAAAACTCGGTCAAGATCGTGGCGTCCAATACCGGCGCCGGAGTTTACAAGGATCAAGACCTGTACGATAAGTACATCGACATCCAAGGGATCCCGGAGCTTTCAGTCATCGACAGGAGCAGCAAGGGGGTGGAGATCGGGGCAGCCGTGTCCATCTCCAAAGCCATCGAAGTCTTCTCCGATAGCACTCCGGTGTTCACAAAGATCGCCCGTCACCTCAGCAAGGTTGCCTCGCCGTTCGTCCGGAACACGGCGACTGTTGGCGGGAACGTGATCATGGCACAGCGGCTGCAGTTTCCGTCGGATATCGCCACCGTTCTTCTCGCTGCGGGTTCGACGGTCACAGTCCAGACGGCTTCCAAAATGCTGTGTCTGACATTGGAGGAATTTCTGGAGCAGCCTCCCTGTGATGCCAAGACCATACTGCTCAGCATATTTGTCCCGGATTGGGGTTCAGACAATGTCATCTTCGAGACCTCTCGTGCATCCCCGAGACCGCTCGGCAATGCTGTCTCCTTTGTGAATTCTGCATTCCTGGCAAGGACTTCAGGGCAGCTCGTAATTGAGGATATCTGCCTCGCATTCGGCGCTTACGGTGTCGATCACGCCACCCGGGCTCGGAAAGTTGAGGAATTCCTGAAGGGGAAATCAGTTCGTGCAGCGGTGATACTTGAAGCAGTTCAGTTGCTGAAAGATGTTATCTCGCCGTCAGAAGGCACCACACACCCTGAGTACAGAGTCAGCTTGGCTGTCAGTTTCTTATTTAGTTTCCTTTCTTCACTTGGTAACAACCTGAATGAACCGGCGAATGCTATTGCTCCCAATGGGTCATGTGCTAATGGCTCCGAGAAGCATGGTACTGTTGGAAGCGGTGACTTGCCGGTTCGCTCAAGGCAAGAACTAGTTTTCAGTGATGAATACAAACCTGTCGGCAAGCCTATCACCAAAGCCGGGGCGGAGCTGCAAGCTTCTGGTATATTCCTACAACTCTTATTCCAATGTTTTATTTAGCTTACAAGTATTTCCTTCAATTGATCTGTACTCTTCAATTACAAGTGTTAGTTTTTTTTATATAGCTCACCATTCATGCCGAATGGTTAAGAAGTGCTTACTAGTACTTGACAGTGTTAGTAAGCATTGTTTATACTAATATTTTCTTCTACATACTTCAAGATCATTTGGGAGTTCTTTTTGTTCATCTTCAGTACACTGGTTCAATCAATGTTGAACCATCTCATATGCTTTATTCCTGAATATATATTTCTTCAAAAAGAAAAATGTTGGCACATCTAAATTCTGTCCTGAAACATGGCTTGACAATATTCTCGCTTGTTTCCAATTTTGTTGGCCCCTGTAGTTTCTATTCTTTTTTTTGAGCAGTCAACGGGGGGCGATCGCCCACCTGAATTCAGTTTTGTATTGATAATAAAAGACAGCGGGTTAGTAAATACACAGCTCCGCAGAGCCGAGAGAGGGCATAGTCTACGCGGGAGGGGGCCCGGACCACTCACAAGCGGAGGTGCTCCTGGATCGAGTGCCGCAAGTAAAGGTCCGAAACCCGGATGTTATTGAACACCATCCGGTTCCGGGTCTTCCAGACAACCCAAAGGACACGACACATCGTCGTGCTGAGAAGCAGACAGCTCCAGGAGGGGCGACAGGCGGTGAAGGCACGCCAAACGTTTTCCACACAGCGAATGACGGGCATACCGTGGCGGCCGAGGACGTGCGCCCACATTGGTTGTAAGCGGGGGCACTCGAGGAATAGGTGCATGATTGTCTCAGGCCGCCCGGGGCAAAAGAGGCAGTAGTCATGCTTGAGGAAGCCGATCTGATGAAGGAAGTCCCGCGTACGGGTGTTACCATGCCGTATAACCCAGGCGAACACCTTGACCTTGACGGGCATGAAGCCATCCCAATTGAGGTCATGCAGGGGGAGCTCATGGCCGGAGAGTTTGATCATGCGGTACACCGCACTCGCCTTGAACCAAAGGCTCCCACCCCAAGCTAGGATCCGCTCATCATCAACCGCGGAGAGCTGGACGTGGTTAACAGCTGATCGAACCAAGGAGACTTCCAAACCTACAGTTCTAGACAAACGGTCATGCACGGGGACTGCGTCAGCACCAAGCCAACCAAAGTCCCCCAGGGTCGCATCAAGGCGGAGACAGTGTGGGTAAGCTGCGGGGACAGCGGCCGCCAAATGACCCAGCGAGGTCCAGTTGTCATGCCAGATGGAGGTGTGCTCTCCATTGCCAAACCTCATCGACGTAAGCGAACGATAGAGCGGGACAAGGGAGGCAAAAAGTTTCCAAGTGGGGGTAGAGGCCGCCGGTCGATCACCCAGGTACCAGCGTCGAACCCAGACGGTCCATGGGTTACATACACCACTGAAGATTTTATGAACCATTTTGGCCAGAACATGGCCCTACGGGGGCGGTCCATCTTGGCCATAGTGCCCTTGGAGAGGGGGAGCACCGACGTGGCATGGGTAGGGATCGCGGAGAGCACCGCAGAAGTGGGTGTCAAACGACCCCCTTGGTCGACGAAACGCGTGCGCCATCCGGGGATGCGCCGCTCAATCTTGGTCGGCAAGAAGTCCAGGGCGCTAGCAGGTAACTTTGTATGGGAGAGAGGTAAGCCGAGGTACGTCTAGGGGAACATCGACAGTGGGCAGCCAAGCTCAGAAGCCAGGCGGGTGGCACGGGCGGGGTCCACGCTCACCGGAACGAAGGTGCTTTTGTGGAAGTTGATGGACAGCCCCGTGGCGGCAGAGAATGCATCCAGAATAGACTTGAGCCGCGAGAGTTGTCCCTGTTCAGTAGGGACCAAGGGGAGGGTATCGTCCGCATACTGAATAACAGGACACGACAAATCGTCGACGAGCGGATGCAGCAACCTGGACGAGGAGGCATCCCTGGCAATCATCTGGTGGAGAAGGTCTGCAACGATCAAGAAGAGGTAAGGCGACAACGGGTCTCCTTGACGCAACCCCATTTTACACTGAATCCATCTGCCGGGCACCCCATTCAGCAACACCGCAGTTTTTCCGGTGGCAAGGATATTTCGGATCCAAGAGCGCCAACAGTCGCTAAAGCCACGTGCCTGCAAAATCACATCCAGTGCTACCCAACTAACTGAATCGAAGGCCTTCTTGAAATCCAACTTCAAGGCAATCGTGGATGTTTTGCGAACACGACAGCTCTGCAAAAAATCGGCAGCATACAAGAAGTTGTCGGCGATGCATCTCCCGGCAATAAATCCAGACTGTTCAAAGGACACCAGGAGCTCAAAAAAATACTGCAGCCGCGTGGTCAAGATCCGAGAGACAATCTTCATGACACAATTCTGGAGGGAAATGGCTCGGAACCCATCAGCGGAGAGCACCATGTCGCATTTAGGCAGCAGGTGATGAAAGCACGGTTAACACCATCCAAGTCAGCAACCCTAGAGTAGAAATCATTCAAGAAGTCCAACAAATCGTTTGGTAGTTCCTATTCTGAATCATTAACTTGACAATATTCTTGGTTCTTGTACAGGGGAGGCTGTGTATGTTGATGACATCCCTGCTCCCAAGGATTGCCTCTATGGAGCATTTATCTACAGCACACACCCTCATGCCCATGTAAAAAGTGTCAACTTCAGATCATCTTTGGCTTCAGAAAAGGTCATCACGGTTATCTCCGCAAAGGACATTCCAGTTGGTGGTAAAAATGTTGGATCCGGCTTCAGGATGCTAGGAGAGGAAGCTCTTTTCGGTGATCCGGTATCTGAATTTGCTGGTCAAAATATTGGCATTGTGGTACCTACTTCTGAACCACTTGAACTCAATTTCAGGAAAATGCATAACCAGTGGTAGTCTATTTTTACCCTATATTTTGCGAGGTCGTAGAACTTACCATATTGTGTTGCTTTGACATCACTCAGATTGCTGCAACACAGAAGTACGCCTATATGGCGGCGAAGCAAGCTGTAATCGAGTATAGTACCGAGAATCTTGAGCCGCCAATTCTGACAATTGAGGATGCCATCCAACATAACAGCTATTTCCAAACTCCACCATTTTTGGCTCCTCGGCCAGTTGGGGACATCGACCAAGGGATGTCTCAAGCTGATCACAAGATCTTATCAGGAGAGGTACACATTTGATACTATTAGGATGCTGCATTTTCAGACATGATCCCAGTAGTAACACCTAGTGTCTTTTGTTAATTTCCGACAGGTGAAACTTGAATCACAGTACTACTTCTACATGGAGACTCAGACCGCATTGGCCATTCCCGACGAAGATAACTGCATCACCATCTACTCCTCAACGCAGCTACCAGAGATCACGCAGAATGTCGTCGCAGACTGCCTCGGCATTCCGTACCACAGTGTTCGCATCATTACGAGAAGAGTTGGAGGCGGCTTTGGTGGAAAGGGACTGAAAGGAACCCATGTAAGTGCCCCACTATAAAAAGCACCCCTTATCTGATTTTTTTTTTTGCAAGTGCCCCACAATATAAGCAGAGATTCACAGGGTAACTTTGTGAAATTGTTTCGCGTACTTCAGATTGCATGTGTGTGTGTGTGCTTTTCAGTTGCAGCATTCACAGGGAAAAGAAATGCAAGTGCCCCAGGAATGTTACAATAAGTTGTGCATTTCAGTTGCACAATCTTCTGATGATGGTGCAATTGGTTTCTGTATTCAGGTAGCATGTGCGTGTGCAGTTGCAGCTTTCAAGTTGCAGCGCCCTGTCCGGATGTACCTCGACCGGAAGACGGACATGATCATGGCCGGAGGGCGGCACCCGATGAAGGCGAAGTACTCTGTCGGGTTCAAGTCGGACGGCACGCTCACGGCTCTGCACGTCGATCTTGGGATCAACGCCGGGATATCGCCGGACTTGAGCCCGTTGATCCCGGGTCACACCATCTCTTCTCTGAAGAAGTACAACTGGGGTGCCCTCGCCTTCGACATCAAGTTGTGCAAGACGAACGTGTCGTCCAAGTCGGCGGTGCGGGCGCCCGGCGACGTGCAGGGCTCCTTCATCGCCGAGGCCATCATCGAGCACGTAGCGTCCGCGCTCGGAGCTGACACCAACGCCGTCCGGAGAAAGAACCTCCACAGCGTCGAGAGCCTCAGGAAGTTCTACGGCGACGCCGCGGGGGACGCCCCGACGTACAGCCTCATCGACATCTTCGACAAGCTGGCCTCGTCGCCGGAGTACCGGAGCAGGGCGGAGGCAGTTGAACGGTTCAATGGCGGAAGCAGGTGGAAGAAGCGCGGCATTTCGTGCGTGCCGATCACCTACGAGGTGACCCTCCGGCCGACGCCGGGGAAGGTGTCCATCCTGAACGACGGCTCGATCGCTGTGGAGGTCGGCGGCGTGGAGCTCGGGCAAGGGCTGTATACCAAGGTGAAGCAGATGACGGCGTTCGGGCTGCGGGAGCTCTGTCCCGACGCCGACGGGCTGCTCGACAAGGTGCGCGTCATTCAGGCCGACACGCTGAGCTTGATCCAGGGCAGCTTCACCGGTGGGAGCACCACCTCCGAGAGCAGCTGCGAGGCGGTCCGCCAGTCGTGCGCCGTGCTCGTCGAGCGCCTCAAGCCCATCAAAGAGGGCCTCGAGGCTAAGTCAGGCGCTGCGGCGCCATGGAGCGCCTTGATCGCCCAGGCGAAGATGGCGAGCGTGAACCTGTCGGCCCACGCCTACTGGAAACCCGACCCAGCCTTTGTAAAATACATCAACTACGGAGCCGCCGTCAGCGAGGTGGAAATCGACGTGCTGACCGGAGCGACGACGATCCTGAGGAGCGACCTGGTGTACGACTGCGGGCAGAGCCTGAACCCGGCGGTGGACCTCGGCCAGGTGAGCTCGCCGCCGATCGGCACATCCACTTGCTATTGCTGAAGAATGAAGATCGTTGTCATCTGAATTCATTTTGGATCAGGTGGAGGGCGCGTTCGTGCAAGGGGTTGGGTTCTTCACAAACGAGGACTACGCGACGAACGCCGACGGGCTGGTGGTGAACGACGGCACATGGACGTACAAGATCCCTACGGTTGACACCATCCCTAAGCAGTTCAACGTGGAGCTCATCAACAGCGCGCGCGACCAGAAGCGCGTGCTCTCCTCCAAGGCGTCCGGCGAGCCGCCGCTGCTGCTGGCGGCGTCGGTGCACTGCGCCATGCGGGAGGCCATCAGGGCGGCCAGGAAGGAATTCAAGGCCAACTCGCCGCTGACGTTCCAGATGGACGTGCCGGCGACCATGGCTGACGTCAAGGAGCTGTGCGGCGTCGACGTCGTCGAGAGGCACCTTCAGAGCCTCACTTCCGCCGCCGCCAGCGCCGCAGTGAAGGCGTGATCGTATTTGCTTGTAATTTGTGTGGAAACGTGGGCATATGTACTGCTGTAATGACACGATGAAGGTGCGGGACGCTGAACAATGTCCGGTTTGCCTGTGTGCTGCTGTGTATAGATGAGAGGAGATAAAACAGCTATCGACGTGGATCTATCATAAGCGTCGGGTTTTCATCTAACGGCAGGCATGCACGTGCTGTATTGTGTTTAGATAGGATATGGAGTCGTGTCCTAGTAGGACACTTGTATCCTAGGCCTCTCATATATAGTGGGGGTAGACACACGATGTAAACTATGCCAATATAATAGCGCGAACGCGCGAAGCCGGGCGTGTCTGCAAACCTTTCGGGTGGCGGTGTCGGTATTAATGACGGTGTCACGGGGAGGAGCGCCCGTAGTCAAGCTCCGGGGATGTAGCCATATCGGTGAACCTCGTTAACAAATCTCGTTGCCGTGCTCGTGTGATTGCTTGGTCCTCGGATGATCGATGGTATGCCTCGAATTTATTCTAACAAGTGATATCATGAGCTAGGTTGTTCGAAGGTTGCTGGATTGTCGATCTAGAGGTGGACGCATGGAAGTTGTCAGCGAGATCTTGCAAGATGCAATGTGTACAATTGGAGGCATGGCAGCGGTAGTTGTCGTGTCGGTGGATCGAGTTTGCTGAGATAAGATTCGTGGAAGACGACATCGTGTTTGATGGAAAGAGCAATCGGAAGCAGCTCTTTTGTTCGGGAACTCGGCGAGATCGGCATCCGCATTTGCTGGGTTCGTGGTGGTTTGATCCGAGTGGAACACGTACAGGCAGTGGCCACCAGGTGCGTGTGCAGGGCTGCAGGCAAAGGGTTGGACGCACGCGCAAAGCCGAGGCGGCTCGTGGGCATGCCTAGGGCGTAGCTGGCTGGCCCAGGTGGGGCTGGTCGTGTGCGTGCTTGGTGGGCAAGGCCCTTGTGTAGCCACGAGGTACAGGCATGCAGTGGCCCAGGAGCAGCAGCTGGTTGTGCAAGGCCCAAGGAAAGCCATGTGCGCGGAGCTGAATTCCAGGAGAGTTGGCATTGATCCCCTCTCGATAGGGTTTATGTTTCCTCTCGGCGGCGCCTTTGCCGACGTTGAGATCTACATCCCCTCGCCGTCCCTGCTCGATCTCTACCCTGACTCGGACTGAATAAGGGGCGATCTTGTATCGCTTCCCGGTCTTGGTTAGGTAGTCTCTCGGGCGACCTGCTAGGGTTTCTCGCTCGGTGATCTGTTTTCGTCGGGTTAGGTTACAGAGATGGAGAACTCGGCCTCGGGGTCGGGATCTAGCAAAGATGATGTTGCAGAGATGATGAAGAACCTGGGAATCAAGGAGGAGGATCTGGATGATGTGGTTTTTGAGGAGGAAGAACCTGCACCGGCGGAAACAACTAGATGGATGGCGTTTGCGAGGGTCCATACCCTCAAAACCTACTCTCCGTATTGTTTTTTTCGCAATATGCAGGCCGCTTGGGATTTGGCACAGGAGGTAAAGATCCGGCCATTGGAGGAAAATCTGTACACCATGCAATTCGCATGTTTGGGTGACTGGGAACGTGTGATGATGGAAGGTCCATGGACTTTTAAGGGTAATGCACGATGGTTATGGCTGAATATGATGGGTTCAATAAACCGTCGGAGGTCAATTTGGACATGATGGATATTTGGATACAGATACATGATTTGCACGATGGCTACTACCCGATGATCAAGTCCCTGGCTGGAAAAGTTGGACAGTACATATATGCAGAACCGAACTCTCATGACTTTGAAGGCAATTTTTATCGTGTCAGAGTTCGTGTCAATGTCCACAAGGCGCTCAAGAATGTTGTATCAGTGGTAAAGGACAATAAAAGGCAGTTCTTCCTGGTGAAATACGAGCCTCTTCCGGATTGGTGCGCGGTGTGTGGTCACCTGGGACACCAGTTCAAGGAGCATGGGGATGGGGTACACCCCCCAAGTGCGTTGGTTTTCAAGAATCTCCGAGCTACTTGGTTCAGGGGCCCGGGGAGAGGCCCTGGAGAAGGAAGAGGAGGTGGACGCTCTGGCAGGGGTCGTGGTCGTGGCCGAGGCCAAGGACGGGGGATGGACAGTTTGGAAGGAGAGTTGAATCAAGCCGAGAGGATGCAACCGAAAAGGTGGACTGGATCATGACTTGACGATGCAAGAGGCTGAATCGAACCGCAAAAGAACGGCTACTCAAGTGTCGGACCCAAAGAAAGGGTAATCGGCCGACCTCTCACAAGGGTCTGTTAGCCCTACCACTAGCGGTGATTCCTCAAAGTCCATCGGCAAAACAGAGCGTAAGAGGAGCAAAACAGGAGTGGCAATGGCAAGGATGCGGGAAGAAGATTCCCACGTCAAGTAAAGCAGAAGTCCCATTGGCGGCCTCCTCCGGGAGGACCGCCGGGCACAATGAGCCTACTATGTTGGAATTGTCATGGGCGGGCAACCTGCGACAATCAATGAGCTTCGTGAACTAACGAAGCGTTTTGCCCCTACTATCCTTTGTATTCTTGAGACACAGCTTGATGGTGTTAGGGTTGAAAGTTTTTCCTCTTCTTTAGGTTTTAATAAGAGTTTTGTTGTTAGTAGTTCAGGGCGTAGCGGAGGCCTCGGTATCTTTTGGAATAATTCAATAAAGGTTACAGTTGCTGGTTATTCAAAATACCACATAGATGTGGAAGTGGAAGATGTTGGGAGCTCTCCCTTCCGGGTTACTTATGTTTACGAAGAGGCTCAGGTTCATGAGAAATATAAAACATGGGATACATTGAGGAATATAGCTGGTACAAGTCCCCTTCCGTGGGTGGCCATTGGAGACTTCAATGAGGTCCTCCACGCACATGAGCATGATGGGATTGGGCAGCGGAGTCAGGCACAAATGGATGGATTCAGGGATGCACTTGATACTTGTGGCCTTACTGATATAGGGTACAAAGGCAATGCGTGGACGTTTGAGAAAAAAGTTGTTGGAGGCACATTCACCCGAGTGAGGCTGGACAGAGCTGTTGCTACACCTACCTGGAGTGTTGCTTTCCCGAGTGTTGAATTGGCACACTATACGGCAGCGACATCCGATCATACGCCGTTGCTGCTCACACTCTTTGACACGCAGGAACAAAACAAGGGCCCCAAGTCGTTTAAATATGAGTTAATGTGGGAATCACATCCTGATCTGAATGCAAATTTGTCGGGATCGGCTGGGGTCCGGGTCAGTGTGAAACCGTCCATGGATTAAAGGACAAGTTGCAGTCGCTCTCATCTAGCTTGGGGACATGGGATCGAGAAGTGTTTGGGAATGTTCGAAAGGAGATCAGAGAACTATGTGCTCGATTATCACTTCTCCGGCGCCCTGTGTAGACAGGGACCATCCCATGCAGAAACAAAAGTTTGTGATAGACTGGTGGAACTCCACAACCGGGAAGAAATACTATGGAAGCAGCGAGCACGTATAGAGTGGCTGGCGCAGGGTGACAAAAACACGTATTTCTTCCATCTTCGTGCTAGTCGCCGGCGCAAGAAAAATCAGATAAAGGCGCTCCAATTACCAGACGGTAGAATAACTGAAGATCCCAGAGAGCTGGAAGAATTGGCAACAAATTTTTATAGTAATCTGTACACCTCCGAGGGAGTCCAGAATATGGAGAGAGTCCTGGATAGAGTACCATGCAAGGTGACTCCTGAGATGAACGAAATTTTGAATGCAGCATATACAAGGGAGGAGGTAAAGACTGCCCTATTTCAGATGTTTCCCACAAAGGCACCTGGCCCGGATGGGTTTCCGGCACATTTTTTTCAGCGCCATTGGGAGGTGTATGGGACCGAAGTGACGACAGCGGTTCTACGTATCATTGAGGGGACAGAATCGGCTGCATGCATTAATGAGACCCTCCTGGTTTTAATCCCTAAGGTAAAAAAGCCAACCCTTCTATCACAGTTCAGACCAATCTCTCTATGCAATGTTTTGTACAAAATTGCCTCCAAAGTTATATCAAATAGATTGAAGATAGTGCTACCTGACATAATCTCGTGAGGAGCAGTCAGCGTTTGTTCCGGGGCGACTCATCACAGATAACATAATAACTGCCTATGAATGTCTGCACTTCATGAAAAGAAACCGAGAGAAGAGCAACAGGAATTGTGCTTTAAAACTGGACATGATGAAAGCTTACGACAGACTGGAATGGGACTACCTGCAGGCCATTATGCTCAAGCTGGGCTTCACCAGTAACTGGGTTGACATTGTTATGAGTCTTGTCAGAACGGTCAAATTTTCAGTTCTTTTCAATGGTAAGAAGTTACAAGAATTCACACCTTCTCGTGGTATACGTCAGGGAGACCCCATTTCCCCGTATCTCTTCTTAATCGCAGCAGAGGGCCTTTCGTGCCTACTAAAATCGATGGACGAGTCATCCAACTTGAGTGGGATAAAAGCGGCGCCCTCGGCACCACCAGTAAACCACTTACTCTTTGCAGATGACAGCCTGCTGTTTTTTAAGGCGAGCACTACTGGGGCGGATGAGGTAAACCAGTTGTTACATAATTATTGTCAAGCTTCGGGGCATAGGATAAATCATGCCAAATCAACTATCTTTTTAGTAAAGGATGTCCCAAGCATTGAGGGAAGAGGTGAAGGCGGTGTTGCGGTGTTCCAAGTGAAACCCTCAATGAAAAATACTTGGGCATGCCATCTGATGTGGGCTCATCAAAAAATGGTGCATTCAAATATCTCAAGGATTATCTTTGGAGCAAAGTCCAGGGATGGATTGAAAAAACAATGTCATCGGCGGGGAAAGAAGTGTTGGTCAAGTCGTGATGTAGGGTGGAACCCTATAGCGTCGATCTTTCACGTTTGGATTGGATCCTACGGGGAGACACGAAGAACGAGCGGAAGAACACGAGGAAATCACGGGGAGGAACGAGGGAAAACACTCAACCAACAAGGAATCGGTCACACAAATGCTAGATCAAAGAACACAAAGAGATACACGAGATCCAAAGTCAACAAAGGTAGAGGATACAAAGGAACCGTTCTTCTCCGTGGGGAGGGCTTGAATCCACAAGGGGTTCTTCCCACGAGGGGGTCTTGAATCCGATAGGATCTTCTCCGAAGAGGTCGCGGTCTCTCACGAGGAGGAGATCCGATGGATGAGCGAAGCTCTATCTCTAACTTGAGCTAAATCAACGCTAACCCTAAAACGTAGGTGGAGGGGGAGTATATATAGTCTAAGGGGTGAAGGGGGTACATGGGCCTCGGCCCGGATGCACTGCACGCAGGCAGGGGAGGCCGGATGTCCGGGCGACGGGCCGGATGTCCGGGCTTTCCCGAGACACCGGATGTCCGGGCGCTGGGCCGGATGTCCGGGCGCTGGGCCGGATGTCCGGGTTGGCTTGATCCAGCTTCTGGACGTTCTGTGATGGGGCGCCGGATATCCGGGCTGGCGCCGGATTTCCGGGCTGTCGGATGTCCGGGGCCTGGCTGGATGTCCGGGCCCTGTAGCACTTCGATGGCCGGGCTGCTGCTGTTGTTGACATCTTCAGGGGCCGGATGTCCGGGCCGGGGCCGAATATCTGGGTCCTGTAGCCTTTCTCCGGTTCCTCTCGTCGTGCTCCTTCATCCTTGTACTTGGGGACTTGTCCATCATTCCGAGCATCTCAGAGAGGGTCTCCTTGGTTCCTAAGCACATGTAGCGTCTTTGCATTAGGTAGCAACCATGTCTCGTACGAGTGGAAAGGGGAAGCATGTAGGAACGGGTTCACCTTAGGTCCAATAGCGTATGCTCAAGTGTACATGGGGATGATCGTAGGATGCTCCGCATCATCTCCCCTCCCTTGGGAAAGATCTGACCTCGGATCGAAATCCTCATCACCATGGAAACGGTTGTCGTGGACGAACTTGTAGTCGGACAAAGTGGAAGGCATGGCGCAATCCAAGTACTCCAAGGTGTCTCCGGAGTGGTACACATGCAAGAAGAGCAAACACAAACGACACTTGGAAATACAATGGTTAGCGCACACAAGGTGTCCATCATGTAAGAATGAGGTCGTCCAAAGGAATTGTTCATGACAAGGCATGAGATGCTTATCCAAATGATGTAAAATGACATGTAAAGCATTCGTGGGGGCAAAAACATTCATTGTGCACACAAATGTATTGTGAATGTGATCAATGCAACCATGGTGCAAAATGATGTCATAGTGAGACGGTTTATCAATAGCATGAATATGGCAATGGATGCTCAATATGATTATGTTATCATGCAATTGATGGTAGGCAATGTGATCATTATGTATGAATATGCCATCAAGAAAGATCACAACAAATTTGCTAAGAAAATGCACAAGCTCATATATCATGGATGACATGGGAATAGGTGCAACAAGACAATCATAATGTGTGTCAATCCATGCATAGGGTGCAAATTTGTCATGGGAGGTGTTGTACCATAGCTCGATGTCGTGGCACTCCTCAACTTGAAGGTCCATAGGGTCCATCTCCAATGTCGGTCGTCCATCGAATATATGCATCATGTAGACAAGAAGAAGGAAACAACAATGAAAGTATGGCCCATCCAATATGCATATGTGACGAGGGCTCAAATGGAAGGAGTTCACCTTTAGTAGTTTCTCGAGAATGTTGGTGTCGCACATCATGTACGCCTTCACATAACCAATATGTCTCATGATGGTACCGCCTTTGTGAATCCTTCAAAATGAAAGAACATGACAAACACTTGGAAAAACAAATGAGGTTAATGCAAATGCAAGACCTATCATTCGAGTGGTAAGATACCGAACAAGTGTATGCATCATGCTCATCATAAGAAAGTACAAGGGAGCATTTCAAAGTATGGAGGCATATGATGTAAGAACATCCAAATACAAGAGGCTCAATCAAACAAGCATGCATCACAAGTAAAGTGTCAAAGTCTCCAAGATCAATAAGCATAGTATGGTTGCACTCAATACAAGTGGATATGAGAGAGGCAACTAATGGACACAAGAGACAATGATCAAGATATATCATGTGAGAGGCATGAGCATATATGTCATCAACCCAAGAAAGCAAGTAATAGTGGAACATGGGTGATGCAACATAGCAAGCAATCCAAGCGATCAAGTCAAGCAAGTTAGTAGTGCGAAGATGCAACGTACTAGAAGGAATCATGACAAGCATGTCGTGTGTGCAAATAGTGGGCATGAACAATGCACATGACATAGCACAAGCATGAAAGCAAGATATGAGTAGAATGGCATGAATGTATTGGCGAGAGGCCATGTGTAAATAGCAATGGGGCATCATGACTCTCCCAACACAACAAGCATCAATAGCCTGGGGCACAAAGAAATCATGGCAATAGCTACTAGTATCTCCACCAAGCATGCAAATACACATAGAAGTAGCATAATGGTGAATCATGGGTAGATGCAAGCAAGGGTCACAATTGCATGGCAAAGGCATAGGAGTAAAAATAACATGCAAAGTGAACACGGGAAACTGAGCATAAGGTGACAAGTGGTAAATAGCCCATAGCCGTGTGAGAGCCAAGTAGAAGAGATGCGCGTAGTCCTTGCGCGAAGGGAGCGGTGGTAAGGATAGTCCACGGGATCCCAAAGCATCATTGCTCTCAAGAGCTCATTTCACAACTCATGGGATTGAGATGTTGACGAGTATACGTCTTGATACCTACACAAAAACAAAGACAAAGGAAAAATTGTGTGTAAGTGGTAGATGTACACATCATCCATCATGATGCGCACATGCATGTGTCAGTTAGCACAAAATATCCAATGCTCAAATAAATGAGATGCGTGATATAGAAACATGTCGTCCATCATGATAGGTTTGTTGTTATGTATAGCATAATGGAGACTCAAGTTGTGTAATGCATCATGAGAAATATCTAGAGCATTGTTATCCATGGAATGCATAAGGTGCAAGCAATTATGTGAATCATGCAAAGTATGAAATGCATCAAGATCTCCTAATATGTATGAGGAAACTATGGGGTCTCCTCATGAGCATTAATGGAAACATCACATGGAGAATATTGACAACATCCAAAACAATGCATATTTGGAACAATGTGATCATGGCATGGAATAGTAGACAATTATGCAAATCATGTAAAGGAAGCATGGCAATATCATCACAAGAGAAGCAAAAGCCTATGACCATCATCTCGTCATCTATGCCATAAGTGCAAATGGGATTTATTTTAATGGGGCATGCATAGTTACTATGTTGAGATTGTGAAGATGCAATATGGGAGATCTCACGCATAGCATATGACAAGTTCAATGGATTGTCAAATAAGATGTGACCAAAAGAATTTTCACATGATATCCTATGGAGCATAACATCACAACTAGGCAACTCAACATGCTCATCATCATATTCATCATAAATAGGTAAGTCAAGGCATGAAGAAGTTTCACTAGCATGAAGCATGGTAATAGGTGGGTCGACATCATGGGAGCAATCAATGTCAAGATGGTCCACTAGTGGGACAAGAGAAGTAGCATCACCTATGTTACCTTTGGAGCATCGCTCATGTGTGGTAGGTGAGGTGTCAACGATCCATTCGTTGTCATCTTCATCTTGATGGAACCATGTGGGGGGTGTATCATCGTCCACCATGGCCATCGTCGTCTCCAATGTAGGGATGGACTCGTCGAGTATAGGCATGTCGTCATGTAGGAGACCTAGAACCAAAGAAGAAACCACACTAGGAGTAGAGGTTAAGTCGTTAGAAATCATAGTGGCCTCATGTGCCGTGTCAACTACCTCACTCACTAAGTGTTGTGGCTCACTCACTCCCTCAAGGATGCTCTCACTCGTGTGGTGGGTGGAGTCACTCAAATGGCGCTCAACCTCACATAGGATTTGTGGCATGCTCTCATGTGTGGGGCTAGTGGTGGTCAGACTCATCCTCTCATAGGAAATGCTCTCAATGTCACGTATGGTGGGGTCACTCATGTCACTCATGGGGTGGTGGCTCTCCTCACATGGCAATTGGGGCATCTCGACATATGTGGGTGCCGGAGTGATGTAGGTGCAAATGTCTCCATGCGCGGTCGCGTAGCTTGACTCGGAGTATGAGTCCAATGTGGGCGTCGTCTTCATGTTGTTGAAGAGGTTCGCGCTCGTCACCGTGGTCGAAGGGGATGGCCCTTGCTCGACCGTCTTGTCCCCGTCGTGGTGTTGGAGGCCCATATGATGTGGCACCTCGTAGCTCGTCTCCATGACCGAAGGAGTTTCCCATGCTAGGCCATCTTCCTTGAGGGGCTTCCGAAGATGGAAGTGTCGCCCTCGCTCGTGGGTGGTCGCCTTGGACTTGATGAAGTCGATGTAGGCGTACCGCGTGGGAAGTAGACGAAGATGCCGTGACGTCCAAAGGCGAAGATGTCTTGATTGCACTTGGCGAAGATGCCAAGTGGTTGTTGTAGCCATAGCGCCGTCTTGGTGGTGCTCAGATCGCGGTCTTCTCTTGTGGTTATGAAGCTCGACTTGGCGTGAAGTAGGGCTTGTTGGGACTTGTGCATTTGCGCCAGGAGCATCTTCATGATGATGATGTCGTTGTCATGCTTGAGCTCCTTGGCGTTCGTCGTCGTCGTGCACATGATGCTTGGAGGTGACTTGCCCTTCATGACGATGTTGATCACGAACGTGATGGTGGTCGCCATGTAGATGTGGACGAGGACGATTTGCACTTGCGCTGCTTCAAGGCTCAAGACTTGTGGCTTGAATGTCACCGCCTTGAAGATGATGAAGGGGAAGTAGACTTGATCAAGGCTCTAATCTCCTCCATCCTTGCATCTTGCTCCTCTTTATGTGCGGCAAGCTTCTTGTCGATGTAGTCCCTTCTCCTTGCTTCGGAGTGATGAATGTCGATGGAGATGTTCTCGGCGCGCCTCGCAATCTTGATTGTGTGCCTTGCACTTGTCGTTGTAGATCAAGATAGACGCTTTGGTGATGTAGTTGTTCACTCCGTCGTTGTTGTCGAGGACCGAAGAGGAAATGCCTTGCCTATCCATCACAAGACTCGAGAAAATATGAGTGGGAGAAAGAGAAGAACTTATACCAATGTACTTTGACCGATGTTGACAATGAATCAAGTTCATTCAAATGCGGACAATGAAATAGCACTATTGGTACCAATCCTTGTCGGTTCTCACACCTACACAAGTAAAGCTTATGGAGGAGCTCGGTGAGGATAGTGGCACAAAAATTTAATGCAAAATGTTAGCAAGAGTCAATAATGTTGAAAGAGATTCATAAATTCGCAAGTGAAACAAATGGACCAATAGCAAAGAATGGCACACGGAAACACACACACGGATAGATAAATGGGGTCATGCAACCAAGGAATGAGCACAAAATGTGGAATCCACGGAAAACGCTCATGTTGCACAACTCAAGAGAGACGCTAGCACGATTGCTCAATAGGCGGATACGACACTTGTGCACAACCTATAAGATGCAAAATGGATAAACTTCTATCCCAAGTATGCTATGTATGTATGGTTCCCGGTGTTTCTCTCAAGATGATCCAAGATGATCGGATATGACGATCTTATATGCAATGTGGTATGATGCTATGGCACTTGATTACAAGCTTCTTTGCTCTCTTTCTTTTGCTTAAAAGCTTTTTTTTCTATGGCCACTTTGCACAATGCACAAACCAAGATAGCAATTGTGTGTATGCGGAACAAACTTGTGACACAAGATATGATACCAATATATGCACCACAATGATATGGTATATATGCTATGGGAAGTATGATCACTAATGTGCACAAGTAACATTGCCGGAATACTCAAATGGCTAGTCTCGATAGGCAAGTAACGCAAAAGTAAGGCTAGGGGTTAACAATGCAATGGCAAGGGAATATACAATGGAGGATACTACGATACCAAGATGATATGGAGGTTACCGTCCGGCGATGATGAGTAGCGGTGTTCTTGATGTAGATACCAAGATGATGGAGACTCATCCCTAAGTAGCCAAACACCTTAGGAAACGGAAAACCGCGAACTCAAAATCTCAAACGTCAAATGTCAAAATGGTGGTAGCGGAATGCGGTGGTGGTTTGCACTTGGCAATGCGGAAGTGGAATGATGGGCTATACACGTGTCGGAGTTGAAGTTGTCGTCCCTAAGTAAATCGAAACACCTTAGGAGACACAAGCCACAACTCAAACAAGCTCAAACAACTATTGGGTTAAGTTGAGGTGGTTGAAGTGTATGGCGGGCAAGCCTATGCGGAAGTTATGGTGGTGGTGGTGGTGGTTGATGAAGATGCAACCGTCCCTAAGTAGCCTAAACACCTTAGGAGACTCGAATCACAACTCAAACAACCTCAAATGCAAAGGGGAACAAAATTGGTTAGGTTGCGGAAGTCGGTGGTGGTTATGCGGAGGATGTGGTGGAAGCCCTAGGCAAAGATGCCAAAGTTCCAAAAATTTGATGGAGTCAAATGGTGGTGGTAGTATTTTTATGGTATGGGGGATGTCAATAGCTTCAAAACGAGCTAAAGAACGTCAAAAACGGACTCCGGATGAATTAGTTATGGACAAAACGGTGAAACAGGAAAATCTGAAATCCCAGGGGTCGGATGTCCGGGGTGGAGCCCGGATTTCCGGGGGTGTCTGTCCAGAACCGAGAAGATTTGGCGCTCCAGGAGCCGGATGTCCGGCTTGGGCCCGGATGTCCGGCCAGATGGCCCGGATGTCCGGCCTGAAGCCCGGATGTCCGGCCCGACGAATCCAGATCTCGTTTGGGGCGGAAATTTTCGAATTGGGGGCGGAAATTGATGATTTCAAGGTCAAAATTGGAAAGTGGGGAAACTTGGGGAAATGCTAGATCCACTCGAAACCAAGCAAATCCATGGTCAAAATCAACAAAACATCATCAAAACTAACAAATCACAAAAAAAATTGGGGCTATTTTTGGTGGGGATTTTCGGAGTTAGGACGAAATCAACAAAATCAAGCTAGAAAACACGGGTAGGGGCTCCAAAACGTGATCAACGTGGCTCATGATACCAAGATGATGTAGGGTGGAACCCTATAGCGCCGATCTTTCATGTTTGGAGTGGATCCTACGGGGAGACACGAAGAACGAAAGCGGAAGAACATGAGGAAATCACGGGAGGAACGAGGGAAAACACTCAACCAACAAGGAATCGGTCACACAAATGCTAGATCAAAGAACACAAAGAGATACACGAGATCCAAAGTCAACAAAGGTAGAGGATACAAAGGAACCGTTCTTCTCCGCGAGGAGGGCTTGAATCCACAAAGGATCTTCCCACGAGGGGTCTTGAATCCGATAGGATCTTCGAAGAGGTCGCGGTCTCTCACGAGGAGGAGATCCGATGGATGAGCGAAGCTCTATCTCTAACTTGAGCTAAATCAACGCTAACCCTAAAACGTAGGTGGAGGGGGAGTATATATAGTCTAAGGGGCGAAGGGGGTACATGGGCCTCGGCCCGGATGCACTGCACGCAGGCAGGGGAGGCCGGATGTCCGGGCTATGGGCTGGATGTCCGGGCTTTCCCGAGACGCCGGATGTCCGGGCGCTGGGCCGGATGTCCGGGCTGGCTTGATCCAGCTTCTGGATGTTCTGTGATGGGGCGCCGGATATCCGGGCTGGCGCCGGATTTCCAGGCTGTCGCGGGGCGCCGGATGTCCGGGGCCTGGACGGATGTCCGGGCCCTGTAGCACTTCGATGGCTGGGCTGCTGCTGTTGTTGACATCTGCAGGGGCCGGATGTCCGGGCCGGGACCGGATGTCCGGGTCCTGTAGCCTTTCTCCGGTTCCTCTCATCGTGCTCCTTCATCCTTGTACTTGGGGACTTGTCCATCATTCCGAGCATCTCCGAGAGGGTCTCCTTGGTTCCTAAGCACATGTAGCGTCTTTGCATTAGGTAGCAACCATGTCTCGTACGAGTGGAAAGGGGAAGCATGTAGGAACGGGTTCACCTTAGGTCCAATGGCGTATGCTCGAGTGTACATGGGGATGATCGTAGGATGCTCCGCATCAAGTCGGTGGCCCAAGCTGTTCCTGTTTTCTCTGTGTCCTGCTTCAAGCTACCTAGAGGGCTCTGTGAGCATCTCAACATGCTCATCAGAAAACTCTGGTGGGGTAGTAAGGATGGGAAACGCAAGCCAAGTTGGGTCTCATGGGAAGCAATGACACAACCCAAATCGATGGGAGGCTTGGGTTTCAAAGACTTTGAACTCTTTAACCTAGCCTTGCTTGCAAAACAGTCTTGGCGCATCCTACAGGTTCCGGGTTCCTTGTGCGCAAGGGTTCTCAAGGAAGTTTATTTTCCTTTGGGCTCCATCCTCGAAGCCGAACTTGGTAACCACCCAAGCCAGATATGGCGCGCAATCATAGAGGGTCGGGATGTGCTGAAGCAGGGGCTCATACGGCGGATCGGCGATGGCAACTCGACGAGGATATGGCTTGACAACTGGCTACCAAGAGATACCATGATGCGTCCATATGGATCAAGGACAAACAACCCACCTACCTTTGTATCTGAACTGATTGATCATACCTCGGCAAGTTGGGACGAAGATAAGATCAGAGGAGTATTTTTAGCAATTGATATCCCTCCTATTGTGAGCATACCACTTCCGACCACTCAAGTTGAGGACAGTTGGGCCTGGAATTTTGAGAGGAACGGATACTTCTCCGTCAGGTCCGCTTACCGAATGTTGGTAGACACAAAAAAGAGGAGAGAAGCATGGCTTGATGGTTCTTCGGGTTCATCAAGTATTGATAGAGATGCATCATCTTGGAAGCAGTTGTGGAAGGTTCAAGTGCCGGGGAAAATAAGGATGTTTTTATGGAGGCTTGCTAAACAATCTCTACCAACGGAAGATGTTAGACAAAACAGAAACATGTCATCGACAAGTTCTTGCGGCTTATGTGGTGCAGAAGATTCATGGAGGCACTCTCTGCTAGAATGTTCCATGGCGAGATGCGTGTGGCCGCTGG
Source organism: Aegilops bicornis (assembly GCA_021605145.1). Classification (NCBI taxonomy): domain Eukaryota; kingdom Viridiplantae; phylum Streptophyta; class Magnoliopsida; order Poales; family Poaceae; genus Aegilops; species Aegilops bicornis. The sequence goes on along the minus strand of CM038673.1, from coordinate 699,570,485 downwards.
TTGACAGGGAGCTAGCTGAACACCTATGTGAAATGGCGGAGCCAAGCGCCAAACAATGGATATTTGCGATGATAGACTCACTGTCACTTGAAGCCTTTGTGAGATTAGCTGTGACCCTTTGGGCAATTTGGTGGGCTAGGAGACAAGCCATCCATGAGCAAAATTTTCAAAGCCCAGGTTCAACTCATCAGTTCATACTAAGGTTCATCCAGGACCTGGAGCTGTTACCAAATGAGAGGACCAGGAGAAGCAGGAGTGTACCACAAGCATCAGCGAGGCCCAAAGCTCCGCCGGCAGGTTTCGCAAAAATGCACGTGGACGCTGCGGTGTCCAGATCAAGACAAAGAGGCGCAATGCTGCGGTTTGCCGTGACGCTTTGGAGTATACTGGAAGCTCGGCTCTCACAGTTCAAGGCATTACTGACGCTGCAATGCTGGAAGCGATGGCATGTCGTGAGGCACTTGCCCTAGCCCAGGATCTGATGATTCATAATTTGGTGATTGCCTCACATTCGAAGGTGGTTATTGCGGACATCAATGGAGCCTCCAACGCAAGCTACAGCTCCATTATCAACGAGACAAGGGAGAGATCAGAGGCTTTCAACTGTAGCTTCACATATGAAGGACGAGGTGAAAATATAGATGCTGATAGACTTGCTAAGTTTGCTCATTCTCTGGATCGGGGGAGACACATTTGGCTGTTGCAACCCCATGATCCATTTTGTATCCCACATCATGTGGACTATGAGTAATAAAACCTGGCTTTACCCCTAAAAATGAGAGTTGGCATTGTGTCGGGACTGGAGCCTTGCATGCACTAGAGATTTGTTTGGCGAAAAAAATTACGGCACAAGGGCTTAGTCAGGTTGTGATGCTGTCATGGAAAAAGAAAAGAAAAGGAGAGGCCAACTACAGACGTGTGATGAATCAGGTGTTTGAGCTAGTTAGCTTTGTTGATCTGATTTGGTATGTTCGCACGGGAAGGCTATGTGGACTTCACTTTGTTTTTCTTTGTTGGTACACATTTGTGTTTGGATGGCGATAGTCACGGTGATGGCTTGAGGAGTCTGGAATGTGTCTGCAGTCGAACACGTTTGGCTGGGTTGGACTAGATAGTTTGATGGATCGACACGAGTCGGTTGATACAGAAGACGGTGGTGAGATCGGCGATGACAACATAGGAGCATGGTGCTGATAGTGACCGACTTCTGGGCGTGGAAACACGTGGCGCAGGCCGAGGGCTTGTGCGGCTTCGACAAGACTATGGCACGGGATTGATTCAAGACGGTGCATATGAGAGCTTGGAGTCGACGAGGCGCGGGGTGGCACGTACAACCACCATGGAGTCATGTTGAAGGTGGAGCTGGATTGAGGGGCTACAACGTAAGTGCACAGAGAGTCGAAGCCTATTCAGCGGCGGGAAAAAGCGAGTGACATGCAGTTCGGATTGGAGCCCAGTGATCTGATGGAAGCATGAAACTCATCATCAGTCGGTGATGATCGATGGCTAACCCCCATTGCTTGACGATACGCCTCCCTGGTCAGGGTGTAGTCAATTCTGCCTGCCAAAAACCCCAATCGGGTGAGCCGATGTTCTCCTCGAGTTCAACACCCACGCCTACACCGCCTCGGTTCTCCTCGCCTTCGGCCCTGAGCAAGAAACCCCCAGCTCCTCTTCCGGCGAACTTCCTCCATCCGGCTCAGCCACCGGCATCCTCAACTATGGCGAACTTCCTGGTGCGCCCGTTTGCCTTCGCTCCGGTTGGATCGACCTTCGATCGTGGGCCTGCTCACCGTATCCAGCGCCATGTCATGGTGGTGGATGATCTGCCTCTGAACCATGACAGGTACGCCATCGTTTCTGTCCACGCTCCAGTCCCGGATCATCAGAAGGAGCTCTGGTTAGCCGAGGTATGTCGCATTATCACTGGAGATTTAGAGTATGATCTGGTAGATGACTTTATCTACCCGCTGGGCATCGGGTTTGTGGTGTTTGCGGATATGGAAAGTAGAGATGCTGCCATTAGAGAGGGACCTCATGCTTTGACTGAAGATTCCACCTTCTCTCTAGTTCCGCATGATGAGAGTATCAATATGCGCATGCCTGCTTTTGAATATGAAGTTTGGGTCATGTTTCTTGCTTTTCCAATGGATTATCAAACTGAACATTACATTCATATGGCTATTTCAAGCTTTGGAAAGCTTCTTGTCTGGCCCTGCCCGGGCCAGAACAAAGCTAGAGTTCTTGTCAAATGTCATATCAAAGATGTTGCTGAGGTGCCACACAGTCTTTTGATTACCAGGGTTGGTTTATTGCCAGGTCTTGCCCGCTCGTGGTATGTGCCTGTTTATATTCTGAATGGCAGAAACACCATCCCTAACTTAGTTGGCAATGAGGATGTCCCTCCGCTCCTGAATGCATCACCGCATCCCTACGAGCTTCCTTACTACACCCTCATGCAGCAAGCACGAATTGATGAGATAGCTGCTCAAGATGCTCTGAATGAGGCAGCTTGGAACGCCCCTGAACCTGCTCATGACCAAGTTCAGGAAAATGGTTGGGGTGTGTGGCCTGTGGTCCCTCCACCATACACTGGGTTCAGTTTTAGGACATTCTTCCAGTATGATGGGCCGTCACTCATGGATGGTGTGGACCCGGAGCATAACTGCAAGACAACTTGTCTGATATTTGGTCTTCTGACTCTGAGTTTCAGGCGGTTGAAGCTTTGGTTGACGGATTTGTGAATGGAAATCCTGCTGCTAGACTGGCGTTCGTCAGAGCCGGAGGGAGCTCTGTTAATTTTCTGGTTGTTGTTGATCATGAGTTGCTGCTTTGGATCGGAAGGATCCTCAAGCGCATATATATACCGGCTATCACCTTCCAACATCTTGTGCCTGTGATGCTGCCTCTAAACCCTTTCAAGCTCATTCAGAACCATCTCAACGGTGCTGCTGCATCCTGGATTGAAAATATGACACCTGAACCTGGTGTTCTCTCCATGATCTTCAGTGCTACATTCCAGTTGGGAGCTGCTATCGTTCCATCGTCTCTGTTGTTTGCTGAGCCCAGGGTTGATATGTCAGTTGCGGACTGGGATTTGCCTACTCGCTCTCCTGGCCTCAAGGCGATCCCATAGCTTGTCTCTGCAGATGTTGAATCTCAGTCAGTGCCTCTGTCAGACCCACATAATGCTCTTCAGGTGATTGCATCTTCTTCTCTGTTTAATGCTCCACAACCCCGCAATGTGTTAGTGCCTCTGGACACCACTGCTGTCAGACGAAGTACTAGATCTAACAAGTATGATGGTTTCAAGATCAGGGTTTAGGGTTTAGGGTTTCAAGTATGACTACTGCCTGTCCTCCTCCAACATCGATTGAAGATCTTCAACAGATGGGAAGCCGTTGTGGAATTGCTGAGGAGGTTCTCTCCCCCGAGAAGCTGCTGGATGACCAGCGCTCGTCTGTGGATGCAAACGACTGAAGTCTTCCGTACTGATGAATAAATCGTGGAACGTGCTTTCATGGAACATCAGAGGCATAAACTCTGATGCTAAACTTTTGGCTATTAGGAATGCGATTGATACTAGCGGATGTTCTGTGCTATGTATCCAGGAAACTAAACGTGAATCCTTTGATCTTGCGTTTATTAAAACTTTCTGCCCCAAGCGTTTCGATAAGTTTGTTTTTGCACCATCAGTGGGTGCCTCAGGTGGTATCATTATAATTTGGAATAGTTCTGTGTTTGTGGGCACGCCTTGGTATGTGGATTCTTTTGCTGTGGGGGTTTCTTTTGTCGCTACGCAATCGAATGATTCTTGGAAACTGATCAATGTTTATGGCCCCTGCTCCGGTCAGCGTAGAGTGGACTTTACCAATTGGCTTTTTGACCTGAATATTCCTGACGATGAGAACTGGATGATTCTTGGTGATTTTAATTTTATTCGATCTACGAATAATAGAAACAAACCTGGGGGAGACGCTGCGGACATGTTGTTGTTTAATGAGATTATCCGCGCACAGTCACTAATGAAATTACCCATGAAAGGCAGAGCCTATACTTGGAGCAATATGCAGGCTGATCCCTGCTTGAACAACTTGACTGGTTCTTTTCATCATCTTGTTGGACTACCTCCTATCCAAACACGATGGTCCTGCCTCTGGGAAAGCCTGTGTCTGATCACATCCCGTGCGTGGTTACAATAGAATCGAATATCCCCAGGTCCAAGCTCTTTCGATTTGAGAATTTTTGGACTAATCATGAAGGATTTACTGATGTTGTCGCTAACTCCTGGTCTAAAACATGCCATGCCCCGAATGCTGCCGCACGCATATGTAAAAAGCTTAAAACCCTGAGATATGATCTTAAGAGATGGAGCAAGGGTATCTCGAAACTTAGAATTATGATTCAGAACAGTAATGAGGCTCTGGTTTTCATGGACAATCTTGAGGACAAAAGACCTCTATACGTATAGGAATCAAATTTTAGGAAGATATTGAAATCTCATTTGCAGACTTTGCTCAAATATCAGAATGAATATTGGAGGAAGAGATGTACAATCAGGTATTTCAGGTTTGTTGATGAGAACACTAAGCTTTTCCAATCTCTGGCCACGGAGAGATATAGACACAATGCTATTGCCATGCTTAGAGTTGGTGCTGTGGAAATCCATGACCACGTTGGCAATGTAACACCCCGGATGTAACTTTCCATATTTGTAACTCCAACTCTTGTCATTTTCGGCATTGTGATATGATATTCCCTCCGTGGTTGGGTTTTCTTCATTTTTGCATTTTTGTCCATGTCATGCATTTCATATCAAGTCATCATGTGCATCTCATTTGCATACGTGTTCGTCTCATGATTCCGAGCATTTTCCCCGTTGTCCGTTTTGCAATCCGGCACTCCTTTGTCCCCCAGCGTCCCCTTCTACATTTTTTCGTGAGCGGGTACTAAACCTTCTCGGAATGGACCGAGGTTTGTCAACTGGCCTTGGTACACCACCGGTAGACCACCTGTCAAGTTTCGGGTCATTTGGAGCTCGTTTGGTACTCCAACGGTTAACCGCACTCTCGCAAATGCCTCTTTTAAGCTGCAGCCCAACACCCCTCCAAAACAGCCCAATAACCCATCTAAGTCACTTCCATGCTCTCCGTCGTCGGATCACGATCGTGTGGGCGAAAACCGCACCCCATTTGGAGCTTCCTAGCTCCCTCTACCTATAAATATAGCTCCCTCCTCCGAAATCCGGACGAAACCCTAGCATTTTTCCCTCTCCGCGCCGCCGGACGAAATCCGGACGGCCGGACACGTCCGCCGCCGCCAACCGGAGCCGCCACGTGGCCCGTGCCCACTTCGCCGCCGCCCGGCCCGCAGCCGTCTGCGGAACCCTCCAGCAACCGACCAGACGCGCCGCCAACCGCCGCCCGCCGCCTGGCCTCCTCCGCCGCCCGTCGCCTCGCCATGCGCCGCCGGCCGGCCTCCGCCGCCTCCCTCCGCCGCCCGGCGGCGCCGCGCGCCTCCGCCTCGCCGGCCCTCCTTCCTCTCCTCTCCGGCGAGCCACCGCCGGCCGCCTCGGTTCGCGCGCGCTCCGGATCTGAGATCCACGAGGGTTGACTTCTCCTCCCCCCGATTTTCGTCTAAGTCTTTTTCCTGTGATTATTTTGTCGCATTTTCATCGTGCCATAACTTCGCACCCGGGGCTCCGTTTGGGGCGTATAGCATACCGTATTGTTCGCCTCAAAGAGTAGATCATTGAATACCATTGCATCATTTTCATTTGAGCTCATCTTGATGCCCGAAATTCTGTTAGAAGAGGGCTATGTGATGTTAGTTTCAGATTCTTATCGGAACATGCACTTTTGTCATTTTTGCCATGATTGATGTGTGCATCCTATGAGACTTGAGTCCTACATGTATTTTGTAATATGTCATGCCATCTTTACAGGGGTGTATGCCATGTATTTTTGTGATCTCTGTGGTGACTAGCACAAGCATGCAAACTAGGCTTCATGATGTTGTTGATTTCAGCCCCTGTTTTGCTGGTATTTTTATGCCATGTTAACTTGATGCTACCGAGAGATCCATGCATATTTTGAGATACTTCACTAAGGATGTTTTGAACATATGGTTATGCTCTATCCATCCATGCCTTTGTTTGCAATTATGGAGTGCCATAGCTCGAGTCAATCGAGCTCTACTTTTGCTATAAAATGTTTCCTGGCAGATTGTTTACATGTTATTCAATTTTGCCAAGGTTGTTGTAGTTGATCCTTGTATTCTATGATGTTGTTCTTGCCATGTATAACTCCTATGCCATGTCTTCTTGATGGATGTATGCTTATTTTATCATGTAATGCTCTGTAGTGAGTGCATTGAGCTCTTAAACATGCCTACTTGTTATCTGTTTTGTCATGCCCTGTTGCTGAATCTGTTAACGAAACTTGCTATATTGACATGGGTGCTATTGCATTTTCTGATCCCTTTTGGCTTATGGTCAGTAAGGGACCTTTGTTCTATGCTTTGAGTAGATTCATACCATGCCTTGTTTTGCTATTATAAGTTCCTGTAGCATGTAGTTTGCTTGCTCTGAACATTGCTTCCTGATGCTGATTCTGCCATGTTCAGTATTTTCACTAAGTCTGTGAAGCTGATATATTTTGCAGTTTTGCCATGCTTGTTTGGACCTGTTATGATGTGATTTAGCCGTAGCTCAGTGTTCATCTTTTGTCAAGCATCCTGATTAGATCACTGCCATATGCTTTTCTGGTATGTTTGAGTGCAGTAGCTTAATTTCTTGTTGCTTGCTAAGTGGTATCATGCTGTTAATGGCAGATTTGTGTCATTCTTGTTTTGCTTGTCATTTGCAAACCGTGCATCCGATTCCGGTGATCTTTATATCGATTTCAACCGAAATCATCTCACCTTTCTAGCGTCATACTTGGTTTGCCAAGTTGATGCCTGGTTCATCATTTTCCTTCCGAGCACGACACGCATTGCATATCACATCTCGCATATCATGCCATGTATTGCATCATGTTGCTTGTGCATTGCACCGTGATTTATTGTGGTTCCTTTGTTTGTGTTCTTGATTTGGGTAGAGCCGGGAGACGAGTACGTGAACGAGGAACTTGTTGAGAACGCTTACGAGGATCAAGCTTTCGACAACTCTAAGAACCTTGCAGGCAAGATGACCATACCCTCGAAATCACTTCTATCTTTGCTTGCTAGATGCTCGTTCTTTTGCTATGCCTATGCTACGATGCCTATCACTTGCTTATCATGCCACCCATATTGCCATGTCGAACATCTAACCATCCTTTCCTAGCAAACCGTTGATTGGCTATGTTACCGCTTTGCTCAGCCCCTCTTATAGCGTTGCTAGTTGCAGATGAAGATGAAGTTTGTTCCTTGTTGGAACATGGAGATGTTGTTCCTTGTTGGAACCTGTTTACTTGTTTGGGATATCACAATATATCTGCTATAATTAATGCATCTATATATTTGGTAAAGGGTGGAAGACTCGGCCTTATGCCTGGTGTTTTGTTCCACTCTTGCCGCCCTAGTTTCCGTCATACCGGTGTTATGTTCCTTGATTTTCGTGTTCCTTACACGGTTGGGTGATTTATGGGACCCCCTTGACAGTTCGCTTTGAATAAGACTCCTCCAGCAAGGCCCAACATTGGTTTTTACCATTTGCCACCTAAGCCTTTTTCCCCCGGGTTTTCGCGAGCCCTAGGGTCATCTTTATTTTAACCCCCGGACGGTGCTCCTTCGAGTGCCGGACCGAACCGGCAGATCAAGGGCCACCACGGGCAACTCGAGGGCTGGTTTTACTCAGAGGCTGACCTATCCGTGTGCCCCGAGAACGAGATATGTGCAGCTCCTATCGGGATTTGTCGGCACAGTCGGGTGGCTTTGCTGGTCTTGTTTTATTGCATGTCAAAATGTCTTGTAGTCCGGGATTCCGAGATCGATCGGGTCTTCGGTAGAAGGAAAATCCTTCGTTGACCGTGAGAGCTTATAATGGGCTAAGTTGGGACACCCTGCAGGTATTATCTTTCAAAGCCGCTACCGCAGTTATGAGGCAGATGGGAATTTGTTAATGTCCGGTTGTAGAAAACCCGAAGTTGATCTTAATTAATACACATCAACCGCGTGTGTAACCGTGATGGTCTCTTCTCGGCGGAGTCCGGGAAGTGAACACGGTGTTGGAGTTATGCTTGACGTAAGTAGTTCAGGATCACTTCTTGATCGCTACTAGCTTCACGACCGTGCTTTGCTTCTCTTCTCGCTCTCTTTTGCGAAGGTAGCCACCATATATGCTAGTCGCTGTCGCAGCTCCACCTCACAACTCTGTCCTTCCTATAAGCTTAAATAGTCTTGATCTCGCTGGTGTGAGATTGCTGAGTCCCGTGACTCATGATTCTACCAAAACAGTTGCAGGTGCCGACGATGCGGTGCAGATGACGCAACCGAGCTCAAGTGGGAGTTCGACGAGGAACATGGTCGTTACTATGTGTCTTTTCCCGATGATCGAGTGGAGCCCAGTTGGGACGTTCGGGGATCCGTAGCATTTGGGGTATCTTCTTTATTTTGGTTCCGTAGTCGGACCTTGAGTGTATTCTGGATGATGAATGTTTATTTATGTATTGTGTGAAGTGGCATCGTAAGCCAACTATGTAACTCTTTCCCTTATGTATTACATGGGTTGTGTGAAGATTACCTCACTTGCGACATTGCTTTCAATGCGGTTATGCCTCTAAGTCGTGCTTCGACACGTGGGAGATATAGCCGCATCGAGGGCGTTACAGGCAAGGAGGGGGTTCTCTTCAAGACATACAAGGAATGTTAGGTTCTTCTAAACCCACCAGCATGCAGTTCGATCTTTCTAGGATCATCCGTCGGATTGATGAGTTGGATCAACTGACTGCGCCCTTCACTAATGAAGAGATCGATGCTGTTATTAAGGAAATGCCAAATGACAGAGCTCCAGGCCCGGATGGTTTCAATGGTTGTTTTCTTAAGAGTTGCTGGCAGATCATCAAGACGGATTTTTACGAGCTGTGTCATGCTTTCCATGCGGGTGGGCTACATATCACTAGCATTAGCGAGGGCTACATCACCCTGATTCCAAAAATCTCCTCTCCAGAAACTGCTAATGATTATAGACCAATTACTTTACTGAATTGCTGTCTGAAAATCATTACAAAGATCCTGGCTAACCGACTGCAGAAAGTTATTCTCAAAATCATCCACAAGAACCAATATGGTTCTATTAAGGGGAGGACCATTCAGGATTGCGTGGCATGGTCGTTTGAATATATCCATCAATGCCACACATCCGCGAGAGAGATCGTCTTACTTAAGCTTGACTTTGCCAAGGCATTTGACACGATTGAGCACGCCCCCATGTTGGAGATCATGAAACACATGGGTTTTGATGACAAATGGCTAGGTTGGATGGAAACGATCTTTGGCTCGGGAGTTTCTTCTGTTCTCCTAAATGGAGTTCCTAGTCGGAAATTCAAATGCAAATGTGGAGTGCGGCAAGGTGACCCTCTCTCGCCGCTGATCTTTGTCCTTGCAGCTGACCTTCTACAAGCTGCAATTAATGACGCTTATGCCTAGGGTCTACTGGAGCTTCCTCTCCCTCGTGAAAATGCAGGCCTGTGGTACAATACGCAGATGACACGATCTTGGTGATGCAAGCTTGTCCTACACAAGCTGCCCGCATGAAACTAATTTTGGAGGATTATGCAGCTTCGGTTGGACTCAAGATCAATTTTCATAAATCAACTCTTATACCCATTAACATTGATCACCAACATGCTAGTGAGTTAGCGGAGGTGTTTGGCTGCTCCGTTGGCACCTTGCCGTTCACCTACCTTGGTCTCCCCATGGGGACGACGAGGCTGGGTGTTCTTGATCTCATGCCGTTGGTGCACTCGATTGAAAGGAAAACTTCCACTGCCCTGTCACTGATGTCGTCGGGGGCCAAACTGACTCTGGTCAATTCGGTGGTGACCTCCATGCTGATCTATGCAATGTGTACAATCAAGCTGCACCCCAAAGTGATCGAACATCTTGACAAACTGCGCAGATACTGCCTCTGGGCGAAGAACTCTGACGATGGGGTCAAAAACAATTCCCTTGCTGCCTGGGAGCTTGTTTGTCGACCAAAGCGCTGCGGTGGCCTTGGTGTTATTGATATCAAGACACAAAATGTTGCACTCCTCTTAAAGCACCTGTTCAAATTCTACAATCGTGAGGATGTACCCAGGGTTGAGCTGGTCTGGGATGCATATTACAAAAACAAAATACCGCATGCAACTGAATTAGTGGGCTCCTTCTGGTGGAAGGACGTGATGCAGCTCAGCGGGATTTTCGGGGGATCACCAAAGTCATCCCAGGGGATGGCTCTAGTTTGCTGTTTTGGAAAGATGTCTGGTTTGGTGACAGTGACTCTACGCTGATGGACATGTATCCACGGGCCTTCTCCTTTTGCTAGAACGAGGATGACTCCATTGCTAAGGTACTCACGACAACTGACCCGACCATGATTTTCAGCCTACCTCTTTTGATCCATGCCAGGGAGGAGATCAGAGAGATCCAGCAGGGGTCCATGCATGTCCGGGTGGCCAATAACTGTGCTGACACTTGGGAATGCACACTAGGGCGTTTCTCTTCTAAAGGGTACTACAACCACTATTTTAAGCAGATTGTGGCTAATGAGGCGTTTGGTTGGCTTTGGAAAGCCAAAAGCCAGATCAAGTTCAAACTGCTCGTGGTCGCTTCGTCGATCGCTCGAACACCAGGAACATGCTAAGGCGTAGACACTTTGCTGTCGCCGGGGACAACTATGCATGCCTGTTCTGGCCGTAACCCCCCGAGGAAACTGTGGAGCACCTTTTCTTTACTTGTCCTTTTAGTCAGCGGTGCTGGAGTAAGGTTGGGATGTCATGGCCGGGGGAAGCCAACAGATTAGCTCTACTGCATGGGGGTAAAGATGGTTGGCGACGGCCCCTCTTCATGGATGTTTTTTTGCTTGCTGCTTGGAGTCTGTGGATGGAGAGAAACAACCAACACTTCAGGGGGATTCCACACTCCTTCGAGGCATGGCTAACTAGATTCAAAAACCTCTTGAAGCTGGTAGTTCACAACTGTCAAGAGAAATTTCATCCTTTTCTCTCTGATTACATTGTAAGCTTGGGACACTAGTCTTGGTTTTGATAGCTTGTACGGCCGGGGGGCCTAAAACCCATTGTAACACACATGTAACTGTTCTTCTGTGAGTAATACAAATGTCAGTGGGAGCCTCTTGCACTATCGTTAACCTTCAAAAAAAAGATGATCGGTGGTACTCTACAGTGGGGTTTAGTGTAGTGGTCTCACGACCCTTGAGAGGCTCGACGCGGTAATAGCAGCGAGGCGTGCGGTATGCACGGGGCATGGAGACGGGCCAGGGGCTCTGGTGGTCATACATGTGGTGAGAAAACTGCGAATTTGACTCGGGATGACTACAAGCAATGGTGAAATTTCTTCAAGTTTCAGACAGACGGTCAAGAAAGAAGAGCGGTGACGTTGAGTTCAGGTAACTCTTATGTGTGACACCCAATATGTGAGTTGTTCACTTTCACGCAGATCAATGATCAATGTGTGATGGCATTGGACGGATACTCTGGAAGATGGAAGCACAGACTAGAGCAAAGATGAACTTAATTTTGCTCGAGTGTTGACTGTGGTCAAGAAAAGAAGGAACTACAAGTTGCAGGTGGAGTCACATGGAGTCTTTGGAGTAGCAGTGGTACACATGGGATAAGCTCAAGTCCAATGTACATGGAAGTTTGATGCATGGACAAATCCAAGGAGGTGGAGAATATTCGCCAAGGTGGAGTTTGTTAGAGTTGTGTCGAATATTGTGTACAAGATAGGTTACAGTTGGACTTGTAGTTGTATTGTGTTTAGATAGGATATGGAGTCATGTCCTAGTAGGACACTTGTATCCTAGGCCTCTCATATATAGTGGAGGTAGACACACGATGTAACCTACGCCAACATAATAGCACAGGCACGCAAGGCGTGTGCCGACGCCCGGGTGGCCGGTGTGCGGTATTGTGACGGTGTCACGGGGAGGAGCGCCCGTAGTCAAGCCCCGGGGATGTAGTCATATCGGTGAATCTCGTTAACAAATCTTGGTGTCGTGCTCGTGTGATTGCTTGGTCCTCGGATGATCGACGGTATGCCTCGGATTTATTCTAACACGGTCGACTCTATCTCCCGAGGCGCACTCGTGAGATTCCGGCTGTGATCTCCTGCCATATAGGCTCTGCCTCTCTCGGACGCTCTTGGTTAGTGTGTTCGGGGTGATCACGGGGGGTCCTGGCGACCCTGCCCACCCTTGGTACACACGGGACGGTTGAGGGAGAAATCAAGGGGGATCGACGACGATGGCTAGTTCGTCAACGAACACTGGTAAGGAGAGAGAAGGGATGGAGAAGATGATGGAGAGAATGAATCTGACTGATAGGGAAAGTGTAGAACTCGTGATGGACGATGAAGAGGAAACACATGACTCTACTAAAGAGTATCCAAGATGTTGCGTGGAGTCTTTGTTGAGCAGGTTACTCGTGCTCATTTCTCTTGTCCGGGTGCTCATGCTCAGAATGGTATGGCTGAGCGCAAGCATCGTCACCTTCTTGAGATGGCTTGTGACTTGATGATCGCCACTGAAGGAAATATGCCCTAGAGGCAATAATAAAGTTGTTATTTATATTTCCTTATATCATGATAAATGTTTCTTATTCATGCTAGAATTTTATTAACTGGAAACTTAGTACATGTGTGAATACCTAGACAAACAGAGTGTCACTAGTATGCCTCTACTTGACTAGCTCGTTGAATCAAAGATGGTTAAGTTTCCTAACCATAGACATGGGTTGTCATTTGATTAACGGGATCACATCATTAGAGAACGATGTGATTGACTTGACCCATTCCGTTAGCTTTGCACTGTATCGTTTAGTTTCTTGCTATTGCTTTCTTCATGACTTATACATGTTCCTATGACTATGAGATTATGCAACTCCCGAATACCAGAGGAACACTTAGTGTGCTATGAAATGTCACAACGTAACTGGTTGATTGTAAAGATGCTCTACATGTGTCTCCGATGGCGTTTGTTGAGTTGGCATAGATCAAGATTAGGATTTGTCACTCCGATTGTCGGAGAGGTATCTCTGGGCCCTCTCAGTAATGCACATCACTATAAGCCTTGCAAGTGTGGCACCCTGATCCGCATGGAGCAGGGGGCCTTCGCACGTTAGCCCAGGATAACACCTGACGCACGACAGGTCCATAATACAGCAGTCCAGGTACAATAATATTCATCAAATACATGTGCATAAGATTACATCATTGATGAATACAATTATCTGACATAGCCCTGAGTCTATTTAAATGGCATCGGAAGTCTATTTAAATGGAGGCGGAAGTCTTGGTTTGACAGCATAACAACTCTGGCTGGGCTCCACAACTCACAGGACTGGCAAGGTTACGGCCTAGCACGACGGATCAAGAGAACGATTCGGGTACGACCTACAAAACTGGCATGACACGCCAGGTCAGTACATTGAATGTACTTGCAAGACAACCAAATACATAGCATCCAAACAAGCAGAAGACAAAGCAAGAACCAAGCACATGCAACAACCTATCTCATATCAGTTACTAAACATGGCATGATATAGATCGACTGAGCATGAACAACATCATAGAATCTACTAACATGGCCATAACATGGCATATCAAAACATGCTTATAACAAGGTAATAGCAAAACATAGCATATCATCTCAATCATGGCATAATTGAACATATAAATCAAAGCATGGCATGGCATCAAGAAACTATGCTGAATATAAACTACCGGTCATATCCAATGTAGACATAGCATGTTAACTTTATGCAACTATCTCTTGTTCTGCCATGGTTCTTTAAATGCAAACATATTACTCATGCAATGCAACCAAACTTGTGCACTAAGTCCCTCGGACTCTCTTACCAACGGGTTGCCTCGCAACCAAACGGTGATCACTCACGGATCACAAATGGAACCATACTCGGTTCAACGGGTTACCTTGTAACCAAACGGTGATCACTCACGGATCACAAACAGAACCACACTTGGTTCAACACTCATCGAGACCTCGTCTCGTGATCATATCAAAACATTGTCGTGACTTCTCACGACTATCCCATAGTCCAAGTCACCACATTCTTTATATCGCATTATTCATCAACTTAGTTATTTCAGGTTTATCCTCCATTTCGACCAAGACCCGATAGTGTGACCTACTACGAACTGTGTGCTATCGATAGACTTTATAAACACTCTGCAGAGGTAGCGCACTGTACCCACACCACGGAACCCATGGCCTCGCACTCCCATTCGGGTGGACCAACGGCGTTCCGAAAAAACCGACCTACTGCCATGACACTCTCCTGGCCACTCTGACTCACTCCCCACTGGGCTAGTTCTGGGTGGCCCCGTGTCTACCAAAGACACCAACGGCCACCGTCGTGGCAAAACGGCCACCATCGTGGCAAAAATGGTTCCAAACGGGGACATGAGCTCAAAACCAAACCCAGGCACACAAGGCTTATGTCTGCCTACCTGATCAGGGTAGCGCGCGCCCATAACCTTCCCTCGTTGGAGGCATCGGCGAGAGGCATGACAATAGATCGCATTAGGGCCTTCCCATAAAGGCAAATGTGGCTGCACTGAAAAAGTTCGATTTGGTGGCACTATGACTCGATCCCATCAATGACAGAGAAGGTTTGTTATTATTAAGTCATTTTATTTCCTTCTCCATCATCATGAACATGAATGCAACAATGAGCATACATCATACAAATGCTTTAACAAAATATCGAACTTCTCAAGTAAACAACCATAACATGAAGAACATGACAATACCAAGTACTAGCATATCAACGATGAATTACAATCATCATACCACTTTATAATGATGTCATGAAAATAAAGTAGAGTAGTGACATGGCATAATAAAATTCTAATTGGCATGGCAAAATGTATCATGAATACACAAGCATGCATGATAAGCATAACGGAATGACTGCAAGCGGAAACGATAAGAAACAACTGCAACTACACACACACAAGGTGCAAGCAAAGTCAAGATGCAAGTTCGGGGCTTATGATAAGAGGTTGGCTTGCCTGGGGTCGACGAATACTCTGAGAAAAAGTGCGGAACGATCGCTGAAAGATTTGCCGGAAACAGTTCTCTCTCGGAGGGAGCTGCTTACGGGCAAGGAAAAAATGGTCATTTTCACTGTGTGAAAACCTTATAAAAATGGTACCAACGGAAAGAGCTCGACGAACAGGGAACATGAGTGTTGGAATCACCTCAATTAGAGTTACGGTTGAAAAGTTGTGGCCGTTCACTTTTTAGGCAGAAAAATGCACTAAAGTAGTGAACGTCCACAAATTAAGCACTTCGGCCGGCTGTGCTGAAAAATAGAAAGCGTCTTTTCCTAGAATACGTTTCCGCGCGGGGTAAACGTATTTCAGCTCGAAGCCGCGGTAGAATACGCCTTTGCTTGGGGAAGGCGTACTATCCAAACTGAGTCTCCACTTAATCCGACGTGGTGGGCTGGGCCACGCCCTTCTCTCGCTGACGAGCGGGTCCCACCTCTCCTTCTCTCTCCTCCTCCCCTCCTTCTTCCTTCTTCTCCTTTGCCCCCGACACAGAGACGAGGACGACGGCTCCGATGTGGCCTCGTCGCTCCGGCGAGCTAGCTGGCCAGGGAATGGCGCGGGCCAGGTCACCGGCGAGCACCGCCTCCAACTGCGGTGGTCCGGATGGCAGGGGTGGCTGGGAGATGCGGCAATGGTGGAGACAGAGGATGGCGGGGCTCGGGTGGCTTGGTGGCTCCGGCGAGGGAAATGGAGGGGCGGCGGGTCGGGAAGGGTCACCGAAGAGTGGCGCATCCCGTGGAGGGCTTGGACGGGGTAGGGGACGGCCGGAGAGAGGGGTTGGGTGCGGAGGCCAAGGGCGAACTCCGGCTAAATTGCCGGGCTCCAGCGAGGGATTTGGTCGGGCTCGGGCACTGGAGTGCTCTGGAGAGAGGGGGAATGGGTTTGAGAGAGCTGGCTTGCTCGTGGAGGGTCGCGGACGGGCTATTTATAGCCGGGCAAGGGCACCCGAGCCGGTCACCGCCGAGCGAGTCCGGCCACGGCTCTGCCGACCGCAGCAGTCATGGGGGGGGGGAGGGGGAAGCCAACGAGGAGGGAAGTGGACGAGCGCCAGAGGCTCACGTAGACGAGCAGCGCTCGGAGACGAACGGGGGAAGAGGACAGGGGCGAGGAAGAAGACGAGCTCATGGGCACACACTGCTCGGTCGTTGGCACGGCTCGCCGGAGAAGAGAACGGGGGGGGGGGGGCGGTCCAGAGGGAAGACGACGCCGAGGGGAAATTGTTGGGCATTAATGGGGAGACCAGAGCCGGTCGGAGAAGCGCTGCAGACGAGAACAGTGGCTAGACCGCCGTTTTGGGCTGGCTACACTCGTGATCACCACAGACAAGGCACACTCTGGAGTTTTTACTGATGCCAGCTCATGTCTACCGCGTAGTCCTTCGAAGATAGAGTGTTACTATGGTAAAGAAACAGGCAAAGATAAATTGAGCTGAGTAAACCAAGCTCCACAAGTTTGTTGTTGCAAACTTGGCCACACTCTAGAGATTTAACCAGAGAGGTGAAAAGGTAAAATTGATGTCTGGGAGGCTTAGAGTAACAAGGACTACTGTCCTGGAAATTATGAGGTCATTTGGCCAAGTATTTAGACTAGTTGTTGTACAACTGCTAAATCTAACCCATAAACTAAATCATGAGGGATCACTTACTAGGAGTGATGGATTGAGCTAAAATTTGGTAAAGCTTGATGATTTGGACATACAATGATGCTGTAAAAATTTCATACCAAATGGACTTGCCAAATTGGTACTTCCTTCATAGCTATCATTTTTGTCCAAAAACTTGAGAAAAATCCCCAGGGCAAATGACTAATTGAAATGAGCCAAAATCTTGTGGAGATAGATCATATAGATAGGAGAAAGCCTGGGAATATTTTCAGCCATAATGGAGCAAGATAAAATGCACTTGCTTCACAAACTGAAAAATTGGACAGAAACCAAGAATTGCTCCTGTGCTCACATAGCTCAATGGAATGAACTGACTTTAGGTGGCGGCTAATTATTTGAGATACTTGAGAGGAAGGAAAAGTTTCATCCCATTTGGAAACTCTATGAAGGTACTTCCTTCACAAAGTTGTATTCTGGTCAGGAACTTTGAAAAATTGCACAGGGAGCTAGGATGAATGTATTGAGCTCATATTTGGCATACATGGGTTATTTATCCATGTTAATCACCCTGCCAAATTGCAGCTCAATTGGAATTAGGAATAAAGAACTTCCTTTGCAAAATTTCAGAGAAGGCAGAAACTTGCATTGGATCATGTGCCCAATTTTTGAACTGAGGAACATGAGATGAGGATGGAACTAGTGATTATATAGCAAGGACAAGCTCCACAATTTATGTGGGAATTTTCTCTGCTATAAAAATAGTAGTTCCTTTGGAAAATGGCAGAAATACAATATTGGCATTAAATAGGAAAAGGCAATTTTCCATATTTAATTATGGCCAATATATTTGCTAGAGCTTGGATTAGGCATAAGTATCAACTCCACCAATTCTCATGAATTTAGGAGATGAATAGCTATGCCTTTGGATTTTATTCCTCAGAAAGGCAAGAAAAGGAATAAATCACAATTCAAAAATATTGCATTGGACTTAGCAATATTTTTTCATATCCAAGGTTCAGAAAGATAGGAGGATCTCTGGGAACAATTGGGAGGATCAACAGATCAAGGAAAATGATGGCTCCTTTGTAAGCACAAAGGACATATCCAAATTCCAAAAAAATGGAATTAGGGTTTGAGAGGATTTGAGTTGATGCAAATGAGGTCTTGCCTACTAAAAAAGACATGAGCAAGGTTTTGAAAGGTTGAAAATGACAAGAATCATCCAGCAAACTCAGGAGAATTCTTTTTTTAAATGAGTTCCAGGAAGGAATAACAGCACAAAATTGATAACCCAATTTTGGGGCTGTTACAGCCAGCAATGTGACTAATGAGTTAGTTACAAGATGATGCATTACGGAACGAGTAAAGAGACTTGCCGGTAACGAGATTGAACTAGGTATTGAGATACCTACGATCGAATCTCGGGCAAGTAACATACCTATGACAAAGGGAACATGTATGTTGTTATGCGGTTTGACCGATAAAGATCTTCGTAGAATATGTAGGAACCAATATGAGCATATAGGTTCCTATGTTGGTTATTGACCGGAGATGAGTCTCGGTCATGTCTACATAGTTCTCGAACCCGTAGGGTCCGCACGCTTAACGTTCAATGACGATCGGTATTATGAGTTTATGTGTTTTGATGTACAGAAGGTTGTTTGGAGTCCCGGATGTGATCACGGATGTCGGATCACGGGTTCCGGCAAAACCCTTAAGGTTCTAACTCTGGGGTGCGCGCGAAGTTCTCGCCCTACCGATCCACGTCCTAGCTTGCTAAGATCTCAAGGGAAATCTCAACGAACTTACAACACGAGGGACGCAAGATTTATACTAGTTCGGGCCACCGTTGTGGTGTAATACCCTACTCCAGTGTGGTGGTGGTGGATTGCCTCTTGGGCTATGGATGAACAGTTACAAGGGGAAGAACAGCCTCCTGAGGTTGAGGTGTTCTTGTGCTCTATGTGTGGGTGAGGATTCCTCTCTCTCTTCCTACCGTGGTGGCTGGTCCTATTTATAGAGGCCCTGGTCCTCTCACCAAATATTGAGCGGGAAGGGAGCCAGCAACAGCCAATTTGAAAGGGGACAACTAGTACAGCTTATCCTGACAAAAGCGGTCTTCGCCTGCAAAAGGCTCTATGGTGACGGCGCCTCGGGCTCCATGGTGACCTCCGTCTTGCCGTCTTGCTGGTCTTGGTCTTGTTGCACCAATATGGAAACCTTTGCTTGACGCCTCGGTAATCTGCACCTGCGCTCGCTTTCGTAGCACCAAAGGGGAAACAAGGACACTGCACGCGCTGGCGCCTGCCTGGCGCCCGCCTGATCTTGATCGTCATGGCTCACGTCACGAGAACCTCGCGAGGTTTGTCTTGCCTTGATCTCTCCGCCCCTCGCGAGCCAGCCTGGTGAGGCCGCTCCTGAGGAGGTCTTGTGTCGTCCGCCTCGCGAGGCTTGGCCCCTCGCGAAGGTCTTGAACGCCATGTTGATGAAGATGGGCCATAAGGGCCCACGCGCTGAGCCATGCCGTGGGCCGCAGGCAGGCAAGTTTGGGGACCCCCGTTCCCAGAACACCGACAACAGACATGACGAAGAGTCTCAAAATGGTCGAGACATAAAGATTGATATATTGGACGACTATATTCTGACATGGGATGTGTTCCGGAGAAGTTTCGGATAAAATCGGAGTGCCGGAGGGTTATTAGAACCCCCGGGGGAACTAATGGGCCTCGATGGGCCTTAGTGGAGAAAGAGAGAGGGGCGGCCAGGGCTGGCCGTGCGCCCCCTCCCCCTTGAGTCTGACTTGGACTAGGAAGGGGGGCGGCGCCCCCTTTCCTTCTCCCTCTCCCTCTCCTTCCTTCACCCTCTCTCCCTTTTGGTGGAAACCTACTAGGACTTGGAGTCCTAGTAGGATTCCCCTCTTGGGGGCGCGCCATGGAGGGCCGGCCGGCCTCCCCCTTTCTCCTTTATATACGGGGGCAGGGGGCACCCCAAGACACACAAGTTGATTGTTTAGCCGTGTGTGGTGCCCCCCTCCATAGATTTGCACCTCGGTCATATCGTTGTAGTTCTTAGGAGAAGCCCTACGTCGGTAACTTCATCATCACTGTCATCATGCCGTCGTGCTGACGAAACTCTCCCTCGACCTACACTGGATCTAGAGTTCGTGGGACGACACCGAGCCGGACATGTGTAGATCGCGGAGGTGCCGTACTTTCAGTGCTAGGATCGATCGGATTGTGAAGACGTACGACTACATCAACCGCGTTGTCATAACGCTTCCGCTTTCGGTCTATGAGGGTACGTGGACATCACTCTCCCCTCTCGTTGCTATGCATCAGCTAGATGGATCTTGCGTGTGCGTAGGAATTTTTTTGAAATTACTGCATTCCCCAATAGTGGCAAAACAGCACACTTGATGAAAAATCGTTGTGGTTTTGATGCGTGGGTAAGAAAGGTTCTTGCTTAGCCCGTAGCAGCCACGTAAAACTTGCAACAAAAAAGTAGAGGACGTCTAACTTGTTTTTGCAGGGCATGTTGTGATGTGATATGGTCAAGACGTGATGATATAAATTTTTGTGTGAGATGATCATGTTTTGTAACAAGTTATCGGCAACTGGCAGGAGCCATATGGTTGTCTCTTTATTGTATGCAATGCAATCGCCATGTAATTGCTTTACTTTATCACTAAGCGGTAGTGATAGTCGTAGTAGCAATAGTTGGCGAGACGACAACGATGCTTCAATGGAGATCAAGGTGTCAAGCCGGTGACGATGGTGATCATGACGGTGCTTTGGAGATGGAGATCAATGCATGTGATGTTTATCCTTTATGCATCTTATTTTGCTTAGTTCGGCGGTAGCATTATAAGATGATCTCTCATTAAATTTCAAGGTATAAGTGTTCTACCTGAGTATGCACCATTGCGACAGTTCGTCGTGCCGAGACACCACATGATGATCGGGTGTGATAAGCTCTACATTCACATACAACGGGTGCAAGCCAGTTTTGCACACGCAGAATACTCGGGTTAAACTTGGCAAGCCTAGCATATGTAGATATGGCCTCGGAACACTGAGACCGAAAGGTCGAGCGTGAATCATATAGTAGATATGATCAACATAGTGATGTTCACCATTGAAAACTACTCCATCTCACGTGATGATCGGACATGGTTTAGTTGATCTGGATCACGAGATCACTTAGATGATTAGAGGGATGTCTATCTAAGTGGGAGTTCTTAAGTAATATGATTAATTAAGCTTTAATTTATCATGAACTTAGTACCTGATAGTATTTTGCATGTCTATGTTGTTGTAGATCAATGGCCCGTGCTACTGTTCCTTTGAATTTTAATGCGTTCTAGAGAAAGCTAAGTTGAAAGATGATGGTAGAAACTACACGGACTGGGTCTGTAACTCGAGGATTATCCTCATTGCTGCACAGAAGAATTTAAAGACCCGCTGCAGGAGCAACGCCGGACGTTGTGAACGCCTGGCAGAGCAAAGCTGATGACTACTCGATAGTTCAGTGTGCCATGCTTTATGGCTTAGAACCGGGACTTCAACGACGTTTTGAACGTCATGGAGCATATGAGATGTTCCAGGAGTTGAAGTTAATATTTCAAGCAAATGCCCGGATTGAGAGATATGAAGTCTCTAATAAGTTCTATAGCTGCAAAATGGGGGAGAATAGTTCTGACAGTGAGCATATACTCAAAATGTCTGGGTATCATAATAACTTGACTCAGCTGGGAGTTAATCTTCCGGTTGATAGTGTCATTGACAGAGTTCTTCAATCACTGCCACCAAGCTACAAAATCTTCGTGATCAACTATAACATGCAAGGGATGGATAAGACGATTCCTGCGCTCTTTGCAATGCTAAAGGTTGCGGAGGTAGAAATCAAGAAGGAGCATCAAGTGTTGATGGTCAACAAGACCACCAGTTTCAAGAAAAAGGGTATAGGTAAGAAGGGGAACTTCAAGAAGAACGGCAAGCAAGTTGCTGCTCAAGTGAAGAAGCCCAAGTCTCAACCTAAGCTCGAGACTGAGTGCTTCTACTGCAAAGGGACTGGTCACTGGAAGCGGAACTGCCCCAAGTATTTGGCGGATAAGAAGGATGGCAAGGTGAACAAAGGTATATGTGATATACATGTTATTGATGTGTACCTTACTAATGCTCGCAGTCGTGCCTGGGTATTTGATACTGGTTCTGTTGCTAATATTTGCAACTCGAAACAGGGACTACAGATTAAGCAAAGATTGGCCAAGGACGAAGTGACGATGCGCGTGGGAAATGGTTCCAAAGTCGATGTGATCGCCATCGGCACGCTACCTCTACATCTACCTTCGGGGTTAGTTTTAGACCTGAATAATTGTTATTTGGTGCTAGCGTTAAGCATGAACTTTATATCTGGATCTTGTTTGATGCAAGACGGTTATTCATTTAAATCCGAGAATAATGGTTGTTCTATTTATATGAGTAATATCTTTTATGGTCATGAACCCTTGAAGAGTGGTCTATTTTTGTTGAATGTCGATAGTAGTGACACACATATTCATAATATTGAAGCCAAAAGATTCAGAGTTGATAATGACAGTGCAACTTATTTGTGGCACTGCCGTTTGGGTCATATTGGTGTAAAGCGCATGAAGAAACTCCATTCTGATGGACTTTTGGAATCACTTGATTATGAATCACTTTGTATTTGCGAACCATGCCTCATGGGCAAGATCACTAAAACTCCATTCTCCGGAAAAATGGAGCGAGCAACAAATTTATTGGAAATCATACATACTGATGTATGTGGTCCGATGAATATTGAGGCTCGTGGCGGGTATCGTTATTTTCTGACCTTCACAGATGATTTGAGCAGATATGGGTATATCTACTTGATGAAACATAAGTCTGAAACATTTGAAAAGTTCAAAGAATTTCAGAGTGAAGTGGAAAATCATCGTAATAAGAAAATAAAGTTTCTACGATCTGATCGTGGATGAGAATATTTGAGTTACGAGTTTGGTCTTCATTTCAAACAATGCGGAATAGTTTCGCAACTCACGCCACCCGGAACACCACAACGTAATGGTATGTCCGAACATCGTAAGCGCACTTTATTAGATATGGTGCAATCTATGATGTCTCTTACTGATTTACCGCTATCGTTTTGGGGTTCCACTTTAGAGACAGCTGCATTCATGTTAAATAGGGCACCATCTCAATCCGTTGAGACGACACCATATGAACTGTGGTTTGGCAAGAAACCCAAGTTGTCGTTTCTTAAATGTCGGGGGTGCCGTGCGACATATGCCAAAGGATGGCTTATCATGGAGGGGGCTAATTATACGTCACCGGTGCCAGGAAACGGGATGAGGTGCAAACATGCACGAAGGCGAATCTTACCCAGGTTCGGGGCTCTCCTAGGATATAACACCCCTACTTCTGCTCTGCGGGGTCTCCGCATGATCACTCAAACAACAAGTGGCTACAAGCTTGCTCCTTGAGCTATTTCTCTAGAGGGGGAAGAAGAACAAGGCTAGCCCTATCTTCCTCTCTCTATATGCGTGTGTGGATGAACTGGGGTCTGAACCCTTTGCATGGGTGCCCTGGGGGGTTTATATAGGCCTACCCCCCAGGGGTACAAAGGTAATATGGCCGGGTGTAGGACCCGACTATCAGTGTCTACGGTCGCCAGCTTCTCCGCCGCCTGACGGGCCCTATTGGCTGTCTCGTAGTTGGCCGACATGCCCCACCTGCCGCTTGCGGGTCATGCCGGCTGCTCAGCACTATAGCTATGCCGCTAATGACGTATGCTTTGTCAGGGGAGGCGTGGCTACAGTACCGTCGCCTGGCGGGCGTTCATTGTAGCCATTCCCCATCTCTTTTGTTTTAATGGTGCACAAACTTCAAGGAGAGGAGGGTCGCCTAGTCAGAGGCCGGCCTCCCTACGAGCCGGCTGGTCAGGGCTCGTCGCCTTCTGGCTCCTCATGGACAGGTAGGGCCCGCCGCCTGCGGGCCGTACCGACATCCCGTCGTGGGAGCATGGCTCCCTCTGACAGGGGTGATGTCATGGGAAATGTGGCAACAGTGCCGCATCGGGCGGGAGATCTCCGTCTGGTATGGCGCGCTGTGGCCACGCTTGACCCTAGATTTGGGGGTGGCAGGGCGTGCTGTAGCCACGCCCTGTCTCATCGCATTTATGTGGATGCAAACTTTGAGGATGCCTAGGGCCGCCTACTAGTAGCCGGCCTCTCTGGAGGCCGCCTGCTAGGAGCCGGCCCACATCATGGCCGCCTGCTGGGCTCTGCCGTCTCTTGGCAACCGGCCGCTTGGACATGCCGGCCGCGAGGAGGCGGCGCTTGGCTCTTTGAATCTTGAGGGAGCAGCCGGCCCGATGTCTTGAAGCGCCATGGGGGGCGATGAGGCTACCCGTGACCAATTACTCCGACAGTAGTCCCAGAAGCTGATGAGGCTCCGTGGCTGAAGAAAGGAAGGAGCCTCGGCAGCTTCCTACTCCGAATGCTTCATCTGATCTTGCTCTGTCCACCTTCCGACGTACCGACTTCTAGGAGTCAGAGACGACCAGGCAGGCTGTCTGGTGGTTTTTGAAATGTCTTGGCGGGAGCTAGGTGGCGCGCCAGCCTGGCGCCAGTCTTGCCGCCTGCCAACTGCACGCCATGTGTCGCCAGCCGGCCAAGCCGCCTGCCAGCCCACGCGCGCGATGGGACATTGCCGCAGGCCGGGGCCCACCACTACCGGGCCTCAGCATGCGCGCGGATCCGCTGCGGTTGAGGCAAATGGTTAGGATTCTGTGGCGTGATTAGTCGACGCCGTTACTGAGCGGTTAATGCGGGGTCGTGGGGTCGTGGGCACAGTTAACCCCCACGATTCCTAAGCCCCGTCCCCTCGGCTTCGCAGCCCAGGGCTATAAGTAGGGGGAGGAGGAGGCGGTATTAGCACACGCGCCCTCCTCTCCCTCGGCCTTGCTCTTCCTCTTCTCTCTTTCCGACGCCACCGCACTCCCGCAACTTGCCGAAGTGCTGCCGCGGCCTGTCGCCTCCAAGCCCAGTTTCTCCATCGCGCCGCTGCCTCGTCAATCCTGAGCTTCCATGGCGCGAGAGCGAGCCGGTGACTGGGATGGCTCAAATGTCATCGAAGACCACATCTCTTATCTCTGCAACACGCGGCGGCTGCCCGACGAGGGCTACATCCAGACGTGCGTCCCACCGGCGAAGGAGATCTCGTCGGTGCTGGAGGAAGGTGAGCGCGTCATCTTCCGCTCGCATTTCCTCCGGGGCTTTGGCCTGCCGGCGAGCGGCTTCCTCCGTTCCTTCCTCCAGTTTTACCACCTCCAGCCGCACCACCTCACACCTAACACGGTGGTGCTGCTGTCGGCCTTCGTCACGCTGTGCGAGGGCTACCTCGGCGTTCTCCCCACTCTCGAGCTGTGGGGAGAGTTCTTCTACACCAAACTCGGCGTCTCCGCCAAAGATGAGCCAGTTCAGTGCGGCGCCTTCGTCGCGGTGAGGCGCCCGGGAGCTAGGAACCGCTTCCCGTCCATCACTTTGATGCAATCGGTCAAGCTCTGGCAAAAGTCATACTTCTACGTCAAGAATGTCAACCCGGCGCTAGACTTTGTCAACCTGTCGGCTTACGAAGTCGGCCCACCGGCCGAGCCGCGCACCAACTGGTCCTTCAAGCCGAAGCATCTGTCGGCCGCCTCCACTGCCAGGCTTAAGGAGATGACAGATTCGCAGGGCCTCAAGGCCTCCGACTTGTTGACCTCCTTCGTGGTGCGTCGGGTTCTCCCTCTCCAGGGTCGGCCTCATCTAATCAGTCAGATGATTGGGCACCGAGACCCATGCCGGTTGTCCACCCGGGAGATGCCGACCACGGAGGTGGCCCGTATGGTGAACGAGATCGCGAACTGCAAGCTCTTGGAGTCGGAGTGGCGGTTTGGCAAGCGGCCGTATTCCCGCGCGCATCCTCCTCCTGTCGTAAGCTCCCGACTCTTCTCTGTTTTCTTGGTCTTTTCTTCTTCTGTCGAGTTCTACTTTGCCGACTGATCAGTCGGACGTGTCGCAGCTCCTCATGACCCAGCCAGCAGCCGATGCCCTGGCAGAAGGCCAGGAATACCTGCCGGACCGAGCGGTGAGCGACGCAGACGACCCCGACTTGGGGGCGGCTGCCTTGGAAGACGATGCCACAGGCGGTGGCTACGGGGCAGGCGGCTCCGGTGGAGGAGGCGTCCTCGAGACGTGGCCAGACGATGACAAGGAGGAGGCCGATCCGCAACGCCCGCCAATTGCCAACAGGGCAGGGGCGAGCTCCTCAGTGGCGCCACCCACACCGGGCAGCGCACCAAAGCGCCGAGCCGGCACGCAGCTGCAAGGCGATCGGATGAAGAAGCCCAAAGGCTCGGCCACAGCGACCAGGCGGGAGGAGGCCGCTGCGAAGGCGGCCTAGTTCCAGAGGGCCCCGAAGCAGCCGCCGACGGTGTCCGCGTAAGAGCGTGTCTTCCATTGTCCTTTCTATGTCTTTTACGCAAACTTCTTTCTGAATTCTTCTGGTTTTGTGTAAATAGAGCCCCGCTCTCCCTTGAGCGGTCGGCTCCCGCCTCCGTCATTGGGGGAATGGAGGGCTCCACCAACACCCACCACATAGGCCCGCTCGCCGACCTCCGGGAGGCAACGGAGAAGAACGCACGGGAGGCGCGCAAGGAGAAGGAGAGGGCGGAGCAGGCGAAGGCGGACGCGGCCAAGGCGGCGCAGGAGGAGGCGGACGCGGCGGCCAAGGCTCAAGCCGACGCCGCGGCCAAGGCCCGGGAGGAGGAGGCGACCAAGGCCCAGGCGGACGCGGCCGCCAAGGCACAAGCAGGAGGAGTTGCGGGTAGCCAGGCTCCGTAGCTGGTCATCCTGCTGCGCTCCATGCCACCGGCGCCAGGGATCTTGGCGCCGACTGGAGCGGCCAGCAACGACCAGCCGGTCATGGAGAAGGAGGGAGGCAACGCCGTAATCCTGAGGATGGAGGTGTCCCAGCAGACGCCGGCTGCCGAAGCTCAAGGCAGACGGCCTGACGCGTCGCCGGTGCCTCGAGTCGGTGGCAAGTCGGTGGTGGGGGCGAGTCCTGTCATCCGCACTCCAACGCAACGGCGTGTGACGAAGGCGACTTCAGCACCACGGCCCCAGGACGTCGGAGCCTCGAGCTCATCGGCCCCGAAAGCGGAGGCCACTAGTGTTGTCCCGCGGGAGTGGACGTTTGGGGGCGGGACGGGCCTCCTGAACAGGGCTGCTCACGAGGTCCACTCCCTGCTTCAAGCCCAAGGTGACGCCCTCAAGGACTACACGCAGAAGTTCCTGGCGTCACGAGCCGCCGTCCGCGTATGCTCCTTATGCTTTGCTTTCAATTTTTTGCAATCTTCTGTGGGGGCGCGCCAACGCACCCACTGGGTGTAGCCCCCGAGTTCCGGGCCGGCTGCTGAGCAGGCAGCTCGGAACTTAAAGGTAAGTTCCAAGTGCTGACCCTTTCTTTTATTCTGTTGATTCTGTTGTAGGATTACCACAACGTTCGTGCAGCCGCCTACAACTCCCACGTCCGGGAGCTGGCCAAGCGGACCGCGAAGCTGACCGACAGCCGGAGTAAGCACTCTGTTCTTTGTTTTCGCGGGGGCGCGCCAGCGCACCTGCGGGGTGTAGCCCCCGAGATTCGGGCCGACTGCTGAGCAGTCGGGTCGGATCTTCCGGCAATTATCTCTTCTTTTTCTTTCATTGAATTGCTCAATCCTTAGTCTCGCGGGGGGGCGCCAGCGCTCCCGCGGGGTGTAGCCCCCGAGACTCGGGTCGACTGCTGAGCAGTCGGGTCGGATCTTCCGGCAACTACTTCTTTCCTTGTTGATTTGCTGACTTCCTGCTTATTCTTGTCTTCTACAGGAGCCAATGCCACCTTACGGTAGCAACTGGGCGAATCTCAGTCCGCGCTGCGCACCAAGGAGGAGGAGCGCAGCAGGGCGGAATAGGAGCCTAACCGCCTGGCCAAGCGGTTGGCTGACCAGGCGGACAAGCACCAGGTGGAGCTGCAGAAGCTCAAGGAGGCGGAGGAGGCTCTCCAGGCCGAGTTCGAGACTCAGTGCTTGAACTGGGCTGAAAAGGAGAAGGCCCTGTAGGCCGGCTATGGTGACATCAAGGATATGCTCGATGGTGAGTTGCTCTTTTTCTTCTTCTGCCTGCCGACTTGTCCTACGAGCCGGCCTTCGACTTCTCGCTTCTTTTTCCTTTCCCTGAACAGAGTATTTCCCTGGCCACTCCGTTGCCGCTAGCCAAGCCGTCGAGGCTCATCGCGACGAGCGGAGGCTGGCTCGCGCGACAATCGCGCCCAATGCCCTTCGTACCCTTTTCTGGACAACGAACTTGTATCCGCCGCCACCGCCTCCTCGAATGTCGTTTTGACGATTTCTTCAACGGAATTGTGCGGAATTAAGTCTACAACAACCATGCAAAATTTCGTCGAGTTCCGATGGAGGAATCTCCGACAATCTACGATATACCAGAGCCCTGTCAAATTTGGACAGGAATCTGGACGAGTTTGGAGCGTAGTGTCCAGCTTCTAGTTTGGACGTCCTTTGGAAGATCCAACCGTTGATCAGCTGTGGAATTCCTACATCTACCACCTCTCAAAATTTCAGCTTGATCTGACCATCCAAACTCCGGGAACCTTCCGATTAGTGCATCACTTTTTTGATCTGTTTTCTGCGTGAATACAAATCCGTCCTGAGTTCATCTTTCTTCATGAACGGGATATTGGACAACCTTTTTGGAAGAATCTCTTTGTAGGGTATTGTGTTTTGTTTCCGAACACATGCTCACAAATTTTGCTACTTTTCGGAGGTACTCTTCACCGTCACGCTGGTGTCAAACCAGCCCGATAACATTGCTCCACGTCAGCCGACCTGCGCTAGACAGACTGTCGCTTCATCGAGTCGAGCCTAACCTTATCGGGTCATCAGCTCGGCAAGCCGAACAAGAGTTCAACATCGCGAAGGCTAAATCATCACCAACACCATCGCCCCACGGATTGCACGGGTCAGGCGCGCCGACATCGCCGCTCGGTCACTTCATCAATCCGACATTGACCGCATCACCAGCGTCGGCATGGCCGCACTGTTGCTTCTTCAAGCCGATGTCCATCACGCCGAACTGCTTCAACACCTCGGCTGACATGGCAGGTGCAACATCTCCTTACCGACCCGCTCCGTCATCTCGGCTAGACCGGGGGCTTCACCATCTCTTCATCAACCTACTCTGGAGACTTCGGCATCACCAGCCGACCAGCTTCGTCACATTAGCTGTACCGGGGGCTTTTCCTCGGCAAGCCAACGTTTACTAGCATCGCCATGCCGCCGCTCCATCGCTCATCAGGCAATGGGCGTGCGGATCAAGTCCCAATTTTGGGAGTAACCTTTTTTCAGATTGCTACAACAGATAAATCAGGTGCTATTAATCCTAGTAAATTTGTCTTGCTTGGGTTTATTTTTCCAAAAAAAATATTACTCTGGTTTGTTCCATCATCTGTACACAGGTCTGTCAAATGATGGCCACATTAACGATGGTTGCACGATGGTTCGGTCCGTTTCCCGTCCGCAGTTCGGCGAACGCCGCATCTAGAGCCTAGACCGTCCTGCAAATTCAGGCTTTGTCACGCCTTCACTGCGTCACGCTGACGCCCTGCATTAACATTGGCTTCGGCGCCAGGCCACATCTCTTTAAATAAATTATTTTAAGTAAAGCAATTATGCAAGGATTATATATATATATATATATTATTTTTTGGACCGCACTATTTTATGTGTGCAGGTAATCAATTTTGACTGCGTTACGCGGTCACTTCGGCATCACCGGTCGACCTTCATTAGACTTCGACATCCGCCGATCACAGCTACGCCATGTTAACTGGACCCAGAACTTCATCTCGCCACATCGGCCGTGCAGCGTCGTCGCTTCGTCAAACTGACATCCACCATGCCGAACAGGTCGACTGGCGTGGGGGCTTCATTGTCACCTTGCCGACCAACTCCGCCAGCTCAGCTAGTCTGGGGGCTTCGCCTTACCACATCGGCCGAGCCGTGTCATTACTCCGGAGTGCCGAACTCCTTGCTCGGACACCTCGGGCTTGGGGGCTGGGACCTCAGCCATGCCAAGGACTGTGAACCTTATCAGATCTATCACAGATCAATGGGCATCTCCGTCCCACCACAAGCCCGAATCGCGTCATCAACGCCGAGCACATTAACCAGCTAAGTCACTTTCATGCTCAAAGGCTTTCAGTTTTAAATTTTGTTCGGTTTGACCAAGCATTATACTTTTTTGGCAAAAAGTTGTTTATGAAAAACTTCCTTGTCAAAACTTTGTTTGTGACACACAAATTCAAATATCCCGTTTACTTGGGGGCTTCCTTTATGAAGCCTTTCCTCTTGCATATGATTATACTTGTATGGCTTCGTTCCTTGTTCGTGTATTACGCCACAATATGCACCATGTTTACTTAAGTGTTCCGCAAGCTGGGTTGCCTTGCTCCTGGGTTTACCCCTACGTTCCCGATTGTTTGGCTAGGGAGTAAAGAGAGCACCTCTGCGATTGTCACGATCGGGTCATCCGAGCTCGGACCTCAGACTGGGTGAAGCCGGAAGCTAGCGCTCTTATTGTTTTCAATCATAGTCGGCACACAACGGAAATCATGAGTACAAAAAATCTATTGCACAAGTCTCATAGTAACTATGAGCAACCGAAGAAAGGTATCGGTGGGGGTACTATTTTCTTCAAAGATGCTTCTTACACTTCGTCAGTAATATAGCATGAGTTCCCTGAGCGCGCTTTGTCTGTTACAGCCTAATGGTCTGATTGCCTGGTTATCGGAAACACCGTCGATATCCTCGACAGGTGGAGTACATAACACTTTTCGGCCCTTGACCGAAGAGGGAGAAGCCGACGGTCGGTTAAGAGTTAAGACACGTTTAAAGTTCGGGTGAACACAAATATGATATAAGTACTTCGGTACATACAATCATTATACATATAATTCTTTTACCCAAATCACTTGGGGGATCTTAAACTAGTATGAGCCGTTTTTGTTAGTCCATGCATAGTCTTTTTCTACCGCTCCTTTTTCGACTCGAGTGTATGGTCAATAGCCGGATAGCCTAGCTTCCCTCTAAAGTAGCTCGAGTTTAGTTTGCTAAATTGGCCTCGGAGAAGCACTCGACCTTCAGGATAAGGAGCTTGAAGCCGTAGGCTGACCCGCTTGAAGTGTTGAGATCGGAGGTGTCATGTTAAAGCACGACAGAAGCACAATTTTTTTTAAAAAAGACCAATTTCCGGATTGGCACCAAAATCTCGGTTTAGTCCGAACGTCAAGCTTTTACATAAGTTTTTGGCTTCTTGAGCCTATGGCACTTTTAAACTATTTGTGTGTTTCCAGCATAAGTCTCGCAGTGCAACGTCAGACACCTTTAGAGATTCTGCAAAAACATTCTCGGATATTGCTATATATGCATCGGTTTCGAATTGTGTCTTTATTGGTCAATAGTTGGGTTGCCCGGCTCCTGTGCTTGCCTCCTACATTCCGCTTTGTTCGGCTAGGTGTGCAAAGGGAGAACCACTTCGATTGTGCTTCCAGCTCGCATGGTTAAGCACCTTAGTGGAGAAAGCCGAACACTGACTGTCACAATAAGCGTAAACTGGTCAGCGATCCGATGACTATGTTAAATGACGGGCCATTCATAGCATTGGCCGAAGTGTTTACGGCTGGACCTCGGCTGTCGCTGAACACTAACCGGGGGCTACTAGCTGGCCTCCCAACTTTAAGCTCCTATGACTAAGTGAAAGTTATAAAGCCCGCATATCTGATTGCCTCGTTTCCGCTAACACAACCGCCTCCGGGCACCGAGACGTCGGCTAAGGGTTGTCTTGTTATCACGGAAACACCCTGCATAGTATCTACAAAGCGGTAGAAGCTGACGATGGGCCACTTTCAACTGATAAATGGTCGCAATGGAGTCAAAATAAATATATATCATCAGTATTTGTATTCAGTATACAAGCGCCGCCTTCCGTAATTAACGTTATAAAGCCATAAATATGCATCAATTTGACTTAAGATTTTGGCCAAGCTGGGTTGCCTGGCTCCTGTGCTTACCCCTATGTTCCCGATTGTTCGCCTAGATGGTAAAGGGAGCACCTCTGTGATTGTTACTACCGGGTCATTCGGGTTAGTACCTCAGACTGGGTGAAGCCGAAAGCTAGCCATCTTAAAGGATATAATTGGTCGGCAATGATGGAAGTGAAAATTTCGGTAAATTTTGTGGACAACAGAGTTCGGGAACTTTTCCCCTAACTAAATCCTCAATATTTTCCTCCCACATTGATTGGAGGTGAGGTTTCATGATCATGATCAGCATGACAACCCAAAGAAAGGAACCGATAGCGGGACTATTTTCTTTGGAAGATGTTTCTTACATTAAAACGTAATATGACATATCTCTCCGTGTACCTTTGTTTATAAAACCGTATGGCCGGATTGCCTTGTTTGTCGTAAATCTTTGCCCTCAAAAGGCTTTATAAAGTGGGAAAACACTCCCCGGCTACTGGCCGAGGAGGTTGAAGCCGATGGTCGCTCAACAAAGTTTTGTACAATGCGGATCCAAGCATTAATGATGTAAAGTACTTGGATACATAGAATCATTACAAAAAATTGTGATTTTACTCTGGATTTCGATCCTTAATTCGGCCACCCGTGCCCACATTAAGGCTTGGGGGCTACTGGGCTTCGTGCTCATTATTTATAAATATTAAATGGTCACATCGATCCCCTGATCTGGTGTTGCCACCCAACCAGTGGCCCGGGGGCTACTGCATTGCCTATTCGATGCAGAAAATTCGAAGTGCTCAGTGTTCAACATGACTGAACTATGGACAAGCGTGTCTTCAGACAACAATAAGTACCATCTGGGACTTATACGTCATCAAGCTAATATATCACGGTGACTTCTCACAACCCTTTCTCAGGGGCCTGTCCGCCGATCATTATTTCTAATATTACACTGCGTTTCTATTCCTATGTATGCTGCCGAGCTAGGAGTTGATCCTCAGGCCGATTTTGCAAATTGACCTGAGTCTCAGGGGCTACTAGGATCAAAAGTTTTATGTTTTCCTTCAGGTGCATCTCGGGTTTTAGACTGACACACACCTTGAGGGCTACTGGATATTCATATACTGGCTATATATCTCGGTAGAGAATAAATTGCACCAATCAAAAATATTCAGAAAAAATCAGCCCGTAGTCAGGGTGGCGCACCACCTCAGAAGCAGCTCGGCATAAAGCTCGAGCGCCAGTGGCTGGCTCCATAAAGGGCATTTCCGGCATTAAGCTCGGCTAAATTCGTTCAATATTTTAAAAGACCGAGGTAGTTTACGACACCTGGACGCTGACCATCGTTGGAGCTCGAAAGTGGTCCGGCATAAAGCTCGGATTCGAATGGCTCGTTCCATAGAGAACTTTTCAGCGTTAAACTCGGATAACCTCCTTCAAACTTTTTCAAGCCAAGGTGATCTATGACACCTGGATATAGTCCAGCGTTGGAGCTCGGATATAGTCTGGCGTTGGAGCTCGGATATAGTCCGGAGTTGGAGCTCTAATATAGTTAGGTGTTGGAGTTCGGATATACCGGTGTTGGTGCCCGGCTGCAAAAGATATCTCGAATATAGTCCGGCGTTGGAGCTCGGATGCAAGAGGACACCGCCGTACGGGAACAACTTCAAACCTGAGGTGGGGCGTAAAAATAATAATAAGGCATTGATAAAGGCCGAGAACTTAAAGGGGCTCCTCGGGTACCTGACGTTTAAACTCTTCGGATTCACTTTGGCGATCCTCAAGATCGAAGATGAGATGATTTGTTGAACCAGTTTTCAAGACCGACGACCGAAGATGAAGAATAATCCGGAAGAATCGAGGAGCATCCCCAACTTGAAGACCGGTTCAGGGGGCTACTCACGATGTCCTGGACTAGGGGGTACTCACCACGTCGTCTCCTGATCAGTTGGATTGGGACGAGGACCCCCATGGTCGTTTGCTCATGAGCCAGTTCAGACAGCCGATGTATACACGAGGAAGATTCCACAAGACTTGGTGATCAAGACAAGGACTCCTCCCCACCGGCGTATTCGACTAGGACTCTTGTTATCCTAGGCCTCCGGTATGTTATATAACCCGAGGGTAGGCTAGTTGATAGATCATTATAGCATTACTCATCATACCTCTAGGGTTTTAGACTACAACATATGATCTCGAGGTAGATCAACTCTTGTAATCTCTATATTCATCAAGATCAATCAAGCAAGAAGTAGGGTATTACCTCCATTAAGAGAGCCCGAACCTGGGTAAACATCGTGTCCCCTGTCTCATGTTACCCATCGATCTATGACACACAGCTTGGGACCCCCTACCCAAGATCTGCCGGTTTTGACACCGACAATCGCCATCCAGGCTCGTCTCCAGCTGGCGCATCGAGATCTCCGCCGTCTTCAGCGCGCTGGAGCCCAGGTGGTCTCCGCCCTCTGTCCGGGTACTCCCATTCTGCGCACAGCCAGCCGGACCTCCGACTGGTTGGAGGTGGCCATTGGCCGCTCCGAGGCGTGGAAAGGCTCCTCCGCCCGGGCAGGTGCACGGCGAGCCCTAGAGTTCGTCAAGGGGTGGTATCCTGGGCTGAACTTCGACCAGCTGGCCACTCTCTGTGCTGAAGCCGGCAAGGAGTTGGAGGCGGTGGCGCCCCAGCTCTATCACCACGCCGCGGCGATCGCTGAGTACACGGACACCAGCGTCTTCCTTCCCGAGCTAGATGAAGTGGGCGCCGAGGTGCCGCCCAACTGGTTTGGGCTGAACCCGGAAGGCGGTGAGGACTCGGTGGAGGAGATCGCCTCCAGCGATGAGGGTGGGGAGGAGGAGGACGAGGACGAGGACGGTGAAGATGACGCGCCGGACGGTGGAGACGACGACCGGCCTCAGCCTGACCAAGTCTGGGCCAACATACGGAGCGCCAGCGAGCCGACTGCTGTCGATGCTGACCAGGACAAGACCCACCAGGCGGCCGCTCCACCACCCGGAGCCTCTACCTCCACCGACCCCTCCGATCCGGCTGCTGCTCCACTGGCTTAGGCGGCCAAGTTATCTTTCCTTTTCCTATTTTGTAACCGCTTGAACAAAAATTGTTAAGTCCGCGCAGTTCCACCCGCTGGGGGTGTATTCAAACTCCGTTGAATGTTGACCAAGGGCCTTTTGCTGTAAAAAATGTCTTTTCTGATTTCTGACTTGTCTTGCTTTTCTACTCCTTTGGCTTTTTCCTTTGCCGCCTTCCCTTGGCTGCCGCCTTGCCAGCCGGACAGCCGCTCTGCGGTCTGTGGCTGGGTCAAGTACTTGGCCGTTTTGGGAAGGCAAGTACTTTAGCCGTTTGGTAGAGTGTGCAAATTAAGTTACAAACCGGCCGGCCGGCTGCTCAGCAGCCGGTCGGCGGAGTGAAGAGCCGACTCGGCCTATGCAAATGCTTTAGTCCTTAGCCATTTTTCATGTGGGCACCGTTTCCTGCCTTCATCTCTTGCCAGCCGGACAGTCTCTCTGCAAGCTGCGGCTTGTGGCAAGAGAGGGCTTAGGTGACGGCACACTACTTGTCCGACTGTAGGTAGCATCGACATAGGACAAGGCGGCAAGCCCCCGGGCCGACTGGTCGAACCCGGTGCCAGGCAAAATAATAACATATTCATAGGCATAATACTTATCATATAGATAAAGAAAGGGTAGCCCCCGAGTGCTCCTCGGGGGGGCCCGATGTCTTGTACTTAATACAAAAGGTGGTGTGGTACATACTGCATCAACTATAAAATCTTCGAAGGAGATTCACGTTCCATGGGCGCTCTATTTCCTTGCCCGAATCTCTCTCTTGCATGCTCTTGGCTTCTGCGCGTCGATGAGGTAGTAGGAGTTGTTGCCCAATGCTTTGCTGATGATGAAGGGGCCTTCCCAAGGGGCCGAGAGCTTGTGTTGGCCTGCTATTCGCTGGATCAGTCGGAGCACAAGGTCGCCCTCTTGGAAGGATCTTGGCTTGACCTTTTGGCTGTGGTAGCAGCGTAGACTCTGCTGGTAGATAGCGGACCGGCTGAGTGCCAACAGCCGGCCCTCTTCCAGCAGATCGACACCGTCTTCTCGTGCTTCCTTCGCCTCCGCTTCCGTGTACATGGTGACGCAAGGTGAGTCAAACTCAATGTCAGTTGGGATGACGGCCTCGGCACCGTACATGAGGAAGAATGGAGTGAAGCCGGATGATTTGTTCGGAGTGGTGCGGAGGCTCCAAAGGACGGCCGGTAGCTCGTCGATCCAGCAACCGGCCGACCACTCCAGAGGCTCGACCAGTCGGGGGATGATGCCGGAGAGGATGAGGCCGTTTGCTCGCTCGACTTGGTCGTTTGACTGTGGTTGGGCAATGGACGCTAAGTCCAGTCGGATGCCTTGCGTCGCGCAGAAATAGGCCAAGGCTCCTTTGGCAAATTTGTGCCATTGTCGGTGATTATTCTGTGCGGTATGCCGTATCGGGTGGTGATATCTGCAATGAAGGTCACAGCAGTCGGACCATTCAACTTCTTGATTGGCTTTGCTTCAATCCACTTGGTGAATTTGTCCACGGCGACGAGCAGATGAGTCATGCCGCCGCGTGCTGTCTTGAATGGTCCCACCATGTCCAACCCCCAGACGGAAAAGGGCCAAGCCAGGGGGATGGTCTTGAGTGCAGAAGCCGGTAGATGTTGCTGGGAGCTGAACTTCTAACACCCTTTGCAATGCTTGACTAGATCCTGGGCGTCCTCCCAAGAAGTCGGCCAGAAGAAACCATGGCGAAAGGCTTTGGTAACAAGGGACTAGGAGGCCGCGTGGTGGCCGCACTCGCCTTGGTGGATATCTTTGAGGATTGCTTGGCCCTTCTCTGGTTCTACGCAGCACTGGAAGACTCCAGTCACACTGTGTCTGACAAGCTCTCGATTTACTATCGTGTAGGCTGCTGCTCGGCACTGCACTTGCCAGGCCGAGATATCATCGGCCGGCAGCTCTCTATTCACCAGTAACTTGAGGATGGGCTCTGCCCATGATGGTGCTTGAATTTCTTCTACTGCTACTACAACCACTTGTACTAGGGCGGCTAGGCTGGGAGGCGGCAGGTTGGAGTTGGTTGCCGCTTGCTGCGTCGTTGATGTCTCCGGGCCGACTGCTGCAGCCCCCGGGCCAGGCTGTGAAGTCCCCGGGCCGGGTGCGACTGCTGTAGTCCCCGAGCCGCTTGGTGAAGTACCCGGGCCGACTGCTGCAGCCCCCGGGCTGGGTTGTGAAGTCCCCGGGCCGGGTGCGACTGCTGCAGTCCCCGTGCCGCCTGCCGAAGTCCCTGTTCCGGCTGCCGCTGCCCTTGAGTCGGATCCGACTGCTTCGGGAGGAGACGGCACGAAGATGGAATCGGATTCTGGAGAAGGCTTGATCGACGGCTTGCGGAGGCACTGAAGGGAAACCCGACTGGTATTGCTTGGCGGGTGAAGCCGATCCGCGCCAAAGCGTCTGCCTGCTCGTTGTCGTTTCATGGCACATGAAGGAACTCACACCCTTCAAAGTATCCGCTGAGTTGCTGGACGAGGAAGCGGTAGCTCGCCATGTTTGCATTCTTGGCGTCCCAGTCACCAGACGACTGCTGGACTACCAAGTCTGAGTCGCCGTAGCACAGAATCCGGTGGATATCGAGCTCTTTGGCCAGCCGGAGTCCGTGAGGAGTGATTCATACTCGTCCACGTTGTTAGAGGCGGCAAAGTGGATTTGCAGTGTGTATCTGAGCTTGTCGCCTTTGGGAGAGGTGAGAACAATGCCGGCTCCCAAGCTGGTGCGCATCTTTGAGCCATCGAAGTGCATCCGCCAATAAGTGGAGTCTGGAGCTGGCGGCAGGTACTGGGTCTCGGCCCAGTCAACAAGGAAGTCGGCCAGTGCTTGGGACTTGATGGCGGTGCGTGGCTGGTAGAAGATGGTGTAGGGAGCCAACTCGATGGCCCACTTAGCCACCCGACCAGATGCATCTCTGCTTCCAATGATCTCAGCGAGCGGGCCAGTGCAGACAACTGTGATTGGGTGCTCTTGGAAATATGGCTTCAGCTTCTGGGCGATAAAATGCACGCCGTAGCACATCTTCTGGTAGTGAGGGTAGTTCTGCTTCGAGGTTGACAATACCAAGCTCAAATAGTACACAGGCCTCTGGACCAGATGTGCCTTGCCGTCCTCTGGGCACTCCACTACTATGACAGTGCTGACCACCCGGCTGGTGGCGGCGATGTAGAGGTACATGGGCTCTTTAGCAGTCGGAGCCGCCAAGACAGGCGGCATGGTCAACATCTTCTTCAACTGGAGAAAAGCTTCATCCGCCTTGTCATTCCACTCGAAATGAGTGGTCTTCTTCATGAGCTGGCACAGGGGAAGAGCCTTCTCGCCCAGCCGACTGATGAAGCGGCTGATGGATGCCAAACAGCCGGTGAACTTCTGGACGTCTCTCAGTCAGGTAGGCTTCTCCATCCTCTCGATGTCCTTGATCTTCATAGGGTTGCACTCGATGCCGCGCTCTGAGACCAGGAAGCCAAGGAGCTGGCCGGCTGGTACTCCGAACACGCACTTCTCCGGGTTGAGCTTGATTTGAAACCGGCGCAAATTCTCAAAGGTTTCTTTGAGATCTTCCAAGAGGGTACTGCGCTTCTCCGTCTTCACCACAATATCGTCTACATAGACATGGGCATTTCTGCCGAGCTGCTTGAGGAGACACTTCTGCATGCAACGCTGGAACGTGGCACCGGCATTTCTCAAGCCGAATGTCATGGTCAGGTAGAAGAAGGCTCCGAATGGTGTGATGAAAGCGATCTTCAGGCGGTCTGCCGGGTTCAACTTGATCTGGTGGTAACCCGAGTAGGCATCCAAGAAACACAACAACTCACATTCGGCTGTGGAGTCTATCACTTGGTCGATCCGTGGCAAAGCAAACGGATCCTTGGGGTAGGCTTTGTTGAGACTGGTGTAATCAATGCACATGCGCCACTTCTTGTTCTTCTTCAGTACGAGGATCGGGTTAGCGAGCCATTCTGGAAAAAAAATACTTCCATAATAAAGCCAGCTGCCAGGAGCCAGGCTATCTCTTCACCAACAATTCTTCTCTTCTGCTCCCACAGTCGGCGGAGGGGCTGTCTGACTGGTTTCGCGTCTGCTCTAACATGTAGCTTGTGCTCGGCGAAATCCGTCGGAACACCCGGCATGTCTTTGGGAGACCATGCGAAGACGTCCCGATTCTCATGGAGGAAATCGATGAGCTCTCTTTCCTATTTGCTGTCAAGGTTGGCACCTATGACAGCGTGCCTTTCCGGGTGCTCAGGGTCCAAGGGAATCTTCTTTGTTTCTTTGGCCAGCTTGAAGGAGCCCTTAGTCTCTGACTCTTTGGGCTCTGGTGACAGGTCCGGCTGCTTGTCGGCCATGGCCACCACCCGGTCAAGGAGCTTCTTCTCAGCCGCAATCACGAGGGACTCGGCCAGCCAGTTGCTGGTTGCAGCACAGGCGGACGACTTCTCATAGTCTCCATTGATCGTGATAATGCCCTTGGTTCCTGACATCTTCATCTTGAGGTATCCATAATGAGGCACCGCCATAAACTTGGCTAGAGCAGGCCAACGTAGGAGCACATGGTAAGGACTCTCCAGGTCAACCACCTCAAACCAAATCTCTTCTCGGCAGAAATGATCCTTGTCTCCGAAGAGGAAATCTATCTTGACTTTGTCGATTGGTGAGCAGGACAAACCGGGCACAATGCCATGAAACACAGTTCGACTGGGCAGCAGTTGCTTCTCTTTGATTTTCAATTTCTCCATGTTGTCGCGGTAAAGGATGTTGATGCTTCTACCGCCATCTATCAAAATCCGGGAGAAACGAGTAGCTCGCCTCTCCGTTGCAAGGGTAGCATCCAACACCAGGGCATAAGAACCTGGGGAAGGCATCACTTCCGGGTGGTCAGCTCGGCTCCAACTGATAAGCTTCTCAGACCAATGCATGAACTCTGGAGCAATTGAGGCAACTGCATTCACTTCTCGGTGTTGTTGACGCCGGCTGTGTCTGTCATTGGCAACGCTCGTGAAGACAACGTATGCACCATGCTCTTCAGGGTAATCATCTTGGATTACGCCGACTGCTGGGCGGCTGTTGGGGAGGCGGAGCTGGCGGGCCAATAGGCGGTGGGGGAGTCCCTCTCCCTTGGCGATGCGAACGAGCCAGTGGCATTTCCGGGTTGTATGGTTGGACGGCTTAGCACCGCTGTGGAACTTGCAAGGGGCATCGAGGGTCTGCTCAAAGGAGAAAGCGGGCAACCAAACTGGCTTGCAGCCCTTCTAGCGCTTGGGGAGGGATTGTCCTTTAGGTTGCTGGTCCTCAACTGTCGCCACCTGCCGGCTGGTGGAAGCTGGCTTCTGGGCCTTGCGCTTGTTGTCGTTCGGCTGCTGGCGCCGACTGTTGTCTCCAGCCGGCGTCCGCGGAGCCGGAGGGAGCACCTTCCCAGAGGTGTCCACTCGGAGCTCCGACTTCATGGAAGAGTCGGCAGTGGCATACTTGTCCTCTATGATCAGCAGCTCGTCGAGTCTGGTCGTCTCGTCGCAGACGAGTCGGTGCTTGAGTAAGGTGCCCTCTCGGCACCCGGCAATGAAGTACTCGATTGCTTGGACCTCGTGCACCCCTTCGCAGGAGTTGCGCAGTTTGGCCCACTGCGTCAGGTAGTCGCAGGTGGACTCGTTGGGCCTTGGACGACAGCGAGAGCTGGTGAGGCTTGGGAGGCCGCTTGTAGGTGCTGGTGAAGTTGCGGATGAAGGCTTCAGTGAAATCTACCCAGCTGTTGATGCTACGGGGCTTCAGGTTGTTCAACCATGTCCGGGCCGTGCCCTGGAGCATGAGCGGAACGTACTTTACGGCAACGCGCTTGTTGCCGTTTTCTATGCTGAAGGTCGTGGAGTAGTCGACCAGCCAATCCTCCGGCTTCACAGAGCCACTGTACTTGGGCGTATCTCGTAGAAGCGTGAACCCATTGGTAAAGGGCTCGTCGCGGATGCGGGGGCCAAAACAAGGCAGGCCCAATGCGTCTTCTTCTTCTAGCGCCTGGGATCGAGCAAGGCGGTCGATCCGGTGGCGTGCGTCATTCTCTCTGACTCCTTCTCGACGGCCCAGCCGGTCGCCGAGTGTCGGGTGCTCTATAGGCGGCGGGGAAGCGCGCCTCTTCCTGCGAGGAGGAGGAGGCGGACAGTCGTCCCGTCCTTCCACTGCTCGTGGGCGGCCGTCTTGGTCGCGCTCGATGGTGAGGTGTGTGCGGCTGCGGCTGGCAGCCAACTCTTTGTCTTGTATGTCACGGACACCGTCAGTCGGCGTCCGAGAGGTCGCGCCTTGCTCTCGGGAGGGGGCGGGTTCTCAACCCACTGGCTGGGTCCTTCTGCGCGACAGCCACGTCAATGAGCTACTGGACACGCTCCGTCATGTAGCGACGCTCGTCGCCCTTGAGGTTGTCCATCTCGTCTGTTGCCGCCTGGGCAGCTCATATGTTCTCCGTGGGCGTGGCATAGACAGGGCGGTCTGCCCCAAACATGCTGGCGATGGCAGCGCCACGCTGCCGGACCGTGCGTTAATGCGGGCCGGGCCCGCCAAAGAGCCAGCAGCCGCCAACAGCCAGCGCGGTCAAACTCGTGCTGGTAGGCCTCTGAGAGGCGTCTCATGGTAGCCAACTTCTTGGCTCTTTCGATGAGCAAGATGGCTTCCAGCGTCTCGGCGTCAGCATCTTCTGCGATGGGTGCGGACAAGTCTCGTAGTGCCGCCTCGAGCGGGTCTTGGGTGCCGCCACCAGAAGCTCCATCGTGGCTAATGACGAGCACCTCTGTGACGGTGCTGCCGCCGCTGTCGGCGCGAGGGAGCGGGTCGTTGATGATCACCACGTTGGTGGGGAAGGCGTCAAGGGACACGGTGTCGGAGTCGACAAGCATCGGGTCGGTGGAGCCGATCGACTCCAGGTCGGAGGCGGGCTCATTGGCAATGTTGAGCCTACCAAGGAGATCGACGAGGCAGCTCTCGGAGCTGGTTGCTCCCGCATTGGGTGCGGGGTCGTCGGAGAGGCGGATCTCGCCAACAAGGTCGGCGAGGCTAGCTGCTGCGCAGGCAAGCTTTGCGCCACGCAGCGCATCGGCGCTAACATCATCGGGTC
This sequence comes from Aegilops bicornis, assembly GCA_021605145.1. NCBI lineage: Eukaryota > Viridiplantae > Streptophyta > Magnoliopsida > Poales > Poaceae > Aegilops > Aegilops bicornis. The sequence continues at coordinate 699,528,286 of CM038673.1, read as the reverse complement.
TGTCGGGCTGGCTGCGCTCGCTGGGGAGGAAGAGGGTTCCCGTCCAGAACAGATCTCCGGACGACGGTGCACCTAGCCCCACAGTGGGCGCCAAATGTCGGGGGTGTCGTGCGACATATGCCAAAGTATGACTTATCATGGAGGGGGCTAATAATACGTCGCCGGTGCCATGAAACGGGATGAGGCGCAAACATGCACGCCGGTGAATCTTACCCAGGTTCGGGGCTCTCCTAGGAGATAACACCCCTACTCCTGCTCTGCGAGGTCTCCGCATGATCTTTCAAACAACAATGGTGGCTACAAGCTTGCTCCTTGAGCTGTTTCTCTAGAGGGGGAATAAGAACAAATCTAGCTCTATCTTCCTCTCTCTATATGCGTGTGTGGATGAACTGGCGTCCGAATCCTTTGCATGGGTGCCCTGGGGGTTTATATAGGCCTACCCCCGGGGGTACAAAGGTAATATGGCCGGGTGTAGGACCCGGCTGTCAGTGCCTAGGTCGTCGGCTTCTCCGCCGACCGCTGGGGTCCGCCGCCTGGCGGGCCCTGTTGGTTGTCTCGTACTTGGCCGACAGGCCGCACCCGCCACTTGCGGGTCATGCCGGCTGCTCAGCACTGTAGCCGTGCCGCTAATGACGCATGCTATGTCAGGGGAGGCGTGGCTACATTACCGTCGCCTGGCGCACGTTCACTGTAGCCATTCCCCATCTCTTATGGTTTAATGGCACGCAAACTCCAAGGAGAGGAGGGCCACTTGGTCAGAGGTCGGCCTCCCTACGAGTCGGCTGGTCTGGGCTCGCCGCCTTCTGGCTCCTCGTGGACAGGTAGGGCCCGCTGCCTGCGGGCCGTACCGACATCCCCTTGTGGGAGCATGGCTCCCTCTGACTCGGGTGATGTCATGGGCAATGTGGCAATAGTGTCGCGCCCGGTGGGAGATCTCCGTCTGGTATGGCGCACTGTGGCCACGCTTGACCCTAGATTTGGGGGTGGCAGGGCGTGTTGTAGCACGCCCTGTCTCATCGCATTTATGTGGATGCAAACTTTGAGGCCGCCTAGGGCCGCCTACTAGTAGCCGGCCTCGCTAGAGGCCGCCTTCTAGGAGCCGGCACACATCATGGCCGCTGTTGGCTCGCTGCCTCGGCAGCAGCCGCTTGGACCTGCCGGACGCGAGGAGGCGGCGCTTGGCTCTTTGAATCTTGAGAGAGCAGCCGGGCCCGATGTCTTGAAGCGCCATGGGGGGCCGATGAGGCTACCCGTGACCAATTACTCCGACATTATAGTTTGGGGCTGCGATGCTTATGTGAAAAAACTTCAACCTGATAAGCTCGAACCCAAATCGGAGAAATGTGTCTTCATAGGATACCCAAAAGAAACTATTGGGTACACCTTCTATCACAGATCCAAAGGCAAGATATTCGTTGCTAAGAGTGATCCTTTATAGAGAAGGAGTTTCTCTCGATAGAAGTGAGTGGGAGGAAAGTAGAACTTGATGAGGTAACTGTACCTGCTCCCTTATTGGAAAGTAGTTCATCACAGAAATCGGTTCCTGTGACTACTACACCAATTAGTGAGGAAGCTAATGATGATGATCATGTAACTTCTGATCAAGTTACTACTAAACCTCGTAGGTCAACCAGAGTAAGATCCTCACCAGAGTGGTACAGTAATCCGGTTCTGGAGGTCATGTTACTTGACCATGACGAACCTACGAACTATGAGGAAGCGATGATGAGCCCAGATTCCGCGAAATGGCTTGAGGCCATGAAATCTGAGATAGGATCCATGTAGGAGAACAAAGTGTGGACTTTTGTTGACTTGCCCGATGATTGGCAAGCCATTGAGAATAAATGGATTTTCAAGAAGAAGACTGACGTTGACGGTAATGTTACTGTCTACAAAGCTCGACTTGTTGCGGAAGGTTTTCGACAAGTTCAAGGAGTTGACTACGATGAGACCTTCTCACCCGTACCGATGCATAAGTCCATCCGAATCATGTTAGCAATTGCTACATTTATGATTATGAAATTTGGCAAATGGATGTAAAGACTGCATTCCTGAATGGATTTCTGGAAGAAGAGTTGTATATGATGCAACCCGAAGGTTTTATCAATCCAAACTATGCTAACAAAGTGTGCAAGATCCAGTGATCCATTTATGCACTGGTGCAAGCATCTTGGAGTTGGAATAAACGTTTTGATAGTGTCATCAAAGCATATGGTTTTATACAGACTTTTGGAGAAGCATGTATTTACAAGAAAGTAAGTGGGAGCTCTGTAGCATTTCTAATATTATATGTGGATGACATATTGTTGATTGGAAATGATATAGAATTTCTGGATAGCATAAAAGGATATGATACGTCCATTTTTCATCATGCTTTTATATCAATATTTATTGCATTATGGGCTGTTATTACACATTATATCTCAATACTTATGGCTATTCTCCCTTATTTTACAAGGTTTATCATGAAGAGGGGGGATGCCGGCAGCTGGAATTCTGGCTGGAAAAGGAGAAAACGTTGGAAACCTATTCTGCAGATCTCCAAAAGTCCTGAAACTCCACGAAACAACTTTTTGGAATTTATAAGAAATTATGAGCAAAAGAAATAGGCCAGGGGCCCACACCTATCCAGAGACAGGGGCGCCTGCTGTATGCGCGCCTATCTCCTAGGCCCCTGGTGATTCTCGCGCCCATCTTCCGCTATATCATCACTTTTACCTCGAAAAAATCGTGGGCAAGCTTGCGGATTTAAACTCCGCTGCCACGAGGCGGAACCTTGGCGGAATCAATATAGGGCTCATGGCGGAGCTGTTCGCCGGGGACACTTCCCTCCGGAGGGGGGAAATCATCACCAACGTCATCACCAACGATCCTCTCATCGAGAGGGGTCAATCTCCATCAACATCTTCACCGTAACCATCTCCTCCGAAAACCCTAGTTCATCTCTTGTATCCAATCTTGTATCAAAACCACAAATTGGTACCGTGGGTTGCTAGTAGTGTTGATTACTCCTTGTAGTTGATGCTAGTTGGTTTACTTGGTGGAAGATCATATGTTCAGATCCTTTATGCATATTATTACTCCTCTGATTATGAACATTAATATGCTTTGTGAGTAGTTACGTTTGTTCCTGAGGACATGGGTGAAGTCTTGCTATTAGTAGTCATGTGAATTTGGTATTCGTTCGATATTTTGATGATATGTATGTTATCCTTCCTCTAGTGGTGTTATGTGAACGTCGACTACATGACACTTCACCATTATTTGGGCCTAGAGGAAGGCATAGGGAAGTAATAAGTAGATGATGGGTTGCTAGAGTGACAGAAGCTTAAATCCTAGTTTATGTGTTGCTTCATTAGGGGTTGATATGGACCCATATGTTTCATGCTATGGTTAGGTTTACCTTAATACTTTTTTTGTAGTTGAGGATGCTTGCAATAGAAGTTAATCATAAGTGGGATGCTTGTTCAAGTAAGAACAGCACCCAAGCATTGGTCCACCCACAAATCAAATTATCAAAGTACCGAACGCGAATCATATGAACGTGATGAAAACTAGCTTGACGATAATTCCGAATGTGTCCTCGGGAGCTCTTTCTTCACTATTAGAATTTGTCCAGGCTTATCCTTTGCTACATAAAGGATTGGGCCACTGAGGGAGTCCCGGACTAGGGGGTGTCCGGATAGCCGAACTATCATCTTTGGCCGGACTCCTGGACTATGAAGATACAAGATTGAAGACTTCGTCCCTTGTCCGGATAGGACTTTCCTTGGCGTGGAAGGCAAGCTTGGCGATATGGATATGTAGATTTCCTACCATTGTAACCGACTCTGTAACCCTAACCCTATTCGGTGTCTATATAAACCGAAGGGTTTTAGTCCGTGAGGACGAACAACAATCATACCATAGGCTAGCTTCTAGGGTTTAGCCTCTCACGATCTCGTGGTAGATCTACTCTTGTACTACCCATATCATCAATATTAATCAAGCAGGAGTAGGGTATTACCTCCATCGAGAGGGCCCAACTCGTGTAAAAACATCGTGTCCCTTGTCTCCTGTTACCATCCGCCTAGACGCACAGTTCGGGACCCCCTACCGAGATCGGGCCGGTTTTGACACCGACATTGGTGCTTTCATTGAGAATTCCTCTGTCGTCACCTATAGGCCCGATGGCTCCTTCAATCATCGAACGACGCAGTCCAGGTCGACTTTTCTCCCGGACAGATCTTCAGATTCGGGCGGCTTTTGCTGCGGGCCAATTCGCTGGCCATCCGGAGCAGATCGAAGCTACGCCCTGGCCATCAGGTCAGGTTTGAAGTTTAAACTACACGGCCGACATCCGCGGAGACTTGATCTTCGACGGATTCGAGCCGCCGCCGAAGCGCCGCACTATCTCGATGGGCATGATCTAACTCTGCCGCCAACAAAGTGTCATGGAGGCCGCACTAATGTCCGCCCGACCATTGATTCGAGCCGATCTCGCCGATCGAGGATGGTTGGTTGGACACCACCTCGGGGCTGAAATCTCTACGACGATCGAGTCAACACCATCCTGTCCGTCATGGCTTCGTGACTCCAGTGTGTCGAGACTCCTCTCCGGACTCGAACCTTCCGCTACCGCCGGTCGAATCCGATTACGCCGGTTATGGAATTCATCGCCATGACATCTTTCAGCACTCGCCTTTTGGCGATATCCTGAACTCACTAAAGTCTCTTTCTTTATCAGGAGAGCCCTGGCCGGACTACGGTCAGGAAGGTTGGGATTCGGACGATGAGGAAATTCAACGCCCACCCACCACCCACTTCGTAGCCACTGTCGATGATTTAACCGACATGCTCGACTTCGACTCCGAAGACATCGACGGTATGGATGACGATGTCAGATTTACCAAGAACCAGTGCCTACATGGCACTGGAAGGCCACCACAACTCACGATGTGTGCATGGTGGATACACCCAAGGGAAGCGATAGCGAGGAGCAACGGGACACTGCGAAAAGTAATCCTCCTGAAAAGCAGTCAAAACGACGACGTAAGCGCCGCTCAAAACCCCACCTCGACATAGACAGCGCCCACATAGACCCAGCCACAGAGCAGGGCGAGCCAGCCGACGACGAACATGCCATGGAGCAACCATCCAAACAGGATAACTTGGATAAACAACCCGTCCCCTAAGAACGACAAAGAGTCCGGACAATCTCTCGCCGGACATATCATTGGAGCAGAAGAACCTCCACAGAGAGCTAATCGCCACCGCACATAGCCTAAAAAAGCAGAAACGGAAGCTCAAAACAGCGGAAGACGCACTCCGAATGAGATGGAGCAAAGTAATCAACACCACAGACAAATATGGCGATAGCCGCCGAACAAAGAGCTACCCAAAGCGCAAACTATCGCCCGAATTGACGAGGAGGCCATAGAGCCCCCACGATCAAAGAACAAAGAGGCCGCCAATCGGATAGACGACCACGTGGCAAACATAGAGTGGCAAGCGGCGCCAAGACAAAGCCGCACGCGATCCGCACAAGGAATCGCACCAAAAGAATGGCCCAGTCAGGTCTATCTACGGGCCAAGAAAGCAAGCTCTAGAAAGCAACACAGCGTGTCGAGTATTCGAACACCACGGCACACCCAAATACAGGGGCGCTGCACATCCCCTATGTTTCACCGATGAGGTGCTAGATCACGAATTTCCAACGGGATTCAAACCCGTAAACATAGAGGCATACGATGGAACAACAGACCCTGGAGTCTGGATCGAGGATTACATCCTGCACATACACATGGCCAGAGGAGATGACCTCCACGCCATAAAATACTTACCCCTCAAACTCAAAGGGCCAGCTCGGCATTGGCTTAAAAGCCTTCCCGAAAACACCATTGGAAGTTGGGAAGAGCTCGAGGATGCGTTTCGGGCAAATTTTCAGGGGACCTATGTGTTGGGGAACGTAGCAGAAATTCAAAATTTTCCTACGTGTCACCAAGATCTATCTATGGAGAAACTAGCAACGAGGGAAGGAGAGTGCATCTACATACCCTTGTAGATCGCTATTTAAAGCGCGTTCATGAGAACGGGTTTGAAGGAGTCAGACTGCTCGTGATCCAAATCACCGGAGATCCGAGTGCCGAACGGACGGCACCTCCGCGTTCAACACACGTACAGTCCGGTGACGTCTCCCATGCCTTGATCCAGCAAGGAGAGAGGGAGAGGTTGAGGAAGACTCCATCCAACAGCAGCACAACGGCGTGGTGGTGGTGGAGGAGCGTGGCAATCCTGCAGGGCTTCGCCAAGCACCTACGGGAGAAGAGGAGGAGGAGAGGCAGGGCTGCGCCTGGAGAGGGAGAGGCTCTCATGTGTTATGGGCAGCCCCAGGCCTCTATTTATATAGGGAGAGAGAGGAGGGTGCGCCCCCTCTAGGGTTCCCACCCCTAGAGGGGCGGCAGCCCCAAACCCATCTATTGGGTGGCGGCCAAGGGGAGGAGAGGAGGCGCAGGGAGTATGGGCCTTAGGGCCCATCTCGCCTCTTAGGGTTTGCCCCTCCCCTTCTAGCCGCATGGGCCATGGTGGGAGGCGCCCTAGCCCACCTAGGGGCTGGTGCCCTCTCATACTTGGCCCATGTATGCCTCTTGAGCATGTGGCCCCACTTGGTGGACCCCCGGGACCCTCCCGGTGGTCCCGGTACATTACCGATATCGCCTAAAACTTTTCCGGTTACCAAAACAGGACTTCCCATATATAAATCTTTACCTCCGGACCATTCCGGAACTCCTCGTGACGTTCGGGATCTCATCTGGGACTTCGGACAACATTCGGTAACCACATACAAACTTCCTTTATAACCCTAAGCGCCATCGAACCTTATGTGTAGACCCTACGGGTTCGGGAACCATGCAGACATGACCGAGACGTTCTCCGGTCAATAACCAACAGCGGGATCTGGATACCCATGTTGGCTCCCACATGTTCTACGATGATCTCATCGGATGAACCACGATGTCAAGGACTCAATCGATCCCGTATACAATTCCCTTTGTCTAACGGTATTGTACTTGCCCGAGATTCGATCGTCGGTATCCCGATACCTTGTTCAATCTCGCTTTCCGCAAGTCTCTTTACTCGTTCCGTAACACATCATCCGTGATCAACCCCTTGGTCACATTGTGCACATTGTGATGATGTCCTACCGAGTGGGCCCAGAGATACCTCTCCGTCACACGGAGTGACAAATCCAGCCTCGATTCGTACAACCCAACAGATACTTTCGAGATACCGTAATGCACCTTTATAGCCACCCGATTACGCTAGGACGCTTTGGTACACCCAAAGCATTCCTACGGTATCCGGGAGTTGCACAATCTCATGGTCTAAGGAAATGATACTTGACATTAGAAAAGCTTTAGCATACGAACTACGCATCTTTGTGCTAGGCTTAGGATTGGGTCTTGTCCATCACATCATTCTCCTAATGATGTGATCCCGTTATCAACGACATCCAATGTCCATGGTTAGGAAACCGTAACCATCTATTGATCAACGAGCTAGCCAATAGAGGCTTGCTAGGGACATGGTGTTGTCTATGTATCCACACATGTATTTGAGTTTCCTATCAATACAATTATAGCATGGATAATAAACGATTATCATGAACAAGGAAATATAATAATAATAACTAATTTATTATTGCCTCTAGGGCATATTTCCAACACTATGTCCGCCCTCCGGATGCAGACGATCTAAGTCACATAACTCAACAGCCCGGAGAATCATCCCGGAAATTCTGGAACAGGTTCCTTACCAAAAAGAACCAAATAGTCGATCGTCTCGGACGCCAAGCCTTAGCAGCCTTCAAACACAACGTCCGAGATGAATGGCTCGCTGAGACACCTCGCCAAGAAAAGCCGAGAACAATGGCCGCATTAACAAGCCTCATGACCCGCTTATGCTGGAGAGGATAGCTGGCTAGCAAGATGCGCATCAGCGACCCAAGTACATCCGAAGTCAGGGATGGGAATGGGAAACCACGACGCAGCAAGGACCAGCGCCGGATTAAGGAACGGTCCAAAGAGCGTGGCAGTCCAACGCCGGATTCAAAAGCTCACGGCGTAACAATAAAAATTGCCCCTTAAGGATAATAGCGACGAGCTATCCAACTTAAACAAAATCTTGGACAAGATATGCCAAATCCACAGTACTCCCGGGAAGCCTGCAAACCATACCCACAGAGATTGTTGGGTCTTCAAGCAGTCCGGCAGACTCAACGCCGAACATTAGGGGGCTCGACACACCAAGTGAGGATGATGACGAACCCCACAAGCAGAGCACCGGAAAACAAAAGAATTTCCCACAAGAGGTTAAAACAGTAAACTCACTTCACTTGATAAAAGGGAAAAGCAGAGCGGCGCCCACTAAAATGTGCGCCGCACAGACTACCCTAGCGGAGTACCAACACTGGTTGTCAAAACCAATCACCTTCGACCAGCTGGACTACTCCGAAAAGTATCCGAACGCAGGATGGACTGCCTTGATATTGGATCCTATAATCGACGGATTCCAATTTACACAAGTCCTCATGGACGGCGGCAGTGACATAAACCCGATATATCAGGACACAATCCGCAGGATGGGGATAGACCCAACCAAAATTAGCCATAGCAACACTTCCTTTAAAGGAATAATGCCAGGCACATATGCCCATTGTACGGGCTCCCTAACATTAGAAGTTATGTTCGGTTCATCCGACAACTTCCGTTGCGAAAAGTTAGTCTTCCATGTCGCCCCATTTAAAAGTAGCCATCAAGCACTATTAGGACGCGAAGCTTTCGCCCGCTTTAACGCAATTCCGCATTATGCATCTCTTACACTTAAAATGCCCGATCCACGAGGCATCATCTCATTAAAGGGAAACTCCGAGTATTCCTCGAATACAGAAAAATGCGAGACTGCCTTAACAGCCTCACACTAATACGGCTTTGCTGATCAAAGCATCTAAAGTAGGTTGTTCAGACCCCGGACACGGTTAGGCAAGTCCGGCTTAAATAAACAAGGGGCTTACTAGCCGCGTAACCCCTTACAAGGGGCTCCACGCATGTACAACAAGAGACAATAAAGCTCAATTTTATTCATTTTTTGAATCGTACTCTGCTTATTTCAAATTACATTTTTCGCACGATCTTTTTTCAACTAAGTTCCTCTCTTTACAGATGAACGCTGCTATACCCGTGGCCCAGGATACGGCACAACGGAGACACAGCGCAGACGCGTGCAAAGAGGGACCCGTTGCAAGGATTCTTTTTTCAGATTAAGACCCTCGTAAACCTTTCTCACTGTCTCTTGTTGTTATTCATCCCCGTCTCTTGTTATAACCGAGGAGGAGGCTGGCGCTTTGGCATCGGGCCGTCGAATTTTGCACGCACTGGACACGTGGGCTTGTTATCAAGGGCATTATTCAGCCCACTTTATAAAAGACCGAATACCTTAGGGAGTGTTCGGCGTCTCGAGTTAGGCCTTATATGCATCAGCTCTGAATCATGTCTTTGGTCAAATGTTGGGTTTGCGCGGCTCCTGTGTTTTGCTACCTTACATTCCGTTCTATCGGCTAACGCGTCACCAGGAGAACTACTGCGATTGTGCCCGGCTCGCCAAAGTAGCACCTCGAGAGAAAGCCGAAAACTTATCATCATGATATAGCGAGACTGGTCAACCACTCGATGACCCACCGGAATATTTAGAATTCCTCGCATTAACGAAGCGACCGCTTCCGGTCAGGCATATACGCACTCGAATTCGGGAGAGTGTGGTGCCTCCAGGGGCTATATAGTAGCCCCACCATCGAACTCCTATGGCTAAGTGAAAGTGATAAAGCATTATAGTCCGGTTGCCTAGTTTGCTATGCTACCACCTCCTTAATAGGACCAAGACGTTGGATTAAGTGTGAAAAAGCGCCTTCTTTGCAAACACCCCCGCACTATGTGCGTGGGGGCTGAAGCCAAAGACTGCCATCTTTCAGGTTATATATACATATACATCAATGGCCGCACAAGGAGTAGTTTACTACTTGAACGCACAAGTATAAAAAAGCTCTTATAGTATATTGAAACGTTGTTTCATAAATTACACATGTCATTCAAACATAACATCCTTCGAGCACTGCGTCTCTATTAAACGAGCGCTCGGAAGAACTTCCTCAAAATAGCGCTCGACTGGTACTCGGCTTCCGTCCGAATCTGGGGACGCAACGTCGGTGGCCTTCATTTCTGCCCAAAGTATGTCTTGACACGGGCAAGAGCCATCCGCGCACCCTCAATGCACGCCGACCGCTTCATTGCGCCGATACGCCGTACCGCACCAAGGAACCGCCGCACTAAGCCAATATAACTCTTCGGCTGAGGTTTCCCGGCCACAAATGAGTCACGACATGCTTCATGGCAAGTCCGGACAATCGATTCAGCTCGGCCCATTCGCCAACCGATCGTTAACGGAAGAGGACGCCTGGACTATGGAACTGCGGACCAAAACAGCTCTTCCTTCGTGCCCTTTCCGGCCTCGGAAGTGCTCGATCACACCGCTGCACTCGCCGCTAAATCCAGATAAGCATCCTCCGAACTCCACAACCGGGTCCAACTGAGCATACTTCGGATCCGTGAACTTCCTCCACAGCAGAAAAAGGCTTTCCAAAGAGCAGCATTCACAGCTGGCGCAGCTCCTCCGCTGCAGCTCTCATCGCGGAGCGGCATCCTTGGCTTCGGCGGTGGCCTTTTCAGGTCTCTTGCCCCGCTTGACGTTCTTTTCAAGAACCCCGCAGCGGTCGGTAGCATTCTTCAACTTTATGGCCATATCGGCCATTTCCTCTTTGCTTCGGCAAAGTGAGCAGCCTGCTCGGCTTTTAGCTCTTCGCCACCCTTAAAGCGGTCGACATTACTATTTCGGCTTGCTCTTTAGCTCGGGCGAAGTTCCGCCCGCAGATCCTCCACAAAGAGCGGCACCACCTGCATTAAGCATACAAGTAGTAAGGCACGGGCGTCAAGCTCCCTTTACCAGCGCCCGCGAAGAAGTCGCATACCTTGTGACTCGTCAAACTGCTTATTGACAAGCGCGATGTCCGTGATTCCGCCTCGTCAAGTTGCCGCTTTAGTTCAGCAAATTCATCAGTCCGCTGGCCAACGGACGCCCCACCACCTATTTAGGAGCGGCGATATGTTATAATCGAGATTATGATCCTCGCACGCTGTCAATTTTGACAACATACCGAGTCTCGTGGGCTACTATCTATACATGGCGCATTCTATATGCATAATCGCTGAAGGTACATCATTTTTGTGTACCTCGAACCCCGTCAACAAGCTTCTGACGGCTTCATGCAATCCGCTCTCGGCGGACGCAATTCTTTCAATCACCGCACCCATTAGCGCACGGTGATCTTCTCGAGATAGCCGCCTCGAGCAGATCCTTCAGCCTCCGACCGCACGCCCGATTGGCGCTGGACCTTCCGCCCTCACGACTCGGGAAACCTCCGTGGCGACACCTCGTGGTCGACCGCCTCGCATGAAGGTGTGACAGTGGAGGCGTTGGCTCTCCATCATCTCCGGAAGAAGATCCTCAAGACAAGCTCTGCTGAGAAGGGCTGAGATCCGAACTACAAGGTATAATTTTGGTTATCTTCGTAAATAAATACTGAGGATGTCCCTTATTACAAGACCCCTTCTTTACTTACGGCTCATTGGAGGGCTGATCCCCTTGGGGAAATAGTGCGGCTAGGGTACTTCCCAGCGCCGGACTCTCTGACGAAGATTTCTTTCCCCTCTTTGAGGCCTTGACCTCCGGATCTTTCGAAGTGGTCCTCTTCTCTCCTTGGAGGGTGGGACTTTTGATCCCTCCTTCCTTGAAAGCCTCCTTCAGGAGGCAGTTGCTTCCGCCCCCTTCGCCTTCTTCAAAAGGCGCGGCCTTCAAAGATCTTGGTCAAGACGGATCCGGCGTGGTCTCCGGGAGGGAGCCGGACACCTTATCAACTTTGCCTTCGCTATCCACTCATGTTCAAGAAACAGCTCCTTTAAGGGCAAGTTTATGATAAATGAACGGACAGCCTGTCCGGCACAGGACTACTTACTTGAGTATCACGGGCGATTGCAGCTTAGTCCTGCATCCTCGGCCAGTCCGGACACTTCTCTTGTGATCCGAAGAACAGTTTATACATCTCCACAGGCGTGCATTCCATAAAATGTTGGAGAGCTCGTGGTCCCTCCGGATTAAACTCCCATGCACGGAGGGGGGCGACGCTTGCAGGCGAAGGCGCCGAATCAACATAACCTGCGCCAAGACGACCAGATTGATCTCTCTTTCTTGGAGGTCTCGACACGGCCTCGCAATGCAGGAACGCCCTTCGACGGCCCCCCGCCGAGCCCCTTGTTAACCCATGACGCCAGCCGCTATGGTGAACTCCGAGCGAAGGCGGAGGCGCCACCCATTTGGTGCCCACGGGAGCGGTGATATAGAACCACTCCTGCTGTTACAAACCAAGCTCCGCCGAAAAGAGCCCTCGGGCCACGGAGCATCAGCGCACTTGCTTATGATAGCCCCTCCGCACTCTTCCTGTTGCCCCTTGATCATCTTCGGCTCCACCTTAAAAGTCTTGAGCCACAATCTGAAGTGAGGGGTATGCGGAGAAAGGCTTCACATATGACAATGAATGACGAGATGTGGAGGATGGACTCCGGATTCAAGTCGTGGAATTCCATCCCATAATAAAACATGAGCCCTCGCACAAAGGGATCCGTCGGGAAGCCTAAATCCCGAAGGAAGTGAGATACAAACACCACGCTCTCGCCGGGCTCGGGAGTGGGAATGACCTGCCCTGGGGCAAGCAGCCTATGCGGAATCTCGTCGGTCAGGTACCTGGCGTCTCGCAGCTTTAGCACATCCTCTTCCGTAACGGAAGAAGGCATCCACCGGCCGTGCCGGTCGGAGCCGGACATCATCGAAGGTCCGAAGCGCCTGAGTCAGAAGCTTTGGGTGTTGGAACTCGATGCTAGAGGCGGATTCGATTGAGATTGAAAAAAGAGGGCCTTGGTCTCGTTATAAAGAGGTTGAATACCAAGAGCCCTCCCCGTGATCGATTGGGACTCACCTTCGATAGAGGAGGCGGGCCAACGGGCGCGGTTGGGTTACCCACGCCCGTATTGATGAGGATCCCGGAATAAGGGGGCATGATCTACGCTTTGATAAGACGTGCCAAGGAAACCGCCTCGCTAAACGCGCTGGGGTGGGACAGTAAAAACAGTTTAAACAAAGGCTTGGCCGTGGTGTGATGTCACGCCGCGGAATACGTCAGCAGATCTGTGCAAAAATTATTCTCTCTACGGTTGTATGTGGAACTTGTTTTGCAGAGCCGGACACTATCCTTGTGTTCAAAACCTTCTATGAAGTATTCGGAGGAGGAACCCGCCTTGCAATGCCGAAGACAATATGCGCGCCGGACTAGTCGTCATTGAAGCCTGGTTCAGGGGCTACTGAGGGAGTCCTGGACTAGGGGGTGTCCGGATAGCCGAACTATCATCTTTGGCCGGACTCCTGAACTATGAAGATACAAGATTGAAGACTTCGTCCCTTGTCCAGATAGGACTTTCCTTGGCGTGGAAGGCAAGCTTGGTAAGGGAGTCCTGGATTAGGGGGTGTCCGAATAGCCGAACTATCACCGTTGGCCGGACTCCTGGACTATGAAGATACAAGATTGAAGACTTCGTCCCGTGTCCGGATGGGACTTTCCTTGGCGTGGAAGGCAAGCTTGGCGACACGGATATGTAGATCTCCTACCATCAGAATCGACTCTGGTAACCCTAACCCTATTCGGTGTCTATATAAGTCAAGGGTTTTAGTCCGAGGACGAACAACAATCATACCATAGGCTAGCTTCTAGGGTTTAGCCTCTACGATCTCGTGGTAGATCTACTCTTGTACTACCCATATCATCAATATTAATCAAGAAGGAGTAGGGTATTACCTCCATCGAGAGGGCCCGAACCTGGGTAAAAACATTGTGTCCCTTGTCTCCTGTTACCATCCGCCTAGACGCACAGTTCGGGACCCCCTACCCGAGATCCGCCGGTTTTGACACCAACACTTGGCGATACGGATATGTAGATTTCCTACCATTGTAATCGACTCTGTGTAACCCTAACCCTATTCGGTGTCTATATAAACCGAAGGGTTTTAGTCCATAGGACGAACAACAATCATACCATAGGCTAGCTTCTAGGGTTTAGCCTCTCCGATCTCGTGGTAGATCTACTCTTGTACTACCCATATCATCAATATTAATCAAGCAGGAGTAGGGTATTACCTCCATCGAGAGGGCCCGAACCTGGGTAAAAACATCGTGTCCCTTGTCTCCTGTTACCATCCGCCTAGACGCACAGTTCGGGACCCCCTACCCGAGATCCACCGGTTTTGACACCGACAGCCACCTTGCTGCACATTATTTACTTTACTTACTTTTTGCTCGTTACTATTTATCTTATCACAAAACTATCTATCACCTACTATTTCAGTGCTTGCAGAGAAAACCTCATCGAAAACCGCTTATCATTTCCTTCGCTTCCTCGTTGGGTTCGACACTCTTACTTATCGAAAGGACTACGATAGATCCCCTATACTTGTGGGTCATCAAGACTCTTTCTGGCGCCGCTGTTGCGAGGAGTGTAGCGCTTTGGTGAGTGGAACTTGGTAAGGAAACATTTATATAGTGTGTCAAATTTCGTCACTTGTCACTACGGAAACTAATCCTTTGAAGGGCTTGTTTGGGGTATCTTCACCCCAACCAGAAGAGCAAAGAGATGCTCCTCTACCTACTGAACTTTATGAAAATATTCACTTTGAGGTTCCTTCGGATATGATAGAAAAACTGCTAGCTAATCCTTTTGCAGGAGATGGAACATTGCATCCCGATTTACACCTTATCTTTGTGGATGAAGTTTGTGGATAATTTAAGCTTGCAGGTATTCTCGATGATGTTGTTAAAAGGAAGGTCTTACCTTTATCTTTGAAGGGAGATGCATTGACATGGTATAGGCTATGTGATGTTACAGGATCTTGGAATTATAAGCGATTGAAGTTGGAATTTCACCAGAAGTTCTATCCTATGCATCTTGTTCATCGTGATCGTAATTACATATATAATTCCTGGCCTCGCGAAGGAGAAAGCATCGCTCAAGCTTGGGGGAGGCTTAAGTCAATGTTATATTCATGCCCCAATCATGAGCTCTCTCGGGAAACGATTATTCAGAATTTTTATGCTCGGCTTTCTCTTAATAATCGCAACCTGCTCGATACTTCCTGCGCTGGTTCTTATATGCTGAAGACTATTGATTTCAAATGGGACTTATTGCAAAGAATTAAACGCAACTCTGAAGATTGGGGTTCCGACGATGGTAAGGAGTCAGGTATGACACCTAAGTTCGATTGTGTTAAATCTTTTATGGATACCGATGCTTTCGTGGATTTAGCGCTAAGTATGGACTTGACTCTGAGATAGTAGCTACTTTTTCTTGCTACTCACGTTGATCTCCCTAAAGAGAAGTGGTTTAAATATAATCCTCCTGTTGAAGTGAAAGTAGTTGCACCTATTACAGTCGAAGAAAAGACCATTACATATAGTGATCCTATTATTCCTACTGCTTATGTTGAAAAACCTCCTTTTCCTGTTAGGATAAAAGATCATGCTAAAGCTTCGACTGTTGTTCGCAAGAGTAATACTAGGTCTTATACACCTCCTGAGCAAATTAATGTTGAACCTGGTATTGCTATGATTAAAGATCTCTTGGATGAGGACTTAGATGGGCATGTTATCTCTTTCGTAGGTGAAACCGCTAATATTGCTAGACTCGATACTAAGACACGTAGACCTGTTGTAGGCATGCATGTTATTTCTGTTAAAATAGGAGATCATTGTTATCATGGCTTATGTGATATGGGTGCTAGTGCTAGTGCAATACCTTATAATCTTTATAAAGAAATTATGCATGATATTGCACCTGTTGAATTAGAAGACATTGATGTTACTATTAAGCTTGCTAATAGGGACACCATTAAACCTATTGGGATTGTTAGAGATGTTGAAGTCTTGTGTGGGAAGATTAAATACCCTGCTGATTTTCTTGTTCTTGCTTCCCCACAAGATGATTTTTGTCCCATTATATTTGGTAGACCTTTCTTGAATATCGCTAGTGCTAAGATTAATTGTAAAAGGAAGGTAGTCACTGTTGGCATAGATGGTATGTCTCATGAGTTCAATTTTGCTAAGTTCAGTAGACAACCTCGTGAAAGGGAACCACCTAGTAAAGATGAGATTATTGGTCTTGCTTCTATTGCTGTTCCTCCAACTGATCCGTTAGAACATTATTTGTTAGACCATGAAAACGATATGTTTATGAAGGAAAGGGAAGAAATAGATGAAGTGTTCCTTAAACAAGAACTTGTGCTAAAACATAATCTTCCCGTTGAAATTCTTGGGGATCCCCCTCCACCCAAGGGTGATCCCGTGTTTGAACTCAAACCTTTACCTGATAATCTTAAGTATGCTTATCTTAATGAAAAAGAAATATATCCTATTATTATTAGTGCTAACCTTTCAGAGAAAGAAGAAGAAAGATTGTTGAAAACTCTGAAGAAGCACCGAGCTGCTATTGGATATACTCTGGATGATCTTAAGGGCATTAGTCCCACATTATGTCAACACAAAATTTCAGTGGAGAAAGATGCCAAACCAGTTAGAGATCCTCAAAGACAATTAAATCCCAAAATGAAGGAAGTGGTAAGAAAGGAGATTCTAAAACTCCTTGAGGCAGGTATTATTTATCCCGTTGCTGATAGTGAATGGGTAAGCCCTGTCCATTGTGTCCCCAAAAGGGAGGTATTACCGTTGTTCCTAATGATAAAGATGAATTGATCCATAAAGAATTATTACAGGTTATAGGATGGTAATTGATTTTCGTAAGTTAAATAAAGCTACTAAGAAAGATCATTACCCTTTATCTTTTATTGATCAAATGCTAGAAAGGCTATCTAAACACACACATTTTTGCTTTCTAGATGGTTATTCTGGTTTCTCTCAAATACCGTGGTCGCCAAAGGATCAATCTAAAACTACTTTTACTTGCCCTTTTGGTACTTTTGCTTATAGACGTATGCCTTTTGGTTTACGTAATGCACCTGCTACCTTTCAAAGATGCATGATGGCTATATTCTCTGATTTTTGTGAAAAGATTTGTGAGGTATTCATGGATGACTTCTCCGTCTATGGATCCTCTTTTGATGATTGTTTGAGCAACCTTGATCAAGTTTTACAGAGATGCGAAGACACTAGTCTCGTCCTGAATTGGGAAAAGTGTCACTTTATGGTTAATGAAGGCATTGTCTTGGGGCACAAGATCTCCGAGAGAGGTATTGAAGTTGATAAAGCCAAAGTTGATGCTATTGAAAAGATGCCATTTCCCAAGGACATAAAAGGTATAAGAAGTTTCCTTGGTCATGCCAGCTTTTATAGGAGGTTCATTAAGGACTTTTCTAAAATCTCTAGGCCTCCGACTAATTTATTGCAAAAAGATATTCCTTTCGTCTTTGATGATGATTGTGTAGAAGCATTTGAAACACTTAAGAAATCTTTGATCACTGCACCTATTGTTCAGCCACCTGATTGGAATTTACCTTTTGAAATTATGTGCGATGCTAGTGATTATGTTGTAGGTGCTGTTTTAGGGCAAAGAGTCGATAAGAAATTGAATGTTATCCAAAGATGCTAGTAAGACTCTTGATAACGCCCGAGAAATTACGCTACTACTGAAAAGGAGTTCTTAGCAGTTGTGTTTGCATGTGATAAGTTTAGACCTTATATTGTTGATTCCAAAGTTACTATTCATACTGATCATGATGCTATTAAATATCTTATGGAAAAGAAAGATGCTAAGCCGAGACTCATTAGATGGGTCCTCTTGCTCCAAGAATTTGATTTGCATATTATTGATAGAAAGGGAGCTGAGAACCCAGTTGCAGACAATTTGTCTAGGTTAGAGAATGTTCTTGATGACCCACTGCCTATTAATGATAGTTTTCCTGATGAACAATTAGCGGTTGTCAACACTTCTCATCGCTCCTTGGTATGCTGATTATGCTAATTACATCGCTATAAATATCTACCTCCTAGTTTCACATACCAGCAAAAGAAAAAGTTCTTTTATGATTTAAGACATTACTTCTGGGATGATCCACACCTTTATAAAGAAGGAGTAGATGGTATTATTAGACGTTGTGTGCCTGAGCATGAACATGAACAAATCCTACGCAAGTGTCACTCTGAATCTTATGGAGGACACCACGCTGGAGATAGAACTGCACACAAGGTACTTCAATCTAGTTTTTATTGGCCTACTCTTTTCAAAGATGCTCGTAAGTTTGTTTTATCCTGTGATGAATGTCAAAGAATAGGTAACATTAGTAGACGTCAAGAAATGCCTATGAATTATTCCCTTGTTATTGAACAGTTTGATGTTTGGGGCTTTGATTATATGGGACCTTTTCCTGCCTCCAATGGTTATACACATATTTTAGTTGTTGTTGATTACGTTACTAAGTGGGTAGAAGCTATTCCAACTAGTAGTGCTGATCATAACACTTCTATTAAAATTCTTAAAGAAGTTATTTTCCGAGGTTTGGAGTCCCTAGATATCTTATGACTGATGGTGGTTCACACTTTATTCATGGTGCTTTCCGTAAGATGCTTGCTAAGTATGATGTCAATCATAGAATCGCATCTCCTTATCACCCGCAGTCTAGTGGTCAAGTAGAATTGAGCAATAGAGAGCTCAAATTAATTTTGCAAAAGACTGTTAATAGGTCTAGAAAGAATTGGTCAAAGAAACTTGATGATGCATTATGGGCCTATAGAACTGCATATAAGAATCCTATGGGTATGTCTCCGTATAAAATGGTTTATGGAAAAGCATGCCATTTACCTCTTGAACTTGAACATAAAGCATATTGGGCTATTAAAGAGCTCAATTATGACTTCAAACTTGCCGGTGAGAAGAGGTTGTTTGATATTAGCTCACTTGATGAATGGAGAACCCAAGCATATGAGAATGCCAAGCTCTTCAAAGAAAAAGTCAAACGCTGGCATGATAAGAGGATACAAAAGCGTGAGTTTAACGTAGGAGATTATGTGTTATTATTCAACTCTTTTTTTAAGATTTTTTGCAGGAAAACTTCTCTCAAAATGGGAAGGTCCCTACGTTATCGAAGAGGTCTATCGTTCTGGTGCTATAAAAATCAACAACTTCGAAGGCACAAATCCGAGGGTGGTAAACGGTCAAAGAATTAAACATTATATTTCAGGTAATCCTATTAATGTGGAAACTAATATTATTGAGACCATAACCCCTGAGGAATACATAAGAGACACTTTCCAGAACGTTCCAGACTCGGAAAAGGCATATGTACGTGGTACGGTAAGTAAACCGACTCCAAAATAACTCTAATTGCAATTTTTATCGGTTTTGGATTATTTAAGAATTTTAGGAAGAAAGAAGTAGTCCGAAAGGGACACAAGGCTCCCATGAGAGAGGAGGGCGCCCCCCCCCCTCCCCCTGTAGGGCGCGCCCCCCTATCTCGTGGGCACCTCGTGTGCCTCCCGGACTCCGTTTTCTTGTATGTTACGTATTTTGGTCGGTAAAAATTCATTATATATACTCCCGAAGGTTTTGACCACCGTATCATGCAAATATCCTCTATTTTCGTTTCGAGTTGTTTCTGTTTCAGATCTAGAGCATCATGTCGTCTCCAAGCGCTCCCAAGGCGTACCGGGAGCGTGGAGGCAAAGCTTGAAGCCGTGGAGCAAGAAGTTTTCAAGTGTCAAGGGATGGTGGAGCGTGGACTCAACGCCAACCATATGATGATCACGGAGTTCACCAACAACCACAAGCTAGATGCCAAAGTCATTGGGGAAACCATCTTCAAACTTCAAGAGAAAATCGAGCACCTCCAAGCTCAGATCTATGACCTGCAAAACCAGAACTGTGAGTATGAATATAGATTCAAGCGAATGAGTTTGGCTGCAGATTTAAGGATCCCGGAGACTCGACCATCCTTTTATGATGGAGAGCCATGCCCTGGAAGACGGTCGACAAGCCTACATCATCAACAACTCCTACTTCACCACCTCCGAAGAAATAATCACATGGGTATGGGCACTCCCTTGGCAATCGCCAAGCTTGGGGAGGTGCCCCAGATCGTATCACCATCACACTCCTATCTTTACCGCTTTATTTAGTTCGATCCTTTTAGTAGTATCTTGATCTAGTAGATTGAAGTTTTGATATCAAGTAGTTTTGAGTTTTGCTTTGTGATCTCTTTATGTAAGCGAGTCCGTGTGCTATCTATAATAAAGATTAGTGTTGAGTCAAGGGCTTTGCTATGTTGCTATGATCTTGAGAAAGTAGAAAGAACAAAAGAGTTCATATTGATCTTATGGATAGTGATAACTTCACACATAGAAAGTATGAGGCATAAAAATTGTTGAGAATTGATGAACGTAGCCTTGGTCATTGTTGCAATTAATAGGAAGTGATAAGGAAAGAGGGGTTCACATATAAATATATTATCTTGGACATCACGATTGTGAAGCACTCATTAAGTATGACATGCTAAAAGAGTTGACGTTGGAGAAGGAAGACAACATAATGGTTTATGTTTTCCGACATCTCAGTTAAAGTATATTGTCATTGACCTTCCAAACATGTTGAGCTTGCCTTTCGCCCTCATGCTAGCCAAATTCCTTGCACCAAGTAGAGATACTACTTGTGCTTCCAAATATCCTTAAAACCAGTTTTGCCATGAGAGTCCACCATACCTACCTATGGATTGAATAAGATCCTTCAAGTAAGTTGTCATCGGTGCAAGCAATAAAAATTGCTCTCTAAATATGTATGACTTATTAGTGCAGAGAAAATAAGCTTTGTACGAACTTGTTGTGGAAGTAATAAAAGCGATGGACTGCATAATAAAGTTCCACATAGAAGGGGCAATATAAAGTGACGTTCTTTTGCACTAAGATTTTATGCATCAAACCTAAACGCGCATGACAACCATTGCTTCCCTCTGTGAAGGGCCTATCTTTTACTTTATGTTTTACTTTATGCTTGAGTCAAGGTGATGCTCACCTTTCCCTTTTTATTTTTATCCTTTGGCAAGCTCTTCGTGCTTGAAAGATCATGATATATATATCCAATTGAATGTAAGTTGACATAGGCTATTATCATGACATCACCTAAAGGTGAATACGTTGGGAGGCAACACAATAAGCCCCTATCTTTCTCAAAGGTCCGCTGAAACTCTATAACCACAAGTATTGCGTGAGTGTTAATAATTATAGGGGACTACGAGATAGTTGAGTATGTGAGCTTGCTGAAAAGCTCTATTATTGACTCTTTCCGATCTTACGATAAATTGCAATTGCTTCAATGACTGAGATTATAGTTTGTTAGTTCCCAATGAAGTTTTTGAACCATACTTGACATTGTGAATTGCTTATTACTTGAGCATAGGAAATCATATGACAAAATACATATATGTTGCTGTTATTATAATGATCATGATGCCCTCATGTCCGTATTTTATTTTTATCGACACCTCTATCTCTAAACATGTGGACATATTTTTCGATTTCGGCTTCCGCTTGAGGACAATCGAGGTCTAAGCTTATGCAGTTGATACGTCCATTTTGCATCATGCTTTTATATCAATATTTATTGCATTATGGGCTGTTATTACACATTATATCTCAATACTTATGGCTATTCTCCTTATTTTACAAGGTTTATCATGAAGAGGGGGATGCCGCAATGGAATTCGGCCGAAAAGGAGCAAACGTTGGAAACCTATTCTCGCAGATCTCCAAAAGTCCCGAAACTCCACGAAACAACTTTTGGAATTTATAAGAAATTATGAGCAAAAAAATAGGCCAGGGGCCCACACTGCCCAGAGATAGGGCGCTTCTGCTGTATGGCGCCCCTATCTCCTGGGCCCCGGTGGGCCTCTCGCGCCCATCTTCCGCTATATCATCACTTTTACCTCGAAAAAATCGGGCAAGCTTACGGGACGAAACTCCGCCGCCACGAGGCGGAACCTTGGCAGAATCAATATAGGGCTCTGGCGGAGCTGTTCTGCCGGGGACACTTCCCTCCGGGAGGGGGAAATCATCACCAGCGTCATCACCAAGGATCCTCTCATCGAGAGGGGGTCAATCTCCATCAACATCTTCACCAGCACCATCTCCTCTCAAAACCCTAGTTCATCTCTTGTATCCAATCTTGTATCAAAACCACAAATTGGTACCTGTGGGTTGCTAGTAGTGTTGATTACTCCTTGTAGTTGATGCTAGTTGGTTTACTTGGTGGAAGATCATATGTTCAGATCCTTTATGCATATTATTACTCCTCCGATTATGAACATGAATATGCTTTGTGAGTAGTTACGCTTGTTCCTGAGGACATGGGTGAAGTCTTGCTATTAGTAGTCATGTGAATTTGGTATTCATTCGATATTTTGATGAGATGTATGTTGTCTTTCCTCTAGTGGTGTTATGTGAACGTCGACTACATGACACTTCACCATTATTTGGGCCTAGAGGAAGGCATAGGGAAGTAATAAGTAGATGATGGGTTGCTAGAGTGATGAAGCTTAAATCCTAGTTTATGCGTTGTTTCGTTAGGGGTTGATATGGACCCATATGTTTCATGCTATGGTTAGGTTTACCTTAATACTTTTGTTGTAGTTGCGGATGCTTGCAATAGAGGTTAATCATAAGTGGGATGCTTGTTCAAGTAAGAACAGCACCCAAGCACTGGTCCACCCACAAATCAAATTATCAAAGTAGCGAACGCGAATCATATGAACGTGATGAAAACTAGCTTGATGATAATTCCCAATGTGTCCTCGGGAGCTCTTTCTTCACTATTAGAATTTGTCCAGGCTTATCCTTTGCTACATAAAGGATTGGGCCACCTTGCTGCACGTTATTTAGTTTATTTACTTTTTGCTCGTTACTATTTATCTTATCACAAAACTATCTATCACCTACTATTTCAAAGGTTTGCAGAGAAAACTCATCGAAAACCGCTTATCATTTCCTTCTGCTCCTCGTTGGGTTCGACACTCTTACTTATCGAAAGGACTACGATAGATCCCCTATACTTGTGGGTCATCAGGATACTTGAATAAGAGTTTTTCAATGAAAGACCTCGGTGAAGCTGCTTATATATTGGGCATCAAAATCTATGGAGATAGATCAAGAAACTTAATTGGACTTTCACAAAGCACATACCTTGATAAAGTTTTGAAGAAGTTAATAGACCGGATTATCGTAACACCTGAATACCAGAGGAATACTTAGTGTGCTATCAAACGTCACAACGTAACTGGGTGATTATAAAGATGCTCTACAGGTGTCTCCGATGGTGTTTGTTGACTTGGCATAGATCGAGATTAGGATGTGTCAATCCGGTTCTGGAGGTCAACCATTTCGCGGAATCTGGGCTCTCCATCAGCTGAGTTTACCCCGGTGATTCCTCCTCGTATTCTTCCATCTTTTACTCACTTTTATATTCGTCATTCTCATGGTATGGGTGAATCTACTGATGCGCCATCTACTTATGATGTGCCATCTTCCTCGTCTCTGCCCACTTATGGCCTGCATCCTCAATTTCTTGTTCGCTTTCGCCTGTTGACCGCCCTGGTTTTTCAAGAGCAAGTGCAACTGTTCTTAAGGCGACTCCTTATAGTGATGCTATTGTTCATCCCAAATGGCAGCTTGCAATGTCAGATGAGATTGCGGCTCTTGAGCCCACTGGCACGTGTGTTCTTGTTTCTCTTCCTCCCTGTGTTCATTCCATCACTTGTAAGTGGGTCTACAAGTTAAGACTCACTCTAATGGTTCTCTTGAGCACTAGAAAGCTCGTCTTATGGCTTGTGTCTTTCAACGGGAGCATGGTCTTGATTACAATTTGCTCATGTGGCTCGTGAGCTGTGTTCGCCACTGGTCTATGTCTCATCCTGATGTTAAGAATGTCGTTAGCAGGGCCAGTTGTGTGAGGAGGCCTACATGTAGCCACCGCTTGGGTATCCCATTCCTGACGACACGGTATGTCGTCTTTGTCGCTCTCTTTATGGCCTTAAGCAAGCCCATCGTGTCTGGGATGAGTATTTTGCATCTTTGGTACATATTTTCTAAAAGCATCTACAGTCAGGATGGACATATTTAGACCTCTAAACGTCCGCAGACGCGCCCGGTCACTGCGCGGGCGCGTCTGCTTTGAGCCCTCATTTTCCTGCGCGCAACCACGACTCTCATATTGTCTTTCCTACTTTCAGACATTTCAACGAACATGTCATATGCGGCACTACCAGGGCACGCATCAGCGGCGGCAAGGACATACTACGGCATGCACACACCGGAGCTGCCCCTGCACCCGGCAACCACACACGCGACACAGCCAGCCGATGGCGTCCTCACGTGGACGCACAAGATGTACAGCAAGCACAAGAACCGAACTTCACAGCCGGCACAACAAACACATGAGCGGGTGACATCCCCGCGAGGACGCAACACAGCAGGCACACAACCAGCCGGCGGCATCATAATGCGAACGAAGCAACGACGGCGGGCTCGTCTGGCGAGCCGATGCCCAGCTCCTGGCGTTGAGTGCCTACCGCGTCCACTGCATGGGTGCCAGTTCGTGGTCCGCTCGTGCAGGCGCCGCCGGGGGTGTGCGAGCTCCGGCTGGGAGCGGCCGTGGACGCGCTGGCGCGTGAGCTCCGGCTGGGAGCGGCCATGGACGTGTTGGCGCGGGAGCTCTGTCTACGCCCGCGTGCTCCGGCTGGGAGCGGGTGTGGGCGTGCTGGCGTGCGAGCTCCGCCTGGGAGCGGCCGTGGGCGTGCCCATAGGCGCGAGCGGACACAGCCATCTCATGGTCAGCTCCTGCAGACCGCGCCGCAGGCGTGCGAGCTCCGGCCTGGGAGCAGCCATGGGCTGCGAGGTCCGCCTGTGGGCGCCCGAGCTCCGCCCTGGGAGCGGCCGCGGGCGCAGCAACGGTGGCGGTGGCGCGATCTCCGAGCGGCCGCCTGAGGAGCGAGCGAGCTCTGGGACGGGCATGCTCCATGCTCGTATGAAAAAGGAGAGAGAGGGGGAAGGGGCGGTGGGTCGCTGCAGATGGGACCTACGAGGGTTGTCCGGGCGCGTCCGGGTAGCCTCATATTCATCTCATATTTGAGATGGATTGGAGGTGGTGAAAACTGCACAAACCACCTACATTTGGTGTTAGTGTGGCACAAAACACCTACTTTACAAATTTGTTGCACAAAACACCGTATAATGGGGTAATTCGTTGCAGTTAGGTCTAATTCACCATTTAGGTGTATATGATAGAGAAAATTGCAGAAACCACCTATTTTTTGGTGCTAGTGTTGCACAAAACACCTACTTTACAGATTTGTTGCACAAAACATTGCATATTGGGATAATTCATTGCAACTAGGTCTAATCCATCATTTGTGTGTGTTTGACATAATTCCGACAAGTGGGTCTAGTTTGTAAGTGCACTGGTGGCAAAAAAAAACCAGCCACATCAACAGCCAACTAGAACTATCAATATCTCACAATCCTTTGCTCGAATTGAGCTGAATTTTCCCTGGAATATTAGTGAGTGCATGTATGATTTATTGGGGTTATTTTTGCATTTAAAAAATGTTAATTTGAGCAAACACATTGAGCGAGCCCACTAACGTTGCAAATATCGCACAAACTGTTGGTCCAAATGAGCTCTGTTTTTTTCGGAATAGTATTGGATACAAGTGTGATTTACTGAAATTATTTCGCATTTCTTTTGAAAATTTTGAATTTTGAGTAAAAAATATACGAGCCAATATAAACTACCAATATCTCATTATAATGCGATCCAAATCAGCTGAAACTTTCCAGATTCATCAACACCACAAACTTTCGTGTGACAAAACATAAGATTGCTAGATAAATCTAAAAAGATCCATAAATAGCCACAATATTCATAAAATAAGATCAGTAGCACCAAAGCATGGAAGATATTGTTGCCATCGGGCTTTAGCATCCAAGTAGTCGCCATATGGCCATTACAGACATCATCAAGTCTCCCACACGAAAATATTACGGCATGAGGTTTTATTATGAAAATACATCCCAAGTTGCAATATAGGCATTACATACTGATATACGATATTCATTCCTGTCGAGGCTGGACTTGAAGTGAAGTAGGAATACGTTCTTTGCTTTCTTATCCTCGCTACCATTTTTTTTTTACACCGGTACATTTACAAACTGGGCCCATTTGTCAGAAATCATGTCAACAATGGTGGATTAGACCTACCTGCAACGAATTACCCTAATATATAGTGACAACATCCCGACTGTATACTATAACAAGTTGTGTCCGGCTCTAGCGAGGGAGAGGCGATGACGGCGATGCGCCTTTGGCTCGCTTCAGTGCTTGTAATCGTCGCCAGGTGGTCTATAAATCTGGATGTAATTTTTATTATTTCTGATGCTCATTATACTGTCATGATTGAAGATGAATAGATCGACAGTTTCCCGCAAAAAACGTGAGGGATAAACCAATAGTGGCCCTGATTGACTCAATTAGGACCATAATTTTCAAGAAAATGCAAAACAATTCCAGTAATTCACGCATGTAGCCAATGCTATTCTGGAAAAAAAAACTCACCTCATTTGGACCAATAGTTTGTGAGACATTTGCAATGTTAGTTTGCTCGTTCAATTTTTTTTGTTCAAATTTTTACATTTAAGAAAATGAAAATAATCAATAATCACAAATGGATTCACTAATATTGTGGGGAAATTCAGCTGAGTTGGAGCAAAGAATTGTGAGATATTGACAGTTCTAGTTGGTTGTTGATGTGGCCATTTTTTTTGCCACCGGTGCACTTACAAAATGAACCCACTTGTCAGGATCATGTCAACACACATAAATAGTGGATTAGACCTAGCTGCAATGAATTACCCCTAATATACGGTGTTTTGTGCAACAAACCTATAAAGTAGTTATTTTGTGCACCACTACCACCAAAAGTAGGTGGTTTGTGCAATTTCCTCATTTGAGGTGCGCCGGACAACTCGGGCATTGAAGGACGAAATGAGGAGTCCGGTTGGATCATCTTTTTGTGACCAGACATCAGACGGACTGCCCGTCCGGGCGTCTAGGGAGGAAATAGGGGGTCCAACTGTATATGCTCTAACAATCCGGTCCTGAAATAAGCCCGCCACACGTCACCTCACTCCTACTGGTGATGCACCGCAGCGCTGGCTAACCTCATGGTGACTAATAGTAAACAAGACCACTAGGGTAACTCCAACGCGCCGACCCAAACGGACGCGTGCTTTGTTCGCTTTTCATCCGTTTTGGTCGGCCAGGTGGACGTGTGCATCCGCTTTTTAATTTGGGTTGGTAGGTGTGCCCAACAAAAGGCATACCCATTTTTATCGACGTGGCCGAAACAGACTTAATAAAACACTAGAAGAACGCCCGTGCGTTGCAACGGGGTCACATTAACTTTAAGAGATCAATATTAATATATTCATACATATCAAGTGACATTGGCGACCTTTTTTACCATCAAATTCTCACACACACTCTCTCTCTCCCTCCCTCTTCCTCACTCTCTCTCCCCTCTCCCCTCTCCCCTCTCTCTCTAACACACACACACAAATACATCATATTGGATACGCGACCATAAACCATCTATTTCACACAAACACGCTAGTGCATAACAATATGGATTATGTGTATTATATTTGCCGCCACAACCGAGGAAATTAATTTCATGTAAATGGGTCAGCCACAGCTCCAAGAATACGTGGAGGAGGTGGCACGGGTCGGCATCGACGCCGTCCGGCGCGACGCCACGGCCCGCTTCAAGTGCGTCATGCGTGTCGGCCACCCACGCCGGATCCTTCAAGTGCCGCCCACCGCACCAACTCCTGTGGCTGTGGAAGCCGCCTTCTTTGCTTCTTCACGTCAAGGCTAACGCGGGTGCCGCCAAGATCCGCCTCGCCGCCCTCGTCTCCCTCGCACCGTCGCGACTCCAAAGGACGCAGCCCAAGCATCGGCCTCGACAATCAAGAACGCCGACAACGGAGAGGGAAGGGAAGATCATATACATGTCATAAGAAAGGGAGTTTATTTACTGCTCCCTCGATGTATTGTTTCCTTTGTTTGGAGATTGATTACCATCCGTGAGTTAAGGTAAGGTTAATGTGATTGAGCGACTTTTCTGAAAATCAATTATTTGTTTTCTAATTAATGTGATTGAGTGATTTAAGGTAAGGTTAATTAATTTAGATTTGATCTTTAGAGATTGTTCGTGATTGATTCTACATTACCAAATAACTTGCGCCAAGATGGAAAGTTCTGATCTTTTCAGATTTCTTTCATTGTGTGAGAGGGTGTCACGAAAATAAACCGATGAAGTGGGAGGAGGACGAAAAAATCTACAAAAAACCAGCGAAGGTGGGAGGAGGTAGCAAAAAATCATAGGAGGTGGGACGAATGACATAATTAGTAAACAATTTCAGCGACAAAAGGATAAACAAATTGGATTTTTAAAACAAAACCTGCACCTGCACAAGTGGCTCACTCTTCACTTTTGACAAAAAACTTCCGAATAGCAATCTTGGTGAGTGATCTCGACCGGGTTCGATCGGCATGGCATGTCGTTCCTCCGTGAGTGGGTGCTGAGAGGAAGGATGGTGAACCACCATTGTCAATCGGCCGGAGTTGCATCGCCATTTGGATCTGAGCATGGACGAAATCGAGATGGTAGAGGTTGAGGAATTTGTAGGACGTGAGGGTTTAGGGTGGGCATCACGAGAACTCACCCATATCTTGGGAGACGGCAGACCCGAGGTGCGCTTGTGTTCGTGCTTGTGGGCTGCCACGTGCTGTCCTCGCCGCCATCGCCTGTCGATGCCACTTCAGCGCCACGAGCATGGGACTGAGGGACGAAGGGAAGAGAAGGGAAGGAAGCGAGCTAATGACGTACCTATGTTTGGTATGAATACCCTCCATTAAGAGTAGATATTTTCTTAATATCGGTTATTTTGTTTCCTAATTAATGTGATTGAGCAATTTAAGGTAAGGTTAATTAATTTAGATTTGATATTTAGAGATTGATCGTGATTGATTCTTTCACATAAAGACATTACTAAAAATAACTTGCACCGCATGGAAAGTTATGATCCGTTAAGATTTTTTTCGCTAGTGAGAGGGTGACGTGAAACTAAACCGGTGAGGTGGGGGAGGGACGAAAAAAACCAGCGAAATAAAACGGTTGAAAGTGGTGGGACGAAAATAAACCGTACGAGGCTACCAACTGCTCCATTAAGAGTAGAGATAACGACGGGAGTTTGGGCGTGTGCGGGACTCAATCGCGGGGTTTTTCTTGGTTTTTCACAGCTGAGGGGGAGGTGGGAGAAAGTACCAAAGAAGTACCAAAAAAGACCGGGTGAGGTGGAACGAAAATAAAACCCGGAACGCGACCTACCAACTGAGACATTAGGAGTAGAGATAGGAAGGAGGGGATAGTGTCCTGATTTTTTTACTGGGGAGATATGCATTAAAGGAAAGATAGATTGTGTCCTGATGTCACGCCCAATATGCGACCCTATCCAAAAGGAACTCGAAGGTCCCACCAAGGATAGACCCGCATATTGGAAACGCTTTTGCAAGGTGGATATCATTACATCAACATTACATAATAGATGGGGATACATACAAAAGGCACAAATGCCACAAGAATACATCAACGTCGTATACAAGATACAAGATCAACATCCGACTACGGATGACACATAAACAGAAACTCAAATGACATCCACCCTGCTAGCCCAGGCTGCCGACCTGGAACCTATCCCCTGATCGAAGAAGAAGCAGAAGAACTCCAACACAAGCAAACATCGCTCTCACGTCATGATCATCGCATAACTTGTACCTGCAACTGGTGGTGTAGTAATCCGTGAGCCACGAGGACTCAGCAATCCCATTACCATGGGTATCAAGACTAGCAAAGCTTAGTGGGAAAGGAAGGGGTAAAGTGGTGAGGCTGCAGCAGCGACTAAGCATATATGGTGGCTAACATACGCAAATGAGAGCGAGAAGAGAAACAAAGGAACGGTCGTCAACTAGTAATGATCAAGAAGTGATCCTGAACTCCTACTTACGTCAGACATAACCCAAAACCGTGTTCTCCTCTCGATCAACCCCGAAAAGAGACACTCACGGTTACGCACACGGTTGGTGTATTTTAGAAGAGTTTGCTTCAAGTTTACTACAACCGGATATTAACAAATTCCCATCTCGCCACATAACCGCTGGCACGGCTCTCGAAAGTTTATACTCGCAGGGTGTCCCAACTTAGCCCATGATAAGCTCGCGATCAACGAAGGATATTCCTTCTCCCGGAAAACCCGATCAGTTTGAATCCCGCCACAAGACATTTCACAAAGAATAAAACAAGACCAAAGAAGCCGCCCGGATGTGCCGACAAATCCGGATATGATCTGCACTTATCTCGCTCGTGGCACACCGGATTGTCCAAACTTCCGATAGGCGAACCCAGAGTTGCCTCGGTACCACCGGCGGTCGACGGTTTGGACCAGCACTCACGACGAGCAATCGCCCGGGGGCTAAATAAAGATGACCCTCGGCTCCGGAAACCCAAGGGAAAAAGGGCATAGGTGAGGCAAATGGTAAAACCAATGTTGGGCCTTGCCGGAAAAGTCTTATTCAAAGCGAATCGTCAAGGGGGTCCTATAAATCACCCGACCGTTAGGGACGCAAAATCTGGGAACATAATACCGATATGACGGAAACTAGGGCGGCAAGAGTGGAACAAAACACCAGGCATAAGGCCGAGCCTTCCACCCTTTACCAAGTATATAGATGCATTAACAATATAAGATATATTGTTATATCCCAACAAGTAAACATGTTCCAAAGATGGAACAACATCTCCATGTTCCAACAAGGAACAAACTTCATCTTCACCTGCAACTAACAACGCTATAAGAGGGGCTGAGCAAAGCGGTAACATCGCCAAACAACGGTTTGCTAGGAAGGGTACAAAAGGTTAGAGGCTGACATGGCAATTTGGGATGGCTTGATAAACAGGTAATAGGTAGCGCAGCATAGCGATAGAACGAAGCAACTAGCATAGCAATGGTAGTAATGAGATCCAGGGTAGCGGTCATCTTGCCTGAAATCCCGCAAGGAAGAAGAACGAGTCCATGAAGAAGATGAGCGAGTCCATGAAGAAGATGAACGGATGAAGCCGAACCAAGCGAGACGAATCTAATCCTCACGATCGCAACGAAACAGGAACTAACAAGAAGAAGCACACAACATAGGTAAACACACCACCATGAACAAGACATGATGCACAACAAGCATGATGCATGACAAAGCTACATGAAGCTACTCATGGCAAGAGATGATGCAAACAAAAGCAACACATCAAGGCAAGTTTAAATGAGGCCTAAACAACATAGAACAATTCCGTAAGTCCTCATATGCAAATTTCGAAATTGGTCCAGATCTGAATAAACCTTATGTTCAAGTTGTTAAACAGCAAGTTAAGATGCACCACGATGATCTACACGAAATTCTAGTCAAGTTACATATAAAGTTCATTAGATTCGAGCTACGCCTAGAAGATATGAGCAAAACAAGATAAACATGGCATTGATGCAAAATGCATACAAACATCAAGCAAACACCTCAAAACAAGGATGCAACATGATAATATGAAACTACATGCAAAATCAAGCAAGTTTCATATGGAGCACACCCAAAACGGAGCAACGGTTCAACACATACACTCTATACAAGTTATAGCAACAATCTGTCCAAAACGGCAACTAGGCATATTGCAAGCATCAAAACAACATGCTACAGGACCTCAACATAATAACAAAAGGCATGGGCATGATCTACAGGTAAAGCATTACGAAACATGAACACTGAGCTATCTCCAGAAATCACTAGAACATGCTCAAAATGACATGGCAAGATTGCAAATAATAACAGTTTCAGACTTTAGCAGAAATAACATCAGGTTGCAATGTTTAGAGCTATGAAAAAACATGCTACAGGAAATTAACATGGAAAACAAAGGCATGGCATGAATCTACTAATTTCATAGAACAAAAGTCCCTTACTGACCATGAGCCAATAATGAACAGAAGATATGATGGCACCCATGTAAACATGGCAAGTTATATTACAGATTTAAACATGGCAGGAACAACAATAAGTAGGCATGTTGGTGAGCTTGAACCACTCACCACAGAGCTATAAATGGCATGTCAAGGCAACCAACAGTAAGAAGACATGGCATAGAAGCTATACATGGCAAGAACAACATCATAGCATGCAAGGATCAACTACAACAACCTTGGCAACATTGAATAACATGTAAACAATCTGCCAGGAACATTTTATAGCAAAAGTAGAGCTCGATTGACTCAAGCTATGGCACTCCATAATTGCAAACAAGGGCATGGATGGATAGAGCAAGACATATAGAACAAAACATCCTCACTGAAGTAACTCAAAATATGCATGGATCTCTCGGTAGCATCAAGTTAACATGGCATAAAAATATAACAGAATCTGCCAGGAAAAACAGCAACAGCAAGTACCCTACTTAACAAGCTTGATGCACTCACTACACAACTCACAAAAAATACATGGTAAGCACCCCTGGAAAGATGGCATGGCATATTACAAAACACATGTAGGACTCAAGTCCATAGGATGCACACATCAATCATAGAAAAAATGACAAAAGTACATGTTCTGTTAAGAAACAGAAACTAACATCACATAGCACTCTTCTAACAGCATTTCGGGCATCACGATGAGCTCAAATGAAAATGATGCAATGAGATGAAATGATCTACTCATCGATACGAACATTTTGACATATTACACACGCAAAACGGAGCTACGATGACGGAGATATGATGCAACGAAAATGGAACAAAATATCACATATTAGAGGACTTAGACGAATTTTTAGAGGGGGGAAGTCAACCGGGGCACGGGTTTCGAGGATCGCCGGATCTTGCGCCGGAGATGCCACCGGAGAGGAGGGAGATGGCCGGGCGAAGCCTGGGTCGCTGGATCCGTCGCTTCCTCGACCGGATTCGGCCGGAGTGAGGCCGGGCGGCGAGGTTCCGGTACGGGCGTCACGGCCGGGCGCGGCGCTTATGGCGGGAGGTGGCGGCGACAGCCGGACGAGGCGGCAGGCGGAGGGCGGCGGGTCCGGCGCCGGGCGACGAGGTCGCGAGGCGGGCGGCGAAAGGCGGCGGGCGCGGGCGCAAGGCCATGAATGGGCGGCGAGATGGGCTCGCTGGGCCGGGCCACGGGTCGCGAAGCGCGCTGGGACGGCGGGCGCGGGAGATACGTGGCGCGCCGGATGGTTGCGGGCGGCGGCGGGATTCGCGCGCGCATGGACATGTCCGGGCGCGACGGGATGATTTTTAGGGTTTGACCGCGGAATTCGGGGAGGAAGACATATTTATAGGTAGAGGGAGCTAGGAGAGTCCAAATGAGGTGCGGTTTTCGGCCACGCGATCGTGATCGAACGACCGAGAGCATGGAGGGGAGTTTGGTGGGTTTTGGGCCACTTAGAAAGGGGATTTGGGCTGCAACAAAAGAGGGCTTTGCATGGTTACCTTGCTAACTGTTGGAGTACCAAACGACCTCCAAATGATCCGAAACTTGACAGCGGTTCACCGGTGCTATACCAAGGCCGCTTGACAAACCTCGGGCATTCCGAGAACGTTTAATACCCGCACAACTAAAAGAGGTAAAAGGGGCGCCGGAGACATAGGAGTGCCGGATTGCAAAACGGACAACGGGAAAATGCTCGGATGCATGAGACGAACACGTATGCAAATGCGATGCACATGATGACATGATATAAAATGCAGAAGATGACATGGCAAAGAGAGACACGCAAGCACATGACATGGCAAAGACGGCGAATAATCGACGGACACTGGGCGATCGAATCCGGGGCGTTATAACACTCCTCCACTAACAAGAGATCTCGCCCCGAGATCTTAGGACCGAGACGGAAAGGAAAAGGATGAGGTGAACCAAGAACTCAAGAGAATAAGAAAAGATTTGAGAGCACTCGAGAAGAAGAGAGAAATGACGAGAATGACGAGAATCGAAAGCTCACTGAATCAAGATAGACTCTGAAAGCATTCCGGATAGGACGAGATAAGAAGCGAATAAGACTGAAAGGATTTAGGCAGCACACCGGTTGAACAAGGAAAAAATAGAACATGAGCTTCAGAAGATGGAATGACACTTGATGAAGACATGACACAAAACCTCCGTAAAGAATTAAAGAATGGAAAGAAATGAACTTAGAAGGAAGGATTTAATGGAGTTGTTGAGAAAATCACCAACGAAAGAATAAGCTTGTTGTGGCGTTATGGAAAACATCTCAGAAATTATGAGGTGATACCCGCCACGAATGGAAATGATTGGATAGCTGAGAAGAACGAAGAAATGCAAAACTCCACTTCCAAAGAATATGGAGAATTAATTGCACTTTGATATGCAAGAAGAAAGATACTTGAGCTCCTCCGAAAGAACATAGATGAACTCTTGAAGAATGAATTAAATCATGAAGAACCACCATGACAAACTCCGGTAACAAAAGGATGATGAGATTGAATGAAGGAAGAAAGAATAAGATGAGCCTTATGATGATTTAGATGGAGGTTCCGATGAAATGGTCGAGGAAATTCGAACTCCGAAAAGAAAAGATGAAAACACTTGGAACTAGAATTTATTCATTACGAACAAACTCCAAAGGAAGGGATTAATCAACTTGAGGAAATAAGAATAAGATTTATTGTATGCTTATCCTTCATCAAATTAAATTGATGACAAACAATGGATTTTGCAAACTACTTATTCTTCTTGAAAAAGAATTGAGAAGTGACATATCGCAAAACTTGAGAAGGTCTTACCGAACCACCGGTAGGATTGAAAAGAACGAAAGGATTAAAATGATAACCAAGGAAAAGAATCTTGAACGAACCACCGTAATAATTCAAAAATGACTGATGAAAGAGAATGAATCACCGGAAGAATTAGAGAACAAATATGCTCGAGGGGATTTAGATGCGAAAGAACAAAGAGATCATGAGCTGATTAAAGAACACTTGAACGAGGCACCGGATAAAATTGAGATGAACGAAGGGCACGGATATAGAATAATTGGGGAATGAATCTGAAAACTTGGGACGAAGCAATATTCTGAAAAGAAGGCCTCCGGATAATTGTAATGTAAAAGCAACTCTTGAAATACTCCGGATGGATGAAAAGAATTGCACGACTGGAACCAAATAGATAGGATAATTCGAGCTAACACCACAAATCTTCGGGAGAACGGACAAGATTTAGGGAAACTCTACTTTGGTCTTCAAAGACAACGATAAACACCACCAAAATTGTTGAGATACTCCGGTAGAATGAAAAGCAAAGAGGTTGAGCCAACAAAGAAATGATTTGAAATCAATCTTGAAAAGGCATCCGATCGATGAAATTCATACTTACGCCAAACTTTGAAAAGGATTTGAGAGTAACTCCGGAAATTAGAAGAGTCGTAAGATCCTCGAAAACCCCCGTGGGTTAGGGCCCACTAAAAGAAAAACACCGTTGGAAAGGGTTGTTGAATGTATAGATGATGCACCGTAACAATTGAAATATTTGAATGAGGTGACAGCCTCGAATTAATTGGAACACCGACAAATCTCCTGAGATGACTTGAGCACTCCGGAAGGATAAACTGGCGAGAGGCGAACGAGCAAAGAGAACACTTGATCCAAGGAAAAGAATATGACCAACCCGAAAAACTTGAATTGAGTGCACCGGAAAAGAAAAGAGATGAAGAATCTCAAACAAAAGAGAATTCACCGGTTGAAATGATTGAGGGAAGGCTGGAGAGGCTCCGCATGAATGGAATTGAAGGTCGGAAGAAATTTCGAACTCCAGGAATAATAGGGTGGGAGGGCGGGAAAAACAAAGGCAACTTGGAAGGGAAAATCATTTAATATCTTGAAGAGAAAACACCGTTGAAATCATTGAGGAGAGAAAGCAAAGACTTCACACGAGTAGGATAGATACTCGATTACGGACTCGTTCCGAGAAGAAGAAGGAGGGCGGTGGGAAAAACAAAGACAACTTCGGACGGGAAAAACAACGACGTCGGAGGAAGAATTGAGGATTGAACTTGGCAAAGATGAAGATGGTCGAGTCGACTTGACGAGAAATTCACCGGATAAAAAGAGCTGAGGAACAACTACCGGAAAACCAACTGCGTGAACCTAAAGAAAAATTTGAAGGGGAAGAGGAGTAATTCAAAACACCTACGTCAAGATTCCTTACCAGAGCGACGAAGGGGCTGAGGAGTAAAAGAATTCCTACTCTTCGATATAACTAGACTCCAAAAAACAGTTTTTTTCTAGACTCAATCGCGCCAAACTACACGATCAATCAAGGGGGCCTTAGGGTCGGTCGAGGCTCGATACCAACTTTGAACACGCCTAATATGCGACCCTATCCAAAAGGAACTCGAAGGTCCCACCAAGGATAGACCCGCATATTGGAAACTCTTTTGCAAGGTGGATATCATTACATCAACATTACATAATAGATGGGGATACATACAAAAGGCACAAATGCCACAAGAATACATCAACGTCGTATACAAGATACAAGATCAACATCCGACTACGGATGACACATAAATGTAAACTCAAATGACATCCACCTGCTAGCTCAGCCTGCCGACCGGAACCTATCCCCGATCGAAGAAGAAGCGTAAGAACTCCAACACAAGCAAACATCGCTCTCACGCCATGATCATCGCATAACTTGTACCTGCAATCGGTGGTGTAGTAATCCGTGAGCCACGAGGACTCAAAGCAATCCCATTACCATGGGTATCAAGACTAGCAAAGCTTAGTGGGAAAGGAAGGGTAAAGTGGTGAGGCTGCAGCAAATGACTAAGCATATATGGTGGCTAACATACGCAAATGAAAGCGAGAAGAGAAACAAAGGAACGGTCGTCAACTAGTAATGATCAAGAAGTGATCCTGAACTCCTACTTACGTCAAACATAACCCAAAACCGTGTTCTCCTCTCGATCAACCCCGAAAAGAGACACTCACGGTTACACACACGGTTGGTGTATTTTAGAAGAGTTTACTTCAAGTTTACTACAACCGGATATTAACAAATTCCCATCTGCCACATAACCATGGCACGGCTCGAAAAGTTTATACCTGCAGGGGTGTCCCAACTTAGCCCATGATAAGCTCTCGCGATCAACGAAGGATATTCCTTCTCCCCGGAAAACCCGATCAGTCTCGGAATCCGGCTACAAGACATTTCACAGCAATAAAACAAGACCAAAGAAAGCCGCCGGATGTGCCGACAACCGGATAGGAGCTGCACATATCTCGCTTCTCGTGGCACACCGGATTGTCCAAACTTCCGATAGGCGAACCCAGAGTTGCTTCGGTACACCGGCGGTCGACGGTTTGGACCAAAGACTCACGACGAGCACCGCCCGGGGGCTAAAATAAAGATGACCCTCGGGCTCCGAAACCCAAGGGAAAAAGGGCATAGGTGAGGCAAATGGTAAAACCAATGTTGGGCCTTGCCGGAAAAGTCTTATTCAAAGCGAATCGTCAAGGGGTCCCATAAATCACCCGACCGCGTTAGGGACGCAAAATCCGGGAACATAATACCGATATGACGGAAACTAGGGCGGCAAGAGTGGAACAAAACACTGTGCATAAGGCCGAGCCTTCCATCCTTTACCAAGTATATAGATGCATTAACAATATAAGATATATTGTTATATCCCAACAAGTAAACATGTTCCAAAGATGGAACAACATCTCCATGTTCCAACAAGGAACAAACTTCATCTTCACCTGCAACTAACAACGCTATAAGAGGGGCTGAGCAAAGCGGTAACATCGCCAAACAACGGTTTGCTAGGAAGGGTACAAAAGGTTAGAGGTCGACATGGCAATTTGGGATGGCTTGATAAATGTGTAATAGGTAGCGCAAAGATAGCGATAAAACGAAGCAACTAGCATAGCAATGGTAGTAATGAGATCCAGGGTAGCGGTCATCTTGCCTGAAATCCCGCAAGGAAGAAGAACGAGTCCATGAAGAAGATGAGCGAGTCCATGAAGAAGATGAACGGATGAAGCCGAACCAAGCGTAGACGAACGAATCCTCACGATCGCAACGAAACAGGAACTAACAAGAAGAAGCACACAACATAGGTAAACACACCACCATGAACAAGACATGATGCACAACAAGCATGATGCATGACAAAGCTACATGAAGCTACTCATGGCAAGAGATGATGCAAACAAGAGCAACACATCAAGGCAAGTTTAAATGAGGCCTAAACAACATAGAACAATTCCTAGAAGTCCTCATATGCAAATTTCGAAATTGGTCCAGATCTGAATAAACCTTATGTTCAAGTTGTTAAACAGCAAGTTAAGATGCACCACGATGATCTACACGAAATTCTAGTCAAGTTACATATAAAGTTCATTAGATTCGAGCTACGCCTAGAAGATATGAGCAAAACAAGATAAACATGGCATTGATGCAAAATGCATACAAACATCAAGCAAACACCTCAAAACAAGGATGCAACATGATAATATGAAACTACATGCAAAATCAAGCAAGTTTCATATGGAGCACACCCAAAACGGAGCAACGGTTCAACACATACACTCTATACAAGTTATAGCAACAATCTGTCCAAAACGGCAACTAGGCATATTGCAAGCATCAAAACAACATGCTACAGAACCTCAACATAATAACAAAAGGCATGGACATGATCTACAGGTAAAGCATTACAAAACATGAACACTGAGCTATCTCCAGAAATCACTAGAACATGCTCAAAATGACATGGCAAGATTGCAAATAATAACAGTTTCAGGCATTGGCAGAAATAACATCAGGTTGCAATGTTTAGAGCTATAAAAAAACATGCTACAGGAAATTAACATGGAAAACAAAGGCATGGCATGAATCTACTAATTGCATAGAACAAAAGTCCTTTAATGACCATAAGCCAAAAAGGATCAGAAAATATGATGGCACCCATGTAAACATGGAAAGTTATATTACAGATTTAAACATGGCAGGAACAACAATAAGTAGGCATGTTGGTGAGCTTGAACCACTCACCACAGAGCTATAAATGGCATGTCAAGGCAACCAACAGTAAGAAGACATGGCATAGAAGCTATACATGGCAAGAACAACATCATATCATGCAAGGATCAACTACAACAACCTTGGCAACATTGAATAACATGTAAACAATCTGCCAGGAACATTTTATAGCAAAAGTAGAGCTCGATTGACTCAAGCTATGGCACTCCATAATTGCAAACAAGCGCATGGATGGATAGATCAAGACATATATAACAAAACATCCTGACTGAAGTAACTCAAAATATGCATGGATCTCTCGGTAGCATCAAGTTAACATGGCATAAAAATATAACAGAATCTGCCAGGAAAAACAGGAACAGCAAGTACCCTACTTAACAAGCTTGATGCACTCACTACACAACTCACAAAAAATACATGGTAAGCACCCCTGGAAAGATGACATGGCATATTACAAAACACATGTAGGACTCAAGTCCATAGGATGCACACATCAATCATAGAAAAATGACAAAGTACATGTTCTGTTAAGAAACAGAAACTAACATCACATAGCACTCTTCTAACAGCATTTCGGGCATCAAGATGAGCTCAAATGAAAATGATGCAATTAGATGAAATGATCTACTCATCGATACGAACACTTTGACATATTACACGCGCAAAGCGGGCTACGATGACGGAGATATGATGCAACGAAAATGGAATAAAATATCACATATTAGAGGACTTAGACGAATTTTAGAGGGGCGGAAGTCAACCGGGGCACGGGTTTCGAGGATCGCCGGATCTTGCGCCGGAGATGCCACCGGAGAGGAGGGAGATGGCCGGGGCGAGCTCGGGGTCGCCGGATCCGGTCGCTCCTCGACCGGATCTGGCCGGAGGAGGCCGGGCGGCGAGGTTCGGCATGGCGCGCCACGGGCGCGGCGGCTATGGCGGGAGGTGGCGGCGACAGCCGGACGAGGCGGCAAAGCGGAGGGCGGCGGGTCCGGCGCCGGGCGACGAGGTCGCGAGGCGGGCGGCGAAAGGCGGGCGGGGGCGCTGGCGCGGGCGCCATGAAGCCGGGCGGAGAGTGGCTCATGGGCCGGGCTCTGAGCCGGGCGCGGGCGGGACGGCGGGCGGAGACACGTGGGCGCGCTGGATGGTTGCGGGCGGCGGCGGGATCTGTCGGCCATGGACATGTCCGGGCGCGTGACGGGATGATTTTAGGGTTTGACCGCGGGAATTCGGGAGGAAGACATATTTATAGGTAGAGGGAGCTAGGAGAGTCCAAATGAGGTGCGGTTTCGGCCACGCGATCGTGATCGAACGACCGAGAGCATGGAGGGGAGTTTGGTGGGTTTTGGGCCACTTAGAAAGGGGATTTGGGCTGCAACAAAAGAGGGCTTTGCGGTTACCCGGTTAACCGTTGGAGTACCAAACGACCTCCAAATGATCCGAAACTTGACAGGCGGTCTACCGGTGCTATACCAAGGCCGCTTGACAAACCTCGGGGCATTCCGAGAACGTTTAATACCCGCACAACGAAAAGAGTTAAAAGGGGCTCCGGGAGACATAGGAGTGCCGGATTGCAAAACGGACAACGGGGAAAATGCTCGGATGCATGAGACGAACACGTATGCAAATGCGATGCACATGATGACATGATATAAAATGCAGAAGATGACATGGCAAAGAGAGACACGCAAGCACATGACATGGCAAAGACGGCGAATAACTGACGGACACCTGGCGCATCGAATCCGGGGCGTTACAACACTCCTCCACTAACAAGAGATCTCGTCCCGAGATCTTAGGACCGAGACGGAAAGGAAAAAGGATGAGGTGAACCAAGAACTCAAGAGAAGAAGCAAAGAATTGAGAGCACTCGAGAAGAAGAGAGAAATGACGAGAATGACGAGAATCGAAAGCTCACTGAATCAAGATAGACTCTGAAAGCATTCCGGATAGGACGAGATAAGAAGCGAATAAGACTGAAAGGATTTAGGCAGCACACCGGTTGAACAAGGAAAAATAGAACATGAGCTTC
This sequence comes from Aegilops bicornis, assembly GCA_021605145.1. Lineage (NCBI taxonomy): Eukaryota > Viridiplantae > Streptophyta > Magnoliopsida > Poales > Poaceae > Aegilops > Aegilops bicornis. The sequence goes on along the minus strand of CM038673.1, from coordinate 699,486,865 downwards.
GTAAGATGGAATGACACTTGATGAAGACATGACACAAAACCTCCGTAAAGAATTAAAGAATGGAAAGAAATGAACTTAGAAGGAAGGATTTAATGGAGTTGTTGAGAAAATCACCAACGAAAGAATAAGCTTGTTGTATGCTATGGAAAACATCTCAGAAATTATGAGGTGATACCCGGCCACGAATGGAAATGATTGGATAGCTGAGAAGAACGAAGAAATGCAAAACTCCACTTCCAAAGAATATGGAGAATTAATTGCACTTTGATATGCAAGAAGAAAGATACTTGAGCTCCTCCGAAAGAACATAGATGAACTCTTGAAGAATGAATTAAATCATGAAGAACCACCATGACAAACTCCGTAACAAAAGGATGATGAGATTGAATGAAGGAAGAAAGAATAAGATGAGCCTTGCGATGATTTAGATGGAGGTTCCGATGAAATGGTCGAGGAAATTCGAACTCCGGAAAAGAAAAGATGAAAACACTTGGAACTAGAATTTATTCATTACTTAACAAACTCCAAAGGAAGGGATTAATCAACTTGAGGAAATAAGAATAAGATTTATTGTATGCTTATCCTTCATCAAATTAAATTGATGACAAACAATGGATTTTGCAAACTACTTATTCTTCTTGAAAAAGAATTGAGAAGTGACATATCGCAAACTTGAGAAGGTCTTACTGAACCACCGGTAGGATTGAAAAGAACGAAAGGATTAAAATGATAACCAAGGAAAAGAATCTTGAACGAACCACCGTAATAATTCAAAAATGACTGATGAAAGAGAATGAATCACCGGGAAGAATTAGAGAACAAATATGCTCGAGGGGATTTAGATGCGAAAGAACAAAGAGATCATGAGCTGATTAAAGAACACTTGAACGAGGCACCGGATAAAATTGAGATGAACGAAGGGCACGGATATAGAATAATTGGGGAATGAATCTGAAAACTTGGGACGAAGCAATATTCTGAAAAGAAGGCCTCCGGATAATTGTAATGTAAAAGCAACTCTTGAAATACTCCGGATGGATGAAAAGAATTGCACGATCGGAACCAAATAGATAGGATAATTCGAGCTAACACCACAAATCTTCGGAGAACGGACAAGATTTAGGGAAACTCTACTTTGGTCTTCAAAGACAACGATAAACACCACCAAAATTGTTGAGATACTCCGGTAGAATGAAAAGCAAAGAGGTTGAGCCAACAAAGAAATGATTTGAAATCAATCTTGAAAAGGCATCTGACTGATGAAATTCATACTTACGTCAAACTTTGAAAAGGATTTGAGAGTAACTCCGGGAAATTAGAAGAGTCAGGTAAGATCCTGGGAAAAACCCTGTGGGTTAGGGCCCACTAAAAGAAAAACACCGTTGGAAAGGGTTGTTGAACAGATAGATGATGCACCAGAACAATTGAAATATTTGAATGAGGTGACAGCCTCGAATTAATTGGAACACCGACAAATCTCCTGAGATGACTTGAGCACTCCGGAAGGATAAACTGGCGAGAGGCGAACGAGCAAAGAGAACACTTGATCCAAGGAAAAGAATATGACCAACCCGAAAAACTTGAATTGAGTGCACCGGAAAAGAAAAGAGATGAAGAATCTCAAACAAACGAGAATTCACCGTTGAAATGATTGAGGAAGGCTGAGAGGCTCCAAGATGAATGGAATTGAAGGTCGGAAGAAATTTCGAACTCCAGGAATAATAGGGTGGGAGGGCGGGAAAAACAAAGGCAACTTGGAAGGGAAAATCGACGAATATCTTGAAGAGAAAACACCGGTTGAAATCATTGAGGAGAGAAAGCAAAGACTTCACACGAGTAGGATAGATACTCGATTACGGACTCCGGTTCCGAGAAGAAGAAGGGAGGGCGGGTGGGAAAAACAAAGACAACTTCGGACGGGGAAAAACAACGACGTCGGAGGAAGAATTGAGGATTGAACTTGGCAAAGATGAAGATGGTCGAGTCGACTTGACGAGAAATTCACCGGATAAAAAGAGCTGAGGAACAACTACCGGAAAACCAACTGCGTGAACCTAAAGAAAAATTTGAAGGGAAGAGGAGTAATTCAAAACACCTACGCCAAGATTCCTTACCAGAGCGACCAAGGGGCTGAGGAGTAAAAGAATTCCTACTCTCCGATATAACTAGACACCGAAAACAGTTTTGTTCTAGACTCAACCGCGCCAAACTACACGATCAATCAAGGGGCTCCTAGGGTCGGTCGAGGCTCGATACCAATCTTGTCACGCCTAATATGCGACCATATCCAAAAGGAACTCGAAGGTCCCACCAAGGATAGACCCGCATATTGGAAACTCTTTTGCAAGGTGGATATCATTACATCAACATTACATAATAGATGGGGATACATACAAAAGGCACAAATGCCACAAGAATACATCAACGTCGTATACAAGATACAAGATCAACATCCGACTACGGATGACACATAAATGTAAACTCAAATGACATCCACCTCGCTAGCCCAGTGCCGAATTCGAACCTATCCCCGATCGAAGAAGAAGCAGTAAGAACTCCAACACAAGCAAACATCGCTCTCACGCCATGATCATCGCATAACTTGTACCTGCAATCGGTGGTGTAGTAATCCGTGAGCCACGAGGACTCAGCAATCCCATTACCATGGGTATCAAGACTAGCAAAGCTTAGTGGGAAAGGAAGGGGTAAAGTGGTGAGGCTGCAGCAGCGACTAAGCATATATGGTGGCTAACATACGCAAATGAGAGCGAGAAGAGAAACAAAGGAACGGTCGTCAACTAGTAATGATCAAGAAGTGATCCTGAACTCCTACTTACGCCGACATAACCCAGAAACCGTGTTCTCCTCTCGATCAACCCCGAAAAGAGACACTCACGGTTACACACACGGTTGGTGTATTTTAGAAGAGTTTGCTTCAAGTTTACTACAACCGGATATTAACAAATTCCCATCTGCCACATAACCGCGGCACGGCTCTCGAAAGTTTATACCTGCAGGGTGTCCCAACTTAGCCCATGATAAGCTCGCGATCAACGAAGGATATTCCTTCTCCCGGAAAACCCGATCAGTCTCGGAATCCCGGCTACAAGACATTTCACAAAGAATAAAACAAGACCAGCAAAGCCGCCGGATGTGCCGACAACCGGATAGGAGCTGCACATATCTCGTTCTCGTGGCACACCGGATTGTCCAAACTTCCGATAGGCGAACCCAGAGTTGCCTGGTACACCGGGCGGTCGACGGTTTGGACCAAAGACTCACGACGAGCAATCCGGCCCGGGGGCTAAAATAAAGATGACCCTGCCCGGAAACCCAAGGGAAAAAGGGCATAGGTGAGGCAAATGGTAAAACCAATGTTGGGCCTTGCTGGAAAAGTCTTATTCAAAGCGAACCGTCAAGGGGGTCCCATAAATCACCCGACCGCGTTAGGGACGCAAAATCCGGGAACATAATACCGATATGACGGAAACTAGGCGGCAAGAGTGGAACAAAACACCAGTGCATAAGGCCGAGCCTTCCATCCTTTACCAAGTATATAGATGCATTAACAATATAAGATATATTGTTATATCCCAACAAGTAAACATGTTCCAAAGATGGAACAACATCTCCATGTTCCAACAAGGAACAAACTTCATCTTCACCGCAACTAACAACGCTTATAAGAGGGGCTGAGCAAAGCGGTAACATCGCCAAACAACGGTTTGCTAGGAAGGGTACAAAAGGTTAGAGGTCGACATGGCAATTTGGGATGGCTTGATAAACAGGTAATAGGTAGCGCAGCATAGCGATAAAACGAAGCAACTAGCATAGCAATGGTAGTAATGAGATCCAGGGTAGCGGTCATCTTGCCTGAAATCCCGCAAGGAAGAAGAACGAGTCCATGAAGAAGATGAGCGAGTCCATGAAGAAGATGAACGGATGAAGCCGAACCAAGCGTAGACGAACGAATCCTCACGATCGCAACGAAACAGGAACTAACAAGAAGAAGCACACAACATAGGTAAACACACCACCATGAACAAGACATGATGCACAACAAGCATGATGCATGACAAAGCTACATGAAGCTACTCATGGCAAGAGATGATGCAAACAAGAGCAACACATCAAGGCAAGTTTAAATGAGGCCGGAAACAACATAGAACAATTCCGGTAAGTCCTCATATGCAAATTTCGAAATTGGTCCAGATCTGAATAAACCTTATGTTCAAGTTGTTAAACAGCAAGTTAAGATGCACCACGATGATCTACACGAAATTCTAGTCAAGTTACATATAAAGTTCATTAGATTCGGAGCTACGGCCTAGAAGATATGAGCAAAACAAGATAAACATGGCATTGATGCAAAATGCATACAAACATCAAGCAAACACCTCAAAACAAGGATGCAACATGATAATATGAAACTACATGCAAAATCAAGCAAGTTTCATATGGAGCACACCCAAAACGGAGCAACGGTTCAACACATACACTCTATACAAGTTATAGCAACAATCTGTCCAAAACGGCAACTAGGCATATTGCAAGCATCAAAACAACATGCTACAGGACCTCAACATAATAACAAAAGGCATGGACATGATCTACAGGTAAAGCATTACAAAATATGAACACTGAGCTATCTCCAGAAATCACTAGAACATGCTCAAAATGACATGGCAAGATTGCAAATAATAACAGTTTCAGGCATTGGCAGAAATAACATCAGGTTGCAATGTTTAGAGCTATAAAAAAACATGCTACAGGAAATTAACATGGAAAACAAAGGCGTGGCATGAATCTACTAATTGCATAGAACAAAAGTCCTTTAATGACCATAAGCCAAAAAGGATCAGAAAATATGATGGCACCCATGTAAACATGGAAAGTTATATTACAGATTTAAACATGGCAGGAACAACAATAAGTAGGCATGTTGGTGAGCTTGAACCACTCACCACAGAGCTATAAATGGCATGTCAAGGCAACCAACAGTAAGAAGACATGGCATAGAAGCTATACATGGCAAGAACAACATCATATCATGCAAGGATCAACTACAACAACCTTGGCAAAATTGAATAACATGTAAACAATCTGCCAGGAACATTTTATAGCAAAAGTAGAGCTCGATTGACTCAAGCTATGGCACTCCATAATTGCAAACAAGCGCATGGATGGATAGATCAAGACATATATAACAAAACATCCTGACTGAAGTAACTCAAAATATGCATGGATCTCTCGGTAGCATCAAGTTAACATGGCATAAAAATATAACAGAATCTGCCAGGAAAAACAGGAACAGCAAGTACCCTACTTAACAAGCTTGATGCACTCACTACACAACTCACAAAAGTACATGGTAAGCACCCCTGGAAAGATGACATGGCATATTACAAAACACATGTAGGACTCAAGTCCATAGGATGCACACATCAATCATAGAAAAAATGACAAAAGTACATGTTCTGTTAAGAAACAGAAACTAACATCACATAGCACTCTTCTAACAGCATTTCGGGCATCAAGATGAGCTCAAATGAAAATGATGCAATTAGATGAAATGATCTACTCATCGATACGAACACTTTGACATATTACACGCGCAAAGCGGGGCTACGATGACGGAGATATGATGCAACGAAAATGGAACAAAATATCACATATTAGAGGACTTAGACGAATTTTTAGAGGGGGGAAGTCAACCGGGGCACGGGTTTCGAGGATCGCCGGATCTTGCGCCGGAGATGCCACCGGAGAGGAGGGAGATGGCCGGGCGAAGCTGGGGTCGCTGGATCCGGCCGCCTCGACCGGATCTCGCCGGAGGAGGCCGGGCGGCGAGGTTCGGCATGGCGCCGCCGGCTTGGGCGCGGCATGCTATGGCGGGAGGTGGCGGCGACAGCCGGACGAGGCGGCAAAGCGGAGGGCGGCGGGGTTCGGCGCCGGGCGACGAGGTCGCGAGGCGGGCGGCGAAAGCGGCGGGCGCTGGCGCGGGCGCATGCAAGGCGGAATGGCGGCGAGATGGGTTCATGGGGCCGGGCACGGGCCGGGCGGTCAGCGGCGCGGGGACGGCGGCGCGGAGACACGTGGCGCGCCCTGGATGGTTGCGGGCGGCGGCGGGATCTGTCCGGCGGCGCGCGGACATGTCCGGCGCGCGACGGGGATGATTTTTAGGGTTTGGACTGCGGGAATTCGGGGAGGAAGACATATTTATAGGTAGAGGGAGCTAGGAGAGTCCAAATGAGGTGCGGTTTTCGGCCACGCGATCGTGATCGAACGACCGAGAGCATGGAGGGGAGTTTGGTGGGTTTTGGGCCACTTAGAAAGGGGATTTGGGCTGCAACAAAAGAGGGCTTTGCGGTTATCTTGCTAACCGTTGAGTACCAAACGACCTCCAAATGATCCGAAACTTGACAAAGCGGTCTACCGGTGCTATACCAAGGCCGCTTGACAAACCTCGGGGCATTCCGAGAACGTTTAATACCCGCACAACGAAAAGAGGTAAAAGGGGGCGCCGGGAGACATAGGAGTGCCGGATTGCAAAACGGACAACGGGGAAAATGCTCGGATGCATGAGACGAACACGTATGCAAATGCGATGCACATGATGACATGATATAAAATGCAGAAGATGACATGGCAAAGAGAGACACGCAAGCACATGACATGGCAAAGACGGCGAATAACTGACGGACACCTGGCGCATCGAATCCGGGGCGTTACAACACTCCTCCACTAACAAGAGATCTCGTCCCGAGATCTTAGGACCGAGACGGAAAGGAAAAAGGATGAGGTGAACCAAGAACTCAAGAGAAGAAGCAAAGAATTGAGAGCACTCGAGAAGAAGAGAGAAATGACGAGAATGACGAGAATCGAAAGCTCACTGAATCAAGATAGACTCTGAAAGCATTCCGGATAGGACGAGATAAGAAGCGAATAAGACTGAAAGGATTTAGGCAGCACACCGGTTGAACAAGGAAAAAATAGAACATGAGCTTGAGAAGATGGAATGACACTTGATGAAGACATGACACAAAACCTCCGTAAAGAATTAAAGAATGGAAAGAAATGAACTTAGAAGGAAGGATTTAATGGAGTTGTTGAGAAAATCACCAACGAAAGAATAAGCTTGTTGTGGCGTTATGGAAAACATCTCAGAAATTATGAGGTGATACCCGGCCACGAATGGAAATGATTGGATAGCTGAGAAGAACGAAGAAATGCAAAACTCCACTTCCAAAGAATATGGAGAATTAATTGCACTTTGATATGCAAGAAGAAAGATACTTGAGCTCCTCCGAAAGAACATAGATGAACTCTTGAAGAATGAATTAAATCATGAAGAACCACCATGACAAACTCCGGTAACAAAAGGATGATGAGATTGAATGAAGGAAGAAAGAATAAGATGAGCCTTGCGATGATTTAGATGGAGGTTCCGATGAAATGGTCGAGGAAATTCGAACTCCGGAAAAGAAAAGATGAAAACACTTGGAACTAGAATTTATTCATTACGAACAAACTCCAAAGGAAGGGATTAATCAACTTGAGGAAATAAGAATAAGATTTATTGTATGCTTATCCTTCATCAAATTAAATTGATGACAAACAATGGATTTTGCAAACTACTTATTCTTCTTGAAAAAGAATTGAGAAGTGACATATCGCAAACTTGAGAAGGTCTTACTTGAACCACCGGTAGGATTGAAAAGAACGAAAGGATTAAAATGATAACCAAGGAAAAGAATCTTGAACTAACCACCGTAATAATTCAAAAATGACTGATGAAAGAGAATGAATCACCGGAAGAATTAGAGAACAAATATGCTCGAGGATTTAGATGCGAAAGAACAAAGAGATCATGAGCTGATTAAAGAACACTTGAACGAGGCACCGGGATAAAATTGAGATGAACGAAGGGGCACGGATATAGAATAATTGGGGAATGAATCTGAAAACTTGGGACGAAGCAATATTCTGAAAAGAAGGCCTCCGGATAATTGTAACAGAAAAGCAACTCTTGAAATACTCCGGATGGATGAAAAGAATTGCACGACTGGAACCAAATAGATAGGATAATTCGAGCTAACACCACAAATCTTCGGAGAACGGACAAGATTTAGGGAAACTCTACTTTGGTCTTCAAAGACAACGATAAACACCACCAAAATTGTTGAGATACTCCGGTAGAATGAAAAGCAAAGAGGTTGAGCCAACAAAGAAATGATTTGAAATCAATCTTGAAAAGGCATCTGACTGATGAAATTCATACTTACGTCAAACTTTGAAAAGGATTTGAGAGTAACTCCGGGAAAATTAGAAGAGTCAGGTAAGATCCTGGGAAAAACCCTGTGGGTTAGGGCCCACTAAAAGAAAAACACCGTTGGAAAGGGTTGTTGAACAGATAGATGATGCACCAGAACAATTGAAATATTTGAATGAGGTGACAGCCTCGAATTAATTGGAACACAGACGAATCTCCTGAGATGACTTGAACACTCCGGAAGGATAAATCAAGTAGAGGCTAACGAGCAAAGAGAACACTTGATCCAAGGAAAAGAATATGACCAACCCGAAAAACTTGAATTGAGTGCACCGGAAAAGAAAAGAGATGAAGAATCTCAAACAAAAGAGAATTCACGGTTGAAATGATTGAGGGAAGGCTGGAGAGGCTCCGCATGAATGGAATTGAAGGTCGGAAGAAATTTCGAACTCCAGGAATAATAGGGTGGGAGGGCGGGAAAAACAAAGGCAACTTGGAAGGGAAAATCGACGAATATCTTGAAGAGAAAACACCGGTTGAAATCATTGAGGAGAGAAAGCAAAGACTTCACACGAGTAGGATAGATACTCGATTACGGACTCCGGTTCCGAGAAGAAGAAGGGAGGGCGGGTGGGAAAAACAAAGACAACTTCGGACGGGGAAAAACAACGACGTCGGAGGAAGAATTGAGGATTGAACTTGGCAAAGATGAAGATGGTCGAGTCGACTTGACGAGAAATTCACCGGATAAAAAGAGCTGAGGAACAACTACCGGAAAACCAACTGCGTGAACCTAAAGAAAAATTTGAAGGGGAAGAGGAGTAATTCAAAACACCTACGTCAAGATTCCTTACCAGAGCGACCAAGGGGCTGAGGAGTAAAAAGAATTCCTACTCTCCGATATAACTAGACACCGAAAACAGTTTTGTTCTAGACTCAACTGCGGCCAAACTACACGATCAATCAAGGGGGCTCCTAGGGTCGGTCGAGGCTCTGATACCAATCTTGAACACGCCCAATATGCGACCCTATCCAAAAGGAACTCAAGGTCCCACCAAGGATAGACCCATATTGGAAACTCTTTTGCAAGGTGGATATCATTACATCAACATTACATAATAGATGGGGATACATACAAAAGGCACAAATGCCACAAGAATACATCAACGTCAGATACAAGATACAAGATCAACATCCGACTACGGATGACACATAAACGAAACTCAAATGACATCCACCTCGCTAGCCCAGTGCCGACCGAACCTATCCTCGATCGAAGAAGAAGCGTAAGAACTCCAACACAAGCAAACATCGCTCTCACGTCATGATCATTGCATAACTTGTACCTGCAACTGGTGGTGTAGTAATCCGTGAGCCACGAGGACTCAGCAATCCCATTACCATGGGTATCAAGACTAGCAAAGCTTAGTGGGAAAGGAAGGGGTAAAGTGGTGAGGCTGCAGCAGCGACTAAGCATATATGGTGGCTAACATACGCAAATGAGAGCGAGAAGAGAAACAAAGGAACGGTCGTCAACTAGTAATGATCAAGAAGTGATCCTGAACTCCTACTTACGTCAGACATAACCCGTAAAACCGTGTTCTCCTCTCGATCAACCCGAAAAAGAGACACTCACGGTTACACACACACGGTTGGTGTATTTTAGAAGAGTTTGCTTCAAGTTTACTACAACCGGATATTAACAAATTCCCATCTCGCCACATAACCGCTGGCACGGCTCTCGAAAGTTTATACCTGCAGGGTGTCCCAACTTAGCCCATGATAAGCTCTCGCGATCAACGAAGGATATTCCTTCTCCCGGAAAACCCGATCAGTCGGGAATCCGGCTACAAGACATTTCACAAAGCAATAAAACAAGACCAAAGAAAGCCGCCGGATGTGCCGACAAATCCGGATAGGAGCTGCACATATCTCGTTCTCAGGCACACCGGATCGTCCAAACTTCCGATAGGCGAACCCAGAGTTGCTCGGTGGCCACCGGGCGGTCGACGGTTTGGACCAAAGCACTCACGACGAGCATCGGCCCGGGGGCTAAAATAAAGATGACCCTCGGGCTCCGGAAACCCAAGGGAAAAGGGCATAGGTGAGGCAAATGGTAAAACCAATGTTGGGCCTTCTTTGGAAAAGTCTTATTCAAAGCGAAACTGTCAAGGGGTCCCATAAATCACCCGACCGTTAGGGACGCAAAATCCGGGAACATAATACCGATATGACGGAAACTAGGGCGGCAAGAGGAACAAAACACTGTGCATAAGGCCGAGCCTTCCACCCTTTACCAAGTATATAGATGCATTAACAATATAAGATATATTGTTATATCCCAACAAGTAAACATGTTCCAAAGATGGAACAACATCTCCATGTTCCAACAAGGAACAAACTTCATCTTCACCTGCAACTAACAACGCTATAAGAGGGGCTGAGCAAAGCGGTAACATCGCCAAACAACGGTTTGCTAGGAAGGGTACAAAAGGTTAGAGGTCGACATGGCAATTTGGGATGGCTTGATAAATGTAATAGGTAGCGCAAAGATAGCGATAGAACGAAGCAACTAGCATAGCAATGGTAGTAATGAGATCCGTAGAAGCGGTCATCTTGCCTGAAATCCCGCAAGGAAGAAGAACGAGTCCATGAAGAAGATGAGCGAGTCCATGAAGAAGATGAACGGATGAAGCCGAACCAAGCGTGAGACGAACGAATCCTCACGATCGCAACGTAAACAGAACTAACAAGAAGAAGCACACAACATAGGTAAACACACCACCATGAACAAGACATGATGCACAACAAGCATGATGCATGACAAAGCTACATGAAGCTACTCATGGCAAGAGATGATGCAAACAAGAGCAACACATCAAGGCAAGTTTAAATGAGGCCTAAACAACATAGAACAATTCCTAAGTCCTCATATGCAAATTTCGAAATTGGTCCAGATCTGAATAAACCTTATGTTCAAGTTGTTAAACAGCAAGTTAAGATGCACCACGATGATCTACACGAAATTCTAGTCAAGTTACATATAAAGTTCATTAGATTCGAGCTACTACCTAGAAGATATGAGCAAAACAAGATAAACATGGCATTGATGCAAAATGCATACAAACATCAAGCAAACACCTCAAAACAAGGATGCAACATGATAATATGAAACTACATGCAAAATCAAGCAAGTTTCATATGGAGCACACCCAAAACGGAGCAACGGTTCAACACATACTCTACAAGTTATAGCAACAATCTGTCCAAAACGGCAACTAGGCATATTGCAAGCATCAAAACAACATGCTACAGGACCTCAACATAATAACAAAAGGAATGGGCATGATCTACAGGTAAAGCATTACAAAACATGAACACTGAGCTATCTCCAGAAACCACTAGAACATGCTCAAAATGACATGGCAAGATTGCAAATAATAACAGTTTCAGGCATTGGCAGAAATAACATCAGGTTGCAATGTTTAGAGCTATAAGAAAACATGCTACAGGAAATTAACATGGAAAACAAAGGCATGGCATGAATCTACTAATTGCATAGAACAAAAGTCCTTTAATGATCATAAGCCAAAAAGGATCAGAAAATATGATGGCACCCATGTAAACATGGAAAGTTATATTACAGATTTAAACATGGCAGGAACAACAATAAGTAGGCATGTTGGTGAGCTTGAACCACTCACCACAGAGCTATAAATGGCATGTCAAGGCAACCAACAGTAAGAAGACATGGCATAGAAGCTATACATGGCAAGAACAACATCATAGCATGCAAGGATCAACTACAACAACCTTGGCAACATTGAATAACATGTAAACAATCTGCCAGGAACATTTTATAGCAAAAGTAGAGCTCGATTCACTCAAGTTATGGCACTCCATAATTTCAAACAAGGGCATGGATGGATAGAGCAAGACATATAGAACAAAACATCCTTACTGAAGTAACTCAAAATATGCATGGATCTCTCGGTAGCATCAAGTTAACATGGCATAAAAATATAACAGAATCTGCCAGGAAAAACAGCAACAGCAAGTACCCTACTTAACAAGCTTGATGCACTCACTACACAACTCACAAAAATACATGGTAAGCACCCCTGGAAAGATGGCATGGCATATTACAAAACACATGTAGGACTCAAGTCCATAGGATGCACACATCAATCATAGAAAAAATGACAAAAGTACATGTTCTGTTAAGAAACAGAAACTAACATCACATAGCACTCTTCTAACAGCATTTCGGGCATCACGATGAGCTCAAATGAAAATGATGAAATGAGATGAAATGATCTACTCATCGATACGAACATTTTGACACATTACACGCGCAAAACGGAGCTACGATGACGGAGATATGATGCAACGAAAATGGAACAAAATATCACATATTAGAGGACTTAGACGAATTTTTAGAGGGGGGAAGTCAACCGGGGCACGGGTTTCGAGGATCGCCGGATCTTGCGCCGGAGATGCCACCGGAGAGGAGGGAGATGGCCGGGGCGAGCTCGGGGTCGCCGGATCCGGTCGCTCCTCGACCGGATCTGGCCGGAGGAGGCCGGGGGCGACGAGGTTCGGCATGGCGCCACGGCCGGGCGCATGGCCATGGCGAGGTGGCGGCGACAGCCGGACGAGAAGGCAGGCGGAGGGCGGCGGGTCCGGCGCCGGGCGACGAGGTCGCGAGGCGGGCGGCGTAGCAGGCGGGCGGGCGCGCCGGGCCATGGCGGCGGAGATGGGCTCAGGGGCCGGCTGGCAAGGGCAAGCGGGCGCTGGGACGGCGGGCGCGAGACACGCGGGCGCGCTGGATGGTTGCGGGCGGCGGCGGGATTCTGTCCGGCGCGCCATGGACATGTCTCATGACGGGATGATTTTAGGGTTTGACCGCGAATTCGGGGAGGAAGACATATTTATAGGTAGAGGGAGCTAGGAGAGTCCAAATGAGGTGCGGTTTTCGGCCACGCGATCGTGATCGAACGACCGAGAGCATGGAGGGGAGTTTGGTGGGTTTTGGGCCACTTAGAAAGGGGAGTTGGACTGCAACTCAAAGAGGGCTTTGCGGTTATCTTGCTAACCGTTGGAGTACCAAACGACCTCCAAATGATCCGAAACTTGACAGCGGTTCACCGGTGCTATACCAAGGCCGCTTGACAAACCTCGGGGCATTCCGAGAACGCTTAATACCCGCACAACGAAAAGAGGTAAAAGGGGGCGCCGGAGACATAGGAGTGCCGGATTGCAAAAGCGGACAACGGGAAAATGCTCGGATGCATGAGACGAACACGTATGCAAATGCGATGCACATGATGACATGATATAAAATGCAGAAGATGACATGGCAAAGAGAGACACGCGAGCACATGACATGGCAAAGACGGCGAATAATCGACGGACACTGGCGATCGAATCCGGCGTTACACTGATTTCTGCATGAAAAAAGAAAATCGGAAACTTGGAGGAGATCGAGGGTGGGGCTGGCTAGGGGTGGTGTGGGCACGAAAAAAACCGGACAAAAATAAATTATACCAGGCTACCAAGTGCTCCATTAGGTAAACTGCAGTGCAAATAACTTGACTGCAATTTTCATTCAAGTATTCATTTGTAATTCTCCTTTTATTGCTATATGATATCGATGCCCGATGCTTTTACGATATTAATAGAATACATGCATTAGAAAAGAAATACGGTACCTTAGTACTTTTGTTCTTCTCTAGTGAGCAGGAGTCCTAGCATCTTCCTCCCCGCATTTGTTGAAACAATCCTTTCATCATTGAAACTTCGCAAAGCTAATAATACACGAGAACATGGCATGCGTGCCATCGGCACAAGGTGATGTTGTCTTAGTAAGCATACATTTGTACATATAGTGTGCTGAAAATTGAAACCAGATTTTCACGCAAAATAAGTTTTCAAGGCATTCCTTTAATACTTTTAGTTCCTTATTTTGTTGCCTTGTTTCCATCTCTTCCAAATACAAAGATAGCAAGGAAGCCAATGCAAAACTGGGCCAGAGCATGAAAAGTGATGCCACATCCGCATCGCAATCTAGTGAGCCTCTGTTAGCACTTGATAAAATCAATTAGCAATAGCAACAATAATAAAGGCACATGTATTAGCACTTAATATATAATCCCAACAAGAGGAACTGTTGTTGTAGAAGATGCAATGCACATTTGTCCAGCTTAAAATATTTCTAAAATCAAATCACCAAAGAAGTACCTGTTTGTCTCACTTTATATTCTCGTGGTTGAGACGGTGGCTAGGATCAAGCAAGAAAGCAATGCAAGTGTCCCTCATGAGGTCATGTTTAACACTGAAGCAAAACAAATTTGCATTGGTGTAAAACTACAACTATTAGCTCTTTCACCTTGTCGACAGTCCCTTCAATCCAAGAATATACAACATCTAGAAGAAATAAAACCAATGACATAATTAGTAAACAATTTCAGCGACAAAAGGATAAACAAATTGGATTTTTAAAACAAAACCTGCACCTGCACAAGTATATGTTATATTAACAAAAGTGCAGATTCCGTCCCACTCTTCACTTTTTGACAAAAAACTTCCGAATAGCAATCTCGGTGAGTGATCTCGACCAGGTTCGATCGGCATGGCGTGTCGTTCCTCCAGGAGTGGGTGCTGAGAGGAAGGATGGCGAACCTCCATTGTCAAACGGCCGGAGCTGCATTGTCATTTGGATCAGAGCATGGACGAAATCGAGATGGTAGAGGTTGAGGAATTTGTAGGACGTGAGGGTTTAGGGTGGGCATCACGAGAACTCACCCATATCTTGGGAGACGGCAGACCGAGGTGCAGTCGTGTTCGTGCTTCAGGGCTGCCACGTGCTGTCCTCGCCGCCATCGCCTGTCGATGCCACTTCATCGCCACGAGCATGGGACTGAGGGACGAAGGGAAGAGAAGGGAAGGAAGCGAGCTAATGACGTACCTATGTTTGGTATGTAATACCCTCCATTAAGAGTAGATATTTTCTTAAAATCGGTTGTTTTGTTTCCTAATTAATGTGATTGAGCAATTTAAGATAAGGTTAATTAATTTAGATTTGATATTTAGAGATTGATCGTGATTGATTCTTTCACATAAAGACATTACTAAAAATAACTTGCACCAAAGATGGAAAGTTATGATCCGTTAAGATTTTTTTCGTTGTGTGAGTGGGTTTTTCTTGGTTTTTCACTACCGAGGGGAGGTGGGAGGAAGTACCAAAGAAGTACCAAAAAAGACCGGGTGAGGTGGGACGAAAATAAAACCCGGAACGCGACCTACCAACTGAGACATTAGGAGTAGAGATAATTATACATAAATGGCCGATCCAACGCCGGCCAAACTCCACTTAAACATAACTAAACATTAAAAAAACTCTAATAAACGCCCGCACGCTGCCCTTGTAGACCGCCTTGCCCTTGCCGCCATCGTCGCCGCCGGTGAGGTCGATGAAGACAGGAGGCGGTCCAGCCCAACCAAACGTTGATTGATAGGCCACCAGGGCAGCCTCCTCCGACGTCTGTCGCGGCGACGGCATAGCGGCGAGGCGGGTGCGCTCCTCCTCCTCCTTGCGGCGCAGCTACTGCTCGCCGCCGGCCCCCTCCTTGGCGAGCCAATGCTCCTTCCAGCGCTCAAGGTGGGCCGCCTCCTCTTCTGGCGTGAAGGCATAGTAGCAGGGAGGCGCGCTCACCCACTCGCGGAGCTCGCCGGCCCACGAATAGGACTCCTCGGGCCAAGTGGGGGGGGGGAACGGTGGTCGCTTCCGCGTGGGTGTTGGCTCACGCTCCGGCTAAGGCTCTAGTTCGGCCTTGGGCTTGACGAGGGCGCAGGTGGCGGCACGAACAGGGGCACGTGCACGGAGTCCCCCACCGTGGACAAAGCAAGGGCGTGCTCTAGCCCATCCCAATGGGCATCCTCCTCGGGCCGGCTCGCCTCCAACGCATGTTGCAGGGCTTCCTCGAGAGCGTCTTGGTACTCCACCTCCGCCTGCTCTTCCTCCAGCTTTACCTCGGGAGGCGGTGGTGGGACGTTGTGGTCGATGTGGCTGCCGCGTTAGCGCTCCTCCTCATGTTGCTCCTCCTCATGTTGCCGTGGTAGTAAGTTTGCACGTGCAAAGCACGTGTAATCTCAAAATAATTCTAAGCCTCCCATGTTACATCAGGATGTCCTTTGCAGTCGGAGAACACATCTCTAATAGTATATTTGTGTCGTAGTGGTTATATAGCGGACATATGTGCCACCTTCAATTATCTCTGACATTTGCCAAATTGATGAAGTATTAAGAAATGAATTAATATCACTACATTTGATCCATGAATGTTATTTAATAACAGGTGATACCTAATACCACATGTGTATACTTAATCCCGATCTTGACAAACTCATCATATGAAACCACAAAAGAAAATCCATTCAATCAATTACACAAAACACAGACTTCTGAAGTATTGAATAGCAACAAAAGAAAACTGTAAATTACTTTGCATCAGCCATGACTTAAGTACGCGCAAATTCCAGTGAAATCAATCATCCGACCCACTATTGTGTGCACAAGGTATTATACATAAAAGTGAAAGAAATAATATCGACTTAATCTTTTAGTAAATCTAGTATGATTGGAGAAGCATGAAGATATTTTACTAGCCTTGATGCCTAGTAGAAGGAAAATAATAGAGCGAGAGACTTACCAATGGCTAGTTGTCATGATGTTTTTTTTCATAAATATGCCATCTCTGAATTTATTGTACTGACATCGCTGACTATCTTCTAAAAAGGATAAGACCTGAGCAATGAGCTGACTTACCAATGGCTAGTTGTCATGATGTTTTTTTTCATAAATATGCCATCTCTGAATTTATTGTACTGACATCGCTGACTATCTTCTAAAAAGGATAAGACCTGAGCAATGAGCTATCAATTTTCCTTCACCAATATGATGGACCTCTCAAATGGGCTTGTTGCAACCAGCAAAGATCCTACATCTTGTCACCTTAGGTTTGGAATATTAGCTTCAAAGATCGCAACAACTTCAAGATTTGCCGTACTATTATCTACGCTACTTTTGTGCCCTTTCATATAAGTAACAACACCTATAAGATCATCAATATGCATCTTTATACTAAGGCAAAATGAAATAATAAGCATCTACATGATAACAGGAAGGTCAGTTTTATACCAGACTGCTTGTGAATGTCTTGATTAATCACATTGACTTGGTTTTTTCATATGGATAACACTATGCAGTTCCCTGCAGCTGCGTGAGAACAAATGCATAGGTAGAAGACGTCTACACATCTGAAATTTCTTATTAGCTGAAAACTCGAGTATGAGCAGATTTTGATAACACAACAGAATAGAAAAATACATCGGATCAATATGATACCGGTGGCTGGTGCATGGCAAGGGCATGTAATCGGCCAAACTTAATGCAATGACAGATCCAAAGGCCATGGTCGCCGCTGAGCCTGCGTTGGTTCACGGCCGAGTGGATGCAGCCTATGGAAGCCGAGAACCGGGGGCAGCGTCCGCCGGCACCTGCTCGATGTCGACCACGGAAGGGAGACCACCGCTGACTATGTTGCTCGCCATTCTCCACGCCAAGAAGGGGATCAAAGGATCTGCTTGGAGGATGTCGAGGACGCGAAGCTAGTGAGGCAGTTGTCCGCGGAGCCGCCAGGATGGACGGCGAATAACACCGTGGAACATGAGGCGTCCCCGATGGCCTGCTAGGTGGTGTTGGAGGCGGCTTCCAGACGGCTGGGAGGATGCGCCGTCCCCGACAGCCAAGCCAGGTGGTGTAGGAGGAGGCGCTGTCCCGACGGCTGGCCAAGTAGTGTAGGAGATGGCGCCGACGCCGAGGCGAGGCGATGGGTTGGGGCAACACAGAGACGGGAGGGGAGGCGTCGTGAAGGTGCGGTGGCTGGAGGCGATTGGGAGTGGATCAATGATGCAGCGGTTACTTCCCTTTCTTTCTTTCTTGATTGACGTGGGCAGTTTAATTCCTTTCGTGCCAAAGGAAGGTGATCACGGAAGAGAAAGTACTTTCCTTTCTTTCTTTCTTGATTCACGTGGGCAATTTCTTTCCTTTCGTGGCAAAGGAAGGTGATCATGGAGGAGAAAGTTGTGTTTATCGTTAAACACGTTTAGTCGCTCATCATTAGGACAATAACAACTGTTGGATGAATGCGAATGGATGGCCGAGATCTGTTGGATCTACCCCACTGGATCTTTTTATATTAGTATAGAATAAACATTAAAAAAAACTCTAATAAACGCCCGCACGCTGCCCTTGTAGACCGCCTTGCCCTTGCCCTTGTCGCCATCGTCGCCGCCGGTGAGGTCGATGAAGACAGGAGGCGGTCCAGCCCAACCAAACGTTGATTGATAGGCCACCAGGGCAGCCTCCTCCGACGTCTGTCGGCGGCGGCAACATAGCGGCGAAGCGGAGTGCGCTCCTCCTCCTCCTTGCGGCGACTCTTGCTCATGCGCGGCCCCCTCCTCGGCAAGCCAATGCTCCTTCCAGCGCTCAAGGTGGGCTGCCTCCTCTTCTGGCGTGAAGGCGTAATAGCAGGGAGGTGCGCTCACCCACTCACAGAGCTCGCCGGCCCATGAATAGGACTCCTCGGGCCAAGTGGGGCTGACGGTGGCCGCTTCCGCATGGGCGTTGGCTCTCGCGCTCCGCCTAAGGCTATGGTTCGGCCTTGGGCTTGACGAGGGGCAGCGGTGGCGGCACGAATAGGGGCGCATGGATGGAGTCCCCTGACGCTGACAAAGCAAGGGCGTGCTCTAGCCCATCCCAATGGGCGTCCTCCTCGAGCCGGCTCGCCTCCAACGCATGTTGCAGGGCCTCCTCGAGAGTGGCTTGGTACTCCACCTCTGCCTGGTCTTCCTCCGGCTTTACCTCGAGGGGCGGCGGTGGGACGTTGTGGTTGATGTGGCTGCCGCGTTAGCGCTCCTCCTCGTACTCTAGCGTAAACCAGCGCGCCCGGTTAGAAGTTCGGCGATAAACACGCATGGCGCTGCTTCGTAAGCAGCGCCACGGCAAGAACATCCTTCGGCGTGTGCTCAGCGGATCAAGGCGTTGCCGGGATGGGGATCCGCTGTGCATCCAGATGCCAGCCGTGCGACAAGTACACATCTATGTACTGCAAGGGCTGGCGGTACTCCCAGTGCTCTCTATCTCGCTCTCGTGGTGGCTTGCCGTATTTAGCGGTGGAGGAGGGAGCACGCGGGAAGATCTCGCGTCGACGCTGAACCTCCCCTTCCTCCCTCCCTTCCCGCTGAAGATGCCAATGGCTTTGCTAGGGTTTCGGGCTGGCTGGCTGGCTAGGGTTTTATGGTCGCCGGCAAGGGAACAAAGGTGCCCAGATGTGGACAAGAAGTGGATGAGGCCGGCCCCACATCACGCATCCATTAAAAAGGACGGGCACGCGACCCTTCCACACACTGCCAGGCAGGCCCGAGGTAGGTGGCCGCGTTTAATACGACCACATGTGGTTGTTGGCCGGCTGACTTGTGGGGCCGCGGCGGACACCGAGGGAACATGCGGCGCGTCCGCTTCGTGTCCAAGCCGCCGCATTTTAGGACTGAAATGCGTCGATGCGGATACAAAGCGGACGCAATTTGGGTTTGGGTCAACGTGTTGGACCGGCGTTTTTATTCGCGGCGACCCAAACAGACTTGGACGGGCGAAATGGGTCGCCCTGTTGGAGTTGCTCCTAGTGATCATTATTTTAATCCCTTCAAAGTAATTTTATTTCTTTTTATACTTCACCAAAACATAGCTTGGGACTCCGGTCTTATTTGTCTTTGTTAGTTGTTGGTGTGTTTTTGTGTGGACGCGTTGATTTTGGCCCTATGCATCCTAATAACTAAGCAAAGGTTAAAAATGTGCTCATTGTATTTGATTCCTCCCTACGTTTCGTTTTAAGCTAGTAATAAAGTTCACCATTTGTCAAGATACGGTAAACAAGAACAAAAGCAAACAAACCTGGGCTGGCAGTGTGTCATCTTCAGATCAGTTACGACCTTTCCCGTCCCTTTGATCTGTCGTATAGTATGTATTATATTTGTCTTTGATCTATCTAGATATGGATGTATTTAGACTCATTTTAGTGCTAGATATATTCATATCTAGACAAATTCGAGACAAGTAATTCGGAACGGAGGAGTACATAAAATGGCTGATGCTCTTGTGACAGCAGAAAAGTCCACGAGAAGCCAGCGTACCGCCTCGGTCTGCTCCGCCGGACGTCTGTCTGGACCGGAGACTGTACACGCGCGACCACCGAGCACCAGCCTCGCGCCCCTTGACCTCTCGGTAGCGATCGAAATCCCGCTGTACAAAGGGCCTGCGTCCGTCTTCCCTGCGCGCACTTGGTGAGTAGTACTACAAGTGCAGGAGGATAAGGGCGGGCTGTGGAGAGCGATGGGGTCGCTGGGGAAGGACGCGGCGGCGGCTGCGGCGGGGGAGCGGGTGGTGCTGGCGATGAACGGCGCGCGGCACGAGGCGGCCGGCGTCGACCCGTCGACGACGCTGCTGGAGTTCCTCCGCACGCGGACGCCCGCCAGGGGGCCCAAGCTCGGCTGCGGCGAAGGTGAGGGCAGCACCGCTCGATTCATTTCATATCCCCTTTGTTTAATTCTTCTTTCACTCGTTCGCACAAGCGGATCGATCGAGCCCATCTGTCCATGTGAGTTGCTCCAGATTTCGATCAAACCGGTACCAGTTCTTTATTTGTGTACACGTGCACGTGGGACATCACGCCACAATCACAATGCACACCGATTGTTCATGTTCCTCGTCTCTGCTTCTTCTAATCTTCTTCTTTTTGCTTAATTAGATTAGCTAGCTAGCGCTATCGTTCATAAATCGTGACGGGCACATATATACATCGCAGCCGTCGTCCTTTTTATTTCCTTGCATTATCGATCCTTCACGGCACATACCGATTCCAGCCTCCATCGCAATTGTTGGATCGATGGTTCGTTCATCAAACGCGGACCACAAATATAGATTTATTGTCTGTATTCTCCTGGGGAAATCAATCCTCCTGCCTGCTCCGGCCTCCGTGTGAGCATGCGGCAGATGCTGCCGCGATCTGATTACAGCGTTTACTTCTTGGATTCTGATCCCATGCACACGCCACATTGCTAATTTAGCTAAATGTCAACTCCACCACGGAATCTAGCTTTTCATCGGATGGACCCTCTGTCCGAAGATCCTAGTCCGGATTTCTCAGAATAGGATAATTGAATGATATAAGGAGGTGCACATGGTCAATCTCCATCTTGAAGCCAAGTCTCTTTTGTCTTCTTATATTTTACATGAAGATAATAAGTAAAGAATAGGATCTCGGCATCGACTTTCCAACCTGCTCTCTACACCCAGACGATCACACTGGCCGCTGCTCTTTTACTTTCAATAATGTGGCAACACATAATCTGGCCCATCACGCAAGTTCACGCGTACAACTTCATGCAGGAGTATATAATTCAACTTTGTACGTTTGGTAGTAGTATTTTTTTCGCTGCAAGTTTAATTCGAATTTCTTTTTTCAAGAATGAATTTTACTTTAACTTTACCTACTATCAAACGACTAGTCAACAACCGATGACTTTGTACAACAGTTAACGGAAATAACCTTGCCGAGCACGTTACTGTCACTACACTCGGCCTTGTGATGCGACCGAGATATACTACTCCCACCGTCCCATAATATAAGAGCGCTTTTGACATTAGTGCGATAAAACGCCAGACATGAGACGGAGGGAATAGTATCTATTTTCTTGACTTTTATCTAAAAATAGTACTACCTTCGTATCAAAAATATAAAACGTTTTTATAGACTAAACTGGTCTAAAAAATGTCTTATTTTGCTACCGAGGAGTAATAGTAGCTAAGAAAACAGTAAACTAGAGGATTACTAGTTCTTTACGGTCACTCAGCTCAGGCATGATTGTGACAAAAAGATGCCTTGCCGTTGTACTTGTCTCACAGTGGAGCAGTCATACTCCGCTTTTTCCTGTTTCGTGGCCAGGTCCCGTCCATGTTCAGTTCAACTGCCGATATTAGAAACTTCGGCGCGTGTTCCAGTTTGCCACGTACAGTAGCGAAATTCTGTAATCAGTACCACCAGATTTTTACCCGTATCAACTTGGCAGATTTACAGCGTTTCCTCGTGCGTGGGACATCCGTCGCTCATCCACTGCTAGCCAATGACATGTGGGCCAACGCCAAGCTAGCATGCCACACATGCAGAACATACACTCGGATACGTACACAAGGCACAGGCACTGTATTTGCATCATAGGACAAGCTATTGCACCAGTTGTGTGTATTTTACAATTTTAGGCACCAAAATGACCGCGCTGGACCATGTATTTAAGGCACCCGCAGTGTATTTAACTCCTGATATTTTATACGGATTCGCATGACTTTACACTTTATAGAAGAGTCAATTACACCGGTGGTGCTTGAACTTGGCGTAAACGGTCATTTTGGTGCTAGAACTTGTGGCATACATTGAACGGTTGCCATAACTTGGCTCGGGTGTGCAAATACAGTGCTAACCGCACTTTGATACGAAATCAACGCTGGCTTGGCCACCAGACTAGAAATGTGTGGCCTGTTTTTTTTCTTTTTGCAAAAAAACCTTGAATTTTTTTTATTTCTCACAAAAAAGACCATGTCCACACGGTAGATGGTATTTCATTTTGTTTGTTGTATGACAGGTGAGTCCTGATGTGAATCCTACACTCCAACACGTGACCTTTATTTTGAGAATTTAACACGCGGCCTACTGTTAGGGCGCTCGCGCTCATAGCCACTGCACCAATTACATTCGGATGTCTAACAAGGATAACAGCCGTTAATGTAGTATAAGGATGATACACGTGGGGGCTTAAATTGGCTGCAGATAGTGCATCCCATTTGCACGTACTGGTTCTTTTTGAAATATTTGTGAAACGTAAGTAATTAAAATAATGTTCAAATATTTATTTTTTATAAATATTATACATACAAACAATGATTAGTAGATAAAAACATTTAAACATACTCATGTCTATTATATAAAATTGTGTATTAAATTCGGATATTTAAAATGTTTATTTAATAAAAAAATATACATGTGCTGCTTATATTTAATATTCAAATTGATGAATACAAAAAATTTCCTAAAGTTGTGAAGACTGAATGGTGTAGCAGCCAGACTGTGACATGGGCAAGGGTCGTTCGAGACGTGGAGGCCTCCTTTTGTCTTGTTATTAATTCTCAGTATGTACACACGGAGCCCATTGGCCATAGAGTCGAAAAAACTGAAATGCCATCTTCCAACGTCGACCAGGCCTTTTTGTGGGGAAAATTAATTCAAGGGGGTTTACGCAAAAAAAATAGCCACACGCCCTCCTGTCTGCCTTCGGGTCACTGACGGCGGGACCGATGCCATGTTGGCGCGCCTAATCAGCGGCTCGGGCGTACACAGCCGAGGTTTGCACCGTATTTGCACGCCCGAGCCAAGTTGTTACACCAGTTCGATGTATGCCGCAAGTGTTGGGGAACGTAGCAGAAATTCAAAATTTTCCTACGTATCACCAAGATCTATCTATGGAGAGACTAGCAACGAGGGGAAGGAGAGTGCATCTACATACCCTTGTAGATCGCTAAGCGGAAGCGTTCAAGTGAACGGGGTTGATGGCGTCGTACTCGCCGTGATGCCGATCACCGATGATCCTAGTGCCGAACGGACGGCACCTCCGCTGCTCAACACACGTGACAGCCCGGTGGCGCCTCCCACGCCTTGATCCAAATGAGGAGAGAGGAGAGGTTGAGGAAGACTCCATCCAACAAAGAAAGACAACGGCGTGGTGGTGGTGGAGGAGCGTGGCAATCCTGCAGGCTTCGCCAAGCACTACGGAGGAGAAGGAGGTGTTGGAGAGGGAGAGAGGCGCCAGGCTCAGGTGCTGCTGCCTCCCTCCCCCTTTATATAGGTGCCAAGGAGGAGATGAGCCTGCCCCTCCTCCAAGGGAGGGTGCGGCCAAGAGGGGAAGGAGTCCATCCTCCCAAGGCACCTCGGAGGTGCCTTCCCTCTATGGACTCTTCCTCTCCAAGTGTTTCATGCGCATGGGCCTCTTGGGGCTGGTTCCTTGGCCCATGCAGGCCTAGGCGCACCACCTAGGGCCCATGTGACCCCGGGGCAGGTGGCCCCACCAGTGGGCCAGGACCCCTCCGGTGGTCCCAGACAATACCGATATCACCAAACTTGTCCCGATGGTCAAACAGCACTTCCTATATATAATTCTTTACCTCCGGACCATTGGAACTCCTCGTGACGCCCGTGATCTCATCCGGACTCAACAACATTCGTAACCACATACAAGCTTCCTATATAACCCTAGCGCCATCGAACCTTAAGTGTGTAGACCCTACGGGTTCGGGAGACAAGCGTACATGACCGAGACGTTCTCGGTCAATAACCAACAGCGGATCTGGATACCCATGTTGGCTCCTACATGTTCCACGATGATCTCATCGGATGAACCACGATGTCAAGGACTCGGTCAATCCGTATACAATTCCCTTTGTCTAGCGGTATTGTACTTGCCCGAGATTCGATCATCGGTATCCCGATACCTTGTTCAATCTCGTTACGGCAAGTCTCTTTACTGCTCCGTAACACATCATCCCGTGATCAACTCCTTAATCACACTGTGCACATTATGATGATGTCCTACCGAGTGGGCCCAGAGATACCTCTCCGCCACACGGAGTGACAAATCCAGTCTCGATTCGTACCAACCCAATGACACTTTTGGAGATACATAGTGCACCTTTATAGTCACCCGATTACGTTGTGACGCTTTGATACACCCAAAGCATTCCTACGGTATCCGGAGTTGCACAATCTCATGGTCTAAGGAAATGATACTTGACATTAGAAAAGCTTTAGCATACTGAACTACGCATCTTTGTGCTAGGCTTAGGATTGGGTCTTGTCCATCACATCATTCTCCTAATGATGTGATCCCGTTATCAATGACATCCAATGTCCATGGTCAGGAAATCGTAACCATCTATCGATCAACGAGCTAGTCAACTAGAGGCTTACTAGGGACATGGTGTTGTCTATGTATCCACACATGTATCCGAGTTTCCTATCAATACAATTATAGCATGGATAATAAACGATTATCATGAACAAGGAAATATAATAATAACTAATTTATTATTGCCTCTAGGGCATATTTCCAACAGTCTCCCACTTGCACTAGAGTCAATAATCTAGTTCACATCGCCATGTGATCAACGGTGATAGGTCACATCGCCATGTGACCAACATCCAAAGAGTCTACTAGTGTCTTAAACTAGTTCACATCACCATGTGATTAAGACTCAATGAGTTACGAGGTTTGATCATGTTTTGCTTGTGAGAGAGGTTTTAGTCAACGGGTTTTAGTCAATGTGTCCGAACCTTTCAGATCCGTGTGTGCTTTGCAAATTTCTAGGTCATATTATAAATCTTGCTTCCACACCCCACTTGGAGCTATTCCAAATGGTTGTTCCACTATACGTATCCCGTGAGCTACTCAGAGTCATTCGGATAGGTGTTAAAGCTTGCATCGACTTAACCCTTTACGCCGAACTCTTTATCACCTCCATAATCGAGAAACATGTCCTTATTTACTCCAAGAACAATTTTGACCGCTGTCCAATGATCCATTCCTGGATCATTCTTGTACCCTCGACCGACTCATGGCATGGCACACTTCCGGCAGTACACAAAGATAGCATCTTGTAGAGCCTATGTCTAAGGCATAGGGACAATCTTAAATCCTTTCTCTACGTTACGCCGTGGTCGAGCTTTAAGTCTTAACTTCATACCTTACAATTCAGCTAAGAACTCCTTCTTTGGTGATCCATCTTGAACACCTTCAAGATCATGTCAAGGTACATGCTCATTTGAAAGTATTATTAAACATTTTGATCTATCTTATAGATCTTGATGCTTATTGTTCAAGTAGCCTAATCCAGGTTTTCTATTTGAAAAACACCTTTCAAATAACCTTATATGCTATACATAAAATTCTACGTAATTTCGATCATCAATATGTCAACAACATATACTCATCAGAAATTCTATAGTGCTCCCACTTACTTCTTTGGAAATACAAGTTTCTCATAAACTTTGTATAAACCCAAAATCTTTGATCATCTCATCAAAGCGCACATTCCAACTCCGAGATGCTTACTCCGGTCCTTAGAAAGGATCGCCGGAGCCAAAGATAACTTTTAGCATCCTTAGGATCGACAAAACTTTCTCGATTGTATCACATACAACCTTTCCTTACGAAAACCGGTAAGGAAACTCATTTTGACATCCATCCGCCAGATTTCATAAATGCAGCTTATGCTAACATGATTCCGACAGACTCAAGCATCGCTACGGATGAGAAAATCTCATCGTAGTCAACTCCTTGAACTTGTGAAAAACTCTTCGCCACAAGTCGAGCTTCATAGACGGTGACATTACCGTCCATGTCCGTCTTCTTCTTAAAGATCCATTTATCTCAATGGCTTGCCGATCATCGGGCAAGTCCATCAAAGTCCATGCTTTGTTATGATACATGGATCCTATCTCGGATTTCATGGCTTCTAACCATTTGTCGGAATTTGGGCCCACCATCGCTTCTCCATAGCTCGTAGGTTCATTGTTGTCTAGCAACATGACCTTCAAGACAGGATCACCGTACCACTCGATGCAAGACGCGTTCTTGTCGTCCCACGAGGTTCGGTAGTGACTTGATCCAAGCTTCATGATCAATATCATAAGCTTCTACTTCAATTGGTGTAGGTGCCACGGAACAACTTCCATGCCCTACTACACACTAGTTGAAGTGACGGTTCAATAACCTCATCAAGTCTCCACCATCCTCCCACTCAACTTTTCGAGACAAACTTTTCCTCGAGAAAGGACCCGATTCAAGAAACAATCCCTATTGCTTTCGGATCTGAATTAGGAGGTTTACCCAACTGTTTTGGGTGTCCTATGAAGATGTATTTTATCCGCTTTGGGTTCGAGCTTATCAACCTGAAACTTTTCCACATAAGCGCCGCAGCCCCAAATTTTTAAGAAATGACACTTAGGTTTCTCTAAACCATAGTTCTTACGGTGTCATCTCAACGGAATTACGTGGTACCCTATTAAAGTGAGTGCGGTTGTCTCTAATGCCTAACCCATGAACGATAGTGGTAATTCGATAAGAGACATCATGGTACGCACCATATCCAATAGGGTGCAACTATGATGTTCGGACACACCATCACACTATGGTGTTCCAGGCGGTATTAATTGTGAAACAATTTGCACAATGTCTTAATTGTGTACCAAACCCGCAACTCAGATATTCATCTCTATGATCACATCACAGACATTTTATCCTCTTGTCACGAAGATCTTCAACTTCACTCGAAATTACTTGAACCTTTCAATAATTCAGACTTGTGTTTCATCAAGTAAATATACTCAACATCTACTCAAATCATCATGAAGTAAGAACATAACGATATTCATTTGATGCCTCAAAGACTCATTGGACTGCACACATCAAAATGTGTTACCTCCAACAAGTTGCTATCTTGTTCCATCTTCCGAAACCGAGGCTTTTCGGTCATCTTGCCCATGTGGTATGATTTGCATATCTCAAGTGATTCAAAATCATGCAAGTGCAAACGATCCATCTGCATGGAGTTTCTTCATGCGTATACACCAATAGACATGGTTCGCATGTCTCAAACTTTTCAAAAACGAGTGAGTCCAAAGATCCATCAACATGGAGCTTCTTCATGCTTTTATGACTTACATGGCAAAGTGCCACAAGTAAGTGGTACTATCATTACTATCTTATATCTTTTGGCATGAAAATGCGATTACCACGATCGAGATTCAATAGACCATTCATTTAGGTGCAAGACCATTGAAGGTATTATTCAAATAAATAGAGTAACCATTATTCTCCTTAAATGAATAATCAGATTGCGATAGACATGATCCAATCATGTCTATGCTCAACGTAAACACCAAATAACAATTATTTAGGTTTAACATCAATCTCGATGGTAGAGGGAGCGTGCGATGCTTGATTACATCAACCTTGGAAACACTTCCAACACATATCGTCACTCACCTTTAGCTAGTCTCCGCTTATTC
Source organism: Aegilops bicornis (assembly GCA_021605145.1). Classification (NCBI taxonomy): domain Eukaryota; kingdom Viridiplantae; phylum Streptophyta; class Magnoliopsida; order Poales; family Poaceae; genus Aegilops; species Aegilops bicornis. The sequence goes on along the minus strand of CM038673.1, from coordinate 699,458,362 downwards.
CGTAGCTTTTATTTCGAGTTACTAACACTTAGCAACCGAACGGTATCTAATACCTGGTGCTACTAGGAGTACTAGTAAAGTACACATTAACATAATGTATATCCAATATACTTCTATCGACCTTGCCAGCCTTCTTATCTACCAAGTATCTAGGGTAATTCTGTTCCGATGGTTGTTCCCCTTATTACGTAAGCACTTAGTCTTGGGTTTGGGTTCGACCTTGGGTTTCTTCAATCGAGCGCAACTTATTTGCCGTTTCATGAAGTGTCCCTTCGCCCTTGCCCTTCTTGAAACTAGTGGTTTCACCAACCATCAACAATTGATGCTCCTTCTTGATTTCTACTTTGGCGGTGTCAAACATCGCGAACACTTCAAGGATCATCATATCTATCCCCGATATGTTATAGTTCATCACGAAGCTCTAGTAGCTTGGTGGCAATGACTTTGGAGAAACATCACTATCTCATCCGGAAGATCAACTCCCACTCGATTCAAGTGATTGTTGTACTCGAGACAATCTGAGCACAAGCTCAACGATTGAGCTTTTCTCCCTTAGTTTGCAGGCTAAGAAAATCGTCGGAGGTCTTATACCTCTTGACGTGGGCACGAGCCCGAAATCCCAATTTCAGCCCTCAAACATCTCATATGTTCCATGACGTTTCAAAACGTATTTGGTGCCTCTACTTAAACCATTTAACTGAACTATCATGTAGTTATCAAAACGTGTATGTCCGATGTTCGCAACATCCACCGACGACGTTTGGGGTTGAGCACACCGAGCGGTGCATTAAGGACATAAGCTTTCTTACGTCCGCATAATCGCCATCGTCAACTTTCAACTATATTTTCTCTAGGAACATATCTAAACAAAGGAACTAAAGCTCGAGCTTACGACATAAATTTCAAAGATATTTTGACTATGGTAAGGATAATTAAGAACATATCATGAACTCCCACTCAGATAGACATCACTCCAGTCATATAAGTGATTACATGAACAGAGTCAACTAGGCCGTGGTCCGATCATCACGTGAGACGGACTAGTCATCATCGGTGAACATCTTCATGTTGATCGTATCTACTATACGACTCATGCTCGACCTTTCGGTCTCGTGTTCCGAGGCCATGTCTGTACATGCTAGGCTCGTCAAGTTAACCCCAAGTGTTTTTGCTGTGTAAATCATCTTACACCCGTTGTATGTGAACGTAAGAATCCATCACACCCGATCATCACGTGGTGCTTAGAAACGCATTTAACCGTAGTAACGGTGCACCGTGGGAGAACACTTCTTGAAATTTGTGTAAGGGATCATCTTATTTACTACCGTCGTTCTAAGTAAACAAGATGCATAAACATAATAAACATCACATGCAATTATATAGTAGTGACATGATATGGCCAATATCATATAGCTCCTCTTGATCTCCATCTTGGGGCTCCATGATCATCATTGTCACTGCATGACACCATGATCTCCATCATCATGATCTCCATCATCATGATCTCCATCATCGTGTCTCCATGAAGTTGTCTCGCCAACTTATTACTTCTACTACTATGGCTACGGTTAGCAATAAAGTAAAGTAATTACATGGCGTTGTTCAATGACACGCAGTCATACAATAAATAAAGACAACTCCTATGGCTCCTGCCGGTTGTCATACTCATCGACATGCAAGTCGTGAATCCTATTACAAGAACATGATCAATCTCATACATCACATATCATTCATCACATTCTTCTTGGTCATATCACATCACATAGCATACCTCGCAAAAACAAGTTAGACGTCCTCTAATTGTTGTTTGCATGTTTTACGTGGCTGCTTTGGGTTTCTAGCAAGAACGTTTCTTACCTACGCAAAACCACAACGTGATATGCCAATTGCTATTTACCCTTCATAAGGACCCTTTTCATCGAATCCGTTCGACTAAAGTGGGAGAGCGACACCCGCCACCACCTTATGCAACTAGTGCATGTCACCGGTGGAACCGGTCTCACGTAAGCGTCGTGTAAGGTTGGTCCGGCCGCTTCATCCCACAATACCGTCGAATCAAGATAAGACTAGTAACGGCAAGCATATTGAACAAAATCAACGCCCACAACTACTTTGTGTTCTACTGCGTGCAAAGAATCTACGCAATAGACCTAGCTCATGATGCCACTTTGTTGGGGAACGTGGCAGAAATTCAAAATTTTCCTACGTATCACCAAGATCTATCTATGGAGAGACTAGCAACGAGGGAAGGAGAGTGCATCTACATACCCTTGTAGATCGCTAAGCGAAGCGTTCAAGTGAACAGGGTTGATGGAGTCGTACTCGCCGTGATTCAGATCACCGATGATCCTAGTGCCGAACGGACGGCACCTCCGCTGCTCAACACACGCAGACAGCCCGGGTGACGTCTCCCACGCCTTGATCCAGCGAGGAGAGGGAGAGGTTGAGGAAGACTCCATCCAACAGCAGCACAACGGCGTGGTGGTGGTGGAGGAGCGTGGCAATCTGCAGGCTTCGCCAAGCACTACGGAGGAGAAGGAGGTGTTGGAGAGGGAGAGAGGCGCCAGGGCTCAAAGCTGCTGCCCTCCCTCCCCCTTTATATAGGTGCCAAGGAGGGGAGGCAGCCTTGCCCCTCCTCCAAGGGAGGGTGCGGCCAAGGGGAAGGAGTCCATCCTCCCAAGGCACCTCGGAGGTGCCTTCCCTCTATGGACTCTTCCTCTCCAAGTGTTTCATGCGCATGGGCCTCTTGGGGCTGGTTCCCTTGGCCCATGCAGGCCTAGGCGCACCACCTAGGGCCCATGTGACCCCGGGGCAGGTGGCCCCACCGGTGGGCCCTCGGGACCCCTCCGGTGGTCCCAGACAATACCGATATCACCGAAACTTGTCCCGATGGTCAAACAGCACTTCCTATATATAATTCTTTACCTCCGGACCATTCCGGAACTCCTCGTGACGCCCAGGATCTCATCCGGACTCAACAACATTCGGTAACCACATACAAGCTTCCTATATAACCCTAGCGCCATCGAACCTTATGTGTAGACCCTACGGGTTCGGGAGACAAGCGAGACATGACCGAGACGTTCTCCGGTCAATAACCAACAGCGGGATCTGGATACCCATGTTGGCTCCCACATGTTCCACGATGATCTCATCGGATGAACCACGATGTCAAGGACTCGGTCAATCCCGTATACAATTCCCTTTGTCTAGCGGTATTGTACTTGCCCGAGATTCGATCATCGGTATCCCGATACCTTGTTCAATCTCGCTACCGGCAAGTCTCTTTACTCGCTCCGTAACACATCATCCCGTGATCAACTCCTTAATCACACTGTGCACATTATGATGATGTCCTACCGAGTGGGCCCAGAGATACCTCTCCGTCACACGGAGTGACAAATCCCATCTCGATTCGTGCCAACCCAATGCAGACACTTTTGGAGATACCAGTAGTGCACCTTTATAGTCACCCGATTCACGTTGTGACGTTTGATACACCCAAAGCATTCCTACGGTATCCGGAGTTGCACAATCTCATGGTCTAAGGAAATGATACTTGACATTAGAAAAGCTTTAGCATACGAACTACGATCTTTGTGCTAGGCTTAGGATTGGGTCTTGTCCATCACATCATTCTCCTAATGATGTGATCCCGTTATCAATGACATCCAATGTCCATGGTCAGGAAATCGTAACCATCTATTGATCAACGAGCTAGTCAACTAGAGGCTTACTAGGGACATGGTGTTGTCTATGTATCCACACATGTATCTGAGTTTCCTATCAATACAATTATAGCATGGATAATAAACGATTATCATGAACAAGGAAATATAATAATAACTAATTTATTATTGCCTCTAGGGCATATTTCCAACAGCAAGTTCTACCACCAAAGTGACCGTTTGCGCCAAGTTCAAGCACCACCGTTGTAATTGACTCTTTATAGAACTAGCCAGCAAAGGAGGTAATTAGTGGGAGCATATAGGAGTACTCCTAGTTCGCAATAGCCGTTGCCTTTTAGCGTTAATTATGTGAGATTTTTTATCTTCGGTTTTGGCCGATTCTAGCTGAAATTAACATATCCGCGCAAAAAAGGTGAAACAAACTAACAGAAAAAAAAATTCTAACGTGTGTTAACGTTGCTGCGTGCATGCATGCAGGTGGATGCGGCGCATGCGTGGTGCTCATCTCCAAGTACAACCCGGTCACCGACGAGGTGACCGAGTTCTCCGCAAGCTCCTGCTTGACGCTCGTCGGCAGCCTCAACCACTGCTCGGTCACCACCAGCGAGGGCATCGGCAACACCCGCGATGGCTACCACCCGGTCCAGCAGCGCCTCGCCGGCTTCCATGCCTCCCAGTGCGGCTTCTGCACCCCCGGCATGTGCATGTCCATCTTCTCCTCGCTCGTCGAAGCCGACAAGCCCGGCACCACCACCGCCGGTGATCACGCCCCGCCTCCGGGGTTCTCCAAGCTTACCTGCGCTGAGGCCGAGCACGCCGTTTCCGGCAATCTGTGCCGCTGCACTGGCTACCGGCCTATCCTCGACGCCTGCAAGAGCTTCGCCGCCGACGTCGACCTCGAGGACCTCGGCCTCAACTCGTTCTGGAAGAAAGGCACCGACCGCGCCGACGTCGGCAAGCTGCCGGAATACTCCAGCGGCTCTGTCTGCACCTTCCTGAGTTCCTCAAGTCCGAGATCAAGGGTCAAATGAACGACATTCCAGCGGCGATCGCCGGTGAAGACAGCTGGTACCATCCCAGGAGCATTCAGGAGCTCCATAGCCTCTTCGATTCCAACTGGTTCGACGAAAACTCAGTCAAGATCGTGGCGTCAAACACCGGCGCCGGCGTGTACAAGGATCAAGACCTGTACGATAAGTACATCGACATCAAAGGGATCGCAGAGCTTTCTGTCATCGACAGGAGCAGCAAGGGGTTGGAGATCGGGGCAGCCGTGTCCATCTCCAAAGCCATCGAGGTCTTCTCCGATGGCACTCCGGTATTCAGAAAGATCGCCAGTCACCTGAGCAAGGTGGCCTCGCCGTTCGTCCGAAACACGGCGACCGTAGGCGGGAACGTGATCATGGCACAACGACTGCAGTTCCCGTCGGACATAGCCACCGTTCTTCTTGCCGCCGGCTCCACCGTCACCATCCAGACGGCTTCCAAGATGTTGTGCCTGACGCTCGATGAGTTCTTGGAGCAGCCTCCGTGTGATGCCAAGACCATACTGCTCAGCATATTTGTCCCGGATTGGGGTTCAGATAATGTCATCTTCGAGACCTCTCGTGTAGCTCCCAGACCATTTGGCAATGCCGTCTCCTATGTCAATTCTGCATTCCTGGCAAGGACTTCAGGCGATGGAGCATCAGGGGAGCTCATAATTGAGGATATCTGCCTTGCATTCGGCGCATACGGTGTCGATCATACCACCCGGGCTCGGAAGGTTGAAGAGTTCTTGAAGGGGAAATCAGTGAGTGCGCCTGTGATACTTGAAGCTGTTCGATTGCTGAAGGATATTATCATGCCGTCAGAAGGCACCACACACCCTGAATACAGAGTCAGCTTGGCTGTCAGTTTCTTGTTCAGTTTCCTTTCTTCACTTGGAAACAACCTGATTGAACCAGCAAAGGCTATTGCTCCCAATGGGTCATGTGCAAATGGAAGCATGAATGGTAAGGTTGCGAGCGATGACTTGCCGATTCGCTCAAGGCAAGAACTGGTTTTCAATGACGAATACAAACCTGTCGGCAAGCCGATCACGAAATCCGGGGCCGAGCTGCAAGCTTCTGGTATACTCCTATACTCTTTTATTCCAATGTTTTATTTAGCTTATAAGTGTTTACTTCAATTAGTTTGTACTCTTCAATTACAAGTGATAGTACTACTCGACAATGCTAGTCTACCTTATAACTTATGCCCTGGCACTGCACTTCTTAGATTTCTGTAGCTTGAACTTCTCAGCATTGTTTATAGTAAAGTTGTACTAAAGCTGCGTCAATTAATTTGGATCGGAGGAAGTAATATTTTCTTCTACATAGTTCAAGATCATTTGGGAGTTTTTTTGTTTATCTTTAGCACAATGGTTCTATCAGTGCTGAACCATCTGATTTGCTGCATCCCTGAATATATTTCTTCAAAAATAAATTTTTTTTGAGGGAATGGCAGCTGAGCTGCCTATATATTAAGAAGGAGAAAATCAAATACAAATAGTTTACAGATTACAAGGGAAAGAAGAAAAAAATTGTTGGCACATCTAACTTCTATCGAGAAACATGGGCTTGACAATATTCTTGCTTGTTTTCCAGGGGAGGCTGTGTATGTTGATGACATCCCTGCTCCCAAGGATTGTCTCTATGGAGCATTTATCTACAGCACACACCCTCATGCCCATATCAAAGGTGTCAACTTCAGGCCATCTTTGGCTTCAGAAAAGGTCATCGGGGTTATCACCGCAAAGGATATTCCAGCCGGTGGCAAAAATGTTGGATCTGGCATCAATATGCTAGGAACCGAAGCTCTTTTCGGCGATCCGGTTTCTGAATTTGCTGGTCAAAATATTGGCATTGTGGTACCTACTTCTGGCCACCCGAACTCAATTTCAGGACATGAACCAGTAGTACCAGTTTATTTTTACCCTGAATTTTAAGAGATCATTGGACTTACCGTATCCTTTGCCATCACTCAGATCGCTGAAACACAGAAGTACGCCTATATGGCGGCGAAGCAAGCCGTCATCGAGTATAGCACCGAGAATCTTCAGCCGCCGATTCTGACAATAGAAGATGCCATCCGGCATAACAGCTACTTCCAAATCCCCCCATATTTTGCTCCTCGGCCAGTTGGGGACTTCGAGCAAGGGATGTCTCAAGCTGATCACAAGATCCTATCAGGAGAGGTGCACATTTGATATTTAGGATGCTGCATTGTTAGTTTCAGATGACAAAGATAACTGAATAGTCTCTTCTGTTAATTTCCGACAGGTGAAACTTGAATCACAGTACTACTTCTACATGGAGACTCAGACCGCATTGGCCATCCCCGACGAAGATAATTGCATCACCGTCTACTCCTCTACGCAGCTACCCGAGATCATTCAGAATGTCGTCGCGGACTGCCTCGGCATTCCCTACCACAATGTTCGCGTCATTACAAGGAGAGTTGGAGGCGGCTTCGGTGGAAAGGGAATGAAATCAACCCATGTAAGTTCATTTAGACTACACACCAACAAAACGTTCTGCAGCATTCATTCAGACTACACACCAACAATATGTTCTGCTTTTCAGTTGGTACAATCTTCTGATCATGTTGCAATTGTTTGGGTTTTCAGATAGCATGTGCGTGTGCAGTTGCAGCGTTCAAGCTGCGGCGCCCTGTTCGGATGTACCTCGACCGGAAGACGGACATGATCATGGCCGGAGGGCGGCACCCGATGAAGGCGAAGTACTCCGTCGGGTTCAAGTCGGATGGCACGCTCACGGCTCTGCACGTCGATCTTGGGATCAACGCCGGGATATCGCCGGACTTGAGCCCGTTCATCCCGGCTACCACCATCGCTTCTCTGAAGAAGTACAACTGGGGCGCCCTCGCCTTCGACATCAAGTTGTGCAAGACGAACGTATCGTCCAAGTCGGCCGTGCGGGCGCCCGGCGACGTGCAGGGCTCCTTCATCGCCGAGGCCATCATCGAGCACGTCGCCTCCGCGCTCGGGGCCGACACCAACGCCGTCCGGAGAAAGAACCTCCACAGCGTCGAGAGCCTCACGAAGTTCTACGGCGACGCCGCGGGGGACGCCCCGACGTACAGCCTCATCGACATCTTCGACAAGCTGGCCTCGTCGCCGGAGTACCGGAGCAGGGCGGAGGCAGTTGAGCGGTTCAATGGCGGGAGCAGGTGGAAGAAGCGCGGCATTTCGTGCGTGCCGATCACCTTCGAGGTGGCTCTCCGGCCGACGCCGGGGAAGGTGTCCATCCTGAACGACGGCTCGATCGCTGTGGAGGTCGGCGGCGTGGAGCTCGGGCAAGGGCTGTATACCAAGGTGAAGCAGATGACGGCGTTCGGGCTGCGGGAGCTCTGTCCCGACGCCGACGGGCTGCTCGACAAGGTGCGCGTCATTCAGGCCGACACGCTTAGCTTGATCCAAGGCAGCTTCACCGGTGGGAGCACCACATCCGAAAGCAGCTGCGAGGCGGTCCGACAGTCGTGCGCCGTGCTCGTCGAGCGCCTCAAGCCTATCAAAGAGGGCCTCGATGCCAAGTCCGGCGCGGCGGCGCCATGGAGCGGCTTGATCGCCCAGGCGAAGATGGCGAGCGTGAACCTGTCGGCCCACGCCTACTGGAAGCCCGACCCAGCCTTCGTGAAATACATCAACTATGGGGCCGCCGTCAGCGAGGTGGAAATCGACGTACTGACCGGAGCGACGATGATCATGAGGAGCGACCTGGTGTATGACTGCGGGCAGAGCCTGAACCCGGCGGTGGACCTCGGCCAGGTAAGCTCACCGCCGACCGGCACAGCCACCAGATTGCTTGCTGCTTCTGCTGATCGTTGTAATCTTAATCTGACTCCATTTTTGGCTCATGGATCAGGTGGAGGGCGCATTCGTGCAAGGGGTGGGGTTCTTCACGAACGAGGACTACGCGACGAACGCCGATGGGCTGGTGGTGAACGACGGCACATGGACGTACAAGATCCCCACGGTGGACACCATCCCCAAGCAGTTCAACGTGGAGCTCATCAACAGCGCGCGCGACAAGAAGCGGGTGCTCTCCTCCAAGGCGTCCGGCGAGCCGCCGCTGCTCCTGGCAGCGTCGGTGCACTGTGCCATGCGGGAGGCCATCAGGGCGGCCAGAACGGACTTCTCGATCAACTCACCGCTGACGTTCCAGATGGACGTGCCGGCGACCATGGCCGACGTCAAGGAGCTCTGCGGCCTCGACGTCGTGGAAAGGCACCTCCAGAGCCTCTCCTCCGCCGCCGAGGTCCCGACTCCCGTGGCATGACGCTGAGTACCTTGTGTGTAAAAGGTGGGCATGTAATTTGGCTCGTGTGTTATGCAAAACAATTTTGCTAAGTCTTAGTCGACTCTATGTTGTATTCCTTTGATCTTGCATGAAGATTCAGACAAATTCTTGACTGAGAAGTCTCGGTTTACTGAGATCTAGGCACACCTTATGGAAAAATGTTACACCTACAGACCCAACCTACGGACGTACATCTCCGGCTGTGCTACTGTGCTAATCTCCCCCTCCCTCCTGGTTCAAATTTGAACAATAATGGCCCGGGCATCTCCAACATGGACTCCTAAAACGAACACTGTATCCATCCACGAAAAGTGATATGAGAGTCGCTATTCAACTGTGTACCTCAAACGTCCGCATACGTTGCAGATCAAATTTGAACAAACCGGATGATTTTCCGGTAAAACGGATGATTTTCATTTAAATTTAACCAAATTCATTACATTTTTGACATATATCTTTCAACTAAACAAAAACGAACCCCTGTTTTAACCTGGTCTAAATCTTCATCAACCATGAAGGTGTGTGTGTTTCACGTCATGTATTCCCCATGTCCGACAAGCTCAACAGCTGCGAGCCCCATGAAGTGCAGCGGTGGGAGGGGAAGAATAGAACGTGGAACACGACCCACATGCGACATCAGACTTGGTCGCACTTCTGTTTTACCTTCTACTCTTCGTCACCGGAGTCTGTCGCATGGACTCCGCCAAAAGGGTCCCACGTTTGCATTCGGATGCTCTTCTGCCATGACGACGTTGAAGTGCGCCTGCATGGGCAGGGACGTCGGCTCGTCATCGGATGCCTCCTCCATATCCCGGCTGCTCTTCTTTAAGAGGAAGTGGTACTCATAGGCCCGGAGACCATTGTAGAGGTGATCGAATACACTTTGGCTCATCTGGAATCGACGGCGGAAAAATGACTCAAATAGCACATCAAGGACAAAGTAGTCGTCCATCTACATCATATGCCCCATGCCCTTTGTCGATTCATCACTCGATGCCCCTTGATTGATCCTATGCATGTTGGGCATCTCCAATAACCGCATGCATTGTCACCATTTCATCCTCATCTATCCATGAACGCGACATAGAAGTACTCCACAACCAAATTCATTGTGCTCACTTTAAAGTAAACAACAATAAAATCAATAAATTTGGCTATGACATTTGATTGAACACTTGCCAGACGTGGTGTCTGTCATGGACCACAATGTGCAGGGGTGGAGGGTACCTGTGTTACGGCAAGACCAGGGTTGGAAGGAAGGCCGCAAGTCGGAGGTTGTCCCCCTTTCGCAGGGGATTCTAACCTTGTGTCAGACCCATGGGTAGCGACGGAGGTCCAGCAAGGCCTGTGCAGCAGAGTGGGTGGTATAGTGTCGGAGTGGGTGGTACGACAACGGTGTTGGTTTCAGACTATGCAGATACAGCGGGGGCGGAGAGACAAAAGTAGGGCTTTGTGGTGTTTCCGGTTGGGCCCAGGGTGTCCCTACGCGGCGGAGGTCCGAACACACACAAACCTCTCCAAGTTTGCTTGCGGTTTGCAGGAAGTTTAGCGGCGTTTTGATGGACCGCGTTGGAATGCCTGACAGCCGGATGGCTCGTGTGAATACATACATGGCCATGGCAGGGGGAAACTGCGCTGAATCATGGGCATGCTCTCATTTCTACGAGAAACAGAGCGATTTTATTTATTTATACTCTGATTTCACGGAGCCATGGAGACACTGAAATTTATAGGTTTGTCGTGTGCACCAAATTCACCTCTGAGCACATTTGCGGCCCTCTGGATCGCCATGGCGACCCTCCACAGCTCCTGCCGCACCACCGCCTGCCGTTGTCTCATGCTCTGGTTCCCCTGCCGAGAGATGGCGTCCGCGATCCCGGGGAAGAACGAGAGCTCGCTCTCGTAGTCCTCCGGTGGCGAGTACATCTACGAATGAACACATAAACTGTTGTTGGAAAGGCCCGCTCATAGTCGCTAGAAATATGATCAAGTTTTTCTTGGCGCCATTGTTGCGTCACTTGGCGCAGGGTTTGCTCACCAGATGCTTGTACCATGTTCTTCCTTGGAGTCCTTCCGCGTGCAGGAAGCTTCTTTCGGCTAGCAGAAGGCGGTCGTTCAACAGCCGCCTCCTTATAAGACCGCGTCCATCGTGCATATCCAGCAGCTTTAGTTCCTGGATTTGATACCAAAAATCAACAGCGTAAACCGCTAAATTTCACACCCAAACCATTTCATTGACCGTGGCCTGATAGTGTTAAAAAATATATTGTGCTGGACTACTCTGGCAAAGCATCAACAGTATAACTCAGTGGTCATTGACCATAACTGAGGCAAACATGCGAATCTGCTTAAGCATTTGACAACAGAAATGCATATTCTTGGAGCCTTACAATGTCCAAACGAAAATAGGAAACACAAGTACACGAACAGAAAATTACGGAGTACAACGGAGCAATACAAAGGAAAAATACAATAAAGTATGTATAGCCTGAACACACCTTTGCCTCCTTCTGAACTTCTGTGGCTGCACTTGAAAGATCATTGATGAATCCATTTATGACACTGACTGATTGGCTATTGTCCATCCTGTCGGCAAGCACATTTGTATGCTCCTGTAATGTTACGAATTCCAAGTGTACATTAAAACAAATGCGCTACATCGGGACACTGTTGCCATAGTAGTAATACACGCATGGCTTATTGTGTGTTTGACAGATCAGATTTGCCAAATTGGGCATAGCCCCATTTATAATTTGTAGATATGATGTGTTAGACGAGAGTTAATCCCTGATCTGGAGGTCAATCCTCTCAAGGAAGAAGCACTAATGTGTGTAGCACCTTATGAAGCAGTAATGAATATGCTTACCATAATTCTGAAAAATAATTACTGTACCTGCAACTGTGAGGCATATGTGTGATAATCAAAAGGCAACACAAGATCATTTGCCAAGCGAAGCGCTAGTAGTCCCCAAATTTCGGTAACTGATGAAGTGGAGAAGTCAAATAAGTGGGTCTGATGACAACTATAATACATGCTTGCGCAAATCATTTTTCAAGCACCAGTCAAAATCTACCACAACCATATGTGCAGTTCTGTAGGCCACAGTCCATGTGCATTCTTACTCTTGACCACCAAAATTGTAATTGTGAGGCACTCATATCATTTTGATAGATCATGCTGCTACTTACTAGCCAAATGACGAAGAAACAATGGATCACCATGCTTTTCCATCCAAATATAAGAGTCAAGTGCAGTATGATAGCCAGGAAATTCTGTATCAGTAGTACCCTGGTTAGTGATGATTATTTACATAATATATTAACAGAATCAATAAGACTCGTGGTATAAAAAGATAGAGCGAGGAAGTAAATTGTATCGCCTATTAAGGCTGACCAGGAAAAATATGCAAACAAAAGAAATTATTCGCATACATAACTTTCAAAAATGGATTTTATAACTCAAACAAAATACATAAAAAAATGAGTATGCAGTAACTATACTAAAATTGGCATTTATTCAAAAGGAATCCATATTGGGCTATCTGCAACTTAAAATTATACAAGATCTGACTTCTGAAAGAGATGGAAATATGGTAATTTCTATTTGGAAAAAGGACAGCTTTTTCCCCTCCAACTACATATATGCTGAAGCATAAGAGTAAGACAGCGGAAGATCACAAGGTATGATTTCGTATCAAATATCAACAAGAATCTTGGAGCAATCATTGAATTAAATGTACTCAAATACCTTTTCCATAGTACAAGTCCACACAAGGAATTCCAGCATGATGGAGAAATGGGGCGAAATCAGAATCAGTTCTGGCAAGTCTCTCTATCTGCATATTGAGATTATCTTCAGAAATAAATCCAAACACCTAGAATACAAGCAAGGTACTAACTGGAATCATCTCATACAATTATTCTGTGTGGGTATGGTCCGTGCTTACATTAGCAAAGAGGCGCTCTTGAGGCAAAATGAGGAGAAAACTTTCTGAATTACATAAGCATGATCGGTAAGACCAAAGTGGTTTATTAATTGATCATATGTACCACGAGATTAGACCAGTTTCAAAAGATAAATCTGCCAAAATTCCAACTAGCAGCCATTTCTTCATATCTAAACCTGGTTTCTGCGTACTAATTGCAAATGCTTAGAGGCTAATCTTGGCTCCAAGCTATAGACCATGTAGTAAACTGCTGTCGAGATAATCTGTGGATTACAGACTATGAACGTACTATTTTTTTGGTTTGATCTTTGAATTGCTACCGTGTTTCAGTTAAACAATATATTAGATAACTATATTGTGTTTTTTATACCACCTATTTTAGTAAAGATCAGAGAATTGCTCAAATTAGAAATACACATCATTTAAAACGGGAAGTGGCTGCATTCGCGTTCCTTTGGTCTGGCTGTCATCGTGGCTGCCAATTTGAATAAAAAGTCGACCTCGACAATGTAGATTGTAGTAGCCAAATTTAGCGAGAGGCGTGTGTACACCCACTATGATCTATAAAGACCTCATACGCATTTGGGACAACTGCTCCCAATGGTAGCACACTATGTCTGTCCCTACTCCCTACTAGCATCATAATGCGCGATAGTCAACCAGATCAGTAAGAAAATTATGATCTCTATGTGGCGATGTTAACATGGTCACAGTTAACTTGCATGCAGAGGACAAACCGTGACCTCTATGTGGCGCTGTTGTAAAACTCTCATTTGACTTTTAACCATTTTAGAGCAACTAGAGACAAGAGACAACATCGAATTGTAGTCCAACCACAATACTATGTGCAGGGGGGAAATTAAACAATCATAATTCTTACATTGATGCCGCCATTCATTGTACTCCATGTATCATGAACTGTCTTTCCTTCAACATCTGGATCCTTTACCTGGAAATAACAGGTTTGAAATAGAATAAACCTCATCTACTCATTCCAATTCTTCCATACCATAGTGACGCTGATGTCGTAATGATATTTGTTACATAACGATGGTTAAGGTAACTAGTTTCAACCATACGCGGGAAACATGCAGGTACTAACAAAGGTTTTATAACAGAACCATGTGTAAGAAATTGCTACTGCTAGCTAAAAGTGAACTTGTGCCAGAGAAGAATGCAAGAGTAAAATAATTTCCTTTTACCTGTCTTGTAACATCGATCAAGAGCTTGTCCAACTGGGGAGTAGAACCAGCGAAAAGCCCCATGCCTTGCACAGCACAATCAACATTCAAGTAAGCTACAGCTTTGGATTGCAGATCTCCAAGGTTCTCTTCGACCCATTCAGTTGACCCGATCTGGAAAAAAGAACCTTCAAAATATAGAAAAAGCAAGTGTAGCAAAAAGTAAATGAGTCTTGGGAGTTGTAATCAATTAACAAAATGAATCAAGTAAAAGAATCTTTTACTCAGAATTATGAACAGCCTAAAACTAGATAGCACATAAAAACTTCATGTGGTCATGATTTTGCTATCAATAAAATCAAGAAAATGATTTGCAAATGATCCAATATCAGAAATCCATAAAACTTAACATCTGCCTTGTTCTTTTTTTTCTCTAACCAACATCTGCTTTGTTCTGATCTTTTGAATTGTGAGTATTGCAAATCATGCCACTACCAACGGCCACATAATCACACTATTATTTTGCAAAAAAACACACTTGCTGATTATGTAGGTAAAAAATTAGTCAACCTCAACTGCTTGCCACCTTATTCTGATATTTTGAATTTTGCTACAAATGACCAGCATGCCTTAACTCTAAAGTGCATGTACAGTTTCAAATTTAGTGAGGACCAGGGGGAGGGGGGCACATGTCCCCACACTACTATACACATCCTATGGTTACGTAGATCATGTTTTTCAAACCAAGCATCTTCTCATCTTCTGTTGATACAGACTTACCATTCCAAACTCTTCAGCATCCCAGCTACAAAGAATGATAGTCCTCCGTGGTGTCCAACCTGACTGCAGCATTATTCCAAGACGGCGAGCGACATCAAGAAGCGCAGCTGTCCCACTGTTAGGATCAACTGCTCCATACGTCCATGCATCTCGGTGATTCCCAAGGATCACGTAACGATCAGGCTCTTCGCGTCCTTTTATGACAGCAAAAATATCCTTTATCGTAGCCATCTTCCTGTCCTCCTTAAAAACAGAGATGAGAAGAACGTTTTTTCAGAACTTAAAGCCACCGTGAGCTTGAATATTGTCGATGAGGTACAAGTAGTATTTGAAAGGAGATGCAACAACACAAAACTCCAAAGAAAATACTTATGAACGTATGGCAATTATATGGCCTTTTGTTTGTCCAGCACTACCTGGCCCACCCAAAAATGACAAAATGGTATACATCATCAATAGAACAAAGTCAACCAAAGGTGCATTTAGCACTTGCAAAATTTACAGCACCGAAGTTCTGTTATTTCTTACTCAAATTACTATGCTATATGTTGCCAGAAAAATCTCCCATCACAAATTATGATCCATATTTTGGGAGCGCGAAAGGATTAAGGATGTTATGGAACCATGAGAAAGGGGAGGAAAAATTACCATGCTAATTCTACATATATCAGTGACTTGCAAATGGAGGAGGGCAGAGATGCGATAAATGTGGGCAGACAAGGAAACCATTATCTGCCTTTCATGAATAAAGTGAGGAAGTATATACACAGCAAAAGAAGGAGGCATCCAAAGCTCCCTTCACCGTCTATCCGTAATAATAATCTTCAGAAAGCCAACCAACCTGTACTGGCAGCAAAAACTACCTGGGGGCGCACTAAACACCAAACAGAGCCGCTATTTGACACAGTCTTTGCTTTACCATGGGAAAGAAAATCAAAAGATGAAAGGACCACTGGAACCAAATCCCAAATAGTGAGGTCGACAACGACATGAGTCACTGTAATTCCCTGCTTGACTTTGGTAGTAGCAGTAGTACAAATGTACAATACAGATGCAGGCCACAGACCACACACTCTACCAGATTAAGCAAACGTCAACCTCGGTGAATTCCTAACAAAAATGGGTCAAATTAGCAGCCTATCTATGGAAACCCCAAAATTCAGGTGGTCAGTCCACGGAATTTCCAGTTTTCGCGTCCTTCTTGTCCGCCTCTGCCTGTACATGGGGACAGCAAAATACCAAACGAGTTATGCATATGTATACGTACTTGATAGGTGAAGTTGACCAGCGTGGGGCCTGGTCCGACGCCGCCGGCGTGGCCCTCGAGCCCGAGCCCCGCGCGCCACTCCGCCGGCAAGGCCGGCCCGCCCAGGCTCCGCACGATGGCCGAGGCCGTGTCGGCCGACACCGGCATGGACGGGATCGTCGGGAACCGCCGCCGGACCGCCTCGTGGTCGAACCCTAGCCGCTCTGCCCCGTCCGCCGCGGCCCAGCCGGGCGTGAGCGGGTCGCCGGGGCCCCCCAGGAGGACCGTGCCCCTCTCGACGCCGCCGTCCGCGCGGCCGGCGATGAGCACTGCGACGGCGCCCCTCCCCGCGGCGCGCGCCACCACCCCGCCGCGGTACCCGCCCCCGCGGACCGCCACGGTGACGCGGCCGCGGAGGGACACCCCGAGCCGGTCGAGCGCGGCGAGGTCCTCCTCGCGGCCCAGGTTGACGAACACCGCCTCCGCCACGGCCGCACCGGAGGGAGCATACGCGTGGTAGGGCCGCACGACGCGGCGCCCCGGGTCTGCCGGCTCGTCCGTCGATAGGTGCGCAAGGAGGGACCGGTCGGCGGCGAGCAGCGCGAGTGAGGCGTGCGCCCGGTACGAGAGGAGCGGCGCGTACTCGCGGGTCAGCGTCCTTAACCCCGCGGCGCGGAGCCGCGAGAGCACGTGCGCGGCCACGCCCGCCGCCCCGGGCGTCCCCGCGAGGTGCGGCCCCGACGTGAGAGTGCGCAGGTCGGCGGCGATGCTGGCGTTGGCCCCCGGGGAGAGGGACAGGAACAGCGCGGCGGGGTCGGTGCCGGATTGGCCGGGGCGGGTCCCCGGCGGGCGGCCGTGGAGCACGAGCAGCGAGACGAGGAGCAGCAGGCCGAAGGGCAGGAGGAGGCGCGCGAGGCGGAGCGGCCGCGGCGAGGAAGTCGGCGAGGAGGGGTGCGGCATTTCGCGGCGGCTGAGCCTGAGCGTGTGGGGGCTCGGAACACCAGCGGGCTTCGGGGGCGCGCCCACCACCCGTGCGCGGCTTTTACGGCCATGGAAAGGGGGCCGTTACCAACTTTAGCGCGGCTCGCCATCGCAGTACACTGTACACTACTGCAGTATACTGGTGGTCCTATACGCCGTACGTTGTGGATGGGAAGATGCATGGCATGCTCTCGCCATTGCCGTTTCTTCAGATAATAATAAGTACTCCTACGTGCGTAACGTACGAGTACTAGGCTTTACGAGCGGGCGGGGTCCCGGGGAGCTTCCACTCGGAGCAAGTGCCGGCGGCGGGGCCGGCTGCGTTGCGCGGATTGGCCGGCTGGGGCGGTGCGCGGCGCACCTCGGCCCACTAGCGATGCGTGTGGGGGCGCGGGCTGTCGCCGCGCCGCCCGCGAGCGAGCTCCCTTTGCGACGTGCCGACTGCCGAGAGGGAGGCTAGCGGGGCAGGGACAGAGGACAGCGACCGGCGCACCTGTGGGCTGTGGCAGGCAGGTCGGTGCGTTTTGGGCTTTCGGATGCTCTCGGTGCCTGCCCTGTAGACCGATAGGGCATCGCACGTGGAAGAATGGGACGTGCTGGTTGTCGTCTCGCGGCGAACAAAGGTGCTCGTCGTTATCCATGGGCATGAGCTTTATGTCACTTTGGATGAGACGACTCTGGCTAGCAGAGGCTGTGAAGTGAATAGTTGTGGTTTACTGCTCGATTCAGGGCCTGTTCTGAACCTCTCCCAACTCTCCCAACTCCGAAGATTCAGCTCCTCAGCCTGGCTTCTCACTCCATCTAGCGATCCCGGTTCGTTCGGCGGCTGAATCAGCATCTCTCTTGCAACTTTGGGCTGGCAGCGGCTGTTGGGCTGTCTTGCACCATATTGGGCCGGCTTGGAGGCAGGCTGGCAGCCCAAAAAGGTAGGAGAGACCGTTTTCTGTTCCAGGAACAAAGCACGAGGCTGTTCTGACGAGGAAAGAAGAGAGGAGAGAGGTTAAACGAAACGTTTTTCTTCACTTGACGGTGGCACATCTTGTAATTTCAGTTCACTTCGCGTTTTAGAGGATTCCGTGGAGCATCGATTTCTCAGCTTCTTAAACTCCACCAAAATAACACTACGGGTCGTCACAACTTCTTGAAGCTAGCTTCTCACATAAAAAACGTTCGGCTCAGCTTCACATCTGGAGTTTACGGAGTGCGGAGCTGGAGGACTTCAGAACAGGCTCTCAATCAGCAGTCTGGTGTCCCATGTTGTTCACTCTTATATCTTTCCTTCTCTTCAACCCTGATTAGCAAATTTTATTTCAGCATCCAACATCCGTCTACAGACAGGGATCAGTCCACAAACATGGATACAAAAACCGGCCATCCAACACTATTCTATATATGCCGGCGATTTCAAATTCAAATAAAGTCCCATCCATAGAGCCCCCAATCACACCAGCACCGGATAACATAACCGATCACAACCAAAAAGGAACAAGTATGCTTATAGTTTTTGCATGTTTGATCATAAAAAATATCAGTCCGGCAGTCTGTGCAAAAAATCCTGCCCTGCCGAACCGGTAATCGGAGCCTCCACGCCGCACCTTCTCGCTTCGCCCTCTCCTCCTCCCATCTCTTTCTCCAAACCCACTTCTAATTTTTTTGGTGGTTCTTTTCTTTATCAGTTGGGTCATCGGTTTCTTTCATGATGGCTTGGACAGCGGTCTTGGCTATGTATGCGTTTCACTTGGTTGCCCATTCAACTTCAATCAACAACGCATGATGGTGAAGTTTTTCTTCTATATTGAATTGCAAATACAGAATAATTAGTTTTCTATATTCAACTTCATATCTAAACCTGGTTTCGGTGTACTAATTGCAAATAGTCGGAGGCTAATTTTGGCTCCAAGCTATAGACCATGTAATAAACTGATGACGAGATAATCTGTGGATTACAAACTATGAACGAACTATTTTCTTGGTTTGATCTTTGAATTGCTACCGTGTTTCAGTTAAACAATATATTTAGATAAATATATGGGAAACACTAAGACTCCATCGTCGGCTGATCGCGCAGAGAGTGCCGCCACCAGCGCAGCCATTGGATCGCCCTTAATCCAGGACTAGTAAGTATGCACGTGCACGCATGTATGATCGTAGAAAAGAATAATGTAGCTCAAATCTTAATTTGAGGTAAATATAGCTTTGCATATATAGTTCTTTCCATATGAGCACCATATCTCGTATCGAGCATGCACACATAATAGACTTCTCAACCATACTGACTTAAAACTCCATTCTTTACGAAAGCGACAAACTTTGTGTGTTTAACTTTCGTATATAACCATTATTTCTCCTTATATCTTAAGCCTAATCATAACTTCACTGATGCTATGCACCTTCAATGTGAACCATTAAATCCGTCAAAGCATCAATAGATGGGGCACATAATTAACCTCACAAAGATGCATCACCATGTATCACAAGATAGACATACAACTTTTGGTACCATGACTTTGTGTAACCAAACAATAAAAAGTAACCATAACAATCATGAAGCTTCCCGTGCGCTACAACACACAAATCACCTAAAGTCCTTAGAAGGTAGAGAAAATACATTAACGTAATGAAAATGAAAATAGAATAACTGGAGGCTGCCTTCATCATGGTGAGACCTTGAACCTGCTGCACAAACAAGACAGGTAAATCTCAAAGAAAACCGCCAAGACATTAAACGGTAAGAAAACAGGGAATACATATTTGTATATTTCACATATACCTATAGTAGCCGCAAACTTTTTTATCCATTGGAGATGAAATAGAATTGGACGTAAGCCCCCCCCCCCCCCTCCCCCCAAAAAAGTAGCTGGAAGCGGCATCTCATAATTCATTCAAACTTGAGCATACGAAATGGCGTACACAACTTTACAGGATAAAATCTATGAGATAGTCTGGAAGGCCCTATGTGTAGTGCTCTGAGAAATCACGCACCTCATAAATGTCGTGCATTTAAAAGTAAAAGGTGTATGCTCTAAAATGGAACCTAGGGAAAGAGTAAGTAGATTAAGCCGTTGTTGTGTGTATGTCTGATGTATGTGAAGGTCTCCTGAATTCTAACTCACCCATGCTAAGCACAAGTTAGCAGCATAATAAGATCCTCATAGAAATTCTTTGAACAAGCATTTAAGAACACAAATTAATTTACTCTTGCAGGGGTGCAGACTACAATAGAGGCTACAAAAAAGAAATATCATGGGAACACTAATATAAGATTACCTCTGCACCATAGTATATACCTTACTTGACTTCAATTTGTAAGTGGCATGTCAGTGAAATATCACTTGGGATAATTTATTATGCCGGTAGATGATTCCCTTGCAACAGCACAAGAACAATGGAGCTTTATTATCCTGGGTAAAAATACCACATCAAGATCAAGTCGGCATCAAGTTTAGTCACATATCTGAAGAACTGGTTCTATACAAATACAATATATAAGCATTGTATGCTCTGCATAATCCATGTAGTTGAATCAAAAGACACATCAAACATTTCATTGAAGGTGGTCGTACAAACTTTCAGTGCTAATATCATGAGCACAGGATAAATTACAAAATAGAAAGAGATAGCAAAAGCCAATTGTAAGTATCTATAAGATAAACATGGAATGGTCAACTTGATAGATCAAAATTAAGTGCGTGGACATGAAAAAAAATGCTTTGCTCCAAACATGTGTGGTTAAATTACATGTTCCTCCTTCAGAGTAGGTTACATATCCCAAGCAATAAAATTCCAGGCCCCTACTTGGTACCAAGGAAACAAATATGTGTACAGTTCATAATAAACTAATATGAAATAACAGTGCCAAGATCAAGTCGGCATCAAGTTTAGTCACATATCCGAAGAACTGGTTCTATACAAATACAATATTATATAGGCATTGTATGCCCTGCATATGGCATGTAGTTGAATCTAAAAAGACACATGAAACATGTCCTTGAAGTAGGTGGTCGTACAAACTGTCAGTGCTAATATCATGAACACATGATAAATTACAAAATAGAAAGAGATATTAAAATCCAGTTATAAATATCTATAAGATATACATGGAATGGTCAACTGGATAGAACAAAAATCTCAAAACTGTACCAAAATCAAGTGTGTGGACATCAAAAAATGCTTTGCTCCAACCATGTGTGATTAATTTAGATGTTCAGACTTCAGAGTAAGTTACACATAACAACAGTGCCAGGTTGTAGCACCATTATGCACAATAGGCACGGATGTAATTCGTATGTATGCATCTGAGGAAAGTCTATATATCTTATGAAACTACAACAACATGTACATATGTGAAACACTGCATACCTCAACAAAAGTTGATATTTCATGGAAGCCACCGGTGAATCCCAAAACTACAAATCTCTCGCCTTCGGTAGAAGTTTTTCATCTTCAAAATAATATTGACATCTTGCACAACCCCTTCTGAAGCACACATAAAACAAGATTATGTGCTAAGCACCTTAGCTAAGAGTTTCTCCAAGAGATTTTTTTTATAATTCTATGCATATTCTGCTACCAACAAGCCTATAGAGATGTTATTGACTATTGCATCTCTCAACTCGATGTCTAGAAGATGGAATTTAATAAACATTAACTTACTTTGCAGTCATTCATCGCTACAGTTGTAGGTCTTCTTTGGTAATTCCTCTGCAGCGAAGTCAAGTTAGAAAACTTTGCATGCAAATTTTCAATCCAAGAAGCTTACACGTTTGATGTTCTGTTCATTACCTTCTTGTTGTGTTGCTATGCTCCTGTGGGAATAGATTAACAGTTGGAAATGGATTAATCCAAAAAACGCTCAAAAGAATAGCAAAAGTTAAAAGAGGACATGACAAAGGGATATTTAAGAGCTGACATCGTGGATTAACATTGTTTTGGAAGCAATGTAATATTGAAAACCATCACCTCAAATTGAGATATCAGCATTCAGAAGTAAGCAAGTATTAACAAAGGCAAGCAGCCTAACAACAGGGATTTTGTTTATACAAAAAATAAACAGGCAGAAAACATCTCTTTGCTCCATATGAAACGTGATGCATGAATGGGGAATAAGGACCTGATTCATACCTACTGTACGCGAGCATGCATAGCCGCTTCCGGATGCTCTCCTTGTCAAATATTGTAACCCGATGCTATATACTGCTACTCGAGCCTTGCATCACGACGTTAGGAGGTGCGCCGCTGCCGCAGGGAGGGCTCGCATGTGCCCCTTTGGGTGGGCCTGTTGCTGGGCGAAGTTTGGCATGACTGCAAACATTTCCAAGGGCAGACAAGGTCAAGTGGCTGCAAAGAAACTATACATATGAACACTTGGAACCTAAGAAGGAGGGTAGAAGAGAATATACGTGCAGTCAACACAAAAATTAATTAATCTTGTGTACATCTTTAACTGCAATCAACGTGTAATGACAGTGTAGGCATCAACAGAAGGATGATAAGTTGGGACTTGGTTCTGTGACTGGAATGGTGTCTTTCAATCATGCGGGATTGAGGATTATCATCAGAAAACTCAAGATAGTGATGAGAAGACTGACTGAATAACGCATGATTCAACAAAGAAGGTATAATTTTGACTATATAAGCAGAGAACTAACAACCAAGAAGTGAGAACAGGGCTCGTTTTTCCTTACCAGACGTGAAGGAAGCCTAATTGTTGAGGACCTTGAGTCAGAAACCGCTGCAGGAGGCCAATCTTCTCGTGTCATATGCCGGCGGCGACGATGTGTAGGTACGGTTGAACAACTTGGCCATGGAGCATTTGTCAAGGCCCTCTGTCGCACCTAGAAAATTTTAAGAGCTCAAAGCAGGCACTGTTTGGCATAACTGCAAACAGGTCTAAGACGGAGAGACAGGGTCAAGTACTGGCAGCAAAGCAAGTATACATAGAAATCTCTACTTGTGGAACCTAAGAAGCATGGCTAGAAGTGAGTATCCGTGCAGTTAGCCCAAGAAATAATTGACCTTGTGTAATTCTTTAATTGCAATGTACTTGCAGTGACAATGTGCATCATCAACAGAGAGGTGAGAGCTTGGGACTTTGTTATATGACTGGAACGGTATCCTTCATTCATGCAGAAAACAAAAGATACCACTGAGCTGACTGACCGAATAACCCACGATTCAAAAATCAAAAAGGTATTTGACTACATAACCAGAAATTTCAACCATGAGGTGAGAACCTTACCAGCCATGAAGCCTCATCAGTGTTGAGGACCTTGGGTCACAAGTCAGCTGCAGAGCCCAATCTTACGCAAGACCTCCAGCGTGTATCTTGGCGGTCAGGACGGGATGGTCAGGATATACTTGTCCAGGTCCAAGGGCACGCAGAGAACGAATCAGTCCAAGCAGGGGTGGGCGATGCAATTGAGGATTCCCCAAATAAACAATTTAAGAGAAGAGGAAATTCTCAGACCTCGCCTCGAGCGCGTTCTGGTGGCGTTGACCTTCCAATCCATCTCAGTGAAGGAAGACGGCACTGGACCACAGCCCTCTTCTTCCATCGCACCCGACCCGCTCACCTTAGCCCCACCACCATGCGCGCCGCCGCGGCTCCCCTTGCGGTCGTGTCGTCGCGCGGCACCACGGTAGCCACCGCGGCTAGCAAGAATGACCTCTGCGCGCCACATTCGCGGACGAGCTACGCCTCCGGTGCCGCCCGGCGTCCCTTCTCTCGCCGCCAACCGCACCACCACGCCTAAGCCCCTGCCCGCCTCGCCGGCCAGAACCGCCACACTGCACCGCCTCCTTCGACCCGGAACCGCCACTGCACTGCTTGGCGCGGCTGCTGCCCGTCGTTGCCTACGCTGCCGGTGCGTGCTTCACATGCGTTGTTATCCACTGATGCACCGCTGCTCACCACCGCCGTCGCTTCTCCGGCCGACCCCACAACCACCACCGGAGGAGTAGTGGAGTCAACGGCGTCCCCCTCGGAGACCTTTGATGGCGAAGGCGAATCGGTGAGGAGAGGCGGGGCGCGACGCCATCGGGAGATCTTACTGCGCCGCCTCGAGGGTGAATGATCCAATTGGGGTCAGTTTCTATTTTTCCTGCGTGATTGTAGGGGTGGCCGATGGGCAGAGTTTTCGTCCGCTCTGAAGAAATTACTAAACGCACTTTTGGTGAGAAGTTGATTGTTATACTAACGGTTAGATCTAAATGAGTGGGCTAATCATGTGGCTATCGTTGATTTGGGTTGCTCTGTGTATATTAGGTTGGGTGTACTTAGTGATGAATATGTTTGCTTGTTTAATAGTAGTAGAGACTACTGACGCATGTTTGCACACGTTCGTTATTTCCCTACCAACCATGTGCCCCTTTACCTTATCTTGCAACAGCAATAGTGTTGCAAACCATGGCGGCAAACGACGACGACAACTTAAACAAGTTTTTGCAACATCACCTTTATTGCAGAAAAATTTCTGCAACAAGGTCTCTGTTATAAAAAGAATTACAACAAGAATTCTGTTGCAAAAAAAATCCGCAACACAACCTTTGTTGCAAAAAAAAAATCTGCAACTTAACATCTGTTGCAAATATTTCTGCGACATGACATATGTTGCAAATGTTTCTGCAACATGGTCTTTGTTGCGGCGTGGAGGAAGACGTTCATCGCTAGCTTGTGTTAGATCCAACGACTCGCTAGGCAGCGGATCATTTTCGGCCGACGCGTAGCAGTCCCCTAAATAGATTGTGTTTTGCATCTTGCACTGCATTGCATCTTGCCACCAGCAGTGCCTGTGTGTCTCCATGTAAAGCTACTGGGAGTAGAATTTTCTTTCACATGTTTTAGTAGTAGTAAAACAAAGAGAGATAGTAGTAGAAGTTCGTAACTGAATCGCAAAACCCAGGAGAGAACCAATCTCCAAATCAAATCATTTGGAGACGGCGGTGGCCCCGCCGTCGGCGCACACAAATCGCTTGACGGCCCGGACCACGCCGCTTCCGGCGTCGCCGTACGGCTCGATGACGAAGAACCCGTGGTCCTGCCCCTCGAACTCCACGAGCTCCACCGGCTTCCCCATCGCCTTCAACCTCGCGACGTAGTCCGCGGTTGGGCCGCGCAGCTGGTCGCGCTCGGCGGCCACCACGAGCATCGGCGGGAGCACGAGGCCATCCAGCGCCGGGCTCCCGGGCGCGAATGGGTTGGCCAGCGGGTGGTCGCGGTTCCTCGTGGACTCCGGCGGCAGCGCCAGGCGCCACAGCTGGTCGCACGCCGGCGCCCCGCCGAACAGCGGGCAGAGCATCGCGCACCCGGCGACGCGCGCGGGGTCGAGGCTGAGGCTGTCCAGCCCGAGACGGACGGCCATGTGGTGGACGATGTTCCCGCCGGCCGAGTCGCCGCAAACGAACACCCGGCTCAAATCCGCCGACCCCGCGAGCCAGGGGTCGGCGCTCTCGGCCGCCCCCTGCCCGCGCACCCAGGACAGGAAGGTCGCCGCGTCGTCGAGGGCCGCGGGGAGGCGATGCTCCGGGGCGAGGCGGTAGTCCGCGGACAGCACCACGGCCGGGATCTCGCCGGCGAGGCGGAGGCAGCAGGCGTGGAAGTTGGGCATCTCGAAGCTGCCCATGAAGTACCCGCCGCCGTGGAAGTAGGCAAGCACCGGGAGCTTCTCGCCACAGGAGGCCGCCGGTGGCTTGTACACGCGGAGCTTGAGGTTGTGGTCGGCGTCGTACACGACGTCCTTCCACTCGACAACGGGCTGGTCGGGCGGCGGGGACGGGGAAGGGAGCGGGTTGTAGTCCGGGAAACGAATCACCGTGCCGTCGCTGAGGAGCTGGAGGAAAGGGCGCATATCCTCCACGACGTGCGGCGGCGAGGAGGACGCCATGGGGCGATGGCCGATGGGGCTATGAACTTGGCTGAGGCAGTTTACTTTGACCACTGATGCCACTAGTCCGGTAGGCTAGCCGGCGGCGAGTAGTACTTACAGATATTCTGAAAAGTTAAACTCCATAAACTTTGATCAAGTTTATAAAGAAAATTATTTATATCTACAATACAAATGTATACAATATGAAAGTACGTCTTGTGATGTATCCGAGGATATGTATTTGGTATTCTTGATCTATATTTTTTTTTCCATATGAACTTGTCAAAATCTATAAAGTTTGATTCTCAAAAAATATACGAACTACAATATGAAACGGAGGGAGTACAACATGAACGATGTGAGCTAGTTTGGGCATTTTTTATCCGAAATTGAGCAAAGATCTCATCTTCAGTTAATCAGTGATTGGTTAGGTGTTACTGGTCAGTGATTGATTCAGTGATTGGCATGTCTAATCGAACACTAATGACCACATCCGCCATGAGCGCGCGTTCGATGAGGTGGACCACCGGGCGTTGGAGCGTGCCAACATGGTGGCGGTCGCCCGGCTCGCCAGCGAGCTTTCAGGCAATTCATCGCCGACGAGAGCAAGGCGAGGACCAACGGCCGGTACTTGGCTGAGGAGGATCACGAGTGTGATGCATTATTCAACGAGCTCGCCAACGACAACTCAAGTGACCCCACCCCGTCAATGCGCTGGTGCTCTGGCAGGGGACCCATAAACCTCGCCCCCGACTCAGGATTAGTGCTTGTTTTAGCTTTTGTTTACCTCTCTGTAAGAGCTATCTACTTTAATTATGAACTATGATGTTGTGTTCTGAATCATTATGTATGATTATGCACTATGTGGTCACAATTTAATTTCAATTTTGAGTTTGGAATGAGATGTTTGCGCGCAAATTGGATTTGAGGAGTTAAATTTGAGGATTCGGTTAGCTTCACACATTTTTATAATTGAGAAGTTAAGATTTGAGGGTTCGGCTAGCGTTGCCCTCAGAGTCATGGCGCCGAGTTGGAGTGCCAACAAGCTATGGCACTCTTCAAGTTTAATCCATGTTACTTTTGTCTTATATCTGACAAATCAAACAACCGACATATAAAGAATTATTAAGGATCCCCACTCTTCAAAATTTCTATAAAAAAAATCTTGGAATCAAAGAGGCACCAGATGAATCAAAAAAACCACAAGTGACGAGGTTACAAGTATGGTTGTGAGAAGCTACGAGGCAAAAGCACATAACACGCTCGCATCGCTCTCCAGGGAGGGGCGGCTTGGGCGAAACCTAACGCGCCACCGTCGCCAACCCCCGCTCACCCCCTGCTTCATCGTGCCGCCGCTGGGCAAAGCCCATGCGGCAGCCGGTGGTGGCGGGACTCCCACGCTCGGTTGCTCGGTTGCGCGGTGTGCGACGCAAGGCTGGGCGCCGGGTGGTGTATTTGGGCTCTCTCTCCGGCGGTGGCAGGCTACGGCGGTGGCGCTGGTGTTGGGCCGGCACGGGGGTACGTTGTGGGCCCGCAGACGCGATGAAGTTCGAGCGGCACAGATCTGGCACATCTACGACGCTGTGGTGTTGGGCGCTGGGGTGGTTGTGACCTCATCTCCTCCTCGCGGTGGATGCACGGTGACATGTTGTTTTGGCTGTACGTGGCGGCATCGTGCCCGGATCTGGTTTGCATGGGACGTCGGTGGGATGCAGTGATGCTGGCTGATCGGAGACGTGCGAGCGGCAAGGCAGTTGTGCATGGTGGGGGGGTTGCTCTGGTCGGTTGCGGGTGCATTGGAGCTGCTGCTCCAGACCTGCATGGTCGACTAGGCGGCCCTACTCAGTCGGTTCGGTGCTCGGGTGAGGCTGCGGTGGTGTGCTTCGGCGGTGGCCACCGCGTGGTGTGGGTGGTCATGCCGGTGGGTGTGTGGCAACACTTCCTCTTAGAGCCGGCTCGCATGGTGGGTGTGGACAACGTTTATTGCCTGTCAGAGCCCTCATTGCAGTGGTGGTGTGATGTCTACTACACAACCTTCTTCTTGTAGACGTTGTTGGGCCTCCAAGTGCAGAGGTTTGTAGGACAATAGCAAATTTCCCTCAAGTGGATGACCTAAGGTTTATCAATCCGTGGGAGGCGTGGGATGAAGATGGTCTCTCTCAAACAACGCCGCAACCAAATAACAAAGAGTCTCTTGTGTCCCCAACACACCCAATACAATGGTAAATTGTATAGGTGCACTAGTTCGGCAAAGAGATGGTGATACAAGTGCAATATGGATGGTAGATATAGGTTTTTGTAATCTGAAATTATAAAAACAACAAGGTAATAAGTAATAAAGTGAGCACAAACGGTATTGCAATGCTAGGAAACAAGGCCTAGGGTTCATACTTTCACTAGTGAAAGTTCTCTCAACAATAATAACATAATTGGATCATATAAATATCCCTCAACATGCAATAAAGAGTCACTCCAAAATCACTAACAGCGGAGAACAAACGAAGAGATTATTGTAGGGTACGAAACCACCTCAAAGTTATCCTTTCTGATCAATCTATTCAAGAGTCCGTAGTAAAATAACACGAAGCTATTCTTTCCGTTCGATCTATCCTAGAGTTCGTACTAGAATAACACCTTAAGACACATATCAACCAAAACCCTAATGTCACCTAGATACTCCAATGTCACCTCAAGTATCCGTGGGTATGATTATACGATATGCATCACACAATCTCAGATTCATCTATTCAACCAACACAAAGAACTTCAAAGAGTGCCCCAAAATTTCTACCGGAGAGTCAAGACAAAAACGCGTGCCAACCCTGTAAGGGCATATTTATCCCTTAGTTGTTTTGGTGATTGATGACAATGCTTTTGCGGACTAATCGCGTGCATTGAGTATTTCAGATATATCATGACTAGGCACAAGACGATTTGGTGCCCCTCGAACACTATTAAAGACGGCGTTTTCTCTACGTTTCTTTTCGGTGGATTTGAGTCGTAGGACAACCGTACTATTAAGAGGGGGTTCGCTTTGGAAAGGTTTGAGTGGAATCATCACGTACACGTCTACTCCTTTGCACCGCATTTCCTTTCGCACTTTGGAGGATCCATCGTGTTTTCTTGTCTATGCAAAAGGTCGTGATTGCTGAACTGAGGCATGCGGTAGTACTGCTCCTAGGAGCGGTAGTACCGCAGGCCCTTGCGGTAGTACCGGCCTCTGGCGCGGTAGTAACGCAAGTGCCCACGGTAGTACCGCTTCCTCGGAGCGGTAGTACTGTGGCCTCAGGCCAGGCGCTGCTGCTCTTGCGGTAGTAGGGGCGGATGTAATTTTTTACATCCGCGCCCTACGCGGTAGTACCGCGCCCCCGGCGCGGTAGTACCGTGCGCTCTGGCCAGGCTCAGCTGCATGCGCGGCAGTAGGAGCGGATGTAATTTTTTACATCCGCGCCCCGCGCGGTAGTACCGCTCCTGGCCTGCAGTACTACCGTGTCGGATTTTTGCATAGATCCCAACTCAGGGAAGTTGCCACGGATGTATTTTTATATGTCCGCGCCTTCTCAGAACCTGGACTATCCCTGCCTTGCAGTAGTGCCGCAAGGGGGAGCGGTAGTACCGCGCCAGCGGTTCTACCGCCCTCTGCTTCACTGCATCTGGGCGGTTCTGATTTCTGCTGCACGGGCGGTAGTACCGCGGGGCCCTACGGTAGTACCGCGTGCCCTTGCGGTAGTACCGCGTCTCTTGCGCGGTAGTACCGTGCTACGCAAGCTGAATTGGTGGATAACGGTTGGTTTGTTCTTCCACTATAAAGGGTGTCTTCTTCTCCGAGTTGACCATCTCTTCCGTCCCCAAGCTCCATTGTTGCTCCAAGCTCCATTTTCGCCCGATCTCTCTCCCTAGCCAATCAAACTTGTTGATTTTCTGGGGATTGGTTGAGAAGGCCCCGATCTACACTTCCACCAAGAGAAATTTGATTCCCCCTACTAATCCCTTGTGGATCTTTTTACTCTTGGGTGTTTGAGCACCCTAGACGGTTGAGGTCACCGCGGAGCCATATTCCATTGTGGTGAAGCTTCGTGGTGTCGTTGGGAGCCTCCAATTAAGTTGTGGAGATTGCCCCAACCTTGTTTGTAAAGGTCTGGTCGCCGCCTCCAAGGGCACCAATAGTGGAATCACGGCATCTCGCATTGTGTGAGGGCGTGAGGAGAATACGATGGCCCTAGTGGCTTCTCGGGGAGCATTGTGCCTCCACACCGCTCCAACGGAGACGTACTTCCCCTCAAAAGGAAGGAACTTCGGTAACACATCCTCGTCTTCACCGGCTCCACTCTTGGTTATCTCGTGCCTTTACTTGTGCAAGCTTATTTGTGTTATATCCCTTGCTTGCTTGTGTGCTTGTTGTTGTTGCATCATATAGGTTGCTCACCTAGTTGCATATCTAGACAACCTACTTTGATGCAAAGTTTAAATTGGTAAAGAAAAGCTAAAAAATTGTTAGTTGCCTATTCAACCCCCCCCCCCTAGTCAACTATATCGATCCTTTCAATTGGTATCAGAGCCTCGTCTCTTTATTAAGGACTTTGTCGTCCGAAGAGTATGGTTGACACCGTAGACGGTGGTGAGGAGCACTCCGGTATGAATCCAATCTCGTCTATGGCCGATGGGGGAACTGCGGTCTCTCGTGAGGAATTCAATGTGGCTTTGGACACATTGAAAACCTCCATGACGACCGAGGTTGAAAGCATGTTTAACAAATTCTTAGAAGGGCTTAAACTATCCACCGCACCGTTGAAAGTGGGTGATTGATACGTCTCCAACTTATCTATAATTTTTGATTGCTCCATGCTATATTATCTACTGTTTTGGACATTAATGGGCTTTATTATCCACTTTTATATTATTTTTGGGACTAACCTATTAACCGGAGGCCCGGCCCAGAATTGCTGTTTTTTGCCTATTTCAGAGTTTCACAGAAAAAGGAATATCAAACGGAGTCCAAACTGAATGAAACCTTCGGGAACGTGATTTTCTCACCGAACATGATCCAGGAGACTTGGACCCTACGTCAAGAAAGAAAGGAGGAAGGCACGAGGTGGGGGGGGGGCGCCCTCCACCCTCGTGGGCCCCCTGTTGCTCCACCGACGTACTCCTTCCTCCTATATATACCTACGTACCCCCAAACGATCAGATACGGAGCCAAAAACCTAATTCCACCATCGCAACCTTCTGTACCCACGAGATCCCATCTTGGGGCCTGTTCCGGAGCTTCGCCGGAGGAGGAACCCATCACGGAGGGCTTCTACATCAACACCATAGCCTCTCCGATGAAGTGTGAGTAGTTTACCTCAGACCTTCGAGTCCATAGTTAGTAGCTAGATGGCTTCTTCTCTCTTTTTGGATCTCAATACAATGTTCTCCCCCTCTCTCATGGACATCTATTCGATGTAATCTTCTTTTTTGGTGTGTTTGTTGAGACCGATGAATTGTGGGTTTATGATCAAGATTATCTATGAACAATATTTGAATCTTCTCTGAATTCTTTTATGTATGATTGGTTATCTTTGCAAGTCTCTTCGAATTATCAGCTTGGTTTGGCCTACTAGATTGATCTTTCTTGCAATGGGAGAAGTGCCTAGCTTTGGGTTCAATCTTGCGGTGTCCTTTCCCACTGACAGTAGGGGCAGCAAGGCACATATTGTATTGTTTCCATCGAGGATAACAAGATGGGGTTTTTATCATATTGCATGAATTTATCCCTCTACATCATGTCATCTTGCTTAAGGTGTTATTCTGTTTTCTTGAACTTAATACTCTAGATGCATCTTTGGATAGCGGTCGATGAGTGGAGTAATAGTAGTAGATGCAGGCAGAGTCAGTCTACTTGTCTCGGACGTGATGCCTATATACATGATCATACCTAGATATTCTCATAACTATGCTCAATTCTATCAATTGCTCAACAGTAATTCGTTCACCCACCGTAAAATACTTATGCTCTTGAGAGAAGCCACTAGTGAAATCTATGGCCCCCGGGTCTATCTTCATCATATCAATCTTCCAATACTTAGTTATTTCCTTTGCTTTTTTACTTTGCTTTTATTTTACTTTGCATATTTATCACAAAAATACCAAAAATATTATCCTATCATATCTATCAGATCTCACTCTCGTAAGTGACCGTGAAGGGATTGACAACCCC
Organism: Aegilops bicornis; assembly: GCA_021605145.1. NCBI lineage: Eukaryota > Viridiplantae > Streptophyta > Magnoliopsida > Poales > Poaceae > Aegilops > Aegilops bicornis. The sequence continues at coordinate 699,426,133 of CM038673.1, read as the reverse complement.
TTATCGCGTTGGTTGCGAGGATTTATTTGTATTGTGCAGGTGCGAGGGACTCGCACGTAGCCTCCTACTGGATTTATACCTTGGTTCTCAAAAACTGAGGGAAATACTTACGCCATCTTGTGCTGCATCACCCTTTCCTCTTCAAGGAAATCCAACGCAGTGCTCAAGAGGTAGCAGAGAAGATTTCTGGCGCCATTACCGGGGAGTCTACGTAAAAGTCAACATACCAAGTACCCATCACAATCCCTTATCTCCCGCATTACATTATTTGCCATTTGCCTCTCGTTTTCCTCTCCCCCACTTCACCCTTGCCGTTTTATTCACCCTCTCTTTTTCGTTTGCCTCTTTTCGTTAGCTTTTCCCTCGCCATGTGAGGGAGTCCTGGATTAGGGGGTGTCCGATGGCCGGACTATGACCTTTGGTCGGACTCCTGGACTATGAAGATACAAGATTGAAGACTTCGTCCCGTGTCCGGATGGGACTTTTTCCTTGGCGTGGAAGGCAAGCTTGGCGATACAGATATGTGGATCTCCTCCCATTGTAACCGACTCTATGTAACCCTAACCCTCTCCGGTGTCTATATAAACCGGAGGGTTTTAGTCTGTACGACGAACAACAATCATACCATAGGCTAGCTTCTAGGGTTTAGCCTCTCTGATCTCGTGGTAGATCTACTCTTGTACTACCCATATCATCAATATTAATCAAGCAGGAGTAGGGTTTTACCTCCATCGAGAGGGCTCGAACACAGGTAAAAACATCGTGTCCCTTGTCTCCTGTTACCATCCGCCTAGACGCACAGTTCGGGACCCCCTACCCGAGATCCGCTGGTTTTGACACCGACATTGGTGCTTTCATTGAGAGTTCCTCTGTGTCGTCATCTTTGGGCCCGATGGCTCCTCCGATCATCGATAATGATGTGGTCCAGGGCGAGACTTTTCTCCCCAGACAGATCTTCGTATTCGGCGGCTTTGCACTGCGGGCCAATTCGCTTGGCCATCTGGAGCAGATCGAAAGCTACGCCCGCCATCAGTCAGATTTGGAGATTTGAACTACGGCCCGACGTCCGCGGAGACTTGATCTTCGACGGGTTCGAGCCACAGCCAAGCGCCGCCTTGTCACGATGGGCATGATCTAGCTCTGCGCGAGCGATTGCCACGAGGCGGACCGATCTCCGCTCCGACCCTTAGCTCGGAGCCGATCGCCAATCGAGGACGGGTGGTTGGACACCGCCTCGGGGCTGCAATCTCACGGCGATCGAGCGAACGCCATACCTGTCCTTGGCGGCTTCGTGACTCCAAGGTGCGGACTCCTCTCCGGACTCGAACCTTCCGCGCCCTTAATCGAACCCGATTGGGCGCCCGATCATGGAGTTCACCGCCGCGGACATCTTTCGGCACTCTCCTTTCGGCGACATTCTGAATTCACTAAAGTCTCTCTCTTTATCAGGAGAGCCCTCGCCGGACTATGGTCAGCAAGGTTGGGATGCAAACGACGAATAAATTCAAAGCCCACCCACCACCCACTGCGTAGCCACTGTCGATGATTTAATCGACATGCTCGACTTCGACTCCGAAGACATCGATGGTATGGACGCCGATGCAGGAGACGACCAAGAACCAGCACCTACAGGGCACTGGAAGGCCACCTCGTCATATGACATATACATGGTGGACATCCCAAAAGAAGGGAACGGCGATGGAACAACGGAGGATGACCCTTCCAAGAAACAGCCTAAGCACCGGCATCAGCGGCGCCGCTCTAAATCCTGCCACAACAAAAACGGCGATTCCGGCACGGGAGATAATAACACCCCGGACAGTGCCGAAGACAATACCCTCCAGCAGGATTCAGCGCAGGAGGATGGAGAAACCAGGCCTCATGAGAGAGCGGCAGACAGAGAGGTAGAGGATGATGATTACATGCCTCCCTCCGAAGACGAGGCAAGCCTCGACAACGACGAATTTGTCGTGCCTGAGGATCCCGTCGAACAAGAGCGTTTCAAACGCAGGCTTATGGCCACGGTGAGCAGCCTCAAGAAAAAACAGCAACAACTTAGAGATGACCAAGACTTGCTAGCCGACAGATGGACTGATTTCCTTGCGGCTGAAGAGTACGAACTCGAACGCCCCTCCAAGAGCTACCCAAAACACAGGCTGCTACCCCGATTAGAGGAGGAAGCACAAAGACCTACATCACCAGCGCATGATGCGGCCGACTGGCCAACTCGTGGCCGCGACAGAGAGGCCTCTCGGCCCTCCACTCAAGCCGAACCCCGGCGTCGCTCAAAGAATACCAAGGCATGGGGAAATGCGCCAGACCTGCGAGATATATTGGAGGACAGGGCAAGGCAAACAAGATCGATCTACGGATCACGTAGACGCCCCACGACACGTGACGATAACCGTCATGCCGAATATGGTAAATCCGCCGGCCGAACACGATGAGACAAAGCTCATTTGAGCTACGTCATGATATAGCCCAATACAGAGGCGCCAAGACACCCACTATGCTTCATAGATGAAGTAATGGATCATCAAATCCCCGAGGGTTTCAAACCCGTAAACATCGAATCATACGATGGCACAACAGATCCGGCGGTATAGATCGAGGATTATCTCCTTCATATCCACATGGCCCGCGGCGATGATCTACACGCCATCAAATACCTCTCACTCAAGCTTAAAGGACCAGCTCGGCATTGGCTTAACAGCTTGCGGCCAGAATCAATTGGTTGTTGGGAGGACCTGGAAGCCGCATTCCTCGACAACTTCCAGGGCACCTATGTGCGACCACCAGACGCCGATGACCTAAGCCACATAATTCAGCAGCCAGAGGAATCAGCCAGACAATTCTAGACGCGGTTCCTAACCAAGAAAAATCAAATAGTCGACTGTCTAGACGCAGAGGCCCTTGCAGCCTTCAAGCATAACATCCGTGACGAGTGGCTTGCCCGGCACCTAGGACAGGAAAAGCCGAAATCCATGGCAGCCCTCACAACACTCATGACCCGCTTTTGCGGCGGAGAAGACAGCTGGCTAGCTCGTAGTAATAACATGACCAAGAGCCCTGGTAATTCGGATACCAAGGACAGCATTGGCAGGTAGCGTCGCAACAAGCAAAAGCGCCGCATTAACGATGACAATGCTGAGGATACGATAGTTAATGCCGGATTCAGAGGCTCTAAACCTGGTCAGCGGAAAAAGCCATTCAAAAGAAATACTCCGGGCCCGTCCAATTTGGACCGAATACTCGATCGCTCGTGCCAGATACACGGCACCCCCAAAAAACCAGCCAACCACACCAACAGGGATTGTTGGGTATTCAAGCAGGCAGTCAAGTTAAACACCGAAAACAATGACAAGGGGCTGCATAGCGATGAAGAGGAGGAGCCCCGGCCGCCGAACAATAGGGGATGAAGGGCTTCCCCACAAGTGCGGACGGTGAACATGATATACGCAACCCACATACCCAAAAGGGAGCGGAAGCGTGCACTCCGGGACGGATATGCGTTGGAGCCAGTCGCCCCAAAGTTCAACCCATGGTCCTCCTGCCCGATCAGTTTTGATCGAAGGGACCACCCCACTAGCATCCGCCATGGCAGATTCGCCGCATTGGTTCTAGACCCAATCATTGAAGGATTTCACCTCACTAGAGTCCTTATGGACGGTGGCTGCAGCCTGAACCTGCTTTATCAGGATACAGTGTGAAAAATGGGCATAGATCCCTCAAGGATTAAACCCACAAAAATGACCTTTAAAGGCGTCATACCAGGTGTAGAGGCCAACTATACAGGCTCAGTTACACTTGAGGTGGTCTTCGGATCCCCGGATAATTTCCGAAGCGAGGAGTTAATCTTCGACATAGTCCCGTTCCGCAGTGGCTATCACGCAATGCTCGGACGAACCGCATTTGCAGAGTTCAACCGCACTTCGCATACCTCAAGCACAAGATGCCAGGCCCTCGAGGAGTCATTACGGTCAATGGAAACACCGAACGCTCTCTCCAAACGGAGGAGCATACGGCGGCCCTCGCGGCAGAAGTACAAAGCAGCCTCTCAAGGCAATTCTCGATCCGCCATTAAACGTCCGGACACCGTCAAGCGCCTCGAGTAACCTACAACAAGACCGCCCGCACGCATCGTAGCATCGCCAGAGCAATGCGGCCCCAACCCCAGCCCTCACAAAATTGCGAAACCAGATTACGGCGTACATAACTACGCCTGGAAATACCATGGGCATAGGGGAGGGCACGACCACGGCATGCCCAAAATGCGGCTCAACCGCACTGGGGCTCCGATTTTGTCGTTTTTTTTTTCTTACTTACAGGACTCCACTTTCCGGAAGGCCGGTCCGCAAGACAATCGTGAACACACGATGCAACAGCCGGGGGGCAGAAAGCTACGCCGAGTGTCCAGTGGTCTCTATAACGAGCAGTATACTTGTTTCACATATCATCCCGCAGCTTTTCGAGGGGAACATGTCAAATAGTCCCATCTCTTGCTTATCGCACTATTTGTATCGTTCTGCTTTTACCGCAGACTTCAATAAACAATACATAGCTTTTGTCTATTATTGCATTCCTTTTTTTATAAAAATATGTTCAGTTATGACATTATGCAACCGTACACTTTGGTACGGCCAATACACCAGGGGCTTACGTACCCCAGAATATGGTGTGAGAAGTTCGAACACTCTCATGAGTGCGGCACCCCGAACTTATAACATTATATGCATCGGCTCCGAATCATGTCTTGGGTCAATAGTTGGGTTTGCCCGGCTCCCATGTTTTGGTACCTTACGCCCGTTATATTGGCTAAGGTAGCATCGGGAGAACCATCGCGATTGTGCCCCGGTTGAGCTGGGCTAAGCACCTCGGAGAAAGCTAAAACTGACCGTCATGATAGGGCGAGAGCTGGTCGCTGTTCGAGAGGTTTTCAAGTCCCTAAAGACTTATGCCGCTTAGAGCGAGGAGTCGGCTTTGTCCGGCCTAGGCGTGGATAGCGCCCGAACTCGGTCTTCCGAATACTAGGGGCTTCACCGAAATTTAAAATTATAGAATTCTATGGCTAAGTGAGAGTGTTCAAGCATTATAGTGTGACTGCCTTGTTCGTTGTGTTGAGCGCCTCCCTCGAAGGACCCAATAATGGGAAAAAGAGCGCTCAAGTTTATCCCGAACACCCCAGCACTCGTGGCATGGGGGCAGAAGCCGACGGCTCGCCATCTCTCAAATTTAATAAACGGCCGCACAGAAGGTAATATTTTAAATTCAAAAGCGTTGCTTAGCGCATATGAACAAGTTTTCAGCGTACAGGATCACAAATGCGAGTTTACTCAAAAATTACATCTTTGGAGCACTCATCCGCTATACGACAGGCACCCTTCATGACGCCCTCATAATACATCTCGGGCTTGCGATGCTCCTTGCCCGGCGATGGTCCGTCCGTCACAAGCTTCTCAGCGTCCATCTTGCCCCAGTGCACTTTAGCACGGGCAAGGGCCCTACGGGCACCTTTGATGCATACGAAGCGCTTGATGACTTCAAGCCTTGGACATGCATCCACCAGCCGCCTTGCCAGCCCAAGTAGCTCCTGTGCATGGCTTCCTGTGCCACACCGGACCACGAGACCCTTCATGGCCTGTCCGGTCACCTTATGGAGCTCGACCAGCTGCTTCACCGGTCGCTCAAGGGCACTGGTGTCCGCCTCGACATCTTGAGACCAGAACACCTTCTCCGTCGAGCTCCCCTCTTCAGCTCGGTAGAATGCGGCAGTGTCAGACACACTCCGGGGAAGATCTGCGAATGCTCCTGGAGAGCTCCGGACTCGGGTAAGTAACAAGTAATTCACTTTCACGTGCTTGCTTTGCATAAAGAATGCCTTACCCACCGCTATCTTCTTCATCGCCTCAATTTCCTGGAGGGCTTTTTGGGCTTCGGCCTTGGCAGATTTGGCGCTCTCAAGCGCCGAGGCAAGCTAGGACTCTCGAGTCTTTGAGTCAAGCTCCAAACTCTCGTGTTTTTCCACGAGAGCCTGGAGCTCTTGCTGCACCTCTGCCACCCGCGCCTCCTGCTTTTCTCGCTGCGTACGCTCCACGGCCGCATTTTCTTCGGCCTTGGACAACGCTTCCTTCAGGGTCGCCACCTGGGTTGTGGCCCCTGTAATACTCACGTTGGTCCTGTCATTTTTTGCAACCACATCTTTTTTATATACTTACATAAGGTATTACTTACCTTCCTTGTCCTCGAGCTGCTTCTTGGCAAGGCCGAGCTCGTTCTCGAACCGCTCGAGGCTCTGCTTCAATGCATTGACCTTCGCAGTCAGTGCGGCAGAGGTCAGCAGCACAACCTGCATTCCCATATTGACATACTTATGTTAGACTCCTGCGTACATCTTTTTGATCCTCAGTTCGGCTTTTCTTTCCGAACACCAAACTAAGCATCAGGGGCTACTGTCTATGCAGTAATATTTTTACATATCTTAAATACATACCTCAAAGCGTGTTAGAAGGCTGGCACATGCTTCAGTCAGCCCGCTCTTGGCGGACTGAACCTTCTGGATCAGCACACTCATAATAGTGCGGTGCTCCTTGTTGATGGAGGCGTTGTTAAGCACCTCCAGCAGATTATCCGGTGCCTCCGGTCGGACGGAGGTCATCGGCGTCGTAGGCTTGCCCTTCTTAGTAGGGGGCCGCCTGCCGGATACCGGAACCGTTGAAGGTTCCGGTGCGGTGTCCGGCCCAAGGCCGGACTTAGAGCCCTTCGAGGTTTTATCCCCTTTGCGCCTGGAGTCCGGGAGGTCGCCTTGCGGCGCCTCCAGGACCACCCCCTCCTGGCTTGGACCCTTCTGGGACTCCACCTCGGCATCGTCCGTAGGACGAGGGGAGGTAGCATTCGGAAGCGAAAGGCTATTCACATCCGATAAATCTAGGGATCCGCTCGACGGTTGCCGAGCCGCTGGGCGGATCGCATGATGATTACATTCGGCGTAAGATCGTGCAAGAAAGGAACGCCATGAGTTATTCTGGTATCCGGATACTTATGATTTTGCCAGGGGCTTGGCCCTGGATGGCCACTCCTCTTTGTTGTCGTCGGCGTTGGTGGAGTAGTCCGGAGGAAGGGTCCTTCCCTTCTTGGACCCTCCCCCCCCCCCAGTTGGGGCGGCCTTCCTTTTCATTCCTCCCCCCGCTGGAGGGGGAGAGGCTTCTTCTTCCTCCTCCTCGTCTTCGGAGGAGGAGTGCGCCTCGGAGTCATCGGACGATGAATCCGACACCACCGGGCGTCGGGAACTCTTTCGAGTTCCCTTGGCCTTCTTCTTGGCCTTCTTCTCCGGCACCACGTAAGGTGCCGGGACCAGCAGCCCCGTCAAGTGGGCATCTGCTGGATCTTCAGGCAAAGGAGCCGGACAGTCGATCTGCCCGGTCTTCTTCTGCCATTCCTGTCAAAGGAACGGGAGCTTAGATCCCGTATAGAGTTAAACTATGAAAAACAAGTATCCCGTAAATGGTAAAATAAGCTTACTACGCTGGCTTGGCGCTTCGCGCGGAATCCGCGATCCTCGGTGATGGGAGGGGGAACCTCGGCGCCTTTGAATAGCACCTTCCAGGCATCCTCGTGCATTGTGTCAAAGATCCTGGTCAGAGTTTGGTGCTGGGCCGGGTTGAACTCCCATAAGTTAAAAGCCCGTCATTGACATGGGAGGATCCGGCGGATGAGTATGACCTGGACTACGTTGACGAGTTTAACCTCTTTGTTCACCAGGTCTTGGATGCAGGTTTGGAGTCCGTTCTGCTCTTCTGAATTACCCCACGACAGGCCCTTCTCTTTCCAGGAGGTGAGCCGTTTGGGGATGCCAGATCGGAATTCGGGGGCCGCTGCCCATTCAGGGTCACGCGGCTCGGTGATGTAGAACCACCCCGATTGCCACCCCTTTATGGTCTCCACGAAGGAGCCCTCGAGCCATGTAACGTTGGGCATCTTGCCCACCATGGCGCCTCCGCACTCCGCTTGCTGGCCGCCCACTACCTTCGGCTTGACATTGAAGGTCTTCAGCCATAATCCGAAGTGGGGCTTGTTGGGGAGGAAAGCCTCGCACACGACGATAAACACCGAGATGTTGAGGACGAATGGGGCCAGATCGTGGAAATCCAGGCCGTAGTAGAACATGAGCCCCCGGACAAACGAGTGAAGTGGGAAACCTAGTCCGCGGAGGAAATGGGTGAGGAACACCACCCTCTCATGGGGCCTGGGGGTGGGGATGAGCTGCCCCTTGTCTGGGAGCCGGTGCGCGATGTCGTTAGACAAGTATCCGGCCTCCCTCAGCTTCTTGATGTGTCCCTCTGTGACGGAGGAGACCATCCACTTGCCCCCCGCTCCGGACATGGCTAGAGAAGGTAGAGGTGGGATGTGCGGACTTGGGCGCTGAAGCTCGAGTGCGCAAAAATGGATAAGCAAAGGAGGAAGAAGGCGTAGATGGAAAAGGTGGATCCTTATCCCCTTATATGGGCGGACGAAACTATGTGCCCCCACCAGCCTGGTAAAACTCGCTTATCTCCCAAGCGCCGTAAATTAATGGCACGGTTGGGTTACCCACGCCCGTATTGATGAGAATCCCGTAATAAGGGGACACGATCTCTGCTTCAACAAGACGTGCCAAGGAAACCGCCTCGCTAAGTGCGCTGAGGTGGGACAGTAAAAACGATTCGAATAAAGGCTTGGCCGTGGTGTGATGTCACGCTGCGGAATACGTCAGTAGGTTGAATTTGTGTAAATATTATTCTCTCTACGGTGGTATGTGGAAATTATTTTGCAGAGCCGGACACTATCCTTGTGTTCAAATCTTCTATGAAGTATTCGGAGGAGGAACCCGCCTTGCAATGCCGAAGACAATCTGCGCGCCGGACTCGTCGTCATTGAAGCCTGGTTCAGGGGCTACTGAGGGAGTCCTGGATTAGGGGATGTCCGGATGGCCGGACTATGACCTTTGGCCGGAATCCTGGACTATGAAGATACAAGATTGAAGACTTCATCTTGTGTCCGGATGGGACTTTCCTTGGCATGGAAGGCAAGCTTGGCGATACGGATATGTGGATCTCCTCCCATTGTAACCGACTCTATGTAACCCTAACCCTCTCCGGTGTCTATATAAACCGGAGGATTTTAGTCCGTAGGACGAACAACAATCATACCATAGGCTAGCTTCTAGGGTTTAGCCTCTCTGATCTCGTGGTAGATCTACTCTTGTACTACCCATATCATCAATATTAATCAAGCGGAGTAGGGTTTTACCTCCATAGAGAGGGCCCTAACCTGGGTAAAAACATCGTGTCCCTTGTCTCATGTTACCATCCGCCTAGACGCACAGTTCGGGACCCCCTACCCGAGATCCGCCGGTTTTGACACCAAAACCATGTTAGAACCAAAAAGATTTGGGGTTTCACTCCCGGGTTTTAGCGCTTTAGACAATCCTGCTGTCTTATCTAAACTCATAAATAAAAATACTATGGAAAAATCTGCCGAGTTTATCAATGAAAACCTTAGTAATCTTGATGAAGAAGATTCTGGAATTTTTCGTTATTTACTTGATGAATCTTTGAAAGATGCTTGGGATAGGATCTTGAAGATCCGTGCTAGATTTGTACCTCAATACCGAATTGAGGTTTACTTAAAAAGCTTTTACGTTGGGTTGCCCGCTTCGTTCAATCTAGTTTTGGATTCTATTTTTGAAGAGGGTTTTATTGAAGGGGACCCCATAGATACCTATGAAAAGATGAAAAATATATTTGGGCATCCCATCAACGAGAAAGTTGAAATCACATCTCTTTTGCTTTCTTACCAAAACGAATCTATCAAAGAGATAAAGACTAGCCTAGATGTCAATTTTCGCAATATTCTTAATCTTTCTTCTACTATTAACGGCCATGTACTTTGTCAAAATAGAAAGATTAATTCCATAGATAATAAGTTTGCTCTCTTTTTCCCTAAAACCAAAGATGGCAATACCTAGATCTATCCTTGCTTTTTGCCTAGCTAGGGGCGTTAAACAATAGCGCTTGTTGGGAGGCAACCCAATTTTATTTTTAGTTTTTTTTCTTTTGCTTCTGTTTAGGAATAAATATTTTTCTAGCCTCTGGTTAGATGTGTTTTTATTCTTTAATTAGTGTTTGTGCCAAGTTAAACCTATAGGATCTTCTTGGATAATAGTTATTTGATTTTGCTGTAATTTCCAGAAACTTTCTGTTCACGAAAACAATTGTTAAAAATCATCAGAACATGATAAAATAGTGATTACAATTTCTGCTGATCAATAAACAAATTTCCTAGGTCGTCCTATTTTTTCTGATTTTTTGGAGCTCCATAAGTTTGCGTTAGTTACAGATTACTACATACTGTTCTGTTTTGGACAGATTCTGTTTTCCGTGTGTTGTTTGCTTATTTTGATGAATCTATGGCTAGTAAAATAGTTTATAATCCATATAGAAGTTGGAATACAGTAGGTTTAACACCAATATAAATAAATAATGAGTTAATTACAGTACCTTGAAGTGGTCTTTTGTTTTCTTTTCGCTACTTGAGCTCACGAGATTTCTGTTGAGTTTTGTGTTGTGAAGTTTTCAAGTTTTGGGTGAAATCTTTTGATGGATTATGGAACATGGAGTGGCAAGAGCCTAAGCTTGGGGATGGCCATGGCACCCCCAAGATAATCTAAGGACACCAAAAAGCCAAAGGTTGGGGATGCCCCGGAAGGCATCCCCTCTTTCGTCTACTTCCATCGGTAACTTTACTTGGAGCTATATTTTTATTCACCACATGATATGTGTTTTGCTTGGAGCTTGTACGATTTGATTCTTTGCCTTTTAGTTTAACACAATCATCCTTGCTGTACACACCTTTTGGGAGAGCCATACATGATTTGGAATTTGTTAGAATACTCTATGTGCTTCGCTTATATCCTTTGAGCTATATAGTTTTGCTCTAGTGCTTCACTTATATCTTTTAGAGCACGGTGGTGGATTTGTTTTATAGAAACTATTGATCTCTCATGCTTCACTTAGATTATTTTGAGAGTCTTAAATAGCATGGTAATTTGCTTAAATAATCCTAATAAGCTTGGTATTCAAGATTTGTGAAACTTTCTTATGAGTGTGTTGAATACTATGAGAAGTTTGATACTTGATAATTGTTTTGAGATATGAAAATGGTGATATTAGAGTCATGCTAGTTGAGTAGTTGTGAATTTGAGAAATACTTGTGTTAAAGTTTGCGATTCCCATAGCACGCACGTATGGTGAACCGTTATGTGATGAAGTCGGAGCATGATTTATTAATTGATTGTCTTCCTTATGAGTGGCGGTCGGGGACGAGCGATGGTCTTTTCCTACCAATCTATCCCCCTAGGAGCATGCGCGTAATACTTTGCTTTGATAACTTGTAGATTTTTATAATAAGTATATGAGTTCTTTATGACTAATGTTCATGTAGGGCGGAACCCTACGTGGACGATCTTTCACGTTGGAGCGGATCCTACGGGGAATCGCGATGAACACGGGGAAGAACGGGGAGAAATCACAAGGGGAAACACTCAAGAACAAGTCCAATCACACATCCACTAGACAATCAAACACACAAGATCCACAAGGTACATGAACAACAAAAGTAAAGATACAAGGTAAGGTTCATCTCCGAGAGGAGGTCTTGATGATATCCTAGATGGATCTTCCCACGAGGGGGTCTTGATGATATCCCGCAGGATCTTCTCACATGGAGGTCTTGAACTCCATGGGAGTGGTAGTCTCTCTCTCTCTCAAGAGAAGACGTAGGAGCAAAGCTCACCTAAGAATGAGCTATCGTATTTGCTAACCCTAGAAAGAGGAAAGGGATCAAGTATATATAGTCTCGGGGCGAAGGGGTACAAGGGACAAGTCCCGGAAGCACTGCGCGCAGACAGGGGAGGCCGGACGTTAGGGCGTCGGGCCGGATGTCCGGGCCTTCGCGAGGCGCCGGATGTCCGGGCTCTCAGCCTGGATGTCCGGGCTGGGGCGACCGTTCCTGTCGAATCGGGAGAGGGGCGCCGGATTTCCGGGCTTCAGGCCGGATATCCGGGATCTCGTGGGACGCCGGATGTCCGGGGCGGTTGGCCGGATGTCCGGGCTTTGGTGAGGCGCCGGATGTCCGGCCTCTGGCCCGGATGTCCGGCCGCTGTAGCTTCAGCAGCTCCGTCTTCTTTCGTCGTCGCTTCGAGGCTTCCCTCGCGGATGGTGTAGTCGTTCCTTGGCGCTTGCACTCCTCCTTGACATCCGAGAAGCTCCGACAATACCTATGCATGCATACGGGGGAAGTGTCAAGTAGTATACCATCCTCGAAGGGGTCAAGTGAGCACGTGTAAAGGAGAAGATTCACCTTTGTGTATATGAAGAAGAGGTCGACGTGTCACTTGCCAAACGGACTCTTGACATGGTGATGACCGTAGGATGCTCCGCATCATCCCTCCCCTTGGAAAGGATCCGACCTCGGATCAAAAACCAAATCACCATGGGAAAGAGATGGCGGTGCCCGTGTCAAAGTGGTCGATCACCAAGCTCTCGTCATCTTGAAGCTCGAAATGGGCACTCTCCAATGTCGCACCATCTTGTGATTCCTTCAAAAGGAGTAAATAGAACAAACACTTGGAAAAACAAATGTGGTTAGCGTTAGTGCAAAACCAAGCATTCAAGAGGTGATTCACCAAACAAGTGTTGTCATCAAGCATAGCATAGGGTGTGACAAAGGATTGTGACATGGCATGTAAGCATATCAATCGAGCACAAGCAAAAATATCATGGGAACAAGCATGTAAATGTGAGGTAGAGATGCAAATATGTGTGACAAGAGCATAAGCATCCACCTCAAGGTCATAGCAAGCATGCATAAAGCGCTCGACAAATGGTCGATGGTAGGCATAGGAAGTATTCACAACACCAAATAAAATGAAGTGTCTAAACACATGGGTCAAGTGCAAGACAATCCAAGCATAATGTGCATAGGGTGTAGTGAATATAGTGTGGCGCTCAACGCAATAGAAAGAGCAATTATTCATCATGTGTGAGGCCATCAAGTCAAGCATGTAGCAATCAATGGGATATGGCCTATGTGAAGTAATGACATTGTTGCAACCAAACATATGAGAGGAGCAAGTAATCCAAGAATTGGATGCAACACACAAGGCATATATATCATGATGCATGGAGCAATTGGAAATGACAAGTTGAAGCAAAATCTCTAACAAGTGTGCAATCAAGTGATCCAACATGAACAATAAGTCTCATCGTGCAAGCAACACAAGTAGTATGGTCCGCAATATCCATGCTCAAGAAAGATGTCACCTTGAAGGCGTGTCCTTGTGCGTCCTTCACAATGCCGAAGCACAAACAAGTGCGATGTAGAATCGTCGTGGTAGAAGGTGGTTCGCTCTCAAGAGCTCGAATGGTCAACTCACGTGACGTGGAAGTCGACACAAAGTCAAAGTATCCTACACATGCACAAAGCAAAACAAAGAAAGTGTGCGCATGGTAGACAAACACATCATCCATCATGATGGTTCTCATCTTTTGCACAAAACCATTAGAAGGACAAGTGCATGAATAATATGATGCAACAATGACAATATTCATGGCACTAGGTATATGGTGCAAAGAAGTAAGACAAGCATGCTTCACAAGAATTATGTCAAAATCTCCAAATATATGCGAGAATGCTATGGGGGCAATCTCATGAGCAAGAAGAGAATCATTGTTGCACTCAATACATGGCAAATCATCTAGCATGAGGGAGGTAACACATAGAGATATATGACAAGAAGCAATATGAATCATGTGCAAAGCATATAGATGGTTGTCATCAACCGCATGAAATGAGCAAGTATGAATCATTGGTGATGCAACATAAGCAAGCATTGTAATCAAGTCGTGCAAACTAGTGGAGCGAAGATGCAACACTTTAGAGTAACTCATGGCAATCATGTCATGTGAGCAAATAATAGGCATAGGTAATGCACATGACATATCGCAAGCACGAACACAAAGCAAGATGAAAGTATCATCATAGGAATGGTGCACAAAAGAAACATGGCAATAACGATCAATATCTCCACCAAGCTTGCAAATACACATACAAGTACGAGAATGAATCATCATGTGTAATGCAAAGCATGGGTCACAAATGCATGTCAAAGGTATAGGAATGAGCATATCATGCAAAGTGAACATGGCAAGATGGGCATATGATATGTAATGAACAACAACCCATAACCATGTGAGGGCCATGTAAAAGAGATGCCAAGTGTTTACTTGTGAAGTGAGCGGTGGGAAAGGCAATCCATGGGATCCCAAGTCATCATTGCTCTCTAGAGCTCGTTTTGTCAACTCGTGGGATTGCTAAGTTGACAAGTATTCATGGGTTCCTACACAAAAGAGACACAAAAGAAAGAAATTGTGTGTGTTGTAAATGTATACATCATCCATTATGATGTGTATGTGCAAGTGAGTGTTAGCACAAGATAAGCATCGCTCAAAGAAATTTGATGCATGGTATAAGAACATGTCATCCATCATGAAAGAATAGTTATTGTATATGACACGATGGGGACAGAAATTGAGAATGCAAGTATATGGCACATCAAAAGCATGTTTCTTCATGGGGAGCATATGGTGCACATAATTATTGGGATCATGCAATGGATGGGATGGATCAAAATCTCCTAATATCTATGAGGAAACTATGGGGGTCTCCTCATGAGCAATATTGGAAACATCATTTGGAGAAAATGGACAACATCCAAAACAATGCATATCCGAAGCTAGGTGGGCATGGCATGTCATATGAGATAAATGATGCAAAGGGAGCATATCAATATTATCACAAGAAAAACAAATGCCAATAACCATGGGCTTGTCATGTATGCCATATGTGCAAATTGGGTTTATTTTAATGGCATATGCATAGTCACTATGAAGAGATTGCAAATAAGACATATGGTTGATCTGATGCATAGCATATGACAAGTCAAGAGGATTAGCAAACATGATGTGACCTAAAGAATTGTCACAAGAAATCCTATGTAACATGGCATCACAACTAATAGACTCCACATGAGAATCATCATATTCATCATAAATGGGCAAATCATCACATGGGGAAATCATACTAGAATGAAGCATGTCAATAGGGTGATCAACATCATGCAAGCAATCAATGTCAAGAATGTCCACTAGTGGGACTAGAGTATCACCGTCACCTATGTTACCTTTGTCATTCCACTCAAGTGGTGTAGGTGAGGTGGGAAAGACCAAATGGTGGTCATCTTCATCTTGATGGAACCATGTGGGGGGTGCATCATAGTCCACCATGGCCATCGTCTTGTCCAAAGGGAGGACGAAGTCGTCGAGGATCGGCGCATCATCATATATGGGACCTAGCACCAAATGAGAAGACACAATAGAGGTAGAGGTCAAGTCGTTAGTGTTGAAAGTGGCCTCACTAGACCTATCAACTATCTCACTCTCTCTATGTGGTCGTTCACTCACTCCCTCAAAATAGGTGCACTCAATCTCACATATGGTGGAGTCACTCAAGTGGTGGTTGTGGCTCTCCTCACATGAGAATTGGGGCAACTCCTCATGTATGTGGCTAGTGGTGAAGTCACTCTCACTCTCAATATGGTGGCAAAAGTCACTCAAGTCATCGGACGTCGCCGTGGTCGAAGGGAAAATCCCATGCTCAACCGTCTCGTAGTCGTCGTCGTGGATGAAGGCCGAAGATGGCACATCATCGCTCTCGTCATGGATGAAGGCCGAAGATGGCTCAACATCACTCTCGCCTCCTAAGATGGAAGCATCATCCTTGCTCGCCACCTTGTCGCTTGCCTCCAAAGCTTGGTCCTTGAAGGTCTCCGTAGTTGTACTTGTCGCCGCACCATCTTGAAAAAGAGTCAAGGTAGACTCGGCATCATCAATGCCACAAAGAGGGATGGCGGTGAAGTTGTACTTGGGAGCATCGTCTTTGATCTTGTCGGGCTTGGGCATCTTGGTGGTACTAGCCTCATGCTTGTCGTAGAGCTTGGTCGCCGCGAAGTGTGCTTGGGGTGGAGAAGCCTTGGCCTTCATGAGTTCTTGTTCCGCCTTGAGAGCGCCAATGTAGTAGTCGTCAATGGACTTGTAGTTCTCGAGGAGATGGTCTTGGAGATGTCGTTGTGCAATCCCATCATGAAGTGGAACTTCATCGAAATGGAATTAAATCACGCCATTTCGTCAGAAGGCAATCTTCATCTCCTTGAAGTACTTGTCGATGGACTTGGATCCTTGGATGGTGTTCTCCAATTGGCGTCGAAGTTGTTCCGTGTAGGTTGGAGGCACAAACTCTCGTCGCAAAGCTCTCTTCATCTTGGACCAACTCATCTCGTAGCACTCCGAAGGTGTGTGAAGCCACCATGTCGAGGCATAGTCGTGGAAGTTTCTTGTGGCACACTTCACTTGATCTTCTGGAGGAACTTGATGTAGCATGAGGTAGTCGTCCATCAAACGCTCCCACTCGAGGTACTCCTCGGGTTCTTGAGTCCCATAGAAAGGAATCGCATGGTCGATGTCGAGGTCGTAGTAGCTCGGTGAAGTCGCGGGCTTGAGCTTGGGGAGCTTCTCTTGAGCGTAGCCTTGAGGTTCTTGTTGGCGAAGATGCCGTATGTCCGTAGGCGAAGATGCCTTGAAGTCGCTTGGCGAAGATTCCAAGGGAGATGGTGAAGTCGTTGAGCGGTTGTTGGTGTTGAGCTCATGACCTTCACATTCTTGGTGGTGATGGTGTCGATGCCGATGTGATCTTGCCGGAGATGGTCGCTCGGAAGGATGTGCTCTTGAGCGTCTTCTCGAAGATGAGGAAGATCGCTTGTAGGACTTGATGAGGGATTTGATCTCCTCCATTTTAGCTTGCATCTTGGTGTCGTAGTTGTTTTCCATGGCATCGAACTCGTCGTTGTTGTTGTAGACCGAAGATGAAATGCCTTGCCTATCCATCACAAGACTCGAGTAGAGTTGAGTAGGAAATGAGATAAACAATACCAAGTTATCTTTTCCCAAAGTTGAGGATGTATCCCGTTTCACTCAATGTGAGATGAAAGAATAGTGGAATTGGTACCGGACTTGTTCACTCACACCTATCAAGTAAAGCTTATGGTAGAGCTCGGTGAGGATAGTGGCACAAAAATTTGATGCAAAATGTTAGCAAGAGTCAATAATGTTGAAAGAGATTCACAAATTACATAAGCGAAACAAGTAGACCAATAGCAATATGTGGCACACGGAAACACACACGGATAGATAAATGGGGTCGTGCAACCAAGGAATGAGCTCAAAATGTGGAATCCACCAAAATGCTCGTGTTGCACAACTCAAGAGAGACGCTTAGCACGATTGCTCAATAGGCGGATCGACACTTGTGCACAACCTATAAGATGCAAAATGGATAAACTTTCTATCCCAAGTATGCTATGTATGTATGGTTCGATGTTTCTCTCACAATGATCCAAGATGATCAAGTATGATACCATATGATATATTTGGATGCTATGGCTATTGCTTACAAGCTCTTTGCTATTTCTCTTTTGCTTAAAAGCTTATTCTCTTTTTTTGTATGTATGGCCACTTTTGCACAATGCACAAACCAAGATAGCTTTTGTGTATATGCGGGAACGATATTGTGACACAATGGATGATATGATGATACCAAGATGATATGGTATGTATGCAATGGATGGTGTAGATCACTAATGTGCACAAGTAACGTTGCCGGCAATACTCAAATGGCTAGTCTCGATAGGCAAGTAACGCAAAATGGGCTAGGGGTTATCAATGCAATTTGCAAGGGGAATATACAATGGGGTCGTCGAGGTTACCGTCCTTTGCGATGATGAGTGACGGTGTTCTTGATGTAGATACCAAGATGATAGAGACTCGTCCCTAAGTAGCCGAAACACCTTAGGAAACGGAAATACCGCGAACTCAAAATCTCAAATGACAAATGTCAAATGGTGGTAGCGGGAATGCGGTGGTGGTTTGCACTTGGCAATGCGGAAGTGGAATGATGGGCTATACACGTGTCGGAGTTGAAGTTGCCGTCCCTAAGTAGCCGAAACACCTTAGGAGACACAAACCACAACTCAAACAAGCTCAAACAACTATTGGGTTAAGTCGGGGGTGGTTGAAGTGTATGGTGGGCAAGGTTATGTGGAAGTGGTGGTGGTGGTTGATGAAGAAGCAATCGTCCCTAAGTGGCGAAACACCTTAGGAGACTCGAATCACTACTCAAGCAACCACTAATGCTATGGGGAACAAAATTGGTTAGGTTGCGGAAGTCGGTGGTGGTTATCACGGAGGATGTGGCGGAAGCCCTAGGCAAAGATGCCAAAGTTCACAAAATTTGATGGAGTCAAATGGTGATGGTAGTATTTTTATGGGAAGGGATGTCAATAGCTTCAAAACGAGCTAAAGAACGTCAAAATCGGACTCGGATGAATTAGTTATGGCGAAAGCGGTGAAATGGAAAAAACAGAAATCTCGGGGCCGGATATCCGGGCTCGGGCGGATTTCGGGGTGTATGTCCGAGAACCGTGCGGATTTGGTGCTCCAGGGCCGGATGTCCGGCTTGGGGCCGGATGTCCGCCGGATGGCGGATGTCGACTGAGGCCGGATGTCCGCCCGACGATTCCAGATCTCGTTTGGGCGGAAATTTTCGACTTGGGGCGGAAATTGATGATTTGAGGCAAAATTGGAGAGATTTCGTGGATGGAAAGTGGGAAACTTAGGGAAATGCTAGATCCACTCGAAACCAAGCAAATCCATGGATCAAAATCAACAAAACATCATCAAAACTAACAAATCACAAAAAATTTGGGGCTATTTTTGGTGGGGATTTTCGGATTTAGGACGAAATCAACAAAATCAAGCTAGAAAAAGAGGGTAGGGGCTCCAAAAGCGTGATCAACCTAAGCTCGATCCATAGATGATGTAGAGGCGGAACCCTACATGGACGATCTTTCACGTTGGAGGCGGATCCTCACGGGGAATCACGATGAACACGGGGAAGAACGGGGAGAAATCACAAGGGGAAACACTCAAGAACAAGTCCAATCACACATCCACTAGACAATCAAACACACAAGATCCACAAGGTACATGAACAACAAAAGGAAAGATACAAGGTAAGGTTCATCTCCGAGAGGAGGTCTTGATGATATCCTAGATGGATCTTCCCACGAGGGGGTCTTGATGATATCCCGCAGGATCTTCTCACATGGAGGTCTTGAACTCCATGGGAGTGGTAGTCTCTCTCTCTATCTCAAGAGAAGACGTAGGAGCAAAGCTCACCTAAGAATGAGCTATCATATTTGCTAACCCTAGAAAGAGGAAAGGGATCAAGTATATATAGTCTCGGGGCGAAGGGGTACAAGGGACAAGTCCGGAAGCCTTCTGCTTGACGAGGAGGCCGGACGTTCGGGCGTCGGGCCGGATGTCCGGGCCTTCGCGAGGCGCCGGATGTCCGGGCTCTCAGCCCGGATGTCCGGGCTGGGGCGACCGTTCCTGTCGAATCGGGAGAGGGGCGCCGGATTTCCGGGCTTCAGGCCGGATATCCGGGATCTCGTGGGACGCCGGATGTCCGGGGCGGTTGGCCGGATGTCCGGGCTTTGGTGAGGCGCCGGATGTCCGGCCTCTGGCCCGGATGTCCGGCCGCTGTAGCTTCAGCAGCTCCGTCTTCTTTCGTCGTCGCTTCCAGGCTTCCCTCGCGGATGGTGTAGTCGTTCCTTGGCGCTTGCACTCCTCCTTGACATCCGAGAAGCTCCGACAATACCTATGCATGCATACGGGGGAAGTGTCAAGTAGTATACCATCCTCGAAGGGGTCAAGTGAGCACGTGTAAAGGAGAAGATTCACCTTTGTGTATGTGAAGAAGAGGTCGCACGTGTCACTTGCCAAACGGACTCTTGACATGGTGATGACCGTAGGATGCTCCGCATCAAATGTTGAGTCCATGGATTATACGCACTTCTCCTCCTTCCACCATTGCTAGCCTCTCTAATACCGCGCACTTTTCACCGGTATCATACACCCACCATATACCTTCCTCAAAACAGCCACTATACCTACCTATCATGGCATTTCCATAGCCATTCCGAGATATATTGCCATGCAACTTTCCACCGTTCCGTTTATTATGACACATCCATCATTGTCATATTGCTAGCATGATCATGTAGTTGACATAGTATTTGTGGCAAAGCCACCATTCATAATTCTTTCATACATGTCACTCTTGATTCATTGCATTCCTTTACATCACGGAGGCATTCATATAGAGTCATATTTTGTTCTAAGTATTGAGTTGTAAGAAAATAAAAGTGTGATGATCTTCATTTTTAGAGCATTGTCCCAAGTGAGGAAAAGGATGATGGAGACTATGATTCCCCCACAAGTCGGGATGAGACTCCGGACGAAAAAAAAGAGGCCATAAAAAAAGAGAAAAGGCCCAAATACAAAAATGAGAGAAAAAGAGAGAAGGGACAATGTTACTATCCTTTTACCACACTTGTGCTTCAAAGTAGCACCATGATCTTCATGATAGAGAGTCTCATTTTGTCACTTTCATATACTAGTGGGAATTTTTCATTATAGAACTTGGCTTGTATATTACAATGATGGGCTTCCTCAAAATGCCCTAGGTCTTCATGAGCAAGCGAGTTGGATGCACACCCACTTAGTTTCTTTCATTGAGCTTTCATATGCTTATAGCTCTAGTGCATCCGTTGCATGGCAATCCCTACTCACTCACATTCATATCTATTGATGGGCATCTCCATAGCCCGTTGATACGCCTAGTTGATGTGAGACTATCTTCTCCCTTTTTGTCTTCTCCACAACCACCATTCTATTCCACATATAGTGCTATATCCATGGCTCACGCTCATGTATTGCGTGAAGATTGAAAAAGTTTGAGAATGTCAAAAGTATGAAACAGTTGCCTGGCTTGTCATCGGGGTTGTGCATGATTTAAATACTTTGTGTGGTGAAGATAGAGCATAGCTAGACTATATGATTTTGTAGGGATAACTTTCTTTGGCCATGTTATTTTGATAAGACATAATTGCTTTGTTAGTATGCTTGAAGTATTATTATTTTTATGTCAATATTAAACTTTTGTCTTGAATCTTTTGGATCTGAATATTCATACCGCAATTAATAAGAATTACATTGAAATTATGCCAAGTAGCACTCCGCATCAAAAATTATCTTTTTTATCATTCACCTACTCGAGGACAAGCAGGAATTAAGCTTGGGGATGCTTGATACGTCTCCAACGTATCTATAATTTTTGATTGCTCCATGCTATATTATCTACTGTTTTGGACATTAATGGGCTTTATTATCCACTTTTATATTATTTTTGGGACTAACCTATTAACCGAAGGCCCAACCCAGAATTGTTGTTTTTTGCCTATTTCACAGTTTCGAAGAAAAGGAATATCAAACGGAGTCCAAACGGAATGAAACCTTCGAGAACGTGATTTTCTCACCGAACATGATCCAGGAGACTTGGACCCTACGTCAAGAAAGAAAGGAGGAAGGCACGAAGTAGGGGGGCGCGCCCTCCACCCTCGTGGGCCCCCTGTTGCTCCACCGACGTACTCCTTCCTCCTATATATACCTACGTACCCCCACACGATCAGATACGGAGCCA
This sequence comes from Aegilops bicornis, assembly GCA_021605145.1. Classification (NCBI taxonomy): domain Eukaryota; kingdom Viridiplantae; phylum Streptophyta; class Magnoliopsida; order Poales; family Poaceae; genus Aegilops; species Aegilops bicornis. The sequence goes on along the minus strand of CM038673.1, from coordinate 699,404,383 downwards.
AAAACCTAATTCCACCGCCGCAACCTTCTGTACCCACGAGATCCCATCTTAGGGCCTGTTTCGGAGCTCCGTCGGAGGAGGAACCCATCAAGGAGGGCTTCTACATCAACACCATAGCCTCTCCGATGAAGTGTGAGTAGTTTACCTCAGACCTTCGGGTCCATAGTTAGTAGCTAGATGGCTTCTTCTCTCTTTTTGGATCTCAATACAATGTTCTCCCCTCTCTCGTGGAGATCTATTCAATGTAATCTTCTTTTTGCGTGTGTTTGTTGAGACCGATGAATTGTGGGTTTATGATCAAGATTATCTATGAACAATATTTGAATCTTCTCTGAATTCCTTTATGTATGGTTGGTTATCTTTGCAAGTCTCTTCGAATTATCAGTTTGGTTTGTCCTACTAGATTGATCTTTCTTGCAATGGGAGAAGTGCTTAGCTTTGGGTTCAATCTTGCGGTGTCCTTTCCCGGTGTGATGGGGGCAGCAAGGCACGTATTGTATTGTTGCCATCAAGGATAACAAGATGGGGTTTTTATCATATTGCATGAATTTATCCCTCTTCATCATGTCATCTTGCTTAAGGTGTTACTCTGTTTTCTTGAACTTAATACTCTAGATGCATCTTTGGATAGCGGTCGATGAGTGGAGTAATAGTAGTAGATGCAGGTGAGTCGGTCTACTTGTCTCGGACGTGATGCCTATATACATGATCATACCTAGATATTCTCATAACTATGCTCAATTACATCAATTGCTCAACAGTAATTCGTTCACCCACCGTAAAATACTTATGCTCTTGAGAGAAGCCACTAGTGAAATCTATGGCCCCCGGGTCTATCTTCATCATATCAATCTTCCAATACTTAGTTATTTCCTTTGCTTTTTGCTTTGCTTTTATTTTACTTTGCATCTTTATCACAAAAATACCAAAAATATTATCCTATCATATCTATCAGATCTCACTCTTGTAAGTGACAGTGAAGGGATTGACAACCCCTTATCGCGTTGGTTGCGAGGAGTTATTTGTATTGTCTTGGTGCGAGGGACTGTGCGTAGCCTCCTACTGGATTGATACCTTGGTTCTCAAAAACTGAGGGAAACACTTATGCTACTGTGCTGCATCACCCTTTCCTCTTCAAGGAAATCCAACACAGTGCTCAAGAGGTAGCAGTGATCCCACTAACAAGGTGACGGATGCTAACTCAGACAAGGGGGAAGCTACTAATGAAAAGGCTCCTTCTACTAGTGGTAAAAACGGCAACATCATCTTTGCCCATGTGGAACCTCCACTTACCTATGGTGGACCGATTCCCTCCACTCACTTGAATCATGCCGGTCCTCCCCCTAAGATTGTGAAAAATGAGGACTTTGATTCTTGGGTTTATCGTTTTAAGCGTCATTTGAACCATGTTAATACTAAACTTTGGAGAATCATGGAAGAAGGTTTTTATCCGCATGACCGAAGCAACTTCACCCCTAGAGAAGCCGCAGATAATCAGTTCAATGAGAATGCTCTATTCATCATCCAAGATGCAATTCCACCAGAAGATCTTGCTCATCTCCGACCCTTCACCATGGCCAAGGATGCATGGTGCCACGTTGTGTCCCTCTGCCGGGGAAGTGCAAGCATTCAACGCTCCAACTATGAAGTGGTGCAAGATGAAGCCGATGAGTTTGCAATGAAAGAAGATGAAGAACCTCGTGAGCTTTATCGGAGATTAACTACTCTCGCGGTCTCACTCCAAGATCATGGGAGCAAGGATACGGATGACAATTGGATCAAGCGCGAATTCCTCAAGGCCATGATGCCTTACCACAAGGCCATGTCCTCCGTCATTCGTCAAAGGCCGGACTTCCACACCTTATCCTCAAGTGAAGTGTTGGATGAGTTTGTGGCTACGAGCATCTTGGACAAGACCGCTGACAATGCGGTGTTACGCTCTCAAAGAGCAAAGTAGCCCAACCTTACCTTGAAGGCTAAGGTTAGTGTGGAAGAAGAGGAAGAAGAGGAAGAAGAGGAGAGCAATTCCGAAGATACTAAATATGCTTATCATGAACACATGGCTCTTGCTTCAAGGCAATTTTGGAGCAAGAAGAACACAAGGCCCAACTTCAACAAGAACAACTCAAGTGGTGCAAAGGTCAAGCAACGAGTAAGGACTTTCTATAATTGTGGCAATGTGAGCCACTTTGTTGCGGAATGTCCTTATGAGAAGAGGGAAGACAATGGTGGCAATCTCATCCGAAAGGACAAGGCCAAGTCTTTCCCCAACAAGAGCAACTTCACCAAGAAGACTCCTCCCAAGGGGTTGGTGGCACAAGAACAGTACAATGAGGATGATAATGATGATGAAGACGGTGAGTCGGTTTCCATGGCCTCCATTTCCATTGCGACAACTCCACGGGTGTCTCTCTTTGACTCACCCAATGAGAACATCACCGCCAAGTGACTCATGGCTAAAGCCACCAACAAGGTAACCCCCAACATCAAAACTACCATCATTAATAATCCTTCTTCGAAGGATTGCATTGAGAACATGAGGGGTCTAATGTGGAGGAGAATGAATTTGAGTCTTTTATGAGTAAGCTCAGGGGTAAATCCAAGAAGCACTTCGTTGCTCTCTTGGAACAACTTGGTGAAGCCAATGACATGATTGAGGCTCACGAAGATACCATCTCTAAGATAGAGGGGCATAGTCGTGACTATGCCGATGAGATTTCGGATCTCTCCAATGCTCTTGAGGAAGACCGAGGTCTTTGTTTGGCTCTTGAGGAGTCATACAACGATGACCACGCTAAATTAAAGACAGATCTTGATCATGCTCTTGTTGTATCTCGTGTGCTAAACTCCGAGAAGGCCAAGCTTGGGGCTGATCTTGCTAGACTCAAAGAGGAGTTTGATTTACTTGACAAGGTGATACGTCCATTTTGCATCATGCTTTTATATCGATATTTATCGCTTTATGGGATGTTATTTCACGTTATGTCACAATACTTATGGCTATTCTCTCTTATTTTACAAGGTTTACATGAAGAGGAGAATGCCGGCTGAATTCTGGGCTGGAAAAGGAGCAAATATTGGAGACCTATTCGCAACTCCAAAAGCCTGAAACTCCATGGAATATCTTAAAATAAATAAAGAAAAATAAATCGCCAAAGATGAAGGCCGGGGGCCCACACTGCTCACGAGGAGGCGCCCCCAGGCGCGCCCCCTACCTCGTGAGCCTGGTGGCTCTTGGCCTTTATCTTCTCCTATATGAAGTCTTTCGATGAGAAAAAAACATTAAGCAACCTTTCGGGACGAGACTCCGCCGCCACGAGGCGGAACCTTGGCGGAACCAATCTAGGGCTCCGGCAGAGCTGTTCTGCCGGGGACACTTCCCCTCCGGGAGGGGGAAATCATCACCATCTTCATCACCAACTCTCCTCTCATAGGGAGAGGGCAATCTCCATCAACATCTTCACCAGCACCATCTCATCTCCAAACCCTAGTTCATCTCTTGTATCCAATTCTTGTCTCCAAGTCCGGGATTGGTGCTAGTAGGTTGCTAGTAGTGTCGATTACTCCTTGTAGTTGATGCTAGTTGGTTTATTTGGTGGAAGATCATATGTTCAGATCCTTTATGCATATTATTACCCCTCTGATTATGAACATGAATATGTTTTGTGAGTAGTTACGTTTGTTCCTGAGGACAAGGGAGAAGTCTTGCTATTAGTAGTCATGTGAATTTGGTATTCGTTTGATATTTTGATAAGATGTATGTTGTCTAGTCTCTAGTGGTGTTATGTGAACGTCGACTACATAACAATTCACCATTATTTGGGCCTAGAGGAAGGCATTGGGAAGTAATAAGTAGATGATGGGTTGCTAGAGTGATGAAGCTTAAACCCTAGTTTATGCGTTGCTTCGTAAGGGCTGATTTGGATCCATATGTTTCATGCTATGGTTAGGTTTACCTTAATACTTTTGTTGTAGTTGCGGATGCTTGCAATAGAGGTTAATCATAAGTGGGATGCTTGTTCAAGTAAGAACAGCACCCAAGCACCGATCCACCCACATATCAAATTATCAAAGTACCTAACGCGGATCATATGAGCGTGATGAAAACTAGCTTGACGATATTCCCATGTGTCCTCGGGAGCGCTTTTCCTATTATAAGAGTTTGTCCAGGCTTGTCCTTTGCTACAAAAAGTATTGGGCCACCTTGTTGCACTTTATTTACTCTTATTACTTGTTGCTTGTTACAATTTATCTTATCACAAAACTATGTGTTACCACTTATTTCAGTACTTGCAGAGAATACCTTGCTGAAAACCGCTTATCATTTCCTTCTGCTCCTCGTTGGGTTCGACACTCTTACTTATCGAAAGGACTACAATAGATCCCCTATACTTGTGGGTCATCAAGACTCTTTTCTGGAGCCATTGCCGGGGAGTGTAGCGCCTTTGGTAGGTGGAATTTGGTAAGGAAAAATTTATATAGTGTGCTGAAATTTACTGCCACTTGTTACTATGGAAAGTAATTCTCTGAGGGGCTTGTTCGGGTTATCTTCACCCCGTCCCAAGAGAGAAAAGAGTTGCTCCTCAACCTACTGAACCTATTGAAAATGAAACTCCTTTTGAATTTCCTTCGGGTATGATGGAAAAACTGCTAGCTAACACTTTTACAGGAGATGGAACAAAGCGTCCTGATGAACATCTACTCTATGTGGATGAAGTTTGTGGACTATTTAAGCTTGCAGGTATACCCGATGATGTTGTTAATAAGAAGGTTTTCCCTTTATCTTTGAAGGGAGACGAATTGACATGGTATAGGCTATGTGATGATACGAGATCATGGAACTATAAAAGATTGAAATTGGAATTCCATCAAAAGTATTACCCTATGCATCTTGTTCACCGTGACCGCAATTATATATATAATTTTTGGCCTCGCGAAGGAGAAATAATCGCTCAAGCTTGGGGGAGGCTTAAATCAATGTTATATTCATGCCCCAATCATGAGCTCTCAAGAGTGACAATCCTCCAGAATTTTTATGCTCGGCTTTCTGTTAAAAATCGCACCATGCTCGATACTTCTTGTGCTGGCTCTTTTATGATGAAGACTATTGAATTCAGATGGAATTTATTGGATAGAATTAAACGCAACTCTGAAGATTGGGACCTCGACGAAGGTAAGGAGTCAGGTATGACACCTAAGTTTGATTGTGTTAAATCTTTTATGGATACCGATATTTTCCGTAAGTTTAGCACTAAATATGGACTTGACTCTGAGATAGTAGCTTCTTTCTGTGAATCTTTTGCTACTTATGTTGATATCCCCAAGGAGAAGTGGTTTAAATATCATCCTCCCATAGAAGTAAAAGTAGTTGCACCTATTAAAGTTGAAGAAAAGGCTGTCACTTATAATGATCCTATTATTCCCACTTCTTATGTTGAGAAACCACCTTTCCCTGTTAGAATAAAGGATCATGCTAAAGCTTCAACTGTTGTTCGTAAAAGCAATATTAGAACTTACACACCTCCTGAGCAAGTTAAAGTAGAACCTAATATTGCTATTGTTAAAGATCTCTTGTCTGATAATATTGATGGGCATGTTATTCAATTCTGTGGTGAATCTGCTAGAATTGCTAAACCTAGCATTAAAGATAAACATAGACCTGTGGTAGGCGTGCACATTATTTACATTAAAATAGGAGATCATTGTTATCATGGCTTATGTGATATGGGTGCTAGTGCTAGTGTTATACCTTATGATTTATATAAAGAAATTAAGCATGAAATTGCACCTGCTGAGTTAGAAGATATTGATGTTACAATTAAACTTGCCAATAGAGATACTATATCTGCAATGGGAATTCTTAGAGGTGTTGAAGTCTTGTGTGGGAAAACTAAATATCCTGCTGATTTTCTTGTTCTCAGTTCTCCACAAGATAGCTTTTGTCCCATTATATTTGGTAGACCCTTCTTGAATACTGTTAATGCTAGGATAGATTGCGAAAAGAATGTTGTTACTATTGGCTTGGATGATATGGTTCATGAGTTTAATTTCTCTAAATTTAGTAAACAACATCATGAGGAAGAATTGCCTAGTAAGGATGAAATTATCGGTCTTGCTTCTATCGCCGTACCTCCTAGTGATCCTTTAGAACACTATTTGCTAGACCATGAAAATGATATGTTCATGAATGAAAGAAGGGAAATAGATGAAGTATTATTTAAACAGGAACCTATTCTGCAACACAATTTGCCTGTTGAAATCCTAGGGGAAATTCCTCCACCCAAGGGTGATCCCGTGTTTGAGCTTAAACCATTGCCTAATAATCTTAAATATGCTTATCTTGATGAAAATAAAATATATCCTGTTATTATTAGTGCTAACCTTTCAGAGCATGAAGAAGAAAGATTATTGAAAACTCTGAAGAAGCACCGGCGCGCTATTGGATATACTCTTGATGATCTTAAGGGCATTAGTCCCACTCTATGTCAACATAAAATAAATTTGGAAGCGGATGCCAAACCAGTTCGTGATCCTCAACGACGTTTGAATCCTAAAATGAAAGAAGTGGTAAGAAAAGAAATACTCAAGCTTCTGGAGGCAGGTATAATTTATCCCATTGCGATAGTCAGTGGGTAAGTCCTGTCCATTGTGTCCCTAAGAAGGGAGGTATTACTGTTGTCCCTAATTATAAAGATGAATTGATCCATAAAAGAATTATCACAGGTTATAGGATGGTAATTGATTTCTACAAATTAAATAAAGCTACTAAGAAAGATCATTACCCTTACCTTTTATTGATCAAATGCTAGAAAGATTATGCAAACATACACATTATTGCTTTCTAGATGGTTATTACGGTTTCTCTCAAATACCGTGGTCGGCCAAAGATCAATCAAAGACTACTTTTACATGCCCTTTTGGTACTTTTTCTTATAGACGTATGCCTTTTGGTTTATGTAATGCACCTGCTACCTTTCAAAGATGCATGATGGCTATATTCTCTGACTTTTGTGAAAAGATTTGTGAGGTTTTCATGGACGACTTTTCCGTCTATGGATCCTCTTTTGATGATTGCTTGAGCAATCTTGATCGAGTTTTACAGAGATGTGAATAAACTAATCTTGTCTTGAATTGGGAAAAGGGCCACTTTATGGTTAATGAAGGTATTGTCTTGGGGCACAAAGTTTCTGAAAGAGGTATTGAAGTTGATAAAGCCAAGGTTGATGCTATTGAAAAGATGCCATGTCCCAAGGACATCAAAGGTATAAGAAGTTTCCTTGGTCACGCCGGATTTTATAGGAGGTTCATTAAGGACTTCTCAAAAATTTCTCAGCCTCTGACTAATTTATTACAAAAAGATGTACCATTTTTCTTTGATGATGATTGTGTAGAAGCATTTGAAATACTTAAGAAAGCATTAGTCTACACTGTTGTTCAGCCACACGATTGGAATTTACCCTTTGAAATTATGTGTGATGCTAGTGATTATGTTGTAGGTGCTGTTCTAGGGCAAAGAGTTGATAAGAAATTAAATGTTATCCATTATGCTAGTAAGACTCTAGACAATGCTCAAAGAAATTATGCTACTACCGAAAAGGAACTTTTAGCAGTTGTATTTGCTTGTGATAAATTCAGACCCTATATTGTTGATTCTAAAGTAACTATTCACACTGATCATGCTGCTATTAAATATCTTATGGAAAAGAAAAATGCAAAACCTAGACTTATTAGATGGGTTCTCTTGCTGCAAGAATTTGAATTGCATATTGTTGATAGAAAAGGAGCTGAGAACCCCATTGCAGATAACTTATCTAGGTTAGAGAATGTTCTTGATGACCCACTACCTATTGATGATAGCTTTCCTGATGAGCAATTAAATGTCATAAGCACTTCTCGTAGCACTCCATGGTATGCTGATTATGCTAAATATATTGTTGCTAAATTTATACCACCTAGCTTCACATACCAACAAAAGAAAAAGTTTTTCTATGATTTGCGATATTACTTTTGGGATGACCCACATCTTTATAAAGAAGGAGTAGATGGTGTTATTAGACGTTGTGTGCCTGAGCATGAACAGGAACGGATCCTACGCAAGTGTCACTCCGAAGCTTATGGAGGACACCATGCTGGATATAGAACTGCACATAAGGTATTGCAATCCGGTTTTTATTGGCCTACTCTCTTCAAGGATGCCCGTAAGTTTGTTTTGTCTTGCGATGAATGTCAAAGAATTGGTAATATTAGTAGACGTCAAGAAATGCCTATGAATTATTCACTTGTCATTGAACCATTTGATGTTTGGGGATTTGATTATATGGGACCTTTTCCTGCCTCTAATGGATATACACATATTTTGGTTGCTGTTGATTACGTTACTGAGTGGGTAGAAGCTATTCCAACTAGTAGTGCTGATCATAACACTTCTATTAAAATGCTTAAAGAAGTTATTTTCCGAGGTTTGGAGTCCCTAGATATTTAATGGTGATGGTGGTTCACATTTTATTCATGGTGCTTTCAGTAAAATGCTTGCTAAATATGACGTTAATCATAGAATTGCATCTCCATATCACCCACAGTCTAGTGGTCAAGTAGAATTGAGCAATAGAGAGCTCAAATTAATTTTGCAAAAGACATTAATAGGTCTAGAAAGAATTGGTCCAAGAAACTTGATGATGCATTATGGGCCTATGGAACTGCATATAAGAATCCTATGGGTATGTCTCCGTATAAAATGGTTTATGGAAAAGCATGTCACTTACCTCTCGAACTAGAACATAAGGCATATTGGGCTATTAAAGAGCTCAACTATGATTTCAAACTTGCCGGTGAGAAAATGTTATTTGATATTAGTTCACTTGATGAATGGAGAACCCAAGCTTATGAAAATGCTATGTTGTTTAAAGAAAAAGTTAAAAGATGGCATGACAAAAGGATACAAAAGCGTGAGTTTAATGTAGGTGATTATGTATTGCTATACAACTCTCGTTTAAGATTTTTTGGAGGAAAACTTCTCTCTAAATGGGAAGGTCCCTACGTTATCGGGGAGGTCTATCGTTCCGGTGCCATAAAAATCAACAACTTCGAAGGCACAAATCCGAAGGTGGCAAACGGTCAAAGGATCAAACATTATATCTCAGGTAATCCCATAAATGTTGAAACCAATATTATTGAAACCTTAACCCGGAGGAATACATAAGGGACACTTTCTGCACTGCTTTGGACTCGAAAAGGAATAGGTATGTGGTACGGTAAGTAAACCGACTCCAAAACAATTTTTAAGGCAATATTTCTCTGTTTTGGAATATTTTGAAAAATAGAAAAATAAGTGGCAGTCCGGGAAGGACACGAGGGCCCCACGAGGGTGGTGGGCGCGCCCTACCCCCCTGGGCGCGCCCCCTACCTCATGAGCACCTCGTGTTCCCTCCGGACTCCGTTTTCTTGCACGATGCGTATTTTGGTCGGTAAAAATTCATTATATATTCTCCCGAAGGTTTTGACTCCCGTATCACGCAAATCTCTCCTGTTCTTGTTTCGAGCTGTTTTTCTGACAGGTCCAGATCATCATGACGTCCCGAAGTGCTTCCAAGGACAAGTTCTTCGAGAAGGTGATCAACCCTTACCTTGCGGAGGTGCTGCGACACCCTCAAACCATTGAGATGCGTGATGGGTTGCTGCACATCCGCGATCTTCGAGGGACCCAAGGGAACCGGAAGTGTGGAGTCGAGGCTCGAAGCAATGGAGCAACAAGTTTTCAAGTGCCAAGTGATGGTGGAGCGTGGAATCAACGCTACCCATACGATGCTCGCAGAGTTCACCAACAACTACGAGTCGGATGCCAAGAACATCGAGGAGGCCATCTTCAAGCTACATGAGAAGATCGAGCACCTCCAAGCCCAAATCTATGATCTCCAAAATCAAAACTGTGAGTATGAATATATATTCAAAAGGATGAGTTTGGCTGCAGATTTGAGGATTCCGGAGACTCAATCATCCTTCTATGATGGTGAGCCTATGCCATGGAAGGTAGACGACAAGCCTGCATCATCAACAACACCTCCACCTTCTTCACCAATAAAGGAGACATAATCACATGGGTATGGGCACTCCCCTTGGCAACCGCCAAGCTTGGGGGAGGTGCCCCGGTATCGTATCACCATCACAACTCCTATCTTTACCGTTTTTCTTAGTTCGATCCTTTTAGTAGTATCTTGATTTAGTAGAATAAAGTCATGGCATGATCTAGTTTTGAGTTTTGTTTTATGATCCCTCTTTGTAATCGAGTCCATGAGCTATATAATAAAGATTAGTGTTGAGTCAAGGGCTTGATTATTTTGCCATGATCTTGGGTGAATAAAATAAAAAGAATAAAAAGAATCAAAGAGTTCATATTGATCTTATTGAAAGTAATGACTTCACATAGAAAGAGTATGATGATTAAAAGTTGCTGGGAGTTGCCAAATATAGCTTTTGTCATCGTTGCAATTAATAGGAAGTAATAAGGAAAGAGAGGTTTCACATATAGATATATTATAATTGACATCTTTTATGATTGGGAGCACTCGTTAAAATATAACATGCTAAAGAGTTGATGTTGGACAAGGAAGACAACATAATGAGTTATGTTTTCTTATATCTGAGATAAAGTATGTTGTCATGGATCCTCTAACATGTTGAGCTTGCCTTTCCCCTCATGCTAGCCAAATTCTCAACACCAAGTAGAGATACTACTTGTGCTTCCAAATACCCTTAAACCAGTTTTGCCATGAGAGTCCACCATATCTACCTATGGATTGAGTAAGATCCTTCAAGTAAGTTGTCATCGATGAAAAGCAATAAAAATTGCTCTAAACATGTATGATTGATTGGTGTGAGAGAAATAAGCTTTATACGATCTTGTGATGTGGAAGTAATAAAAGCGACGGACTGCATAATAAAGGTTCATATCACAAGGGGCAATATAAAGTGACGTTCTTTCGCATTGAGATTTTGTGCATCCAACCATAAAAGCGCATGGCAACCTCTGCTTCCCTCTGCGAAGGGCTTATCTTTTATTATTATCCTCTACCTTATGCAAGAGTCACGGTGATCTTCACCTTTCCTTTTTCATTTTATCCTTTGGCAAGCCCAGCATGTTGGAAAGAACATGATATACATATCTAATTGGATGTAGGGGAGCATGAATTATTATTGTTGACATTACCCTTGAGGTAAAAGGTTGTGGGGCAAAACTATAAGCCCCTATCTTTCTCTGTGTCCGATTAAAATTCCGTAACCACAAGTATTGCGTGAGTGTTAGCAATTATGAAGGACTAAGTGATAGTTGAGTATGTGGACTTGCTTTTAAGCTCTGACATAGAATCTTTCTGATGTTATGATAAATTGCAATTGTTTCAATGACTGAGGTTATAATTTGTTGGTGCTCAATAAGGTTTCTGATTCATACTTTCTATTGTGAAAAGATCATCACTTGAACATAAGTAATCATATGACAAAATCTATATATGTTGCTGTTATGAGAATAATCATAATGCCTTCATGTCCGTATTTTATTTTTATCGACGCCTCTACCTCTAAACATGAGGACATATTTATTGTTATCGGCTTTTCGCTTGAGGACAAGCGAGGTCTAAGCTTGGGGAGTTGATATGTCCATTTTGCATCATGCTTTTATATCGATATTTATCGCTTTATGGGCTGTTATTTCACGTTATGTCACAATACTTATGGCTATTCTCTCTTATTTTACAAGGTTTACATGAAGAGGGAGAATGCTTAGCTAGAATTGCAGGCTGGAAAAGGAGCAAATATTGGAGACCTATTCTGCGCAACTCCAAAAGTCCTAAAACTCCACGGAATATCTTAAAATAAATAAAGAAAAATCATCGCCAAAGATGAAGGCCAGGGGCCCACACCCTGCTCATGAGGGTGGGGGGCGCCCCCCCTAGGGCGCGCCCCCTACCTCGTGGGCCCCCTGGTGGCTCTTCGACGCCCATCTTCTCCTATATGAAGTCTTTTGATGAGAAAAAACATTAAGCAACCTTTCGGGATGAGACTCCGCCGCCACGAGGCGGAACCTTGGCGGAACCAATCTAGGGTTCCGGCAGAGCTGTTCTGCCAGGGAACTTCCTTCCGGGAGGGGTAAATCATCACCATCGTCATCACCAACGCTCCTCTCATCGGGAGAGGGCAATCTCCATCATCATCTTCACCAGCACCATCTCATCTCCAAACCCTAGTTCATCTCTTGTATCCAATTCTTGTCTCCAAGTCCGGGATTGGTGCTAGTAGGTTGCTAGTAGTGTCGATTACTCCTTGTAGTTGATGCTAGTTGATTTATTTGGTGGAAGATCATATGTTCAGATCCTTTATGCGTATTATTACCCCTCTGATTATGAACATGAATATGTTTTGTGAGTAGTTACGTTTGTTCCTGAGGACAAGGGAGAAGTCTTGCTATTAGTAGTCATGTGAATTTGGTATTAGATTCGATATTTTGATAAGATGTATGTTGTCTAGCCTCTAGTGGTGTTATGTGAACATCGACTACATAACACTTCACCATTATTTGGGCCTAGAGGAAGACATTGGGAAGTAATAAGTAGATGATGGGTTGCTAGAGTGACAAAAGCTTAAACCCTAGTTTATGCGTTGCTTCCTAAGGGGCTGATTTGGATCCATATGTTTCATGCTATGGTTAGGTTTACCTTAATACTTTTGTTGTAGTTGCAGATGCTTGCAATAGAGGTTAATCGTAAGTGGGATGCTTGTTCAAGTAAGAACAGCACCCAAGCACCGGTCCACCCGCATATCAAATTATCAAAGTACCGAAAGCGAATCATATGAGCGAGATGAAAACTAGCTTGACGATATTCCCATGTGTCCTCGGGGGCGCTTTTCCTATTATAAGAGTTTGTCCAGGCTTGTCCTTTGCTACAAAAAGGATTGGGCCACCTTGCTGCACTTTATTTACTCTTGTTACTTTTTTCTCGTTACAATTAATCTTATCACAAAACTATCTGTTACCACTTATTTGATTTGCAGAGAATACCTTGCTGAAAACCGCTTATCATTTCCTTCTGCTCCTCGTTGGGTTCAACACTCCTACTTATTGAAAGGACTATGATAGATCCCCTATACTTGTGGGTCATCACAAGGCTCACAAGGTCTTGAAGGGTGCTCATGCTAGCCTCAAAGAGTCTGATGATCAACTCCAAGTAAAGCTAACCAAGGAGAAAACCACCTTTCCTCATATGGTCTTAATTGATAATGCAAATGCTACTAACCCATGTTGTGAGCATGTGCATCTTGTTGAGGAGAATGCAAAGTTGAAGAAGCAACTTGAGAAAGGCCTTGTGTCGTGCATACAAGGTGAGAAGAACCTCAATGAACTTTTGAGCAATCAAAAGGAAGATGTGGCCAAGGAAGGAATTGGGTTCACACCCGTGTCCAAGAACAACAAGAAGAATGACAAGACCAAACGACCTCCTGCTCTTAAGCAAACTTTTGTGAAGGAGGGAGAGGGTGCTTCCAAGGAGAAGAGGAACAATGTGATGGGTGGTGGCGTCAAGAAGGGCAATGCCTCTGCTTCCAACAAAGCCGACGACTTTAACCCTTCTTATGTGTTGTGTCGTGCTAGTGATGGGCATGTTTATGCAAAATTTGTTGGTTCTCCTTATGAGTACATTGAATGGTCTATTTGGGTTCCTAAGACCCTTGTCACTAACATCAAAGGACCCATTACAAAATGGGTACCTAAAACCAAGCATTGATCTCTTGTAGGTGTTTGCTTCCGGTGGGGGATCATGGTTGCTCGATAGTGGAGCTACAAATCATATGACCGGAAGCAAGGACTTGGTGGTGGACGTGCACAAGATTCCATCTATGCCCACCAATGTCGAGTGGGGTGATGCCTCATCCTCTTAAGGTATTGGGACTTGGCAAGGTTGTCATTTCTCATGATCTCACGATCGAGAAGGTCATGCTTGTTGAGTCCCTTGCATACAATTTACTTTTCGTTCGTCAACTTGCACTCATGGGCTTTGCCACTTTCTTTGATGTTGATACCGTGGCCCTCTTGTGGAGCAAGACTCTTAAAGTAGCCTTTGTTGGGCATGTCGAGAACGGTCTCTATGTGTTTAACTTTTCGGAGCGACCCACTAAGACCACGACATGCCTAATGTCTAAAGTTGACGTGGGATGGCTTTGGCATCGCCGTTTAGCCCATGTCAATATGAGATCTTTGCAAAGTCTTCTCTAGGGGGACCATGTTCGTGGACTAACAAATGTTAGTTTTGCTAAAGATCGTGCTTGCAGTGTGCTACGTCTCGAGCTTGCGTTGGATTTCCCCGAAGAGGAGAGGATGATGCAGCATGGCAGCGTAAGTATTTCCCTCAGTTTTTGAGAACCAAGGTATCAATCCAGTAGGAAACCACGCGCAAGTCCCTCGTACCTGCACAAAACGATAGCTACTCGCAACCAACGCTTAGGGGTTGTCAATCCCTTCACGGTCACTTACGAGAGTGAGATCTGGTAGAGATAATATTTTTGGTATTTTTGGTATAAAGATGCAAAGTAAAAAGTAAAAGCCAAGCAAGTAAATAAAGTGATGGAGATTGATATGATGAGAATAGACCCGGGGGCCATAGGTTTCACTAGTGGCTTCTCTCAAGAGCATAAGTATTCTACGGTGGGTGAACAAATTACTGTTGAGCAATTGACAGAATTGAGCATAGTTATGAGGTTATCCAGGCAATGATCATGTATACAGGCATCATGTCCGTGACAAGTAGACCAAAATGATTCTGCATCTACTACTATTACTCCACTCATCGACCGCTATCCAGCATGCATCTAGAGTATTAAGTTAAAAACAGAGTAACGCCTTAAGCAAGATGACATGATGTAGAGGAATAAATTCATGCAATATGATAAATACCCCATCTTGTTATCCTTGATGGCAACAATACAATACGTGCCTTGCAACCCTTATACATCACTAGGTAAGGACACCGCAAGATTGAACCCAAAGCTAAGCACTTCTCCCATTGCAAGAACTACTAATCTAGTTGCCAAACCAAACGGATAATTCGAAGAGACTTGCAAAGATAACTTAATCATACATAAAAGAATTCAGAGAAGAATCAAATATTTTCCATAGATAAGCTGGATCATAAACCCACAATTCATCGGTCTCAACAAACACACTGCAAAAAGAAGATTACATCGAATAGATCTCCACGAGAGAGGGGGAGAACATTGTATTGAGATCCAAAAAGAGAGAAGAAGCCATCTAGCTACTAATATGGACCCGAAGGTCTGAAGTAAACTACTCACACTTGATCGGAGGGGCTATGGTGATGATGTAGACGCCCTCCGTGGTGGATGCCCCCTCCGGCGGAGCTCCAGAACAGGCCCCAAGATGGGATCTCGTGGATACAGGAAGTTACGGCGGTGGAATTAGGTTTTTGGCTCCCTCCTGATCTGTTGGGGGTACGTAGGTATATATAGGAGGAAGGAGTACGTCGGTGGAGCGTTAGGGGGCCCACGAGGCAGGGGGCGCGCCCAGGGGGGAGGGGCGCGCCCCCCACCCTCGTGACCGCCTCTGGCAATCCTTGGAGTAGGGTCCAAGTCTCCTGGATCAAGTTCGGTGAGAAAATCACGTTCCCGAAGGTTTCATTCCGTTTGGACTCCGCTTGATATTCCGTTTCTTCGAAACACTGAAATAGGCAAAAAAACAACAATTCTGGGCTGGGCCTCCGATTAATAGGTTAGTCCCAAAAATAATATAGAAGTGGAAAATAAAGCCCATTATAGTCCAAAACAATAGACAAAGTAGCATGGAGCAATCAAAAATTATAGATACGTTGGAGACGTATCATAGTGCTTGTATCGAAGGAAAGCTACATGAAAAGGCTCACCTTCCCACGACCATCATTTACTCGAAGAGGCCTTTGGAGCTCCTTCACTTGGACTTTGGGCCTCCATCCTTTGATAGTCTTGGGGGTATAAAGTATTGCTTGGTGATTGTGGATGATTATTCAAGATACACTTGGGTATATTTCTTCAAGAGGAAGAGCGAGACCCAACAAACCGTCATTGACTTTGCAAATGAAGCCCAACGACAACACAATGCGAAGATCTTGACAATAAGAAGTGACAACGGCACCGAGTTCAAGAACTACACCTTGGATGAGTTTCTTAGTGATGAGGGGGTCAAGCATCAATATTCCGCACCATATGCCCCTCAACAAAATGGTGTAGCGGAGAGGAAGAACCGGACGTTGATGGATGCAGCAAGGACCATGATGGCGGAATTCAAGTCCCCATACAACTTTTGGGCCGAAGCCATCAACACTGTGTGTCATGCATCCAATCGGTTCTATCTCCGCAAAGGCTTGAACAAGACTCCATATGAGATTCTCACCGGTAACAAGCCCAACCTCAAGTACTTTTGGGTGTAAGTGTTTCATTCTCAAAAAAGGTGTTTGTTTGTCCAAATTTGAGGCTAGAGCTTATGAGGGCATATTTGTTGGTTATGCTACAAACTCTCATGCTTACCGTGTCCTCAATAAGTCTACGGGGCCTATTGAGGAGACGTGTAACATGGAGTTTGATGAGAATAACGGCTCCCAAGTGGAGCAAAGTGGCACTTGTGATGTAGGTGATGAAATTCCTCCTCAAGCCATAAGAAGAATGGGAGTAGGTTTTATCCTACCAATTAAGGAACCACTTATGGCCGAAGAAGAAGGACAATGCTCCACTCAAGTGGAGCCATCACCAACCCAAGGCCCACATGCTTCCGAAGAACAAAGTGAAGGCCCTCAACCTCATGAACAAGAGCAAGGGCAAGATCAATCTCAAGACGGTGTTGAATCACCAAGTGATGCCCAAGGTCAAGTTCTCTCCTCCGAGCAAGTTCAAGATCAAGAGCAACCTCAAGATCAAGAACAAGCTCAAGACGACGCTCAAGATGATCAAGTGACCGCTCCTCGACTCACCCGAGAGGAGGAATTGGAGCGTCGTGCCGCCAAGATTGCATCCAAGCTCTCCACCAAGGGTCATCTCATGAAGAATGTGCTTGGAAGCATTCAAAAGGGGGTAAGCACTCATAGACAATTGGCAAACTATTGTGAACATCACGCGTTTGTCTCTTGTGTTGAACCCCAAAAGGTCTATGAGGTGCTCGAAGATCCGGATTGGCTCAATGCCATGCATGAAGAACTCAACAACTTCGAGTACAACAAGGTGTGGAGATTGGTGCCAAGGCCAATGGGGAACCACAATGTCATTGGAACCAAGTGGATATTCAAGAACAAGCAAGATGCTCATGGGACAATAGTTCGCAACAAGGAAAGATTGGTAGCACAAGGCAAGATGCTCATGGAACCAAGTGAAACCTTTGCTCCCGTTGCTCGCCTTGAATCCATTTGTTTGTTGATTGCTTATGCTTCTCGTCATAACTTTAAGTTGCAACAAATGGATGTGAAGAGTGCTTTTCTTAATGGTCCTATTAATGAGTTGGTATATGTCAAACAACACCCCGGGTTCGAGGATCCCTACTTCCCGGATCATGTGTATCAACTCGATAAGGCACTCTATGGCCTTAAACAAGCCCCACGTGCGTGG
The DNA here is from genome assembly GCA_021605145.1 of Aegilops bicornis. Classification (NCBI taxonomy): domain Eukaryota; kingdom Viridiplantae; phylum Streptophyta; class Magnoliopsida; order Poales; family Poaceae; genus Aegilops; species Aegilops bicornis. The sequence goes on along the minus strand of CM038673.1, from coordinate 699,386,755 downwards.
TATGACCACCTTAACGAGTTGTTGCAAGATCGTGGATTTGAAGTTGGGAAAATTGACCCCACTCTTTTTACTAAGAAGGTCAGAGGGGAGTTGTTTGTGTGCCAACTATATGTTGATGATATTATCTTTGGTTCCCCTAACAAAGCTTTCAATGAGGAATTTTCCGCTTTCATGACTTCTAAGTTCGAGATGTCTTCGATGGGAGAGTTGAAGTGTTGGGGAACATAGTAATTTCAAAAAAATTCCTATGTGGACGCAAGATCATGGTGATGCATAGCAACGAGAGGGAAGAGTGTTGTCTACGTACCCTCGCTACCTCTTGAGCACTGCGTTGGTTTTCCCTTGAAGAGGAAAGGGTGATGAGCACAGTAGCGTAAGTATTTCCCTCAGTTTTTGAGAACCAAGGTATCATTCCAGTAGCAGGCTACGCGCGAGTCCCTCGTACACTACACAAAGCAAATAGCTCCTCACAACCAACGCGATAAGGGGTTGTCAATCCCTTCATGGTCACTTACGAGATGAGATCTGATAGATATGATAGGATAATATTTTTGGTATTTTTGTGATAAAGATGCAAAGTAAAATAAAAGCAAAGGAAATAACTAAGTGTTGGAAGATTAATATGATGAAGATAGACCAAGGGGCCATAGGTTTCACTAGTGGCTTCTCTCAAGAGCATAAGTATTTTACGGTGGGTGAGCAATTCTTGTTGAGCAATTGACATAATTGAGCATAGTTATGAGAATATCTAGGTATGATCATGTATATAGGCATCAAGTCCGAGACAAGTAGACCGACTCCTGCCTGCATCAACTACTATGACTCCACTCATCAACCGCTATCCAGCATGCATCTAGAGTATTAAGTTCATGAAAAACAGAGTAACGCCTTAAGCAATATGACATGATGTAGAGGGATAAATTCATGCAATATGATAAAAAATAACCATCTTGTTATCCTCGATGGCAACAATACAATACGTGCCTTGCTGCCCTCATCATCCTTTGGGAAAGGACACCGCAAGATTGAACCCAAAGCTAAGCACTTCTCCCATTGCAAGAAAAACCAATCTAGTAGGCCAAAACAAACTGATAATTCAAAGACTTGCAAAGATAACCAATCATACATAAAATAATTCAGAGAAGATTCAAATATTGTTCATAGATAATCTTGATCATAAACCCACAATTCGTCGGTCTCAACAAACACACCACAAAAAGAAGATTACATCGAATAGATCTCCGCGAGAGAGGGAGAGAACATTGTATTGAGATCCAAAAAGAGAGAAGAAGCCATCTAGCTACTAACTATGGACCCGAAGGTCTTAGGTAAACTACTCACACTTCATCGGAGAGGCTATGGTGTTGATGCAGAAGCCCTCCGTGATGGATGCCCCCTCCGGCGGAGCTCCGGAACAAGCCCCAAGATGGGATCTCGTGGGTACATAAGGTTGCGGCGGTGGAGTTAGGTTTTTGGCTCCGTATCTGATCGCTCGGGGGTACGTAGGTATATATAGGAGGAAGGAGTACGTCGGTGGAGCAACAGGGGCCCACGAGGGTGGAGGGCGCACCCTGGGAGGGGGGTGGGCGCGCCCCCTATGTCGGCGTTCTGGGAACGCGGGTCCCCAGACTTGCCTGCCTGCAGCCTGCAGCGTGGCTCAAGTGGGGGCCCAGCGCGGCCCAACTTCATTAGCTCAAGCTCAAGACCCTCGCGAGGGGCCAAGCCTCGTGGGGCGGACGACAGGGAGCTTCCTCAGGAGCAGCCTCGTCAGGCAGGCTCACGAGGAGGCGGAGAGATCAAGGCAGGGCACCTCCCGAGGGGCCCGTGACGCAAGCCATGACGATCGAGGACCAGGCGGGCGCCAGGCGGGCGCCGGCCTGCGCAGTGTCCTTGTTTCCCTTTCGGTGCAAAGGGGGCAAGCACATGCCAAGGCCTCAGGCAAAGGTTACCGCTTCGGTGCAACAAGACCAAGACCAGTAGAGCGGCAGGAAAGAGGTCATCGTGGAGCCCAAGACGGCGTCACCACCAGAGCCTTTGGCAGTCGAAGACCGACTTTAGTCAGGATAAGTGTACTAGATGTTCCCCTTCAAAATGGCCAATTGTTTGCGCCCTTCCCGCTCATTATTTGGGAAGAGGCCCAGGGCCTTCCTCTATAATAGGACTAGCCACCACAAAGGTAGGAGAGAGAAAAAAGACCATGCAGAGAGAGAGAGAGAGGCGACTGAACTCACACAAGCAGTTCATCGCACCAGCCCAAGAACACCCCTCGCGAGGCTGTTCTTCCTTTGTACTGTTCATCATCAGCCCCTGAGGCAATCCACCACACCACACACTGGAGTAGGGTATTACACCACCACGGTGGCCCGAACCAGTATAAACCTTGTGTCTCTTGTGCTGTTCATCGTTCCTAGTTTAGATCCCTTGCAATCCATTCACGCGTGAGCTGGTAGGGGAAAGATCTCCGCGCGCACCCCAGTGTTCGAACCTCAAGGGTCTGCCGGAACCTGAAATCTGACATTTGGCGCGCCTAGTAGGGGTGCGCCGGAATCTTTCTTCCGCTGGTCGTGTGTGATCTTCCGTCGTGTCCATGGCTGACGCTCGCCGAGGTCGCGCCGAGCGCCGGGCTGCTCGCGCCACTCGAGTCGCCCAGACGGCTCCCGTCGCTGGGCACCCCCGTCATTCCCCGTCGCCTGCCGCCAACACCACCACCGGCCCGGCGAGGAACGAGCAGCATGCCTCATCCCTGCACCCATCGGTGAGGCGAGAAGGCCGCACCGCTACTCCCTCGCTCACCCCTGCGGGTTCTTCGTCCCGCGCACACCGCGCTCCCATGGAGGCTCGAGCCGCGCTCATCGCGGCGAACGAGCTACTGTGCTACCGCCCTGTCGACGACGTCTATGAGGAGTGGCTCGACCACGTCACCGAGCTCGTCCGCGCCGCAGGGGCTCCCCCGCGCCATCCCTCTCGCTGCCTCACCCTTCACCCCACGTGGGAGGCAGGGAGCCGGAGGTGCCCCCGCCACCTCCTTCCCAAGAAGGCGCCCTGGCTCCAAGGCGCGTGGCCCCGGGCCGAGACCCTCCGCGTCCGGCGCCCGCGCAGCAAGAAAGGAGCTGCCAGGAGATCCCTCGTCCCCAAGAAGGTGCTCGCGTGCTCCCGGCACAGGCGCGCGACCACGCCTCCAAAGCACCACCGCGTCAAGACCCGCGCTGCTCCGGGCAGCGGTGCGTGGGAATCCACAAGAACAAGCTCTGCATCGCCAGAGAGCCCCGGTACATCGCAGGTTGCCGCGCCTTCACCGCCGAAGCCACGCAGCATCGCATGGCCCGACAAGTTCAAGCCAGACCTGCCTCCTCGCTACGACGGCACCGCCGACCCCGCAGAGTTCCTTCAGCTCTACGAGCTGGGCATCGAAGCCGCCAACGGGGACGAAAAGGTCATGGCAAATTGGTTCCCCATGGCGGTCAAGGACGGAGCCCGAAACTGGCTCCTGAACCTGGCTCCCGGCACGATCTCCTCGTGGGACGAGATGCGCACTCGCTTCATCGCCAACTTCCAAGGCACTCGCGACCAGCCTCCGGCCGTGAGTGACATGCATCGCATCAAGCAACACTCGGGAGAGACCCTGCAGAAGTACATCCAGCGCTTCAACAATGCCCGCCTCAAGATTCCCAAGCTGACTGAGGAAGCCATCATCTCAGCCTTCTCCGATGGCGTGCGTGACGTCAAGATGAAGGAGGAGCTAGCAATGCATGAAGACCTGTGCACATCCCTGGAGCTGTTCAAATTGGCAACCAAATGCGCCAGGGCTGAGGAAGGGCGCCTCTCCCTCCTCGAGCTTCCAGCTGCCGATTGATACGTCTCCAACATATCTATAATTTTTGATTGCTCCATGCTACTTTATCTACTGTTTTGGACTATATTGGGCTTTATTTTCCACTTTTATATTATTTTTTGGGACTAACCTATTAACCGGAGGCCCAGCCCGAAATTGCTGTTTTTTTGCCTATTTGGTGTTTCAAGAAAGCGGAATATCAAACGGAGTCCAAACGGAATGAAACCTTTGGAAACGTGATTTTCTCAACGAACGTGATCCAGGGGACTTGGACCCTACTCCAAGGAACAAAAGAGGCGGTCATGAGGGTGGGGCGCGCGCCCCCCCTGCCTTGTGGGCCCCCTGTTGCTCCACCGACGTACTCCTTCCTCCTATATATACCTACGTACCCCCAAACGATCAGATGAGGAGCCAAAAACCTAATTCCACCGCCGCAACTTCCTGTATCCACGAGATCCCATCTTGGGGCCTGTTTTGGAGCTCCGCCGGAGGGGGCATCCACCACGGAGGGCTTCTACATCATCATCAAAGCCTCTCCGATGAAGTGTGAGTAGTTCACTTCAGACCTACAGGTCCATAGCTAGTAGCTAGATGGCTTCTTCTCTCTTTTTGGATCTCAATACAATGTTCTCCCCCTCTCTCGTGGAGATCTATTCGATGTAATCTTCTTTTTGCGGTGTGTTTGTTGAGACCGATGAATTGTGGGTTTATGATCCAGCTTATCTATGCATAATATTTGAATCTTCTCTGAATTCTTTTATGAATGATTGAGTTATCTTTGCAAGTCTCTTCGAATTATCAGTTTGGTTTGGCCTACTAGATTGATCTTCCTTGCAATGGGAGAAGTGCTTAGCTTTGGGTTCAATCTTGCGGTGTCCTTTCCCGATTCTGAAGGGCAGCAAGGCACGTATTGTATTGTTGCCATCGAGGATAACAAGATGGGGTTTTTATCATATTGCATGAATTTATCCCTCTACATCATGTCATCTTGCTTAAGGCGTTACTGCTTTTTAACTTAATACTCTAGATGCATGCTTTGGATAGCGGTCGATGAGTGGAGTAATAGTAGTAGATGCAGAATCGTTTCGGTCTACTTGTCATGGACGTGATGCCTATATACATGATCATACCTAGATATACTCATAACTATGCTCAATTCTGTCAATTGCTCAACAGTAATTTGTTCACCAACCGTAAAATATCTATGCTCTTGAGAGAAGCCACTAGTGAAACCTATGGCCCCGGGTCTATTCTCATCATATCAATCTCCATCACTTTTATACTTGCTTTGTTTTTACTTTGCCTTTTACTTTTTACTTTGCATCTCTATACCAAAAATACCAAAAATATTATTTATCATCTCTATCAGATCTCACTCTCATAAGTGACCGCGAAGGGATTGACAACCCCTAATCGCGTTGGTTGCAAGTAGCTATCGTTTTGTGCAGGTACGAGGGACTTCTGCGTGGTCTCCTACTAGATTGATACCTTGGTTCTCAAAAACTGAGGGAAATACTTACGCTACTTTGCTGCATCATCCTCTCCTCTTCGAGGAAATCCAACGCAGTGCTCAAGAGGTAGCAAGAAGAATTTCTGCCGCCGTTGCCGGGGAGGCTCACGCAAGAGCAAGTCAAGCATACCAAGTACCCATCACAATCCCTATCTCCCGCATTACATTATTTTCCATTTGCCTCTCGTTTTCCTCTCCCCCACTTCACCCTTGCCATTTTATTCGCCCTCTCTTTCCCAATCTCCTCCTCTCTTTCCGTTGCCTTTTCCTCGTCCGTTTGTTTGCTCGTGTGTTGGATTGCTTGTTGTCGCGATGGCTCAAGATGCTACCAAATTGTGTGACTTCACCAATACCAATAATAATGATTTCCTTAGCACTCCGATTGCTCCTCTTGCCAATCTTGAATCTTGTGAAATCAATACTGCTTTGTTGAATCTTGTTATGAAAGATCAATTCGCCGGCCTTCCTAGTGAAGATGCCGCTACTCATCTAAATAGCTTCGTTGATTTATGTGATATGCAAAAGAAAAAATATGTCAATAATGATGTCGTTAAGTTGAAGCTATTTCCTTTTTCGCTTAGAGATCGTGCTAAAGCATGGTTTTCATCTTTGCCTAAAAATAATATTGATTCTTGGAACAAGTGCAAAGATGCTTTTATCTCTAAGTATTTTCCTCCCGCTAAGATTATCTCTCTTAGGAACGATATTATGAATTTTAAGCAACTTGATCATGAACATGTTGCACAAGCTTGGGAGAGAATGAAATTAATGATACGTAATTGTCCTACTCATGGTTTGAACTTGTGGATGATTATACAAAAAAATTATGCCGGATTGGATTTTACTTCTAGAAATCTTTTAGATTCGGCCGCAGGAGGCACTTTTATGGAAATCACTCTAGGAGATGCTACTAAACTTCTAGATAATATTATGGTTAATTATTCTCAATGGCATACTGAAAGATCTTCTAGTAAAAAAGTGCATGCGATAGAAGAAATTAATGTTTTGAGTGGAAAGATGGATGAACTTATGAAATTATTTGCTACTAAGAGTGTTTCTTCTGATCCTAATGATATGCCTTTGTCTACTTTGATTGAGAATAATAATGAATCTATGGATGTGAATTTTGTTGGTAGGAATAATTTTGGTAACAACGCATATAGAGGGAATTTTAATCCTAGGCCTTATCCTAGTAATTCTCCTAATAATTATGCAAATTCCTACAACAACTCTTATGGAAATTTTAATAATATACCCTCTGAATTTGAGAATAGTGTTAAAGAGTTTATGAATTCACAAAAGAATTTTAATGCTTTGCTTGAAGAGAAATTGCTTAAAGTTGATGATTTGGCTAGGAACGTTGATAGAATTTCTCTTGAGGTTGATTCTTTAAATCTTAGATCTATTCCTCCTAAGCATGATATCAATGAGTCTCTCAAAGCCATGAGAATTTACATTGATGAGTGCAAAGAAAGAACCGCTAGGATGCGTGCTTCCAAATATGCCTTTATTAAAGCGTGTTCTTCTAATTCCTATGAAAATCAAGATGAAGATCTAAAAGTTATTGATGTGTCACCCATTAAATCTTTGTTTTGCAATATGAATCTTGATGAAACTGAATATGATCTTCCTTTACCTAGAAGGCGTTCTAAGAATTCGGAGTTTTAGATCTTGATGATGAAATTGATAAATGTGGGATTGAAAGAAATAAACACCTAGATGTTGCTAAACCCACTATTTTGGATCTCAAGGAATTTAATTATGAAAATTGCTCTTTAATTGATTGTATTTCCTTGTTGCAATCCGTGCTAAATTCTCCTCATGCTTATAGTCAAAATAAGGCCTTTACCGAACACATTGTTGATGCCTTGATGCAATCTTATGAAGAAAAACTTGAGTTGAAAGTCTCTATCCCTAGAAAACTCTATGATGAGTGGGAATCTACTACTAAAATTAAAATTAAAGATTATGAGTTCCATGCTTTGTGTGATTTGGGTGCTAGAGTCTCCACTATCCCCAAAACTTTGTGTGATTTGCTAGATTTCCGTGACTGATGATTGCTCTCTAAACTTGCATCTTGCGGATTCCACTATTAAAAAGCCTATGGGAAGAATTAATGATGTTCTTATTGTTGCAAATAGTAATTATGTGCCCGTAGATTTTATCGTTCTTGATATAGAGTGCAATCCTTCATGTCCTATTATTCTTGGTAGACCTTTCCTTAGAACGATTGGTGCAATTATTGATATGAAGGAAGGGAATATTAGATTCCAATTTCCCTTAAAGAAGGGCATGGAACACTTCCAGAGGAAGAAAATAGAATTACCATATGAATCTATCATGAGAGCCACTTATGGATTGCCTACCAAAGATGGCAATACCTAGATCTATCCTTGCTTTTATGCCTAGCTAGGGGCGTTAAACGATAGCGCTTGTTGGGAGGAAACCCAATTTTTTTTGTTTTTTTGTTTTTGCTTCTGTTTAGGAATATATAATCCATCTAGCCTCTATTAAGATGTGGTTTTATCTTTTAATTAGTGTTTGTGCCAAGCTAGACCTATTGGATCTTCTTGGATGATAGTTATTTGATCTTGCTGTAATTTCCAGAAACTTTGAGCTCAGTGCCCGAATTATTAAAAATCACCAGAACGTGATAAAATACTGATTCCAATTGCTGCTGATCAATAAACAAATTGTCTAGGTCGTCTAATTTTTTTAGAATTTTTATGAGTTCCAGAAGTTTGCGTTAGTTACAGATTACTACAGACTGTTCTGTTTTTGACAGATTCTGTTTTTCGTGTGTTGTTTGGTTATTTTGATGAATCTATGGCTAGTAAAATAGTTTATAATCCATAGAGAAGTTGGAATACAGTAGGTTTAACACCAATATAAATAAATAATGAGTTCATTACAGTACCTTAAAGTAGTCTTTTGTTTTCTTTCTCTAACGGAGCTCACGAGATTTCTATTGAGTTTTGTGTTGTGAAATTTTCAAGTTTTGGGTGAATTCTTTTGATGGATTATGGAACAAGGAGTGGCAAGAGCCTAAGCTTGGGGATGCCCATGGCACCCCCAAGATAATCCAAGGACACCAAAAAGTCAAAGCTTGGGGATGCCCGGAAGGCATCCCTCTTTCGCCTACTTCCATCGGTAATTTACTTGGAGCTATATTTTTATTCACCACATGATAAGTGTTTTGCTTGGAGCGTCTTGTATTATTTATGCCTTTTGCTTCTTAGTTTACCACAATCATCCTTGCTGTACACACCTTTTGAGAGAGCCATACATGAATTGGAATTTGATAGAATGCTCATAGTGCTTCACTTATATCTTTTGAGCTTGATAGTTTTGCTCATAGTGCTTCACTTACATCTTTTTGAGCTTGATAATTTTTGCTCTAGTGCTTCACTTAGATCTTTTAGAGCACGGTGGTAGATTTGTTTTAAAGAAACTATTGATCTCTCATGCTTCACTTAGATTATTTTGAGAGTCGTTAATAACATGGTAATTTGCTTAAAATTAATATACTTGGTATTCAAGATATGTGAAACTTTCTTTTGAGTGCGTTGAATACTAAGAAAAGTTTGATAGTTGATAATTGTTTTGAGATATGGAGGTGGTAATATTAAAGTCATGCTGGCTGGGTGATTATGAATTTAAAGAATGCTTGTGTCGAAGTTAGCAAATCCCGTAGCATGCACGTATGGTTAAAGTTGTGTAACAAATTTGAAACATGAAGTGTACCTGGCTTGTGCATCCTTATGAGTGGCGGTCGGGGACGAGCGATGGTCTTTTCCTACCAATCCATCCTCCTAGGAGCGTGCGCGTAGTACTTGATTTTTGATGACTTCTAAATTTTTGCAATAAGTATAAGAGTTCTTTTGACTAATGTTGAGTCCATGGATTATACGCACCTTTACCTTTCCGCCTTTGCTAGCCTCTTGATGCCGTGCATTGCCCTTCTCACCTTGAGAGTTGGTGCAAACTTCGCAGTGCATCCAAACCCCGTGATATGATACGCTCTATCACACATAAACCTCCTTATATCTTCCTCAAAACAGCCACCATACCTACCTATTATGGCATTTCCATAGCCATTCAGAGATATATTGCCATGCAACTTTCCACCGTTCCGTTCATCGTCATCATGACATACCTTACTTTTGTCATATTGCCATTGCATGATCATGTAGTTGACATCGTATTTGTGGCAAAGCCACTGAGGGAGTTCCGGACTAGGGGGTGTCCGGATAGCCGAACTATCATCATCGGCCGGACTCCAAGACTATGAAGATACAAGATTGAAGACTTCGTCCCGTGTCCGGATGGGACTTTCCTTGGCGTGGAAGGCAAGCTTGGCGATACGGATATATAGATCTCCTACCTTTGTAACCGACTCTGTGTAACCCTAACCCTATCTGGTGTCTATATAAACCGGAGGGTTTTAGTCCAGAGGACTAACAACAATCATACCATAGGCTAGCTTCTAGGGTTTAGCCTCTTTGATCTCGTGGTAGATCCACTCTTGTAACACACATCATCAATATTAATCTAGCAGGACGTAGGGTTTTACCTCCATCAAGAGGGCCTGAACTCGGGTAAAACATCGTGTCCCTTGTCTCCTGTTACCATCCGCCTAGACGCACAGTTCGGGACCCCCTACCCGAGATCCGCCGGTTTTGACACCGACATTGGTGCTTTCATTGAGAGTTCCTCCGTGTCGCCGCGTCGGTAGGATGCCTCATCTTGTCTTTAAAGGCGATACTATCGCCAAAGGAGCCTTGGCGCTGGCCGACTCTTCGGCTAGGTGGTTTTCTTATGACCGCCATCCGTCCATCATACCGACGATGACCTCTCGAGTCATCGAAACCAATCTCCAGGTTAGTTCGGAACTTGCCGAACAGTTAGATCCAATTGAGCTCTCCTCCATAAACGAGCTCTTGGATCGCATCGCTACCCTGGGAGTCGCCACAGACTACGACCGGATCGGGCCTAAAACCGATCTGAGAGAGATCAACTCTCCCCAGGCTACCCATCATGTTGCTGTGATAGAGCAGCAATGCGGCGATTCTTCTTGTATCTAAGGACTAGTTGCGTCCGGATTCCTGATCCCTCCATGCCGGATTCCCGCAGAGGGACGGACGTCGACCAAGCCCTGAACTTAAAGTCAGGCGGCGGGTTGGACTCATTGGATAACACTCAAAAATCCAAACTTCCAAGTTCGAAAACTTCTCGGCCCTTGAGTCCTGAATTGGACAGGGTTCCAGATCTAGTTCCACCCGCCCACCCAAACATTAGCGATCTCTCTCGAATTCGGCAAGAGCCCGCTGAAACAAAGACATCATTATCGGGCCAGATTCCTCCCGTTAAGAACAGGATAAAGGACTGCCGAGAGGAGGACGCAATCCCAATTTTCTGCAATAACTGCACGGACAAGGGAATCCTAAACGCCATAAGTCGTCGCGAAATTACACGCTTTACTGACTTGGCGACCATAGTACAAAAGTACTGTGTGATGGAGAGCGCCTGGAAAACCGAAAGTAAATTTTGGGATAATCCGGCCCCGAATACATCCCTAGTCCAGAACAAAAGGGTGCATCATTATCAAGCACCCGAGTTGAATACCAAAAACCAAAACCCCTAAAGGGTACGGAACCGTCTTTGGAGGGTTGGCTCAACGGACCTGCAAAATCCACAAGACGGAGGGCGCCACTCCAACACACAGCCTTCGCGTGTTGGATACTACGGCAGTGGCCAAAAGTGGCGAGGGTTTTTAGCCCCGGCAACCAACCCAGCAGTACCAAGACGGTATTAACAGTCTTGAGACTTTCGCATCAAATAACATGCAGAAACGAACAATCCGCAGCCTCGCCGAAGTCTACCAAGTAGCAACAACAAATCCATGGAGCGACACGGCTATCACCTTCAACGCCAGCGACGAACCTAAATTCCGAACAGCTAGAGCACCAGCCGAATTAGTCCTCAGTCCGATAGTGGATGGTTTTCGTCTTACTAAGGTACTCATGGATGGCGGCATGGATTAAACCTCATCTATGAGGAAACCCTTCAAAAATGGAAATTAACTGGAGCCGCATTGAGCGAAGCAGCACAACCTTGGAGGGATAATCCCTAGTCGAGAAGTACGCTGCAGGAAAAATCACACTAGATGTAGTGTTCGGCTCACCGGACAATTACAGGTCCGAGGAGGTCACGCTTCAAGTGGCCCCATTCGGCAGCGGATATCACGCTTTGTTAGGGCGAGAGGCATTCACAATCTTCCAAGCTATACCCCACTACGGGTACATGAAGCTCAAAATGCCCGGACCCAACGGGATAATCACTCTCGCCAGTGATCCAGATACGGCACTCCGCGCTGAAAATAAGACAGCCGCACTAGCCCTAGAGGCATTATCCGAAGCCCTAGCGGCAGAGGAACTAGCTACGCTGCGCTCCACGGTGGATAGGGACGATGTGATACTCGATAAGAGGTCCAAATCCACCTCTTTTAAACCAGCAGACGAGATAGTCAAATTTCAGGTCCATCCAATGGACCCCACAAAGACGGCCTCCATTGGGGCACAATTAAGTCCTGACGTCGAAGCCGCACTACGAGAATTCCTTCGGGAAAATTGGGACATTTTTGCCTGGCACCCTTCAGACATGCCAGGAATCCCACGCAGGCTGGCAGAGCACAGCCTAAATATCCTAAAAGGATTCAAGCCAGTCAAACAAGCTCTTCGGCGATTTTCCGAGCCCAAAAGACAGGCAATGGGAGAAGAGCTAGCCAAACTCTTAGAAGCCGGATTCATCAGAGATATAAAGCATCCGGACTGGCTAGCCAATCTAGTAATGGTACCAAAAAAGGACAAATCCTGGCGCCTCTGCGTCGATTTTAAAGACCTTAACAAGGCCTGTCCAAAGGACCCTTTCCTCCCTCGCAGCGACCAAATCATCGATGCTACCGCAGGCACGATTCATTGTGCTTCCTCGACGATACTCCGGATACCATCAAATAAAGATGGCGGAGAAAGACCAGGCCGCAACGGCATTCATTACTCCATATGGGCCATTCGCTTCAACACAATGCCCTTCGGACTCAAAAACGCCGCGCAACATATATCAGCATGATTCAAACATGTCCGGCTACCCAGATAGGCAAAACAAGAGAGGCATACGTAGACGATGTGGTCGTCAAGACCAAACACGCCGGAACTCTAGTAGAAGACTTGAGGGTGACATTCGACAACCTCCGAGCATATGACATTAAGCTCAATCCGGAAAAATGCGTCTTGGCGTACCCGGTAGGAAAGCTCTTGGGCTTCATCAGATCCGGTAGAGGAATTGAAGCAAACCGGCTAAAATCCGAGCTCTGTCACAATTGGATATTCCAAAAGACCTCAAGCAGATACAAAAACTAACCGGATTCAGAGCGGCCTTAAGTCGCTTCATTTCCGCTTGGGAGAAAAGGCTCTGCCCCTCTACCGCCTCCTCCGCGCATCAACATTTCGAATGGATGGATGCTGCCGTAACCGGACTCGAAGAAATAAAGGCCATACCGCAACAAATCCGGTTACGGCGCGCCAACCTGGGCGAACCTATGTTATTATATATCGCAGCAACACATCAAGTTGTCGGTAGCGGTACTCGTTGTTGAACAAGAAACAAAAGGGCACAAATTCCTCTTCAAAACCAGTGTACTACGTATCCACCGCTCTAACTCCATGCAAATCCGGTACCCACATTATCAAAAGATAGCGTATGCGGTGTTCATGGCATCCCGGAAGCTGCGACACTACTTTCAAGAGTGTTCAATAACGGTGGCCTCCGAAGTACCTCTCAACGATATTATAAACAATCGCGACGCAACGGGTAGGATTGCAAAATGGGCTATCGAGCTCTTACCATTCGACATAACCTACAAACCACGGCGAGCTATTAAGTCGCAGGTTCTGGCTGACTTCATCATCGAATGGACCGAAGCCGAACTCCCTAAAGAGTACGGCGCGTACTCCAACTGGATCATGCATTTCGACGGATCCAAAATGTTGGTCGGCGTCCCCGACGTCCCCCAACCGGAGACACAATCCAATACGCATTTCAAATAATGTACATGGACTCCAATAACGCAGCTTAACACGAGGCCCTTCTACATGGCCTCCGGATGGCAATCTCCATGGGCATTCAACGCCTAGAGGTGCGCGGGGATTCAAACCTCGCTATATCCCAAGTAAATGGAGACTTTGACGCCAAAGATCCAAAAATGGCAGCTTACCGCAACGCCGTCCTAAAAATGTCAGCTCGGTTCGAAGGACTAGAATTCCACCATGTAGCCCGGGATAATAACCAAGCAGCAGACGAGTTAGCACGCATCAGCGTGAAACGAGACGCTGTCCCTCCAAACATCTTCCTGGAACGGCTCTTCAAGCCATCCGTATTATGGGAAGAGGAGTCCGGAAATAACAATCCGGAGCCAGCTGCATCACCTAACTCAGACCATTCTGACACAATCGGCGGCTCAGCCAACGAAATAACACCTTCAGCTCATGAAATAATGGCAGTAATTGCCCCGTGGACAGAACCATTCCTCGCCTACTTAATGCGGCAGGAACTTCCCGAAGACCAAAATGAGGCCCGCTGCATAGTTCGGCGATCTAAAGCCTACAAGGTCCATGAGGGAGAACTTTATAAGAAAAGCACAACCGGAGTCCTTCAAAGGTGTATCTCCGAAGAGGAAGGGCGAAATCCCTGGCTGAAATTCACGCCGACTCGGCGGGCACCACGCTGCAGCCCGGGCCCTTGTAGGCAAGGCCTTCCAGACAGGATTTTATTGGCCGACAGCCCGGCAGATGCTCAGGACTTAGTCCAACGATGCGTCGGTTGCCAGCTCTTTGCTAATCGAGCCACATGCCACCCATCGCCTCAAAACTATACCCATTACGGCCGTTTGCGGTCCGGGGCTTGACATGGTTGGACCCCTTAAAGGGGGAACCCACAAGCACAAATACTTATTGGTCATGGTGGACAAATTCACCAAATGGATTGAGGCCAAGCGGTTAGAACGGCAGAATCCGGACCGTGATATACTTCATATCCGGGTAGTACACCGCTTACGCCCCCACAGCATCATCACTGATAACGGCATGAACTTCACGGCCGACGAGGTTAAACTCTGGTGCAAAAATATGGGCATTAAGCTCGATTACGCTTCAGTCTATCACCCCCAAACTAACGGTCAAGTCGAGCAAGCAAATGGTCTAATAATGAGCGGCATCAAACCCAGACTAGTGCGGTCCCTCAAAGAATCTAACACGCACTGGGTAGAGGAGCTCGACTCCGTACTCTAGGGGCTGCGGACCATGCCAAACCGAACTACCGGATTCACACCATCTTTCATGGTATACGGCGCAGAGGCAGTTCTGCCCTGCGATATAATTCATGACTCACCTCGCGTGCGCATGTACGAAGCCGAGTTAGATCGGCAGGACAGTTTGGACGCCTTAGAGGAGGAGCGGGACGTGGCAAAGGCTCGTTCCGCATTTTATCAGCAGCAGGCTCGAAGATATCAAAGCAGAGAAGTACGGGCCAAAACTTACAATGTTGGCGAACTTGTTCTACGCTCACGGACAACAAAAAGGACAAACTTAAGCCCAAGTGGGAAGGTCCTTCATCATCGACCAAGTCCTGACCGGGCGGAGCATACCGTCACGTAACGTGATCTCGACAACCGACTCGAGCCGAACCCATGGAATGCAGCCCGTCTCCGAAGATTCTACGCTTAACGCCGACTCGGGTTCGTCTCACCCCGCCCACCCCTTTTTTACTGTCTCTCGTCCTCCTCCTTCTTCCCACTTTTTTCTCAATACCTTTTATGGGCCGACGGCGCTTTGTCCGACACACTTGATGTGCTCCTGGCACTCATTATACACAGGGGCTTCTTTAATGAAGCTTATTCATACGGGCTTCATGCCCAATACATGTGTCATACTTCCGCATGTACCTTTTATTCACCATTATATGCATCGATATGACTTAAGTTTTGGCCAAGCTGGGTTGCTCGGCTCTGTGCTTACCCCTACGTTCCCGATTGTTCGGCTAGGAGGTAAAGGGAGCACCTCTGCGATTGTTACTGCCAGGTCAGCCGGACGTGTACCTCAGACTGGGTGAAGCCGAAAGCTAGCATTCTTAAGAGAATATTCGGCCGGTGACTTGAAAGATGACTTATTACTTACTTATTTATCTGTCCCGGATGCTTTTTTTCGCTATTTTCGCAGTCCGCATTGCACTTTAGGGCATGCCTCCCGTGGAAAGGAACCCTTAACGGAACTATTCTCCACGGAAGATGTTTCTTACTAACCATGTAATATAACATAACTAGTTGGGCACTTGTCTGATAAAGCAATTATGACCCCGACGCCTTGTCTCCATGCATGCCCCGGTTCTTTTATAATCGTAAGGGTATTCGGACACACTCCGGACTGTTGGGTCCCGAGGTTGAGGCGAAACGGTCCGCAAAGACAAACGATCTACAATCCGGCTAGAAGGCATTTCACATGTCATTTCAAATTACATCGTCAAACCGACTGATTGTACTCCTCCTCAATCCCATCTAACAGGCTGTCTAATTTATAGTCCTGTTGGGAATATTTCGCGCCAGTTCTACTTGGCCGTACATCAAGCTCACAGGATCTCCTTCCCATCAGCCCCGCAGGTCCAACCTCGGCCATGTGGTTTGGGTCGACTTGGTAACGTGTCTTCACCATGGCCCAGCCTCCTGGCGCCTCGACGGCAGCCGATATCTTCCACAAATGGAGGTGTCGCCGTGCTCCCTGAAGCTTCTCAACAAGCCCACCAAGGCCCTCGGGTAGGGAGACGGATGGCCATAAAGCATGAACGACGCCACTCATCGCCTGCCGAACACGTTCGAGCAATTGCACTAGCTCGGGAAGTTGGTCACCCGTTGACTCGTGCATTTCCTCCGCATGAGGCGACCTGTGAGCACACCTAAAGACATATTTCTGTCAATCGTCTTCCTCGCCGAATTCTTCTTTTCAAAGGAATTCGTTCAAGCACTTACTATAAATGCCGCGACGAAGCCGCTGATTCTCCTTCACGGAGCCAGACAGCTGGGCCCGAACACCTTTCAGCTCTTCTCCTTGCTGGGTGTGGGCATCTTGGAGCTTGTTTCTCTCCTGCTGCACCTTCATAAGCACCCTCTCGCCGGCCTTTAGCTGACGCAGTAGCTGTTGCCTGTCCGGATCTAGTCCGGCGACCTCTGCAATATTATTGTCAGATTCACGCCACACTTTGCTAAATAATTATCTTTTCAAAGTACGTCTTACCAGCGGGGGTCTCTGTGGCTCCCCCTGTGGCGGCCAGTGCGGCCTCAAGTTGGGCCTTGCACTCTTGGAGCTCCTGGGACAGATGGGTATTCTTCTCCGTAAGACCCTGCATGATAATTGATCCTTAAATCAGTTATTTCAACTATTTTAAGTCTCGGGGGCTACTGGCATATATAACTATTAAAATTACTTACCCGTATGTCTTTCACATACAGCTCCGTGGCTCGTTAACCCATCTCGGCGGCACGGAGGTGCGATTTCCGCTTTAAAGGCATTTAACGCCCGGGAGAAACACGCGTCACGAAGAACTGTCCGACAATGCATGTGATTCATGGCGCTCTCCACCTCAGACCGGGTGGCGGACAGCCTGTCGGCATCCTCCGTCGGAGGAGCGCCCGGCTCACGCCTTGTATTCGCCTCCCCTCCCGGACCATGCGTTGGAGCATGGCCGGCGGAGGCTTGATTGGCAATCTCTCCGGACACTGTCCGGCGAGCGCTCTTTCTGGAAAGGTTATGAACATTAATATACCTCCTAGGTATCCTTCCCTTAAAAATAGCGGTGCTCCGTACCGTTGCGGCGATGTTTCGGTTCGCGTCGCGCTCCTCTTCCTCCTGCTAGGCCGGACTGACCCTTGTTGTCCGGCCGCCGCGGGTTCGGCTTCCCACCTTAAAGGCACCTCCTGCGATGCACCATCAGTATGGGATGGTCAGAATTGAGCGCGGATCAAGTGATGGTGTCAAGACCTTGGTCACAGTCACCTGGGAGGCCGGGAACAAACCGGGGTAGTCAGTAATGGCGACTAGGGCATTGTCTATGCTAGGTTGGTGGAACACCCCGTCAATCAGCTCCACCTTTATGTCTGGATCCTCTTCGGAGGTCGGATCAAGGGATCGTTCCGGATCCTCGGGCTGTGGAGCTAGGCTTCGTATGCCCTCCACGTCCCGACGAAGCTCCTGCGTCAAAATCGCAGAGTAAGATACTTGACTTTAAAAAAGTATGGATCGGGTAGATGAACACCCGCTTACCCAGCTCCGAGGGTTATTCATAGAAAATCCATTCAACGGATTCTTGCGGAGGAAGTCCTCCTCCTCTCCCTTGTACAAGCCGGACAGGATCTTTGCCAGATCGGCTGCCGAGCCTGGCCCTTTGCAGCCATGACGGGTGGCATCGTCTTCCCCGTTGGAATCCCACATAGGGTGGCCCCTATATTGGAGTGGCTGCACCCCTCGCATAATGCACATGGCCATGACTCCAATCATGGTCAATCCGGAGTGGGCCAGTAACCTAATCCGGCCCATCAGATAATTGACGCTCCTATCATCTTCCTGTTGAGTGCTCATGGCGCCAACTCAGCGCTTTCTTCAAGGGAGCATTGTTGAACTCCGGTGGCCGATCCGGACTGGATCCGACAGAGGGCGTCCTCCATGTAGAACCATTCGAAGGACAATCTTGGACGCCTTCTTCGGGTGCGGATAGATATCCGTCCCGGCGATGCGCCATATTTCGCTCCGCCCACTTGATATATCGACCCCTCATGAGAACGGGTGCGAGACAAAACAATCTCTTCCACAGGGCAAAATGGGGCTCGATGCCCAAGAACAGCTCGCAAAAAGCTACGAAGCCCGCGATGTGCAAAATGGAGGCGGGCGTGAGGTGGTGAAGTTGGAGTCCGTAGAACTCTAGGATCCCCCGGAGAAACGGATGTATGGGAAATCCGAGTCCCCTTATTAGATAGGGGACAAAGCATACCCGCTCCCTTTGGAAGGGTTGGGGACGCCCTCCGCTTTCCACCCTTGTAGGTGGCTAGTCCGGCTCGAACCGGAACCATGAAAGCTGGGGAAGATATCCTCGATGGAGTACCACTAGCTCATTTGTGTGGAATCGAGCATCTCCCCAATCTCTGGCTTAGGGCTGGGAGCGCGAGAGGAGGAGCCGCGTCGGCTATCCATGATGGAATGGATTTACATCGAGGCGCTTCGATGAGAACTTGCGGATGGAGGATGGTGTGAGCTGGATCTAGATCCTCGCCTCTCTTATAGGCGGCTCGTTCGCGCGGCTAGGGGGTAAAATGTAAAAATATCCCAGCCCTTCGCATTCGTACGACACGTGGAAGAAGGTCATTATTGGGCGTAGGAGCCAAGGAGCGCAACATTCGTAAAGAAGCCGGACACTATTCGACGGTAACATGAAGATTGAAGGAGAACCCGCTTTGCAACGTCGAAGCCAATATACGCGCCGGACTCATCGTCATTGAAGCCTGGTTCAGGGGCTATTGAGGGAGTTCCGGACTAGGGGGTGTCCGGATAGCCGAACTATCATCATCGGCCGGACTCCAAGACTATGAAGATACAAGATTGAAGACTTCGTCCCGTGTCCGGATGGGACTTTCCTTGGCGTGGAAGGCAAGCTTGGCGACACGGATATATAGATCTCCTACCTTTGTAACCGACTACAGGTAACCCTAACCCTATCCGGTGTCTATATAAACCGGAGGGTTTTAGTCCAGGGACGAACAACAATCATACCATAGGCTAGCTTCTAGGGTTTAGCCTCTTTGATCTCGTGGTAGATCCACTCTTGTAACACACATCATCAATATTAATCTAGCAGGACGTAGGGTTTTACCTCCATCAAGAGGGCCTGAACCTGGGTAAAACATCGTGTCCCTTGTCTCTTGTTACCATCCGCCTAGACGCACAATTCGGGACCCCCCACCCGAGATCCACCAGTTTTGACACCGACAGCCACCATGCATTATTTTTCATACATGTCACTCTTGATTCATTGCACCATCCCGGTACACCGCCGGAGGCATTCATATAGAGTCATATCTTGTTCTAGTTTCGAGTTGTAATCCTTATGTGGTAATAAATAGAAGTGTGATGATCATCATTATTAGAGCATTGCCCAATCAAAAAAAAGAGAAAGGCCAAAAATAAAAATAAAAGAAAGGCCAAAAAAAAGAAAATAAAAAGGGCAATGTTACTATCTCTTTTTCCACACTTGTGCTTCAAAGTAGCACCTTGTTCTTCATGTAGTGAGTCCCATATATTATGCTTCAAAGTAGCACCATGTTTTTCATATAGTAAGTCCCATAAGTTGTCTTTTTATACTAGTGGGAATTTTTTATTATACAACTTGGCTTGTATATTCCTACGATGGGCTTCCTCAAATGCCCTAGGTCTTCATGAGCAAGCAAGTTGGATGCACACCCACTAGTTTTCCTTTGTTGAGCATTTATTTATAGCTCTAGTGCATCCGTTGCATGGCAATCCCTACTCCTCATATTGACATCAATTGATGGGCATCTCCATAGCCCGTTGATTATCCTCGTCAATGTGAGACTTTCTCCTTTTTTGTCTTCTCCACACAATCCCCATCATCATATTCTATTCCACCCATATTGCTATATCCATGGCTCACGCTCATGTATTGCGTGAAGTTGAATTTTTTTGAGATTATTTAAGTATGAAACAATTGCTTGGCTTGTCATCGGGGGTATAGAAGTTGGGAACATCTTTGTGTGACGAAAATGAAGCATAGCCTAACTATATGATTTTGTAGGGATGAACTTTATTTTGCCATGCTATTTTGAGAAGACATGATTACTTTGATTAGTATGCTTGAAGTATTACTGTTTCTTTTATCAATATGAACTTTTATTTTGTATTCATTCGGATCTGAATATTCATACCACAATTAAGAAGACTTACATTGAAATTATGCCAAAGTATCACTCCGCATCAAAAATTCTTTTTTATCATTTACCTACTCGAGGACGAGCAGGAATTAAGCTTGGGGATGCGATACGTCTCCAACGTATCTATAATTTTTTATTGCTCCATGCTACTTTATCTACTGTTTTGGACTATATTGGGCTTTATTTTCCACTTTTATATTATTTTTGGGACTAACCTATTAATTGGAGGCCCAGCCCAGAATTGCTGTTTTTTTGCCTATTTCAGTGTTTCGAAGAAACGGAATATCAAACGGAGTCCAAACGGAATGAAACCTTCGGAAACGTGATTTTCTCACCGAACGTGATCCAGGGGACTTGGACCCTACTCCAAGGAACAAAAGAGGCAGTCACGAGGGTGGGGGCGCGCCCCCTGCCTCGTGGGCCCCCTGACGCTCCACCGACGTACTCCTTCCTCCTATATATACCTACGCACTTCAAACGATCGGATGAGGAGCCAAAAACTAATTCCACCGCCGCACCTTCCTGAATCCACGAGATCCCATCTTGGGGCCTGTTCCGGAGCTCCGCCGGAGGGGGCATCCACCACGGAGGGCTTCTACATCATCATCAAAGCCTCTTTGATGAAGTGTGAGTAGTTTACTTCGGACCTACGGGTCCATAGCTAGTAGCTAGATGGCTTCTTCTCTCTTTTTGGATCTCAATACAATGTTCTCTCCCTCTCTCGTGGAGATCTATTCGATGTAATCTTCTTTTTGCAGTGTGTTTGTTGAGACCGATGAATTGTGGGTTTATGGTCCAGCTTATCTATGAATAATATTTGAATCTTCTCTAAATTCTTTTATGTATGATTGAGTTATCTTTGCAAGTCTCTTCGAATTATCCGTTTGGTTTGGCCAACTAGATTGGTAGTTCTTGCAATGGGAGAAGTGCTTAGCTTTGGGTTCAATCTTGAGGTGTCCTTTCCTAGTGACAGAAGGGGCAGCAAGGCACGTATTGTATTGTTGCCATCGAGGATAACAAGATGGGGTTTTTATCAGATTGCATGAATTTATCCCTCTACATCATGTCATCTTGCTTAAGGCGTTACTCTGTTTTTAACTTAATACTCTAGATGCATGCTGGATAGCGGTCGATGAGTGGGGTAATAGTATTAGATGTAGAATCGTTTCGGTCTACTTGTCATGGACGTGATGCCTATATACATGATCATACCTAGATATACTCATAACTATGCTCAATTCTGTCAATTGCTCAACAGTAATTTGTTCACCCACCGTAAAATATCTATGCTCTTGAGAGAAGCCACTGGTGAAACCTATGGCCCCTGGGTCTATTCTCATCATATCAATCTCCATCACTTTTATACTTGCTTTGTTTTTACTTTGCCTTTTACTTTTTACTTTGCATCTCTATACCAAAAATACCAAAAATATTATTTATCATCTCTATCAGATCTCACACTCGTAAGTGACCGTGAAGGGATTGACAACCCCTAATCGCATTGGTTGCGAGTAGCTATCATTTTGTGAAGGTACGAGGGACTTGTGCGTGGTCTCCTACTGGATTGATACCTTGGTTCTCAAAAACTGAGGGAAATACTTACGCTACTTTGCTGCATCATCCTCTCCTCTTCGGGGAAATTCAACGCAATGCTCAAGAGGTAGCACCGATCCAGAAGAGAAGAAGCCCAAGGCCCAGGACGTGAAGTGCAAGGGGGTTGTCGTGCTGGCAGCAGAACTAGACACCAAGCGAGGCAGGGATCAGCCCGAGTCGTCCAAGGGCAGCCGGTACTGCGTGTACCACGACCTCCACACCCACAACACCAATGAATGCCAAGTGCTCAGGGCCGTGCGAGAAGGGCGCATTGGCTGACACCCCGAGCGCAATGATCGGGGCTACGGCCGAGGAGGAGGAAGAGGCGCAGGACGCTGGGAAGACCGTGGCCCTCGCCAAGGATGGCTTGACAGACCTCGCGAGGACCGCTGGCAGGACCAGCCTCGCGAGGGAGGTTGGTGGGACCAGCCTCATGAGGATCGCCCTCAAGTCAACGCGGGGCTCCCACCTTTGCCACAGCCGCCAAGGAGGTACGAAGACAATCATCAGGACGAGGGAGCTAGGGGCTTCCAGGAGCCGCGCGCGATCGCTTGCATCCTGGGTGGTGCTCAGGCCCCAGCCTCTCAGCGCATCTTCAAGCAGTTTGCTCGGGAGGTGAATGCAGTCCTCCCCAAGCCTGAGGCCACACGCCCTCTCAGGTGGTCGTCGTGCGTTATCTCGTTCAGCTCAGCGGATCATCTCAAGTGCGCGGCAACGGCCGGAGTCCTCCCCATGCTTTGCTCACTACCATCAAGAACGTGCAAGTCACGGGACCCTCATCGACGGCGGAGCAGGACTCAACGTCCTATCTGTCGAGACATTCAACGATCTCCAAGTGCCATACGATCAGCTCCAGCCGACCAAGCCTTTCTCAGGAGTCACCGATGGCTCCACCGTCCCGATAGGGCAAGTTCACCTTCCCGTCACCTTCGGACGGCGTGACGACTACCGCACCGAGCTCATCGACTTCGACGTCGCCCACATTCGCCTGCCATACAACGCCATCCTCGGGTACCCAGCTTTAGCCAAGTTCATGGCAGTGACTCACCATGGCTACAATGTTCTCAAGATGCCAGGAAGTGGAGGAGTCATCACAGTACCTTGTGAGGGAAGGGATGCAGTGTGCTCTCTTGAGCGCGCCTTCCAAGCCGCAGAAATCGAATACCCATATCACAGGAGCGGGAGACTTCCCGAGGCGATCCCTAAGAAGAAGAAGGCTTCGCCTGGTCCAGGCCCTCGCGAGGGAGGCACCTCCGGAGGCGTGGCATCAGGACCCGCGCCCGTTCAAGGGGCGCCCCCTCTGTCGCATAGGAAGGCGCGCCCGGCGCCCTCCTCAGGCAAGGCTCGGGGGCTCTTTCATGGCGAGCCACCGACCTAGCCGAGGTCACGAGGGAGGCGCTCGGGCACCACTCCGAGGCGTGCTTCAAGGCACGTTTCCCTCAGGAAGGTATGAGACAAGGAGGGCCAAACCCTCAGGAGTTCATCGCGAGGAACACCCAGGAGCTACAGGAGTCAAGAGTCATGCGTGGCTGTCGCCGCCTGCCCGCCGTGGCCCCACATCCAGGCGAGGATGCCGGGCTGCGGATCTGCATCGACATACCAGGACTCAGCCGGGCCGCGTCTGAGGAGCGCCTCTGGCCCTCACGCGTGGGACGTTGCGAGGGTCCACCTCACAGCTACGTTCGCATGCCTTTCGGCCTGCTGAACGCGGTCGCTGCCCATCGGCGCACGAGGTGCGCTCTGGAGGCTCAGGAGGTCAAGCAACGCGCGGTCCGGGCAGAGATGGAGATGGCTCTCGAGGAACCCCCCGTGACCCCGGAGCCTCCCGAGGCTCCAGGTCCGGAGGGCTCGTGAGGGCCGGCGTCCTCATCATGCGTCATCCACTACATCAACATCCCGCCACCTCCGACCATATCAGGTGACACCTTTCCAAGTTCCGCTTTCAGCTGGGAGCGCCCCTCGGGCTGCATCATTCCCAGGTCGCATGGGTCCGTCCCTGCGGCATGTATCCATTTTGCTTATGTTTTTTACTTACCTTGTTGGGGGCGCCCCTGGGGCTGCATTATCCCCAAGCTGCTCGGGCCAGACCCAGTGGCGCATGCTTTCTCCGCAACTATCTACATGGATTTGCTTATTCGTACATAACATGCTTGACCTAATCGCCTGCTCGATTGACGCCTACCTCTAGAGCCACGCGCTCGGGCACGGCACTTGTGCACGGGTCCGTCCCTGCAACGCCAATAAATCTGAGTGGCTGAGCTCTGGCCGCGGCAGCCCCGCAAGGCGCCACCTCACCAAGCCCTCAGTGCCCCCGATCACTCCCTCGGAGCGACCAATGGTTGGCCGGCAACCGTAACGACGAACCTTGTTTCCCCTCGTGATTGGTACACAGGACCTGCTCCAGGAGTAACGCTGGCGGCATCGCGAGCCTTCTCTCCTCCTCTCCCGCGCGATCCGCTTGCACGTTAAAAGGGGGGTACCTGAGCATCGCGACTCATGGGCTCCTACTGGCTCTCCAGCCCTCACCCCCTGGCCTTGACCCACGGCATCGCGACGTGGCATACCAGCGGCGGCCGAGTCGCTCGAGGGCCGGACACGAGGACGTAGAGCACTAAGGAAAGCACGGGGGAGAGGGAAGAAGCTCTCGAGGTCCCGACCCAGCAACACCGCAGTTGCCGTCACGCAGACACGGCACCTCATCGAACGCCGCTCCAAACCTGCAAGATAAGTCACGCGAAAACTGATCCGCTTCAGTGCTAAAACCCTTGCCTACTGCTGCTCTGTCGCAGCGAAGCTGCCTACCTTTCTTGCCCAGCGAAGGCTGCTTGAGCGCTAAAGGGGACCTCCTGAGCATCGCGACTCAGGGGCTCTTACTGGACCTCGGGCCGCTCACCTCCTGGCCTTGACCCACGGCATCGCGACCTGTCATACCAGTGACGGCTGAAGCCTACCTGGGGACTGGGACCTGTCAGTGAAGAGCACCAAGCCTCGTGAGGGAAGAAAGGGGGAGCTGAGCTTGGGCAGAACGAGCATCTCGCACCGACTCATCATAGGGACATAATATTCACAAAAACATGGCCAGTGCCTTACATACCCCCGCGGGGTGCTACTTCGATTCTTTGCAGGAAATAAAGGGTGCTAATCCTAAGGAACACCGACTACGCGTGCCTCCGCAGGAGATGCCATCATCAACAGTGGGCCGCCAGGCGCCAGCGTCAACCCCATCCAGATCACCGGCGCCGGTAGCCTGAAGCGCCCGCCCGGCTCCGAGCGCGGCGCGAGCTCGGGGGCTCGTAGCTGTCGTCGCTCGTCTCCGGAGTCGCCAGAAGCTCGGCGGAGGCGCTGGACCCTCCGTCCCCTTCGCTGCTGCTCGAGGAGCTGCCGAGGGGGCGACCGGCGGGCCTAGTCCTCGCGACGACGACGCATCGACCGCCCTTCACGGGGCAACATTTCAGCCGGCGTCCTTCCGCGTCGAAGACCTTGAAGAACATCAAGGAGGCGCCATCGTATTCCAGGTGGATCACGAGGGCGCCCCTCGTCCGATAGACCCGAGCGATCTCGCCCCAGCCTTGGGTCATGTAGACCTTGCCCGGAGCGACGACCGCAACCTCCGCTCCGGTCGCAGGGGTGCCGCAGCCAGCATGCTGCGACCAGAGCTCCAGAGAGCCCCTCTGCGGGATCTCGAAGGTGAAGTAGGGAGGAAGGCGAATCCAAGATTGAGGAGGCATGGCGGTGTGAAGTACAAGCTCTCAGGAGGAGCCATTGGCATGGACTCCAGGAGGAACAACACGCACTGTCGTGACCCGCCGGTGCCGACGACGGCTTCGTCCGTGGCGCTCGGCGTCTACTCCTCCAGGGCCCTCAATGCGGGCGTACAAGGGCAGCAGGAACCCTGGCGGTGGCCGCTCATACCAGGGCCTCGATACCTCCTGCCGGGCGCCTTCATCTCGCGGCCGAGGACTAGCCGTTTCTTCGGCGGAAGCGGATCGGGACCCTCTCGGGGGGCCTTTCCCTTCTCCTCTGCAGAAAGCTGGCGGATCGGAGCCATTGTCGCAATGAGGAGCAAGGGCAAGGATGGAGAGGAAGGAGCAGCAAGGAGAGATGGACTGGAAGGGCTCGGGTCGTTCCGTACTTATAGCCTTAGGAGGCCAACCGTCGGCCTCCACGATCACAGGTAATCATGACCCATTTCTGCATGCAGGGACTTGTCAAGTCGAGCGGTTGTTGAGGCATCGTGGGGAAGCGGAGACGCCCACGACCCATCAATCACCATGCGGCGCCCAAGGCCGCAGGCTGTTGGGGCCTGCGGCGCTTCACACTTGCCCCTTCGCTTCTCTGCTAAGCCAAGTCCGGGCGCGCCTTGTGCCCGGGGGCTACTATCGGCGTTCTGGGAACGGGGGTCCCCAGACTTGCCTGCCTGCGGCCTGCAGCGTGGCTCAAGTGGGGGCCCAGCGCGGCCCAGCTTCATTAGCTCAAGCTCAAGACCCTCGCGAGGGGCCAAGCCTCATGGGGCGGACGACAGGGAGCTTCCTCAGGAGCAGCCTCGTCAGGCTGGCTCACGAGGAGGCGGAGATATCAAGGCAGGGCACGTCCCGAGGGGCTCGTGACGCAAGCCATGACGATCGAGGACCAGGCGGGCGCCGGCCTGCGCAGTGTCCTTGTTTCCCTTTCGGTGCAAAGGGGGCAAGCACAGGACAAGGCCTCAGGCAAAGGTTACCGCTTCGGTGCAACAAGACCAAGACCAGCAGAGCGGCAGGAAGGAGGTCATCATGGAGCCCAAGACGGCGTCACCACCAGAGCCTTTGGCAGTCGAAGACCGACTTTAGTCAGGATAAGTGTACTAGATGTTCCCCTTCAAAATGGCCAATTGTTGGCGCCCTTCCCGCTCATTATTTGGGAAGAGGCCCAGGGCCTCCCTCTATAATAGGACTAGCCACCACAAAGGTAGGAGAGAGAAAAAAACCAAGCAAAGAGAGAGAGAGAGGCGACTGAACTCACACAAGCAGTTTATCGCACCAGCCCAAGAACACCCCTCGCGAGGCTGTTCTTCCTTTGTACTGTTCATCATCAGCCCCTGAGGCAATCCACCACACCACACACTGGAGTAGGGTATTACACCACCACGGTGGCCCGAACCAGTATAAACCTTGTGTCTCTTGCGTTGTTCATCGTTCCTAGTTTAGATCCCTTGCAATCCATTCACGCGTGAGCTGGTAGGGGAAAGATCTCCGCACGCACCCCAGTGTTCGAACCTTAAGGGTCTGCCGGAACCCGAAATCCGACACCCTACCTCGTGGCTTCCTCTTTTGTTTCTTGACGTAGGGTCCAAGTCTGCCGGATCATAATCTTCCCAAAAATCACGTTCCCGAAGGTTTCATTCCGTTTGTACTCCGTTTGTTATTCCTTTTCTGCGAAACTCTGAAATAGGCAAAAAACAACAATTCTAGGCTGGACCTCTGGTTAATAGGTTATTCCCAGAAATAATATAAAAGTGGATAATAAAGCCCAATAATGTCCAAAACATTTGATAATGTAGCATGGATCAATCAAAAATTATAGATACGTTGGAGACGTATCAAGCATCCCTAAGCTTAATTCCTCCTCGTCCTCGAGTAGGTAAATGATAAAAAAGATAATTTTTGATGCGGAGTGCTACTTGGCATAATTTCAATGTAATTCTTCTTAATTGTGGTATGAATATTCAGATCCGAAAGATTCAAGATGAAAGTTCATATTGACATAAAATAATAATACTTCAAGCATACTAACTAAGCAATTATGTCTTCTCAAAATAACATGGCCAAAGAAAGTTCATCCCTACCAAATCATATAGTTTAGTCATGCTCCATTTTCGTCACACAAGAATGCTCTCATCATGCACAACCCCGATGACAAGCCAAGCAATTGTTTAATACTTTAGTAATCTCAAACCTATAAACTTTCACGCAATATATGAGCGCGAGCCATGGACATAGCACTATGGGTGGAATAGAATATGATGATGGGGGTTATGTGGTGAAGACAAAAATGAGAAAGTCTCACACCTTGAGGCTAATCAATGGGCTATGGAGATGCCCATCGATTGATGTTAATGCAAGGAGTAGGAATTTCCATGCAACGGATGCACTAGAGCTATAAATGTATGAAAGCTCAACTAAAGAAACTAAGTGGGTGTGCATCCAACTTGCTTGCTCACGAAGACCTAGGGCATTTGAGGAGGCCCATTGTTGGAATATACAAGCCAAGTTCTATAATGAAAAATTCCCACTAGTATATGAAAGTGACAAAACAAGAGACTCTCTATCATGAAGATTATGGTGCTACTTTGAAGCACAAGTGTGGCAAAGGATAGTAGCATTGTCCCTTCTCTCTTTTTCTCTCATTTTTTGGGCCTTCTCTTTTTTATGGCCTTTCTCTCTTTCTTTATTTTATTTTATTTTATTCCGCACTTGGGACAATGCTCTAGAAAATGATGATCATCACACTTCTATTTATTTACAACTCAATGATTACAACTCGATACTAGAACAAAGTATGACTCTACATGAATGCCTCCGGTGATGTACCGGGATATGCAATAAACCAAGAGTGACATGTATGAAATAATTATGAACGGTGGCTTTGCCACAAATACTATGCCAACTACATGATCATGCTAGCAATATGACAATGATGAATGTGTCATGATAAACGGAATGGTGGAAAGTTGCATGGCAATATATCTCGGAATGGCTATGGAAATGCCATAATAGGTAGGTATGGTGGATGTTTTGAGGAAGATATAAGGAGGTTTATGTGTGAAAGAGCGTATCATATCACGGGGTTTGGATGCACCGGTGAAGTTTGCACCAACTCTCAATGTGAGAAAGGGCAATGCACTGTACCGAAGAGGCTAGCAATGATGGAAAGGTGAGAGTGCGTATAATCCATGGAATCAACATTAGTCATAAAGAACTCACATACTTATTGCAAAAATCTACAAGTCATCAAAAACCAAGCACTACGCGCATGCTCCTAGGGGGATAGATTGGTAGGAAAAGATCATCGCTCGTCCCCGACCACCACTCATAAGGAGGACAATCAAAGAACACCTCATGTTTCAAATTTGTTAAATATCGTTTACCATACGTGCATGCTACGGGACTTGCAAACTTCAACACAAGAATTTCTCAAGTTCACAACTACTCAACTAGCACGACTTTGATATTATTACCTCCATATCTCAAAACAATCATCAATCATCAAACTTCTCTTAGTATTCAACACACTCATAAGAAGGTTTTTACTATTCTTGAATACCTAGCATATTAAGATTATTTAAGCAAATTACCATGCTATTTAAGACTCTCAAAATAATATAAGTGAAGCATGAGAGATCAATAGTTTCTATAAAACAAATACACCACCGTGCTCTAAAATATATAAGTGAAGCACTAGAGCAAAACTATATAACTCAAAAGATATAAGTGAAGCACAAAGAGTATTCTAATAATTTCCAATCATAAATGGCTCGCTAAAAAGGTGTCACTCATTCTTTATTTATATTGGTGTTAAACCTACTATATTCCAACTTCTCTATGGTTTATAAACTATTTTATTAGCCATAGATTCATCAAAATAAGCAAACAACACACGAAAAACAGAATCTGTCAAAAACAGAACAGTCTGTAGTAATCTGTAACTAACGCAAACTTATGGAACTCAGAAAAATCATACAAAATAGGAAGACCTAGGAAATTTGTTTATTGATCAGTAGCAATTGTAATCACTATTTTATCACGTTCTGATGATTTTTAACAATTATTTTCGTGAACAGAAAGTTTCTGGACATTTCTGCAAGATCAAATAACTGTCATCCAAGAAGATCCTAGAGGTTTAACTTGGCACAAACACTAATTAAAACATAAAAATACATCTAACCAGAGGATAGAACAAATATTTATTCCTAAACATAAGCAAAAGACAAAAAACTAAAATAAAATTGGGTTGCCTCCCAACAAGCGCTATCGTTTAACGCCCCTAGCTAGGCATAAAAGCAAGGATAGATCTAGGTGTTGCCATCTTTGGTAGGCAATCCATAAGTGGCTCTCATGATAGATTCATATTGTAATTTTATTTTCTTACTAGGGAAGTGTTCCATGCCTTTCTTTAATGGAAATTGGAATCTAATATTCCCTTCCTTCATATCAATAATTGCACCAATCGTTCTAAGGAAAGGTCTACCGAGAATAATAGGACATGAAGGATTGCAATCTATATCAAGAAACGATAAAATCTCACGGGCACATAATTCCTATTTGCAACAATAAGAACATCATTAATTCTTCCCGTAGGTTTCTTAATAGTGGAATCCGCAAGGTGCAAGTTTAGAGAGCAATCATCAAAATCGCGGAAATCTAGCAAATCGCACAAAGTTTTGGGAATAGTGGAGACACTAGCACCCAAATCACATAAAGCATAAAACTCATGATCCTTAATCTTAATTTTAATAGTTGGTTCCCACTCATCATAAAGTTTTCTAGGTATAGAAACTTCCAACTCAAGCTTTTCTTCATAAGATTGCATCAAGGCATCAACAATATGTTTAGTAAACGCTTTATTTTGACTATAAGCATGAGGAGAATTTAGCACGGATTGCAACAGGGAAATACAATCAATCAAAGAGCAACTTTCATAATTAAATTCCTTGAAATCCAAAATAGTGGGTTTAGCAACATCTAGGGTTTTGATCTCTTCGATCCCACTTGAAAGGATCGATATAGTTGACTAGAGTGGGGGGGGGGGGTGAATAGGCAACTAACAATTTTTAAGCTTTTCTTTACCAATTTAAACTTTGCAATAATAAAGGTTGTCTAGATGTGCAACTAGGTGGACAGCCTATATGATGCAACAACACAAGCACGCGAGCAAGCAAGGATAGGAACACAAATAAGCTTGCACAAGTAAAGGGATAAGATAACCAAGAGTGGAGCCGGTGGAGACGAGGATGTGTTACCGAAGTTCCTTCCTTTTGAGGGGAAGTACGTCTCCGTTAGAGCGGTGTGGAGGCACAATGCTCCCAAGAAGCCACTAGGGCCACCATAATCTCCTCACGCCCTCGCACAATGCAAGAGCCGTGATTCCACTATTGGTGCCCTTGAAGGCGTGACCGAACCTTTACAAACAAGGTTGGGGCAATCTCCACAACTTAATTGGAGGCTCCCAACAACACCACGAAGCTTCACCACAATGGAATATGGCTCCACGGTGACCTCAACCGTCTAGGATGCTCAAACACCCAAGAGTAACAAGATCCGCAAGGGATAAGTGGGGGAATCGAATATCTTGTGGTGGAAGTGTAGATCGGGCCCTTGTCACCCAATCCCGAGCAAATCAACAAGTTTGATTGGCTAGGGAGAGATCGGCCAAAATGGAGCTTGGAGCAACAATGGAGCTTAGAGAGAGAAGAGGTGGTCAACTAGAGGTTGAAGAAGCCCTTATATAGTCGTGGAAAAAATCCAACCGTTATCCACTTATTCAGCTCAGCGACACGCGGTACTACCGCTCGTGGCGCGGTACTACTGAGGTCACAGGGTACTACTGCGGGCGGACCACGGTACTACCGCGGCAGCAACCCAAGCCGGGACGAGCCTGACGAAGGGCAGTACTACCGCTTATGCTGCGGTACTACCGCTCCCCTTGGCGGTACTACCGCAAGGCGTGGGAGTCACGTTCGAGAAGGGCGCGGTTGAAATAAATTACATCCGTGCCAACTTCCGCTGAAACTGCGGTAGTGCAAAAATCCTACGCGGTACTACCGCTCAGGAGGAGCGGTACTACCGTAGCACGTGCCTACTACCGTGAAACTACGGTACTCGGTAGGAGGGCCACGGTACTACGGCTCATAGGGAGCAGTACTACCGTGGGCTCCACGGTACTATTTGAATGGCCAGTACTACCGTGGTGGCGCGGATGTAAAAATTACATCCGCCCCTACTACCACCGGGCGGCACTAGGCACAGGAGCGGTACTACCGCTCGAGGAGCGGTACTACCGTGGCACCCATGGTACTACCGCATGTACCTGCGGTACTACCGCCGTCTGATGGCGATTGTCGATTTCCGCGCAACCAAGATAACGAAGGGAAGCTCCAAAGTGCAGGGAAAGGAGGGACAAGTGTACGTGTTGATTCCGCCCTAACCTTTCCGACGTGGACCCCCTCTTAATAGTACGGCTCTCCTACGACTCAAATCCACCAAAAAGAAACATAGGACGACGCCGTCTTCAATAGTCTCCGAGGGGCACCGAATCGTCTCGAGCCTTGAGATGAACCATCTGAGGAACTCAGAGCACGATTAGTCATAAAAGTATCGTCATCAATCACCAAAACACTTACGGGATAAATATGCCCTTAGAATCTCCCCTTTTTGGTGGATTGATGACAATACGGGATTTGCACAAAGATACAATAAAATAGAGCAAGGGCAAACCCCTCCTCTCCAAAATATAGACGGGCTCCCCCTAGATGTGTGCACTCTGGATGAATGCTTTGGACTGCATAGCACACGTGCTAGGATCACCACTCCCCCTATATTTTAGAGACAAAGGTCCGAAGAATAACATCTAAGCAACATATAGCACGATATAACATAAGCTTGCTAAGATAGATAGAGTGCATATGTCTTACACCATATGAAGGAAAAGCAACTAAAACGAGGTTCAAACAATGCAAACGAGGTTCAACCGAAAATGCAATAAACACACCAAACACGAACACGACACAAGACTCGCAAATCCCTATGCTCTCTCCCCCTTTGGCATCGAGACGCCAAAAAGGCAGAGAGGACACCTACACACAAGCGGTGCCTCAAGCAGAAGGGAACTCGTCCCAACCCTCTCCGTCAGACTCCTCAGCAGCAGGGATGGACTCCTCGACGTCCTCCTCAGAATCAGTCCACTTGTAGCCTTGCTTCGCCATCCACTCGGCCTCTGGAGTGATGTGCTCCTCAGAACCTTGAGACACATCCTCACCATAGAGCTTCAAGATCTTCTGTCCCGGCGACGACTCTCCTTGGATGCCACATGAGTCTGTCTTGCCCCTTGGCTTGCATGCAAAAAGAGTCTTCATCTTGTCCTTGACCCGTGGCCCAAGAAGGCATAGAGGAGCTCTGTGAAGGCCTAGCAGCATGGCCCTCATCAACATTCTCGGCGCCAGCATCCTCCTCTCCAACAACAGCTCTAGCAGCAGATGCCTCGGCACGAGTAGTAGTGTTGGCCCAGTTGGGTTTGACACGCAGACAGATGGGGTCATGGCGAATCCAGTCAGGGGCAAGGAACTCCTCACCAGGGAACATCTTCTCCCAAGTCCTCGAGATCAGCAGAAACAGATACGGCCCGTAGATAGGCACTTTGCGGTTGAACACCGCAAATCGAAGCTCACACCACATGATGTGTGAGATATCAAGTGGCTGAGTCTCGAGACACACGAGCCTCCTCGTAGATGAGCATCATATCCACCATATAGGCATGGACCTTGTCCTTGTCACCAATGCGGGGAACAAGGAGTTGCGGAAGATGCGGTACATGATATCCAGAAAAGAGTTGAGCACCAACCCTATCTTGCCACTTGGAAGTGTCTTCTCAACATAGTACGGTGCAAGCCTATCCTTGTTGGCAGAGTCAGGGTTGGCATGGGGACGAACACCCACGGGGGAGTCAAGCCCGTTTTCAGGAACTTGGAGCAAATCCATGAACTCCTTCCAGGTAGCAGTCAGCTTACGGCCATTTGTCATCCAGGTCATCCTCCTCTCCTCATTGGGGTGAAAGTAGGCGAAGCAAAGAACTGACCAATGAGCTCAGGATCATAGTCAAGGTGAAAAGAGATCACATGCTCAATGCCAAACTGCTCCACCAAGTCCAGAGCCTCTCCAAAGTAGGCATGGAACTTCTCCTTCCTCAAGTGATGCATTTCAATCCACTTCACATCCACATAGGTATTCTGCTTGTTCTTGATGACGTCCAGATAGACGTTGGTTTGATGCTTGTTCCAGAACAGCTCACAGCCCCTGACTGAGGAACGAGGGGTCACGTACGGATCAAGTTGCCTGAGACGGACGTAGTCAGAGTGGGGCATCTCATCCATGCCCTTGGCGGGCTCCTTGAACTTGTTGGCAGTTGTCTTGACATGGCGCTTGGGGCGGAGGAGGAGCCCTCTGGTGCTTCACCGGGGTTCTTGTGACGCTTGGAGCCAGTGTCACGGCTGGGATTGGACGGCGAGCCACCACCTGAAACACACATAAAGCACCAAAGACGCAAAGAAGATCAATGCAAAGGCCACGAAAAAGCACAAGAAACACATAGGAGACATATGAGAAAGTTGGCATGCGATAGGTGTGAGCCACGGTAGGATCGCCACTGCTGCGGCACTAAAGCGATAATCTTGCTCCAAACGCGGTAGTACCGTGCGAGGTCACGGTAGTACCGTGGTTGGAGCGGAAGTAGAGCTGTAGTGCCGCACAGAGCGCGGTAGTACCGCACCCAAGGGGCAGTAGTACCGTGCAAGCGGTAGTACCGCGCCATCGGGGCGGTAGTACCGCGTCGCAGCGGATCCAACTATCGATTCGAATCTGAAAAGAACCGCGAAACAACGGCGGTGCTACAGTGATCAGATCTAGCGCATGACAATAATACACATATAAATCCTATGCAATACTACACTCCTTCATCCTATTCTTGCAGAGATTAGGCCTATCAATCTCAAGAACACACAAGCCTCCCCAAAACCTAGAAACGCCAAACACCATCAACAAGGAGAGGGAATTGGGGAAAAACCTGGGTCCATAGCAAGAGCACGTGGTGGGGAACGATCCCACCGGTCGGAATCACGGAGGGCAGCGGTGGAGGAGATCCGGCGAGACGCCGGCTCCGTTCTTGAGCAAGGAGAGAAGGAGGCAACGTGGGAGAAGGCAGCGAATGGGTATGGGGAGTTAGAACTCCCCCTGCCCGTCCTTATCCCCACGCCCTCGAACCGTCGCGGTAGTACCGCGTATCATCGCGATAGTACCGCTCGGGCGGAAGTTCCGCACCGAGGCGGTAGTACCGCTCAACCAGGCGGCAGTAAAAAATTACTGCCGTGAGGTCGCGGTAGTACCGTGCTCCCGCAAGCGATAGTACTGGCAGTGGCGGTAGTACCGCAGCTGGCCGCGGTAGTACCGTGAATCTCAAGTCACCGCAGGTTTCAAAAACGAAAAGAGGGCCTTTGCAAGGAAACCTTTTTACACACAAGAAACCACAAACTCTGGTACAAACTAGAGGCAAAAGACAACAAGCAACCACCAAACGACAAGGACTCTCAAAGAGAGAGGTCGGTGGCCGAAGCCACCTATGTTTGAGTGGAATGGTATGGCACCGCGAAGAATTATCCTTGGGCCCATGACCAAAACTCGTCTTTGGAACACAAGTACCATCAAAAATGGCTAATGTGAAAGAAGAGATCGATTTATGCATAATGGGGGAGGGAGAGTTCATTGAGAGAACAATACTCCCCCTATGTCCATGCCTACACCTAAACTAGACAACACGTTGAGTGTGGTGGGGAGTGCACGGGCTCAAGTCACCTTGCTCAAATCAATGATATTTAGCTCATGCCTTAACTTTCATGAAATCGTGCTTCATCTAAGGGCTTCGTGAATATATCCGCAAGGTTATCCCGAGTGTTGACATGCTTGAGCTCGATCTCTCCTCGCCTAATGTGATCCCGGATGAAATGATACCGAATCTCGATGTGCTTCGTCTTGAAGTGTTGCACCGGGTTGAGAGAAATCTTGATGGCACTTTCATTATCACACCAAAGAGGCACTTTGTCACAAATGACACCGTACTCCTTTAAAGTTTGCCTCATCCATAGGAGTTGAGCACAACAACTACCGGCCGCCACATATTCCGCTTCGGTGGATGAGAGAGACACACAACTTTGCTTTTTGGAAGACCAACTTACCAAGGAGCAACCAAGAAATTGACACCCTCCGGAGGTGGACTTCCTATCCACTTTGTCTCCCGCCCAATCGGAATCCGTAAATCCTTCAAGCTTGAAGTTTGCTCCTCTTGGGTACCATAAGCCAAAGTTTGGGGTATGAGCCAAATATCGAAAGATTCGCTTGACTGCCACATAGTGACTTTCCTTCGGTGCGGCTTGAAACCGTGCACATTCCCACACTCAACATGATATCCGGTCTGGATGCACAAAGGTAAAGCAAGGATCCAATCATGGAGCGATATACCTTTTGATCCACCGCTTTACCATTGGGATCAATGTCAAGTTGGCACTTGGTGGGCATTGGTGTAGTAGCTGGCTTGACATCACTTAGCTTGAATATTTTGAGCATGTCTTGAGTGTATTTGGCTTGGTTGATGAAGGTTCCTTCTCTTCTTTGTTTGATATCGAAACCAAGGAAGAACTTCAACTCTCCCATCGAAGACATCTTGAACTTGGAGGTCATGAGAGCGGCAAATTCCTCATTGAAAGCTTTGTTAGGAGAACCAAAGATAATATCATCAACATATAGTTGGCATACAAACAACTCCCCATTGACCTTCTTGGTAAAAAGAGTGGGATCAATTTGCCCCACTTCAAAACCACGATCTTGTAACAACTCGGTAAGGTGGTCATACCACGCACGTGGGGCTTGTTTAAGGCCATAGAGTGCCTTATCGAGTTGTTACACATGATCCGGGAAGTAGGGGTCCTCGAACCCGGGGGGTTGCTTGACATAGACCAACTCATTGATGGGACCATTAAGGAAAGCACTTTCTACATCCATTTGTTGCAACTTAAAGTTGTGATGGGAAGCATAAGCAATCAACAAACAAATGGATTCAAGACGAGCAACGGGAGCAAAGGTTTCACCATAGTCAATACCCTCGACTTGGGAGTAGCCTTGTGCTACCAATCTTGCCTTGTTGCGAATGATGTTCCCATGAGCATCTTGCTTGTTCTTGAAAATCCACTTGGTTACAATGACGTTATGGTTCTCCGATGGCCTTGGCACCAATCTCCACACCTTGTTGTACTCGAAGTTGTTGAGTTCTTCATGCATGGCATTGAGCCAATCCGAGTCTTCGAGCACCTCATAGACCTTTTGAGGTTCAACACAAGAGACAAACGCGTGATGTTCACAATAGTTTGCCAATTGTCTCCGAGTGCTTACCCCCTTTCTTAGGCTTCCAACCACATTCTCCATGAGATGGCCTTTGGTGGTGAGTTTGGAAGCAATCTTGGCGGCACGACGCTCTAATTCCTCCTCGGAGGTGAGATGAGGAGGGGTCACTTGATCATATTGGGCGCCATCTTGAGCATGCTCGGGGGAGAGAACTTGACCTTGGGCATCATTTGAGGTGATATCATCGTCTTGAGCACGATCTTGCCCTTGGTCTTGTTCATGAGGTTGAGGGCCTTCACTTTGATCTTCGGAAGCATGTGGGCCTTGGGTTGGTGATGGCTCCACTTGAGTGGAGCATTGTCCTTCTCCTTCGGCCACAAGGGGTTCCTCAATGGGTAGGATAAAGCCAACTCCCATTCTTCTTATGGCTTGGGGAGGAATTTCATCACCTACATCACAAGTGCCACTTTGCTCCACTTGGGAGCCGTTATTCTCATCAAACTCCACGTTACACGTCTCCTCAATAAGTCCCGTGGATTTATTGAGGACACGGTAAGCATGAGAGTTTGTAGCATAACCAACAAATATGCCCTCATGAGCTCTAGCTTCAAATTTAGACAAACGAACACCTTTCTTGAGAATGAAACACTTACACCCGAACACCCGGAAGTACTTGAGGTTGGGCTTGTTGCCGGTGAGTATCTCATAAGGAGTCTTGTTCAAGCCTTTGCGAAGATGGAGCCGATTGGATGCATGACAAGCGGCGTTGATGGCTTCGGCCCAAAAGTTGTATGGAGACTTGAACTCCGCCATCATGGTCCTTGCCGCATCCATCAACGTCCGGTTCTTTCTCTCCGCAACACCATTTTGTTGAGGGGTATATGGTGCAGAATATTGATACTTGATTCCCTCATCACTAAAAAACTCATCCAAGGTGTAGTTCTTGAACTCGGTGCCGTTGTCACTTCTTATAGCCAAGATCTTTGCATTATGTTGACGTTGAGCTTCATTTGCAAAGTCGATGACGGTTTGTTGAGTCTCACTCTTCCTCTTGAAGAAATATACCCAAGTGTATCTCGAATAGTCATCCACAATCACCAATCAATACTTTCTTCCTCCAAGACTATCAAATGATGGTGGCCCAAAGAGATCCATGTGAAGGAGCTCCAAGGGTCTCTTTGAGTATATGATAGTCGTGGGAGGGTGAGCCTTCTCATGAAGCTTTCCTTCAATACAAGCACCGCAAGCACGGTCTTTGGCAAAACTAACATTTGTTAGTCCACGGACATGGTCCCCCTTGAGAAGACTTTGCAAAGATCTCATATTGACATGGGCTAAACGGCGATGCCAAATCCATCCCACGTCAACTTTAGCCATTAGGCATGTCACGGTCTTAGTGGGTCGCTCCGAAAAGTTAATCACATAGAGACCGTTTTCGACATGCCCAACAAAGGCTACTTTAAGAGTCTTGCTCCACAAGAGGGCCACAGTATCAATGTCAAAGAAAGTAGCAAAACCCATGACTACAAGTTGACGAACGGAAAGCAAATTGTATGCAAGGGACTCAACAAGCATGACTTTCTCGATCGTAAGATCATGAGAAATGACAACCTTGCCGAGACCCAATACCTTAGAATGTGATGAATCACCCCACTCGACATCGGTGGGCATAGATGGAATCTCTTGCACGTCCACCACCATGTCCTTGCTCCGGTCATATGATTTGTTGCTCCACTATCGAGCAACCATGATCCCCAGGAAGCAAACCCCTACAAGAGATCAATGCTTGGTTTTAGGTACCCATTTGGTAATGGGTCCTTTGATGTTAGTAACGAGGGTCTTAGGAACCCAAATAGACCATTCAATGTACTCATAAGAAGAACCAATTTTTTTAGCATAAACATGCCCATCACTAGCACGGCACAACACATAAGAGGGGTTAAAGTAGCCGGCTAAGTTCATGGGGATGACGTTGTCCTTCTTGACATTTCCACCCTTTGCACGGTTCTTCTTCTTCTTGGAAGCACCCTCTCCCTCCCTCACAAAAGTTTGCTTGAGAGGGGGAGGTTGCTTGGTCTTGTCATTCTTCTTCTTGCTCTTGGGCTTGGGCGCGAACCCAATCCCTCCTTGGCCACAACTTCCTTTTGATTACTCAAAAGGTCGTTAAGGTTCTTCTCACCTTGAATGCATGTGACAAGGCCCTTTTCAAGTTGCTCCTTCAACTTAGCATTCTCCTCAACAAGATGCACATGCTCACAACAAGGGTTAGTAGCATTTGCATTATCAATCAATATCATATGAGGAAAGGTGGCTTTCTCCTTGGTTAGCTTCACTTGGAGTTGATCATGAGACTCTTTGAGACTAGCATGAGCACCCTTCAAGACTTTGTGAGCCTTGTCGAGAGTGTCAAAGTCCTCCTTGAGTCTAGCAAGATCAACTCCAAGCTTTGCCTTCTCGGAACTAAGCACACGAGACACAACAAGAGCATGATCAAGGTCTTTCTTTAATTTAGCGTGATCATCGTTGTGTGACTCCTCAAGAGCCAAACGAAGACCACGCTCTTCCTCAAGAGCATTGGAAAGATCCGAAATCTCATCGGCATAGTCACGACTATGCCCTTCCATCTTAGAGATGGTTTCTTCATGAGTCTCGATCATGACATTGGCTTCACCAAGTTGTTCCAAGAGAGCAACGAAGTGCTTCTTGGATTTGCCCTTGAGTTTACTCATAAAGATCTCAAATTCATTTTCCTCAACATTAGTCCCCTCATGTTCATCAATGCAATCCGTCAAAGAAGAATGATTGATGATGGTAGTTTTGATGTTGGGGGTTACCTTGTTGGTGGCTTTAGCCATGAGGCACTTGGCGGTGATGCTTTCATTGGGTGAATCGAAGAGAGACACCCGAGGAGTCATTGCAATGGCCACGGAGGCCATGGCAACCGATTCACCATCCTCATCATCATCATCATCATCCTCATTGTACTCTTCTTGAACCACCAAGGCTTTGTGAGGAGTCTTCTTTGGGAAGTTGCTCTTGTTGGGGAAAGACTTGGCCTTGTCCTTACGGATGAGCTTGCCACCATTGTCTTCCCTCTTCTCATATGGACATTCCGCAACAAAGTGACTCACATTGCCACAATTGAAACACGTCCTCACTCGTTGCTTGCCCTTAGAGCCACTTGAATTTCTCTTGTTGAAGTTGGGCCTTGAGTTCTTCTTGCTCCAAAATTGTCTTGAAGCAAGGGCCATGTGTTCATGATAATCATACTTAGTATCTTCGAGGTTGCTCTCTTCTTCTTCCTCCTCTCCATCTTCTTCGACACAACTCTTGGCCTTCAAAGGCGAGGTTGGGCTTCTTTGCTCTTTGGGAGCGAAGCACCGCATTGTCGGCGGTCTTGTCCAATATGCTCATAGCCACAAACTCATCCAACACATCACTTGAGGACAAGGTGTGGAAGTGCAGTCGTTGACGGATGACGGAGGACATGGCTTTGTGGTAAGGCATCATTGCCTTGAGAAATTTGCGCTTGATCCAGTTGTCATCGGTGTCCTTACTTCCATGATCCCGGAGAGAGACAGCGAGCTTGGTTACTCTCCGATGGAGCTCACGAGGTTCTTCTTCTTCCTTCGCCATAAACTCATCGGCTTCATCTTGGACCACTTCATAATTGGAACGTTGAATGCTTGCGCTTCCTCGATACATGGAAACCACCTTGAGCCAAGCATCTTTGGCACGGGAGTAAGGCCGGAGATGAGGGAGGTCTTCAGGAAGGATTGCTTCTTGGATGATGAAGAGAGCATTCTCATTGAATTGATGGTCCACGACCTCTCTAGGAGAAAAGTTGCTCGGATCATGCGGATAGAAACCTTCTTCAATGATTCTCCAAAGGTTAGTGTTCACATGATTTAAATGATGCTTAAAACGATAAACCCAAGAATCAAAATCCTCCTTTTTATCAATCTTAGGTGGTGGACGGCATGATTCAAATGAGTGGAAGGAATCGGTCCACCATAAACGGGAGGTTGCACATGGGCGAAGATGCGGTGCCATTCTTACCACTAGGCGAGGGGCTTTCTCACTAGTAGCTTCCCCTTATCGGAGTTAGCATCCGCCTCCGTGTTTGCTTGGGATCACCCACTTTCACGGGTGCGGTGGAAAGTTTAAGCCCTTCTAGGAATTCCTTAAACATGTCCTTGACCTCACTCGTCATGGAGTTTTTCAATGTGTCCAACGCCACATTGAATTCCTCACGAGAGATCGAGGTACCCCCCATGTCGGATTCGCACCGGAGTGCTCCCCCACATCATCTACGACGTCAACCATACTCTTCGGACGATAAAGTCCTTAAAAAGAGACGAGGCTCTGATACCAATTGAATGGATTGATATAGTTGACTAGAGGGGGGGGGGTGAATAGGCAACTAACAATTTTTAAGCTTTTCTTTACCAATTTAAAATTTGCAATAATAAAGGTTGTCTAGATGTGCAACTAGGTCGACAACCTATATGATGCAACAACACAAGCACGCGAGCAAGCAAGGATAGGAACACAAATAAGCTTGCACAAGTAAAGGGATAAGATAACCAAGAGTGGAGCCGGTGGAGACGAGGATGTGTTACCAAGTTCCTTCCTTTTGAGGAAATACGTCTCCGTTAGAGCGGTGTGGAGGCACAATGCTCCCCAAGAAGCCACTAGGGCCACCATAATCTCCTCACGCCCTCGACAATGCAAGAACCGTGATTCCACTATTGGTGCCCTTGAAGGCGGCAGAACCTTTACAAACAAGGTTGGGAAATCTCCACAACTTAATTGGAGGCTCCCAACAACACCACGAAGCTTCACCACAATGGAATATGGCTCCTTGGGACCTCAACCGTCTAGGATGCTCAAACACCCAAGAGTAACAAGATCCGCAAGGGATCAGTGGGGGGAATCAAATATCTTGTGGTGGAAG
Source organism: Aegilops bicornis (assembly GCA_021605145.1). Lineage (NCBI taxonomy): Eukaryota > Viridiplantae > Streptophyta > Magnoliopsida > Poales > Poaceae > Aegilops > Aegilops bicornis. Next base: position 699,344,686 of record CM038673.1, on the reverse strand, counting down.
TGTAGATCGGGCCCTTGTCCCCCAATCCCGAGCAAATCAACGAGTTTGATTGGCGAGGGAGGGAGGTCGAGCCAAAATGGAGCTTGGAGCAACAATGGAGCTTAGAGAGAGAAGAGGTGGTCAACTAGAGGTTGAAGAAGCCCCTTATATAGTCGTGGAAAAAATCCAACCGTTATCCACTTATTCAGCCCGCGACGCGCGGTACTACCGCTCCAGGGGCGCGGTACTACCGCGAGGCCGCGCGGTACTACCGTGGCGGACCACGGTACTACCGCAGCTGACAGGCCGGACTAGCGACTAAGGGCAGTACTACCGCTATGCGGTACTACCGCTCCCTTGCGGCACTACCGCAAGGCGGGAGTCACGGTCGAGAAGGGCGGTTGAAATAAATTACATCCGTGCCAACTTCCGCTGAAACTGCGGTAGTGCAAAAATCCTACAGCGGTACTACCGCTCGGGAGGAGCGGTACTACCGTATGCGTGCCTACTACCGTGAAACTACGGTACTTTCGGTAGGAGCCCGCGGTACTACGGCTCATAGGGAGCGGTACTACCGTGGGCTCCACGGTACTACCGGCGCTGGACGAGCGGTACTACCGTGGTGGTAGCGGATGTAAAATTACATCCGCCCTACTACCGCACGGAGCGGCACTAGGCACAGGAGCAGCGGTACTACCGCTCGGAGGCGGTACTATCGTGGCACCCAGCGGTACTATCAGCGTGTACTGCGGTACTACCGCAAGTACGATGGCAGTTGTCGATTTCCGCACAACCAAGATAACGAAGGGAAGCTCCAAAGTGCAGGGAAAGGAGGGACAAGTGTACGTGTTGATTCCGCCCTAACCTTTCCGACACGGACCCCCTCTTAATAGTACGGCTCTCCTACGACTCAAATCCACCAAAAAGAAACGTAGGACGACGCCGTCTTCAATAGTCTCCGAGGGGCACCGAATCGTCTCGAGCCTAGAGATGAACCATCTGAGGAACTCAGAGCACGATTAGTCCGTAAAAGTATCATCATCAATCACCAAAACACTTACGGGATAAATATGCCCTTACACCACTTTTATCAAGTTTAACATCAAGATCTAAAAACTCTGAATTTTTGGAACACCTTCTAGGTAAAGGTGGATCATATTCAGTCCCATCATTATCAAGATTCATATTCCAAAACAAAGATTTAATAGGGGACACATCAATAACTTTTAGATCTTCATCTTTGTTTTCATAAATATTTGAAGAACACGCTTTTATAAAGCAATCTTTCTTAGCACGCATCCTAGCGGTTCTTTATTTGCACTCATCAATGGAAATTATCATGGCTTTGAGAGACTCATTGATATCATGCTTAGGAGGAATATATCTAAGCTTTAAAGAATCAACATCAAGAGAAATTCTATCAACGTTCCTAGCCAATTCATCAACTTTAAGCAATTCTTCCTCAAGCAAAGCATTAAAATTCTTTTGCGAATTCATAAACTGTTTAACACTAGTCTCAAATTCAGAGGGCATCTTATTTAAATTTCCATAAGAATTGTTGTAGGAATTACCATAATTATTAGAGGAATTACTAGGATAAGGCCTAGGATTAAAGTTTCCTCTATACGCGTTGTTACCAAAATTATTCCTACCAACAAAATTTACATCCATAGAATCATTATTATTCTCAATCAAAGTGGACAAAGGCATATCATTAGGATCAGAAGAAACACTCTTAGTAGCAATTAATTTCATAAGTTAATCCATCTTTCCACTCAAAACATTAATTTCTTCTATCGTATGCACTTTTTTATTAGTAGATCTTTCAATGTGCCATTGAGAATAATTAACCATAATATTATCTAGGAGTTTAGTAGCTTCTCCTAAAGTGATTTCCATAAAAGTGCCTCCCACGGCCGAATCTAAAATATTTCTAGAAGCAAAATTCAATCCGGCATAAATTTTTGTTATAATCATCCACAAATTCAAACCATGAGTAGGGCAATTACGTATCATTAATTTCATCCTCTCCCAAGCTTGTGCAACATGTTCCTGATCAAGTTGCTTAAAATTCATAATATCGTTTCTAAGAGAGATGATCTTAGCGGGAGGAAAATACTTAGAGATAAAAGCATCTTTGCACTTGTTCCAAGAATCAATACTATTTTTAGGCAAAGACGAAAACCAAGCTTTAGCACGGTCTCTAAGCGAACAAGGAAATAGCTTCAATTTAACGATATCATTGGTAAAGTCACATAATTTGTAATTATCTTGAGCCATCATGACGGACAAGCAGTCCAACACACGAGCAAACAAAAAAACAAGCAAAAAAGAGGCGAACGGAAAAGAAAGGGCGAATAAAACGACAAGGGTGAAGTGGGGGAGAGGAAAACGAGAGGCAAATGGAAAATAATGAAATGCGGGAGATAAGGGATTGTGATGGGTACTTGGTATGTTGACTTTTGCATAGACCTCCCCAACAACGGCATCAGAAATCCTTATTGCTACCTCTTGAGCACTCCGTTGGTTTTCCCTTGAAGAGGAAAGGGTGATGCAGCACAGTAGCGTAAGTATTTCCCTCAGTTTTTGAGAACCAATGTATCAATCCAGTAGGAGGCTACGCGCGAGTCCCTCGTACCTACACAAAGCAAATAACTCCCCGCAACCAACACGATAAGAGGTTGTCAATCCCAATCCCTTCACGGTCACTTACGAGAGTGAGATCTGATAGATATGGTAGGATAATATTTTTGGTATTTTTGTGAAAGATGAAAAGTAAAATAAAAGCAAAGGAAATAACTAAGTGTTGGAAGATTAATATGATGAAGATAGACCCGGGGGCCATAGGTTTCACTAGTGGCTTCTCTCAAGAGCATAAGTATTTTACGGTGGGTGAACGAATTACTGTTGAGCAATTGACATAATTGAGCATAGTTATGAGAATATCTAGGTATGATCATGTATATAGGCATCACGTCCGAGACAAGTAAACCGACTCCTGCCTGCATCTACTACTATTACTCCACTCATCAACCGCTATCCAGCATGCATCTAGAGTATTAAGTTCATGAAAAACAGAGTAACACCTTAAGCAAGATGACATGATGTAGAGGGATAAATTCATGCAATATGATAAAAACCCCATCTTGTTATTCTCCATGGCAACAATACAATACGTGCCTTGCTGCCCCTCATCCTTTGGGAAAGGACACCGCAAGATTGAACCCAAAGCTAAGCACTTCTCCCATTGCAAGAAAGATCAATCTAGTAGGCCAAACCAAACTGATAATTCAAAGAGACTTGCAAAGATAACCAATCATACATAAAAGAATTCAGAGAAGATTCAAATATTGTTCATAGATAATCTTGATCATAAACCCACAATTCATCGATCTCAACAAACACACCGCAAAAAGAAGATTACATCGAATAGATCTCCGCGAGAGAGGGAGAGAACATTGTATTGATCCAAAAAGAGAGAAGAAGCCATCTAGCTACTAACTATGGACCCGAAGGTCTGAGGTAAACTACTCACACTTCATCGGAGAGGCTATGGTGTTGATGTAGAAGCCCTCCGTGATGGATGCCCCCTCCGGTGGAGCTCCGGAACAGGCCCCAAGATGAGATCTCGTGGGTACAGAAGGTTGCGGCGGTGGAGTTAGGTTTTTGGCTCCGTATCTAATCGTTTGAGGGCACGTAGGTATATATAGGAGGAAGGAGTACGTCGGTGGAGCAACAGGGGGCCCACGAGGGTGGAGGGCACGCCCTGGGGGGTGGGTGCGCCCCCTACCACATGGCTTCTTGTTTTGTTTCTTGACGTAGGGTCCAAGTCTCCCGGATCACAATCTTCCCAAAAATCACGTTCCCGAAGGTTTCATTCCATTTGGACTCCGTTTTATATTCCTTTTCTGCGAAACTCTGAAATAGGCAAAAAACAACAATTCTGGGCTCGGCCTCCGGTTAATAGGTTAGTCCCAAAAATAATATAAAAGTGGATAATAATGCCCAATAATGTGCAAAACAGTAGATAATATAACATTGAGCAATAAAAAATTATAGATACGTTGGAGACGTATCAACCCTCGTAGACCGTAAGTGGAAGCGTTATGACAACACGGTTGATGTAGTCGTACGTCTTCACGATCGACTGATCCCAGCACCGAAGTTATGGTACCTCCACGGACTGCACATGTTCTGCTCGGTGACGTCCCATGAACTCACGATCCAGTAGAGCTTCGAGGGAGAGCTTCGTTAGCACGACGACATGATGACGGTGATGATGAAGTTACCGACGCAGGGCTTCGCCTAAGCACCGCTAGGATATGACCGAGGTGGTTTATGGTGGAGGGGGGCACCGCACATAGCTAAGAGAGATCAATGACCAACTTGTGTGTCTATGGGGTGCCCCGTATATAAAGGAGCAAGGGGGGAGGCCGGCCGGCCCTAGCAGGGCGCGCCAGGAGGAGTCCTACTCACACCGGGAGTAGGATTCCCCCCCTTCCCTAGTTGGACTAGGAGAGAAGGAAGTGGGAGAGAGAGAGGAAGGAAAGGGGGGCGCCGCCCCCCTCCTAGTCCAATTCAGACCAGAGGGGGAGGGGGCGTGCGGCCCGCCCTGGCCTCCTCTCTCTCTCTCCCCACTATGGCCCATTAAGGCCCATACAACTAACGGGGGGTTCCGGTAACCTCCCGGTACTCCGGTAAAATCACGATTTCACCTGGAACCATTCCGATGTCCAAATATAGGCTTCCAACATATCGACCTTTATGTCTCGACCATTTCGAGACTCCTCGTCATGTCCGTGATCATATCTGGTACTCCGAACTACCTTCGGTACATCAAAACACAAAAACTCATAATACCTATCGTCACAGAACTTTAAGCATGCGGACCCTATGGGTTCGAGAACTATGCAGACATGACCGAGACACGTCTCCGATCAATAACCAATAGCGGAATCTGGATGCTCATATTGGTTCCTACATATTCTATGAAGATTTTTATCGGTTAAACCGCATAACAGCATACGTTGTTCCCTTTGTCATCGGTATGTTACTTCCGAGATTCGATCGTCAGTATCACAATACCTAGCTCAATCTCGTTACTGGCAAGTCTCTTTACTTGTTCTGTAATGCATCATCCCGCAACTAACTCATTAGTCACATTGCTTGCAAGGCTTATAGTGATGTGCATTACCGAGAGGGCCCAGAGATACCTCTTCGACAATCGGAGTGACAAATCCTAATCTTGATCTATGCCAACTCAACAAGTACCATCAGAGACACCTGTAGAGCACCTTTATGATCACCCAGTTATGTTGTGATGTTTGGTAGCACACAAAGTGTTCCTTCGGTAATCGGGAGTTGCATAATCTCATAGTCAAAGGAACATGTAAAAGTCATGAAGAAAGCAATAGCAACATACTAAACGATCGAGTGCTAAGCTAATGGAATGGGTCAAGTCAATCACATCATTCTCTAATGATATGATCCCATTAATCAAATGACAACTCATGTCTATGGCTAGGAAACTTAACCATCTTTGATTCAACGAGCTAGTCAAGTAGAGGCATACTAGTGACACTCTGTTTGTCTATGTATTCACACATGTACTAAGTTTCCGGTTAATACAATTCTAGCATGAATAATAAACATTTATCATGATATAAGGAAATATAAATAACAAGTTTGTTATTGCCTCTAGGGCATATTTCCTTCAATCTCCCACTTGCACTAGAGTCAATAATCTAGTTCACATCGCCATGTGATTTAACACCAATAGTTCACATCACCATGTGGCCAACACTCAAAGGGTCTACTAGAGTCAGTAATCTAGTTCACATTGCCATGTGATTAACACCCAAAGAGTACTAAGGTGTGATCATGTTTTGCTTGTGAGATAAGTTTAGTCAACGGGTCTTGCCAAATTCAGATCCATATGTATTTTGCAAATTTCTATGTGTACAATGCTCTGCACGGAGCTACTTTAGCTAATTGCTCCCACTTTCAATACGTATCCAGATTGAGACTTAGAGTCATCTGGATCAGTGTCAAAATTTGCATCGACGTAACCCTTTACAACGAACCTTTTGTCACCTCCATAATCGAGAAACATATCCTTATTCCACTAAGGATAATTTTGACCGCTGTCCAGTGATCTACTCCTAGATCACTATTGTACTCCCTTGCCAAACTCAGTGTAGGGTATATAATAGATCTGGTACACAGCATGGCATACTTTATAGAACCTATGGCTGAGGCATAGGTAATGACTTTGATTCTCTTTCTATCTTCTGCCATGGTCGGGCTTTGAGTCTTACTCAATTTCACACCTTGTAACATAGGCAAGAACTCTTTCTCCGACTGTTCCATTTTGAACTACTTCAAAATCTTATCAAGGTATGTACTCATTGAAAAAACTTATCAAGCGTCTTGATCTATCTCTATAGATCTTGATGCTCAATATGTAAGCAGCTTCACCGAGGTCTTTCTTTGAAAAAAATACTCCTTTATGCTTTCCAGAAAATTCTACATTATTTCCGATCAACAATATGTCATTCACATATATTTATCAGAAATGCTGTAGTGCTCCCACTCACTTTCTTGTAAATACATGCTTGACCGCAAATCTATATAAAACTATATGCTTTGATCAACTCATCAAAGCGTACATTCCACCTCCGAGATGCTTGCACCAGTCCATAGATGGATCGCTGGAGCTTGCACATTTTGTTAGCACCTTTAGGATCGAAAAAACCTTCTGGTTGCATCATATACAACTCTTCTTTAAGAATTCCATTAAGGAATGTAGTTTTGACATCCATTTACCAGATTTCATAAAATGTGGCAATTTTCTAACATGATTCGGACAGACTTAAGCATCGCTACGAGTGAGAAAATCTCATCGTAGTCTACACCTTGAACTTTGTCGAAACCTTTTTCGACAAGTCTAGCTTTGTAGATAGTAACACTACTATCAGCGTCCGTCTTCCTCTTGAATATCCATTTATTTTCTATGGCTTGCCGATCATCGGGCAAGTCAACCAAAGGCCACACTTTGTTCTCATACATGGATCCCATCTCAGATTTCATGGCCTCAAGCCATTTCTCGGAATCTGGGCTCATCAATGCTTCCTCATAGTTCGTAGGTTTGTCATGGTCAAGTAACATGACCTCCAGAAAAGGATTACCGTACCACTCTGGTGCGGATCTCACTCTGGTTGACCTACGAGGTTTGGTAGTAATTTGATCTGAAGTTACATGATCATCATAATTAGCTTCCTCACTAATTGGTGTAGGAGTCACTGGAACAGATTTCTGTGATGGAATACTTTCCAATAAGGGAGCAGGTATAGTTACCTCATCAAGTTCTACTTTCCTCCCACTCACTTCTTTCGAGAGAAACTCCTCTAGAAAGGATCCATTCTTATCAACGAATGTCTTGCCTTCGGATCTGTGATAGAAGGTGTACCCAACTGTCTCCTTCGGGTATCCTATGAAGACACATTTCTCCGATTTGGGTTTGAGCTTATCAGGATGAAACTTTTTCACATAAGCATCGCAATCTCAAACTTTAAGAAATGACAACTTTGGTTTCTTGCCAAACCACAGTTCATATGGTGTCGTCTCAACGGATTTAGATGGTGCCCTATTTAACGTGAATGCAGCTGTCTCTAATGCATAATCCCAAAACGATAGTGGTAAATCAGTAAGAGACATCATAGATTGCACCATATCTAATAAAGTACGGTTACGATGTTCAGACACACCATTACACTGTGGTGTTCCAGGTGGCGTGAGTTGCGTAAGTATTCCACATTGTTTCAAATGAAGACCAAACTTGTAACTCAAATATTCTTCTCCATGATCAGATCATAGAAACTTTATTTTCTTGTTACGATGTTTTTTGCACTTCACTCTGAAATTATATGAACTTTTCAAATGTTTTAGACTTTTGTTTCATCAAGTAGATACACTACTTGAATCAGCTTCTTTGTCGTCCGCCAGCTGACGGCAAAGAGCCTCTTTGCCGTCTGCTTCCACAAAGCGGACGACAAAGAAAGGGCAGATGGCAAAAATTCTATTTGCTGTCAGCTGCCTCTTTGCCGTCGGCCAGCTGAAGGCAAAGAGCTATAAGGCAGATGTAACATCCCAAATTTCCTATTTGGAATGTTTTACAATTATAGCTAAGCATCTATGCATTTTGTTTGAATTTGAGTGGCATTTGAAGTTTCAGAAGTTTTGGAGTTGTTGGAATTTGAATTCAAATTTTGGCAGTGGAAATTATTTCAAAACTATGCCTGATAAATACTTGAGAAAAAGTATGAGAGGAGTAAACATGACACTCCAAAAATATCAGAGGAAAAACTTTGCCAAAAAATTTTTGAATTCAAATTTGATTTTTATTTGGGATTTATAGAAGATGATTTTTTTTAAAAGTTTGAGTTTTGCCCCAGGAAAAATGTTCAAATTGTAGGGAATATTCCCCTGATCATTTTGATATATATATGTCCTATATAAAATATATATATTTTATTCTCTCTCTCTCTTTAATTCAGAAAAAAGGGAAAAAGAAAACCCAGGCGCCAGCCAGAACTGACCTAGCTTGACCTAGGCGGCCCACCATGGCCAAGCCAACTGCCCAGCCACCAGCGCAGCCGAAACCGCCATGTGAACCCCTTCCCATTCGGTCGCCCGACCGAATCCCTCTCTCTCTCTATCCCGCCGACACCCCGGCCCCACCCCCGCATCTTCCCCTTGGCCAAGTCAACTCAGCGCGCCGCCTCGCCGGAATCCCGGGATCCCGGGATCGCCTCCCCGATTCGCCCCCTCCTCCAAGCCGGTTCCCCCCTATAAATACTCCTCCTCACCCCTGCCTCACTTCCCTCGCCCGACCCTCCGCCTGAAATCCGTCACGGAGCTCCCGAGCCACGCGCCATTGCCACCGCCCGACCGCCTGCCATCCCGAGCTTCCCGACTCCACCAACCGAACCCCTTGCTTCCTCAAGACCCGCCGGACACCTCCGCCGTCTCGACCACCGAGTCCGCTGAGCCGAGCTGCCGCCGAGCCGACCATGATAAGTCGCCGGAGTTTCCCCCCACCGTTAGATCTAAACGTAGGGTTTAGATTAGAAGCCCGAAGGGGTACGGTTTTATTTTAGGTTTAGTTTTAGTGAACCGGTTTTAGTTCCGGTTTAGTTAGGGATTTATTAGACCGGCCCGAAACATTTTAAAGCATCGGCACGATTTAGTTATATTACGCCGAGCGCTAGATAGGCCCATTAAGCGCCGGTTTTCGTTTTAGTTTTATTTTTAGTTTTCTGTTTTATGAGAATAGTTTCAGTTTTGTAAAATTCATATCTTTTAATCTACTTAATATTTTTAAGTGATTCTTTTTTTGTTGGTTTGCACATTTATTGTAGTTTTTGCAGAAAATATAATTAGTCATGTTAAAATTATTTAAAATTGCTTTATTTTAGATTTAGACAGAATAGTAATTCTGCTATAAAATGAGTTAGGAGATTTATTTTTTAGTGATTCTTTTTGTCACAACTTTGTTTTGACATTGCCTAACCGTAGGAATTTATTTGGGCATTTTAGAAATTAATAAAAAATATTTTTAATCAGAATCATGATATTCCTATCAATTTAACTAGTTACTGTTTTCCTATTGTTTTAATTAGCAAATAAATTTATTTTTCCTATGTGATAGTTTATTCTAGGTTAGTTTCTGTAACTTTAGAGCATGAACTTTTATTTGCAATAAATAAAACTTTTATTTTATTTTTTCTTGCTAGGAATTGTTTTAGGCATAATAGGAGTTCTATAATAGATTTTAATGTGATTCTTTTTGCGCCTAGTTGCATGATGAATTCTTTTCTGTTAGTTAGCAAAACCCATGCTTAGGTTCTGTTAAGAAAAATTTTGTTATGCAAAACTACTTCATGGTTGTTGTATGATGTGGTGAAAACATTGATTGGAGTTCTTCGAGTTTTCTTTGGGTTTTGGTTCCATTGCTTTGTGTGTCATGTTAGCATGCTATTATGTTAAGTGATCATATGCTATATGCTTATTATGATTGTTGTTTGTCTCGGTAGAATTTCCGGAGTGCGAAGTTTGCTACCACGAGTCCCTAGCTTACGAAGATCGTCAGCAAGGCAAGTCATTGATCATATTTTCTTTTACTATACCTATGATTTTATTGCATTAGAATTATACCTCCCCACCATGCATGCAGAGGGTGAAATTTTGAAGTTATGTACTTGAGTAGTATCATGAGGTAGGATGAACCAATTCCCTTGTTACCATGACCGGACGAAGTAGTTTATTATTGCTATGCTCAGAGACGGATTTGTTGAGTGAATTCATAAGGGAGATGTGAGAGTCAAGATGATGACAACCCCATGAACTTCAAGCTCAAGATGGACTTGAATTCACTCTTTGGGTGGAGGACGGTTGACGGGCACCTGGAGAATCCGGTGGTTGGCCGGGATGCATGGAGAAGTGCCATGACATCTTGCTAAAAGCTTCACCCAGCCACGAAGAGGCGGATGGATACCCCATTGACCGGAAGCTTACTGCGGCAGCCGCAAGCCATTATGGGCTCTGGCTTGGTCAACCCTAGTTGTGACTCTGGCGGACGGTGCTACGAGATGTAGAAGAACGGTAGGATTGGATGGGCACCGGCAAAGGGCCGGAGGAACTCTTCGAAGACCCTGTTTCGTTCATCCGTCTTCAAACACCGTGAAGTGCGAAGACTTAAAAGGAGGGAACGATTCTTGCGGGTAAAGTGCGCAAACCTCTGCAGAGAAAAGATCTAATCGATTAGCCGTGTCCCCGGTTACGGACAATTTGAGCCTCTGGAACTTGGAGTATTTCGGATATCTGAACACCGAACTTAATAAATTAATTGAGGGGTTTATTTAATAATTGGGAATGAGACATTGGTTGGCGGAACCATCTCAACAACTACCAACAATTTTGTAGTAATTGCAAACAAGTCCTTATTGTAGGAAAAAACTGGCTTTTCGCAAAATGATGAAACTTACAGCCCCACAGCCAAATTGCATATAGTGTTAGTAATTTTATTATTGTTCTCTCTTCATGACTTGCCGGCATATTCAAAATGCTGACCTACACGGCTGCAACGTCTTATGTTGCAGAGGAGTTTTCCGATCAGGAGTGAGGCTACGATTCACGCTTGGCGATTGCCCTATGGAGTCGGATGGACTCGCTATTCTTCTATGCTTCCGCAGCTTTATTTAGTTTATTTCTCATGAGTTGGCCTTCGGCCGAATTTATTCTATTGTAATAAAGACTCGATATGAGAATCGTGTAATAAATTCAGGTGTGATTGAACTTTGATTATTTCATCAATGTACTTTGTGAGTGCCAAAGATGATCTTGGGATGGCATGCATACGGAGACTTGACCGATTTTGGGTCGGTCGCTCTGAGAGATGGTATCGAGCACACTGTTGACCGTGGGGCGTAACCCCTAGGATCGGAAAGCCATAGGAAGAGACTATTTATTTTATGTCCTTATCATTCCGTAATTCTCCCTGTTCATTTCGACTTCTCTCCGATTTTCAACATTTTAGATGGCCGCTGAGTTCACCCCAGTTCTGCTACCGGAGTTTTGCCAGCCAGATGAGACGATGCCTCTCGGCAAGAATATGGTTCAGATCGTGAAGAAGCTGAAGATTGCTTTGCCCTCAATCATCGGGAAGCCTACCAATGCACTCCCGACGGATACCCGCTACAGGATTAAGGTGCACATTCCAGGGAGGACCTTCGGAGGACATTCAGAGCCCATTGACTTTGAGTTCACCGATTTGATTGGATTCTCGGAAGAGACATGGCGATATATCGTGCACTTGGACATCTCCGAGAAGAGTACAGGGCCGAGCTCGACCCATCAGACCTCGCCATGATTTCTCGCAGAGGTAGGAATGGAGATATCATCCGTACTATAGAAGACGACTCCATTCTCTCGTATGTCCAAGACTTGGAGAGTCTCCTCAGGAAATGGGAAATCCAGACTCGCCGTAACGCGAAGGTACACAGGAGGCTGTTGTTCCGTGAACTGGGCTGGAGGAGAAGGCACACGGACTTCCTTGACCATGAAGAAGAAATCAAGGATTTCATGGAGAGAGTCGACAAGCTGAAGATGGATGTTGCCGCATTAGAGGAGAAGATGGACCTGGGAGAAGATCTTTTTCCGAGTGGAGATGACGGACCTCTCGTGAGCAATGATCAGGATTATGAAGGGAGTTCCACTGGAGAAAGCCGCAAGAGGAGGCGCCACATCAGAGGACGCCACACCGGAGGACATCGCACCAGAGGACGCAAGGATTATTGATGAAGACATTTAGCCGACCACCATGTTATTTTATTTTCCGTCGATCAGTTAGGCCGTTATTTTCGATTAGTCGTGAGATATTTGTAATCCGAGATTGAACCATGTTTGAGATGATTGAATAAATGATTGGTGTGATTATGATTGTGCATTCATATGGGTAGTGATATTTTCTCATTAGACCATTGTTCTATTCTAATTTTCTCATCCACTCCAAAACACCAGATGCCTCCGAGACGTGACCCGGTCTCAACTTCCCGCGGAGCTCACCCGGCTGATCCAAAGCAGCAGAATGCCCTCATGTAGATGCTCATCCGAACCGTAACAACAACAACAACAATCCACCGCCACCACCCCTGTTGACAACTTGACCCGCTTCTTAAGGCTGAATCCGCGGTGTTCTCTAGCGACGAGCTGATTGTGGCCGATGATTAGCTCCGCAAGGTCGGAAGGGAGTTAGTCACCGTTGGATGCACCGATGCAGAAGGCGGCGCTTTGCGCACATCAACTTGATGGACCTGCAGCTTCTTGGTGGAAGAACTACACCGCCACTTATCCCATCGGCACCATCACGTGGGATCGGTTCCAGAAGCCTTCCGCGACGCTCATGTTTCATTTGGAGCCATGAGTGCGAAGAAGCGTGAGTTCCGCAACTTACGCCAGGGAACCGTCTTGTGGGGCAAGACGTGGATGAGTTCAGCAAGTTAGCCCGCTATGCCCCGGATGATGTGGCCACAGATGCCGCCAAAGCAGGAAAAAGTTTCTCGAGGGACTCAATGACGAGCTGGGTATGCAGCTAATGGTGGCTACCTTCAGCAACTACCAGGAGCTGGTAGACAAGGCCACCATACTCGAAGGCAAGCAGCAGCAGATTGATAGCCGCAAGCGAAAGTATGGCCAGGGGAAGTACAACTCGAGCTCGGCGAAGCCCGTTATGCCCCATACTCAGGAGGGCATACCCATCATAACCATGGAGGACATAACCATGGAGGAAATGGGAACAACCGCAACCAGGACAACAAGTCAGGCAATGGAAATGGCAACCAGCACCGTCCTGCCCCGGCTCCGAAGGATCTGAGTCACATCACCTGTTTCAAGTGCCAGAAAACAGGGCACTATGCCACCGACTGCCCGGAGGCCAAGCAAAGGAATGGAAACGACAATGGAAGCTCAGCAAAGAAGCCCAACCCTTTTCCTCGTGCTCAGGTGAACCACATTGACGTGGAGGACGTCTATGATCAGCCAGACACTGTTGAAAATTGGTAAGTTTTTATTAAATTCACGTTCAGTATTGGTACTCTTCGATTCTGGTGCAACGCATTCATTCATATCAAGGGTAGTTGTGGAAAAGTATGGGTTGCCCACTAAAACCCTTAGAAGCCCCCTTCGCGTTAGTTCTGCAGGAGGAGAAATGATGGCAGGCTTAGGCTGTCATGCAACCCTCAACATCGGAAATCATAAATTTCCCGCAGACCTCATAGTATTGGAAACCCAGACCTTGGATGTAATCCTAGGCATGGATTGGTTGACGAAGTTTGAAGGAAACATAGGCATGCCCATAAGTCAATTCTGCTCATCACTCCGGAGCGAGAAGAGGATCAAGTATGTATCCAGGCATAGCGGATGAAGAATCAGTGAATTCCCTCACGGGAGTTGTTAGGAGGAAGTGCCGATGGTGCAAGAATTTCCCGATGTGTTTAGGAGGAATTATCAGAATGCCACCGGACAGAGACATTGAATTTCTGATTGAGTTATTTCCGGCACAACCCCAATATCCAAGAGACCCTATCGGATGCCCCGAACGAATTGGAAGAGATCAAAAGCAAATTAATGAGCTATTGGAGAAGGGATATATTCGCCAAGCTCATCACCTTGGGGAGCCCCAGTTCTTTTGGTAGAGAAGAAGGATGGAAGCACGAGAATGGTTGTGGATTATCGTTCGTTGAGCAGCGTGACCATCAAGAACAAGTACCCTCTGCCGATGATTAATGATCTATTTGATCAGCTAGTTGGAGCCAAGGTATTCTCCAAGATCGATCTTCGATCGAGGTATCATCGATTGAAGATCCGTGAAACGGATATACCCAAAACAGCATTTACCACGTGTATGGTTTATATGAGTATACCGTCATGTCATTCGGATTGACTAATGCCCTGCATACTTCATGAATTTGATGAACAAGGTATTTATGGAATATCTGGACAAATTTGTCGTGGTGTTCATCGATGATATACTGATTTTCTCCAAGAGCGAGGAAGAGCATAAGGAACATTTGCGTCTAGTTCTGGAGAAACTCCGAGAACATCAGTTGTATGCCAAGTTTAGCAAATGTGAATTTTGGCTGAAGGAAGTCGGATTCCTCGGACATGTTATTTCAGGAGAAGGAATAGCAGTTGATCCCACCAAGGTTGTATCAGTCACCGATTGGCAGTCACCCACCTCAGTCAAGGAGATCCGCAATTTTCTCGGACTCGCAGGATATTATCGGAGGTTTATTGAGAATTTCTCGAAGATTGCCAAGCCCATGACTGAGCTTTGAAGAAGGACGCCAAGCACGTTTGGACCGAGGATTGTGAAGCCGCCTGTGAATTGAAGAAACGTTTGGTTACAGCCCCAGTGCTGATTTTGCCGGACATACACAAAGATTACCAGGTATATTGTGACGCTTCTCGCCAGGGACTCGGAGGAGTACTCATGCAGGAAGGAAAAGTTGTAGCTTATACCTCCAGACAGCTACGACCTCACGAGATGAATTACGCCACACATGATTTGGAGTTAGCAGCCGTAGTGCATGCACTCAAGACCCGGAGACATTTTCTTATCGGAAATAGTTGTTATGTTTACACAGATCATAAGAGCTTGAAGTACATTTTCACGCAGAAAGAGTTGAACCTCAGGCAGAGGAGATGGCTAGAGTTAATCAAGGACTACGACATGAGATTGCATTACCACCCGTGAAAGGCTAATGTTGTAGCAGATGCTTTGAGCCGTAAGAGTTATGTGAAGTCTCTTATAGCAGGAGGATTACCCCATGAGTTAGCCGATGGCCTCAGAGATCTCCGACTGGAGATAGTTCCGAGAGGATATGTTGCAGCTCTGGAAGTTCAGTCCACCTTGACCGATAGAATACGTGAAGCCCGTAAGTCGGACAAGGAAATTGATGAGATAAAGAAAAGGATGAATGAAGGAAAAGCTAAAGGGTTTCGTAAGGATGAATACGGAGCTATATGGTACGAGGATCGTATTTATGTACCCAATGATCCCGAACTCGTAAAGCTAATTCTTCAGGAGGCTCATGATTCACCGTACTCGATTCACCCGGTAACACCAAGATGTATCTGGATTTGAAGGAAAGTTTCGGTGGACAGGTATGAACAAGGATATTCTGAGTACGTAGCGATGTCACGATGTTTGCCCGGTGAGTAAAGGCGGAACATCGAAGCCAGCTGGGTTACTTCAACCCTTGCCGATTCCCGAGTGGAAATGGAAAAACTTGGAATGGATTTTATCACAGGATTACCCAGGACCCGTTCAGGTTATGATTCCATCCGGGTAGTGGTTGATCGATTGACCAAGGTAGCTCATTTCATTCCGTGAAGACTACCTATACCAGCTTAAGTTAGCCAAGATATACATGACCAGGATCGTATGTCCGCATGGAGTTCCGAGGAGTATCGTGTCGATAGAGGAACACAATTTACCTCAAAGTTTTGGAATCAGTTGCATGAAACTTTGGGTATGAGGCTGGAGTTCAAGATCTGACTTTTCATCCACGCAGATGGATGGGCCGAGAGAGTCAACCAGATTCGGAGGACATGTTGAGAGCTTGTGTGCTAGACTATGGGTCTAGCTGGGATGATAATTTGCCATACGCAGAAGTTCTCATACAACAACAGTTATCGAGACCCGATCAAGATGGCCCCTTCGAAGCTCTATACGGAAGGAGATGCAGAACACCATTCTTTGTGGGATGGTGTTGGAGATCGAAAACTTTTCGGTCCCGATCTTATCGAGATTCGAAGAGAAAGTCAAGCTGATTCGAGATAGGCTCAAGATAGCTCGATCGAGATGTAAGAGTTATGCCGACAAAGAACGCAAGGAAGTAACTTACGAAGCGGGAGACCGAGCATATCTTCGTGTGTCCCCACTTCGTGGAATCAAGAGGTTCGGTGTTAAAGGAAAGTTAGCACCCCGGTTCATTGGCCCCTACAAAATCCTCGAACGTCGTGGAGAAGTTGCTTATAAGTTGGAATTGCCGGAAGGATTGTCCGGAGTTCATGATGTCTTCCATGTTTCTCAGCTGAAGAAATGCCATGCCGAGATGGCCGATATTCCGTTGAGAGACACAGTGCCCCTAGAGGCCATACAGCTCGACAGTGATCGACTTATGAGGAAAAACCGTCCGAATTCTCAAGACTGCGAACAGAGTCACCCGCAGCAAGATCATCAAGTTTTGCAAGGTGCTTTGTGGAGTCATCATTCGAGGAGGAAGCCACCGGGAGCGAGAAGAAGACCTCCTTCGAGACCACCGCACCTATTTGCTAGCCAACCCGAATCTCGAGGGCGAGATTCATCTTAAGGTGGGTAGGTTTGTAACATCCCAAATTTCCTATTTGGAATGTTTTACAATTATAGCTAAGCATCTATGCATTTTGTTTGAATTTGAGTGGCATTTGAAGTTTCAGAAGTTTTGGAGTTGTTGGAATTTGAATTCAAATTTTGGCAGTGGAAATTATTTCAAAACTATGCCTGATAAATACTTGAGAAAAAGTATGAGAGGAGTAAACATGACACTCCAAAAATATCAGAGGAAAAACTTTGCCAAAAAAATTTTGAATTCAAATTTGATTTTTATTTGGGATTTATAGAAAATGATTTTTTTTAAAAGTTTGAGTTTTGCCCCTGGAAAAATGTTCAAATTGTAGGGAATATTCCCCTGATCATTTTGATATATATATGTCCTATATAAAATATATATATTTTATTCTCTCTCTCTCTTTAATTCAAAAAAGGGAAAAGAAAACCCAGCGCCTAACCAGGCCAACTGCCCACCAAAGACCTAGGCGGCCCACCATGGGCCAAGCCAACTGCCCAGCCACCAGGCAGCCCACCCGAGCCACACACAACCCCTTCCCATTCGGTCGCCTGACCGAATCCTCTCTCTCTCTCCGCCGACACCCGGCCCCACCCGTCGTCTTCCCTTGCCCAAGTCAACGCGCGCCGCCTGGAATCCGGGGATCCCGGGATCGCCTCCCGATTCGCCCCCTCCTCCAAGCGGTTCCCCCTATAAATACTCCTCCCGCCTGCCTCACTTCCCCCCCTCGCCGACCCTCCTCGCTTGAAATCCGTCGCGGAGCTCCCGAGCCGCCCGCATCATTGCCACCGCCCGACCGCCCAGCCATCCCCGAGCTTCCCGACTCCACCAACCGAACCCCTTGCTTCCTCAAGACCACGGGACACCTCCGCCGTCGTCCCCGACCACCGGAGCCGCTGAGCCGTCGTCGCCGCCCGCTCGCCGTCGACCAGCGATGAAAGTCGCGGAGTTTCCCCAGATTAGATCTAAACGTGGGGTTTAGATTAGAAGCCGAAGAATGCGGTTTTATTTTAGGTTTAGTTTTAGTGAACCGGTTTTAGTTCCGGTTTATTTAGGGATTTATTAGACCGGCCCGAAACATTTTAAAGCATCGGCACGATTTAGTTATATTACGCCGAGCGCTAGATAGGCCCATTAAGCGCCGGTTTTCGTTTTAGTTTTATTTTTAGTTTTCTGTTTTAACAGAATAGTTTCAGTTTTGTAAAATTCATATCTTTTAATCTACTTAATATTTTTAAGTGATTCTTTTTTTGTTGGTTTGCAAATTTATTGTAGTTTCTGTAGAAAATATAATTAGTCATGTTAAAATTATTGAAAATTGCTTTATTTTAGGTTTAGACAGAATAGTAATTCTGCTATAAAATGAGTTAGGAGATTTATTTTTTAGTGATTCTTTTTGTCACAACTTTGTTTTGACATTGCCTAACCGTAGGAATTTATTTGGGCATTTTAGAAATTTTGTTAAGGTTCTGTTAGTTAGCAAAAACCCATGCTTAGGTTCTGTTAAGAAAATTTTTGTTATGCAAAACTACTTCATGGTTGTTGTATGATGTGGTGAAAACATTGATTGGAGTTCTTCGAGTTTTCCTTGGGTTTTGGTTCCATTGCTTTGTGTGTCATGTTAGCATGCTATTATGTTAAGTGATCATATGCTATATGCTTATTATGATTGTTGTTTGCCTCGGTAGAATTTCCGGAGTGCGAAGCTTGCTACCACGAGTCCCTAGCTTACGAAGATCGTCAGCAAGGCAAGTCATTGATCATATTTTCTTTTACTATACCTATGATTTTATTGCATTAGAATTATACCTCCCCACCATGCATGCAGTAGGTGAAATTTTGAAGTTATGTACTTGAGTAGTATCATGAGGTAGGATGAACCAATTCCCCTTGTTACCATGACCCGGGACGAAGTAGTTTATTATTGCTATGCTCGTAGGCAGGATTGGTTGAGTGAATTCATAAGGGAGATGTGAGAGTCAAGATGATGACAACCCCATGAACTTCAAGCTCAAGATGGACTTGGGAATTCACTCTGGGTGGAGGACGGTTGTGGGCACCTGGAGAATCCAAAGGTTGGCGGGATGCATGGAGAAGTGCCATGACATCTTGCGGAAAGCTTCACCCAGCCACGAAGAGACGGATGGATACCCCATTGACGGAAGCTTACATGCAGCCGCAAGCCATTATGGGCTCTGGCTTGGTCAACCCTAGTTGTGACTCTGGCCGGACGGTGCTATGAGATGTAGAAGAACGGTAGGATTGGATGGGCACCGGCAGTGGCCCAGAGGAACTCTTCGGAAGATCCTGTTTCGTTCATCCCGTCTTCAAACACCAGGAAGTGCGAAGACTTAAAAGGAGGGAACGATTCTTGCGGGTAAAGTGCGCAAACCTCTGCAGAGAAAAGATCTAATCGATTAGCCGTGTCCCCGGTTACGGACAATTTGAGCCTCTGGAACTTGGAGTATTTCGGATATCTCAACACCGAACTTAATAAATTAATTGAGGGGTTTATTTAATAATTGGGAATGAGACATTGGTTGGCGGAACCATCTCAACAACTACCAACAATTTTGTAGTAATTGCAAACAAGTCCTTATTGTAGGGAAAAACTGGCTTTTCGCAAAATGATGAAACTTAGAGCCCCACGTACCCAAATTGCATATAGTGTTAGTAATTTTATTATTGTTCTCTCTTCATGACTTGCCGGCATATTCAAAATGCTGACCTACACGGCTGCAACGTCTTATGTTGCAGAGGATTTTTCCGATCAGGAGTGAGGCTATGATCCACGCTTGGCGATTGCCCTATGGAGTCGGATGGACTCGCTATTCTTCTATGCTTCCGCAACTTTATTTAGTTTATTTCTCATGAGTTGGCCTTCGGCCAAATTTATTCTATTGTAATAAAGACTCGATATGAGAATCGTGTAATAAATTCAGGTGTGGTTGAACATTGATTATTTCATCAATGTACTGTGAGTGCCAGCATGATCTTGGGATGGTACAGACACAGAGACTTGACCGATTTTGGGTCGGGTCGCTACAGCAGACGACAAAGAGCCAGGTAGGTCCCACAGGGCACGGCGTGGCTACGTCAGATTCTTTGTCGACCGCTAGCGGACGGCAAAAGAGGTGACTATTGCCATCTGCTGGCGGACGAAAATGTTAGTCCTTTGCCGTCTGCTTTCGGACAGCAAAGAGGAGACGTGGGCCAGCCCTAACGGTTGCCCTCGTTGCCGTCTGCTAACAGACGGCAAAGAAGGCCCACTTAACGGGCCGAGCCGTCTCCCCCTCTCTCTTTCTCTCTCTCCCTCCCTCCCGTGCGCCCGCCTCTCTCCTCTGTCGCCGTCGCCGGCCATCCCCGCCCCGTCGGCCGGAGCAAGAGGTAAGTTCTTTTTATGTTTTTCCTGTTTTTTGTTCTCTATTTTCTTGATTTGTTTTAGGTTAGTGCTAGGTTTAATTAGGTGTAGTTTTGAGTTTTTAGGTTTAGGTTAGTGCTAGGTTTAGGTGTAGTTTTGAGTTTTTAGGTTTAGGTTAGTGCTAGGTTTAAGAAGAGGAAAAAGGAGAAGAAGAAGAAGAAGAAGAAGAAGAAGAAGAAGAAGAAGAAGAAGAAGAAGAAGAAGAAAAGGAAAAAAGAGAAAGAAGAAGAAGAAGAAAAAGTGGGTTCCTCGGTGTCGATGGTACCCTAAATAGCAAGTATCATCAGTGCGAGGTACATGTGGCCGTCGGTGTCGAATACTACATCCACGCCCCACAAGTGACACAGGTGTCCTGCGTCCAGTAGCAACAGTTCTTGGCGTCGATGGCGGTCGAACACCATTGCAAATTTGTCTGGCAGCCTCAGAGATGACGATTGAAAGCTAAGTGTTGAAACCGGAAACACCCAAACTAACACAAGTCAGTTTGGCTGTTCGAAATTTCAAAACTTGGCTTTAATCCTCATCGCAGAGGCTGCCAGACAAATTCGCCATGGTGTTCGACCGTCATCGGCAACCAAAACTATTATTGCGGGATGCCGGGCGCCGGCTTCACTTGTGGGATGTGGATCTAGTGTTCAATGCCGACCCGCCTCATGTACCTTGCACCGATGGTAGTTGCTATTTAGTTTACCCAGGGATGAGCGGGTTAGAGGGTTCCTCGGTGTGGATGGTACCGTAAATAGCAAGTATCGCCAGTGCGAGGTACAGGCCGGCGGTGTCGAATACTTGCTATGTTACTCATCTTTTGATTTAAATATGCAGGTACTTCGTTGCTGCGAGGGTCTAGTGTTCGACGAGCTCTGCCCCTGCGTTCGTTGGTGAGCACAAATGACATCTCCTCCCCCCCTTCATTTGCTTTGTTCCGGTCTTCGTGCCGATGAAACTTGCTAGCTATAGGTGTCAATCATCAGTATGCATAATCACTATGCGTCTCCCGTTCGAAAGGGTTACATCTATAAATATGCATGCATTTGCATATTTATAATCGTGATTCTTTCGAATTGTCCAACGTTATCCATGGATAGCCTGAGTATGTGTATATTGGGTTCATTTTCCCATATGCTCAGCTCCGGATCCGATGCAGAATTTCGTCAGTGCCTCCCTGTTGTTCTCCGGGTACACATTCTCTCTGCCTATTGCCGAGACGTGTATCAAGAGAACAGCAGGGAGGTGCTGCCAAAATTTTGCGTTGGATCCGGAGCAGAGCATGGGAAAACGAACCCGATCTACACATACTAGGGTGGGATTAGGACCTATCTTCACCTATTAGCGTGTAGGTTGCATGGACGTAATAAAACTAACAAACTCCATTAACTGATGGATATGGTTTGCTTAATTATGTATATATTTCTTGTGTGTCCAGTAGGAAGTCAATATGAGTGATCGTGCATGGATGTACACCGGTTACACTAGTCAGAAAGTTTGGACCGATGAATGGTTAACAAAAACCAGGGGGTTTGTTAGAGCCGCATTTTCAAATGGCCAGGAATTTAGCTGGTGCCCCTGTGCCCGTTGCGACAACTATAAAAAGAGGGACGAGCTTGAAATGAGTAAAGACCTGTAGAAGTTTGGTTTTACGCCTGGTTACACGGTCTGGACATTACAGGGTGAGTCTGCCCAACGTGCCAGAGCCGAGGTTCTTCGTCGCACCGACGAGCATGGTACCGGGACCGCAGACATGGTGCAAGACTTTGACGATTCTCGGGACTCGGACGAGGAGATGGAGGAATCTGCAAAGGCCTTCACTGAAATGTTGGAGTCCTCAAAACGTCCTCTCCACGAGCACACTGAGCTTTGTCAGCTGGATGCCATCTCACAAATAATGGCTTTGAAGGCTCAATTCAACTTGGGCAGAGAATGCTACGACGCGATGATGACAGTATTCAGACGATTTCTACCCAAAGGCCATGTGCTACCTCCAAACCTGTACCAGTCAGACAAAATCCTCCGTGCTCTTAAGATGCCCTATGAGAAGATACATGCCTGTGAGAAAGGATGTGTCTTATTTAGGCTTCAGTATAAGGACTTGAACTTGATACGTCTCCGTCGTATCTATAGTTTGTGATTGTTCCATGCCAATATTATTCAACTTTCATATACTTTTTGGCAACTTTTTATACTATTTTTGGGACTAACATATTGATCCATTGCCCAGTGCCAATTCCTGTCTGTTGCATATTTTTGGTTTCGCAGAATATCCATATCAAACGGAGTCCAAATGGGATAAAGACGGACGAAGCTTATTTTTGGAATATTTGGAAAATATGGGAGAAAGATCAACGTGAAACGGTGTCCGAGGTGGGCACGAGGTAGGGGGCATGCCCTTCCCCCCAGGGCGCGCCCTTGACCCTCATGGGCCGCCCGTAAGGTGGTTGATACCCTTCTTCGGCTGCAAGAAAGCTAATTTTTGGAAAAAATCACGGTGAAGGTTTCAGTCCAATCGGAGTTACGGATCTCCATATATATATGAAACGGTGAAAGGGCAGCAGACCAGAACGCAGAAACAGAGAGAGACAGAGAGATAGATCCAATCTCGGAGGGGCTCTCGCCCCTCCCACGCCATGGAGGCCAAGGACCAGAGGGGAAACCCTTCTCCCATCTAGGCAAGAGGTCAAGGAAGAAGAAGACGAAGGGCCCTCCTCTCCCCTTCTCTTCCGGTGGCGCCGGAACACTGCCGTGGCCACCATCATCATCACCGCGATCTACACCAACACCTCCGCCGTCTTCACCAACATCTCCATCACCTTCCCCCCTCTATCTACAGCGGTCCATGCTCCCTCAACCCGCTGTACCCTCTACTTGAACATGGTGCTTTATGCTTCATATTATTATCCAATGATGTGTTGCCATCCTATGATGTCTGAGTAGATTTTCATTGTCCTATCGGTGGTTGATGAATTGCGACGTTTGATTTAATTTGCTTGTGGTTATGTTGCTGTCCTTTAGTGCCCATCATATGAGCGCGCGCATGGATCACACCATAGGGTTAGTTGTATGTTGATAGGACTATGTATTGGAGGGCAAGAGTGACAGAAGCTTCAACCTAGCATAGAAATTGATGCATACGGGATTGAAGGGGGACCAATATATCTTAATACTATGGTTGGGTTTTACCTTAATGAATGTTAGTAGTTGCAGATGCTTACTAATAGTTCCAATCATAAGTGCATAGAATTCCAAGTAAGGGATGGCATGCTAGCAGCGGCCTCCCCCACATAATACTTGCTATCGGTCTAGTAAAGTAGTCAATTGCTTAAGGGACAATTTCGCAACTCCTACCACCACTTTTCCACACTCGCTATATTTACTTTATTGCTTCTTTACTTACAACAGCCCCTAGTTTTATTTCCATGCTCTTTACTTTCTTGCAAACCTATCCAACAACACCTACAAAGTACTTCTAGTTTCATACTTGTTCTAGGTAAAGTAAACGTCAAGCGTGCGTAGAGTAGTATTGGAAGTCGATAGAACTTGAGGGAATATTTGTTCTACCTTTAGCTCCTCATTGGGTTCGACACTCTTACTTATCGAAAACTTTTGTGATCCCCTATACTTGTGGGTTATCAAGACCTTTTTCTGGCGCCGTTGCCGGGGAGTTATAGCGTGGGGTGAATATTCTCGTGTGTGCTTGTTTGCTTTATCACTAAGTAATTTTTATTTGCTGTTCTTAGTTGTTTCCTATCTTTAGTTATGGGTAGGAAACGCAAAATACCAAAAATATTAGTTGTACCTACTGAACCAATGGTTGAAGAACCACTCAAAATCTATCACACTCCTGAAGCTTTTTACTTGGATCATCTTCGATCGCTTTGTGCTCGTGCTGAAACCCAAACTAGCTTAGTCGAGGGCAAATCTTTAGATGAGCATGCTTGTTATGCGCGACACCGAATATCTGAAAAGGGGAAATTCTATTGGGTCAAATTCATCCTTTGCAATGCTATGCTTGGAAGTTATGTGAAATATATGATGTTACTTGTTGTTCTGAAAACCCTAAGAAACACCTTCCCTACCAATGTGAGTTTATTGATAATGGAATCCTATCTTCGTATTCTAAGGGTGTTTATAATTATTATGATATTCAACAAATTGAAGAATTTGTTGCTTTTAAGGGTGCTTACGAAATTGCTTCTTTGATTGAAACATATGATGCTACCTTTCACAAATCTGAAAATTTTGCCATACTTAAATATTGCTATGATAATTATGCTTCTAATCCCTATGTTGAACCATATATTGAGGACTACTTCGCTATCCAAAAAGAGACTAATATTTTGCAGGAGTCTATGGAAGAAGAAATTGATGAAACTGCGAGCTCATTGGATGAAAAAGATGAGGAGGAGAACGAAGAACAAAAGGAGGAAGAGCGGATTGACCACCCGTTCCCACCTTCTAATGAGAGTAACTCTTCAACTCATACATTGTTTAATTCCCCTTCGTGCTTACCGAAGGATGATTGCTATGATGACTGTTATGATCCCTTCGATTCTTTTGAAATATCCCTTTTTGATGATGCCTGCTATGCTTGTGGCCAAGATGCCAATATGAATTATGCTTATGGAGATGAACTTGCTATAGTTCCTTATGTTAAACGTGAAATTGTTGCTATTTCACCCACACATGATAGTCCTATTAACCTTTTGAATTCTCCCGATTATACTATATCGGAGAAGTTTGCACTTATTAAGGATTACATTGATGGGTTGCCTTTTACCGTTGCACATGATGATTTTGATAGATATAATATGCATGTGCCTGCTGCTCCTACTTGCAATTATTATGAGAGAGGATCTATATCTCCACCTCTTTATGTTTCCAACACGATAAAATTGCAAGAAACTGTTTATACTATGCATTGGCCTTTACTATGTGTGCATGAATTGTTCTTTTATGACATGCCGATGCATAGGAAGAGAGTTAGACTTCATCATTACTTGATATATGTCACTTTGTGCTCACTACTAAATGCCAAATCATTGCTAATTAAAATTGGCTTTGATATACCTTGGGATCCGGGTTGATTCACTACTTGAGCACTATATGCCTAGCTTAATGGCTTTAAAGAAAGCGCTGTCAGGGAGACAACCCGGAAGTATTAGAGAGTCATTTATTTCTGTTGAGTGCTTTCATATAGTTTAAAAACAACAAAAATAAAGAGGGGAACCCAAAACTTTTTCAAAAAGGAAAGTGAAAGTGAGAAAGACAAGCATTGTTGAAGTGGGAGGGCTCCTTGAACTTTGTTCATGCTCACGGAAACTTTGTGAATCTTGATTACAGAAACTTTTCAACAAAAATAATTATCCCCTTGTAAAATTCCATTGTATTATAAAAATAATTTGCCAAGGTTTGCCTTTAGGATGTTTACAATGCTTGTTGGTTTGTGCGGTGCAGGACAGAAACTTTGGCTGTAGTGCACAAATTTTAATTTTTACTGGAACGTCAAATGGTTCTGATTCTTTTGCACTGTCTTTCTATACAATTTTTTTATTTTTTCCTAATTTTGGCAGAATTTTTAAAGTATCATAAGTATGGTGAATGTTCAGATTATTACAGACTGTTCTGTTTTAGACAGATTCTGTTTTTGATGCATAGTTTGCTTGTTTTGATGAAACTATCAATTTATATAAGTGGGTTAAGCCATGAACAAGTTATATTACAGTAGACACAATGAAAACATAAAATATGAATTGGTTTGCAACAATACTTAGAGTGGTGATTTGCTTTATTATACTAATGGATCTTACCGAGTTTTCTGTTGAAGTTTTGTGTGGATGAAGTGTTCGATGATCGAGAAGGTTGCGATGTGAGAAGAAGGAAGAGAGGTAAGAGCTCAAGCTTGGGGATGCCCGAGGCACTCCAAGTAAATATTCAAGGAGACTCAAGCGTCTAAGCTTGGGGATGCCCCAGAAGGCATCCCCTCTTTCTTCAACAAATATCGGTATGTTTTCGGATTCGTTTCATTCATGTGATATGTGCAAATCTTGGAGCGTCTTTTGCATTTAGTTTTCACTTTTTATTTTATGCACCATGCTGGTATGAGATGGTCCTTGGTTGATTTATAGAATTATCTTTGCACTTCACTTATATTCTTTGAGTATGGTTTTATAGAATACTTCATGTGCTTCACTTATATCATTTGAAGCTTGGATTGCCTGTTTCTCTTCACTTAGACAACCGCCATTTGTAGAATGCTCTTTTGCTTCACTTATATTTGTTAGAGCATGGGAATATCTTTTGTAGAAGAATTAAACTCTCTTGCTTCACTTAAATCTATTTAGAGAGATGACAGGAATTAGTCATTCACATGGTTAGTCATAAAACCCTACATAAAACTTGTAGATCACTGAATATGATATGTTTGATTCCTTGCAATCGTTTTGCGATACAAAGGTGGTGATATTGGAGTCGTGCTAGTTGAGTAATTGTGAAATTGAGAAATACTTGTGTTGAGGTTTGCAAGTCTCGTAGCATGCACGTATGGTGAATCGTTATGTAACGAAGTTGGAGCATGAGGTGTTTATTGATTGTCTTCCTTATGAGTGGCGGTCGGGGACGAGCGATGGTCTTTTCCTACCAATCTATCCCCCTAGGAGCAGGCGTGTAGTACTTTGTTTTTATAGCTAATATACTTTTGCAATAAGTATGTGAGTTCTTTATGACTAATGTTGAGTCCATGGACTATACGCACTCTCACCCTTCCAAAGATTGCTAGCCTCTTGATGCCGTGCATTGCCCTTTCTCACCTCGAGAGTTGGTGCAAACTTCATTGGTGCATCCAAACCCCGTGATACGATACGCTCTATCACACATAAACCTCCTTATATCTTCCTCAAAACAGCCACCATACCTACCTATTATGGCATTTCCATAGCCATTCCGAGATATATTGCCATGCAACTTCCATCATCATCATATACATGACTTGAGCATCTATTGTCATATTGCTTTGCATGATCGTAAGATAGCTAGCATGATGTTTTCATGGCTTGTCCGTTTTTGATGTCATTGCTATGCTAGATCAATGCACATCCTAGTACACCGCCGGAGGCATTCATATAGAGTCATATCTTTGTTCTAGATATCGAGTTGTACTATTGAGTTGTAAGTAAATAAAAGTGTGATGATCATCATTATTAGAGCATTGCCCCAGTGAGGAAAGGATGATGGAGACTATGATTCCCCACAAGTTGGGATGAGACTCGAGCGAAAAATAAAAAAAAAGAAGGCCGAAAAAAGAGAAAAGAAAAAAAACAAAAAATGAGAGAAAAGAGAGAAGGGCAATGTTACTATCCTTTTACCACACTTGTGCTTCAAAGTAGCACCATGTTCTTCATATAGAGAGTCTCTTGAGTTATCACTTTCATATACTAGTGGGAATTTTCATTATAGAACTTGGCTTGTATATTCCAACGATGGGCTTCCTCAAATGCCCTAGGTCTTCATGAGCAAGCAAGTTGGATGCACACCCACTTAGTTTCAGTTTGAGCTTTCATACACTTATAGCTCTAGTGCATCCGTTGCATGGCAATCCCTACTCCTCACATTGACATCAATTGATGGGCATCTCCATAGCCCGTTGATTAGCCGCATCTATGTGAGACTTTCTCCTTTTTTTTTGCTTTCTCCACATAACCCCAATCATCATATTCTATTCCACCTATAGTGCTATGTCCATGGCTCACGCTCATGTATTGTGTGAAAGTTGAAAAGGTTTGAGAAACGCCAAAAGTATGAAACAATTGCTTGGCTTGTCATCGGGGTTGTGCATGATGTGAATATTTTGTGTGGTGAAGATGGAGCATAGCCAGACTATATGATTTTGTAGGGATGAGCTTTCTTTGGCTATGTTATTTCAATAAGACACAATTGCTTGGTTGGTATGCTTGAATTATTATTGTTTTTATGTCAAAGGATAGACTATTTTTTTGAATCACTCGTGTCTTAATGTTCATGCCATGATTAGACATATGATCAAGATTATGCTAGGTAGCATCCCACATCAAAAATTATCTCTTTTATCATTTACTTACTCGAGGACGAGCAGGAATAAGCTTGGGGATGCTGATACGTCTCCGTCGTATCTATAATTTTTGATTGTTCCATGCCAATATTATTCAACTTTCATATACTTTTTGGCAACTTTTTATACTATTTTTGGGACTAACATATTGATCCAAAGGCCCAAAGTGCCGCCTCGCTCTCTTGCATGTTTTTGGTTTCGCAGAATATCCATATCAAACAGAGTCCAAACGGGATAAAAACAGATGGAGCTTATTTTTGGAATATTTGGAAAATCTGGGAGAAAGATCAACGTGAAACGGTGTCCGAGGTGGGCACGAGGTAGGGGGTGTGCCCTACCCCCCAGGGCGCGCCCCTGACCCTCCTGGGCCACCCGTAAGGCGGTTGATGCCCTTCTTCGGCCGCAAGAAAGCTAATTTTTGGAAAAAAATCACGGCGAAGGTTTCAGTCCAATCGGAGTTACGGATCTCCATATATATACGAAACGGTGAAAGGGCAGCAGAACAGAACGCAGAAATAGAGAGAGACAGAGAGATAGATCCAATCTCGGAGGGGCTCTCGCCCCTCCCACGCCATGGAGGCCAAGGAACAGAGGGGAAACCCTTCTCCCATCTAGGGAGGAGGTCAAGGAAGAAGAAGACGAAGGGTCCCCCTCTCCCCTTCTCTTCCGGTGGTGCCGGAACGCTGCCGTGGCCACCATCATCATCACCGCGATCTACACAAACACCTCCGCCGTCTTCACCAACATCTCCATCACCTTCCCCCCTCTATCTACAGCGGTCCACTATCCCGCAACCCGCTGTACCCTCTACTTGAACATGGTGCTTTATGCTTCATATTATTATCCAATGATGTGTTGCCATCCTATGATGTCTGAGTAGATTATCGTTGTCCTATCGGTGGTTGATGAATTGCTATGATTGATTTAATTTGCTTGTGATTATGTTGTTGTCCTTTGGTGCCCATCATATGAGCGCGCGCTTGGATCACACCATAGGGTTAGTTGTATGTTGATAGGACTATGTATTGGAGGGCAAGAGTGACAGAAGCTTCAACCTAGCATAGAAATTGATGCATACGGGATTGAAGGGGGACCAATATATCTTAATGCTATGGTTGGGTTTTACCTTAATGAACGTTAGTAGTTGCGGATGCTTGCTAATAGTTCCATTCATAAGTGCATAGAATTCCAAGTAAGGGATGACATGCTAGCAGTGGCCTCTCCCACATAATACTTGCTATCGGTCTAGTAAAGTCGTCAATTGCTTAAGGGACAATTTCGCAACTCCTACCACCACTTTTCCACACTCGCTATATTTACTTTATTGCTTCTTTACTTACAACAACCCCTAGTTTTATTTTTGTACTCTTTACTTTCTTGCAAACCTATCCAACAACACCTACAAAGTACTTCTAGTTTCATACTTGTTCTAGGTAAAGTAAACGTCAAGCGTGCGTAGAGTTTTATCGGTGGTCGATAGAACTTGAGGGAATATTTGGGTTCGGCACTCTTACTTATCAAAAACTGTTGCGATCCCCTATACTTGTGGGTTATCAGAACTATTGTCCCATTTGCAATTCTTCCAGGTATGTTGTGGTAGACAACGGTATGGGTGAGAAGACGCAGACCAAAATACCCGTTAATGTTCTTCGGTATATGCCAATCGTACCAAGACTTCAACGTCTTTTCATGGTTGAAGAGACGGCCAGACAGATGACATGGCACAGAACGGGCAAAAGAACCGAACTAGATGCAGATGGGAATGTGATGATGGTGCACACATCGGATGGTTAAGCGCGGAAGTGCTTCGATGCATTACATAAGGAAAAAACGGCAGATCCAAGGCATCCTCGAGTCGCCATCAGCACATATGGGTTCAGTGTGTTTGGTCAGATGGCATCCCCATACAGCTGTTGGCCCGTGTTTGTCATTCCACTCAATCTCCCTCCCGGGCAGATTATGCAACGAAAGAATATTTTCCTGACGTTGATAATTCCAGGGCCCAACTATCCGAGGAAGAATATGAATGTGTACATGCAGCCGCTTAAGGACGAATTGCAAGAAGCTTGGGATAATGGGTTCAAGACATACGACGCCTTTAGCAAACATAACTTCATAATGCGTGCCTGGTACATGTACTCGACGCATGACTTGCCGACGTATGCGCTATTCGTTGGCTGGTGTGTGCATGGAAGGTTCCCGTGCCCCACATGCAAGGGAGCTCTTGAGTTTCGTTGGCTGAAGGCAGGGCGCAAGTATAGTTGCTTTGACTTGCATTGACCATTTCTACATCCTGGCCATAAGTTTAGGAAAGACAAGAAGAACTTCATCAAAGGTAGAGTTGTCAAACACTCTTCACCACCTGTGTTGACAGGCCAACATACCCTAGATCAGTTAAATGCTCTCGAGCCAGATCCAGAGCATCCAGGGTATTTCAAGGGGTATAATAAGGAACACGCCTG
The DNA here is from genome assembly GCA_021605145.1 of Aegilops bicornis. NCBI lineage: Eukaryota > Viridiplantae > Streptophyta > Magnoliopsida > Poales > Poaceae > Aegilops > Aegilops bicornis. The sequence goes on along the minus strand of CM038673.1, from coordinate 699,313,798 downwards.
GACTCACAAGACATGCTTCTGGAATCTACCTTACTTCAAAGACCTCCTTTGCCCGCACAACATCGACGTGATGCACACTGAAAAGAATATCGCCGAAGCCATTTTTGGTACATTGTTCAACATAGAGGGGAAATCAAAGGATAATACTAAGGCTAGAGTCGATCAAGAGGAGCTATGTGATAGACCGTTACAAAACATGAAAGAACCGAAAGGAAAGGGGATCAACTGGACGAAGAGAAAGGCATGTTTCAATCTTGGAAGGCCAGCTATGAAGGAAATTATTTTGTGGGTGAAAATGCAGTTGATGTTCCCCGATGGGTATGCAGCAAATCTAAAGAGGGGAGCGAGTCTTCAAAAATTGAAAATATTTGGTCTAAAAAGTCATGATTGGCACATATGGATTGAGCGGATAATGCCGGTGATGTTGCGTGGCTTCGTCCCTGAGGATGAATGTCTAGTACTGGCAGAGCTGAGCTATTTCTTCCGTGTTCTTTGTGTGAAAGAACTATCACATGACCTCCTAGAAGAAATGGAATAGTTGGCACCGGAGTTGATCTGCAAGTTAGAGAAGATCTTTCCGCCAAGCTTCTTTAATCCAGTGCAACACTTGATTTCGCATCTCCCGACCAAGGCACGATCGGGGGGGCCTGTGCAAAATTGTTGGTGCTACTCAACTGAGAGGATGCAGAAGACGCTTCGAGCAAAATGTAAAAATAAACATAGAATAGAAGCATCGATGGCGGAGGCATTCATCACTGAGGAGGCGACAAACTTCGTGACCGCACACTATGAAGCCAAAAATCGTCATTTGCATAATCCGAAGCCTCGGTACAATGCTGAGAACCTCAAAAGGGTCAATCCAACCTCAGCCTATTCAAAGGGAATCTCGCACCAGCCGGTGGCTGGAAACCAGTAAGGTTGGATGTTGAAGAATGGCGGACCATTTCGCTGTATCTCTTTAACAACCTAACAGAAGTGCGGCCGTACATCGAGTAAGAACTCGGTACATTGTTTCACAACTTCTAATTCCTTTGAACTTCTCTTGTTCCTGGAATTTTGATGCAGTCGATACATCGCCATATTCTCGTATGGAGCGGTGATCCAAAAGGATTCTATCGAAGAGTATGAGCTTCTGGCAAAACAAGGAGCCAAATTTCCCGGTCTCATCTCTTGGTTCAAAAAAAACGGTAATTTCCATTAGACCCTTTTTTTCTTTGGCTAATTTGCGACTAATGCAACAATCCTTTCGTATTAAACTTGTAGGCTAATTCAGAGATTATGGATGCCGAATTGAGACAAGTAGCTAATGGTTTTGACTATAAGGTCTGTTCATTTGACAAACATGACATCAACAGGTATTGCCTTCGTACCTATGGCAAAGAGCTATCTATGGCCGACCGAAAGTCTACAAATTGTTGTGTCTCTGCTATCGACGAAGGAGGTATCAAGTATTATGGAAGAGTTGAAGAAATTTATGAACTTGAATTCTATGGTGAAAACCCACCAAACGTTGTAGTCTTCAGATGTTATTGGTTCCAGCCCAGGGAGACTAGAAGGACTCATGAACATATAGGGCTAGTCGAAATCAAACAAAGCACCCATTTGGATGTTCCCGATGTCTATATTACGGCTCAACAGGCAACCCAAGTTTTCTATCTACCATGGGCCTGTCAAAGTGATCCAAATCTCAGTGGTTGGGACGTCGTTTATGAAGTGCCGCCACGTGTTAGACCACCTCCCCCTAATGAAAAGGATTATGAACCTCACATTAACCAAGACACATATGACGAAGGAGAATTCTTCCAATAAACACGTCTTTCCAAAAAACATTTCAAGAACCGCTCTACTCCACTCCAGAACATTGAAGTAGACAACGATAGTGAATCCGACTTCACCCCTGAGCTGGAACAAGAAGAGACAGAAGAAGAAGAAGTTATCGCTGCAGATGACCTGTCAATGCTTGAACGACACGTAAAGGTGGCCTTCCACATGATGCTGCATTTATTAATGATGATGATGAGCACGTCATTACCGATAGTGATGATGATGATGCTTTTATTAATGATGATGACGAGCACGTCATTACCGATAATGATTATTAGGTATTCAAATTTTTATGTTGTACTTGATTTATATAGTTATTTGTATGATTGTATGATTTATATAGTTGGTATTTATAATTTTCTTACTTTGTATGATTGTTTATTACACATAGTGCCATGGTCTTGATTTCCGTTCTGGTTGGCCCTTGTTCGCTTTATGATTCGGATGTGGTAAATTCTCTTTCATAACTATTTGTTGCATTTCGCATTTATGCAAATTATGGCCATCAAGTTGACATAGAGATATTTTAATCTAGGAGGTATGTGAACCGGAATTTGAAACGGACCCTCTTGTCGAGAAGTTAAATTTAGTTGAAAAAGAAAATGAGTATTTGAAAGAAAAATTAAAAGAATTGAAGAAGATAAGATGACATTGGAGTTGTATGTTGCCGATGCCATCGATGATCACAAGATGAAGATGAATGCAATGCGCTTGAAGATGGATGCAATGCGCCTGAAGCTTAAGAAAATTAGAAAATATGCCATTGATAATGAGGCTTGGTATCATTATGCCGTTGGATCAATTGTTACCTTAGTTGCGATCTTCATCACATTTGTTGTGATGAGGGTAAGTTTTCTCTAGTGTTTTTCTTTACAAATGGATACTTAGCTTATTTTCCTCCTAAATGGCATAATTACCTAAGTTAGATAAAAATAAGCTATACTTAGCTTATTCAGTTCATTTATGACATACTTAGCATACTTAGGTAAAAATGGCATGATAATCTTTGTTTGCTCCAAAATGATATAGACTTAGCTTATTTTCCTGGAAAATGACATAATAACCTTACTAAGCTCTAAAATGACCTATTTACCTACCTTAGCTCTAAAATAACCTACACTTAGCATTTTTTCCTAGCTTAGCAATAAAATGACATTTTTACCTACCTTAGTTAGAAGAAGAAGAAGATAAAGAAGAGGAGAGGAGAAAAAGAAAGAGAAGAAAAAAAATCTTCTTCTTCTTCTTCTAACTAGTCTTCTTCTTCTTCTTCTAACTTTCATCTTCCCCAATTTGCAGATTTGCTTTACATGAGGAAGCTTGGATTCATGGAGTGTACTATTCTTGTGGTGCTTCCTTGTTGTTTATGAAAACTTGTTTGGATATGTATGTCTATATGCATATGTTGTTGGAAACTTGTTTCTGGTTATGTATATATGGATATGTTGGACTTTGTTGAACTATGTTGTTGGATTGGATGAAATATGTTGTTGGACATGCTGTTGGGTATGTTGGATATGTATGCATGTATATTTGTGTTTGAAACCATGTCTAATTAATGGGATTCAAATAATAAACAAGGGATATATAGCCTCTTTGCCGTCCACTAGCAGACGACAAAGAGGACACGTGGCAGTCACCTGTGCAAACTGGGAACACTGGCTGCCTATGTGGTCATTTTGCCGTCTGCTGGCGGACGACAAAGTGACCAGCTATGCCGTTTGCGAGTAGACGGCAATGATTCAAACCTCTTTGCCTTCTGCTGGCGGACGACATATCTGGACACGTGGCAGCTTCCCAGTGTTGCCTAGCTAGGCCGTTAACCCCCTAACGGCTCTCACGCCATCGCACTGCCGTCAGCTGTCTTTGCCGTCTGCTGGCCTCGGATGGAGGACGGCGTAATCCTTTGCCGTCTGTTTCTAATAAGTGGACGACAAAGAAGGCCTTTGCTGGCAGGCGTTCATCCGGACAGTTTGCCGTCTGCCATGGCGGACGGCAAAGAAGCTGATTCCAGTAGTGATATACCCATATCTGCTCAAATAATCTGTGAAGGTCAGAAAATAACGATACCCGCCGCGAGCCTCAACACTCATCGGATCGCATACATTAGTATGTATTATTTCCAATAAGTCAGTAGCTCGTTCCATTGTTCCGGAGAACGGAGTTTTAGTCATCTTGCCCATGAGGCATGGTTCGCAAGCATCAAATGATTCATAATCAAGTGATTCCAAAAGCCCATACGCATGGAGTTTCTTCATGCGCTTTACACCAATATGACCTTAAACGACAGTGCCACGAATAAGTTGCACTATCATTATTAACTCTGCATCTTTTGGCTTCAATATTATGAATATGTGTATCACTACGAGATCCAATAAACCATTTTCATTGGGTGTATAACCATAGAAGGTTTTATTCATGTAAACGGAACAACAATTATTCTCTAACTTAAATGAATAACCGTATTGCAATAAACATGATCAAATCATATTCATGCTCAACACAAACACCAAATAACACTTATTTAGGTTCAACACTAATCCCGAAAGTATAGGGAGTGTGCAATGATGATCATATCAATCTTGGAACTACTTGCAACACACATCATCACTTCACCCTTAACTAGTTTCTGTTCATTCTGCAACTCCTGTTTCGAGTAACTACTTTTAGCAACTGAACCAGTATCAAATACTGCGGGGTTGCTATAAACTCTAGTAAAGTACACATCAACAACATGTATATCAAATATACCTTTGTTCACTTTGCCATCCTTCTTATCCGCCAAGTATCTACGGGCAGTTCCCCTTTCAGTGACCAGTCCCTTTGCAGTAGAAGCACTCAGTCTCAGGCTTAGGTCCAAACTTAGGCTTCTTCACTTGAGCGGCAACTTGCTTGCCATTCTTCTTGAAGTTCCCATTCTTCCCTTTGCCCTTTTCTTGAAACTACTGGTCTTGTTAACCATCAACACTTGATGCTTTTCTTGATTTCTACCTTCGTCGATTTTAGCATCACGAAGAGCTTGGGAATCGTTTATGTTCTCCCTTGCATATTATAGTTCATCACGAAGTTCTAGTAACTTGGTGATAGTGACTAGAGAACTCTGTCAATCACTATCTTATCTGGAAGATTAACTTCCACTTGATTCAAGTGATTGTAGTACCCAGACAATCTGAGCACATGCTCACTGGTTGAGCTATTCTCCTCCATCTTGTAGGCAAAAATCTTGTCATAGGTCTCATACCTGTTGACACGGGCATGAGTATGAAATACCAATTTCAACTCTTGGAACATCTTATATGCTCCGCGGCATTCAAAACATTTTTGAAGTCCCGGTTCTAAGCCGTAAAGCATGGTGCACTAAACTATCAAGTAGTCATCATACCGAGCTTTTGTCAAAACGTTCATAACATCTGCATCCGCTCCTGCAATAGGTCTGTCACCTAGCGGTGCATCAATGACATAATTCTTCTTTGCAGCAATGAGGAAAATCCTCAGATCACGGACCAAGTCCGCATCATTGCTACTATCATCTTTCAACTTATATTTCTCTAGGAACATATAAAACAAACAGGGAGCTACATCGCGAGCTATTGATCTACAACATAGATATGCTAATACTAACAGGACAAAGTTCATGATAAATTAAAGTTCAATTAATCATATTACTTAAGAACTCCCACTTAGATGACATCTCTCTTATCATCTAAGTGATCATGTGGTCCAAATCAACTAAACCATAACCGATCATCACGTGAAATGGAGTAGTTTTCAATGGTGAACATCACTATGTTGATCATATCGACTATATGATTCATGTTTGACCTTTCGGTCTCAGTGTTCCGATGCCATATCTGCATATGCTAGGCTCGTCAAGTTTAACCTGAGTATTCTGCATGTGCAAAACTGGCTTGCACCCGTTGTGTAAGGACGTTGAGCTTATCACACCCAATCATCATGTGGTGTCTCGGTACGACGAACTTTGGCAACGGTGCATACTCAGGGAGAACACTTGCACCTTGAGTTTTTTTTAGTGAGAGATCATCTTATAATGCTACCGTCAGACAAAGCAGAATAAGATGCATAAATGATAAACATCACATGCAATCAATATAAGTGATATGATATGGCCATCATCATCTTGTGCCTTTGATCTCCATCTCCAAAGCACTGTCATGATCACCATCGTCACCGGCGCGACACCTTGATCTCCATCGTAGCATCGTTGTCGTCTCGCCAACTATTGCTTCTACGACTATCACTACCGCTTAGTGATAAAGTAAAGCAATTGCAGGGCGATTGCATTGCATACAATAAAGCGACAACCATATGGCTCCTGCCAGTTGCTGATAACTCCGTTACAAAACATGATCATCTCATACAATAAAATATAGCATCATGCCTTGACCATATCACATCACAACATGCCCTGCAAAACAAGTTAGACGTCCTCTACTTTGTTGTTGCAACTTTTACATGGCTGCTACGGGCTGAGCAAGAACCGTTCTTACCTACGCATCAAAACCACAACGATATTTTGTCAAGTTAGTGTTGTTTTAACCTTCAACAAGGACCGGGTGTAGTCACACTCGGTTCAACTAAAGTTGGAGAAACTGACACCCGCCAGCCACCTGTGTGCAAATCACGTTGGTAGAACCAGGCTCGCATAAGCGTAGACATAATGTCGGTCCGGGCCGCTTCATCCAACAATACCGCCGAACCAAAGTATGACATGCTGGTAAGCAGTATGACTTGTATCACCCACAACACACTTGTGTTCTACTCGTGCATATAACATCTACGCATAAACCTGGCTCTGATACCACTGTTGGGGAACGTAGTAATTTCAAAAAAATTCCTACGCACACGCAAGATCATGGTGATGCATAGCAACGAGAGGGAAGAGTGTTGTCTACGTACCCTCATAGACCGTAAGCGGATGCGTTATGAAAACGCGGTTGATGTAGTCGTACGTCTTCACGATCGACCGATCCCAGCACCGAAGTTACGGCACCTCCACGGACTGCACACGTTCAGCTCGGTGACGTCCCATGAACTCACGATCCAGTAGAGCTTCGAGGGAGAGCTTCGTTAGCACGACGACGTGATGACGGTGATGATGAAGTTACCGATGTAGGGCTTCGCCTAAGCACCACTACGATATGACCGAGGTGGATTATGGTGGAGGGGGGCACCGCACACGGCTAAGAGAGATCAATGATCAACTTGTGTGTCTATGGGGTGCCCCCTACCCCCGTATAGAAAGGATAATCAATAGCGGAACCTGGATGCTCATATTAGTTCCTACATATTCTATGAAGATCTTTACCGGTCAAACCGCATAACAGCATACGTTGTTCCCTTTGTCATCGGTATGTTACTTGCCCGAGATTCAATCATCGATACCTAGCTCAATCTCGTTACTGGCAAGTCTCTGTACTCGTTCCATAGTGCATCATCCCGTAACTAACTCATTAGTCACATTGCTTGCAAGGCTTATAGTGATGTGCATTACCGAGAGGGCCCAGAGATACCTCTCGGACAATCGGAGTGACAAATTGATAACCCACAAGTATAGGGGATCGCAACAGTTTTTGATAAGTAAGAGTGTCGAACCCAACGAGGAGCTAAAGGTAGAACAAATATTCCCTAAAGTTCTATCGACCACCGATACAACTCTACGCACGCTTGACGTTCGCTTTACCTAGAACAAGTATGAAACTAGAAGTACTTTGTAGGTGTTTTTGGATAGGCTTGCAAGAAAGTAAAGAGATCGTAAAAATAAACTAGGGGCTGCTAAGATAAAAACACAACTAAAGTAAATATGACGAGTCTGGAAAAGTGGTGGCAGGAGTTGTGGAATTGTCCCTAAGCAATTGACTATGTTACTAGACCGGTAATCACTATTGCAATTCTATTTGAGGGAGAGGCATAAGCTAACATACTTTCTCTACTTGGATCATGTGCACTTATGTTTGGAACTCTAGCAAGCATCCGCAAATACTAAAGATTCATTAAGGTAAAACCCAACCATAGCATTAAAGTATCAAGTCCCCTTTATCCCATACACAACAATCCCCTTACTCGGGTTTGTGTTTCAGTCACTCACGCAACCCACTATAAGCGAATCATAAACATATTGCAAATCCTACAACGGGAATCCCTCACGCTTGCGCGACACGGAGGGCACAATAGGACAGCACCAATAATAAAACATGCAACTGAAACCAATCATAGCAGTTCATCAATCACCGATAGGACAACGGAATTCTACTCAGACATCATAGGATGGCAACACATCATTGGAAAATAATATGAAGCATAAAGCACCATGTTCAAGTAGAGGGTACAGCGGGTTGCGGGAAGTGGACCGCTGAATATAGATGGGGAAGGTGATGGAGATGTTGGTGAAGATGGCGGAGGTGTTGGTGTAGATCATGTGATGATGATGGCCCCGGCGGTGTTCCGCGCCATCGGAAGCAAGGGGAGATAGCCCCTTCTTCTTCTTCTTCCTTGACCTCCTCCCTAGATGGGAGAAGGGTTTCCCCTCTGGTCCTTGGCTCCCATGGCGTGGGAGGGGCGAGTGCCCCTCCGAGATTGGATCTATCTCTCTGTTTCTCTTTGTCTCTGCGTTCTCAGATTCTACCCTTCACCGTTTCTTAAATATCTGGAGATCCGTAACTCATAAAATTAGCTTTCTTGCGCCAAAAGAAGAGCGTCAACCGCCTTACGGGTGGCCCACGAGAGCCCAGGGTGCGCCTGCCTCCCTGGGGCGCGGCCCCCTGTCTCGTGGCCACCGGACAACATTTCAAGCGTTGATTTTACTTCCCAAAAATCATAAATATTCCAAAAAATCTCCGTCCATTTTTATCCTGCTCGGACTCCGTTTGATATTGGGTTTACGCAAAACAAAAACATGCAATGCATGTGAACGGCACTTTGGGCCTTTGGATCAATATGTTAGTCCCAAAAATAGTATAAAAGTTGCCAAAAGTATATAAAAGTTGTAGAATATTGGCATGGAACAATCAAAAATTATAGATACGACGGAGACGTATCAGCATCCCCAAGCTTAATTCCTGCTCGTCCTCGAGTAGGTAAATGATAAAAAGATAATTTTTGATGTGGAATGCTACCTAGCACAATTTTGATCATATGTCTAATCATGGCATGAATATTAAGACACAAGTGATTCAAAGCAATAGTCTATCCTTTGACATAAAAACAGTAATACTTCAAGCCTACTAATAAAGCAATCATGTCTTTTCAAAATAACATGGCCAAAGAAAGTTATCCCTACAAAATCATATAGTATGGCTATGCTCCATATTCACCACACAAAATATTCACATCATGCACAACCCCGGTGACAAGCCAAGCAATTGTTTCATACTTTTGATGTTCTCAAACCTTTTCAACTTTCACGCAATACATGAGCGTGAGCCATGGACATATCACTATAGGTGGAATAGAATATGATGGTGGAGGTTGTTTAAGAAGACGAAAAGGAGAAAGTCTCACATCAACTAGGCGTATCAACAGGCTATGGAGATGCCCATCAATAGATATCAATGTGAGTGAGCAGGGATTGCCATGCAATGGATGCACTAGAGCTATAAGTGTATAAAAGCTCAAACTGGAAACTAAGTGGGTGTGCATCCAACTTGCTTGCTCATGAAGACCTCGGGTGTTTGAGGAAGCCCATCATCGGAATATACAAGCCAAGTTCTATAATGAAAATTCCCACTAGTATATGAAAGTGATAACTCAAGAGACTCTCTATATGAAGAACATGGTGCTACTTTGAAGCACAAGTGTGGTAAAAGGATAGTAACATTGCCCCTTCTCTCTTTTTCTCTCATTTTTTTCTTTTTCTTTTTTTCTTTTTTTCTCTTTTTTTGGGACAATGCTCTATTAATGATAATCATCACACTTCTATTTACTTACAACTCAATATTACAACTCGATACTAGAACAAAGATATGACTCTATATGAATGCTTCCGGTGGTGTACCGGGATGTGCAATGATCTAGCATAGCAATGACATCAAAAAACGGACAAGCCATGAAAACATCATGCTAGATATCTTACGATCATGCAAAGCAATATGAAAATAAATGCTCAAGTCATGTATATGATGATGATGAAAGTTGCATGGCAATATATCTCGGAATGGCTATGGAAATGCCATGATAGGTAGGTATGGTGGCTGTTTTGAGGAAGATATAATGAGGCTTATGTGTGATAGAGCGTATCGTATCATGGGGTTTGGATGTACCAGCGAAGTTTGCACCAACTCTCGAGGTGAGAAAGGGCAATGCACGGTACCCAAGAGGCTAGCAATGATGGAAGGGTGAGAGTGCGTATAATCCATGGACTCACATTAGTCATAAAGAACTCATATACTTATTGCAAAAGTTTATTAGCCCTCTAAGAAAAGTACTACTACACATGCTCCTAGGGGGATAGATTGGTAGGAAAATACCATCGCTCGTCCCCGACCGCCACTCATAAGGAAGGCAATCAATAAAAACCTCATGCTGCGACTTCGTTACATAACGGTTCACCATACGTGCATGCTACGGGACTTGCAAACCTCAACACAAGTATTTCTCAATTTCACAAATACTCAACTAGCACGACTCTAATATCACCACCTTTATATCGCAAAACTATTGCAAGGAATCAAACATATCATATTCAGCGATCTACAAGTTTATGTAGGATTTTATGACTAACCATGTGAATGACCAATTCCTGTCATCTCTCTAAATAGATATAAGTGAAGCAAGAGAGTATAATTCTTTCTACAAAATATGTGCCCACGCTCTAACAAATATAAGTGAAGCAAAAGAGCATTCTATAAATGGCGGTTTTCTATGTGAAGAGAAACAGGCAATCCAAACTTCAAATGATATAAGTGAAGCACATGAAGCATTCTATAAAGCCATACTCAAAAGATTTAAGTGAAGTGCAATGAGCATTCTATAAATAAACCAAGGACTATCTCATACCAGCATGGTGCATAAAAGAAAAATGAAAACTAAATGCAAAAGACGCTCCAAGACTTGCACATAATGCATGAACGAAACGAATTGAAAACATACCGATACCTGTTGAAGAAAGAGGGGATGCCTTCCGGGGCATCCCCAAGCTTAGATGCTTGAGTCTCCTTGAATATTTACTTGGGGTGCCTCGGGCATCCCCAAGCTTGATCTCTTGCCTCTCTTCCTTTTCCTCATATTGAGACATCCTCGATTAGACACTACATCCACACAAAACTTCAACAGAAAACTCGGTAAGATCTGTTAGTATAATAAAGCAAATCACCACTCTAAGTACTGTTGAAAACCAATTAATATTTTGTTTTTGCATTGTGTATACTGTAATATAGATTTTCCATGGCTTAATCCACTAATATAAATTGATAGATTCATCAAAACAAGCAAACTATGCATCAAAAACAGAATCTGTCAAAAACAGAATAGTCTGTAGAAATCTGAACATTCATCATACTTCTGTTACTTTAAACATTCTGCCAAAATTAGGAAAAATAAACAATTTGTACAGAAAGACAGTGCAAAAAGAATCAGAACCATTTGACGTTCCAGTAAAAAAATAAATTCACGCACTACAGCCAAAGTTTCTGTCCTGCACCGTACAAACCAACAAGCATTGTAAACATCCTAAAGGCAAACCTTGGCACATTATTTTTATAATACAATGGAATTGTACAAGGGGATAATTATTTTTATTGAAAAGTTTCTGTAATTAAGATTCACAAAGTTTCCATGAGCATGAACAAAGTTCAAGGCTAGCTCCCACTTCAACAATGCTTGTCTTTCTCACTTTCACTTTTATTTTTGAAAAAGTTTTGGGTTCCCCTCTTTATTTTTGTTGTTTTTAAACTATATGAAAGCACTCAACATAAATAAATGACTCTCTAAAACTTCCGGGTTGTCTCCCTGGCAGCGCTTTCTTTAAAGCCATTAATCTAGGCATATAGTGCTCAAGTAGTGAATCCACCCGGATCCCAAGGTATATCGAAGCCAATTTTAATTAGCAATGATTTAGCATTTAGTAGTGAGCACAAAGCAACATATATCAAGCAATGACAAAGTCTAACTCTCTTCCTATGCATCGGCATGTCATATAAGAACAATCATGCACACCTAGTAAAGGCCAATGCATAGTATAAACAGTTTCTTGCAATTTTATCGTGTGGGAAACATAGAGAGGTGAAGATATAGTTCCTCTCTCATAATAATTGAAAGTAGGAGCAGCAAGCACATGCATATTATATCTATCAGAATCATCATGTGTAATAGTAAAAGGCAAGCCATCAATAATCCTTAATAAAAGCAAACTTCTCCGATATAGTGTAGTTTGGAGAATTCAAAAAGATAATAGGACTATCATGCGTGGGTGCAATAGCAACAATTTCATGTTTAACATAAGGAACTATAGCAAGTTCATCTCCATAAGCATAATTCATATTGGCATCTTGGCCACAAGCATAGCAAGCATCATCAAAAAGGGATATTTCAAGCAAATTCAAGGGATCATAGCAATCATCATAGCAATCATCCTTCGGTAAGCACGAAGAGGAATTAAATAATGTATGAGTTGGAGTGTTGCTCTCATTGGAAGGTGGGCACGGGTAGCTAATCCGCTCTTCCTCCTTTTGTTCTTCGCTCTCCTCATCATCTTTTTCATCCAATGAGCTCACTGTTTCATCAATTTCTTCTTCCATAACTTCCTGCAAAATATTAGTCTCTTCTTGGATAGCGGAGAATTTCTCAATATATGGTTTAACATAGGCATTAGAAGCATAATTATCATAACAATATTGAAATATGGCAAAATTTTCAGATTTGTAAAGAATAGCATCATACTTCTCAATCAAAGAAGCAATCTCATAAGCACCCTTAAAAGCAACAAATTCTTCAATTTGTTGAACATCATAGTAATTATAAACACCCTTAGCATACGAAGATACGATTCCATTATCACTAAACAAGCATTGATAGGGTACGTGTTTCTTAGGGTTTTCAGAACAACAAGTAACATCATATATTTCACATAAATTCCAAGCATAGCATTGCAAACGTTGAATTTGATCCCATATAGTTTCCCTTTTTCAGATATACGGTGTCGCACATAACAAGCATGCTCATCTAAAGATTTGCCCTCAACTAAGCTAGTTGGGGTTTCAGCACGAGCACAAAGGGATCGGAGATGATCCAAGTAAAAAGCTTCAGTAGTGTGATAGATTTTGAGTGGTTCTTCAACCATTGGTTCAGTAGGTACAACTAATTTTTTAGTATTTTGCGTTTCCTACCCATAACTAAAGATAGAAAACAACTAAGAACAACAAATAAAAATTACTTAGTGATAAAGCAAACAAGCACACACGAGAATATTCACCCCATGCTATGACTCCCCGGCAACGGCGCCAGAAAAAGGTCTTGATGGCCCACAAGTACATGGGATCGCAACAGTTTTTGATAAGTAAGAGTGTCGAACCCAACGAGGAGCTAAAGATAGAACAAATATTCCCTAAAGTTCTATCGACCACCGATACAACTCTACGCACGCTTGACGTTCGCTTTACCTAGAACAAGTATGAAACTAGAAGTACTTTGTAGGTGTTTTTGGATAGGCTTGCAAGAATGTAAAGAGAGCGTAAACATAAACTAGGGGCTGCTAAGATAAAAACACAACTAAAGTAAATATGGCGAGTGTGGAAAAGTGGTGGTAGGAGTTGTGGAATTGTCCCTAAGCAATTGACTATGTTACTAGACCAGTAATCACTATTGCAATTCTATTTGAGGGAGAGGCATATGCTAACATACTTTCTCTACTTGGATCATATGCACTTATGATTGGAACTTTAGCAAGCATCCGAAAATACTAAAGATTCATTAAGGTAAAACCCAACCATAGCATTAAAGTATCAAGTCCCCTTTATCCCATACGCAACAATCCCCTTACCCGGGTTTGTGTTTCAGTCACTCACGCAACCCACTATAAGCGAATCATAAACATATTGCAAACCCTACAGCGGAAATCCCTCACGCTTGCGCGACACGGAGGGCACAATAGGACATCACCAATAATAAAAAATGCAACTCAAACCAATCATAGCAGTTCATCAATCACCGATAGGACAACGGAATTCTACTCAGACATCATAGGATGGCAACACATGAGTTGGAAAATAATATGAAGCATAAAGCACCATGTTCAAGTAGAGGGTACAGCGGGTTGCAGGAGAGTGGACCACTGAATATAGATGGGGGAAGGTGATGGAGATGTTGGTGAAGATGGCGGAGGTGTTGGTGTAGATCGCGGTGATGATGATGGCCCCCGGCGGTGTTTCGGCGCCACCGGAAGCAAGGGGAGAGAGCCCCCCTTCTTCTTCTTCTTCCTTGACCTTCTCCCTGGATGGGAGAAGGGTTTCCCCTCTAGTCCTTGGCTCCCATGGCGTGGGAGGGGCGAGAGCCCCTCCGAGATTGGATCTATCTCTCTGTTTCTCTCTGTTTCTGCGTTCTCAGATTCTACCCCTTCACCGTTTCTTAAATATCCGGAGATCCGTAACTCGATTGGGGTGAATCTTTAGCCCAGATCTTTCTCATAAAATTAGCTTTCTTGCGCCAAAAGAAGAGCGTCAACCGCCTTACGGTGGCCCACGAGAGCCCAGGCGCGCCTACCTCCACAGGCGCGGCCCCTGTCTCGTGACCACCGGACACTTTATTTCACGTTGATTTTACTTCCCAAAAATCATAAATATTCCAAAAAAATCTCCGTCCGTTTTATCCCGTTTGGACTCCGTTTGATATTGGGTTTACGCAAAACAAAAACATGCAATGCGAGGAACGGCACTTTGGGCCTTTGGATCAATATGTTAGTCCCAAAAAATAGTATAAAAAGTTGCCAAAAGTATATAAAAGTTGTAGAATATTGGCATGGAACAATCAAAAATTATAGATACGACGGAGACGTATCACAAATCCTAATCTTGATCTACGCCAACTCAACAAGTACCATCGGAGACACCTGTAGAGCACCTTTATGATCACCCAGTTACATTGTGACGTTTGGTAGCGCACAAAGTGTTCCTCCGGTAATTAGGAGTTGCATAATCTCATAGTCATAGGAACATGTATAAGTCATGAAGAAAGCAATATCAACATACTAAACGATCGAGTGCTAAGCTAATGGAATGGGTCAAGTCAATCACATCATTCTCTAATGATGTGATCCTGTTAATCAAATGACAACTCATGTCTATGGCTAGGAAACTTAACCATCTTTGATTGAACGAGCTAGTCAAGTAGAGGCATACTAGTGACACTCTGTTTGTCTATGTATTCACACATGTACTAAGTTTCCGGTTAATACAATTCTAGCATGAATAATAAAAATTTATCATGATATAAGGAAATATAAATAACAAGTTTATTATTGCCTCTAGGGCATATTTCCTTCATGAAGTTCTTCCTTGGATTGAAAGTCAAACAAAGAAGAGAAGGAACCTTCCTCAACCAAGCCAAATACACTCAAGACATGCTAAAGAGATTCAAGCTAAGTGATGTCAAGTCGGATTCCACTCCAATGCCCACCAAGTGCCAACTTGACATTGATCCCAATGGTAAAGCGGTGGGTCAAAAGGTATATCGCTCCATGATTGGCTCCTTGCTTTACCTTTGTGCATCTAGACCGGATATCATGTTGAGTGTGGGAATTTGTGCACAGTTTCATGCCACACCTAAGGAAAGCCACTTTGTGGCGGTCAAGCGAATCTTTCGATATTTGGCTCATACCCCAAACTTTGGCTTATGGTACCCAAGAGGAGGAATCTTCAAGCTTGTAGGTTATTCGGACTCGGATTGGGAGGGAGACAAAGTGGATAGGAAGTCCACTTCTGGAGGGTGCCAATTCCTTGGTTGCTCTTTGGTAAGTTGATCTTCTAAGAAGCAAAATTGTGTGTTTCTCTCGTCCACCGAAGCAGAGTATGTGGCTGCACAACTTCTATGGATGAGGCAAACTTTAAAGGATTACAGTGTCATTTGTGACAAAGTGCCACTTTGGTGTGACAATGAAAGTGCCATCAAGATTTCTCTCAACCCGGTGCAACACTTCAAGACGAAGCATATTGACATTCGGTATCACTTCATCTGGGATCACATTAGGCGAGGGGAGATCAAGCTCAACTACGTCAATACTCATGATAACCTTGCAAATATTTTCACGAAGCCCTTGGATGAAGCAAGATTTCGCGAGTTAAGGCATGCGCTAAATATCATTGATTCGAGCAATGTTGCTTGAACCATTGCACAACCCACCATACTCAACTTGTTATCTTGTTTAGGTGTAGGCATGGACATAGGGGGAGTGTTGTTCTCTCAATGAACTCTCCCTCCCCCATTATGCATAAATTGATCAACTTTTTCACATTAACCATTGTTGATGGTACTTGTGCTTCAAAGACGAGTTTTGGTCATGGGCCCAAGGATAATTCTTCGCAGTGCCATACCAATTGACTCAAAAATATGTGGCTCCGGCCACCGCCCTCTCTTTGGAGAGGTTGTGTTGCGTGTCTAGTCTTTGTTGTCTCTTGTCTCTCTTTCTTCGCACCGAGCGTGTGTGTGCTGTCTCTTGTGTCAACGTTTGGGTCCCTCCGTTCGCTTGAAGGTTGGTTTGCAAAGGCCCCTTGTTCTTCTCTGTTTTTAAACTTGCATTGTCTTGGGCACACGGTACTACCGCGGCTTGCCACGGTACTACCGCGGGAGCTGCTCACGGTACTACCGCACCCAGCACGGCAGTAATTTTTTACTGCCGCCTGGGGGAGCGGTACTACCGCCCTCGGTGCGGTACTTCCGCCCAGGCGGTACTACCGCGATGACACGCGGTACTATCGCGTAGTCGAGAACGCGTGGGGGTTAAGAGCGGGCAGGGGGAGTTCCAACTTCCCCATACCCATTCACTCTTTCTTCCCACGACGTCTCTCTCTCTCTCTCCTGCCCAAGAACGGCGCCGAAGACCCTCGCCAGATCTCTGTCTCTGACCGCTTTCCTCGGATCCGACCGGTGGGATCGTTCCCCACCACTTCCTCTTGCCATGGAACAAGGTTTCTCCCCAAATCCCTCTCTCTTTGGTTCGTTCTTTCGTTTCTAGGTTCTTGGGGAGATGCATGTTGTTCTTGAGATTTTAGGCCAAATCTTTGCAAGAGTAGGATGTAGGAGAGCAGTAATGCGTAGAGATGGTACCTGATATATTTCCCCGTGGTAGATTTGATCGACCGTAGTACCGCTTTGTTGTCACGGTTGTGCTCAGATCCAATGGCGGATTCGGATCTGAAACCGTGCGGTACTACCACATCTCCTGTGCGGTACTACCGATCCTCCGGAGCGGTACTACCGCGCGAGGCGCGACACTAAAAGTTTACTGCCGCTCCGAGATATGGTACTGTCGTGCTACCCTAGTGCAGTACTACCGTGGCTAAGAGCAGCACTAAAATTTAGTACCGCGTAGCCAAGCAGTACTACCGTTGTTGTCAAATTTCCCTCATGTTGGTGGCTCCGGTGCTCCTGCACGCCGTTCCAATCCTAGCCGTGACACGGGCTCCAAGCGTCTGTGCAACCAAGATGAAGCTCCAGAGGACTCCAATGCCCCCCAATGAAGGACCAAGACCACCGCCACCAAGAACAAGGAACCCTCCATGGGCATGGATGAGATCCCATTGGCTGAGTTTTTTTCTCGAAGGAGGATCAACCCTTATGTGAATCCTGATGCCAACTTCAGAGGGAATGATCTATTCTGGACCAGGCAGCAGAATCTCATTTATCTGGATGTGATCAAGGCCAAGCAGAACATATATGTGGACGTGCACTGGATTGACATGAATCACATGAGGGATGATAAGCACCGTGCCTACTTTGGTGAGGCCTTGGATCTCGTGGAGCAGTTTGCCATTGAGGATCTGATCTCTTTCCACCTGGACTTTGATCCCGAGCTTGTGGCTCAGTTCTTTGCTTCGGTTCACTTTCACACTGATGAGGAACGAAGGATGACCTGGATGACCAATGGACGTCAGTTGACTGCTACATGGAAGGACTTCATGGATTTGCTCCACGTACCTGATGAGGGGCTCAACACGCCCGTTGGTGTTCGCCCTCATGCCAACTCCGAGTCAGCCAACAAGAACAAGCTCCAGCAGTATTATGTTGAGAAGTTGCTTCCCAGTGGCAAGAAGACGTGGGTGCTGAACTCATTCCTGGACATCATGTGTCGCGTCTTCCGCAACTCCCTCTTTCCCCGCATTGGTGACAAGGACAAGGTGCATGCCTATCTTGTGGATATGATGCTCCTTTGTGAGGAGGGGCGCATTTCTCAGAGGAAACCACTTGATGTCTCACATATCATGTGGTGCGAGCTTCGGTTCGCGGTGTTCAACCGCAAGGTACCCATCTATGGACCTTACCTGTTTCTGTTGATCTCGAAGACTTGGGAGAAGCTGTTTCCCGTTGATGAGTTTTTGCTCCTGACTGGACTCGTCATGAGCCCATCAAGCTCCGTGTCAAGACCCAGTGGTCCAACACTACTACTCGTGCTGAGGCTGAGGCTGCTAGGATGGATGTTGATGAGGAGGAGATTGAGGAGGAGGACGCAGATGAGGACAGCTCTGTTGGGTAAGCTCCTCCCTCTTCTGAGCCCTCATGGGCTAAGAAGCTGAAGGCCAAGATGAAGGCCTTGTTCTGCATGCAAGCAAAGGGACAGTACCGAACTCATGTTGCCTCCAAGGAGAGTCACCGCCGTGACAAGAAGATCATGAAGGTTTTTGGAGAGGACATTTCCAGCGGCTCCGAGAAGCACATCACTCCAGAGGCTGAGTGGATGGCAAAACAAGGCTACAAGTGGACTAATTCTGAGGAGGAGCCCATCCCTGCTGCCGAGTCCGATGGAGAGCGTGTGAGTGACTACTCCGCTTGAGCCACCACTTGTGTTGTAGGTGTCCTCTCTACCTTTTTGGCGGCTCGATGCCAAAGGGGGAGAGAGTGTAGGATTTGTGAGTCTTGTGTCGTGTCGTGTTTGTTTCGCTTGCTTTCGTTCCGTTGAACCTCGTTTGCTTTGGTTTGGTTTGCGCGTGTGAGACCTCTCTATCATATGGTGTAAGACATATGCACTCTATCGTACCTTATTGAGCTTATCTATCTTGTGCTATTTACATTATGCTCATATTTACTATCTTGCTTAGTATTAGCCTTATGGTTGCAAGATATGCCTTGTCTATAAAATATAGGGGAGTGTTGATCCTAGTATGTGTGCCGTACAGTCCAAAGCACTTTTCTAGATAGCACACATCTAGGGGGAGCTCATCTATATTTTAGAGATGTGGGGTTTTCTCATGTTCTATGTTTTCTCCCTTTGTGAAAATCCCGTGTTGTCATCAATCCACCAAAAAGGGGAAGATTGTAAGGGCATATTTATCCCTTAGTTGTTTTGGTGATTGATGACAATGTTTTTGCGGACTAATCGCGCGCATTCAGTATTTCAGATATATCATGACTAGGCACAAGACGATTTGGTGCCCCTCGAAGACTATTAAAGATGGTGTTTTCTCTACGTTTCTTTTCGGTGGATTTGAGTCGTAGGACAGCCGTACTATTAAGAGGGGGTCCGCTTTGGAAAGGTTTGGGTGGAATCATCACGTACACGTCTACTCCTTTGCACCGCCTTTCGTTTGTAACTTTGGAGCATCCACCATCTTTTCCTGTCTATGCAAAAGGTCGTGATTGCTGAACCGAGGCATGCGGTAGTACTGCTCCTAGGAGCGGTAGTACTGCAAGTGCCCACGGTAGTACCGCTTCCTCGGAGCGGTAGTACTATGGCCTCATGCCAGGCGCTGCTGCTCTTGTGGTAGTAGGGGCAGATGTAATTTTTTACATCCGCGCGCTACACGGTAGTACCGCGCCCCCGGCGCGGTAGTATCGTTCGCTCTGGCCAGGCTCAGCTGCATGCGCGGAAGTAGGAGCGGATGTAATTTTTTACATCTGCGCCCCCCGCGGTAGTACCGCTCCCGGCCTGCAGTACTATCGTGTTGGATTTTTGCATATATCCTAACTCAGCGGAAGTTGCCACGGATGTATTTTTATATGTCCGCGCCTTCTCAGAATCTGGACTATCCCTGCCTTGCGGTAGTACCGCAAGGGGGAGCGGTAGTACCGCGCCAGCAGTTCTACCGCCCTCTGCTTCACTGCATCTGGGCGGTTATGATTTCTGCTGCACGGGCGGTAGTACCGCGGGGCCCTGCGGTAGTACCGCGTGCCCTTGAAGTAGTACCACGTCCCTTGCGCGGTAGTACCGTGCTACGCAGGCTGAGTTGGTGGATAACGGTTGGATTTGTTCTTCCACTATGTAAGGGGTGTCTTCTTCTCTGAGTTGACCATCTCTTCCGTCCCCAAGCTCCATTGTTGCTCCAAGTTCCATTTTCGCCCGATCTCTCTCCCTAGCCAATCAAACTTGTTGATTTTCTAGGGATTGGTTGAGAAGGCCCCGATCTACACTTCCACCAAGAGAAATTTGATTCCCCCTACTATTCCCTTGTGGATCTTGTTACTCTTGGGTGTTTGAGCACCCTAGATGGTTCAGGTCACCGCAGAGCCATATTCCATTGTGGTGAAGCTTCGTGGTGTCGTTGGGAGCCTCCAATTAAGTTGTGTAGATTTCCCCAACCTTGTTTGTAAAGGTCCGGTCGCCGCCTCCAAGGGCACCAATAGTGGAATCAGAGCATCTCGCATTGTGTGAGGGTGGGAGGAGAATACGGTGGCCCTAGTGGCTTCTTGGGGAGCATTGTGCCTCCACACTGCTCCAACAGAGACGTACTTTCCCTCAAAAGGAAGGAACTTCGGTAACACATCCTCGTCTTCACCGACTCCACTCTTGGTTATCTCGTGCCTTTACTTGTGCAAGCTTATTTGTGTTATATCCCTTGCTTGCTTGTGTGCTTGTTGTTGTTGCATCATATAGCTTGCTCACCTAGTTGCATATCTAGACAACCTACTTTGATGCAAAGTTTAAATTGGTAAAGAAAAGCTAAAAAAATTGTTAGTTGCCTATTCACCCCCTCTAGTCAACTATATTGATCCTTTCAAACCCCTATGCATAGGTTCACAAGGTCACTGAACCCGCAAGTTGATCACCAAAACATACATAAAGTAGATCACGTGAATATCCCATTGTCACCACAGATAAACACATGCAAGACATACATCGAGTGCTCGCAAATCCTTAAAGACTCAATCCGATAAGATAACTTCAAAGGGAAAACTCAATACATTACAAGAGAGTAGAGGGGGATAAACATCATAAGATCCAACTATAATAGCAAAGCTCACGATACATCAAGATCGTGCCGAATCAAGAACACGAGAGAGAGAGATCAAACACATAGCTACTGGTACATACCCTCAGCCTCGAGGGTGAACTACTCCCTCCTCGTCATGGAGAACGCTGGGATGATGAAGATGGCCACCGATGAGGGATTCCACCTCCGGCAGGGTGCCGGAACAGGGTCCCGATTGGTTTTTGGTGGCTACAGAGGCTTGCGGCGGCGGAACTCCCGATCTAGGTTATTTTCTGGAGGTTTCTGTAATTATAGGAATTTTTGGTGTAGGTCTCACGTCGGGGGGTCTTCGAGTCGTCCACGAGATAGGGGGACGCGGCCAGGGGGTAGGGAGTGCCCCCACCCTCGTGGACGATCCCGGACTCTTCTGGCCCAAATCTTTTACTCCGGGGGCTTCTTTTGGTCCATAAAAGATCATCAAAAATTGGCACGTCAATTGGACTCCGTTTGGTATTCCTTTTCTATAAAACTCAAAAACAAGGAAAAAACAGAAACTGGCACTAGGCTCTAGGTTAATAGGTTAGTCCCAAAAATCATATAAAATAGCATATAAATGCATATAAAACATCCTAGATGGATAATATAATAGCATGGAACAATAAAAAATTATAGATATGTTGGAGACATATCAAGCATCCCCAAGCTTAATTCCTGCTTGTCCTTGAGTAGGTAAATGATAAAAATAGAATTTTTATGTGGAATGCTACCTAACATATTTTTTAATGTAATTTTCCTTACTGTGGCATGAATGTTCAGATCCGAAAGATCCAAGAAAAAAGTTTAATATTGACATAAAAACAATAATACTTCAAGCATACTAACCAAGCAATTATGTCCTCTCAAAATAACATAGCCAAAGAAAGCTCATCCCTACAAAATCATATAGTTTGGCCATGCTTCATTTTCATCACACAAAATGCTCCCATCATGCACAACCTCGATGACAAGCCAAGTGATAACCCACAAGTATAGGGGATCAATTGTAGCCTCTTTCGATAAGTAAGAGTGTCGACCCAATGAGGAGCTAAAGGTAGAACAAATATTCCTCAAGTTCTATCGACCACCGATACAACTCTACGCACGCTTAACATTCGCTTTACCTAAAACAAGTATGAAGCTAGAAGTACTTTGTAGGTGTTGTTGGATAGGTTTGCAAGAATATAAAGAGCACGTAAATAAAATCTAGTGTCTGTTTAGATAAAGACACAATATAGTTAGTATAGCGAGTGTGGAAAAGTGGTTGTAGGAGTTGCGAAATTGTCCCTTATCAATTGGCTACTTTACTAGACCGATAGCAAGTTTTATGTGGGAGAGGCCACTGCTAGCATGTCATCCCTGACTTGGAATTCTATGCACTTATGATTAGAACTATTAGCAAGCATCCGCAACTGTAGGGGAACGTAGTAATTTAAAAAAAATTCCTACGCACATGCAAGATCATGGGTGATGCATAGCAACGAGAGGGGAGAGTGTTTTGCACATACCCTCGTAGACCGAAAGCGGAAGCGTTATGACAACGCGGTTGATGTAGTCGTACGTCTTCACGATCGACCGATCCTAGTACCGAAAGTACGACACCTCCGCGATCTGCACACGTTCGGCTCGGTGACGTCCCGTGAACTCACGATCCAGCAGAGTGTCGAGGGAGAGCTTCACAAGACGACGTGATGACGGTGATGATGAAGCTACCAGCGCAGGGCTTCGCCTAAGCACTGCAACGATATGACCGAGGTGGATTATGGTGGAGGGGGGCACCGCACACGGCTAAGAGATCAATGATCAACTTGTGTCTCTATGGGGTGGCCCACTCCCCCTTATATAAAGGAGTGTAAGAGGGGGAGAGGGCCGGCCTCCTAGGCGCGCCCAAGTGGGGAGTCCTACTCCTGGTGGGAGTAGGATTCCCCCTTCCCTAGTTGGAGTAGGAGAGGGAAGGAATGGGGAGAAGGACAGAAGGAAAGGGTGGCCGCCCCCCTTAACAATTCGGATTGGGCTTGGGGGGGGCACCTTGGCCGCCTCCTCCTCCTTTCCACTATGGTCCATTAAGGCCCATTGACTCCCCGGGGGGTTCCGATAACCTCCCGGTACTCCGGTAAATGCCCGAACTCACCGGGAACCATTCTGATGTCCAAACATAGCCATCCAATATATCGATCTTTATGTCTCGACCATTTCGAGACTCCTCATCATGTCCGTGATCACATCCGGGACTCCGAACTACCTTCGTTACATGAAAACACATAAACTCACAATACCGATCGTCACCGAACGTTAAGAGTGAGGACCCTACGGGTTCGAGAACTATGTAGACATGACCGAGACTCACCTCCGGTCAATAACCAATAGCGGAACCTGGATGCTCATATTGGTTCCTACATATTCTACGAAGATCTTTATCGGTCAAACTGCCTAACAACATACGTTGTTCCTTTTGTCATCAGTATGTTACTTGCTCGAGATTCAATTGTCGGTATCTCAATACCTAGTTCAATCTCGTTACCGGCAAGTATCTTTACTCGTTCCGTAATGCATCATCCCGCAACTAACTCATTAGTCACATTGCTTGCAAGGCTTATAGTGATGTGCATTACCGAGAGGGCCCAGAGATACCTCTCCAAAACACGGAGTGACAAATCCTAATCTCGATCTATGCCAACCCAACAAACACCTTCAGAGACACCTGTAGAGCATCTTTATAATCACCCAATTACGTTGTGATGTTTGATAGCATAGAAGGTGTTCCTCCGGTATTCGGGAGCTGCGTAATCTCATAGTCAGAGGAACATGTATAAGTCATGAAGAAAGCAATAGCAATAAAACTCAACGATAATAATGCTAAGCTAACAGATGGGTCTTGTCCATCACATATTCTCTAATGATGTGATCCCGTTCATCAAATGACAACACATGTCTATGGATAGGAAACTTAACCATCTTTGATTAACGAACTAGTCAAGTAGAGGCATAGGGACACTCTGTTTGTCTAGGTATTCACACATTTACTAAGTTTCCGGTTAATACAATTCTAGCATGAATAATAAACATTATCATGAAATAAGGAGATAAATAATAACTTTATTATTGCCTCTAGGGAATATTTCCTTCAGTCTCCCACTTGCACTAGAGTCAATAATCTAGTTCACATCGCCATGGGATTTAACACCAATAGTTCACATCACCATGTGATTAATACCCATAGTTCACATCGCCATGTGACCAACACTAAGGGTTTACTAGAGTCAGTAATGTAGTTCGCGTCGCCATGTGATTAACACCCAAAGAGTACTAAGGTGTGATCATGTTTTGCTTGTGAGAGAAGTTTAATCAACGGGTCTATCAAATTCAGATCCGTATGTATTTTGCAAATTTCTATGTCTACAATGCTCTGCACGGAGCTACTTTAGCTAATTGCTCCCACTTTCAATATGTATCCGAATTGTCACTTAGAGCCATCCGGATCAATGTCAAAGCTTGCATCGACGTAACCCTTTACGATGAACCTTTTTTCACCTCCATAATCGAGAAACATATCCTTATTCCACTAAGGATAATTTTGAACGCTGTCCAGTGATCTACTCCTAGATCACTATTGTACTCCTTTGCCAAAATCAGTGTAGGGTATACAATAGATCTGGTACATAGCATGGCATACTTTATAGAACCTATGGCTGAGGCATAGGGAATGACTTTCATTCTCTTTCTATCTTCTGCCGTGGTCGGGATTTGATTCTTACTCAACTTCACACCTTACAACACAGGCAAGAACTCCTTCTTTGATTGTTCCATTTTGAACTACTTCAAAAAATTGTCAAGGTATGTACTCATTGAAAAAACTTTTCAAGCGTCTTGATCTATCTCTATATATCTTGATGCTTGATACGCCTCCATCATATCTACTTTTCAAAACACTTTTTCCCTTGTTTTGGACTCTAACTTGCATGATTTGAATGGAACTAACCCGGACTGACGTTGTTTTCAGCAGAATTGCCATGGTGTTATTTTTGTACAGAAATAAAAGTTCTCGGAATGACCTGAAACTTCATGGAGAATATTTTTGGAATTTATAAAAAATACTGGCGAAAGAATCAAGACCAGGGGCCCACACCCTGTCCACGAGGGTGGGGGGCGCGCCTGCCCCCTGGGCGCGCCCCCTGTCTCGTGGGCCCCTTGGTGCTTCACCGACCTCAAATTCAACTCTACACTACAAAGAAATACACTTCCGTGATGATACGTGTTTCTCACAGTAGGTCGCGTTTTTTGTCATGCATGTACATCCATGACAAATTTATGACATAATCAAGATAGTCATACCTGTGCTGTCGTAGAAGTGTTCCATGACATTACCGTGACGATAAATCGCGCGCCACAGAAGTGCTTTCGTCAAGGGTGACCGACACGTGGCATCCACCGTAACGGAACGCCGTTAAGCTATCGGGTCGGGTTTTGGATACGATAACCCGTTAACAGCCCCGAACAATGGGGATTTTCCACGTGTAAAATCATCATTGGCTGGAGGAAACACGTGTCGACTCATCATTGGGACAGATGTCATCCACTCATTGGACAGAAGGCACCTATGATACGTCGACACGTGGCACGGCCCAAAAGAGGCCCATTCCTGTGAAAAGGCCGGCCCCTTTGACTTGGTCAAAAGGTGGCGGGCCAGCCCATGGAAAGCCTATTAACGGCTTGTTCGCATATAGCCCATTTACAGCCCGCTAACCCAAGGCCCGTTACGCCCTATCCTAGTTAGGCCCAGTAGCGTCATCTGGGCCATCCAATATGATTCCAGCCCGTTTTCGCCGGCCCATGTATGGCCCATGACGTCTTCGGCCCATATGAGGCCCTATGTAACTCTTGGCCTATTAACGGCCCGTGGTGAAAGCGGCCCGCAATGAACATTGTATCACTTTACACCCATTAACGGCCCGTGGTGAACCGGCCTGTAATGAACAAAGATATCACTTTATACCCATTAAGGGCCCGTTATTGATTGGGCGTTTCAAAGAAATGTTATCTTTCGGCCTTCTCAGAGCCCATTTATTCTTGGGCTCATTTCCAACATTCGTTTACTTACGGTCCGTTACTGTCATTTTCTGCTTGTGGGCCAAATTCAGCTCGTGGTTACATCGGCCCGTTTGTGGTCCGTTAATACGTTGGGCCATTTTCATAGCGTCATCAAATACAGCCTATAAACGATGGCCCATTATGGTCATATGGCCCGTATAAGGCCCATTGATGATACGGCCCGTAGAAGGCCCATTGTTTCTACGGCCCGTAGAAGGCCCATTGTTTCTACGGTCCGTAGAAGGTCTACTGTTTCTATGGCCCGTAGAAGGCCCACTGTTTCTACGACCCGTAGGAGGGCCAGTGTCACTACAGTAAATATTAACCCATGGTTATTGTGGCCTAGTTTTAAAAAGAACTGCACTGACTACAAGCAAACAAATAAACAAGACAACCAGAAAATAAATAAGCAAGCAACTTATGCTAGGCTATCACTGTTGTTACACATATTACATCCACTGGGCATCAAAGTTCGCCACCAGTGCAAATATAGGGAACAAAGCAGCATATCATATACACTGGTTGTCAAAGTTGGCGACCAGCGCAAATAAACGCCGCAGCAAAACAAATCCAGAACTGAAACCACTTCAGAAGATCTCAAGAAACAATATCCTGGGTACCCATAATCCTGGCAAGATGCTTAGCAACCTTATTAACTTTCTCTTGTTTGGCGCTTAAATCCTCCACGCTTGTTGTTGCACCAGAAAATATGCATCTTAATTCTGCAGGGACTTTCTCAGTCCTTGACTTCTGTCGCATGACATCTCGATCGATGTCTTTCAACTTGAAGTTGAGACTCAAGAAGGCGAACTAATTCAGGCGGCGAGTTCGAAGAGCTTGTGCCAAAGATGGTAAGATAACTTTCGAACACTACATCAAGACAGGACTTTTGGGTTCCCTCACCGTCGTCCAAGATAGTTTTATCGACTTTCTTGGAGACCAACAGGGATGTCTCACTATCTTGAACCTTATCTGCATTACTTCCTTTACCATTGGATAACATAATATCGTTCTCCAATATTTTGTCCGCATTCTAAAAGAGAAACAAGCGGACACATGACATGTTTACCATGTTGTATATGAAACTCATTTTGGTAAATGAGTTCAGTAGTAAAGTGGACAGATAACAAAGATGAAACAAACATATATCTCAGGTACCATGGTCACTTTATGGTCTATATCATTCTAGTTTTTGTTGCCAAATCAAGATAGAGACAAAGTTCAAATAATATTTTTTCAAGACAAAGCAGAATAGACAGAATATAAGTGTGGGTAACTATAGAGAAATAACAACACTTGTAATGTGCATGACATGAGAACATAACTGTTTATTTAATTGAAACTGAAATCAACATAGAGCAGGTTACAACAAAGAAACCAGGTTAAAGTAACAGGTTTAAAACATACTGTTGCGCCATTGGAGTTTCAATTCCATCCTTCAAATTTGAAAATAGTTGGTATGAGTAAATACAGGCATGCAAGAGCAAAGGAGTATGAACCATAGCTACAGAACCTGACCTGAGAACAAATCTTCTTCTCCATTAAGCGTTGAGTTGGGATTCGGAGTGGTGGTCCTCGTGCTTTGGGCACTGCAGTTCCCTTACTAACCGCTCGTGTTTGGGTGATCTGTGGTGGAGACGGTGATGTGTCAACTGGAACTGGGTTACTATCTTAGGGTTGGGGTTAGAAGGGGTGTAGCTGGTTCTCTGTCCAACTGGGTAGGGGTACAATCTGCGAGTCTGGGTTATGTGTGGTGGATCTGGTCCTTGGGCAAGTACAAGCTGTGGTTCTATCTGCATCAACTGGTAGCACTATCTTTTCGAAGACCGTGTTGTTACTCCCTTTAGATATCGCCATCACGCTCTCCAATTCAAATGGCTGATAAACAAGAAAAGTAATTGAAAGTATAGACATTGTATGATAGACAGGTGCAATGGATAGTGGGGAATAAAAGAGGGCATGAAATAATTCATATTTATGTTGTCTAACCAAACAGGATAGCATGACACAATTTCACATATATGATGGCTAACTAAACAGGATAGCATGACACAATTTCACATTATGATGGCTAACTAAAAAAGATGGAAAGACATAGTTCAAAATATGAGACTATGTAAACAGGATGACATGACATAATAACTATATAATGTGTTTATTAAATAGGTTGGCATGCCATAATTCACATACATTCATGGATAGAATGCCATAATTCTAAATATGATGACTGTAAACACTAAACATGATGAGATGATATAACTATATGATGTCTTTATTAAATGGGTTGCCATGCCATAATTCAGATAGATGATGTGTATGTACTATGTAAACATGATGGCATGATATAACTCAAATATATGATTTATATAGTAAGCAAGTAAGCAGATGGCAATCTATATATGATGTAAAAACTAAGCAATGCAAAACAACATGCATGACATGGGTAATATAACCCTGCCAAGTTTGAGCATAGACCTCAGGGGGGAAATAGGACTGGTCATCAGTCTCTGGATCCTCCTCTGAGGAGCTCTTCAGAGCTGATGAAGATACGCTTCAAAGAGTAGCATTGTCTCACGAATACCTTGTTTTCACTCCGAGATACTTCCATCACCGCTTCAAATGGCTGATGCACAGAAAGAGTAGTTGAATATACAAACGTTGTCGACAAATGGAACACGTAATACAAAAAAATGATAGCATGATATAATTCACAGACATGATGATTGTCTAAACAGCATGGCATTGCATAATTCACGTATATAATGCCTTTGCAACAAGATAGCATTGTATAATTCACATATATAATGTCTTGCAACAAGATGGCAATGCATAATTCACATATATGGTAATTAGACACCTTTGAACAAGTGGCATTCACACAAAGCATGTCTAAACTAATCAAATGGCATAGCAATGCGAGACACCATACGCAAGATATGAGCAACATAACCCTGCCAAGTTAGAGCATACACCTCGGGGGGGGGGGGAATAGGACTGGTCATTTGTCTCTGAATCCTCCTCTGAGGAGCTATCCGTAACCAACGAGATATGTGCTTCGTCAGATAGCATAGTCTGCTTAGAAGACCTTGTTTTCACTCCAGAATTTGCAATCACCGTGTCAAATGGCTGATGCACACGAAGAGCAGTTGAATGTACTAACATTGTTGACAAATGTAATATGTAACAAAAAAAGGATGGCCTGCTATAATTTACATATAAGATGATTGGCTAAGCAGAATGGCATTGCAAAATTCACATATATGATGCCTGGCTAAACAAGGTGGCGTTGCATAATTCACATAAACGATGAATAAACTAAACAGATGGCATTCACACAAAGGATGTCTAAACTAAGCAGATGACATATTTGATGTATAAAGTAAGCAATACAAGACACCATATGCATGATATAACCAACATCAGCATGCCAAGTTAGAGCGAAGACCTCAGGGGGTAAATAGGAGTTATCTTCTCCTTCTGAATCCCCCTCAGAACAGATATCTTCCTCTCGATTACAATCTGAAATGCGTGGAGGGGGGCTGCCTTTGCGCCTACCATGGAGTGACGTCTGCATGAAATTATATTGCCACGCAATGCTCGTCTCTTTTGCTCTACATGTTCAGTTCCATTGTTTACAATAAGCATCATGCATAGGAATAAAACATAGTGATATTATGTAAGGAGTGCATGCAGAAATCCAGAGTGATGGTAGCAACCTGTGGATAGACCCAAAACCAATAATAGCAAGCAGATAATGGCTTCAGTTAATAAATACAGATAATGGCTTCTTTACTCTTTGTTTCCCACCCAACATGAAACTCATAGTAGACACCGGAGATTAACCAGATAGTAGATAGATAATATTGATAGCGGCCCCGATATGTACCCCACAACCATTTAAAAACTCAAGTTTGACCATTAGTTGGAGCTGACTCGGAGTCTAATCAGTGAACAGGACGATAAAGTAGCATGTAATATTAAGCGATGCATAACGTAAGCAAACACGAAGAGTGCGACCTCTCTTGCGGACCCGTGTAGTCCTCGAGGTCATCTGCTCGGTTGATGATGGTAATGCAGTTTTCATGGCTGCCGGTGGCGGAAGAAGATCCGAGGCGGCGAAGACTGTTCGGAGGCGGATCCCTCTTGTCTTTGGACACTTCGTTGGAGCAGCTGAGCTGGGGTGGACGACGGCAGCGAGGCGGGACAAACCATGCAAGATTTTCTTTGACAACTATCTGTAAGAGAAGTAATTCTGTAAGGGCACGTTTGAATTGGAGGATTCCAACAATGCGAGGATAGGAAATAGACAGGAATAGGATAGGAATGCACGTGCAAAATAGAGAATTTAAAACACAGGATTTCGCCAACTGGGTGTTTGATTCACAACAATTGGAAGATCAGAGGATGCAAAGAAGCATGGCGAGATTAAGTCAAACCACAAGAAAATGTACGGTTATAATGCTATTATGCTACTATCTCTTAGTCTTGTGCTTCATGAATAGGAATTTGAAAAGGAGGACAAGTGAAAATTAAAATTCCTACGTTCTTTCTTTCAAGGAGACACTGAAGGAACAAATCTGTGTGCTCAATGGACAATATATATAACATGTAGAGTAAAAAAGAGATGCAACAAGTGTACAACCTCTTTGGCGAAGCCATGTGGATCTCAGCGTGATTGGGTTGGCCGGTGAGGATGCTCCGGCTGACTTTCTTTGTCGGAGGAGGGAAGAAGATCTTAGGCGTCTGGAGATGGAGCCCGAGGTCTTGCTCATTTGTGATGGAGGGTTTAAATCGTGGGAGCAGCTCCGTGAGTTGTACGACGCCGAGGCTGAAGCAGGACAAGAGAGACAATGAACAACGTTAACCTGAGTGGAATTCTAATAGCATCTCCAATACATGACGTAAAATACATAACCACAAAGTGCTAGATGTAAAATATATCAGCCACTCATCTCTGAACTTAACTGTCGAAACTGAACCTAACTGTCGAAACTGAATTTTGCTGTCAAAACTGAATTTTGCTGTCGAAACTGAACGCACTAGCAAGGTGAGGCTACACGTCGGTCGACTGACTTTTTCATCTCTGGTCAGTCGATTTTGCAGCCGTTGGATACGAAATCAAGGGCCCGCGGTTCATTTTCAACCTCCACCCCCCTGAGCCGCCAGCCACCACCGGCCAAACAGCAGCCCCCTGCCGCCCGTGGCCAGCGGTGCGCCGCCTCGCCCGCCCCAAAAACACTCCCCACCGCCGGTCCGCCGCCGCCCCGGCCATCCCTCTAGGCCCCCACGTGCCGAGCTTTTTCTCCGGCGATCCCCACGCCACCGCCCCGCTAACGCCCCGCCACCGCCGGCGACCACCGCCCCCATCCTGAACCCTAAGATAGATAGTGGGGTACCTCTCCGGTGAGCCCCCCTCCCCACTGCGGCTGGTTCTTCCTTCACCCCGGCGAGCCCACCCCTTGAAAATCGACTGACCCAAAAGTCGATTCAGTCGACTGAAGTGTAGCCAAATCGGAGAAGCATCGCAAGAAAGAGCAAGAGCTAGAGCAGCAGCGCGAGCAAGAGCAATAGCAAGAGCACACTAGGCAGGGGACCGGGAGAAAGAGCAGAGCAGCAGTGCGAGCGAGAGCTAAAGCAGCAGCAGCTCCTACTGATGTGGACGTCGCTGCTGAGGGAGCGACATCGTGGAGGAAGTGGTCGGCGACGCCGCCATGGATGGAGCCGCGCCGTGTCGGCTCGGGACCGAGCACCGGCAGCACATGAGATCGAATCAAGAAGAAAATGCGGTGATTAGTGTACAACCTCTTTGGTGGCGCCGATTAGGCCACAGCTTCATCCGAGGAAACGGTGATGATGATGCTCTTCCGGTGGTGCAGGTGAAGACGGCGGTGTGGGAATGGAGGTGGTGCGAAAGACGAGGGGAACGTCGGGGCAGCTCCTTGGAGGTGGAGGACGGGGTGGCTGAACCGGCTGGACGATGAGATCGACGACGGATCCTCATCCGGTACGGTGGATGAGGGACGTCGAGGTGTTGCTGTGGACGACGTCGTCGGGGAAGAGGCTCCGGCTGGGTGGTGGACGGAGCAGGGTGTGGGGTCTCGTCGCGGGTTTTCGCGGCCTCGGTGTATGAATGGGTGGGCGGATGGGATGGCAGTGGGGAACCATGGCTTAGAGACGCGCTTGTCCGAAATGTGGGGTAAGTTACGAAAGTACCCCCACCGATTTGAGGCGGTTCTTTCGGTTCAGGGGTACCACGGGCATTTCACGTGTCGGGATTTCACCAGAGGTGGGAGTTTTCGCTGCGTTGTAATTTTGGAATAGCAAGGCGCCGGATTGAGATGGAGGGAGTTGTCGGAGCACAACGAGACAAAGATATATCTTAAATATTTCGGGCTAACAAGGCGCTGGGTTGAAATTTCTGGACAAGCCTAACGTGTCTTGTACCAAATCAATGCACACTACAAATGTCATTCAAAACTTTGAATTCATGTTATGTTAAATTAAAATATTTCGCTACGTGTATAATGCATGCAACCTACTACTCAAATGAACGTTTTAGTGCATTCCAAACGTATATACTACCGCTTCAATATGAACTAAATTTGAATAAGATCTACAGTAATGATTGTTGTGAAGTCAAAGCATTTGAATTCGTTTATCTGTTTTAATAAGATCTACAATCATCATTATTGTCAAGTTAAACCATCGTTTGTGTATTATCTTCACAGCACACCACATGATTAGTCTCGAGTTACATATGAACTATGTGTACTATATGAACTCGAACTAGATTTTTTGAATCCACTTTATTTTGATTTCAAATCACATTAGATTTATAGCTCTAGCTAGAACTTCATAATCTAAACCATGTCTCATATGTATAATGTGTTTATCACATTATGTATGGTGCCCGCCCCCTACGCCTACAAGTATTTAGATGTGAGAATGTTTGATATATAGTATTGTTTAGATTCCTCGATATTTAGTTGTAAGCTGCAAACGCCGCACATTACCACAAATTCAAATAAAATGTGAGAATGTTTGATATATAGTATTGTTTAGATTCCTCGATATTTAGTTGTAAGCTGCAAACGCCGCACATTATCACAAATTCAAATAAAATGTGAGATTGTTTGATGTATAGTATGGTTTAGATTGTTCGACATTTAGCTGTGAGTTGCAAATGCCATGCATTGTCACATTATGGTATAACATGTGCACAACACGTGTATCACCGCTATATTCATGCATGCAATGTTTAAAACACTATGATCTCCTATTCAAATATATGAATCCGCTTTCATATCAAATTATGATCTTTGTTAGTCTCTTACACCCACACAATGTTTCAAACAATACACCTTTGTAGCTACCACTAACTTTCTCTCGTGCATGCACACGCCCTCCTCGCCCTCCCCTACCTCGGCATTCTATCCACCGGGCACATTCATTTTTTTCTTTAGGTCGTTCTCCCAGAGTCTCCACAACTCCTTTCCGACACACACCGATCGATAAACCTCTCCAGCGATGCCTGCCTACAGCATACACACAGCTTCAATCTCCTCCTTTATGTGTCCTTGCCTCGTGTCTCTCATATGGTGAGACACATGTGTAAACTCTCGCCCCTCTTTTCATCGATCTCACAACCGCACACTCCTCCCCCTATCTAGCTAGTAGTTGGGCCTCTCGCACCACCTCCTAGCTCCATTCTCTCTGTCTATCCGTCTCGTTGGGCCCTATTTTCCTTTAACAAATGGACGTACACCGACCGATCTCTCGCTATACATATAGCCAGGTAGGTCTTTATAACTCGTTTTTAGCCACACATCGATCGATCTACCTCATTAGTTGAGTCTCTCCCTTCCTCCGACAAACAACAATTGATCTACCGATCTAGTTAGGTTTGCTTACCAAACACATGGTTCCCCTTCATCATCCCGACAGATCTATCACGCACAGGCACACACAGAAACACATCCCCACTCTTATTGATAACATTGTAGTTCCACCCTCAGTTTGTCTAGTAGGCCTCTCCCAACATCTCCGAGAACCAACTCCATCACCCATCCAGCACTCTACCCCTCTCCCTCCCTCTCCCTCCCTCTCTCTCTCTCTCTCTCTCTCTCTCTGTCCCATCATATTTCCCGTCCTTCAGTTATGTATGGATGTCGACCAATCTCCCTCAAGACATAGCTGGGTCTCTCCTTCTCAACACATATACGAGTCGTTCTACCTCTATAGTTAGGCCTCTGCCTACCCCTCCCCCCACCTCTCCCCCCCCACACACACATCGATACATCAAGCGCTCTAGTCATGTCTCCCTGCCACACACAAACTTGACATGTGCCCTCTAACGTTCTGGTAGGCCAGTTGCCCTATATCTTTGACTTGCACACACACACACACACAATTTCGATGGCTCTCTTCATTGATCTCGCACCCACCCACTTGATCCTCTCTTCGACGCTATCGATAGCTATGACCCCTCCCTCTCTTCTCGTGGATTGCCCGACCCTCTATGTATGATATGGATAGGCCTCCATTTCACACACATTCCATGCAAAATTTTGTTCGAGATGTCATCGACACACATTCCCACAAATAATTCACGAAATCAACCCCCACCCCACCCCCACCCCCACCACAAAACAAAAAACACTCACTTAACGCGGTTTGTATCTCTCACACACCCACGTAGGTGGGGGACGTGCACGAAGAGAAGAGGTGCATGCACGGCGACGTACTCCGTCTCTTTCCCAACCACACCCGCTGGTACACGGTGGAGCTCATTTCACGAAAAAGGCAGCCCACGTGGTAAGTTGGCACGTGTATTGGTTGTCCACTTGGTGGAGGGAGGATCGTCTACCATGGGTGAACAAATAAATTGCGACTTGACGCGTTATGTTAAATTAAAAAAAGAGGCAAACCATGTGGGGCCTACCTTAGAGGCAAGGCTCTATACACTGGAGTAGTTTTGATGTGTCCCGTCAACTCGCATGAACGAGGAGAAGCTTGCTTAGCACGCCGTCTCCCCGCCCACGGGCGCAGTGGCTCATTGGATGAGGTGAAGCTTGCTCCTCCCTCGCCCATGCGCGCAGTGGCTCGCAGGACGAGGAGAAAAATTTACTACTCCCTCCGTTTACTCCTCATCCCTACTACCTTGGTTATAGAGATTATATCATATTGTTTGGAATATATATGTCCTTTAGTAGATTTCAATATGAACTACTAGTACATACTCCAAACGCTGATGTATATAGGCGTATTTTAGAGTGTACATTCACTCATTTTGCTCCGTATGTAGTAGCACTCTCCCTCGCCCCTCGAACCTCGCCCACGTGGTGGACATGCAGCAATTCATTCGGTCTCATATATCCAGAACGATATATACTGCACTACCATTATTGCTCGACTTCCCGAAGAGGCGAAGAGCCAATCGCAAGGTTAATATTTTGGAGATGCCAAGCGCAAGGTTATAGGAGAACGAGTAGTAGGTGCCGCGTCATTTATAAATATTTTTTTCTTCAAAGTGGCACGACGCAATATGATAGGTTCATATGGAGAGAAAAGGAAACCGCTCCACTATATACATAGTCAGACGGGCCAGCCTACACGGTTGCTTGCTGGGTTGCTCTCTTCACACTCTCTTGCACAAAAGCGATTGTGGCCACATCTCTAACATCCCGGCGGATCACGTCCGCTTGGGGAAGGTGTGGATGCTTAGTGTAGATGCGGTGGTTGCCGCCGACGGCGAAACCCTTGTCAAGACGTCCCGATCAGGGGTCCCCGCCGTTCTCTCTCACAAAGCCGGTGAGGTTGCCTTCGTCGCTTGCTCGCTGTCGCGACGTGGGCAGTTGCCGCCTCCCACCGCCCTCCTCAATGTTGAGCTACGTCCCTCAGGTACAACTCCCTTTACAGCCGGCTTGCACCACTGCTCCAGCTTCCCACATCACTCCATGTGGATATTTCTCTACTTCTTTGCCCCGCACATACCTGACACCTCTACTGGCTTCTACATGCTGTATTTGTGATGAGTTTATGTCTCATCAACTATTCCTAGTAATCTTATTCTAATCACGCTTCATCAATTTCTTTGCCACAGGGATGCTCATCTCGATTTTGGTGAAACTGCACAAAATGATCCGATGGTCAAAAGGTTGCAAACTTCATTTATTAGGAAGCTCGAACGTTGCCAGCAAGTTGAAGCCTGGTCAGGGTTCACGGTTCAAGGGCTAGGGACTGCATGAATCGTTTTCTTCTTTAGCTGCCTCTGTTCCAAAATAAGTGTCAATTTAGTAGTAGTACAACTTTGTAGTAAAGTTTGCACAAAGTTGAGACACTTATTTTGGAACGGAGGGAGTACATATTTGCTATGATCTGTCAATCATTGAGATGCAATAGCATGCATGTTAGTCTCCTTTGTATTTGATGAAATGTTGCAACGGGCAACCTTGGACGCAAGATACATGTAATAGGAGCTGGAAGCTTCATAGCATTGTACAAATTTATCTCGCTGATAAATTACAGTACGTACTAGTACTATACTAGTACTTCCTCCGTTCCTAAATATAAGTCTTGGTAGAGATTTCACCATTAACCACATGCGGATGTATATAGATGCATTTTAAGTGTAGATTCATTCATTTTGTTCCGTATGTAGTTCACCTAGTGGAATCTCTACAAAGACTTATCTACTAGTAATAGCTAGCCCCCACTACTAGGAATTCTCTATCCTCTCCTTGAGCCACATCATCAAAATTGACGTAGCCATTAGATGAAGTAAATCAGTCATAATAGCCATTCGATATAGACGTTGAGAGGCTCAAGACTAAGCCACATGCAAGCATGTAGAAATACCGTGGCACATGCATGTGAGTGGGTTTTAAATCACATCAACATGTTCGCATGCAAGCATGCACCAGAGCATGCATGTAAGTGAGCTTTTAAGTCCAATTAACATGTCAAAAGAAAAATATAATCCCATTATGCAAGAGGAGTTGGATGATCTTTTTTCCTTACGTGGGATGATCTAAATGATGATGGGAGTTTATTTAGTTTGGCTACCACATTTGTCATGCGGTTATAGATTTCTTTTTAGTTCTATGAAATCGATAATTTTATGCAGAGAGATATATCGCTGTTCAAGGGCAACGC
The DNA here is from genome assembly GCA_021605145.1 of Aegilops bicornis. Classification (NCBI taxonomy): domain Eukaryota; kingdom Viridiplantae; phylum Streptophyta; class Magnoliopsida; order Poales; family Poaceae; genus Aegilops; species Aegilops bicornis. Next base: position 699,276,353 of record CM038673.1, on the reverse strand, counting down.
TGGGACTCATCTAGTAATATTTAGGAACGAAGGGAGTACTATGTAAAGAGTTAGGTGTCGCACGGCGATAGTGTGAGGTGGGCCATGTAATCACTGAGCCTGCGTGTTTTCACTGCTCTTGCACTCCTCCGTTGTAAGAATGGAGAAAATTGTAATCTACTACCTCCTTTCGCCGAAAGTGTGGGACATCCAGTAGTCCTACCACCTCAGTAATAAAGACCAATGAGCCGTCAAATCACATAGACCCAGCAGTAAGTTGGACGGACGAAGCAACCATCACTCTTGCGCCAGTGAGAGGTCGCGTCCGCTCTGCTCGGGCATGAATGCGGCACCGATTCTTTGCAGCGGCACTGACCGTTTCGGGCGGGAAGCGCGCGCGGGCGGTGGAGGGGCTTTGGGTGGGCCAGGTGGTCAGGAGCGGGCGTGGCAGCTATCCGCATGTCCCTACCGGACACGCCCGGAAACGAGAGGATGCACCAATTCTCGCGGCTAAAATCGTACACTACACACCATATCTCTGTAGGAGTAGGTCGATCTATCGCACTCTCTAACACACACATGCTATTAAACACACACACGCACACGCACACACCTTGGTCCCGTTGCACCTTCTAACGTGACTTATTACACCTAGACGGAGGGAGTAGTAAGTATACAAGATACGGTGGCACACTGACTTAAGTCGAATACAAGTGCCCAAAATTTATGTGCATGTTATAATAAGGATTCACTTAAAATATTACGTGACCGAACAGAGGGATCAATTGGACAGTGTTCCCGAGCAGTAGCGAGATGTGTGAGGTAGTACACCGCTGGCGCTTTTAATTTTTCTTATTAATTTTTTTGTTTCACCCTCTGCCAGGCGGGACCCAACGTACTACGTGGAGAGAGGTAAGGTGACTAAGGCTGCATTATTTCTGCACCACTGTGGATAGTCTTACCACCAAAGCCACATGACACGATTATGATTGAAATCCTAATGACTCCCACACACACACAAAAAAACACGGCATGCCTATCACACAAATGCAGGAAGGTATAAAAGGTTATTTTCCTCTCGTTGAACATAACGGGAGGGTTGTGTAGCTGGTTAGCCTGTTCGCTCATCAAACTTGAGGTCTCGGGTTCGATAACTACAATTGAGCATAATTTTTGCCAGAAGGATTCTTTGACTGGTCAAAATGTTTTCTAGGGTTTGCACGCTTCACACTCTCTCTCCAGTATATATATACACCCTGGAGCCTCAGCGCTTGTAGTTGCTCTCTTCACACCCTCTCGCCCTCTCCAGGTCCAAACAAGACTTCGTTAGCCTCTCTCTCCCCTAACTGCTGCTCAAAGAGCCGGCAGGATCCGTCCGCCGGGAAGGGAAGGAGGCTTGACGCTGTCCCCGTCAGCAAGGGAGGGAATCCACTACCGGCGCTGCTGTTCACTTTCCACCCAACAAGGGCGCTGGAGGGCCTCCGACCCCTTCTTCTTTGCAGCCATCCTACGCCCACCTAACCACGCCCCAAGAACCTTAAGGTATATTTTACTTACTCCACATGTATTGCTCTAGCTGAATGTATACCTTGAATCTAGGTCGTGGTTCAAAGAGGAAAGGAGGGTGGCAAATATTGGGAAAAGTTGTATATAGCATGAATCTAGTACGTGGTTCAAACAGGAAATGAAGGGGGAAAGTTGTATAGCATGAATCTAGGACGTGGTTCAAAGAGGAAAGGAATGGGGGAAAGTAGTGGGGAAAGTTGTATCGCATAAACCTAGGACGTGGTTCAAAGAGGAAAGGAAGGCAAAAGTATTAGTTCAAAAAGGAAAGGAAGGGACAAGGCTGTAGAGTTTGAGCAGGACTAGATTTGCTGCGCTCACATAGGGAAAGGTGTCTAAAGATAACAAAACTGGGACCAACACAAATATGCTCCTTGGTTGTTTGTTCTTTGTTGCAACAGACTGTGCATGACCACAAAGACATCGGTAGATGCACATGGTGTCAAAAGGCCCACCGTCCCCGGCCCAACTCATTAGCTGTTATTAATCTAAGGCCCTGTTTGGTTAAAAACTCCCTAGTCCCTACCTCTTGGTTCCAGGGACTAAACATGGACTAGAGGTTATTAAATGACATGATAAAAGACCATGTTACCCCTAGTAATGAACTAATAGAAACAAGGTGCGATGCGTGGCAGGGGCAACTGTTGGAAAAGTCCCAAAAAGACTCCCTCGGGTCTTCTTTCTTTAGTCCCAAATGCCCACTTTTAGTCCCGAAAAGTCCCTCCTGTTTGGTTTAGATGTGACTGACACGGAGTTTTTTTAGTCCCTACACCAAAATGTCCCTGTAAACAAACACCCTCTAATAATGCAGCTAGAAAATTGATGCAATGCCACAGTTAAAAGCAAATTACATGTTTAACAAATTTTATTGTTAATATAATCTCTATGTTAATATTAATCAATGCCACCGTTTGAGAAATGCTACTGTCTTGATTTCTTTCCCATTTAGATAAGGTAGATGCTTCTTTTTGTTGGCTTCTTTGTCATCCACCGTTATTGACCACTAATTGTTTCCTTTGCACCTCTGTGTAAACAGGGTTATCTACTTCACCTCGTTGCCATTGTGACCTTTTGTTTCACTGCACAAAACACTTTTGTTTTAAGAGTGTTTTGTGCAGTTCAACCAAAATGTCACACCGACAACGTTGCTTGATTGCTTGATCTTAGTGGAACTGCACAAGAGGAGATCTTACTTCCTACCCGTTAAGGCGAATTTGGTTCAGATCTTCTTCTTCTGAGTTGTTTGAATTCTGCATCATGAGAGCTCAGTACTAGCCTTCTTTCACATGATTCTGCAGTGTGCTTTCATATGTTGTGCTACTTGTACGATAACGTTGCTTGATTTTAGTGAACTGCACAATGGAGACAAGACTTCCAATCTGTATGTGCACCGTAATATCCCTTTGAGGTAAGATAAGGATATTTCACAACTGCTGGCCTGTATTTTGCCACTTTCATCAGAAAATTAAGTTTAGTACTATACTTTTGCTCCATAATTGACATGCCAAATCTTACATTGAAGGCGTAAGCTTGTCTCACATCTTGAACCAAGTGATGAAGGGGAAGAACAAGCGGAAGAAAAACAAAAATCAACTCCGGTGCTGTAATGAAGCAATCGAACTGTGATGACACAAGTAATGATATAGTTTTGCATCTTAATTTATTGCTATGGCTGGAACGAGCAATTGTTTTGCCACCGATTTGATGCCATACGTAATTATCTCTACTTGTGCGGATCTTCTTTGAAGATACCATATATTTTAGTGGAACTGCACAAGAAGATGTTGGAAACATTAAACTAATCGAGGAGTATATAGTAAGCATGGCCACCCCCGTAGATAGCAACAGATGGTTCCGGAGAAGTGCTTCATTTGTATGCTCTACACAATCAGCCTCCTGACAAATGTTGGTACTCACCCACTGATTTCATCCATATGATTGAGCTTTGTCATCTCTATTGGTGTTGTGCTACCGCTTAGATAATCTTGTCATGGAAAAGTGGTATTGTCCTTGAGAAGTGCTTCATCCGTGTTGTTTTAAATATTTCCTTTCCTTTTTTCGAGAAAACAGGATCATCTTCCTCTCAAGAAGAATATGGAGTACGTGAAGTGACTAGTTCCGATTATGCCAGGATGAAGAAGCCCTGTCTATCTTCTCATCAGAAGGAGCAGTTGAAGGATGGTTACATTACTCCCCACAAGACCAAACTAACTTCAGCTCAGAAGGACTGACAAATCTCCATTTTTTTTACTGTGATGCGCGAGTAAAATGTTGTTCTAGGATTATTTCTGGTGAGTTCCATTTTTCTAAAAGTGTGCTCTACATGGACCATGTATGTGCCTGTTGAAACTGTCAATTCATAGTACAGTTTGCTTTATACTAATCACTTTTTTGTATTTGTGCAAACAGGGGTGCTCAGCTTGATTTCAACGGGAACTGCACAAAATGTTCATGAATACATCGAATCATTCATCTCCACCACAAGAAAGGAGGTGCCCATAATTTCAAGGCGTTATAACATATAAGGGCGAAATCATACAAGCTACGTGCGAATTTGGTTGATTTTGGTGGAACTGCACAAAAAGAACAGCTGGTTTATTTAGCACGAGGTGCCATGTCAATGTCCGAATCGATGGCAAACCCTTCCCATTCCACAATTGTAGGCATTTGATATTTTGGAATGGGACAACCTTGTCAAATTTTGCTCATTGATTTTAGCAAGATATGCGTTTGATATTTTCGAATGGGTCCCCTTTGCTGTCAGCAGCGCCGATCAATTTTTTCTTTATTCTTTAGTTGTGAAGTAAATATTACCTCTGACATGTGAGTCGCTGAGATGCATAATCATCGATTGTTTTGAATGTTCTCTATGAATTGCCAGGCCTGTGTGTTTGATTGCAATGTACATAAATGCTAAAAAGCTGCTCAAACTCTTTGTACTCCTTCTATTCCTTTTTACTTCGCACATTGTGAAAGTGCATACTTTTTTGTATAATATTGGTCAAAGTAGAGATACTTTGACTGCAGACAAAACTTGTATGCAGACTAGAAAGGATCGGAGGGAGTACATGTGAAACTGCTGCAAACGTGGTGATCACCCTGGGAATAATGCTAGTTCGTATTGTTTTGCATGTTCATCCAAAGCCAGTGATACAGGAATTCGAACTAATCGAAATAAATTCATTCATACATGGTCGGGTTTCACATAAACATGCCGGATTTCATTACATTTCATACATTCTTCAACTAAAAAGGGGTGTTTGTGGCCGCATGCATCTCCCAGATGCAGAGGCCGGGGGTCATCCTCCTTTTCTAAAAAAAACTAAAAAGGCGTGTGCTGGAGGTATAATTAATTAACCGAAGCTACCCACCCGTGTCCCGCTGAGCCGAACAGAAGCTTCAGTGACTTAACTGCAGGTGCAGTTGCGTAACTGACATATGGCTTGTTGGGTCCACGTGTCAGTCAGCCAATTGCACCAGCAGTTAAGTAGAAGCAGTGTTCTTCTCTAGCACAGCTCTCCGACTCCACGTCGCCACCAAGAAGCTAACCGGCCGTCAATGGTCAACCCCCCTAGCTTGGCTTCAATCGGAGGGTACCAGCGGTGGCCTTACTTGGACCCGAGCGGCGGCGACCTACCGTGTTCTACTCTTCCTTGTTTTCTGTGTTGCGCGGCCTCGTTGGCAGCGGGGCGGGGCCTCGGCGGAGCCGGCGATGTCCTCTGTCTCGTTGCCGGTGGGCGGCGCCGTGAGCGGTTTAAATCTTCCCCACGTTGTCGGCAGGTGGGGCCTCGGCTGAGCCGGCGATGTCCTCTGCCTCGTTGTTGGCGGGGCGGGGCCTCGGCGGAGCCGGCGGTGTCCTCTGCCTCGTTGTTGGTGCCGCGGGGCCTCGGCAGAGCCGGTGGTGTCCTTTCCCTCGTTGTTGGCACCGCGGGGCCTCGGTGGAGCAGGGCGTCGTCGACGCCAGCGGAGCGGGGACTCGTCGGAGCCGGCATTTTCCTCTGCCTCGTCCTCGGTCTTGCCAAACAGCGCCTCGCCCGCTTCATCGCCCTCTTTGCTAGCCTCTTTGTAGGCGGCCGCAGCCTCCACCACCCGCATGCGGTACCGCTAGCGCTCGAGGCGGCCCTTGTGGGCGGAGCGGTACGAGTCGAGCAGCGCCTCGCCTCCGCCTGCTCCGCGGCACCGCTCCTCCGCTGCGCAGTGCTCCGGAGGAGATGGTGGTTGTATGCGAGTCGGCTGCGCTGCCGGAACTGCTCCTCACGCATCGGCCTCACCTGTCCATATATTTGCACGGGCCCCGCCGATGGTCATGGTGCAATGCACCGGCGAGGATGGCGCGGAGGAGGGGGTTGGCGCCGGATCGTCGACTACCATGTTCTCCATTAGGACGTCGTCGTCCTCCGGCTGCCTGCCGGCCAGCCGGTCGGCAGCAATGGCTGCCATCTCCTTGTGGTCCGTCGTCCACCCGTCCCGAAGAGCGCTGGAGCGCGAGGAAGCCATGGTGGGCAGTAGTGGTGTGGACAGGAGAAAGGGAACGGATGCGGATGACTGCGGCTATGGCCGGTGCAGCAGTTTATATAGCAATGGTGGGCGGGCGGAGGGACGGACGTGTGGCGCTGGAGTAGCCGCCGGCAATCGTGTATCATTAATGTGTGTGGCAGATGGACGGACGGATGTCACTTGTGTCGTTTCAAGGCGGAGCAATCGCCTGCATCGGGAAGCGGGGCGGCCGGTGCTGACTGTTTCGGGCGGAAAGCGTGCGCGGGCGAGGATATGACTTTACTTGGATAGGATGACAATGGGGACCCACCAGGTCCATACCCTCACGTACGCAAGTGCCTCCTTATTATATATATATATATATATATATATATATATATATATATATGTATGTATATAACTATAATTTATTTTGCTTCCTCCTGGTTTCCTGACATCACGGTCCCACAACATTGTCAACCTATGTACTAACTCCTTTCCGGTTTATAGGGCTTATCTCAAAATTTTAGTTTTTCCATTTTATAAGGCTCAATTTGGTTGTTTTCCATCACATGTTCAGATTCCGACGTGCATTAAATCATTGCATGCAAGTATTAAGAGAAAATCGACGAATGCATTTATGCATGCATGCATTGCAATTAATGCATTGATAAACATAATTTTTTGAGGATAACAAGAGCATTAATTAGGTGCTTTTGCAAAACTACAAAAAGTATTCCACCACTCGCCATCTACCTTGATTGGTGATATTTTTGAATTGAGCATTATAAACCGGAAAGGAGGGAGTAGTCAATAAACGAGAGAATTGCACAAGAAGCGGCCGGCAATTTGGGACCAAGCAGCTCGAGCAGTATTTGTGTTTTTGAGGTGTGAGCACTGCAGAGTCTTTCGATGTTTACCCCAGATATTAATTTTTCTCCTCTAAACAACAACGAAAACATCCCTGCAGGTATTAATTGGGCGGGCTGTGGCCCGTCTAGCCCAGGCCACATATCCAGCCCAGATATTAATTTTTTTTCAAGCTGAAAATGGCTAGCCCAGCTATACTTTTTTTAGGAATACCCAGGCAAGGTCAAGTTGTTATTCTCCGCCCCGCTGGGCTGCAAATCTTTCCTAGGAGGGATGCAATAGGCTTAACAAGAAAATGGGCTTTAAGAAATAATAAATGGGATGTAATTCTAAAAACTGGGGAGTAACTATAAAAAATGCGCCAAACAGTCATTACTTTATAAAATATTATTTTTGGAATATTGAAAATTTTAATTTCATTAATTGTTATGGCGTAATGTTTCGTTGGATTTTTACGTAATATAAATTTATATTGAAATTATATTTAATCTGACTAGAAATTTCGGGATAAAAATATTTGGATCCCATCAAAATGTGGGAAATTTTAACGGTTGGTTGAAATGGGCTGTACTTTTAACAAACTGTAAATGGGTTGTAGTAAATTCCATTAGAATTCAAAAATGGGCTACACATTCTTACAAATCTCGAATGGGCTATAAGTTCTCTGTCACACACTTCTGGCCATACTAAGTTGACGCGTCCCCTAAAAATATAGAGTTGACGCGTATGCAAGGCTTTGTCAACTTATAGTCAACACACGGTTCTAGCAGCAGTGGCCGTTGGATGTCCATCCAATGGATGCCGTGCTTCTTCTTCAATCTCGTATATTCTAGCTTCACCCGCCCAAAAAATGATTCCTCCCCCTGACATCTGGGGCGCACCGTTTAGGAAGCTGACCTGTGGGCCTACTAAGTTGACGTACCAAGGGCTTTGTCACCTTAGTCAATATAAACGATTCGAGCTACAGTGACCGTACGATGTCCATCCAACGGCCGTCGTGCTTCTTCAACGTCTGGTCTTCTTGCTCCAGCCACCCAAAGAAGCGCCGGTCGTGCCGTCTACTCCTGCCTCCCGTGGCCGGATGTGCTGCCGCGGAGGCAGCACCGCCCCCTACTACTCCCACCGCTGGCCAGGCCATCCCTCCACTCACCCACACCCCCTGTTATTCTGCAGCGACGGCAAGGCAGCCTAACCAGTGAACCCTCGTACCCTTCTCCGCGTGTGCATCCACTGCCGTGTCTTCCCCGGCTCCGAGTCGTCCCCTTCCTAGGCCTCGCCGTCGTCCACCGCCATGGTGCTCTCGGCGCGGCGTGGTCAACGTGGTCAAGGAACGACTTCCATCGGACGTGGACCGTACGTGGAGAGGCTGACAGCTGGATCCACGGCAGCCGCAAGGAAGTGCCTCCTTATTACGAGCAAAATAATTACTCACCAGACGGGCCATCGTATTTCGCGAAAAAATGATTCGCCCCCTGACTGCTGGGACCCACAAGCTACATCTTCGCACGCAAGGAAGTGCGTCCGGAAAAAAACGATTCGCCTACCGATCATTGGGACCCACCAGCTACATTTTCGCACGCAAGGAAGTGCGTCCAAAAAAACGATTCGCCCCCCGACTGCTGGGACCTACCAGCTACACCTTCGCAGGCAACGAAGTGCATCCGGGCAAAAAAAACGATTCGCCCGGATCGCTGGGACCTAGCAGGCACCTTTCGCACGCAAGGAACCTGCGTCCGGCAAAAAACGATTCGCTTCCTCGACCGGCTGGACCCAGCAGCTACACCTTCACACGCAAGGAAGTGCGCCCGCAAAAAAACGATTCGGCCTCGATCGCTGGGACCCACCAGCTACATCTTCGCAGGCAAGGAAGTGACTGATAGTCGGGACCCACCTGGTCAAAGCGTATGTAGCATTGGCATCCTGGTCGTGAACGTGTACGTACATGCTGGTCGATGTAGAGGCGCGCACGTGTCGTAGTAGAGGCACGCACGTGTCGTAGTAGAGGCGCGCACGTAGCATGTACACGTACGTACAGCGGCCAGGGTGCAAGAAAGAAAATACGACCACATATGTGTACATACGGGCGGGGTCTCGAACGCCTAGTCGCGCATACGTACGGAGAGGGCTCGTGTTCATGGGGAGGCAACGGAATGCGTCGTGTTCATGGGGAGGCAACGAAATGCATCGTGTTCATCGGGAGGCAACGGAACGCGTGGGAGCCAACCGGCTTGGACAGAACAGACGATGGAAACGAGGCCTGGCGTACCGCAGAACGGACGAAACGGCCTTGTGTTCGACCGCCACGCTCGTAACGGGTCCTGTTGATCGGGAGGGGTGTGGCGTACCACAAAACGGAGGAAACGGACCTCCTACGGTCGAAACGGGGGTCCTGTTGATCGTGAGGGGTGTGGCATACCGCAAAACGGAGGAAACGGACCTCCTACGGTCGAAACGGGGGTCCTGTTGATCGGGAGGGGTGTGGCGTACCACAAAACGGAGGAAACGGACATCCTACGGTCGAAACGGGGGTCTTGTTCATCAGGAGGGGTGTGGCGTACCACAAAACGGGACTCCACAGGATACTGTTCATCTCCACCGTCGACCTCCTCCAGCCTCCACGGGCTACCGTCGACCTCCTCCAGCCTCCACGGGCTCCTGTTCATCCAGCCTCCACCGCGCGCTACTCCACCGGCTACTGTTCAACTACCCCTCCTCCGTCTACTGTTCATCCAGCCCTCCACCGTCTACTGTTCATCCAGCCCTCCACCGTATGCTGTTCATCCAGCCCTCCACACCACGGGGTCCTGTTCAACCACCCCTCCACGGCCACCCCTCCACCGTCTAGTGTTCATCCAGCCCTCCACACCACGGGGTCATGTTCATCCAGAGGCAACGCCACCCCTCACTGTTCATCCAACCCCCCCCCCCCCCGGCAATGCTCACTGTTCATCCAATCGATCGGCTTCAGTTAGCAGCAAGAGCGATGGCGAATCGCTCCATCGAGTTCGATTAACAGCCATCGATCGATCGCCGGGTTCGTGAACACGAGCCTGCAGCGGTGCAATCGCCGGTTCGATTAGAGCCCAACGCCTCGCCGGGTTGATTAGAGCTAACGCCTACGCACACCGCAGCGTCGTGTACGAGAGAAAGCAGCAGCGTCGCTTCGGCCCCCGACCTCCCACCGTAACCGCAACTCCCGAAATTTTCCTACCCTCGCTTCTACCACGGTTTTTTCCGTCATGGACGGCCCAAAGAATGTCATGCAGCTGCGTCTCCGCCCGCCTGTGACGAAAAGCCCATATTCTGTCATGATTTTTTGTCATAGAAGTAGGAGCCCACCACATCTATGATGATACCGGGTTATGTCACAATTATCGTCATAGAAGTGTCATATGTATGACATAATTTTTTTTCGTTCGGCCCAAAATGTCACGGATGTGTCTTTTTTTTTGTAGTGCTATATACTCACGTTCGGGGAGAAAAAATCAGAGAGAAGGATTCATCGCGTTTTACGATACGGAGCTGCCGCCAAGCCCTAATCTCTCTCGGGAGGGCTGATCTGGAGTCCGTTCGGGGCTCTGGAGAGGGGAATCCGTCGCCGTCGTCATCATCAACCTTCCTCCATCACCAATTTCATGATGCTCACCGCCGTGCGTGAGTAATTCCATCATAGGCTTGCTGGACGGTGATGGGTTGGATGAGATTTCCCATGTAATTGAGTTAGTTTTGTTAGGGTTTGATCCCTAGTATCCATTATGTTCTAAGATTGATGTTGCTATGACTTTGCTATGCTTAATGCTTTTCACTAGGGCCTGAGTGCCATGATTTCAGATCTGAACCTATTATGTTTCCATGAATATATGTGAGTTCTTGATCCTATCGTGCAAGTCAATAGTCACCTACTATGTGTTATGATCCAGTAACCCCAAAGTGACAATAATTGGGACCACTCCCGGTGATGACCGTAGTTTGAGGAGTTCATGTATTCACTAAGTGTTAATGCTTTGGTTCGATACTCTATTAAAAGGAGGCCTTAATATCCCTTAGTTTCCAATAGGACCCCGCTGCCACGGGAGGGTAGGACAAAAGATGTCATGCAAGTTCTTTCCCATAAGCACGTATGACTATATTTGGAATACATGCCTACATTACATTGATGAACTGGAGCTAGTTCTGTGTCACCCTATGTTATAACTGTTGCATGAGGAATCGCATCCGACATAATTATCCATCATTGATCCATTGCCTACGATATTTTCACATATTGATCTTTTCTTAGTTACTTTACCGTTGCCACTGTTACAATTACTACAAAACTGCCATCGTTACTTTTTGCCATCATATCAAGTATTTCCATACTACTTTGCTACTATATACTTTGCTGCAGATATTAAGTTATCCAGGTGTGGTTGAATTGACAACTCAACTACTAATACTTGAGAATATTCTTTGGCTCCCCTTGTGTTGAATCAATAAATTTAGGTTGAATACTGTACCCTCGGAAACTGTTGCGATCCCCTATACTTCTGGGTTATCAAGACTATTTTCTGGCATCGTTGCCGGGGAGCATAGCTCTATTCTTTGAGTCACTTCGGATTTATATCTGCTGGTCACTATGAGGAACTTGAAAGACAAAAAAACCATGATTTATCCCTCAACTACGAGGGGAGGTAAGGAACTGCCATCTAGCTTTGCACTTGATTCTCCTTCTGTTTTGAGTAAACTTGCGACACCTAAACCTGCTTCTGCTATTAATTCTGATATGCCGCATGTTATTGATGAGGCCACTTCTACTATGCATGATATTTATGATGAAACCACTTATGTGCTTGATAATACTGTGCCACTAGGAGAATTTCTTGATGAAAAACTTGCTAGGGCTAGAGAGAATGAAATTATTGAAACGGATAATATTGATGAAAGTGATGATGAAGATTCTCCCCCTAGATATGAATTGCCTGTTGTGCCTGAGGGTTATGTTATGGATGAAGAAACTGCTAGAGACTTTGTTGCTTGCAATGATAGATATGATCTTAAGAAACTGTTAGCTAAGCTGAAAGAAAAATCTTTGAATGCTAGAATGAAATATGACCCTGATTTTTCTACTTCACCTATCTATATTTCCGATAAAGATTATGAATTCTCTGTCGATCCTGAGATAATTACTTTGGTTGAATCTGATCCTTTTTATGGCTATGAATCTGAAACTGTTGTGGCACATCTTACCAAATTGAATGATATAGCCACCCTATTCACTAATGATGAGAAAACTCGCTACTACTATATCCTTAAACTATTTCCATTCTCATTAAAGGGTGATGCTAAAACATGGTTTAATTCTCTTGATCCTAGTTGTGTGCGTAGTCCCCAGGATATGATTTATTAATTCTCTTCTAAGTATTTCCCTGCTCATAAGAAACAAGCTGCCTTAAGGGAAATATATAATTTTGTGCAAATTGAAGAAGAGAGTCTCCCACAAGCTTGGGGGAGGCTTCTCCAATTACTTAATGCTTTGCCTGATCATCCTCTCAAGAAAAATGAAATACTTGATATCTTCTACAATGGACTAACCGATGCTTCCAGAGACCACTTGGATAGTTGTGCTGGTTGTGTTTTCAGGGAAAGAACAGTTGATCAAGCTGAATTGCTACTGAATAATATGTTGACCAATGAAAATAATAGGACACTTCCTGAACCAACTCCTAAGCCAACTCCGAAGTAAAGGGGTATCCTATTTCTCAGTCCTGAAGATATGCAAGAGGCAAAGAAATCTATGAAAGAAAAGGGTATTAAAGCTGAGGATGTTAAGAATTTACCACCTATTGAAGAAATACATGGTCTTGATAACCCGACACAGGTAGTAAAGGTAAATTCTCTCTATAGATTTGATGAAGGTGATATTCCTCGTTATAAGTCTGCTAGCCAATGCTTGGATGAGTTTGATAATTTCATTGTTAAACAAGAAAACTTCAATGCTTATGTTGGTAGACAATTGAAACGTAATGCTTATATGATTGAACACTTGAGTGATTATATGGCTAGAGTTAAGGGTGAACTTAAACTTATTAGTAAACATGCTTCTATGGTTACCACTCAAGTAGAACAAGTGCTTAAAACTCAAAATGATTTGCTCAATGAATTAAATAATAAGAAAAATGATAATGTTGTTAGTGTTATGACTAGAGGGGGTAAAATGACTCAGGAACCTTTGTATCCTGAGGGCCACCATAAGAGAATTGAGCACGATTCTCAGAGAATTAATGTTGATGCACCTAGTCCTTCTAAGAAGAAGAAAAATAAAAATGACAGGACTTTGCATGCTTCTAGTGAACCTGTTGTTGACACACCTGAGAATCCCAATGATATTTCTATCTCTAATGCAGAAACACAATCTGGTAATGAACATGAACCTAGTGATAATGTTAATGATGATGTTCATGTTGATTCTCAACCTAGCAATGACAATGATGTAGAAATTGAACTTGTTGTTGATCTTGATAACCCACAATCAAAGAATCAACGTTATGATAAGAGAGACTTCGTTGCTAGGAAGCACAGTAAAGAAAGAGACCCATGGGTTCAGAAACCCATGCCTTTTCCTCCTAAACCATCCAAGAAAAAGGATGATGAGGATTTTGAAAGCTTTGCTGAAATGATTAGACCTATCTTTTTGCGTATGCGTTTGACTGATATGCTTAAAATGAACCCTTATGCTAAGTACATGAAGGATATTGTTACTAATAAAAGAAAGATACCGAAAGCTGAAATTTCCACCATGCTTGCTAATTATACTTTTAAAGGTGGAATACCTAAGAAATTGGAGATCCAGGAGTACCAACTATACTGATCAATAATATAGCGGGGTTTTTACGGCCCAAACTACGCGTGTCGTGTTCTCCTCGGGGACTAGGCAAATCGATAATCGTGCTTGGCTAAAGCTAGGTAACACAATTCAGATTATGAATGCAAGAAAATAAACCTACACTAAACAAGGTTGTACCCAAAGGTCGTCACCAAAGAAAATGCAAAAAGGGCAAAGGAGGTTCAGATTATCTTCAATAATATTTTTGGTATTTTCGTTTTACATGAGAAATAAAATGCTAACACAAGCAATCATCAAACGGCTAGGGAATTAAAAAAGGGCATGATCATATATATAACATGGAGGAAGAAACAAGGTTTTAGGACAGAACATGAACATATCACATCACAGGCACACACACATGTATATATATATATATATATATATATATATATATATATATATCACGTGTTGGAGCTAACACAAGGACTGAAAATCAAACACGTGCAAAGTTAACTAGCACAGGGACTAGTAAACAAGGTGAACACACAATTATACTAGCAGATTACTCAATCACAGAGCAAGATATCTAGGACAATTAATTCTCACAGCCTTCATAAATACAAGTCAAGCATTATATATTACAACTACCAACCAGAACAAGCTACATGTTGCCAACACTCTTAAAATCTGAATATTACAAAGCATTACATATCTCCTATTACAGAAAATTCAGAGAAGATAGAGAGGGAGAAAGAGAGCAGCAGCAAGAAGGTAGGGAAGGGAGCAGCAGGGGGGCGTGAGGAGAGAAGCAAAGAAGGCGAGGGAAGAAGAACAGCAGGGAAGAGGAGCAGTTGGTTCGAGTTGAGAAGTGGAGGAGCAGCAGCAAGGCAAGGGAAGAAGGAGCAGCAGCAAGGCGTAGGAGAAGGAGAAGAGTAGCAGGGGCGCGAGGTGCGGGGAAGCGCTGTGGTGCTAGTGGCGGCGGTGTGGATGGATGATGGTGGATTCGGGGAAGGAGAAGAAGATGGTGGCGCTGGTGGATGGCGAAGGTGGTGATGTGGTGGGAGGTGCTGGTGGCGCGCCGCCACGCCGGCCTGGCCGCGGCGGCGGTCGGAGGTGGAGAAGGGGGTGTGAGGGAGATAGTTGAGTAGCCAGGCCCGATGGGGAATGGAGGCGATCTAGGGATTTTGATCCCTTCCCTGATCTACAAATTTTACACATTAGCCCTCCTTCTCTTCTTTCTTCACAAGAAGGTCCCTTCTCTCTCTCTTTTGCCCCTCGGTTACTTCATTCCTTCACGCTCGGGTCCCTGGTTACTTCATTCCTTCACGCTCGGGTCCCATGACTCCATCACTTGTTCATTTGTAGTAAAGGAATTTTGTGCCTTGTCGCACTTTTCTGCAAAATAAACAAGTGACTAGTCAACAATCCCTTTATGTGATTTTCATTCAATTATTCCATATTTCATAGCAAGAATTGGTGGCCAGAACTCAAGAAATGGTAAATTTGTATGCCAAAATTATATATATGAAATGCACTTATCAAGTTCCCCCACACTCAAATCTTTGCTTGTCCTCAAGCAAAGGCATATGACAAGAGCAAGAATATGAACAGTGAACTGAGTAAAGAATGTCCTAGTAAAATAGATCTCCAAACAAGGCATGCTTCAGACTTAGCTAGTGAAAATTAATGGTTAGGAGTGCATCAAAGCAATAGGATACTAGTAGACTTGACCATTTTAAACTTTTACAATGATAAAAGAGGATCAACAAGTTTAAATGATGACTACGCCAAATGGTTCCTAAAGAGAGCATGATCCCGAGAACAAAAAGAACTGGAACTAAATCTCTTATTTGCAGAAATATAACTTTGTGGTTGAAACACTTATTGAATTTGAAGGAAGTAATGATAATATTTTATTGATCTCACCAAAGGAACATACCACCGATCCCGAGAACATGGTATACACCTGGCTCGACCCATTATATAGTTTTTTTTGTTTGTCTCCCCAAAGGAACATACCACCGATCCCGAGAACATGGTATACACCTTGTTCGACAATTACATTTTTATAATATAATTTACTCCTATCCGATCCAACCAGATTTCACAAGCCACCGATCCAGGGAACATGACATGCTACTGTTAGGTAGATCAGATAATTATTCATTATAAGATAATACTTTTTTAAAAATGAACAACACATGAGCACACAAAAAAGGAATCATCACTTCTCCATGTCCGGTTCACATGCTACCGATCCTGGGAACATAGCATGCTAATCCATAGTGGTTAGGTGATTGCTCTCAAAGGGAACACACTTGGCACAAATTCAGCATCTAAACATGGTGATCTAGGTGTATCGAGGTAAAAGCAGAAAATGATTAAGTTTTCTAGTGTACTAGGGATTTGAGCACTCAAAACTAATAACTTTCACTAATTTCAGCAAAGCAAGCAATATGTAGATCACTAGTTTACATGGCATTCAACAATCAGTTCGCATAGTCTCATCAAGCACCATATGTAAAAAAAAATTCAGTGGGGCAACATTTAAGACATGGCTTAAGCAACCCAAATAACATTTGATTTCAGCATGTATCAATGGATGATATACTCAGAATGGGTCATGAAACAGCTCACCGGGCACTATGAAGTAGCACTCGCTTGATCACTCTCTAAGCTGCAGCTCTTCTCTTTTTGCTTCTCTATCCTCATGCCTGCTCCAGCTTCTCTCTTCATGTGTGCTCCTTGCTTCTCCTCATCCCCATGCCATAGGTCCACCAGGGTCCCAGGGACTGTCATCTCGAACTTGGTCAGCATGTAGTGGATCATGCACAAGCAAGAACCTGAAAGAGCACTCAACGAAAGAGACAATGCAAGTGGTAGGAATAATACCCTCCAAGTCATCAATCGAGTATCCAATTACATAAGCATAGCTATAAAGCACATGTTTAGGATGGTACAAATCAGTAAGCTCAATGCTAACATGAGGATGATATTTATCATTAAGCTCAAGACTAGCAGAATGATATGTTTCATTAAGCATAGAACTAGCACGAGGAAAGTAACTGTGATCATAACAAATGAGAGTGATGCCACTAACAGGGTGTGTATGATCATGTCCAAGCAAATAGTTTTTCAAATCTACCTTAAGTGATGGCATCATGCAATGCAAGTTAGAAGCAAAGAAATCACAAGGGAGCATGTCATCAAGAGGATTGGGTAAACCTGACACATCACGCTCATGTATGACAAAAGGCCAATGAATCTCAGGTTCTTCATCTTCATCTACAGCAGCTTCTTGTACTTCTTCAGGAGTAGTAGATGATGAGTCTTCAACTTGATCACTTGGGAATTGCAGCTCTTGATCATCTTGTTCCTTGTCTTCTAGTTCATCTTCTTCAATCTGAGGTCTTTGTTCCTCTGGACTCTTGCTATCTTGCTCAACTGGATGTGACGGTGTTGGAACCTCACATGTATCAAGGGGAATCTCGGCAACACTCATCTCTAGCTGTGAAGAAATAGTGCTGCCAGCGTTGATGTTCTTCTCAATCTTCCTTACTTCTTCCACTAGCTCTTTTCGACTCTTGATCTTCTTCATTTCCTCTACTATAACCTTCCTAATAGGATCATCTTTAGAACTCCAAGTGAACCCAAGACTCAAGAGTGTGAGCTTGTCTATGTCATCGAACTCATCTTGTGTGGGCACTTGCACATGAGATTGCACTAATGACTCATCAGGTGCTGGACTTGTCGTTTGCCCAAATGGAGGACCATTAAACTCCATTGGACACATCTCCTGGTGCTGCGGTATATGAGTAGGAGGTGAATAAAACTGTTGAGGAGCATAGTTGTGGCTCTCCTCTTCATACCTAACTCCCTGCATTGGATAACTAGAGGCAAACGGTGAGATCTCAGGGTTGTTGCTCCTATATGACGTATTCGGGTTTGGTGCCACCCATGTGAGTGATTATTTTGGTATGAGCTATGCTGTTGAGCGAAGCTCATGCCAAAACAATCTGGAGTGTGAGAGTAACCGCGCTGACATTCAGCAGGCAAATGGCCCTGAAATCCACAAATATGGCATGTAGGAGCAACATAAGGATGACCTCTAGAATAAGGATCATAAGAGCTAGGCCTATAAGGATAATAAGACCTAGGCCTATTGAGGGAGTCCTAGATTAGGGGGTGTTCGGATAGCCGAACTATAACCTTCGGCCGGACTCCTGGACTATGAAGATACAAGATTGAAGACTTCGTCCCGTGTCCGGATGGGACTTTCCTTGGCGTGGAAGGCAAGCTTGGCGATACGGATATGTAGATCTCCTCCCATTGTAACCGACTCTGTGTAACCCTAGCCCTCTCCAGTGTCTATATAAACCGAGGGGTTTTAGTCCGTAGGACGAACAACAATCAGACCATAGGCTAGCTTCTAGGGTTTAGCCTCTCTGATCTCGGGGTAGATCTACTCTTGTACTACCCATATCATCAATATTAATCAAGTAGGAGTAGGGTTTTACCTCCATCGAGAGGGCCAGAACCTGGGTAAAAACATCATGTCCCTTGTCTCCTGTTACCATCCACCTAGACGCACAGTTCGGGACCCCCTACCCGAGATCCGTCGGTTTTGACACCGACATTGGTGCTTTCATTGAGAGTTTCGTTGTGCCGTCGCCATCAGGAAGGATGCCTGTTCGGCCGCCGCGCCGACGATGACTTCTCGGGTCATCGAAAGCAATCTTCACGTCAACTCGGAACTCGCCGAGCAGTTTGATCCGATGGAGCTCTCTTCCTTAAACGAGCTCTTGGATCGCATCGTCGCCCTGGGAGTCACTACAGACTACGATCAGATTGGGCCTAAACCCGACACGAGAGAGATTAACTCGCCCCAGGTCACCCATCACGTTGCAGTGGTGGAGGAACAATGCGGCAAGCCTTCATCTATCTTAAGGACTAGTTATATCCGGATTCCCAATCCCTCCAAGCCGGATACCCGCAGAGGGAAGGACGTCACTCAAGCCCTGAACCTAAAGTCAGGCAGCGGGCTAGATTCATTGGACAACATCCAAGAACCCAAGCTTCCGAATTCGGAAACCCCTTGGCCCCTGAGTCTCAGATCGGGTGAGGTTCCAGATTTAATTCCACCCTCCCACCCAAACATAAATGATCTATCCCAAATTCGGCAAGAGCCGCAGAAACAGTACACCATTACTGGGCCAGATTCCTCCTGGTCATGAACAGGATAAAGGACTGTCGTGAGGAGGATGCGATTTCATTCTTCTGCAATAATTGCACGGACAACGGAATCCTCAACGCCATAAGTCACCGTGAAATTACACGCTTCGCTGACTTGGCGTCCATAGTATGAAAGTACTGTGCGATGGAAAGCGCCTGGAAAACCGAAATAAAATTTTGGGGCAATCCGGCTCTGAGTACAACCCCAGTCCGAAATAAAAGAGCGCATTATCGCCAGGCACCTGGGTTAAACACCAAAAAGCAAAAACCCTCTATAAGGCATGGAACCGTACTGGAGGGATGGCTCAAGGGACCCTGTAAAATTCATAGTACAGAGGGAGCCACACCAACTCATATCCTTAGAGCATGTTGGATACTCCGGCAGGTGGCCAAAAGTGGCGAAGAGCTTCTAACTCCGTAATCCATAGAGCACCAGCCTGTGGATACCAAGACGGTATTAATAAAGTGTTCGAGACTTTCGCATCAAATAATATGCGGAAACGAACACTGCAGCCTTACGAAGTCTACCAAGTAGCAACAATAAACCCATGGAGGACACGGCTATTACCTTTAATGCCGTGATGAACCTAAATTCCAAACAGCCCGAGCACCAGCCGCATTGGTCCTCAGTCTAATAGTGGACGGCTTTCGCCTTACCAAGGTACCCATGGACGGTGGCAGCGGATTGAACCTCATTTACGAGGAAACCCTTCGAAAAATGGAAATAGACTGGAGCCGCATTGAGCGAAGCAGCACAACCTTTAGAGGAATAATCCCCAGTCGGGAAGCGTGTTGTACAGGAAAAATCACACTGGATGTGGTGTTCGGCACGCCGGATAATTACAGGTCCGAGGAGGTCACGTTCCAAGTGGCCCTGTTCAGCAGCGGATACCACGCTCTATTAGGGCGAGAGGCATTCACAATTTTTCAAGCTATACCCCATTACGGGTACATGAAGCTCAAAATGCTCGGGCCCAACAAAATCATCACTCTTGCTAGTGACCCGGACATAGCACTCCGCGCCAAAAACAAGACAGTTGCACTGGCCCTCGAGGCACTAACCGAAGCCCTAGCGGCCGAGGAACTGACTGCGCTGTGCTCCACGGTGAACAGGGACGACGTGATACTCGATAAAAGATCCAAGTCCACCTCTTTTAAACCAGCGGACGAAATAGTCAAATTCCAAGTCCATCCAATGGACCCTACAAAACCGGCCCGGGGCGCAATTAAACCCTGATGTAGACACCACACTATGAGAATTCCTACGTGAAAATTGGGACATTTTTGCATGGCACCCTTCAGACATGTCAGGAATCCCACGCCGGCTGGCCGAGCACAGCCTAAACATCCTAAAAGGATTCAAGCCAGTCAAGCAGGCCCTTCGGCGTTTCTCCGAACCTAAGAGACAAGCCATGGGAGAGGAGCTAGCCAAACCATCTGGAGGCCGATTCATCGAGATATAAAACATCCGGATGGCTAGCAAACCTGGTGATGGTACCAAAGAAGGACAAATCCTGGCGCCTATGCGTTGATTTCAAGGACCTCAACAAGGCTTGCCCAAAGGATCCCTTCCCCCTCCCCCGCATCGATCAAATTATCGACGCTACCGCAGGACACGATTCATTGTGTTTCCTAGACGCATACTCTGGCTACCATCAAATTAAGATGGCAGGGCCAGACCAAGCCGCAACGGCATTCATCACCCCATACGGCCCATTCTGCTTCAACACAATGCCCTTCGGGCTCAAAAACGCCGGCGCAACATATCAGCGCATGATTCAGACATGTCTCGCAAGCCAGATCGGCAAAACAGTGGAGGCATACGTAGATGACGTGGTCGTCAAAACCAAGCATGTTGAAACTCTAGTAGACGACTTGAGGCTCACATTCGATAACCTCTGAACATATGACATCAAGCTTAACCGGAAAAATGTGTTTTCGGGTACCAGGAAAAGCTCTTGGGCTTCATTGTATCCGGTAGAGGAATTGAAGCAAACCCAGCCAAGATCCGAGCTCTGTCACAATTGGATATCCCAAAGGACCTCAAACAAATACAAAAATTGACCGGATGCGTGGAGGCTCTAAGCCGCTTTATCTCCTGCTTGGGAGAAAAGGCATTACCCCTTTATCGCCTCCTCCGGCGCACCGAACATTTCAAGTGGACGGATGCCGCCTCGGCCGGACTCGAAGAAATAAAAGCCATATTGGCAACAAACCCGGTCCTAGCCGTGCCTAACATCGGCGAACCAATGCTATTATACATCGCAGCAACTCATCAAGTTGTAAGCGCAGTGCTCGTCGTCGAACGAGAAACAGACGGACACAAATTCTCCCTTCAAAAGCCAGTTTACTACGTGTCCACTGTCCTCACTCCATGCAAGTCACGGTACCCGCATTATCAAAAGATAGCGACGCGTATTTATGGCATCTCGAAAGCTGCGACACTACTTTCAAGAGTGTTCGCAACATAGCCTCAAGTACCTCTTAACGATATTATAAACAACCGCGACGCGACGGGTCGGATTGCCAAATGGGCCATTGAGCTCCTCCCGCTCGACATAACCTATAAGCCACGGCGAGCTATTAAGTCCCAAGTTTTGCCGACTTCGTCGCCGAATGGATCAAGCCGAACTCCCTAAAGAGTACGACACATATTCCAACTGGATCATGCACTTCGACGGCTCCAAAATGTTGGCAGGTCTGGGGGCTTGCGTCGTTCTGACGTCCCCAACAGGAGATACAGTTCAATACGTACTCCAGATAATGTATATAGACTCCAACAACGCAGCCAAATACGAGGCCCTTCTACATGGTCTCCGGATCGCAGTCTCCATGGGCATTCAACGCCTAGAGGTGCACGGGGATTCGAACCTTGCGATATCCCAAATAAATGGAGACTTTGATGCTAAGGATCCGAAAATGGCAGCTTATCGCAACGCCATCCTAAAAATATCAGCTCGGTTCGAGGGGCTCGAATTTCACCATATAGCTGGGGAAAATAATCAGGCAGCAGACGTCTTGGCACGCATTGGCGCAAAGCGCGATGCCGTCCCCCCCAACATCTTCTTGGAGAGGTTGTTCAAGCCATCCGTATTATGGGAAGGGGAATCCGGAAATAAAACCCCGGACCCAACCGCACTGCCCGACACCGAACGTTCTGACACAACGGGAGGCTTGGCCAACGAAGTAACATCTTCAGCCCACGTAATAATGGAAGTCATTGCCCCGTGGACAGAACCATTCCTAGCCTACATAACCAGGTAGGAACTTCCCGAGGACCAAAACGAGGCACGCTGCCTAGTGCGGCGATCTAAAGCCTATAAAGTCCATGAGGGAGAGCTTTATAAGAAAAGCACCACCGGAGTCCTTCAAAGGTGTATCTCCGAAGAGGAAGGGCGGAATCTTCTGGCTGAAGTTCATGCCGGACTCGGCGAGCACCACGCCGTAGCCCGGGCCCTCGTAAGCAAGGCCTTCCGTACATGATTTTATTGGCCGACGGCCCGGGCAGATGCTCAGGACTTAGTCCAACGATGCATCGGTTGCCAGCTCTTTGCTAACCAAAGCCATATGCTACCCACCGCCCTCCAAACTATACCCATCACCTGGCCCTTCGCGGTCCGGGGCTCGACATGGTTGGACCCCTTAAAGGAGGAACCCACAAGCAAAAATACCTACTGGTCATGGTGGATAAGTTCACCAAATGGATAGAAGCCAAGCCTGTTAAGACGGCCGAATCCGGACCGGTGATAGACTTCATATCCAGGGTCGTACACCGTTACGGCGTCCCACACAGCATCATCGCTGATAACGGCACGAACTTTACGGCCGACGAGGTCAAAATCTGGTGCAAAAACATGGGCATCAAGCTCGACTATGCTTCAGTCTATCACCCACAAACTAACGGTCAAGTCGAGCGAGCAAATGGTCTAATCATGAGCGGAATCAAACCCAGATTAGTGCGGTCCCTCAAGGAATCTAACACGCACTAGGTAAAGGAGCTCGACTCCGTGCTCTGGGGGCTGCGGACCACGCTGAATCGCACCATCGGATACACACCATTCTTTATGGTATACGGCGCAGAGGCGGTTCTGCCCTGCGACATAATTCATGACTCACCTCGCGTGCGCATGTATGAAGAAAGAGAAGCCGAACTCGATCGGCAGGACAGTTTGGACGCCTTGGAGGAGGAGCGTGACGTGGCAAAAGCCCGTTCCGCATTCTATCAACAACAGGCTCGAAGATACCAAAGCAGATAAGTACGGGCCAAAACTTACAATGTCGGCGAGTTAGTTCTACGCCTGCCGGACAAGAAAAAGGACAAACTCAAGCCCAAATGGCAAGGTCCCTTTATTATTGACCAAGTCCTGACTGGTGGAGCGTACCGTCTGCGAGATGCATCGAACAACTGACTCGAGCCGAACCCATGGACGCAGCCCGTCTCCGAAGATTCTACGCCTAGCGTCGGACTCTGTGTTCGTCTCCTTCCTCTGTCTATTTTTTTATACATTAGCTGTCTTATATTTATCTCCTTCTCCCCCTTTTTTCTCTTACAGCCTTTAAGGGCTCGTTCGCGACTGCTCACACATTAAACCGATGCGCTATCCGCTACCATTATACCCGGGACTTCTTTAACAGAAGCTTATTTATACGGGCTTCATGCCCAACACATGTGTCACACTTCCGCATGTACCTTTGTTCACCATTATATGCATCGATATGACTTAAGTTTTGGCCAAGCTGGGTTGCCTGGCTCCTGTGCTTACCCCTACGTTCCCGATTGTTCGGCTAGGCGGTAAAGGGAGCACCTCTGCGATTGTTACTGCTCGGTCACCGGATGTGTACCTCGATCGGGTGAAGCCGAAAGCTAGCGTTCTTAAGGGAATATTCGGTCGGTGAACTAAAGATGATTTCTCACTTGTTTATTTATCTTCCCAGATGCTTTTACGCTTTTTCGCAGTCCGACATGCACTTAAGGGCATGCCTCCTGTGGAAAGGAACCCTAACGGAACTATTCTCCCGGAAGATGTTTCTTACTAACCATGTAATATAACATAACTAGTTGGGCACTTGTCTGTTCAAGCACTAATGACCCCTACGCCTGGTCTCCACGCATGCCCCGGTTCTTACATAACCGAGAGGGTATTCGGATACACTCCGGACTATCGAGTCCCGAGGTTGAAGCGAAAAGGTCTGCCATGACAAACGATCTACAATCCGGCTAGAAGGCATTTTACATGTCATCTTAAATTACATAGTCAATTTGACTGGGTATATTCCTCTTCAATACCATCCAACAGGCTGTCTAGTTTACAGTCCTGTTGGGAATATTTGGCGGCCAACTCTACCTAGTCGTACACTAAGCTCATAGGGATCTCCTTCCCATCGGTCCCCACATGTCCGACCTCGACCATGTGGTTTGGGTCAGCCTTCGTGTACCGCGTCTTCACCATGGCCCAGGCCTCCCTGGCGCCTTGACGGCAGGCCGATATCTTCCATAATCGGAAACACCGCCGCGCTCCCTTAAGCCTCTCTGCAAGCTCTCCAAGACCTTCGGGCATGGAGACAGATGGCCACAAGGCCTGGGCGACGCCTTTCATCACCTGCCGAACTCGTTCATGCAGTTGTAAGAGCTCGGGAAGAAGGTCACCAGAGAACCGGCATTTCCTCCGCAGGGCGACTGTGAGCATACCTACGTACATAACTCGTTAGTCGACTTCCTCGCCAACTCTTTTTCAAAAGTTCGTTGAAGCACTTACTAAAAATGCCGCGTCGAAGCCGTCGATTCTCCTTCACGGAGTCCGGCTACCGGGCACGAACATCCTTTAGTTCCTCGCCCACCGGGTGTTGGCATCTTGGAGATTATTCTTCTCCTGCCTCACCTTCGTAAGCACGCTCTCACCGGCCTTAACCGGCGCAAGAGTTGTTGCTTGTCCGGATCTACTCCGGCGCCATCTGCAATGTTATTGTCAGATTTGCACACACGCCGCACTTCACAACATACTTATCTTTCTAAGCATATATTACGAGAGGGAGTCTCCTTGGCCTCCGCTGCCGCGGCTAGTGCGGACTCAAGTTGGGCTTTGCACTCTTCCAGCTCCTGGGATAGTTGGGTATTCTTTTCTGTAAGATCCTTCATAACAAATGATCCTTAAATCAGTTATTCTAACTATTTCAAGTCTTGGGGGCTACTGATATATATAACCATCAAATTTTCTCACCCGTGTGTCTTTCACATACTGCTCCGTGACTCCGGCTAGACCATTTTGAGCGGCACGGAGGTACGCATCTCCCGAGTTGAAGGCGTCCAATGCCTCTTGGGAGAAACAAGTGTTGCGAAGAACTGTCCGGCGGCGCCTGTGATTCATGGCACTCTCCACCTCGGAATTGGTGGCGGATACCTGTCTGCATCCTCTGTCGAGGAGCGTCCCGACGACGCCTCGTGTTCGCCTCGCTTGGACCTGGCTTTCGAGCCTGGCTGGTGGAGGCGCGATTGGCAATCTCTCCGGATATAGTCCGGTGAGCCCTCTTTTTCCTAAAAAAAGAGAGCACGGGCGTTAGTACGCATCGTAAGAATAATACCTTGGAATAAGGCGGCGTGCCTTACTGCTGCGTCGGTGCCTCGGCCCGGACTGTGTGTCTCTTTAGCCTGCCCGCCCTCACGGTCCCTTGTTGGCCAGTCACCGCAGGCTCGGCAGTCCGCCTCGAGATCCTCCCCTGCGAAACACCATTGGTATACGGTGATAAAAAATAAGCACGGATGGATCATCTTCGAAGTATTAGGACTTCGGTCTCAATTACTTGTGAGGCGGGGAGCAGTCCAAGATAATCGGCTGTAATAGCCACCAAGGCGTTGTCGGTGCTCAGTTGCTAAAATACCCCATCGATCAGCTCCATGGATATGTCCGGATCCTCTTGGGAGGTCGGATCGAGGGACCGTTCCGGATCCTCGGGTTGTGGAGGAGGGCTGTTTATATCCTTTACGGCCCGGCGCAATTCCTGCGTCGAAATCACAAGATAAGGTACTTGACTATGGGAATATGGAACGGATGGGCAAAAAGAAGTGTCCGCTTACCCAGCTTGGAGGATTGTACATAGAAAATCCGCCCTGAGAATTGACGCTTGAGGAATTCCTCCTCTTCTCCCTTGTACAATGCGGACAAGATGTTCGTCAAAGCAGCAACCGATTCCGGCCCCTTACGCCGCAGCGGGTGGCATCATCCTCCCCGTTGAAATCCCACATGGGGTGGCCTCTATCATCAAGCGGCTGCACCCCAAGATAATGCATGTGGCCATGACCTCAATCATGGTCGATCCGAATGAGCTAACAGCCTTATCCGCTCATCGGATAAAGAACATCCTTGTCATTTTCCTTCCGAGGGCTCCGTGGACGCCAGCTCAGCGCTTCTTCAAGGGAGCATTATCAAACGTGGAGGCCGATCCGAACAGGATCCGGCAGGAGGACATCTTCTATATGAAACCATTCTGAAGGCCAGTCTTCGGACGCCTTCTTTGGGGTTCCGGATAGATATCCGGTCCCGGCGATGCGCCATACTTCGGCTCCGCCCACTTGATATATTGACCCCTTCTGAGAACGGGGCACAAGGCAGAACAACTTCTTCCACAGCGCGAAAAGAGCCTCGATGCCCAAAAACAGCTCGCAAAAGGCTACGAAGCCCACAATATGCAATATGGAGGCAGTCGTAAGGTTGTGCAGCTGGAGGCGGTAGAACTCCAGGAGCCCCTGGAGAAACGTATGACTTGGAAATCCGAGCCCTCTTACCAAATAAGGGACAAGGCATACCCGCTCTCCTTTGGAGGGATTGGGGACGCTCTCTGCTTGCTCTCCACCATTATAGGTGGCAAGCCCGGCTCGAATCGGGACCATGTAGGCTGGGGGGAGAAACCCCTTGGCTTGGAGCGTCACTTGCTCGCTGTGTGGGACGGAGCATCTCTCCCAATCTCCAGGCTGAGGGCTGGGAGGGCGAGAGGAGGAGCTGCATCGACTGGCCATGATGGAATGGATCTCTGTCGGATGTGCTCCGATGAATGCTCGCGACGGGAAGACGGTGTGATTTGGATCTAAATCCTCGTCTCTTTAAAAGGCAGCTCATTTACACGGCTAGGGGGGTAAACGTAAAAACACCCTGACTTTTTGCATTCGTCTGACACGTGGAAGATGGCCATTATTGGGCGTGGGAGCCAAGGAGCGCAATACTCATGAGAAGCCGGACACTATTCAACAGGTACACGGAATTTGGAGAAGAACCCGCCTTGCAATGCCGAAGACAATCAAGGCCGGACTCATTGTCATTGAAGCCCTGGTTCGGGGCTCTTGAGGAGTCTGGATTAGGGGTGTCCGGATAGCGAACTATAACCTTCGGCCGGACTCACGGACTATGAAGATACAAGATTGAAGACTTCGTCCGTGTCCGGATGGGACTTTCCTTGGCGTGGAAGGCAAGCTTGGCGACACGGATATGTAGATCTCCACCCGTGTAACCAACTCTGTGTAACCCTAGCCCTCTCGTGTCTATATAAACCGGGGGTTTTAGTCCAGAGGCGAACAACAATCGAGACCATAGGCTAGCTTCTAGGGTTTAGCCTCTACGATCTCGTGGTAGATATACTCTTGTACTACCCATATCATCAATATTAATCAAGCAGGAGTAGGGTTTTACCTCCATCGAGAGGGCCCGAACCTGGGTAAAAACATCGTATCCCTTGTCTCCTGTTACCATCCGCCTAGACGCATAGTTTGGGGCCCCCTACCCGATATCTGCCGGTTTTGACACCGACACCTATCCTCAAAAACTACTTCTTGCTGCCGAGCTAAATCATCTAATCGATGGGAAATCTTACTTATCAGTTCTTGAATACTTTCCGTGTTGTTTGTAGTGTTACTCATATAAGCATGATGATCTGAGTAGAATGCCATTTCCAAGAAGACAATTCAACCTACAAAATGAACAAGAAAAGAAAGAGAAGATAACTAGAACAGTGGTTAGGGGTAAGAGATATATCACAAATATATGGCACCAGATAGAAACAGAAGCAAAACCTAGTCTATAGCCTAACACGGTCACTCGACGCTAGTCCCCGGCAACGGCGCCAAAATGATCAATTGTAATATAGCAGGGTTTTTACGCCCCAAACTATGCGTGTCGTGTTCTCCTCGGGGACTAGGCAAATCGATGATCGTGCTTGGCTAAAGCTAGGTAACACAATTCAGATTATGAATGCAAGAAAATAAACCTACACTAAACAAGGCTGTACCCAAAGGTCGTCACCAAAGAAAATGCAAAAATGGCAAAGGAGGTTCAGATTATCTTCAATAATATTTTTGGTATTTTTGTTTTACATGAGAAATAAAATGATAACACAAGCAATCATCAAACGGTTAGGGAATTAAAAAAAAGGCATGATCATATATATAACATGGAGGAAGAAACAAGGTTTTAGGATAGAACATGAACATATCACATCACAGGCACACACATGTATATATATATATATATATATGTGTGTGTGTGTGTGTGTGTGTGTGTGTCTATATATATATATATATATATATATATATATATATATATATATATATATATATCACACGTGTTGGAGCTAACACAAGGACTGAAAATCAAACACGTGCAAAGTTAACTAGCACGAGGACTAGTAAACAAGGTGAACACACAATTATACTAGCAGATTACTCAATCACAGAGCAAGATATCTAGGACAATTAATTCTCACAGCCTTCAGAAATACAAGTCAAGCATTATATATTGCAACTACCAAATGTAACAAGCTACAGGTTGCCAACACTCTTAAAATCTGAATATTACAAAGCATTACACATCTCATATTACAGAAAATTCAGAGAAGATAGAGAGGGAGAAAGAGAGCAGCAGCAGCAAGGTAGGGAAGGGAGCGGCAGTAGGGGGCGTGAGGAGAGAAGCAGCAGCAAGGCGAGGGAAGAAGAACAGCAGGGAAGAGGAGCAGCTGGTTTGAGTTGAGAAGTGGAGGAGCAGCAGCAAGGCAAGGGAAGAAGGAGCAGCAGCAAGCCGTGGGAGAAGAAGAAGAGCAGCAGGGGCGCGAGGTGCGGGGAAGCGCTGTGGTGCTGGTGGCGGCAGTGTGGATTGATGATGGTGGATTCGGGGAAGGAGAAGAAGATGGTGGTGCTGGTGGATGGCGCAAGGTGGTGATGTGGTGGGAGGTGCTGGTGGCGCGCCGCCACGCCGGCCTGGCCGCGGCGGCGGTTGGAGGTGGAGAAGGGGGTGTGAGGGAGAGAGTTGAGTAGCCAGGCCCGATGGGGAATGGAGGCGATCTAGGGATTTTGATCCCTTCCCTGATCTGCAAATTTTACACATTAGCCCTGCTCCTTATCTTCTTTCTTCACAAGAAGGTCCCTTCTCTCTCTCTTTTGCCCCTCGGTTACTTCATTCCTTCACGCTCGGGTCCCTGGTTACTTCATTCCTTCACGCTCGGGTCCCATGACTCCATCACTTGTTCATTTGTAGTAGAGGAATTTTGTGCCTTGTCGCACTTTTCTGCAAAATAAACAAGTGACTAGTCAACAATCTCTTTATGTGATTTTCATTCAATTATTCCATATTTCATAGCAAGAATTGGTGGCCAGAACTCAAGAAATGGTGAATTTGTATGCCAAAATTATATATATGAAATGCACTTATCATATACCATGCTCCATTAAAAGAAATTATGTTAAAACTGCTTTATGTGATCTTGGAGCCGGTGTTAGTGTTATGCCTCTCTCTTTATATCGTAGACTTGATTTGAATAAGTTGACAAATGGCCGATAAATCAACTGCTATACCTGTCGGTATTTGTGAGGATGTGCCTGTTATGGTTGCAAACGCTCTATCTTAACGGACTTTGTTATTCTTGATATTCCCGAGGACGATAGTATGTCGATTATCCTTGGTAGACCCTTTTTGAATACTGCAGGGGATGTTATTGATTGCAACAAAGACAATGTCACTTTTCATGTTAATGGTAATGAGCATACGGTACACTTTCCGAGGAAACAACCTCAAGTCCACAGTATCAATTCTATTGGAAAAATCCCATCGATTATTATTGGATGTTTTGAATTTTGTCTTCCTACTGTCAAGAAGAAATATGATATTCTTATTATCGGGGATGTGCATATCCGCGTTGAGGTAACTTAGTGTTATTCGAAAATTCTCCGGTTTCATGCAATTCGAAATGAGTTTGTTAACAAGACTTGATCAACCTTGTTAGTGGATTCCTTTTGATGAGCATGAGATGGATGAAGTTAGAAAGCGCAAACACTCTATACCCTCCTTTTACTTTCTGTTATTTAGATTTAATAAAGCAAAATAGTATTTTTTTTGTCTATTTTCTGATTTATCCGTGCAATAAAAAATACCCCGAAAATAAAAGTTCTCCAAATGCCCGGAAATTGAAATATGATCTTTTCTAGAATATTTAGGAATTATTGGCACTGAGAACACACCAGAGGGGGCAACCACCTAGCCACGAGGGTCCAGGGCACGCCCACCCCCCTAGGTCCCCCTGCCTCGTGGGCCCCATGTGGCCCCCTCCACTTATTCCTGCACCCACACACTTCGTCTTCCTCCAGAAAAATCCACACACAGCTCAAACTCGTGTTCTAGCTCATTTTGCTGCGATTTTCGATCTTCTTGCTCAAAGCTCCACTGACAAAACTGCTCTGGGGGATTGTTCTTCAGTATGTGACTCATCCAATGGTCCAATTAGTTTTTGTTCTAGTGCTTTATTTATTGCAAATTTTAGCTGCTTAGGTGACCCTGTTCTTGAGCTTGCGGGTCAAATTTATATGGTTCCAAGTAGTTCTAATGCATGATATAGCCTCTAGGAACTTGTGGGAGTAGTTGCTATCAATCTTGTTGAGTTTGTTCCACTTTTATTTTGAGTCACTAAAAATTTCAGAAATTTTTCAGAGGAAGAAATATGTTTAGGAAAATGTACCAAGGTGGTTCTTCAAGGAAGCAAGCACCAAGGCTCGCGATACGTGAGCCGGACTATGAAATACCAAGAGAAGATCAAGTGAGGCCATGTGAATGGCCATCATAAGATTTTATGGCCCGAGCAGGTATTAAGGAGTAATTTGACGCGTATGTGCGTAATGCTGAACTGGAGTGCTTCGTGTCAGATAAGTGCCCCCAATATTACTACCTAACTGATTCCTTTGTGAGAAGGTTTAAATTTACATCATCACGCAATTCTCACACTGTCCTATTTGATCTTTATGATAAATCTTATACCATGGACTTAGAAGATTTTAATACTTCTTGTAACCTCCCGCGGTGGGGCAATGCTAGTGAACCTCGAAAATATGAATATAAAGACTTTCTTGCTAGCATAACTGTGGGCGAATCTAGGGAAATCAAGCAAGCTACCATAGGGAGCATTCATTTTCCCGCCATACATTATTATTTTGGGCTCTTTATAGGTAGATGCATTAATGGTAAGGACGAGGCATGTCACATGTGCGTTCCCGATCTTAGTGTTCTCAAGAGTGTTGTATTAGGAGATAAACAATATAACATGGGAGCTATTGTTGCACGAAGGTTGCATCATAACAGTATTAGCGGAGATTTGTTTGGTGGAATTTATGCAACCCGTTTAGCTAATTTTCTTGAGGTACCCATTCGTGAAAATGATATGGAGTTGCCTCCTACTTATCTAGATTTTAATGCTACTGTTCGCCATCAGTTTATTGAGAGGAATGAATAGGCTCTCCAGTACCGACTAATCTTTGACAAACGTCGCGCTGTCCACATTGCTCTCCCTGCTCCTACTTTCTTTGACTTTCAGGCAAAGGGGAGATATGTCATAACCATGGAGGAGGCAAACGAGTAAGAGAGTTCGGCGGAAGCAACTTGCCTCCAAGCTGCAGCTCGTGAGGCAGTAGCGGCTGCATCTCAGTACGACCTCAGTTACAACTTTGGATATCCGCCAGGCCATCCATGGGCATAGACCAACTTAGGCCAAAAGCCTAAGCTTGGGGGAGTACGTATCTCTCACCGACATTACATTCATGTTCACACACTCATTCCAGTTGTCGGTGCTCATACTTTTTCATTGTAATATCCATGCTAGTTTATTTTCCTTTTTCTCGCCTTCTTCTTGTGTGTTTGAAAAACCTTAAGAAAAAACAAAAAATTAGTTGTAGTTTTTAGCTAGTTTACATTCCATGCCTGTAGTAGGAATAACTAAAAGAAAACCGAAAAAGATTTTCCGTTCTTCTTTTGCTTGTTGGGAGCTTTCTCGTGTAAATATTTTTATTTCTTTTCTTTGGGGGTCGAGAGGAGAAGACCATAATGAAAATGTTGAAGTGGCTCTTATATGCAGTATTGTTGATTTAACCAGGAGCCCATATTACCTTGTCATCTCCCTTGAATTAAATGCTTGCAGATTCCAGCTTAGTCCAATGCACGTCCACTATTATTATTATCCACACCGTTCGGTCGTGCAAGTGAAAGGCAATAATGACGATATATGATGGACTTATTGAGATGAGAGAAGCTGGTATGAACTCGTCCTATCTTGTTTTTGTAAATATGATTAGTTCACCATTCCTGATTCAGCCTATTCTGAATGAAACATGTTTGCAATGACAATTAGAGATTATAGTTGCTTATGCCATGCTTAATTTGCTAGGAGTTTATAATGGTTTACCTTGCGTGCCAACATGCTATTAAAATGGTTGTGATGTGCTATGATAGGGTGGTATCCTCCTTTGAACGATTTGAGTGGCTTGACTTGGCACATGTTCACGCATGTAGTTGAAACAAAATCAACATAGCCTTCACGATATTTATGTTCATGGTGGATTATATCCTACTCATGCTTGCACTCAGTGTTGATTAAATTTAGTGCATGTTCATGACCGTTGTCGCTCTCTAGTTGGTCGCTTCCCAGTCTCTTTCTAGCCTTCACTTGTATTAACCGGGAATACTGCTTGTGCATCCACTTCCATAAACCCCAAAGTTATTCCACATGAGTCCACCATACCTTCCTATATGCTGTATCTACCTGCCGTTCCAAGTAAATTTGTATGTGCCAAACTCTAAACCTTCAAATGAAATTCTGTTTTGTATGCTCGAATAGCTCATGTATCAACTAGGGCTATCTGTATCCATGCTAGGCGGGTTATTCTCAAGAGGAGTGGACTCCGCTTCTCACTCACGAGAAAATGGCTGGTCACCGGGATGCCCAGTCCCATGCTCAAACCAAATCAAAATAATTACAAACAAAACTCCCCCAGGATTGGAGGCACCCGTTGTTTCAGGCAAGCCATGGATTGATGCTTGTTGGTGGTGGGGGAGTATAAACTTTACCATTCTGCTTGGGAACCGCCTATAATGTGTGTAGCATGGAAGATATCGAGATCTCTCTGTTGTTATGTTGACAATGAAAGTATGCCACTCAAAATATTATTTATCTCTATTTCCCTCTACGAAAGGCCTATCTATTTACTTTTATGTTGAGTCATCATCCTCTTATTGAAAAGCACCAGTTGGAGAGCACCGCTGTCATTTGCATGCATTACTATTAGTTTATATTGAGTATGACTGGATCTCTTTTACTACGAATTACAATGTTTAGTCAGTCCTTGATCTTCAAAGGTGCTCTGCATTTATGTTTTTGCGGTCTCGGAAAGGGCTAGCGATATACCATCTTGTTATATCATATTATGATTGTTTTGAGAAAGTGTTGTCATCCGAGATTTATTATTATTGCTCGCTATTTGATTATGCCATTGATATGAGCAAACATGAGACCTAAGTGTTACTTTGAATATGGTTAGTTCATAATCTTTGCTGAAAACTTGAATGCTGGCTTTACATATTTACAACAACAAGAGCAAACAGAGTTTGTATAAGTTTTTCTTTATCACTTTCAGTTTGTCAACTGAATTGCTTGAGGACAAGCAAAGGTTTAAGCTTGGGGGAGTTGATACGTCTCCATCATATCTACTTTTCCAAACACTTTTGCCCTTGTTTTGGACTCTAACTTGCATGATTTGAATGGAACTAACCCGGACTGACGTTGTTTTCTGCAGTATTGCCATGGTGTTATTTTTGTGCAGAAATAAAAGTTATCGGAATGACGTGAAACTTCACGGAGAATATTTTTGGAATTTATAAAAAATACTAGCGAAAGAATCAAGACCATGGGGCCCACACACTGTCCACGAGGGTGGGGGCGCACCCCCTGCCTTGTGGGCCCCCTGGTGCTCCACTGACATCAACTCCAACTCTATATATTCACGTTCGGGGAGAAAAAAATCAGAGAGAAGGATCCATCGTGTTTTACGATACGGAGCCGCCGCCAAGCCCTAATCTCTCTCGGGAGGGCTGATCTGGAGTCCGTTTGGGGCTTCGGAGAGGGGAATCCGTCGCCGTCGTCATCATCAACCTTCCTCCATCACCAATTTCATGATGCTCACCGCCATGCGTGAGTAATT
This sequence comes from Aegilops bicornis, assembly GCA_021605145.1. Lineage (NCBI taxonomy): Eukaryota > Viridiplantae > Streptophyta > Magnoliopsida > Poales > Poaceae > Aegilops > Aegilops bicornis. The sequence continues at coordinate 699,241,935 of CM038673.1, read as the reverse complement.
CCATCGTAGGCTTGCTGGACGGTGATGGGTTGGATGAGATTTACCATGTAAACGAATTAGTTTTGTTAGGGTTTGATCCCTAGTATCCATTATGTTCTAAGATTGATGTTGCTATGACTTTGCTATGCTTAATGCTTGTCACTAGGGCCCGAGTGCCATGATTTCAGATCCGAACCTATTATGTTTCCATGAATATATGTGAGTTCTTGATCCTATCGTGCAAGTCAATAGTCACCTACTATGTGTTATGATCCGGTAACCCCGAAGTGACAATAATCGGGACCACTCCCGATGATGATCGTAGTTTGAGGAGTTCATGTATTCACTAAGTGTTAATGCTTTGGTCCGATACTCTATTAAAAGGAGGGCCTTAATATCCCTTAGTTTCCAATAGGACCCCGCTGCCACGGGAGGGTAGGACAAAAGATGTCATGCAAGTTCTTTCCCATAAGCACGTATGACTATATTCGAAATACATGCCTACATTACATTGATGAACTAGAGCTAATTCTGTGTCACCCTATGTTATAACTGTTGCATGAGGAATCACATCCAACATAATTATCCATCACTGATCCATTGCCTACAAGCTTTTCACATATAGATCTTTGCTTAGTTACTTTACCGTTGCCACTGTTACAATTACTACAAAACTGCTACTATTACTTTGGCACCGTTACCGTTACTTCCATACTAATTTGCTACTAAATACTTTGCTGCAGATATTAAGTTATCCAGGTGTGGTTGAATTGACAACTCAACTGCTAATACTTGAGAATATTATTTGCCTCCCCTTTTGTCGAATCAATAAATTTGGGTTGAATGCTCTACGCTCGAAAACTATTGCGATCCCCTATACTTGTGGGTTATCAATGCTCAATATGTAAGCAGCTTCATCGAGGTCTTTCATTGACAAACTCTTGTTCAAGTATCCTTTTATGCTATCCAAAAATTCTATATCATTTCCAATCAACAATATGTCATCCACATATAATATTAGAAATGCTACAGAGCTCCCACTCACTTTCTTGTAAATACATGCTTTATCGCAAGTCTGTATAAAACTATATGCTTTGATTAACTCATCAAAGCGTATATTCCAACTCCAAGATGCTTGCACCAGTCCATAGATGGATCGCTGGAGCTTGCACATTTTGTTAGCACTTTTAGGATCGACAAAACCTTCTGGTTGCATCATATACAACTCTTCTCACTACAAAAAAAGACACATCCGTGACATTTTGGGCCGAACGAATTTTTTTGTCATACATATGACACTTCTATGACGATAATTGTGACAGAACCTGGTATCATCATAGATGTTGTGGGCTCCTACTTCTATGACAAAATATCATGACAGAAAATGGGCTTTTCGTCCTGGGCGGGCCGGAGACGTAGCTGCATGACATTCTTTGGGCCGTCCATGACGGAGAAAACCATGGTAGAAGCGAGGGGTAGGAAAATTTCGGGAGTTGCTGCCACGGTGGGAGGTCGGGGCCGAAGCGATGCGTGTTTCTTCAGACACGTGACGCACGCTGTGGTGCGTAGGCGCTGGCTCTAATCGAACCCGAGCGAGGCGTTAGGCTCTAAATGAACCCGAGGACATTGTAATCTGCAGTTACGACATCGAACTCGAGCGATCGATCGATGGCTGTTAATCGAACCCGATGGAGCGATTCCTTCGCCATCGCCGCTAATCAAGCCGATCGATTGATGAACCGTGAGCGCTATGGGGGTGGATGAACAAGGAGCGGTGGCGCGTTGCCTCGGATGAACAGGACCCGTGGTGTGGAGGGCTGGATGAACGATGAGACGGTGGAGGGGTGGCCTTGGAGGGGTGGTTGAACAGACCCGTGGTGTGCGAGGGCTGGATGAACAGAGACGGTGGAAGGGTGCATGTGGAGGGTGGTTGAACAAGAGCGGTGGAGTAGCGCTGTGGAGGCTGGATGAACATGAGCCCGTGGAGGCTGGAGGAGGTCGACGGTAGCCCGTGGAGGCCGGAGGAGGTCGACGGTGGAGATGAACAATATCCCGTGGAGTCCTGTTTTGCGTACGCCACACCCCTCTCGGCGAACAGGACCCTGCTTGACCGTAGAAGGCCCAACACATGTCTGCTTGGTCTGCTTTGGCGGCACGCCACACCCTCCCGATCAACAGACCCCTGCTTCGACCGTAGGAGGTCTGCTTCTCCGCTTTTGTGGTACGCCACACCCTCCCAATCAACAGGACCCTGTTTCGACCGTAGGGAGGTCCGCTTCCTCCGCTTTTGGCGGTAAGCCACACCTCCCGATCAACAGGACCCCTGCTTCGACCGTAGGAGGTCCGCTTTCTCCGCTTTTGAGGTACGACACACCCTCCCGATCAACAGACTCTGCCCGGCCGAACACAAGGCCGTTTCCTCCGTTCTGCGGTACACCAGGCCTCGTTTCCATCGCCTGTTCCATCCAAGCCGGTTGGCTCCTACGCGTTCTGTTGCCTCCCGATGAACACGACGCATTCCGTTGCCTCCCCATGAACACGAGCCATCGCCGTACGTATGCGCGACTAGGCGTTCGAGACCCCGCCCGTATGTACACATACGTGGCCGTATTTTCTTTCTTGCACCGGCCGCTCTACGTGACGTGTACATGCTACGTGCGTGTTTCTACTACTTACACGCGGCGGCGCCTCTACTACGACACGCGCGCCTCTACATCGACCAAGGTATGTACGCATATCGTCACGACTGTGATGACAAGGCTACGTATGCTTCACCAGGTGGGTCCCGACCGAGCACTTCCTTGCTGCGAAGATGTAGCTGGTGGGTCCTAGCAAATGGGGGCGAATCATTTTGTTTTTTGCCCGACGCACTTCCTTGCGTGCGAAGGTGTAGCTGCCGGGTCCCAGCAAGTGAGGGGGCGAATCATTTTTTGCCCGGACGCACTTCTTTGCGTAAGGTGTAGCTGGGTCCCAGCAAGCTGGGGCGAATTGTTTTTTTTTGCCCGGACGCACTTCCTTGCGTGCGAAGGTGTAGCTGGTGGGTCCCAGCAGTCGGGGAGCGAATCATTTTTTTCCGGACGCACTTCCTTATGTGTGAAGATGTTGCTGGTGGGTCCCAACAGTCAGGGGGCGAATCGTTTTTTTTTGACGCACTTCCTTGTGCGAAGATGTAGCTCGTGGGTCCCAGTAGTAAGGGGGCGAATCATTTTTTCGCGAAATACAGTGGCCCGTCCGGTTGGTCCCGGCTGTCAGGTGGAGGAATAATTATTTTGCGCGTTATAAGGAGGCACTTCCTTGCGGCTGCCGTGGACCCAGCTGTCAGCCTCTCCACGTACAGTCCACGTCCGATGGAAGTCGTTCCTTGACCACGTTGACCACGCCGCGCTGAGAGCACCACGGCGGTGGACGACGGCGAGGCCTAGGAAGGGGACGACGCGGAGCCGGGGAAGACGCGGCAGTGGATGCACACGCGGAGAGGAGTATGAGGGTTCACTGGTTCGGCTGCGTTGCCGTCGCTGCAGAATAACAGGGAGTGTGGGTGAGTGGAGGGATGGCCTGGCCAGCGGTGGGAGTAGTAGGGGGCGGTGCTGCCTGCAAAGACAGCCGCCACGGAGGCAGGAGTAGACGGCACGACCGGGCGCTGCTTTGGGCGGCCGGAGCAAGAAGACCAGAGGTTGAAGAAGCACGACGGCCGTTGGATGGACATCGACGGCCACCGTAGCTCGAATCGCTTATATATTGACTAAGGTGACAAAGCCCTTGGTACGCCAACTTAGTAGGCCCACGTGTCACCTTCCGAACGGTGCGCCCGGATGTCGGGCGGAATCATTTTTGGGCGGGTGAAGCTAGAATATCCGAGATTGAAGAAGAAGACGGCATCCGTTGGATGGACATCCAACGCCACCGCCGCTAGAACCGTGTGTTGACTATAAGTTGACAAAGCCTTGCATACGCTGGCCAACTCTGTTTTTTAGGGGACGCGTCAACTTAGTAAGGCCGTATGTGTGGCAGAGAACTTATAGCCCATTTGAGATTGGTAAGAATGTGTAGCCCATTTTTGAATTCTAATGGAATTTACTACAGCCCATTTACAGTTTGTTAAAACTACAGCCCATTTCAACCAACCGTTCAGAACAGATTTCAATAAAATTTCCCACATTTTGATGGGATCTGAATATTTTTATCCCGAAATTTCTAGTCAAATTAAATACAATTTCAATATAAATTTATATTACATAAAAATCAAACGAAACATTGCGCTCGCAACAATTAATGAAATTAAAATTTTCAATATTCCAAAAATAATATTTTATAAAGTAATCACTGTTTGGTGCATTTTTAATAGTTACTACCCGCTTTTATAATTACATCCCATTTATTATTTCTTAAAGCCCATTTTCTTGTCAAGCCTAATGCATACCTCCTAGGAAAGATTTGCAGCCACGGGCGGTGAATAACAACTTGACCTTGCCTCGGGTATTCCTAAAAAAGTATAGCTGGGCTAGCCATTTTCAGCTTGAAAAAATTAATATCTGGGCTGGATATCTCGTTCAGGCTAGACGGGCCACACGCCTGAAGCATACCTGCAGCGATGTTTTCGTTGTTGTTCAGAGGAGAAAAATTAATATCTGGGGTAAACATCGAAAAAATCTGCGGTTTCACACCTCAAAAACACAACATACGCTCGAGCTGCTTGGTCCCAAATTGCCGGCCGCTTCTTGTGCAATTCTCTCATTTATTGACTAGAGTACATAGGTTGACAATGGTGTCGGACCGTGATGTCAGGAAACCAGGAGGAAGCAAAATAAATTATAGTTATATATATATATATATATAATAAGGAGGCACTTGCGTATTTGAGGCTATGGACATGGTGGGTCCCCATTGTCATCCTATCCAAGTAAAGTCATCTTCTCGCCAGCCGCTTCCGCCTTAATCGGCCGGCCGCCCCGCTTCCCGGTGCAGGCGATTGCTCCGCCTTCAAACGACACAAGTGCCGTCCGTTCGTCCATCTGCCGCACACATTAATGATACACGTTGCCGAGGCGGCTACACCGGCGCCACACGTCCGTCCCTCCTCCCGCCCACCATTGCTATATAAACTGTTGCGCCGGCCATAGCCGCAGTCATCCGCATCCGTTCCGTTTCTCCTGTCCACACCACTACTGCCCACCATGGCTTCCTCGTGCTCCAGCGCTCTTCGGGACGGGCGGACGACGGACCACAAGGAGATGGCAGCCATTGTTGCCGACCGGCTGGCCGGCAGGTAGCCGGAGGACGATGACGTCCTAATGAAGAACATGGTAGTCGACGATCCGGCGCCAACCACCTCCTTCGCGCCATCCTCGCTGGTGCATTGCACCATGACCATCAGCGAGGCCCGTGCCCAATATATGGACAGGGTGAGGGTGATGCGTGAGGAGCAGTTCCGGGAGGCGCAGGCCGACGCCTTCTACAACCACCATCTCCTCCGGGAGCACCTGCAGGCGGAGGAGCAGATCGCCGCGGAGCGGGCGGAGCAGGAGGCGCTGCTCGACTCGCATCCGCTCCGCCCGCAAGGGCGCCTCAAGCTGGCGGTACCGCATGCGGGTGGCGGAGGCTGCGGCCGCCTACAAAGAGGCTAGCAAAGAGGGCGGCGAAGCGGGCGAGGCGCTGTTTAGCGAGACCGAGGACGAGGCAGAGGACAATGCCGCTCCCGACGAGTCCTCGCACTGGCCGGGCGTCGATGACGCCCTGCTCCGCCGAGGCCCCGCGGCGCCAACAACGAGGCAGAGGACACCGCCGGCTCCGCCGAGGCCCCGCCCAGCCAATAACGAGGCAGAGGATATTGCCGGCTCAGCCGAGGCCCCACCCTGCCATCAACGTGGGGGAGGATTTCCACCACTCCGCTGAGGCGCCGCCCGCCGGCAACGAGCCAGAGGACATCGCCGGCTCCGCCGAGGCCCCGCCCCGCTGCCAACGAGGCCGCGCCACACAGAAAACGAGGAAGAGTAGAACACGGTAGGTCGCCGCCGCTCGGGTCCAAGTAAGGATTCAGAGACTGATGACCAGTCCTATTTCCCCCCTGAGGTCTATGCTCAAACTTGGCAGGGTTATATTACCCATGTCATGCATGTTGTCTTGCATTGCTTAGTTTTTACATCATATATAGATTGCCATCTGCTTACTTGCTTACTATATATATTTGAATTATATCATGCCATCATGTTTACATAGTACATACACATCATCTATCTGAATTATGGCATGGCAACCCATTTAATAAAGACATCATATAGTTATATCATCTCATCCTGTTTAGTGTTTACAGTCATCATATTTAGAATTATGGCATTCTATCCATGAATGTATGTGAATTATGGCATGCCAACCTATTTAATAAACACATTATATAGTTATGTCATGTCATCCTATTTACATAGTGTCATATTTTGAACTATGTCTTTCCATCTTCTTTAGTTAGCCATCATAATGTGAAATTGTGTCATGCTATCATGTTTAGTTAGCCATCATATATGTCAAATCGTGTCATGCTATCCTATTTGGTTAGACAACATAAATATGAATTATTTCATGCCCTCTTTTATTCCCCACTATCCATTGCACATGTCTATCATACAATGTCTATACTTTCAATTACTTTTCTTGTTTATCAGCCATTTGAATTGGAGAGCGTGATGGCAATATCTAAGGGAGTAACAACACGGTCTTCGTAAAAGATAGTGCTACCATTGATGCAGATAGAACCACGGTTGTACTTGCCCAAGGACCAGATCCACCACACATAACCCAGACTCTCGCAGATTGTACCCCTACCCAGTTGGACAGAGAACCAGCTACACCCCTTCTAACCCCAACCCCGGCAGATAGTAACCCAGTTCCAGTTGACACAGCACCCTCTCCACCACAGAGCACCCAAACACGAGTGGTTAGTAAGGGAACTGCAGTGCCCAAAGCACGAGGACCACCACTCCGAATCCCAACTCAACGCTTAAAGGAGAAGAAGATTTGTTCTCATGTCAGGTTCTGTAGCTATGGTTCATACTCCTTTGCTCTTGCATTACTGTATTTACTCATACCAACTATTTTCAAATTTGAAGGATGGAATTGAAACTCCAATGGCGCAATGGTATGTTTTAAACCTGTTTCTTTAACTAGTTTGTCGTTGTAACCTGCTCTATGTTGATTTCAGTTTCAATTGAATAAACAATTATGTTCTCATGTCATGCACATTACAAGTGTTGTTATTGCTCTATAGTTACCCACACTTATATTCTGTCTATTCTGCTTTGTCTTGAACAAATATTATTTGAACTGTGTCTCTATCTTGATTTGGCAACAAAAACTAGAATGATATAGACCATAAAGTGACCATGGTACATAGATATATGTTTGTTTCATGATGTTATCCTGTCCACTTTACTACTGAACTCATTTACCGAAATGAGTTTCATATACAACATGGTAAACATGTGATGTGTCTGCTTGTTTCTCTTTTAGAATGCGGACAAAATATTGCGTAACGATGCAGCGTTATCCAATGGTAAAGGAAGTAATGCAGATAAGGTTCAAGATAGTGAGACATCCTGTTGGTCTCCAAGAAAGTCGATAAAAACTATCTTGACGACAAAGTGAGGGAACCCAAAAGTCCTGTCTTGATGTAGTGTTCGAGTTATCGCCACTAGTCTTTGGCACAAGCTCTTGAACTTCATTGCTGAATCAATTAGTCTTCTTGAGTCTCGACTTCAAGTTGAAAGACATCGATCGATGTGTCATACAGAAGTCAAGGACTGAGGAAGTCCCTGCAAAATTCAGATGCATATTTTCTGGTGCAACAACAAGCGCTGGAGGGTTTAAGCGCCAAACAAGAGAAAATTAATAAGCTTGCTAAGCATCTTGCCAGCATTATGGGTACCCAGGATATTGTTTCTTGAGATCTTAAAGTGGTTTCGATTCGGATTTGTTTTGTCTGCGGTGTTTATTTATACTGGTCGCCAACTTTGACAACCATGTATATGATATGCCGCTTTGTTCCCTATATTTGCACCGGTGGCGAACTTTGATGCCCAAAGTGGATGTAATATGTAATGTACCGTGATATCCTAGCATAAGTTGCTTGCTTATTTACTTCCTTGTTGTCTTGTTTATTTGTTTGCTTGTAGTCAGTGCAGTCTTTTTAAAACTAGGCCACAATAACCATGGGCTAATATTTACTGTAGTGACACTGGGCCTCCTACGGGCCGTAGAAATAGTGCGCCTTCAATGGGTCGTAGAAACAGTAGAACTTCTACGGGCCGTAGAAACAATGGGCCTTCTACGGGCCGTAGAAACAATGGGCCTTCTACGGGCCGTAGAAACAATGGGGCTTCTACGGGCCGTATCATCAATGGGCCTTATATGGGCCGTATGACCATAACGGGCCATCGTTAATAGGCCGTATTTGATGACGCTATGAAAATGGCCCAACGTATTAACGGACCACAAACGGGCCGATGTAACCACGGGCTGAATTTAGCCCACAAGCAGAAAATGACAGTAACGGGCCGTAAGTAAACGAATGCTGGAAATGAGCCCAAGAATAAATGGGCTCTGAGAAGGCCGAAAGATAACATTTGCTGGAAACGGCCCAACTGAATAACGGGCCCTTAATGGGTATAAACTGATATACTGTTCATTACGGGCCAGTTTCACCACGGGCCGTTAAAAGGTGTAAAGTGATACACTGTTCATTGCGGGCCAGTTTCACCATGGGCCGTTAATAGGCCAAGAGTTACATAGGGCCTCATATGGGCCGAAAGACGTCATGGGCCATACATGGGCCAGAAGTGAAAATGGGCTGGAATCATATTGGATGGCCCAGATGACGCTACTAGGCCTAATTCAGATAGGGAGTAATGGGCCTTGGGTTAGCGGGACCTAAATGGGCTATATGCGAACAGACCGTTAACAGGCTTTCCATGGGCCGGCCCGCCACCTTTTGACCAAGTCAAACGGGTCGGCCTTTTCACAAGAATGGGCCTCTGTTGGGCCGTGCCACGTGTCAACGTATCATAGGCGCCTTATGTCTAATGAGTGGATGACATCTGTGCCAACGATGAGTCGACACGTGTTTCCTCCAGCCAATGATGATTTTACACGTGGAAAATCCCCACTGGTCGGGGCTGTTAATGGGTTATCGGATCCAAAACCCGATCCGATAGCTTAACGGCGTTCCGTTACGGTGGATGCCACGTGTCGGTCACCCTTGACGAAAGCACTTCTGTGATGCGCGATTTATCGTCATGGAAGTGGACACTTCCGTGATGATAATTTTGGTAATGTCATGGAACACTTGTACGACAGCACAGGTATGACTATCTTGATTCTGTCATAAATTTGTCATGGATGTACATGCATGACAAAAAACGCGACCTACTGTGACAAACACGTATCATCACGGAAGTGTATCTTTTTTGTAGAGTCTTTAATAAATCCGTTTAGGAATGCGGTCTTTACATCCATTTGCCAAATTTCATAATCATAAAATGCAACAATTGCTAACATGATTCGGACGGACTTAAGCATCGCTACGGGTGAGAAGGTCTCATCGTAGTCAACTCCTTGAACTTGTCGAAAACCTTTCACAACAAGTCGAGCTTTGTAGATGATAACATTACCGTCAGCGTCAGTCTTCTTCTTGAAGATCCATTTATTCTCAATGGCTTGCCAATCATCGGGCAAGTCAACCAAAGTCCACACTTTGTTCTCATACATGGATTCCATCTCAGATTTCATGGCCACAAGCCATTTCATAGAATCTGGGCTCATCATCACTTCCTCATAGTTCGTAGGTTTGTCATGGTCAAGTAACATGACCTCCAGAACAGGATTACCGTACCACTCTTGTGCGGATCTTACTCTGGTTGACCTACGAGGTTCGGTAGTAACTTGATCTGAATTTATATGATCATCATCATTAGCTTCCTCACTAATTGGTGTAGGAGTCACAGGAACAGATTCCTGTGATGAAATACTCTCCAATAAGGGAGCAGGTACAATTACCTCATCAAGTTCTACTTTCCTCCCACTCACTTCTTTCGAGAGAAACTCCTTCTCTAGAAAGGATCCATTCTTAGCCTTGCCTTCAGATATGTGATAGAAGGTGTACCCAACAGTCTCTTTTGGGTATCCTATGAAGACACATTTCTCCGATTTGGGTTCGAGCTTATCAGGTTGAAGCTTTTTCACATAAGCATCGCAGCCCCAAACTTTAAGAAACGACAACTTGGGTTTCTTGCCAAACCACAGTTCATAAGGTGTCGTCTCAACGGATTTAGATGGTGCCCTATTTAACATGAATGCAGCTGTCTCAAAAGCATAACCCCAAAACGATAGTGGTAAATCGATAAGACACATCATAGATTGCACTATATCCAATAAAGTACGGTGATGACGTTCGGACACACCATTATGCTGTGGTGTTCCATTGTGGCATGAGTTTGTGAAACTATTCCACATTGTTTTAATTGAAGGCCAAACTTGTAACTCAAATATTTGCCTTTGCGATCAGATCATAGAAACATTATTTTCTTGTTACGGTGATTCTCTACTTCACTCTGAAAATCTTTGAACTTTTCAAGTGTTTCAGACTTGTGTTTCATCAAGTAGATATACACATATCTGCTCAAATCATATGTGAAGGTCAGAAAACAATGATACCCGCCATGAGCCTCAACACTCATTGGACCGCATACATCAGTATGTATTATTTCCAGTAAGTCAGTGGCTCACTCCATTGTTCCGGAGAACGGAGTCTTAGTCATTTTGCCCAAGAGGCATGGTTCGCAAGCATCAAGTGATTCCAAAAGCCCATCAGCATGGAGTTTCTTCATGCGCTTTACACCAATATGACCTAAACGGCAGTGCCACAAATATGTGCACTATCATTATCAACTTTCATCTTTTGGCATCAATATTATGAATATGTGTATCAACACGATCGAGATTCAATAAACCATTTATTTTTAATGTATGACCATAGAAGGTTTTATTCATGTAAACAGAACAAAAATTATTCTTTGACTTAAATGAATAACCGTATTGCATTAAACATGATCTAATCATATTCATGCTCAACGCAAACACCAAATAACATGTATTTTAGGTTCAACACTAATCCCGAAGGTAAAGGGAGTGTGTGATGGTGATCTTATCATCCTTGGAATCATTTCCAACACACATCGTCACCTCACCCTTAACTAGTCTCTGTTTATTTTGCAACTCTTGTTTCGAGTTACTAATCTTAGCAACTGAACTAGTATAAAATACTGAGGGGTTGCTATAAACACTAGTAAAGTACACATCAATAACATGTATATCAAATATACCTTTGTTCACTTTGCCATCCTACTTATCCGCCAAGTATCTAGGGGCAGTTCCACTTCCAGTGACCATTTCCTTTGAAGTAGAAGCACTCAGTTTCAGGCTTAGGTCTAGCTTTGGGCTTCTTCATGGGAGTGGCAACTTGCTTGCCATTCTTCTTGAAGTTCCATTTCTTTCCCTTGCCCTTTTACTTGAAACTAGTGGTCTTTTCAACCATCAACATTTGATGTTTTTTGTCGTGGATTTGTCACGGCAGATGTCCTCAGGAAAGGACTTAGTCGCGGAGCCATCGCTACGGGTTAGCTTGAAGGGGTTAAACCGGACAAGGGACACGGGAGTTTATACTAGTTCGGCCCCTTCGATGAAGGTAAAAGCCTACGTCTAGTTTGTGTTGGGATTATTGGGGTTTCGATGATCAGGGAGCGAATACGCTTTGCCTGAGTCTCGAGTTGTTGTTGTCTATCCCTGAACCGCCGCCTGTTCATCCCTTTATATACACAGGGTAACGCCCGGCCGGTCTACAGAGTCCCGAGGCTGGCTCATACAAGTGTCCAGCCCGGTCTCTCTTCCTTTCCCTAACTTACAATACAAGTTATACAAATATGGCGGTTTACCGCTATGGGCCCTAATCCACCTCTGGGCTCTGGGCCTCTAGTCTTATCAGTAAAATGCCATCTTCTTTGTCTTCCTAAGCTTCAGTATATTTGAGTGTGAACCGGCCCCTCCTGGGCGGTTTACCCTCAGTAGTAATATCCTCAACATTAGGCCCCAGATTGATTTGAACCTGTTCATGTCAATCTTCAATACTTAGAAAAGCTCCTTGAACATCTTCTAACGACTCTCGTAAACCGCCATATTGTCTTCTCCCTGTGAATTTTGGTAAACCGCCATGACGTCATCCTCTGAACGCTGCAGTGAATCATCATGACGTCATCTCTGTATAAAAAGATAATAAAGATTCCCTTCACTTAATTAATTCCCAAAGATCGAGGCGATAGCTACGCCTCCTTTTGCCGCTTCAGGCCCCTCGATTCTTGCGCCTGTCGTTTTATCCCCCTTTCTTTATAAATAGGACCGGGGCTGCTTCCATTTTTTTCCCTTGCCTCTTTGCATCGTCTTCTTCCTTGCGACCCGAAGAACTCAAGCATCGTCGCTGCCGTCGACCTCAAAGCTCTGCCTCATATCAGGTCGCTGCATCAACCTGAACATTTCCAGAGATCCGCAACTCTCCTCTGCTGCTCCTGAGAATCCGGTAAGCTTTCTTCCTGAAACCCTAGATCTCCATTAGGGCTTCATACTCTTCCCTGTTCATCGACGTTCATCAGTGCTTATCCACCTCCCCTTAGATTTTACCGAATCTTGCTTATGCCTGATTATTTCTTTTGCTGCTAGATCCGTGACTTTAGTCCATCATCTTAATAGCATCTTGCTGTTCTTTAGAAAAAACTGCATCTGGACCTTGTCTGTTCCTCTTAGCGCCATTGTAGGGCTCAGAAAAATTTCCTCACTGAACCACGGTAGATCCAAAATTATATTACTATCTTGTGAAACTTGTTTCTGCAATACTTAGTAAATTTTCAGCTCTGGCCCTTTCACCTAAGGGCGGTTTAACCTGTAATAATTGACAATCTGTCATATGCCATTAGCCCTCACTTAAACCGCCGCCTTGACTTGGATAGCAATGTCCGGTTCACCTCATACATACGCGTTGATTAAATTTCCAGTTTAACATTAATGAATACACCTGAACCGCCAATCATAAACCGGCCTTTATCTTTCCATTACAGTTCTGCTCTTCAAGCTGACCAAGGAATTTTCTGCCTGCAATTGGGTTCCATCCCGGATTACGGAAACACAAATCAACGGATTCGTTGTAATGGGCGCTTTAGCTCCAAAAAGTGTCCTTCATTGGCGAGTTCCTGGCCCTGAGTGCCCTCCTGAGCCTCAAGATGGAGAAGTGATTGTATTTATGCAACATCTATCCTGGGGTTTCAGTCCTCCCGGATCAAAAAAATTCCGGGATGTACTTGCCAGCTTCCAACTCCATCCTCAGGATATTGGACCAAATTCTATGTCCAACATCTACAACTTTCAAGTGTTCTATGAGGTTTATCTGCAAGAAGAACCAACGGTTGACCTCTTTCGAGATTTCTTCCACTTAAACCGCCATACTGAATTCTCTGACGGCCCCAATACTGAACTTGGTGGTGTATCAATTCAAAAGAGGAAAGAGGTTGATTTTCCTCATGCCAAACTTCACATCCATCCTAAAGACTGGAACCAAACTTGGTTTTATTGTCAGAACACTGCCCCTGCTGGAGAAAATCCATTGCCGGGCTACCGTGCTCACCGCGCTTAGCAATGGCCACCCCTTACCTCCACGAATGACTGCCAAAGAACCACAAGCTTACGCCCCTCAACTTGCCAAACTCCGGGCTCTCCTCGCCAACGGTTTGACTGGTGTTGACCTCGTCCGCTGTTGGGTTTCATGGTGCGTCCTACCTTTAAGCTACCGCCCCGGATTGATGTATGAATATACCGGCAAGACCAATGATGCTCAACGGTTTAACGAAATAGAACTGACTGACGATGAAGTCACTGAAAGTGTGAAGAAAATGCTTGACGAACCGATCGCCGTATGCACCCAAACCGGTCGGCGCCCTTTTTACGCCTCCAACAAACCGCCAGCGGTAAAGATTTTATCTTTGTACCTTTTTAATTTGTCTCTGTTTTAACACTAATATAATGATCTTTTGCCTTAATCTCGCAGACCAATAGCTCCTTCTGGAAAAGGAAAACTCAAGATAAACCAGCCAGGGATCCTCGTGCCAAGAGCAAAGTTAACAAGAAAACAGCCAAGAAGAAAACTGCCGAGTCTTCTGATCCGCCAGAAGATGTCGATGAATCGGCTGAAGAGGTATAACTTGACTCCCTTGGTTCCTTTTTTGTGCATCTTACTGACAATAACTATTCCCAGGATGATGCGGAGGCCAGCCATGCAGACCATGTTGAGGTAATAGCTCTTTCTTCCGATTCAGATCTGGTGCCAGTTAAAAGATTTCGTCGTGCAGTTCGAAAAGTGAAATACTCTCACCCTCTTGCTTATTTGGATCCAAAACTTTCTTCGAAGATGCAGCAAACTGAAGGGCGTCGCACAACCCGACACAGTGGTCAGCAAGTCACTTCTTCCGGTATACCAGACACACCAACCAGGAAACGTCGTCCAGAGGTTGCTTGTTCTCCTGAAAAACTTTATCCTTTGAAGGGTTTCTTCTGATACCCTCTCAATCCATCTGATTGGAATTATCAGATGTCTTCTAATTCGTCCGGCGGTTCATCAACCACTCAGTTGCCTCCCCTTAAAACCGTCGTTGGGTAAGTGTTCTTGCTCTTCGGTTTGTTTCATCATGCATCGGTTTACCGTACTGATCTTTATTTTGACATTGTAGTACCAAGGCTCGATTAAGCAAGAAAGCCAAGACCAGCGAATTCTAATCGACGATGTTGAACCGGAGAAGACCCACGACAATGCCGGAGAAAATCCTCGACATCGCTATGGATGACTCGCCTCAAGAAGACCCAAATGCCATTGATGTTGATCCGCCAGAAGTTGATCCGCTACTCATGTGGACACATCAAGTCCACGTATACGCCTGCAAGTCCAGTTGTTGATCCACTGAGTTCAACTGCTAATCCACCAAGCCCTGCTGCCACTCCGCCAAGCCCAGCCAAAGATAATGTCAATCAACAGAGCCCAGCCAAAGATGATGATGACATTGTTGTTACTGGCACTGCTTATATTGCCCCGGGCAATCCAGTTGTTTTGTCAAAACATACCGCCAAGGACGAATTTGTTGCTATGGGCAAGGGGAAAGGGGCAACTGACTTGTCAAACTATGCTAATCTTTCTGCTCAGGATCTTCATTCCGGATTCTTGAACCGGATTTACACAAGCCGAGATTATGAAGTCGGTTTGGTAAACCTGATGAAGGAACGCTATGAGGTAAACACATTCATCCTTATTCTGTACCTTTACTGTATTGTAGCCCCCAAGGATCGGTTTGTCTTGCAAAGATAAACCGGGACTTTCATTTTCCAAACTTTATTTTGTTGCTTTTCCTTGCTTTTTTCCTGATCAAATACCCATTAGTCCCCAAGTGCCAAGATTGAAACTTGTATTAATCCTTGGGACTTCAAACAATTAATAGCAGAGAAGCAATCCGCATTAGCCCCCAAGTGCCAAGTGTATAACTGGTTGTATGCTTGGGACTTTTATAAAATATGTATATGCTCCTCTGATTGTGGCAGGCTGATATAAATCACCAAGGCACTCAAATTGCTGATCTCCAAGAAAGTATCAAATCCCAACAAGTAGAGTCTTCCAAGGCCAAGGATGAGCTAAAAGCCGCTTTAACCGTCATGGAACAACTTAAAGAAGGGTTCAAGAAGGAACGTGCCAACTGGGATACTGAAAATACTGCATTGCTGAAGCGGGCTGAAGACGCCGAGTCAGCTCTTAAACCGGTGGCAGAAGAGCTTACTGGGTTGAAACGCCAAGTAAATGCCATGACCTCTGCAGTATTTGGTAAGTACTCTTACCAAGGCTTCTTGAATGAATATCCTTGTAATTTGTCGGTTTAACGTGATACTCTTAAACAGTTGTAGGTAACCGCATTGCTCATCTGGGCTCTGATATGCGAATGAGGCTGAAGGCAGCATATACTCTGATTAAACAATTGTATACCGGTGCCCAACGGGTTATCTACGCAGCATCATACAACAATCCGGCCCCAACACTGATCAAGGACACGCTAGCGAAGTTATCCATGACGCCAGCACAGATAGAAGAGATGAAGCGATCCGCTGCCAGGGCTGGCGCTTTCTTGGCACTTACCCAAGCGAAAGCATGGATAGCCGACCTGGATCCGGTGGACATCGCCAAGGGCTTTCCTAGTGCACAAGAAAACAGGGCAGATTTTGATGACGAAGCCCTTAAAAATGTGACACCGCCATGAAGGACACCGCCGGTCAACTGGCGAGTCCCCAATGCCTCCTCTGGCGAGTCAACTGGCAGAAGAAGCTAACTTGACTGTTCATCGGTCTTTCTATGATGCCAACAACAAACGGATTAACATTGTCATGTCGGAAGTGCAAAATCTTATTCTGCCAATTCGTAAGCACACTTACGCCCCTGACATTGATCCGTCCGAACTTATAAGTGAAGAGGCTGTCTTTCAGGCTTTAACCCGGATTGACTGGACCACCGTGGACTTCCGACCACTAGATGGGGAGGAGGATGCTGAACCGACGCCAGATGATCCATCAACTTCACATCAACAATGTGATGAGGCTTGATCAGGCAATGTGGTTGATGCTTCACAAACTTTGCTCTGTTGGAAGAAACAATACCATATTTTGGGCTTTAAAACGCCTTGTAATAGGCTAGTGAAAATACTGAGCTGCTGCCATCGTGCACTGGGATATACTGTGTTTGATCCGCCGTGACATTTTCAGAGCTGGCTTATATATCTTCATAATACTATGCAATCCCTGTGTCTGCAGAAAAAAAATCTGCCCGGGCGGTTTACAGCCGGACGGGTCACAATGCCCTATGAAAAGCCAGGCTAATAACCAAAACTTAAAGACATGAAATAAACCATACATGTGATTTAAAATCACTTAGCTGATTTACCAGTGTATATTTGTAGTAAGGGTGAACACCCAATTTCCACCATGCAGTGCTGGTATGTATAAAGGAGAACCGGGTTGTAATGAACACCGGATGATTGTACTGATAATATGTAAGCAAAACCAGTACGGGTTGTAACACTCCGGTTTGACAAAGAATAAGGTCTAAACTTATAGTTGACAATCAAGCCGGGTTAACAAACACCGGATTAATATGAATATGATCTAACAACATGTAGTTGAAAGTCAAGCCGGGTTAATAAACACCGGGTTAATTTGATGACTGATAGTCATGCCGGGTCAATAGACACCGGTTCAACATAAAATTTATCAAAAGAGAAAAACTGGACAAAGGCAAATAAAACCGTGTAGTCGAGGCTTTTCAAGGGCTGCCAGGCCCAAATTCGAGGCTTTTCATGGGCTGCCAGTCGCTTGAGTTAAACCGCTTTTGACAAAGCCTTTTAAGATGGGCCTCCAACTAACCATTCATCGCTTTAACTTTGACAAGTTCAGGGTCTCAATGAGAGTAACTGTCAAACGCTCGACGGGTCATGCCAGGATTACACGGATAGGAGTGGCTTACTTGATGAAGGCAGTTAACCCGGGTTTTAGGTGAATACACCAAGCTTCCAAGCTGTGGGTCGATACCCGGTTACAAGGGTCCTTTCAAACTCTTTGGTATTTTACACAAAGAGCCCCCAAGTAACTTTGTGAGCTGTGCTCAATGGGTGCCAATGTTTGAGCCGTGCTTTGAGCAATAGGACTCTCTTTGGCCCCTTGGGTGTGAAGCTCCCAAGCTATGTGGTGGCATGATAGCCGGTTTAACAGGTAGTACTTCGCTTTGTCAGCTGAAGCCCCCATGTACACAGAGTTTTGAAGAAAACGGCGGACACCCTGCTTATAGCAAGGATGCCGGTTTATTATATTGATCATAATATATACATTGTTGGAATATGTACATAAGAAAAGCATGTGGCTTCAAGTGTAGTAAGGTCGTAGGAGAGCTATGTTCCATGGCCGCCGGGTCTCCTCCTCAGAACTGCGTGAGTCGTCTCGAACGTCAATGAGGTAGTATGAGCTGTTATGTAGATTTTTACTGACCACAAAGGGTCCTTCCCAAGGTGGGGATAACTTGTGCATATCAGTCTGATCCTAGATGAGCCGGAGCACTAAGTCGCCTTCCTGAAAGGTCCTTGACTTAACCCGGCGGCTGTGTTAACGCTGCAGGTCTTGTTGATAAACCGCTGATCGAGCCAAAGCCATGTCCCGTTTCTCATCTAACAGGTCCAGTGCCTCTTGGCGTGCTTGCTCATTATCCGCTTCAACATAATTGGCAATCCGAGGCGAGTCATGACGAATATCACTGGGGATGACTGCCTCAGCCCCGTAAACCATGAAGAAAGGTGTATAACCCAGATCGGTTCGGGTGGTGTTTATGCTCCATAACACATATGGTAATTCTTCCACCCAACAACCCGGCGTCCGCTTCAAAGGAACCATAAGCCGGGGCTTGATACCCTTCAGGATCTCTTGATTCGCCCTCTCAGCTTGACCATTGGACTGGGGATGAGCCACGGACGCTACATCAAGTCGGATGTTGTTGACAAAACTCCTCCATCTCACCTTTAGAAAGGTTCATAACATTATTTGTGATGATGATGTGTGGAAAACCAAAACGGAAAATAATCCTTTTAAGAAATTGAACCGCCGTGGCTGCATCACACTTGCTGACGGGCTCCGCTTCAACCCATTTAGTAAACTTGTCAACCGGCACCAACAGGTGGGTCTTCTTATCTTTTGAGCGCTTAAAAGGTCCAACCATATCAAGCCCCCAGGTGGAAAACGGCCAAGTGATGGGAATCATGCGTAGTTCTTGAGCTGGAACATGAGCTCGACGTGAAAACTTCTGACAAGCATCACACTGCTTTACCAGATCCTCTGCATCAGCATGAGCTATCAACCAATAGAACCCATGACGAAAAGCCTTAGCCACCAAGGATTTTGAACCGGCATGGTGACCACAATCCCCTTCATGGATTTCACGTAGAATCTCTTGCCCTTCTTCAGGAAAAACACATCGTTGGAATACGCCTGAAATACTGCAACGGTGTAACTCGCCATTGTGAACAACCATGGACTTGGACCGCCGGATTATTTGCCTGGCAAGGAGCTCATCATCTGGTAACTCGCCCCGGTTCAGATACGCCAAATATGGAACCATCCAATCCGGCGTGATGTGTAAAGCGGCTACCAATTGGGCCTCCGGATCAGGAACAGCTAAATCCTCCTCTGTAGGCAGCTTAACAGACGGGTTATGCAAGATATCTAAAAAGGTATTGGGTGGTACCGGTTTACGTTGAGATCCCAGCCGGCTCAAAGCGTCTGCTGCTTCGTTTTTGCGCCGGTCAATGTGCTCAACCTGATAACCCTTAAAGCGACCTGCCACAATATCCACCTCGCGTCGATAGGCCGCCATAAGTGGATCCTTAGAATCCCAAGTACCAGAAACTTGCTGAGCCACCAGATCAGAATCTCCAAGACAGCAAACCCGGCTTAAGTTCATTTCCTTAGCCACATGGAGACCGTGGAGTAAGGCCTCGTACTCTGCAGCATTGTTAGTACAAGGAAACATTAAGCGGAGAACATAACAAATTTTATCACCTCGAGGGGAAGTAAGGACAACTCCAGCCCCCGAGCCTTCCAATTGACTGGACCCATCAAAATGAATAGTCCAATATGTATTGTCCGGTTTGTCCTCTGGGGCCTGTAACTTGGTCCAATCATTGATGAAGTCAACAAGCGCCTGAGATTTGATGGCCGTTCGAGGCATATACTTCAATCCATGTGGACGAAGCTCAATTGCCCACTTCGCAACCCGACCAGTGGCTTCTCTGTTCTGGATTATATCGCCCAAAGGAGCAGAACTAACCACTGTGATGGGATGGCCTTGAAAGTATTGCTTGAGCTTCCTACTTGCCATAAAAACTCCATACACCAGCTTCTGCCAATGCGGATACCGTTGTTTTGACTCGATCAGCACTTCGCTGATATAGTAAACTGGTCGTTGAACCGGATATTCTTTCCCCGCCTCCTTACATTCAACCACAATTGCCACACTAACCGCACGGGCATTGGCAGCAACGTACAATAACAGAGGCTCGTTATCAACCGGAGCAGCAAGGACCGGCGGTTCAGCCAGCTACCGCTTCAAATCCTCAAATGTCGCATTGGCTGCATCACTCCAGACGAAATCATCTGTCTTCTTCAACATCTGATATAAAGGAATCGCCTTCTCTCCCAAATGGCTGATAAACCGGCTGAGGGCTGCAATTCGACCTGCCAGACGCTGAACATCATTGATGCATTTCGGTTTAGCCAAAGATGTGATCGCCTTGATCTTTTCCGGATTGGCCTCAATGCCTCTGTTGGATACAAGAAAACCCAAGAGCTTGCCTGCCGGAACACCAAAAACGCATTTGTCCGGATTGAGCATCATTTTGTAAACCCGAAGATTGTCAAATGTCTCCTTGAGGTCATCTATCAAGGTTTCCTTCTTCCTGGATTTCACCACAATATCATCCACATAGGCATGAACATTACGCCCAATCTGCGTGTGAAGACAATTTTGCACACAACGTTGATAAGTTGCCTGGGAACTTTTGAGTCCAAAGGCCATAGAAACATAGCAGAAGGCTCCAAATGGAGTAATGAAGGTTGTCTTCTCCTGGTCCTTAACTGCCATTTTAATCTGATGATAACCTGAATAAGCATCCAAGAAGCTCAGGCGCTCACAACCCGCTGTTGCATCAATAATCTGATCAATACGCGGGAGACCAAAAGGATCTGTCGGACAAGCTTTGTTTAAATCGGTGTAATCCACACACATACGCCAAGTGCCGTTTTTCTTAAGAACGAGCACCGGATTAGCCAACCACTCGGGATGAAATACTTCAATGATAAAACCAGCGGCCAACAGCCGGGCTACCTCCTCACCAATGGCCTTGTGTCTTTCCTCATTAAAACGGCGAAGAAATTGCTTGACCAGTTTAAACTTGGGATCAATATTGAGAGCGTGTTCAGTGAGTTCTCTCGGTACACCTGGCATGTCAGAAGGCTTCCATGCAAAAATGTCCCAGTTCTCACGGATGAACTCGATGAGCGCGCTTTCCTATTTCGGATCCAGATTGGTGCTGATGCTAAATTGTTTGGACGAATCGCCAGGGACAAAATCAACAAGTTTAGTCTCATCGGCCGGTTTGAACGTCAGGGTTGGGTCATGCTCAGTGGTGGGCTTCTTCAGAGGGGGCATATCTGCTGGATCAACATTGTCTTTGTAAAACTTCAGCTCCTCTGCAGCAAAGACAAATCGACTCAAAGATAGGCCGCTTCACCTTCCTCGCAATCCAAAGCGATCTTCCGACTTCCATGTATTGTGATAGTTCCCTTATAACCCGACATCTTGAGCTGTAAATAGATATAACAGGGCCTTGCCATGAATTTTGCATAAGCCGGCCTTCCAAACAGTGCGTGATATGGGCTCTGGATTTTCACCACTTCAAAGGTCAGCGTTTCTGACCGGGAATCATGCTCATCTCCAAATACGACCTCCAAAGCGATCTTGCCAATAGGATATGCCGATTTACCTGGTACCACACGATGGAAAACAATGTTTGATGGTTTAAGATTCTTATCTGTTAACCCCATGCATTTAAAAAGTCTCATAGTATGTGATGTTGATGCTGCTCCCTCCATCCATCAGAACTTTGGTAAACTTATAACCTCCCACCTGAGGTGCTACCACCAAAGCTAGTTGACCCGAATTGTCAACCCGGGGCGGATGATCCTCTCTGCTCCACACAATGGGCTGCTCGGACCACCGTAAATAGCGTGGCACTGCCAGTTCAATAGAATTGACTGCCCTCTTATGAAGCTTCTGATCGCGCTTGCACAGGCTAGTGGTGAACACATGATACTGCCCACCATTCAATTGCTTGGGGTGACTTTGATAACCTGACTGCTGCTGATTCCCTTGATTATTCTGTTGATTATTACCACCTTGGTTGTTCTGGTGGCCCTGATTATTCTGAAATCCAGAGCTTGAACCGCCACTACCATGAAAACCTGGACTGAACCATTGCGGACCTCGATCATACCGGTAGAGATCAGAGTTTTTGAAATCCTTCATAATGTAACAATCTTTCCAAAGATGTGTGGAAGGGGCCTCCTTAGTCCCATGCTTTGGGCAGGGCTGGTTTAACAGCCGCTCCAGATTCATCCCTCCACCGTGCTGGGGCGGTTTACCTTTACGGCGCTGCATATTGGTGTTAGCCACAAAATCTGAATTATCTGCTTTGTGCTTACCATTATTCCCATGGCCTCGTTGGTTGTGATGCTGTCCTTTTGCACCGTTGTTCTTCTTTCCCTTCTCCAGTTTCTCCTCATCAGACTCGGGATCCTTGGTATTATCAGAATCGGCATACTTGACCAAGGCTGCTATGAGCGTTCCCATGTCATTGCAGTGGCGCTTGAGCCGTCCCAACTTCATCTTTAGTGACTTAAACCGGCAGTTACGCTCTAGTGTTATGATCGCTTGGCCAGCGTTAATCCGGTCGGACAAATGCAAAACTTCTGAAACCCGGCGCACCAATGAGTTGTTGACTCATTCTCCCCTTGTACACAGGCGTCCAGATCCACAATGGACATAGGCTGTTTGCAGGTGTCCTTGAAATTGGCTATAAACCGGGCCTTCAACTTATCCCATGACTCGATGGAGTTGGCTGGTAGGTTTTTCAACCAAGTACGGGTTGTCCCTTCCAACATCATTGTGAAATATTTTGCACAGGCCGCTTCATCCACATCCAGCATCTCCATTGCCATCTCATAACTCTCGACCCACGCCTCAGGTGGCTGATCCGCAGTGTAATTTGGTACCTTACGCGGACCCTTGAAATCCTTAGGCAGTCGCACATTATGGAGAGCCGGAATAAGACACGGCACTCCCCGGGAACTGAAAGCAAGCCCGGTGCCACGGTCTACTGATGCCGCTTGCTGAATCGGGGCGGTTTGATAGCGACCCGCATGCGGCGCTGTCAAAGTGGCCTCCCTTCATACTCTACCATTATCCACCACATCCTGAGCATTTACCTCACCGCGCGCCGGATTACGGTGCCGGGCACTTCTAGACACTTCCGGTTCATCCATGTGCCTGTTATAGCTTTTGCTCGGACGAGGGGTCGAATGAATTCTATCTCGGCTATAGGAATAAGCCTGCTGCTGTACCACGGCGGTTTGAAGAAGATCCCTGGCCCGCCGTGTCTCAATCGCCGCCAGTGAATCGCCCTCCATTGGAATAGCTGCCAGACGAGATGCCGCAGCAATCATGTTATCCAAAGGGCTCGAAAAGTGACCTGGTGGTGCTGGCACATACAGCGGCGGGTTGTCCGTTCGTCGAGGTGGCTCCATTATCCGTGGTTGATCCGGCGCCGCTCCAGGCGCATCGGTTCGGTTTGCAGATGCCGGATTACTCGTCCCAGCCCCTGGCGTATTAAAGAGATTTAATCCTCCGAAGGTCGGCTGCATACGCGATCGGTACTTCCTTCGCATCACGTCGTTTGACGCGTTCTGATCCAACATGAGTCGGAAATTATGTGCCTGTATCTGCTGTGATTGGGCATCCAAAGCGGCCCGCTCTTCAGCCATCCTGCTATCCTCCGCTGCCAGGTCCTCCTTAGCCTGTGCTATCTGGTCTTTCAGCCTTGCGACATCTGCATTGTGTTGATCCTGCGTCTCCGGAGTAACCGCCGTAGCTAATAAAGCTGCCTAGGCATCCATCAAACCGGAGAGAACTTGAGCCGATCGGTGCATCGGGCCTCCTGCCGCGGCCGCTGATCCGGAATTCATTGCTGCTGTAGATGAAGACTGCAAAGTGGGCTGTGTTGCGGCCATGTAAACAGCAACCCGACTTGGCGGTTCAAGGAGATCCGGAATACTGTTGCCATCGGAATAGCCTCCGAACGCACCATCATGAACTAGGTATAAGGACTCGGTTTCACTGGTGGATGACTCGCCGTCGAAATAAACAGCCGTCTCATCTTCAGACACCGATTTAGATCCGATCCCATGGACACATCCTATGAATGCATGCTTCGTGGCAGGCTTAACTCGGGCAGGATTTAAATGCTGAGCCGTCTCGAAGAGGTCGGTGAAGGTGTCCGGCTCAGGGCCCGGTTCGCCGATCTTGCCGATGAAGACATGAATTCCGCCAAAGGGGACCCGGTACCCGTACTCGATTGAGCCGGCCTCGGGGCCCCACCCTTCGTCGTTGATGTGGACCTTGCCGCGACGACTTTTGGTCATCCGGCCCACAGCGTAGCCCTTGAGTCCTTCGAAGCTGCCC
This sequence comes from Aegilops bicornis, assembly GCA_021605145.1. Lineage (NCBI taxonomy): Eukaryota > Viridiplantae > Streptophyta > Magnoliopsida > Poales > Poaceae > Aegilops > Aegilops bicornis. The sequence goes on along the minus strand of CM038673.1, from coordinate 699,217,511 downwards.
TCCAAGAACTTGAAACCATCGTGCGATAGCCCCACGGTGGGCGCCAACTGTCGTGGATTCGTCACGGCAGATGTCCTCAGGAAAGGACTTAGTCACGGAGCCATCGCTACGGGTTAGCTTGAAGGGGTTAAACCGGACAAGGGACACGGGAGTTTATACTAGTTCGGCCCCTTCGATGAAGGTAAAAGCCTACGTCTAGTTTGTGTTGGGATTATTGGGGTTTCGATGATCAGGGAGCGAATACGCTTTGCCTGAGTCTCGAGTTGTTGTTGTCTGTCCCTGAACCGCCGCCGGGTCGTCCCTTTATATACACAGGGTGACGCCCGGCCGGTCTACAGAGTCCCGAGGCTGGCTCATACAAGTGTCCAGCCCGGTCTCTTCCTTTCCCTAACTTACAATACAAGTTATACAAATATGGCGGTTTACCGCTATGGGCCCTAATCCGCCTCTGGGCTCTGGGCCTCTAGTCTTATCAGTAAAACGCCATCTTCTTTGTCTTCCTAAGCTTCAGTATAGTTGAGTTTGAACCGGCCCCTCCTGGGCGGTTTACCCTCAGTAGTAATATCCTCAACACTTTTCTTGATTTGTACCTTCGTCGATTTCAGCATCACGAAGAGCTCGGGAATCGTTTTCGTTATCCCTTGCATATTATAGTTCATCACGAAGTTCTAGTAACTTGGTGATAGTGACTAGAGAATTCTGTCAATCACTATTTTATCTGGAAGATTAACTCCCACTTGATTCAAGCGATTGTAGTACTCAGACAATATGAGCACATGCTCACTGGTTGAGCTATTCTCCTCCATCTTGTAGGCAAAGTACTGTCAGAGGTCTCATACCTCTTGACACGGGCATGAGTATGAGATACTAATTTAAACTCTTGGAACATCTTATATGCTCCGTGGCGTTCAAAACATTTTTGAAGTCCCGGTTCTAAGCCGTAAAGCATGGTGCACTAAACTATCAAGTATTCATCATACCGATCTTGTCAAAATGTTCATAACGTTTGCATCTGCTCCTGCAATAGTTCTATCACCTAGCCGTGCATCAAGGACATAATTCTTCTGTGCAGCAATGAGGATAATCCTCAGATCACGGACCAAGTTCGCATCATTGCTACTATCATCTTTCAACTTATTTTTCTCTAGGAACATATCAAAAATAGACGGGGAGCTACATCACGAGCTATTGATCTACAACATAGTTATGCAAATACCATCAGGACTAAGTTCATGATAAATTAAAGTTCAATTAATCATATTACTTAAAAACTCCCACTTGGATAGACATCCCTCTAGTCTTCTAAATGATGACGTGATCCACATCAACTAAACCATGTCCGATCATCACGTGAGATGGAGTAGTTTTGAATGGTGAACGTCACTTTGTTTATCATATCTACTATATGATTCACGCTCAACCTTTCGGTCTCAGTGTTCCGAGGCCTTATCCGCATATGCTAGGCTCGTCAAGTTTAACCCGAGTATTCTGCGTGTGCAAAACTGGCTTGCACCCGTTGTATGTGAACGTAGAGCTTATCACACCCGATCATCACGTGGTGTCTCGGCACAAAGAACTGTCGCAACGGTGCATACTCAGGTAGAACAATTATACGTTGAAATTTTAGTAAGGGATCATCTTATAAAGCTACCGCCGAACTAAGCAAAATAAGATGTATAAAATATAAACATCACATGCAATCAAAATATGTGACATGATATGGCCATCATCATCTTGTGCTTTTGATCTCCATCTCCAAAGTACTATCATGATCTCCATTGTTACCGGCATGACACCATGATCTCCATCATCTTGATCTTTTATCAACGTGTCGTCACATGGTCGTCTCACCAGCTATTGCTTTTGCAACTATTGCTATCGCATATCGATAAAGTAAAGCAATTACATGGCACTTGCATCTTATGCAATAAAGAGACAACCATAAGGCTCCTGCCAGTTGACGATAACTTTAACAAAATATGATCATATCATACAACAATTTATATCTCATCATGTCTTGACCATATCACATCACAACATGCCCTACAAAAAGAAGTTAGACGTCCTCTACTTTGTTGTTGCAAGTTTTACGTGGCTGCTATGGGCTGAGCAAGAACCGTTGTTACCTACGCATCAAAACCACAACGATTTTTCGTCAAGTATGTGTTGTTTTAACCTTCAACAAGGACCGGGCATAGTCACACTCGATTCAGCTAAAGTTGGAGAAACTAACACCCGCCAGCCACCTGTGTGCAAAACACATCGGTAGAACCAGTCTCGCGTAAGCGTACGCGTAATGTCGGTCTGGGCCGCTTCATCCAACAATAACGCCGAATCAAAGTATGACACGCTGGTAAGCAGTATGACTATTATCGCCCACAACTCACTTGTGTTCTACTCGTGCATATAACATCTATGCATAAACCTGGCTCGGATGCCACTGTAGGGGAACGTAGTAATTTCAAAAAAAATCCTACGCACACGCAAGATCATGGTGATGCATAGCAATGAGAGGGGAGAGTGTTGTCGACGTACCCTCGTAGACCAAAAGCGGAAGCGTTATGACAACGCGGTTGATGTAGTCGTACATCTTCACGATCGACTGATCCTAGTACCGAAAGTATGGCACCTCCGTGAACTGCACACACGTTCGGCTCGGTGATGTCCCATGAACTCACGATCCAGCCGAGTGTCGAGGGAGAGCTTCGTCAGCATGACGACATGATGATGGTGATGATGAAGCTACCGGCGCAGGGCTTCGCCTAAGCACTGCAACGATATGACCGAGGTGGATTATGGTGGAGGGGGGCACCGCACACGGCTAAGAGATCAATGATCAACTTGTGTCTCTATGGGGTGCCCCCCTCCCCCGTATATAAAGGAGTGGAGGAGGGGGCTGGCCTCCTAGGCGCGCCCAAGGGGGGAGTCCTACTCCCGGTGGGAGTAGGATTCCCCCTTCCCTAGTTGGAGTAGGAGAGGGAAGGAAGGGGGAGAAGGAGAGAAGGAAAGGGGGGCGCGCCCCCACCTTGGCCGCCTCCTCCTCCTTTCCACTATGGCCCATTAAGGCCCGTTGACTCCCCGGGGGTTCCGGTAACCTCCCTGTACTCTAGTAAATGCCCGAACTCACCCGAAACCATTCCGATGTCCAAACATAGCCATACAATATATCGATCTTTATGTCTCAACCATTTCAAGACTCCTCGTCATGTCCGTGATCACATCCGAGACTCTGAACTACCTTCAGTACATCAAAGCACATAAACTCATAATACCGATCGTCACCGAACGTTAAGTGTGCGGACCCTACGGGTTCGAGAACTATGTAGACATGACCGAGACTCACCTCCGGTCAATAACAAATAGCAGAACCTGGATGCTCATATTGGTTCCTACATATTCTACGAAGATCTTTATCGGTCAAACCGCATAACAACATACGTTGTTCCTTTTGTCATCGGCATGTTACTTGCCCGAGATTCGATCGTCGGTGTCTCAATACCTAGTTCAATCTCGTTACCGGAAAGTCTCTTTACTCGTTCCGTAATGCATCATCCTGCAACTAACTCGTTAGTCACATTGCTTGCAAGGCTTATAGTGATGTGCATTACCGAGAGGGCCCAGAGATACCTCTCCGAAACACGGGAGTGACAAATCCTAATCTCGATCTATTCCAACCCAACAAACACCTTCGGAGACACCTGTAGAGCATCTTTATAATCACCCAGTTATGTTGTGACGATTGATAGCACACAAGGTGTTCCTCCGGTATTCGGGAGTTGCATAATCTCATAGTCAGAGGAACAGGTATAAGTCATGAAGAAAGCAATAGCAGTAACACTCAACGATCATAATGCTAAGCTAACAGATGGGTCTTGTCCATCACATCATTCTCTAATGGTGTGATCCCGTTCATCAAATGACAACACATGTCTATGGATAGGAAACTTAGCTATCTTTGATTAACGAGCTAGTCAAGTAGAGGCATACTATCTATTTGTCTATGTATTCACACATGTACTATGTTTCCAGTTAATAAAATTCTAGCATGAATAATAAACATTTATCAAGAAATAAGGAAATAAATAATAACTTTATTATTGCCTCTAGGGCATATTTCCTTCAGCAACTACTAACGTTCATTAAGGTAAAACCCAACCATAGCATTAATATATATTGGCCCCCCTTCAATCTCGTATGCATCAATTTCTATGCTAGGTTGAAGCTTCTGTCACTCCTTCCCTCCAATGCATAGTCTTATCAACATACAACTAACCCTATGGTGTGATCCATGCGTGCGCTCATATGATGGGCACAAAAGGACAGCAACATAACCACAAGCAAATTAAACCAATCATAGCAATTCACCAATTACCGATAGGACAACAAAAATCTACTCAGACATCATAGAATGGCAACACATCATTGGATAATAATATGAAGCATAAAGCACCATGTTCAAGTAGGGGGTACAGCGGGTTGCGGGAGAGTGGACCGCTGTAGATAGATGGGGGAAGGTGATGGAGATGTTGGTGAAGATGACGGAGGTGTTGGTGTAGATTGCGGTGATGATGATGGCCCCGGCGGCATTCTGGCGCCACCGGAAGAGAGGGGGAGAGGGCCCCACTTCTTCTTCTTCTTCTTCTTCTTCTTCTTCTTCTTCTTCTTCTTCTTCTTCTTCTTCTTCTTCTTCTTCTTCTTCTTCTTCTTCTTCTTCTTCTTCTTCTTCCTTGGCCTTCTCCCTAGATGGGAGAAGGGTTTCCCCTTTGGTCCCTGGCTTCCATGGCATGGGAGGGGCGAGAGCCCCTCCGAGATTGGATCTGTCTCATTATCTCTCTCTGTTTCTGCGCTGCCTGATTCTGGCCTTTCACCGTTTCTTATATTCCCGGAGATCCGTAACTCCGATTGGGCTGAAATTTGAACACTGTTTCTATCCGGATATTGGCTTTCTTGCGGTGAAAGAAGAGCACCGACCGCCTTATGGGGTGGCCATGAGGGTCAAGGGCGCGCCCCCTGCCTCGTGGCCCCCTCGGGCATCGTCTCGCGTTGATTCTTCTTCCCAAAAATCACATATTTTCCAAAACAATCTCCGTCAGTTTTTACCCCGTTTGGACTCAGTTTGATATGGATTTTCTACGAAACAAAAAACATGCAACAAACAGAACTGCATCAAGCCTTTGGATCAATATGTTAGTCCCAAAAATAGTACAAAAAGTTGCCAAAAGTATGTAAAAGTTGTAGAATATTGGCATGGAACAATAAAAAATTATAGATACGACGGAGACGTATCAGCATCCCCAAGCTTAATTCATGCTCGTCCTCGAGTAGGTAAATGATAAAAAAGATATTTTTTATGTGGAATGCTACCTAGCATAATCTTGATCATGTGATCTAATCATGGTATGAATATTAAGACACGAGTGATTCAAAGCAATAGTCTATCATTTGACATTAAGGCAATAATACTTCAAGCATACTAATAAAGCAATCATGTCTTTTCAAAATAACATGGCCAAAGAAAGTTATCCCTACAAAATCATATAGTCTGGATATGCTCCATCTTCACCACACAAAATATTCAAATCATGCACAACCCCGATGACAAGCCAAGCAATTGTTTCATACTTTTGACGTTCTCAAACCTTTTCAACTTTCACGCAATACATGAGCGTGAGCCATGGACATAGAACTATAGGTGGAATAGAATATGATGATGGAGGTTGTGTGGAGAAGACAAAAAAGGGAGAAAGTCTCACATCGACGCGGCTAATCAACGGGCTATGGAGATGCCCATCAATTGATGTCAATGCGAGGAGTAGGAATTGCCATGCAACGGATGCACTAGAGCTATAAGTGTATAAAAGCTCAAACTGAAACTAAGTGGGTGTGCATCCAACTTGCTTGCTCATGAAGACCTAGGGCGTTTGAGGAAGCCCATCGTTGGAATATACAAGCCAAGTTCTATAATGAAGATTCCCACTAGTATATGAAAGTGATAACTCAGGAGACTCTCTATATGAAGAACATGGTGCTACTCTGAAGCACAAGTGTGGTAAAAGGAGTAACATTGTCCCTTCTCTCTTTTCTCTCATTTTTTTATTTTTTCTGTTTTTTTGTAGGCTTCTTTGGCCTCTCTCTTTATTGGGGGGCTTCTTTGGCCACCTTTAGTTAGATAACCTGACATGGGAGAATGTTCTAATAATGATGATCATCACACTTTTATTTACTTACAAATCAATATTACAACTCGGTACTAGAACAAAGCTATGACTCTATGTGAATGCCTCCGGCGGTGTACCGGGATGTGCAATGATCTAGCGTAGCAAAGATATCAAAAAACGGACAAGCCATGAAAATACCATGCTATCTATCTTACGATCATGCAAAGCAATATGACAATAAATGCTCAAGTCATGTATATGATGATGATGGAAGTTGCATGGCAATATATCTCGAAATGGCTATGGAAATGCCATGATAGGTAGGTCTGGTGGCTGTTTTGAGGAAGATATAAGGAGGCTTATTTGTGATAGAGCGTATCGTAGCACGGGGTTTGGATGCACCGGCGAAGTTTGCACCAACTCTCGAGGTGAGAAAGCGCAATGCACGGTACCGAAGAGGCTAGCTGTCGGGGAGGCTGATCGTACCCACGGACACCTATGGGGCTGGCGGAGCAGGCCCCTTTGTGGTTCGGAGGGGGGCGGAGGTCGCACGAAGAGCGGATCAAGGCGAAGCACACGAGCGGTTTACCCAGCTTCGGAGCTCTCCGGAGAGATAAAACTCCTACTGCTGCTTGTTTGATCTATTGTGTTCTTGCTAGGGAGCAATGCGGGCTACAAAACCTAGCGTGAGTGTCTCTGGTCTCGAGTGGGTCGAATGAACCCAACGAGACCAACCTTGCGAAAAACGCGAGCCAAACCGAACCCCTTCTACGTTGCACTCGGGCCTCCTTTTATATGCTCAAGGGGTCTCCGACAGGTGGCAACATAGGCGGGGGTACAAATCTAAAAATAGGAGTTGGTACACCTACTTGAACAAAGGCAGTGCAAAATACCTAACTCGACGGCAAGGGACAAAAGCAATAAATGCCCGTCGTTGTCGCCCCAAACAAAGGTGTAACAGAGACGTCGGTCGCGCCTCCGTTCGCCACGAGGCGAGCCTGTCGGCCAGCGATCGCTGCTCTCCGCTGGCTGCATGACCGCTCGACACGCGCCCATGGAATGGTCCCATGGCGACACGTCGCTGGGTGAGCTGGAGCGGAGACGCAGAGGAGTTGCATGCCGCGGCAAGCGCCTTGCCGCGGCCGAATCCTTGTCGCGCTCGGAGACTTGTCGCGCCCCGAGCCTTCCCGGCAAGCTCCTCTTGCCGGGGCCTTGTCTTCTGCGTGCCTGGAGTGGCCTTCCCGACAAGCTCCTCTTGTCGGGGCCTTGTCTGTGCCTAGAGGCCTTCCCGGCAAGCTCCTCTTGTCGGGGACTTGTCTATGCCTAGAGGCCTTCCCGGCAAGATCCTCTTGTCAGGGACTTGTCTTCAGAATGGCTGCAGAGGGTCTTGGCGGACGCCCGGCGAGGCTTGCCACGGGGACGCTGCGACTGCCCGTGCACAAGTTCGGGGTACTAAGGTACCCCTACTTTAGTACACCGACAGGAGCCCCCGGGTCTGGGCCATACACGGTGTCGAGCGCTGTTGGGCCAGCCCAAAACAGGCACGGCACGCTGCCCTGGGCCCAAACCAAACCCACTCCGTCCGGCCGCGTCCCTCAGAACGCACGCGTCGATTGCGGCGTCGTGGGGAAGTGGGCGTCTTGGGGTTGCTCCACCCGTCGCCTCGATTCTGCATCCCCGCCACGTGGTTCCCATGCTCTTGGGGTCACGGACGGTGGAAGTGGGAACTGGGCCGTTCATGAGCAGAGGCAGCAGGTCGGCCCCGATTCCCTGCTCTTCCTATGCCCCGAGTTGTCGGCGGGCGGTCGAGCCCCCACCTTGCTTCCTTAAAAAGAGCGGAAGGGGGAGCGCAGAAGCCCGCACTCTCCCACCTCCTCCTTTCCTCAGTTTCTGCTCCCCTCTCTCTCGTTCACCATGGAGAAAAGGGACCTTAGTTCTTCATCGGTGGCGGCGAGGGTCGCCGCTAGGCAGCGCTCCCCTCCCAACCCCACGCCCGGGGCGGCAGAGCCAGCCCCAAGAGGAAGAGGGAGGGGGCGAGGTCGTGGACGAGGTCGAGGCGCTCGGGAGAGGCGGGCCAGGCGCGCCGTCTCCGCTTCCGCCGGCGGTTCCCCTCCCTGCGGCGGTCCATACCGGGGACGACCCTTGCGAGTTCTTCGTCAGGCTGCGTCGGGCGCCTCGTCGCCGCCTCCGGCTTCCAGCTCCGTTTGCGAGCGCGATGGAATCGGATCCGCCCGAGACACTCAGATTGCACATGAGGGGCTGTGGAATCAGCGGCATGCGAGTCCGTGTTGTATTCCCAGCCCCTAATGTGATGTAGCTCGATCGTGGGTGGAAGACGTTCACCCGCATCCACAGCCTGAGGGCGGGGTTCACCCTCCACTTTAAGTTAATGGAGGGTGATCTCCTCTCCGTCAAGGTCTTCGGGGATCTTGGTACTCGGGCGAAGTGCTGCGTGGATAGCTCCTCCGACAGCGAAGATTCCCCCTCGAGCGAGAGTGACGAGGAGGAGAGCGGCAATGACGACGCAGGTTGGCGGGCCCGATTAGTTGTCGGCCGTCAAGGCGTCACCGGCGACCCCATCATCCGTCGCTGGCTCCTGAACTCCCCGGGTCGTCTCCTTGGGCGTGGCGTGGGGAGGCTGCGGAAGGGGAAGAGGGATGGCGACAAGGCCGTCAAGTCGGAGTACGAGGGCGTAGTGCCCTCGACAGCATGCTGACGCCCTGCCGCCCCGTCTTCGAACCCTGCTTCCGACGCCGCCATCTCCGCCAAGCCCTCGGGGAGCTCCCGGGATGTTCTCTTGGTGCCTTCTGGCACCTGTAGCTCGCCTAGGCGTTTCTTTTGCCCTTCTCGCCTCCTTGACCTACCTCCTGAAAAGAGGGACAGGAAAAAGGATTACGGGCATCTTATCTTTTTAATTTGTAAGCCTTCGGGCCTTATCCGCATTTAATACTTGTAATCTTCCCTTTCATGTTTTTCATTCCCCACGGATTGTATCCGAGTAGAATGTTTTTAATGAAAAAGGGATGCTTGAAAAAGGACGAAGGGCTTATCTGATATCTCAGCCTCCGGCAACTCTGGTTTGCCGCAGCTCTCGGCAACTCTGGCTTGCCGCAGCCCCCTGCAACTCTGGCTTGCCGCAGCCCCCGGCAACTCTGGCTTGCCGGGGCTTGGGTACCAGCGCGCCCTTCTCCTCTTCGCTGTTATTTCAGTTCTGAGAACGATTCAGCCAGTGCCGCGATAAGTTATTTTCGCAATATAACTTTATTCTGGGCAACGTTTGCTACGTTACTTCCTTTACTCGACTCTTGGCTTTGTATGTTATTGCCCTACGCTTTTCAGGGAAACTTGCCGGTGCAGGCACCCTTGCCGCGGCGCCGAAAAGCGGAACTTCAAAGGCGTCAAGGGGTCGCTACCGACAAGCAACCTTATCGCGGACTAGTCGCAGCTCACTTAAGTTGTTGAGCGGACTCGAAACAAAGTAAGGGTGCGACCAGTCACGATTTGGTTCCTCCTCGCACGGGTTTTTCATACAAAGCGCGGTCGTTCAAGGAAGATAACTTTAAAAATTTATTACTGATCTGAATCGTTCGATGCAATGTTATTTCCTCTACTTGATTCCTTCCTTTGTACGTCATTGCCCAACGCTTTTCAGGGAAACTTGCCGGTGCAGGCACCCTTGCCGCGAGCGCCGAGTGCGGAACTTCAAAGCCTTCTTTGGCGGGGTCGCTACCGACAAGCAACCTTGTCGCGGACGGACTAGCCGCAGCTCACTTAAGTTGTTGAGCGGACTCGAAACAAAGTAAGGGCGACCGATCCACGATTTGGTTCCTCTGCGCACAGGTTTTCCATACAAAGTACTATCGTTCGAGGAAGATAACTTGAAAACTTAAAAATTGATTGCTCAAACTTTGGCAACTTAGCTTTTCTGTTTCTTGCTTCCCGATGGGGTGAAACTTCCTCGAGCGGTGCCTGGTCCATAGTATTATCTCCTCCTCCCCCCTGGTTAACTTGTGCGCGAGGGAGCCTTCCTTTCTTTGAGAGAAGAAAAAGAAGAGGAAATAACGTTATGGAGCCTAAGCGGCTCGATTACGCTTACCGGGTGTGGTTGATGCACAAAGTGTTAGCCAAAGCATGCAATAAATTGATGAAAGCATGAGCTCGACAAGTCGTGCGCAACACACGAGCTTTACTGATGCACGGGGTCTGCGCCCGGCTTTGTATGAAGGATTACATGCAACAGCGGCAAGACTTGTACAAAAGGTGGTTGCCGGAACGGATTCTGACAACCGCGCCTTATGGGTAAAACTTACGAAGATGTTCAATGTTCCAAGAGTTGCTCACCGGAATGCCATCTTCGGTCTCAAGGCGGACAGCGCCAGGCCTAGTGACTCGTTTCACCCGATAAGGGCCTTCCCACTTCAAGGCGTCAACTTGTTTGAATTCTTGGCGGACTGAACGCAGCGAAGAACAAGGTCGCCTTCCTCGAGACTTCGGCACTAACCATGCGGCTATGGTAGCGACGAGGCTTCTTGGTAGCGAGCGGCTCGCCTGACGGCTGAAGACGATCCTCCTCGAGGAGCAGCGCGTCATCTTGTCGCAGCTGCTCTTGCTCAAGCTCATCATAAGCGAGTACTCGAGGCGATCCGTATCTGAAGTTCCGTGGGGAGAACTTCCTCTGCTCCATAGACTAGAGCAAAGGGTGCCTGGCGATGGCTCGATTTGGCGTCGCTCGATCGACCAAAGAACCACCGGCAGCTCCTCGTCTGATTTCTTCCGCACTTGTGCAGCCTATCGAAAGTTACGGTCTTGAGCCCGCAGCACTTCCAGCATTTGCCCTCTACCTTGACCGTTGCTTCTCGGGTGAGCAACGGAAGCAAGCAGACCTTGGCGCCAAGGTCTTGGACGTCTTGCATGAAGGTGCGACTCAGAATTGTGTGCCGTTGTCGGTGATGATCCTGTTAGGGATTCGAAGCGGCAAACAATCAACTGAAGAACTTGACTTGTTGTCTTGTCACCTTCCTCATCGCTTCCACTTCCGGCCACTTTGTGAACTTGTCGATGGCGACGTACAAGTACTCAAAGCCCCGACAGCTTCGGGAAGGGGCCGAGGATGTCGAGCCCCTGCATCAAAAATGGCCAGGATAAAGGGATCGTCTGGAGAGCTTGAGCTGGCTGGTGTATCTGTTTGGAATGGGCGCACGCTTCACACTTGGTTACTTGTGCGATTGCATCACGGAGGGCTGTCGGCCAGAAGAAACCTTGCCGGAAAGCTTTGCTTGGCAAGTGCTCTTGGCGCCAATGTGGTGACCACATATGCCTCCATGTATCTCTGCCAACAGCTTTTGTCCATCTTCCGGGCAATACACTTCAATTTCACACCGTTGAGTCTTCTTACATGCGGTATGCTATCGACAAACCGGTACATACTTGACCGCCGGCTACTCTTTCCGCTTCTTCTTGCTCTTCGGGAAGTTCTCCTGTCTGAAGGAAATGGACAATCTGCTGCGCCCATGTTGGAGCTTGCGGCTCGACAACAAGGACTAAAGGCACATCTGCTGCTGCGGGAACATCAGCTTCTATGGCAAGAGCCTGTGGCTCTGCCGGAGCTAGATGCTCCCCGACAAGCTTGCTTGAGCAAGACTTGTCGGGAGCGTTCTTCAACGAAACAAACCTGGGGTCTGTCGGAGCAGATCGCTCCTCAAAGACTTGTTGGTATTGATCTTGGGGACCTTTGCAACGACGGCTTCAGGAAGCTGGCCGGAAAATAGTCACCAGAGGCCAACTTCCTCTTCTTATTCTGCCTGTTGATGGTGTTACGGTCGGCTGAGTCAGCTTGAGCACAAAGATCCCTGGTTCCACAGGTAGCTTGAGTGCGGCGCACTTCGACAGACCATCAGCAATATCATTCTGAGCTCTTGGAACATGTTCCATTTGCAGGCCGTCAAAGTGCTCTTCTAGCTTCCTCACTTCATCAACGTAGGCTTCCATCAACGGACTCTGATAATCTTTGTTCACTTGTCGGACGACGAGTTGCGAGTCACCCCTGACAATAAGCTTCTTGATCCCAAGGTCCACGGCGATCCTGAGACCGGCAAGCAAGCCTTCATACTCTGCAGTATTGTTTGTCGCTTGCTCCTTGGGAAAGTGCATCCGGACGACGATTTGAGGTGCTCTCCGGTGGGTGCGATAAGCGACGCCAAGACCGGGCGCCTTGCAGCGAGAAGGCACCATCAAAGTACATCAGCCACTCTTTGCTTGCTTCTTTGACGGGAATGCTCGTCTCGAATCTCTTCATCTGGCGTTGGCGTCCATTACGCTATGAATTCTGCCAAGGCTCGCTTTGGATAGTTGATGTGCTTTCAAACTTAAGACCAAAGCTTGACAGCTCCAAAGTGCCCACTCGACAATCCCGCCTGCCGCTTCGGATTCTGCATTATCCTCTTCAGTGAAAGCGAGTGACAAGCTGTGATCTCATGTGCTTGGAAGTAATGGCGCAGCTTTCTCGAGGCCATGAGGAGGCCGAAAGCAATTTTGCACACCAGTACCTTGACCTAGCCCCCTGCAGAAGGGAACTGACAAAGTAGACTGGGCGCTGCACCATCCTTTTCTGCATCTGTTCACGTGTCTGCGCGGACTCAGCCTTGTCGGGACCAGAGCTTGTCGGCGAAGCCCCCTGCTTGTCGCTGGATATGCTTGCCGCGGTCGCTGGCTCGTCATCCGCCTCCCTCTCCGCCACTAACGCAGCACTAACCACTTGATTGGTTGCCGCTATATATAGCAGCAACTTCTCTTGTGGCCTAGGTGTGACAAGTGTTGGAGTGGAGGATGTATCTCTTCAAGTCTGCAGCGCAGCCTCCGCTTCGGGAGTCCATTTCTTTGGACCTGCCTTTTCAAAATCTTGAAAAATGGCGAGGCGCTCAGCAGACCTAGAAATAAACCCGCCGAGAGCAGCCACGCAACCGCAAGTCTTCGTACATCCTTGGCGCTTTGGTGCTTCAATCTGCTCAATGGCCTTGATCTTGTCGGGATTAGCTTCAATCCCCGCTGAGACACGAAGAACCCGAGAAGCTTGCGGAAGGGACTCCAAACACGCACTTCTCGGGGTTGAGCTTGAGGTTGATCTTGCGCAGATTTGCAAAGGTCTCGTCCAAATCTTGAACCAAAGTTGCTTTGTCCTTGCTCTTGACCACTATGTCATCTATGTAGGCTTCTACATTTTTGTGCATTTGCGGCTCAAAAGCGTCATGGACTACCCTTGCAAATGTCGAACCAGCATTCTTCAAACCGAAAGGCATCCGTATGAAACAGTATGTGCCACATGGTGTGATGAATGCGGTCTTCTCTTCATCTTCTTCAGCCATGAAGATCTGATGGTATCTCGAGTATGCATCAAGAAACGAAAGCAAATCACATCCGCCGTGGAGTCAACAATCTGGTCAATGCGCGGCAAGGGAAATGGATCTTTGGGACAAGCTTTATTAACATCCGTGAAGTCAATACAAAGTCTCCATTTCCCATTTGCCTTCTTATACGACTACATGGATTGGCCAGCCACGTAGGATGGAGCACTTCTCGACAAGGCCTGCTGCTTCCGGTTTCTTGATCTCTTGACTATGAATTCTTGGCGCCCACCGCTTGCTTCCTCGACTTTTTGCTTGACGGGCGCGTGAGGACAAACGGCCAGGCGGTGCTCAATCACTTTCACAGGAACAGGGGATATCGACGGTTGCCATGCAAACACGTCGACATTCGCCCATGAGGAAAGCAACGAGCGCGCCTTCCTATTTGGGGTCGAGGGAGGCACTGATGGTAAAGGTACCACCAGCGCTGTCCTCCTTGGTGGGCACCTTCTTGGTCTTTGGCGGAGCCACCATCTTCTTGCACTTGCCGGTGGAGCTCGATGGTGCGTCCTCGACGGTAGCGCAGCACTCCGAAGAGGTGCACTTGCCGGAGTGAGCATCAGAGCCCTTGCCGGACTTGGACTTGGTCTTCTTCCCCCCGGGAGCTTCAGCGGCAAGTGTCTGGCAATCTGTCGCGGCTGCTGCATCCCGGAAGATCTTGTCGGCACAGATAAGGGCATCCTTCTTGTCGCCATGGACAGAGATGACGCTTATCGGGCCCGGCATCTTGAGAAGGTTGTAAGCGTAGTGAGAGGCTGCCATGAACTTGGCGAGCGCTGGACGGCCAAGTATCCCATTGTAAGGTAATGGGAAATCGGCAACGTCAAATGTAACCCTCTCGATCTGAAGTTCAGCTCACGCCAAATGTGACCGCAACGTAATCTTCCCTTTGGCTTGCTCCTTCCGGATTGATTCCTTGGAAGGTTCCGGTCTCTTCGAGCTCGCTGTCGAGGATTTGAAGCTTCGGAGCACCACGGAGGAGATCAGATTCAAGCCGGCCCGCCGTCAACTAACATTTTTGTGACCTTGAGGTTGCGGATGGTTGGAGAGACCAACATCGGCAAGCACCCGACCGCTTGATTATGCGATCGTGGTGGTCCTCAATATCAAAAATGATAGGCGTCTTGGACCACTTCAGAGGCTTGCGCGACTCTACGGATGGTTCCGCTGCAGTGACCTCCGCATCCATTGCTTGAGTTGGCGGTGGGAGGTATGCAGAAGCACCTCCGTCAACGCAAAGAACCTCTGTGGCTTTCTGAAACTCCTGCTCATCGGCGTTGTCGTCTTCCATATCTTCGTCGTCGTCATCATCTTCATCCTTGTCGCGGCCGCGGGGAGGTCGATCTCCTTGTCGCTGCTTGACCTTGCCGCAGCGTCCTCCCCGGCCGGGACGTTTCTTGCTTGCTCCCCCAGCACCTTCCTGGGCCTTCTCCTTGTCTTGCCGCTCGTACTCAGCTCTCTGCTGTTCGACGAGCTGCTCGACCTTCTTGCAGCTCTGGAGGTCGTGGCCCTTAGTGCGGTGGATCTTGCAAGATCGCTTCCCGAGCCGTCTGCTTGTCGGCGGCCGCCACCGACCGGTGGTTGGCATCGGCAACCTCCTTGCCGGAGCCGCCAGCCTTGGCGTTCTTGTCGCCGCCTCCATTGCCGGACCTTTCGACAGCTAGCACTTCTACGCCCTTCTTCTTCCTGTTGCCTCGCCGCGGCCCTTCTTTCTTGGGCGGTGTCATCCTTGCCGATCCCGCTTACGCATTCTCTCCCGAGTCTCCTCCCTTCCTCGGTACAAGACACTTGTCGGCCAAGGCGTACAGCTCAGCAGCGTCCTTGACTTTGCACATCGCCATCTCCTCCCTCATCCTACGGTTCCGCACATTACGATGAAATGCGCTGATCACCGCGGCGGGGTGGACGTCGGGGATGTTGTAGTGCACCTGGCTGAATCTCTGGATGAACTTGCGCAGGACTCTCCTTCCTTCTAGGCGAGCAAGTGAAGGTCGCTCTCTTGGCCATGAGGTTTGTGGCCACCGTGAAGGCGCCAACAAACTGATGGCACAGATCCGCCAAGAGGATATGGAGCTGTCCGGCAAGTGCATGAGCCAAGATCGGCGTTGGGCTTGAGCACGGCGGGAAGTAGTTGGCGAGGATCTTGTCATCCCATCCCCGCAGCCTGCACCGCGATGGTGTAGATCCGAGGAACTCCGACGGTGCGTCCTGCCATCATACTTCTCCGCACGTCTGGTTTGAAGTTTTTCCGGCTGGGCCATGGACTTGCCGCAGCTCATGAGTGAACGCAGGGCAACCTACCGCGTACGGCAAGTTGCCTGGCCCCTCAGGCGCGTGCATGTCAACAGAAGGCCCAGCGCGCTTGTCGGATTGACGTCGCGCTTCTCTTCGGCGCTCGATGCGAGTTCGAGCGTCCTCTTATTGTCGCTCATGGAGAACTTGGCGTTGATCGCGGCGAAGCTTCATGGATCGACGACGCAGCGGTGAGTCATTGCCGAGGTGGATCCGGTGAGCCGGCGATCTTGGCCTTCTTGGCGGAGAGTGCACGGTGGTTGCACCTCCGACAGTCTCGTCGCCACCGGCTCGTGTCTTGTCGTCTCGCCGCGGCAATGATGGCGTTGGTTGCCGCGGAGCGTCGCCGTTGGCAAAGCCGATGAGGCTCTGGATAGTGGCCCTCCACTCGTCGGCCTTATCGGCCGTTGGAGGGTAGTCGAGGAGCGATTGAGCTCTCGCCAGCTTCTGCTGGAGTAGTAGGCGGCATTGGAGAATGGTGCGAGGCGGGACACGCCGGACTTCTAACTACGTTAGAAGGAGCAGCGCCCCGTCCGGGCGACCGTATCTCACTAGTGCCAGCATGTTGGCGCGCATGCTGGTCTTGAGGGTCTCGATCCAACGAACGTATGGCGTTGTGAACGCCATGACGTTGTTGGTCCCGCGTCTCTTGAGATGGACGCAGGGGATGCGTGGACGCCGAGGTCTGCGGTGCCTTGTCCTTGGACTTGGCAACGTCGCGAGCACCTTCGTCGGCGCCCGTCCCTCCGCCAGCGTCTGCCCCACCACCTGTTTGCTGCGGTGAGGGTGGGTACGACGCGGACGGCTCTGCTGCCGCCGAAGCCTTCTTCTTCGGTGGCATGTTGATGAAGATGTTGATGACGCTGCTCGCGTGAACGCCGGATCGGATTCACACGGCCTCGACGCTTCTACCTGGCGCGCCCGAAGATGTCGGGAGGCTGATCGTACTCCACGGACACCTATGGGGCCGACGAGCAGGCCCCTTTGTGGTTCGGAGGGGGGCGGAGGTCGCACGAAAGAGCGGATCGAGGCGAAGCACACGAGCGGTTTACCCAGCCGGAGCTCTCCGGAGAGATAAAACTCCTCTGCTGCTTGTTTGATCTATTGTGTTCTTGCTAGGGAGCAATGCGGGCTACAAAACCTAGCGTGAGTGTCTCTGGTCTCGAGTGGGTCGAATGAACCCAACGAGACCAACCTTGCGAAAAACGTGAGCCGAACCGAACCCCTTCTACGTTGCACTCGGGCCTCCTTTTATATGCTCAAGGGGTCTCCGACAGGTGGCGACATAGGCGGGGGTACAAATGTAAAAACAGGAGTTGGTACACCTACTTGAGCGATTATGTTGCAAAATACTTAACTCTGACGGCAAGGGACAAAAGCATTAAATGCCCGTCGTTGTCGCCCAAACAAGTGTAACGAGAGACCGTCGAGTGCGCCTCCGTCGCCACGAGGTGAGCTGTCTGTCGTGTTTCGCTGCTCTCCGCTGGCTGCCGCTCGACCGACACGCGCCCATGGAGCGGTCCCATGGCGACACGTCGCTGGTGAGCTGGAGCGGAGACGCAGAGGAGTTGCATGCAGCAAGCGCCTTGCCGCCGAATCCTTGTCGCTCGGAGACTTGTCGCGCCCGAGCCTTCGGCAAGCTCCTCTTGCCGGGCCTTGTCTTCTGCATGCACAGGTGGCCTTCCCGACAAGCTCCTCTTGTCGGGGCCTTGTCTGTGCCTAGAGGCCTTCCCGGCAAGCTCCTCTTGTCGGGGACTTGTCTGTGCCTAGAGGCCTTCCCGGCAAGCTCCTCTTGTCGAGGACTTGTCTTCAGAATGGCTGCGGAGGGTCTTGGCGGACGCCCGGCGAGGCTTGCCACGGGGACGCTGCGACTGCCCGTGCACAAGTTCGGGGTACTAAGGTACCCCTACTTTAGTACACCGACACTAGCAATGATGGAAAGGTGAGAGTGCGTATAATCCATGGACTCAACATTAGTCATAAAGAACTCACATACTTATTGCAAAAATCTATTAGTCATTGAAACAAAGTACTAAGCACATGCTCCTACGGGAATAGATTGGTAGGAAAAGACCATCGCTCGTCCCCGACCACCACTCATAAGGAAGACAATCAATAAATACCTCATGCTCCAACTTCGTTACATAACGGTTCACCATACATGCATGCTACGGGAATCACAAACTTCAACACAACTATTTCTACAATCCACAACTACCCACTAGCATGACTCTAATATCACCATCTTTATATCGCAAAACTATTGCAAGGAATCAAACATATCATATTCAGTGATTTACAAGTTTTATGTAGGATTTTATGACTAACCATGTGAATGACCAATTCCTGTCAACTCTCTAAATAGATATAAGTGAAGCAAGAGAGTTTAATTCTTTCTACAAAAGATATGCCCACGCTCTAACAAATATAAGTGAAGCAAATGAGCATTCTACAAATGGTGGTTTTCTATGTGTAGGGAAACAGGCAATCCATATTTCAAATGATATATGTGAAGCACATGAAGCATTCTATAAAGCCATACTCAAAAGATATAAGTGAAATGCAAAGAGCATTCTGTAAATCAACCAATGACTATCTCATACTAGCATGGTGCATCAAAGAAAAGTGAAAACTAAATGCAAAAGACGCTCCAAGATTTGCACATATCACATGAACGAAACGAAACCGAAAACATATCGATACTTGTTGAATAAAGATGGGATGCCTTCCAGGGCATCCCCAAGCTTGAGCTCTTGCCTCTCCTCTTTCTCCTCATATCGAGACGTCCTCGATCTTCGATCACTTCATCCACACAAAACTCAACAGAAAGCTCGATAAGATCCGTTAGTATAATAAAGCAAATCACTACTCTAAGTATTGTTTCAAACCAATTCATATTTTGGTTTTGCATTGTAGATACTGTAATATAACTTTTGCATGGCTTAATCCACTGATAGAAATCGATAGTTTCATCAAAACAAGCAAACTATGCATCAAAAACAGAATATGTCTTAAAAAGGGCAGTCTGTAGTAATCTGAACATTCACCATACTTCTGGTACTCCAAAAATTCTGAAATAATTAGGAAAAATAAAACATTTGTATATAAATATATTGCAAACATTTTCATATCCGTTTGACGTTTCAGTAAAAAATGTAAAATCTCGCACTATAGCGAAAGTTTCTGTTTTGCACCGCACAAACCAACAAGCAA
Organism: Aegilops bicornis; assembly: GCA_021605145.1. Lineage (NCBI taxonomy): Eukaryota > Viridiplantae > Streptophyta > Magnoliopsida > Poales > Poaceae > Aegilops > Aegilops bicornis. The sequence continues at coordinate 699,198,448 of CM038673.1, read as the reverse complement.
TGTAAACATCCTAAAGGCAAATCTTGGCACAATATTTTTATTTTTAAAATTTATAAAAGCACACAACAGAAATAAATGACTCTCTGAAACTTCCGGGTTGTCTCCCTGGCAGCGCTTTCTTTAAATCCATTAAGGTAGGCATATAGTGCTCAAGTAATGGATCCACCCAGATCCCAAGGTATATCAAAGCCAATTTTAATTAACAATGATTTGGCATTTAGTAGTGAGCACAAAGTAACATATAGCATGCAACAATGAATTCTAACTCTCTTCCTATGCATCGGCATGTCATAAAAGAACAATTCATGCACACATAGTAAAGGCCAATGCATAGTATAAGCAGTTTCTTGCAATTTTATCGTGTTGGAAACATAGAGAGGTGGAGATATAGTTCCTCTCTCATAATAATTGCAAGTAGGAGCAGCAAGCACATGCATATTACATCTATCAAAATCATCATGTGTATTAGTGAAACGCAACCCATCAATATAATCATTAATAAGGGCAAACTTCTCCGATATAGTGTAGTCGGGAGAATTCAAAAGGATAATAGGACTATCATGCGTGGGTGCAATAGCAACAATTTCATGTTTAACATAAGGAACTATAGCAAGTTCATCTCCATAAGCATAATTCATATTGGCATCTTGGCCACAAGCATAGCAAGCATCAAAAAGGGATATTTCAAAAGAATCAACGGGATCATAACAATCATCTTAGCAATCATCCTTCGGTAAGCACGAAGGGAAATTAAACAATGTATGAGTTGAAAGTTACTCTCATTAGAAGGTGGGCACGGGTAGCTAATCCGATCTTCCTCCTTTTGTTCTTCGCTCTCCTCATCATCTTTTTCATCCAATGAGCCCACAGTTTCATCAATTCCTTCTTCCATAGACTCCTGCAAAATATTAGTCTCTTCTTGGACAGCGGAGGAGTCCTCAATATATGGTTTAACATAGGCATTAGAAGCATAATTATCATAACAATATTTAAGTATGGCAAAAATTTCAGATTTGTAAAGAGTAGCATCATACATTTCAATCAAAGAAGCAATTTCATAAGTACCCTTAAAAGCAACAAATTCTTCAATTTGTTGAACATCATAGTAATTATAAACACCCTTAGCATACGAAGATACGATTCCATTATCACTAAACAAACATTGTTAGGGAAGGTGTTTCTTAGGGTCTTCAGAACAACAAGTAAAATCATATATTTCACATAAATTCCAAGCATAGCATTGCAAACGATGAATTTGATCCAGTAAAAGTTTCCCTTTTTCAGATATGCATTGTCGCACATAACAAGCATGCTCATCTAAAGATTTTCCCTCAACTAAGCTAGTTGGGGTTTCAGCCTGAGCACATAGGGATCAAAGATGATCCAAGTAAAAAGCTTCAGGAGTGTGATAGATTTTGAGTGGTTCTTCAACCATTGGTTCAGTAGGTACCACTAATTTTTTTGGTATTTTGTGTTTCCTACCCATAACTAAAGATAGAAAACAAGAGCACAAAATAAAAACTACTTAGTGATAAAGCAAAAAAGCACACACGAGAATATTCACCCCACGCTATAACTCCCCGACAACGGCGCAGAAAAAGGTCTTGATAACCCACAAGTATAGGGGATCAATTGTAGCCTCTTTTGATAAGTAAGAGTGTCGAACCCAACGAGGAGCTAAAGGTAGAACAAATATTCCCTCAAGTTCTATCGACCACCGATACAACTCTACGCATGCTTAACGTACGCTTTACCTAAAACAAGTATGAAGCTAGAAGTACTTTGTAGGTGTTGTTGGATAGGTTTGCGAGAATATAAAGAGCATGTAATAAAAACTAGGGGCTGTTTAGATAAAGACAAAAGAAAGTTAGTATAGCGAGTGTGGAAAAGTGGTGGTAGGAGTTGCAAAATTCTCCCTAAGAAATTGACTACTTTACTAGACCGATAGCAAGTTTTATGTGGGAGAGGCCACAGCTAGCATGTCATCCCTGACTTGGAATTCTATGACCTTATGATTGGAACTATTAGCAAGCATCCGCAACTACTAACGTTCATTAAGGTAAAACCCAACCATAGCATTAAGATATATTGGTCCCCCTTCAATCCTGTATGCATCAATTTCTATGCTAGGTTGAAGCTTCTGTCACTCTTGCCCTCCAATACATAGTCTTATCAACATACAACTAACCCTATGGTGTGATCCATGCGCGCGCTCATATGATGGACACCAAAGGACAGCAACATAACCACAAGAAAATTAAACCAACCATAGCAATTCACCAATTACCTATAGGACAACGAAAATCTACTCAGGCATCATAGGATGGCAACACATCATTCGATAATAATATGAAGCATAAAGCACCATGTTCAAGTAGGGGGTACAGCGGGTTGCGGGAGAGTGGACCGCTATAGATAGATGGGGGAAGGTGATGGAGATGTTGGTGAAGATGACGGAGGTGTTGGTGTAGATTGCGGTGATGATGATGGCCCCGGCGGTGTTCCGGCGCCACCGGCAGAGAGGGGGACCGGGCCCCCTTCTTCTTGTTCTTCTTCCTTGACCTTCTCCCTAGATGGGGGAAGGGTTTCCCCACTGTTCCTTGGCTTCCATGGCATGGGAGGGGCGAGAGCCCCTCCGAGATTGTATCTGTCTCTCTGTCTCTCTCTATTTCTGCGCTCCCTGATTCTGGCCTTTCACCGTTTCTTATATTCCTGGAGATCCGTAACTCCGATTGGGCTGAAATTTGAACACGATTTCTATCCAGATATTGTCTTTCTTGCAGCGAAAGAAGGGCAGCAACCGCCTTACAGGGTGGCCACGAGGATGAGGGCCGCGCCCCCTGCCTCGTGGCCCCCTCGGGCATCGTCTCGCGTTGATTCTTCTTCCCAAAAATCACATATATTCCAAAAAAAATCGCCGTCAGTTTTTATCCCGTTTGGACTCCGTTTGATATGGATTTTCTGCGAAACAAAAAACATGCAACAAGCAGGAACTGGCACTGGCACTGGATCAATATGTTAGTCCCAAAAATAGTATAAAAAGTTGCCAAAAGTATGTAAAAGTTGTAGAATATTGGCATGGAACAATCAAAAATTATAGATAGAAAGAGACGTATCACCAATCAATTGTTTCATACTTTAGTATTCTCAAACTTTTTCAACTTTCATGCAATATATGAGCGCAAGCCATGGACATAGCACTATAGGTGGAATAGAATATGATGATGGAGGTTGTGTGGAGAAGACAAAAAAGGAGAAAGTCTCACATCGACGCGGCTAATCAACGGGCTATGGAGATACCCATCAATTGATGTCAATGCGAGGAGTAGGGATTGCCATGCGACGGATGCACTAGAGCTATAAATGTATGAAAGTTGTCTCTCAAAATAATTGTATGAAAGCTCAACAAAAGAAACTAAGTGGGTGTGCATCCAACTTGCTTGCTCACGAAGACCTAGGGCATTTGAGGAAGCCCATTGTTGGAATATACAAGCCAAGTTCTATAATGAAAAATTCCCACTGGTATATGAAAGTGACAAAATAAGAGACTCTCTATCATGAAGATCATGGTGCTACTTTGAAGCACAAGTGTGGAAAAAGGATAGTAACATTGCCCCTTCTCTCTTTCTCTCTCATTTTTTTTGGGCCTTCTCTTTTTTTATGGCCTCTATTTTTTCGTCCGGAGTCTCATCCCGACTTGTGGGGGAATCATAGTCTCCATCATCCTTTCTTCACATGGGACAATGCTCTAATAATGAAGACCATCACACTTTTATTTACTTACAACTCAAGAATTACAACTCGATACTTAGAACAAAATATGACTGTATGTAGATGCCTCCGGCGGTGTACCAGGATGGGCAATGAATCAAGAGTGACATGTATGAAAAATTATGCATGGTGGCCTTGCCACAAATACGATGTCAACTACATGATCATGCAAGGCAATATGACAATGATGAAGCGCGTCATAATAAATGGAACAGAGGAAAGTTGCATGGCAATATATCTCGAAATGGCTATCACTAGTAGAAAATGAAGCTTTATTACCGGTTCGTAAGGGCCTTTAGTGCCGGTTCTGCAACCGGCACTAAAGTGTGGAGACTAAAGGCCCCCCCTTTAGTACCAGTTCGGCACGAACCGCCACTAAAGGCCCACCACGTGGCATGTGCTCGCGCCGTGGTATGGGGGACCTTTAGTACCGGTTGGTAACACCAACCGGTATTAAATGTTTTTCTAAAAAAAATGAAAATTTTGGAAAAAAATTGAATTTTTTTATTTTCAATTTTCTGAATTATTTGATGATTTAGTCTCTAATCACCCCTCTTAACTGCTCAAGTGTGGATCACTCATTCCAAATCGTCTAACCTCCCGATGGTCACCCATCCTCTCACTACCCCAGCCTGAGCACACTTAACTTCGGAGTTCTATTCCCCCTACTTTCCAAGTCTGCACTTGTTGTTTTCCTGACAAATGTAAGATGTCAATCCTATTAACCCTCAGGAGTTTAGCTTGAGCATTAGGTCACACGTTTCACCGTCTGAGTTTGAAACTATTATTCTAAAAACAGTAATTATTTACTAACACTAATATTTCTTGAATAAGTAGTTTGACCATAGTTTGACCACAATTTGACCATAGTTTTACCAAAATTCAAAAAACTGAAATAATTATTTAGTAACACTAATATTCTTGAATAATTATTTAGTAACACTAATATTTCTTGAATAAGTAGTTTGACCATAGTTTGACCAAAATTCATTTTTTCCTTTTAGAATTTGAGGATTCTAAAAAAATTGCAAACAGGCCATAGGCCGTCAAAATCGGATGCGAATTTTCGTGTTGAACGTTTTGATATATTATACTTTTTTCCCGACATCGTAGGCAAAAGTTATAGCCGTTTTACTTTTTCATAACACTTTTTTGCAAAACATGTCCAAATTTAAGTTTTTTAATTTTCCTAACTAGTAGATGTAGTAATATAACTACATCTCGAAGAATTTTGTTTTTGAATTTTTTATCATTTTTTTTCAAAACTGAAATGGCGATACACGGGGGGGGGGGGGGGTAGGGTTTGAAAATTGCCCAATAGTCCCGGTTTGTGTCTCCAACCGGGACTATAGGTCAGGCCCCTTTATTCCCGGTTCGTGGCACGAACCGGTACTAAAGGTTAGCCCATTAGTACCGGTTTGTGCCACAAAGCGGGACTAAAGGGGCTCGTGGGGCCCCGGCCTGACACCAGCCTGCCACCACCCCTTTAGTACCGGTTCGTGGTACAAACCGGTACTAAAGGTTCAACATGAACCGGCATTAATGCATAGCCGTTCGAACCAGGACTAATGGTACCATTAGTACCGGGCCAAAATTGAACCAAGACTAATGTATGGAAATGCCATAATAGGTAGGTATGGTGGCTGTTTTGAGGAAGATATAAGGAGGCTTATTATGTGATAGAGTATATCATATCACGGGTTTGGATGCACCGGCGAAGTTTTCACCAACTCTCAAGGTGAGAAAGGGCAATGCATGGTACGGAAGAGGCTAGCTATGATGGAAGGGTGAGAGTGTGTATAATCCATGGACTCAACATTAGTCAAGAACTCACATACTTATTGCAAAAATCTACAAGTCATCAAACCCAAAGCACTACGCGCATGCTCCTAGGGGGATAGATTGGTAGGAAAAGACCATCGCTCGTCCTTGACCGCCACTCATAAGGAAAGCAGTCAAAGAACACCTCATGCTTCAAATTTGTCACACAACGGTTACCATACGTGCATGCTACGGGACTTGCAAACCCCAAAACAAGTATCTCTCAATTTCACAATTACTCAACTAACACGACTCTAATATCACCATCTTTATATCTCAAAACAATTATCAAGTATAAAACTTCTCATAGTATTCAATGCACTCTAAATGAAAGTTTTATTATATCCCTCTTGGATGCCCATCATATTAGGACTAAATTTCATAACCAAAGCAAATTACCATGCTGTTTAAGACTCTCAAAATAATATAAGTGAAGCATGAGAGTTCATTAATTTCTTCAAAATAAAACCACCATCGTGCTCTAAAAGGAAATAAGTGAAGCACTAGAGCAAACGACAAACTACTCCGAAAGATATAAGTGAAGATCAATGAGTAGTTGAATAATTATGTAACTATGTGAAGACTCTCTAACATTTAAGAATTTCAGATCTTGGTATTTTATTCAAACAGCAAGCAAAACAAAAGAAAATAAAATGACGCTCCAAGCAAAACACATATCATGTGGTGAATAAAAATATAGCTCCAAGTAAAGTTACCGATGAACGAACACGAAAGAGGGGATGCCATCCGGGGCATCCCCAAGCTTAGGCTCTTGGTTTTCCTTGAATATTAACTTGGGGTACCTTGGGAATCCCCAAGCTTAGGCTCTTGCCACTCCTTTTTCCATAGTCCATCGAATCTTCACCCAAAACTTGAAAACTTCACAACACAAAACTCAACAGAAAACTCGTAAGCTCCGTTAGTATAAGAAAATAAATCACCACTTAGGTACTATTGTGAGCTCATTATAAATTCATATTGTTGTAATATCTACTGTATTCCAACTTCTCTATGGTTCATACCCTCCGATACTACTCATAGATTCATCAAAATAAGCAAACAACACAATGAAAAAAGAATTTGTCAAAAACAGAATAGTCTGTAGCAATCTGATTTGTTCGAATACTTCTGAAACTCCAAAAATTCTGAAATAAATTGGTAGACATGAGGAATTTGTCTATTAATCATTTGCAAAAAGAATCAACGTAAAAGCACTCTCCAGTAAAAAAAATAGCATATAATCTCGTGAGTGCTAAAGTTTCTGTTTTTTACAGCAAGATCGCAAAGACTTCACCCGAGTCTTCCCAAAGGTTCTACTTGGCACAAACACTAATTAAAACAATAAAACCACATCTAAACAGAGTCTAGATGAATTATTTATTACTAAACAGGAGCGAAAGACAAAGAATAAAAATAAAATTGGGTTGCCTCCTGCTACGTCTTGAGCTTGCGTTGGTTTTCCCCGAAGAGGAGAGGATGATCCAAACGCGATAGCATAAGTATTTCCCTCAGTTTTTGAGAACCAAGGTATCAATCCAGTAGGATACCACGCACAAGTCCCGCTTACCTACACAAAACGATAGCTACTCGCAACCAACGCGATTAGGGGTTGTCAATCCCTTCACGGTCACTTACGAGAGTGAGATCTGATAGAGATAATATTTTTGGTATTTTTGGTATAAAGATGCAAAGTGAAAAGTAAAAGGCAAAGAAAAAACAAAGCAAGTATAAAAGTGATAGAGATTGATATGATGAGAATAGACCCGGGGGCCATAGGTTTCACTAGTGGCTTCTCTCAAGAGCATAGATTTTCTACGGTGGGTGAACAAATTACTGTTGAGCAATTGATGAATTGAGCATAGTTATGAGGTTATCTAGGTATGATCATCTATATAGGCATCACGTCCGAGACAAGTAGATCGAAACGATTCTGCATATACTACTATTACTCCACTCATCGACCGCTATCCAGCATGCATCTAGAGTATTAAGTTAAAAAGCAGTAACGCCTGTAAGCAAGATGACATGATGTAGAGGAATAAGTTCATGAAATATGATAAATACCCCATCTTGTTATCCTCGATGGCAACAATACAATACGTGCCTTGCAACCCTTTACATCCTTTGGGTAAGGACACCGCAAGATTGAACCCAAAGCCATGCACTTCTCCCATTGCAAGAACTACCAATCTAGTTGGCCAAACCAAGCGGATAATTTGAAGAGACTTGCAAAGATAACTCAATCATACATAAAAGAATTCAGAGAAGATTCAAATATTATTCATAGATAAGCTGGATCATAAACCCACAATTCATCGGTCTCAACAAACACACCGCAAAAAGAAGATTACATCGAATAGATCTCCACGAGAGAGGGGGAGAACATTGTATTGAGATCCAAAAAGAGAGAAGAAGCCATCTAGCTACTAGCTATGGAAATGCCATAATAGGTAGGTATGGTGGCTGTTTTGAGGAAGATATAAGGAGGCTTATTATGTGATAGAGTATATCATATCACGGGTTTGGATGCACCGGCGAAGTTTTCACCAACTCTCAAGGTGAGAAAGGGCAATGCATGGTACGGAAGAGGCTAGCTATGATGGAAGGGTGAGAGTGTGTATAATCCATGGACTCAACATTAGTCAAGAACTCACATACTTATTGCAAAAATCTACAAGTCATCAAACCCAAAGCACTACGCGCATGCTCCTAGGGGGATAGATTGGTAGGAAAAGACCATCGCTCGTCCCCGACCGCCACTCATAAGGAAAGCAATCAAAGAACACCTCATGCTTCAAATTTGTCACATAACGGTTACCATACGTGCATGCTACGGGACTTGCAAACCCCAAAACAAGTATCTCTCAATTTCACAATTACTCAACTAACACGACTCTAATATCACCATCTTTATATCTCAAAACAATTATCAAGTATAAAACTTCTCATAGTATTCAATGCACTCTAAATGAAAGTTTTTATTATATCCCTCTTGGATGCCCATCATATTAGGACTAAATTTCATAACCAAAGCAAATTACCATGCTGTTTAAGACTCTCAAAATAATATAAGTGAAGCATGAGAGTTCATTAATTTCTTCAAAATAAAACCACCATCGTGCTCTAAAAGGAAATAAGTGAAGCACTAGAGCAAGCGACAAACTACTCGAAAGATATAAGTGAAGATCAATGAGTAGTTGAATAATTATGTAACTATGTGAAGACTCTCTAACATTTAAGAATTTCAGATCTTGGTATTTTATTCAAACAGCAAGCAAAACAAAAGAAAATAAAATGACGCTCCAAGCAAAACACATAGCATGTGGTGAATAAAAATATAGCTCCAAGTAAAGTTACCGATGAACGAACACGAAAGAGGGGATGCCATCCGGGGCATCCCCAAGCTTAGGCTCTTGGTTTTCCTTGAATATTAACTTGGGGTACCTTGGGAATCCCCAAGCTTAGGCTCTTGCCACTCCTTTTTCCATAGTCCATCGAATCTTCACCCAAAACTTGAAAACTTCACAACACAAAACTCAACAGAAAACTCGTAAGCTCCGTTAGTATAAGAAAATAAATCACCACTTAGGTACTATTGTGAGCTCATTATAAATTCATATTGTTGTAATATCTACTGTATTCCAACTTCTCTATGGTTCATACCCTCCGATACTACTCATAGATTCATCAAAATAAGCAAACAACACAATGAAAAAAGAATTTGTCAAAAACAGAATAGTCTGTAGCAATCTGATTTGTTCGAATACTTCTGAAACTCCAAAAATTCTGAAATAAATTGGTAGACATGAGGAATTTGTCTATTAATCATTTGCAAAAAGAATCAACGTAAAAGCACTCTCCAGTAAAAAAAATAGCATATAATCTCGTGAGTGCTAAAGTTTACATTTTTTACAACAAGATCGCAAAGACTTCACCGAGTCTTCCCAAAGGTTCTACTTGGCACAAACACTAATTAAAACAATAAAACCACATCTAAACAGAGTCTAGATGAATTATTTATTACTAAACAGGAGGGAAAGACAAAGAATAAAAATAAAATTGGGTTGCCTCCTGCTACGTCTTGAGCTTGCGTTGGTTTTCCCCGAAGAGGAGAGGATGATGCAGCACAAGAGTAGCATAAGTATTTCCCTCAGTTTTGAGAACCAAGGTATCAATCCAGTAGGATACCACGCACAAGTCCCGCTTACCTACACAAAGCGATAGCTACTCGCAACCAACGCGATTAGGGGTTGTCAATCCCTTCACGGTCACTTACGAGTGAGATCGATAGAGATAATATTTTTGGTATTTTTGGTATAAAGATGCAAAGTGAAAAGTAAAAGGCAAAGAAAAACAAAGCAAGTATAAAAGTGATAGAGATTGATATGATGAGAATAGACCGGGGCCATAGGTTTCACTAGTGGCTTCTCTCAAGAGCATAGATTTTCTACGGTGGGTGAACAAATTACTGTTGAGCAATTGACAGAATTGAGCATAGTTATGAGGTTATCTAGGTATGATCATGTATATAGGCATCACGTCCGAGACAAGTAGATCGAAACGATTCTGCATATACTACTATTACTCCACTCATCGACCGCTATCCAGCATGCATCTAGAGTATTAAGTTAAAAACAGAGTAACGCCTTAAGCAAGATGACATGATGTAGAGGGATAAGTTCATGCAATATGATAAAAACCCCATCTTCTTATCCTCGATGGCAACAATACAATACGTGCCTTGCAACCCTTTACATCCTTTGGGTAAGGACACCGCAAAGATTGAACCCAAAGCCATGCACTTCTCCCATTGCAAGAACTACCAATCTAGTTGGCCAAACCAAGCGGATAATTTGAAGAGACTTGCAAAGATAACTCAATCATACATAAAAGAATTCAGAGAAGATTCAAATATTATTCATAGATAAGCTGGATCATAAACCCACAATTCATCGGTCTCAACAAACACACCGCAAAAAAGAAGATTACATCGAATAGATCTCCACGAGAGAGGGAGAACATTGTATTGAGATCCAAAAGAGAGAAGAAGGAATCTAGCTACTATCTATGGTAATGCCATAATAGGTAGGTATGGTGGCTGTTTTGAGGAAGATATAAGGAGGCTTATTATGTGATAGAGTATATCATATCACGGGTTTGGATGCACCGGCGAAGTTTTCACCAACTCTCAAGGTGAGAAAGGGCAATGCATGGTACGGAAGAGGCTAGCTATGATGGAAGGGTGAGAGTGTATAATCCATGGACTCAACATTAGTCAAGAACTCACATACTTATTGCAAAAATCTACAAGTCATCAAACCCAAAGCACTACGCGCATGCTCCTAGGGGGATAGATTGGTAGGAAAATACCATCGCTCGTCCGCGACCGCCACTCATAAGGAAAGCAATCAAAGAACACCTCATGCTTCAAATTTGTCACTAGCAGTTTACCATACGTGCATGCTACGGGACTTGCAAACCCCAAAACAAGTATCTCTCAATTTCACAATTACTCAACTAACACGACTCTAATATCACCATCTTTATATCTCAAAACAATTATCAAGTATAAAACTTCTCATAGTATTCAATGCACTCTAAATGAAAGTTTTATTATATCCCTCTTGGATGCCCATCATATTAGGACTAAATTTCATAACCAAAGCAAATTACCATGCTGTTTAAGACTCTCAAAATAATATAAGTGAAGCATGAGAGTTCATTAATTTCTTCAAAATAAAACCACCATCGTGCTCTAAAAGGAAATAAGTGAAGCACTAGAGCAAACGACAAACTACTCCGAAAGATATAAGTGAAGATCAATGAGTAGTTGAATAATTATGTAACTATGTGAAGACTCTCTAACATTTAAGAATTTCAGATCTTGGTATTTTATTCAAACAGCAAGCAAAACAAAAGAAAATAAAATGACGCTCCAAGCAAAACACATATCATGTGGTGAATAAAAATATAGCTCCAAGTAAAGTTACCGATGAACGAACACGAAAGAGGGGATGCCATCCGGGGCATCCCCAAGCTTAAACTCTTGGTTTTCCTTGAATATTAACTTGGGGTACCTTGGGAATCCCCAAGCTTAGGCTCTTGCCACTCCTTTTTGCATAGTCCATCGAATCTTCACCCAAAACTTGAAAACTTCACAACACAAAACTCAACAGAAAACTCGTAAGCTCCGTTAGTATAAGAAAATAAATCACCACTTAGGTACTATTGTGAGCTCATTATAAATTCATATTGTTGTAATATCTACTGTATTCCAACTTCTCTATGGTTCATACCCTCCGATACTACTCATAGATTCATCAAAATAAGCAAACAACACAATGAAAAAAGAATTTGTCAAAAACAGAACAATCTGTAGCAATCTGATTTGTTCGAATACTTATGAAACTCCAAAAATTCTGAAATAAATTGGTAGACATGAGGAATTTGTCTATTAATCATTTGCAAAAAGAATCAACGTAAAAGCACTCTCCAGTAAAAAAAATAGCATATAATCTCGTGAGTGCTAAAGTTTACATTTTTACAGCAAGATCGCAAAGACTTCACCCGAGTCTTCCCAAAGGTTCTACTTGGCACAAACACTAATTAAAACAATAAAACCACATCTAAACAGAGTCTAGATGAATTATTTATTACTAAACAGGAGGGAAAGACAAAGAATAAAAATAAAATTGGGTTGCCTCCTGCTACGTCTTGAGCTTGCGTTGGTTTTCCCCGAAGAGGAGAGGATGATGCAGCACAGTAGCATAAGTATTTCCCTCAGTTTTTGAGAACCAAGGTATCAATCCAGTAGGATACCACGCACAAGTCCCTCTTACCTACACAAAACGATAGCTACTCGCAACCAACGCGATTAGGGGTTGTCAATCCCTTCACGGTCACTTACGAGAGTGAGATCTGATAGAGATAATATTTTTGGTATTTTTGGTATAAAGATGCAAAGTGAAAAGTAAAAGGCAAAGAAAAAACAAAGCAAGTATAAAAGTGATAGAGATTGATATGATGAGAATAGACCCGGGGGCCATAGGTTTCACTAGTGGCTTCTCTCAAGAGCATAGATTTTCTCTGATTGGGTGAACAAATTCTTGTTGAGCAATTGTGAGAATTGAGCATAGTTATGAGGTTATCTAGGTATGATCATGTATATAGGCATCACGTCCGAGACAAGTAGATCGAAACGATTACTGCATATACTACTATTACTCCACTCATCGACCGCTATCCAAAGCATGCATCTAGAGTATTAAGTTAAAAGCAGAGTAACGCCTTAAGCAAGATGACATGATGTAGAGGAATAAGTTCATGAAATATGATAAATACCCCATCTTGTTATCCTCGATGGCAACAATACAATACGTGCCTTGCAACCCTTTACATCCTTTGGGTAAGGACACCGCAAGATTGAACCCAAAGCCATGCACTTCTCCCATTGCAAGAACGACCAATCTAGTTGGCCAAACCAAACGGATAATTTGAAGAGACTTGCAAAGATAACTCAATCATACATAAAAGAATTCAGACAAGATTCAAATATTATTCATAGATAAGCTGGATCATAAACCCACAATTCATCGGTCTCAACAAACACACCGCAAAAACAAGATTACATCGAATAGATCTCCACGAGAGAGGGGAGAACATTGTATTGAGATTCAAAAGAGAGAAGAAGCCATCTAGCTACTAGCTATGGACCCAAGGTCTGAAGTAAACTACTCACACTTCATCGGAGGGGCTATGGTGTTGATGTAGAAGCCCTCCGTGGTGGATGCCCCCTCCGTGGAGCTCCTAACAGGCCCTAAGATGGGATCTCGTGGATAGAGGAAGTTGCGGCGGTGGGATTAGGTTTTTGGCTCCTGTTCTGATCGTTTGGGGGTACGTAGGTATATATAGGAGGAAGGAGTACATCGGTGGAGCGTCGAGGGGCCCACGAGGCAGGGGGGCACGCCCTCCACCCTCGTGACCGCCTCTGGCACTTCTTGGAGTAGGGTCCAAGTCTCCTGGATCACGTTCGGTGAGAAAATCACGTTCCCGAAGGTTTCATTCCGTTTGGACTCTGTTTGATATTTCGTTTCTTCGAAACACTGAAATAGGCAAAAAACAGCAATTCTGGGTTGGGCCTCCGATTAATAGGTTAGTCCCAAAAATAATATAAAAGTGGAAAATAAAGCCCAATATAGTCCAAAACAGTAGATAAAGTAGCATGGAGCAATCAAAAATTATAGATACGTTGGAGGCGTATCGGGCATCTAAGCTTAATTCCTGCTCGTCCTCGAGTATGTAAATGATAAAAGAGAATTTTTTATGCGGAGTGATACTTTGGCATAATTTCAATGTAAATCTTCTTAATCGTGGTATGAATATTCAGATCCGAAAGATTCAAGACAAAAGTTCATATTGACATAAAAATAATAATACTTCAAGCATACTAATCAAAGTGATCATGTCTTCTCAAAATAGCATGGCAAAAGAAAGTTCATCCCTACAAAATCATATAGTTAGGCTGTGCTTCATTTTCGTCACACAAAGATGTTCCCAACTTCTATACCCCCTATGACAAGCCAAGCAATTGTTTCATACTCAAATAATCTCAAACTTTTTCAACCTTCATGCAATACATGAGCGCGAGCCATGGATATAGCACTATGGGTGGAATAGAATATGATGATGGGATTGTGTGGAGAAGACAAAAAAAAGGAGAAAGTCTCACATTGACGAGGCTAATCAACGGGCTATGGAGATGCCCATCAATTGATGTCAACATGAGGAGTAGGGATTGCCATGCAACGGATGCACTAGAGCTATTAGTATATGAAAGCTCTACAAAAGAAACTAAGTGGGTGTGCATCCAACTTGCTTGCTCACGAAGACCTAGGGCATTTTGAGGAAGACCATCATTGGAATATACAAGCCAAGTTCTATAATGAAAAATTCCCACTAGTATATGAAAGTGACAAAATGAGAGACTCTACATCATGAAGATCTCGGTGCTACTTTCAAGCACAAGTGTGGTAAAAGGATAGTAGCATTGTCCCTTCTCTCTTTTTCTCTCATTTTTTTGGGCCTTTTTTTTCCTTGCTTTTTTTCTCTTTTTATATATATATATTTTTTCGTCTGGAGTCTCATCCCGACTTATGGGGGAATCATAGTCTCCATCAGCCTTTCCTCACTTGGGACAATGCTCTAATAATGATGATCATCACACTTTTATTTATCTTACAACTCAACAATTACAACTCGAAACTTAGAACAAAATATGACTCTATATGAATGCCTCCGGCGGTGTACAGGGATGGTGCAATGAATCAAGAGTGACATGTATGGAAAATAATGCATGGTGGCTTTGCCACAAATACGATGTCAACTACATGATCATGCAATGGCAATATGACAAAAGTAATGTATGTCATAATAATGATGATGGAAGTTGCATGGCAATATATCTCGGAATGGCTATGGAAATGCCATGATAGGTAGGTATGGTGGCTGTTTTGAGGAAGATATAAGGAGGTTTATGTGTGATAGAGTGTATCATATCACGGGGTTTGGATGCACCGACGAAGTTTGCACCAACTCTCAATGTGAGAAAGGGCAATGCAGTGCATCAAGAGGCTAGCAATGGCGGAAGGGTAAAAGTGTGTATAATCCATGGACTCAACATTAGTCAAAAGAACTCATGTACTTATTGCAAAAATTTAGAAGCCATCAAAAATCAAGTACTACACGCATGCTCCTAGGGGGATAGATTGGTAGGAAAAGACCATCGCTCATCCCCGACCGCCACTCATAAGGATGCACAAGCCAGGTACACTTCATGTTTCAAATTTGTTACACAACTTTAACCATACGTGCATGCTACGGGACTTGCAAACTTCAACACAAGTATTTCTCAAATTCACAATTATCAACTAGAACGACTTTGATATTATCACCTCCATATCTCAAAACAATTATCAAGCATCAAACTTATCTTAGTATTCAACGCACTCAAAAGAAACTTTCACATATCTTGAATACCAAGTATATTAACATTAAGCAAATTACCATGCTATTAACGACTCTCAAAATAATATAAGTGAAGCATGAGAGTTCAATAGTTTCTTTAAAACAAATCCACCACCATGCTCTAAAATATATATAAGTGAAGCACTAGAGCAAAAATTATCACGCTCAAAAGATATAAGTGAAGCACTATGAGCAAAACTATCAAGCTCAAAAGATATAAGTGAAGTACATAGAGTATTCTAACAAATTCCAAATCATGTATGGCTCTCTCAAAAGGTGTGTACAGCAAGGATGATTGTGGTAAACTAACAAGCAAAGACGCAAATAATACAAGACGCTCCAAGCAAAACACATATCATGTGGTGAATAAAAATATAGCTCCAATTAAATTACCGATGGAAGTGGACGAAAGAGGGGATGCCTTCCGGGGCATCCCCAAGCTTTGAATTTTTGGTGTCCTTGGATTATCTTGGGGGTGCCATGGGCATCCCAAGCTTAGGCTCTTTCCACTCCTTGTTCCATAATCCATCAAAAGAATTCACCCAAAACTTGAAAACTTCACAACACAAAACTCAACAGAAATCTCGTGAACTCCGTTAGAGAAATAAAACAAAAGACTACTTCAAGGTACTGTAATGAACACATTCTTTATTTATATTGGTGTTAAACCTACTGTATTCCAACTTCTCTATGGATCATAAACTATTTTACTAGCCATAGATTCATCAAAATAAGCAAACAACACACGCAAAACAGAATCTGTCAAAAACAGAACAGTCTGTAGTAATATGTAACTAACGCAAACTTCTGGAACTCAAAAAATTCTACCAAAATTAGACGACCTGGAAAATTTGTTTATTGATAAGCAGCAATTGGAATCAGTATTTTATCACGTTCTGGTGATTTTTAACAATTCGGGCACTGAGCGCAAAGTTTCTGGAAATTACAGCAAGATCAAATAACTATTATCCAAGAAGATCCAATAGGTTTAACTTGGCACAAACACTAATTAAAAGATAAAACCACATATAAACAGAGGCTAGATGGATTATTTATTCCTAAACAGAAACAAAAAACTAAAAACTAAAAATAAAATTGGGTTGCCTCCCAACAAGCGCTATCGTTTAACGCCCCTAGCTAGGCATAAAAGCGAGGATAGATCTAGGTATTGCCATCTTTGGTAGGCAATTCTTCAACGAGGCATCTACCTCCTTTAGAACTTTCTTTCTTTCTAGTAATTGTCAAATTTTCAGGCAAAAGATCAAAAAATTCATTCATAGCAAAAGGTTACTTAATGATAGAAAAAAGATTGGGATGAACGCTTATAGATTTAAGATCCGCAGTTTCCTTACTAGATGGTTCACCCTTATTCTTAGGAACATAAATGAGCTTAGTATTTTTAGTAGATGAACTTGGAGTATTTTGCACGGAAGAAAAAGCAGTTCCCAAGTTAGTAATGATACCCTCAAGTTTATCGATTCTTGTGGAGTCTAGATTTATTTTCTCATTAACTATGGGATCTTTTTCTTTAATATTTTTCAAAGTCATTCCTACCTTAGATCCGTATTGGGTAATTTGATTGTGGATCTTTTTATCAAGATTTTCAATTGATTCAATGGTAGCAACTTTATTCTCAATAATTTCAAGTCTTTGCATAACATGCTCCAAAGTTAACGTAGTTCCATTAATCAAAAGTGGTGGTGAGCCAAATAAATCTATTAAAGCATTATAAGAATCAAAAGTATGGGTACCCAAGAAATTCCCTCCGGTAATGGTATCAAGGATATATCTATACCAAGGATTGGCACCTACGTAAAAATTACGAATGAGAACTGAAGTAGATTGCTTCCTGGTAGATCTATTTTGAGCATTGCAAATTCTATACCAAGCGTCTTTCAGATTTTCTCCCTCCCTTTGCTTAAAATTTAGAACTTCATTCTCAGGAGATAACGGAGAAGATAAGAGGCTAGTCATGATGACAAGCAAGCAAACTAACACATGAGCAAACAAACGGACGAGGAAAAAGGCAAAGGGAAAAAGAGGAGGAGATTGGGAAAGAGGGGGCAAATAAAACGGCAAGGGTGAAGTGGGGGAGAGGAAAACGAGAGGCAAATGGCAAATAATGTAATGCGAGAGATAGGGATTGTGATGGGTACTTGGTATGGTTGACTTCCTCTTGAGTGAGCCTCCCCGACAACGGCGCCAGAAATCCTTCTTGCTACGTATTGAGCTAGCGTTGGTTTTCCCCGAAGAGGAGAGGATGATGCAGCACAGTAGCGTAAGTATTTCCCTCAGTTTTTTAGAACCAAGGTATCAATCTAGTAGGAGACCACGCACAAGTCCCTCGTACCTACACAAAACGATAGCTACTCGCAACCAACGCGATTAGGGGTTGTCAATCCCTTCACGGTCACTTACGAGAGTGAGATCTGATAGAGATAATATTTTTGGTATTTTTGGTATAAAGATGCAAAGTGAAAAGTAAAAGGCAAAGAAAAAACAAAGCAAGTATAAAAGTGATAGAGATTGATATGATGAGAATAGACCCGGGGGCCATAGGTTTCACTAGTGGCTTCTCTCAAGAGCATAGATTTTGTACGGTGGGTGAACAAATTACTGTTGAGCAATTGACAGAATTGAGCATAGTTATGAGGTTATCTAGGTATGATCATGTATATATGCATCACGTCCGAGACAAGTAGATCGAAGCGATTACGCATCTACTACTATTACTCCACTCATCGACCGCTATCCATCATGCATCTAGAGTATTAAGTTAAAAACAGAGTAACGCCTTAAGCAAGATGACATGATGTAGAGGAATAAGTTCATGCAATATGATAAATACCCCATCTTGTTATCCTCGATGGCAACAATACAATACGTGCCTTGCAACCCTTTACATCCTTTGGGTAAGGACACCGCAAGATTGAACCCAAAGCCATGCACTTCTCCCATTCCAAGAACTACCAATCTAGTTGGCCAAACCAAACGGATAATTCAAGAGACTTGCAAAGATAACTCAATCATACATAAAAGAATTCAGAGAAGATTCAAATATTATTCATAGATAAGCTAGATCATAAACCCACAATTCATCGATCTCAACAAACACACCGCAAAAAGAAGATTACATCGAATAGATCTCCACGAGAAAGGGGGAGAACATTGTATTGAGATCCAAAAAGAGAGAAGCCATCTAGCTCCTAGCTATGGACCGAAGGTCTGAAGTAAACTACTCACACTTCATCGGAGGGGCTATGGTGTTGATGTAGAAGCCCTCCGTGGTGGATGCCTCCTCCGTGAACTCTGAAACAGGCCCCAAGATGGGATCTCGTGGATACAGGAAGTTGCGACGGTGGAATTATGTTTTGGCTCCTGTTACGATCATTTGGGGAGTGCGTAGGTATATATAGGAGGAAGGAGTACGTCGGTGAAGGCGTCGAGGGGCCCACGAGGCGGGGGCGCCCAGGCGCGCCCTCCACCTCGTGACCGCCTGGCACTTCTTGGAGTAGGGTCCAAGTCTCTGGATCACGTTCGGTGAGAAAATCACGTTCGAAGGTTTCATTCCGTTTGGACTCCGTTTGATATTCCGTTTCTTCGAAACACTGAAATAGGCAAAAACAGCAATTCTTGGCTGGGCCTCCGGTTAATAGGTTAGTCCCAAAAATAATATAAAAGTGGAAAATAAAGCCCAATATAGTCCAAAACAGTAGATAAAGTAGCATGGAGCAATCTAAAATTATAGATACGTTGGAGATGTATCACCTCCCAACAAGCGCTTACGTTTAACGCCCCTAGCTAGCATGATGATTTCAATGATGCTCACATAAAAGATAAGAATTGAAACATAATGGGAGCATAATGAAGAATATGACTAGCACATTTAAGTCTAACCCACTTCCTATGCATAGGGATTTTGTGAGCAAATAACTTATGGGAACATGAAACAACTAGCATAGGAAGGTAAAACAAGCAAATCTTCAAGATTTTCAACACATAGAGAGGAAACTTGATATTATTGAAATATATAGAAGCATATATTTCCCCCTCATAATAATTTTCAGTAGCATCATGAATGAATTCAACAATATAACCATCACATAAAGCATTATTTTCATGATCTACAAGCATATAAATTTTATCACTCTCCACATAAGCAAACTTCTTCTCATGAATAGTAGTGGGAGCAAACTCATCAAAATAACTATCATGTGAGGCATAATCCAATTGAAGATTAAAATCATAATGACAAGTTTCATGGTTATCATTTTTCTTTATAGCATACCTTCAAGCACTCACCTCCCCGGCAACGGCGCCAGAAATTACTTGATGTCAACTACACAACGTTCTTGTAGACGTTGTTGGGCCTCCAAGTGCAGAGGTTTGTAGGACAGTAGCAAATTTCCCTCAAGTGGATGACCTAAGGTTTATCAATCCATGGGAGGTGTAGGATGAAGATGGTCTCTCTCAAACAACCCTGCAACCAAATAACCAAGAGTCTCTTGTGTCCCCAACACACCCAATACAATGGTAAATTGTATAGGTGCACTAGTTCGGCGAAGAGATGGTGATACAAATGCAATATGGATGGTAGATATAGGTTTTTGTAATCTGAAATTATAAAAACAGCAAGGTAACAAGTAATAAAAGTGAGCACAAACGGTACTGCAATGCTAGGAAACAAGGCCTAGGGTTCATACTTTCACTAGTGCAAGTTCTCTCAACAATAATAACATAATTGGATCATATAACTATCCCTCAACATGCAACAAAGAGTCACTCCAAAGTCACTAATAGCGGACAACAAACAAAGAGATTATTGTAGGTACGAAACCACCTCAAAGTTGTCCTTTTCGATCAATCTATTCAAGAGTCCGTAGTAAAATAACACGAAGCTATTCTTTCCGTTCGATCTATCCTAGAGTTCGTACTAGAATAACAACTTAAGACACATATCAACCAAAACCCTAATGTCAC
The DNA here is from genome assembly GCA_021605145.1 of Aegilops bicornis. NCBI lineage: Eukaryota > Viridiplantae > Streptophyta > Magnoliopsida > Poales > Poaceae > Aegilops > Aegilops bicornis. The sequence goes on along the minus strand of CM038673.1, from coordinate 699,177,853 downwards.
CTAGATACTCCAATGTCACCTCAAATATCCATGGGTATGATTATACGATATGCATCACATAATCTCATATTCATCTATTCAACCACCACAAAGAACTTCAAAGGGTGCCCCAAAGTTTCTACCGGAGAGTCAAGACGAAAACGTGTGCCAACCCCTATGCATAAGTTCACAAGGTCACTGAACCCGCAAGTTGATCACCAAAACATACATCAAGTAGATCATGTGAATATCCCATTGTCACCACAGATAGGCACATGCAAGACATACATCAAGTGTTCTCAAATCCTTAAAGACTCAATCCGATAAGATAACTTCAAAGGGAAAACTCAATCCATTACAAGAGAGTAGAGGGGGAGAAACATCATAAGATCCAACTATAATAGCAAAGCTCGTGATACATCAAGATCGTGTCGAATCAAGAACACGAGAGAGAGAGAGAGAGAGAGAGAGAGAGAGAGATCAAACACGTAGCTACTGGTACATACCCTTAGCCTCGAGGGTGAAATACTCCCTCCTCGTCATGGAGAACGCCGGGATGATGAAGATGGCCACCGGTGAGGGATTCCCTCTCCGGCAGGGTGCCGGAATAGGGTCCCGATTGGTTTTTGGTGGCTACAGAGGCTTGCGGCGGCGGAACTCCCGATCTAGGTTATTTTCTGGAGGTTTCTGTATTTATAGGAATTTTTGGCATAGGTCTCACGTCAGGGGGGGTCTCCGAGTCGTCCATGAGATAGGGGGACGCTCCCAGGGGGGTAGGGCGCGCCCCCCACCCTCGTGGATGGCCCGGGACTCTTCTGGCCCAACTCTTTTACTCCGGGGGCTTCTTTTGGTCCATAAAAAATTATCAAAAATTGGCACGTCAATTGGACTCCGTTTGTTATTCCTTTTCTGTAAAACTCAAAAACAAGGAAAAAACTGAAATTAACACTGGGCTCTAGGTTAATAGGTTAGTCCCAAAAATCATATAAAATAGCATATAAATGCATATAAAACATCCTAGATGAATAATATAATAGCATGGAACAATCAAAAATTATATATACGTTAGAGACGTATCATGGTGGTGCCGATGTCGATGCAGGTAGTACACAATGGTGACGTGCAGGCCATTGCATCCTCCGTTCCTCTTGGTTTGTTTCGCCACTATAGAGTGCGGGCGGAGTCACAGCTTGGTCTCGCATGTTTCGCAGTGGCTTGGCCTAGGTCGCTCCCCGGGGTCTGAGGTGGCGAGGCATAAAGCTTTGGGCCAAAGCCTTGTTCTTGGATGGGGGTCGTTGCTGGTGATGTTGGCGCCTATGGGCGACGTTGCCGAAGAGTACTTCTTCAAATTGGGTTGTGGCCGTTTGGGGTCGATGCGGCGTTTAGAGGCTGTTCACTAGGCCGAACAATTGCTGGGGTTTGTTGGGGCGATTTTGCGCGGATCAGGGTGAAAGCTTTGGAGTCGACGGTGGTCGATGTGGTGATGGCGATGTTTTCGGACGTCGTTTACCTTTTTGAAGGCATTTTCGAAGATCTTCCCTTCAAACTTTTTGAGGAGATGGTATGTTAGGTGTTGGTGGTGTGCTTGGGTTGTGGCTAGTGGTTGTTTTTTTTTTTGCCTTTTTTTAGTTTATGTTATGGTTTTCATCCTAGTTTCGGTAATAAACATGTCCGCCCTGTATTTGTTTTTCTCCTCATAATTAAATCGGCGGAGCTCCTACTTTAACATGTCAAAGAAAAAAAGGTACAAGGCATCTTAAGTATCTTTCGTGTTTGTAGATATCGGGCGGTTGCTTTTTCTTTTTAATAGTGTTGGATGCTTCCATCATCCACTCTTTTTATTGAAGTGGGGATGCCTTGTGTTCATGTCATGAGTAAGGTCCCTCCGTAGCTAAATATAAGACGAAAACAACTTATATTTAGTTGCAAAGGTAGTATCTTATTATGTACAATAGGTAGACAATGAGGCAAATTTGTCGACAAGAAAGAAATCTCATAGGAGGGCTAGGGTAATGAAGTAGAGTTACCGATGATGTGACTATTGCACCGTGAACGGCGACAATGAATGAGGTGCCGGAGTTAGTTTTGAGGTTGGATAGGAAGAGGATGCTGCTTGGGACGTGATGTTTCTTAGCTCCAGCTCAAATAAGCTCAGGCCAACAATAAAATCTGAAAATTTTAAAAATAGACTCTAAAAATTCTAAAAACTTTGTGGCAAGCATTGACTAATATTTTGAGTGCTTACAAAGTCTTATCATTGAATGACATTCATAGAAGTCGTGAAAAAAAAATCGATGCTCCAATGCAATTTTCAAAAGCATTATTTAGTGCTGACTCTTTTGTCACGACACCCATAATTGCCATTCCATGATGAGACTTTGCAAACACTCAATACGTTTATCGAAGTTTTCCAAAAAGAATTCAGATTTTTTCTGAATCATTTTCAGCCTTTTCAAATTTATTGTTCATCAAAAGCTCATTTGAACTCGTGAGCAGAAGAGGACTTTCGGTGCTAGAGGTTTAAATATAAGGCCTGATCCGCTTGAATTGAGGAGGTTGTTATGGTGGTTTGAGAAAAAAGTCAATTAAGAAATAAGCACATATCGTTGGATCTGGAGAGAACAACTTACCAAAACACTAAGAAAATTGTTCGATCTAGAATAGTGACGGCTCATGAACCATCAGCTGCATTTTAGCGAAAAGGCAAACACCCTAACAATGACTGGTAGTGTTTAGATGGTCATTTGGAAGTATGTATTTTAAATGAAACTGATTAAAATCTGACATCAGATTTGTAGGCATGACAAATCTAATGTTTTTACGTCAGATTATGTTGTCACAGGGGCATCTTCAAGGCGGATCCGTAAACCGCCGCAAACGTCCAAACCGCGCTGTCCGGACCGTGGAAGCCATCCAATACGGTCATGTATCGGTCTGTCGTGTGGTCCGGGTGCGATTTCTCCCGCAAACCGTAGACAAAAGTGGGGGAGGTTTGCGGAAGTCCGGACCGCTCGCAAGCCCCACTCCTGACCGCCCTGGCCACGAAAAACCCGTCACCTTGGATCCTAGAAAGTTTGCTTTTTCTTTTTAATAGTGTTGGATCCTAGAAAAAAGAACGGATTTGCCATGTTTGTTAAAGAAAACCGCTCGCGGCAACATAATTTGTCATCTTGGATGTATGATTTTTTTCAATGCTAAAAAATCTGACATTTGATTTGTAGCGAAATCCTTATAAATTGGCAATACATTCAAATCAGATGCATATGTTGAGAAGAGAAAAAATAATATGTCTAAGTTTTTGGCATCTTTGTATTTTGAGGAGTATGACATACGAGTGTCCAAAACAAAATGTTACTCCACTCGTCCTTCACAAAGGAGCGATACAAACTGAACTGCTTTGCTCGGTCTCCAATTTAGTCGGAGGCGCCACCGTTGCCGTAGACAAACCGTTTGACGAGCCGGACCACTTCGCTGCCGGCGTCGCCGTATGGCTCGACGGCGAAGAACCCATGGTGCTGCCCCTCGAACTCCACGAGCTCCACCGGCTTCCCCATGGCCTTGAGCCTTGCGGCATAGTCCGCGGCGCGGTCGCGCAGCAGGTCGTGCGCGGCGGCCACCACGAGCATCGGAGGCAGCGCAACGCCGTCAAGGGCCGGGCTGTCCGGGCCGAACGGGTTGGCCAGCGGGTGGTCCCTCGTGGACCCGGGCGGCAGCACCAGGCGCCACGCCTGGTCGACCGCCGGCAGCGACAGGAACGGGCCCGGCGGGAACTCCGCCTCCGACACCGTCCTCTCCTCCCCGCCGAACATCGGGCAGAGCATCGCGCACCCGGCGACGCGAACGGGGTCGAGGGGGCTTAGCCGGCCCGACGCGAGGCGGACGGCCGTGTGGTGGACGACGCCCCCGCCGGCCGAGTCCCCGGCGACGAACACCCGGCCGAAGTCCGCCGTCTCCGAGAGCCATGGGTCGGCGTTGTCCCCAACAGCCGCCGTCTGGCCGCGCACCCAGGACACGACGTTCGCCGCGTCGTCGAGGCCCGCGGGGAAGCGGTGCTCGGGGGCGAGGCGGTAGTCTGCAGAGAGCACCACTGCGGGGAGCTCGCCGGCGAGGCGGACGCAGCACGCGTGGAAGTTGGGCATGTCGAAGCTGCCGATGCTGTACCCGCCGCCGTGGAAGTAGACGATCACCGGGAGCTTGTTCCCGGAGGAGGAGGAGGCCGCCGCCGGTCTGTAGATGCGGAGCTTGAGGCCGTGGCTGGCGTCGTACACGACGTCCTTCCAGTCGACGACGGGCTGGCCGGGCGGCGGCGACGGGATCGGGAGCGGGTAGCCGTCCGTGAAGCGGATCACCGTGCCGTCGCTGAGGAGCTGCAAGAACGGGGGCACGTCCTCCACGACGTGCGGCGGCGAGGAGGGCGCCATGGGAGAGGTGCGGTCGTGCGGTGGCGACGAGGAAATTGACTGGAGCGGTTCATGTTTTGGCTAGCGATGGTACTGCTCGCAGCTAGTGTGTGTGGTAGGCAGCCCGGAGACTTTTTTGCTGCGTCGCGTTTTTATTTATATACCAACGGAGTGAGCTAATTGAGCATGATATATTTTTCTAGAAACTTGATGAGCACGGATCCAGCGTCAGTTAGCCGGTCTCTCTTGGCTTCCTGCTGATTTCGTCTCTGTTTCCGCTGCCGAAATTATCCACGTGCCTTTTAGAAAACGGCGATTTCGTGTCAAGAACCGATGTTTTGATTCAACCGAGTGAGGTGAAAAGAAATGAGTAAGAACATGCTGGTTTTTTCTCCAAAAAAGAGAGCGCATGCTAGTTCAATTGTTAAAGTTATTAGTAGAATGTCCGTACATTGCAACGGGCTTTTAAAGCACTCTTCATTTGCTCCCTTTTTCTTCCCTTAACTAAAATGTTTCTCACAGTGATATGTGAACTCATAAATTTACAACCAAACTAACATATCAAGAGGTAAAAACATATTTATCGAAGAGCATATGTACATCAGATTCGACATTAAGGTTCCGATGTCTGGTAGATTGAGAACAAAAAAAAGGTGACTTACCAACAAATCTCATTTATATTTCAGAACATGGTTGTCCTACAATTGTGTGCCTACAAGATCTTTCTCCCCCTTCCTCCCTCCCTCCCTCGATCTATCGCCCCTCTCTCCCCTCTCTCTCACTCACTCTCTCTTGATCTCTCTTAATCTCGAATGTATTGCCTTCTGAAGAGGGCTCTAGCGGTCTAGAAGCCGTCTCGTGAGCTGGTCGTCATTCTTGTTGTTGGGGGCGACGGCGAATGAATGAGACATGGGTATGTGAGGCATCACAAAAATGCGATTTCAAAATTTTATTTGGAAAACTTTTCTAGCTCAAACTGCTTATTCAAGTTTGAAAATCAAATCACATGTATAGAAGACTTTTTTTTTTCACAAACAATATGGGTGCAAGGAGACATGTATTAGGGCATATGTTGTAGAGGAATACCGACTTTTTATACATGGGAGGAACCAACAAAGAAATAAAAATTTGAGAAAATGTTGGGCACAACTGTATTCTCACATGTGGACCTACAATAGATGTTAGCAAATATATACTCCCTCCGTCATCCCAAAATAAGTGTCTCAACTTTATAGTTATAGACGGATATTTTAACTGCTTCATTTTTTGAGACACTTATTTTCGGACGGAGAGAGTACTTCAGAAGTCACAACGACATTCTTAAAAGTGTTATCACCCATCCAAAGAAAGATATTTATGTTGCATAAACATCAGAAACCAAAATTCAGCCTAATAAAGTGTACTAATCTTAGTTATTAGCATTACTCACTTGATAGGAGCCGTAATAATCTGCTCATATGTTGCTCCCTTAAGTCTAAGGGTGAGATCAACAACAGAAAAAATCGACAGTGGGAACATTGAAGGTCATTCCAATCAATTTTTTAACGAGTTCTGGAAGCACCTTACCAACAGCATGCAAGAAATGAAGCAGTTAAAATACCCGTCTACAACCATAAATGACGTAGTTTACGTACCACGAGAAAGTATGTTCAGTCCTAGCTTGTCTTACGAGTAATGTACTCCCTCCGGTCCTTTTTAGTCTACATATAAGTTTTGTCTGAAGTCAAAGTATCTCTATTTTGACCAAACTTATAGAAAAAGGTATCAACATCCACAATGCCAAATCAATATTATTAGATTCATTATGAAATGTAGCTTCATAATACATATATTTGATATTGTAGATGTTCATATTTTTTAATATAAATTTGGTCAAACATTGCAAAACTTAACTTGACACAAATCTAATACGCGCGGAGTAAAAATGCCGGAGGGAGTATGTAAAACAACCTTTTTCAAGGCTGACAATACTATGTTGTGTCCATAAGACTGAAGATATACTATGAACATGTCACCTTCTAACATGCCTGCAACTCCTGAATTTACTTCTCGGAGGATGATCCAACAATCTTCAAGTGTATAGTAGAAGCTCCATCTTTTCCTTTCCCCACACCCGTGCAAGAATGCCGCAAGTTCCATGTCCACCTCCCTCTCCAGCAAGACTTGACCGACTGCCTCTCCCCTCCGGCTTCCTGCACCCCACTAGTAGAAAACAGGGCTTTGGTTGGGGCCTGGCCAGCCCATTAGTCCCGGTTCAGCCACGTACAGGGACCCATGGGGGCATACATCCCGGTTCGTGAGCCCAGGGGGCCGGCCGGGGCCTCGTGGGCATTGGTCTCGGTTCGTATGGACCCTTTTGTACTGGTTCCTGGCACGAACCGGAACCAATAGGTCTCGCTCCTGGCCCACATATATTTGTCCCGGTTCGTGGCTTGAACCGGGACAAAAGGTTGGGCTTTAGTCCCGGTTTCAGCCACGAACCGGGACAAATGAGTTGCCTATATATACCCCATCGCCGTGACAGAGCACTCCACAGTGCTCTGTTTTTGCTGGACGGCGAGGGGAGGGCATTTTGGGTGCTCTAGCTCGCCTCCTATGCACATGAGGTGTTCGATGAAATGCCCGAGCCACACTAGTTAAGCTTTCTCCTCTCGAAGCTCGACCTCCAAGCTCCATTTTCCCCGAGATTTGCATAGGATTAGCGGTCTGTCACGTACTGCCCCCTTCTTCACCGTCGTCGATCGCCCGCGCCGATCTCGTCGCCGGCACCATCGTGGTGAGCCTCTTGTTCTTATCTTTTTTCTGAAAGAAAATGATTGTTACTTTAGATAGATACTTGTCTAATTATATACAATGCACGCAGATGAACCGGCAATGAATGTATGGTGACAGACACACCTCCGAGTACGTTAAGGGCGTGCATAATTTTCTCGAAGTGGCTGAGGCAAACAAGCAGAATGGTTTTATGTGTTGTCCATGCCCTAGTTGTGGGAATATGAAGTCTTACTCTGACCGGAAAATCCTTCACACCCACCTGCTTTATAAGGGTTTCATGCCACACTATAATGTTTGGACGAGGCACGGAGAAATAGGGGTTATGATGGAAGACAACGATGAAGAAGAGGACGATGACAACTATGTGCCCCCTGAATACGGTGATGCTGCAACGGGGGAAGCTGCTGAAGATCAAGATCAGGAACCAGACGATGTGCCTGATGATGATGATCTCCGCCGGGTCATTGTCGATGCAAGGACGCAATGCGAAAGTCAAAAGAAGAAGCTGAAGTTCGATCGCATGTTAGAGGATCACAAAAAGGGTTGTACCCCAATTGCGAAGATGGCAACACAAAGCTCGGTACCATACTGGAATTGCTGCAGTGGAAGGCAGAGAATGCTGTGCCTGACAAAGGATTTGAGAAGCTAATGAAAATATTGAAGAAGAAGCTTCCAAAGGATAACGAATTGCCCGACAGTACGTACGCACCAATGCCCTCTAGGATTGGAGGTGCAGAAGATACATGCATGCCCTAATGACTGCATCCTCTACCGCGGTGCGTACGAGGATTTGAACGGATGCCCGGTATGCGGTGCATTGCGGTATAAGATCAGACGAGATGACCCTGGTGATGTTGACGGTGAGCCCGCATGAAGAGGGTTCATGCGAAGGTGATGTGGTATGCTCCTATAATACCACGGTTGAAACAACTGTTCAGAAACAAAGAGCATGCCAAGTTGATGCGATGGCACGGTGAGGACCTTAAGAAAGGCGATAAGTTGAGAGCACCCGCTGACGGGTCTCAGTGGAGAAAAATCAAGAGACAGTACTGGGCTGAGTTTGCAGGTGACCCAAGGAACGTATGGTTTGGTTTAAGCGCGGATGGCATTAATCCTTTCAGGGAGCAGAGCATCAATCACAACACCTTGCCCGTGACTCTATGTATGTATAACCTTCCTCCTTGGATGTGCATGAAGCGGAAGTTCATTATGATGCCAGTTCTCATCCAAGGCCCTAAGCAACCCGACAACGACATTGATGTGTACCTGCCATTAGTTGAAGAACTTTTACGGTTGTGGAATGGAAGCGATTATGCGTGTGTGGGATGAGCACAAACAGGAGGAATTTAACCTGCAGCGTTGTTGTTTGTAACCATCAACGATTGGCCCGCTCTCGGTAACCTTCGTGACAGACAAACAAGGGATACCACGCATGCATGCACTGTTTAGCTGACACCAAAAGTATATACCTGGACAAATGCAGGAAGAATGTGTACCTGGGCCATCGTTGATTTCTTTCGACCAACCGTCAATGTCGAAAGAAAGGCAAGCATTTCAAAGGCGAGGCAGATCACCGGAAGAAGCCCGCCATGCGTACCGGTGATCACATACTTGCTATGGTCAATGATTTACACGTAATCTTTGGAAAGGGTCCCGGCGGACTAGCTGTTCCGAATGACGCTGAGGGACGCACACCCATGTGGAAGAAGAAATCTATATTTTGGGACCTACCCTACTGGAAAGACCTAGAGGTCCGCTCTTCAATCGACGTGATGCACGTGACGAAGAACCTTTGTGTGAACCTGCTAGGCTTCTTGGGTGTGTATGGGAAGACAAAAGATACAGCTGAGGCATGGGAGGACCTGCAACGTTTGTACGAAAAAGACGGCATGCCTCCAAAGCAGTATGAAGGTCCTGCCAGCTACGTCTTACCAAAGAAGAGAAGGAAATCTTCTTTGAATGCCTGCTCAGTATGAAGGTCCCGACTGGCTTCTCGTCGAATATAAAGGGAATAATAAATATGTCAGAGAAAAAGTTCCAGAACCTAAAGTCTCATGACTGCCACATGATTATGACGAAGCGCTTCCGGTTGCATTGAGGGGCTTCTACGGAAAAGCGTCGATTAGCCATTGTGAAACTATGTGCATTCCTCAATGCAATCTCTCAGAAGGTGATCGATCCAGAAATCATACCAAGGCTAAGGAGTGATGTGGCGCAATGTCTTGTCAGTTTCGACCTGGTGTTTCCACCATCCTTCTTCAATATCATGACACACGTCCTAGTTCATCTAGTCGACGAGATTTTCATTCTGGGCCCCATATTTTTACACAATATGTACCCCTTTGAGAGGTTCATGGGAGTCCTAAAGAAATATGTCCGTAACCGCGCTAGGCCAGAAGGAAGCATCTCCATGGGCCATCAAACAGAGGATGTCATTGGGTTTTGTGTTGACTTCATTCCTGGCCTTAAGAAGATAGGTCTCCCTAAATCGCGGTATGAGGGGAGACTGGCTGGAAAAGGCATGCTTGGAGGGGACTCAATAATATGCAGGGATGGGCATTCTTGGTCTCAAGCACATTACACAGTTCTACAGAACTCTATCTTGGTGACCCCGTATGTCGATGAACACAAGAACAGTCTGCGCTCCAAACACCCGAGCAAAGGCATGACGACTGGATTACATGTGAGCACATTAGGACTTTCAGCAGTTGGTTGGAAACACGTCTCAGAGGTGACAACACTGTTTGTGATGAGCTGTACTCGTTGTCCAGGGGACCATCTTCCACTATATTGACTTACACAGGATACGAGATAAATGGGAATACATTTTACACGATCGCCCAAGATCAAAAGAGCATCAACCAAAACAGCGGTGTCCGTTTTGATGCAGCAACCAAGAGGGGAAAGGACACATATTATGGTTACATAGTGGACATATGGGAACTTGACTACGGACATGATTTTAAGGTCCCTTTGTTTAAGTGTGAATGGGTCAATCTGTCAGGAGGCGGGGTACAGGTAGACCCACAGTACGGAATGACAACAGTGGATCTGAACAATCTTGGGTACACTGACGAACCGTTCGTCCTACCCAATGATGTGGCACAGGTTATCTATGTGAAGGACATGTCTACCAAACCGAGAAAAAGAAAAGATAAGGAAGCGAATACATCATACGATGAGCCAAAGCGCCACATAGTTCTTTCAGGAAAAAGGGACATCGTGGGAGTGGAGGGCAAGACAGATATGTCTGAAGATTATGAAAAGTTTCATGAAATTCCTCCCTTCAAAGTCAAGGCTGACCCAAGCATCCTGATAAACGATGAAGATTATCCATGGTTACGGCGCAATAAGCAAAGGGCACAAGCAAAGAAAAGTGAAGACTTTCTCTCCACAACTATTATGATGATACCATGCCAACTTTCAACCTTTTCGTAGTTCATTTGAAATGCCTGTTGTAACAGACGAGTTTCCGTATGAAACCCTGATATCTCGAAACAGATTGTCTGTTTTGTACACGAAGTGCATCCAGTTTTTGCCGTAACCCTCTCAACTTTTTTGCACATGCTATGTGGGTGAAATGATGATACCATGCCAACTTTCAACCTTTTGAGAGTTCATTTGAAATGCTTTTCAATTTCAGGGTCTTATAGCTCAAAAAAATCAGTAAATGCATGAAAAATAACAAATGAAGTCAGAAAGGGATGAAAATTGATGTGTGGCTTTGAATGGTGCATTTTGAACACAGAAAAAGTCTGGAGTTCAACCAAGTTCCAAAAAATGAAATCCCTTTGTAACAGACGAGTTTCCGTATGGAACCCTGATATCTCGAAACAGATTGTCCGTTTTCTACACGAAATGCATCCAGTTTTTGCCGTAACCCTCTCAACTTTTTTGCACATGCTATGTGGGTGAAATGATGATACCATGCCAACTTTCAACCTTTTAGAGTTTATTTGAAATGCAGTTCAAATTCAGGGTCTTATAACTCAAAAAGTTCAGTAAATGCATGAAAAATAACAAATGAAGTCAGAAAGGGATGAAAATTGATGTGTGCCTTTGAATGGTGCATTTTGAACACAAAAAAAGTCTGGAGTTCAACCAAGTTCAAAAAATTGAAATCCCTTTGTAGCAGATGAGTTTCCGTATGAAACCCTGATATCTCGAAACAGATTGTCCATTTTCTACACGAAGCGCATCCAGTTTTTGCCGTAACCCTCTCAACTTTTTTGCACATGCTATGTGGGTGAAATGATGATACCATGCCAACTTGGTGTAATGCATTCGGGAATAAAAGGAGGAGCTACCATGCATCACCGACGGTCGAATATGTACACCACGTGAGCTGAGAGTTTTCAAGAAAAGACTCGACAGACCGATAGTCAGCCCATGATGAATAATAATGATCTAATTTAGGTTTTTGTACATATATTTAATTGTACACGTTTAATATTTGAATTATGAACATAGGAAATGTCGTGCTCGGACGACGAAAGTCTCCTGGCGGAGTGCGACTGGTGCCACGACGACCGAGCTCTGTGCGACAGGCCTCACCTGGACGAAGATCGGCGCTTCAGCATTAAGCTAGAGGAGACCTTCGGTGTTGAAACGATACGCAACAACGACAAGTGTTTTTTTCGTAATTAAGCACGACTTCAACTATTTCAACGTGTAATTTTCATCTTTTACAATTCGACTAGCTTATCCCATGCCATGCAAGACGCTTTGGAGAGGATCGGTTTTGAAGACCATGAAAGTTTCGAAACAAAGAAAATTCACCTACGGACCCATCATGGTGAGGATTTTGAAGTAAAGCTGTACAATTCTGAGAGCGTAACCCATTTTGGTTGCAAAAAATGGGAAGCACTTTGCAAGATGTATGGTTTTCATGAGGATATGCTTGTCACCATGGATCTTGGTGATCCTGAAATCGAGCAAGACAATATGGACATTTGGGTCCTTGTTGATACGCGTCCAATTCTACCGCTATGTGAGTTTCTCAAACATAGTTATTAGCTAATTTATATTGTTTATTTTAAAATAGTTGACAGCTTATTTCCATTGACAGCTTATTTTCATTCTTCAAAGAATGTGCGGAAGATGGTAGACAGAACCTACTACACCGACGGCTCCGAATTAACTTATCAGGAGAAAAATCATCTGATCGCATTTTGTACTGATCTTGAGAATTATAATATCTACAATCAAACTCCTCAACATTATGGTCAATACGTGCCACTAGTGCACGTGTTGAACTATGGTAACTACTATGGAGATACCCTGGTAAGATTTTTTACTATTACGACATCCGTGCATCTTTTGCATACTTCTAAAACTAGTACATCATTGCTACCTATGAAGTTATTACTATGTTTTTCAACAGAAAATCCCAGGGGATTGTGTGCCTCATTTGATGTATCAGAATGGTAGCCTTGATGTTTTGAACATACAGCCAGGTCATCCTACAAATCTCAACTGTCCATACCGGATCTCTAAAAGAAGTGGAGACATGAAAATCAAAGAATGGAAAAATGTATGGACAGTCGTAAGGAGGTTCTTGGAAGCAAAAGGAAGCGAAGCGCAAAAATTGGAGACAGGATGATCTCCATTCTTCATAATGAAGAGTCAGGGTCTATATTGTTTTATGCTATTTTACCTTAAAGAGGGTATTTAGGTCCTACCTAATACTGATGATCATGTGCTAAGAACAATTAAGTAGGGTTGGTTCGATGACTATGAGAGGACTTATTATTATGATGATGCATGATGCGAGCATGAAGAGTTATTATATATCAGTGGGTGAAATGAACATGGATTGGATTAAAGTGAAGGCAACATGCATGCCGAAAGTAGTACTAATCCAAACTTGATCAAGTTAGGATTAGTATTACTTTCGACATGCACCACATGTTGCCTTCACTTTAATTTAAGCCATGTTTAGGCATAGCAGTAGCGTTGGTAAACCAAGCACAGAGATAAGAGATGACACTTCTCTCTATTAGCTAGCTAACACACCCTAAATTACCCCCTAAACCACCCCTTTTTAGAAAAAAAAATAAAAACCTCAGCTCCTGCCAGCTGCTGACGCGTGGATGCCTATTGGTCCCGGTTGGTGCCATCAACCGGGACCAAAGGCCCTCCTGCCTGGGCTCGCAGCACCGGCCACGTGGAGGCCCATCTGTCCCTGTTCGTGTAAGAACCGGGACTAAAGGCCTAGGGCTTTAGTAACGACCCTTTAGTCCCGGTTCAAAAACCGGGACAAATGGGCCTTACGAACTGGGACAATAGGCCCTTTTTCTACTAGTGCCAGCTCCTTCTTCCTCTCAGCTTCTCACAAGTTCGCACAGGAACAATGGAACACATAAGTTTTTTGGCACCGTGCTGCTTCACACAGCCACGACCTTTTCCCTATGTGTTGGGGATATTACTACTGGGCGTAAACCGGCCTATCTGGGCCGGGTTAACTTCATCAGTAGTTCAACGGTGTAAAAGCCCAAGCATGAAAGTAAGGGCCCAAGGCCTGTAGTCGGTTTAGAATCTGTAGCCGTAAACAGGCCTGGTATGTAAACTTGTATTGTAAGTTAGGAATAGAGAGAGACCAACCCGGATACGAGTATGAACCGGAGATTGGGACTCTCTGAACCGACGGGCGTCACCCGTGTATATAAGGGGACGACCCGGGACGGTTCAAGGGGAGACAACAACAACTCGAGGCCTAGGTGAAGCTTATTTGCTCCCTAGCCATCGAGACCACATCAATCCCATCACAACTAGACGTAGGCTTTTACCTTCATCGAAGGGGCCGAACTAGTATAAACTCTTGTGTCTTTGCGTCCGCTTTAACCCCTTCAAGTTAACCCGTAGAGATGGCTCCACGACTAAGTCCTTCCATGAGGACATCTCGCCGTGACAAAACCACGACGGTTGGCGCCCACCGTGGGGCTATCGCACGCGATGGTTTGATGATCTTGGAGGGCAAGTTCAAGGACTCGAAGGCTATCTTGTCAGGGCGGATGACCAAGAGTCGTCGCGGCAAGCTCTACATCGACGACGCAGGATGGGGCCCCGAGGCCGGCTCAATCGAGTATGGATACCGGGTCCCCTTTGGTGGCATACACGTTTTCATCGGCAAGATCGGTGAGCCATGGCCTGAGCCGGACATCTGCACCGACCTCGTCGAGACGGCTCAGCGTACGAGATCTGCCCCGGTTAAACCGACCGTGAAGCGTGCCTTTGTGGGAGTCATCCACGGAGGAAGTTATGAGGACGGATCAGAATCTGGTGGCGAAACCGTCGTCTGCTCTGACGACGAGTCGTCAACCGGAGAAACTGAATCTCTATATCAGCTACAAGATGGCCGGATTGGAGGCTGTTCCGATGGTGATGATTCCGGACCCTCCGACCTGCCCAACAGGGTTGGAATATTCATGGCGGTACAAAAGCAGCGCTTCACTCTTCGCTAACTGCGGCGATGATCGCCGGTTCAACAGCGGCGGCGAGCTGCCGGCGAGAGGCCTGTCGCCGCCCGGCTCAAATTTTATCAGATCTGTTCGATGCGTTGGCTGCGCTCATGGCAGAGGCTAACCCGGCGGATCAAGACGTTCATAACGCGGAGATCACGAAGGTGAAGGAACAAATCACTCAGGCTAAAGCGGATCTAGCAGCTGCAGACGCCAGGGTGACGGCAGAGCGGGCCGCTTTAGATGCACAGGCTTATAGGCTCATGTTGGATCAGAACGCGTCACATGAAGTCATGAAAAGGAAATAAAGATCCCGTTTGCCTTCAGCTTTCGAAGGAAGAGACCTCTTCAACACCCCCGGAGCGGGAACCAGTAATCCGCCCGGCAAGAAACGGGCGGAAGCACTGACGGGCGCTACCGGTCCAGCCCCGCTTAATAGATCTACCTCGCCATAACGCCAGTATGCCTCAGGCTGTGCAAACACCTTCGGGTCACTACTCCAACCCGATGGATAACCTTGTTGCAGCTGCGGCACGGTTGGAGGCTATTCCAATTGAAGGTGATTCACCACAGGCAGTAGAAACGCGCCGGGTCAAGGAGCTCCTTAGGACAGCTTTCGTCCAACAGGAAGTGTATTAAATGCGACGCGATCGGATCCACTCTACCCCCGCCAAGCCGGAGCTATAGCGAGCACGGGATGAACCGCCGTATCAAGTAATGCATGGCGTGGTGCGCCCGTGGCAACAACCGGCAGGTGGCGTCGATAACGCCAGGAGGTGGTGGACCGGGCCCGAGCGCGAGGGAGGCCGAGTTAGCGACAAAGATCGGGCTTATCACCACGCCGGTTCGTCTGACCATCTCGGTCGAGCACAGGGTTACCTCTAGCTCGTTAGGGGTGCCTTGCCTCGTCCCGCTTTACGCAATGTGCGCTTGCCCAAAGACTTCAAGGGTCGCGCAAGGTGCCAAATTACACTGCCGATTTAGCTCCAGAAGCATGGATAGAAAGTTATGAGATGGCCATGGAGATGCTGATGTGGATGAGGCCGCGTGTGCAAAGTACTTCACCATGATGCTCGAAGGCACGGCTCGTACCTGGTTGAAGAGCTTGCCGCCCAATTCTATCAATTCATGGGCCCAGTTGCGGACCCGGTTTATCCAGAATTTCAAAGATACTTGTAAGCAGCCCATTTCTGTAGTGGACTTGGCGGTTTGTGTCCAGGGGGAAGGGGAGTCAACAACCCATTGGGTACGCCGCGTTTCGGAAATCTTGCACTCGTCAGACCGGATCAACGCTGACTCTGTGATCTTAACCCTGGAGGGCAACTGCCGGTTTAAGCCTTTGAAGTTGAAGTTGGGGCACATGAAGCGGTTTTGTAATGACATGGGTACTCTCATGGGCGCTTTAGTGAAGTATGTTGATTCTGATAGTACCAAGGATCCCGAGTCTGATGATGACGAGACAGGGAAGGGAAGGAAGAACAGCAACTCCAAGGGCCAGCAACATCACTCGGCAGGTAATGGTGGGGGCAAGCGTAAAGCGAATGGCAACATGGACTTCGTAGCTAACACCAACGCTCAGTACTAGGGCTAGCGGTGCAAGGGTAAACAGCCGAATCGAAGTGGAGCGCCTAATCCCAATCCGGACCGCTTGAACTACCTATTGAATCAACCTGTCCAAGCATGGGACGAAGGAGACGCCAACAAACCACCTCCGGAAGGATTGCTACATTATGCAGGAGTTCAAGAGTTCTAATGCTTTCCGGTATGATCAAGGTTCTGGCGGCAGTTCGGGATCCGGGCCGGGTTACGGTGGAGGAAATTCTGGTTCAGGATTTAATGGTAATCCGGGCGGACATAACAATCAGAACAATCAGAATAACCAAGGTGGTTACAACCATGAAGAGTAACAATCGGGTTATCAGAGCAACCCAAAGCAGTTGAGTAGTGGGCAGTACCATGTCTTCACCACTAGCTTAGACAAGCGAGACCGGAAGGTTCAGAAGCGGGCAGTCAACGCTGTTGAACCGGTCGTGCCCCATTACCTACGCTGGTCGGAGCAGCCCATCATATGGAGTAGAGAGGATCATCCTCCCCAGGTCGACAATCCGGGTCAGCTAGCCCTGGTGGTGGCACCTCATGTGGGAGGTTATAAGTTCACCAAGGTACTCATGGATGGAGGGAGCAGCATTAACATCCTATACTATGAGACCTTCCGTCGTATGGGGTTAATGGATAAACATCTCAAACCGTCCAATACAATGTTCCATGGTGTGGTACCTGGCAAGTCAGCATATCCTGTTGGTAAAATAGCTCTGGAAGTGGCCTTTGGTGATGAATATGACTCCAGATCGGAAACATTGACGTTTGAAGTCGTAAAAATTCAAAGTCCATATCATGCCTGTTCGGGCGACCGGCGATGCCAAGTTCATGGCACGGCCTTGTTATATCTATTTGCAGCTCAAGATGCTGGGTCACAAGGGGACGATAACGGTTCATGGGAGCCGCAAGATCGCTTTGGAGTGCGAGGAAGGAGATGCGGCTTACGCAGAGTCGGTTTGTGCCACCGAGGAACTGAAGTATTATAAGGACAATGTTGATCCGGCGGACATGACTCCATTGAAGAAGCCAACTAAAGAACATGATCCGGCCCTGAAGTTCAAATCGGCAGCTGAGACTAAGCTTGTTGACTTCATGCCTGGCGATTCGTCCAAGCAGTTCAGCATCAGTGCCAACATGGATCCGAAATAGGAAAGCGCGCTCATCGAGTTCATCCGTGAGAATCGGGACATTTTTGCATGGAAGCCTTCTGACATGCCAGGTGTACCGAGGCAACTCGCTGAGCACACTCTTAATGTTGATCCCAAGTACAAACCGGTGAAGCAGTTTCTCCGCCGGTTTAACAAGAAAGGCGCAAGGCCATTGGAGAGGAGGTAGCCAGGCTCTTAGCAGCTGGTTTTATCATTGAAGTCTTCCATCCAGAGTGGCTTGCTAATCCGGTGCTGGTTCTTAAGAAAAACGGCACTTGGCGCATGTGTGGATTACACAGATCTTAACAAGGCTTGTCCAGCAGATCCTTTTGCCCTCCCCCGCATTGACCAGATTATTGATGCCACTGCGGGTTGTGAGCGTTTGAGCTTTTTGGATGCATATTCTGGGTATCATCAGATCAAGATGGCAGTTAAGGACCAGGAGAAGACGGCGTTTATCACTCCCTTTGGAGCCTTCTGCTATGTATCTATGCCTTTTGGGCTCAAGAGCGCCCAAGCAACTTATCAACGTTGTGTATGTAATTGCTGCATAAACAGATCAGCCGTAATGTGCACGCCTATGTTGATGATATTGTGGTCAAATCAAGGGAGAAGGAGACACCGATTGACGATTTGAAGGAAACCTTTGACAACCTGCGGGTTTACAAGATGATGCTCAACCCGCCAAATGTGTCTTTGGTGTTCCGCAGGCAAGTTATTGGGTTTTCGTGTCCAACAGGGAATTGAAGCTAATCCGGAGAAGATTACGACTATTACCTCCTGGCTAAACCGAAGTGTATTAACGATGTCCAGGCGTTTGGCAGCCGAATTGCCTGTTGAGCCGGTTTATCACCGCCTCGAGAGAAGGCCATCCCTTTGTACCAGATCTTTGAAAAAGACATATCAGTTTGTCTGGAGTCCAGCCGCCGACGAAGCATTGGAGGACTTAAAGCGGCAATTGGCCAACCCGCCTGTGCTCGCCGCTCCCATTGGCAAGGAGCCGCTTTTGTTATATGTTGCTGCTAATGCCAGGGCGGTCAGCGTGGCCATTGTGGTGGAGCGGAAGGAGGCAGGGAAGGAGCATCCGGTTCAACGTCTGCTTTACTATATCGGCGAGGTACTTATCGAATCTAAGCAAAGGTATCCGCATTGGCGTAAGCTGGTATATGGAGTTTTCATGGCAAGCCGGAAGTTGAAGCAGTATTTCCAAGGGCACCCCATCACGGTGGTCAGTTCTGCTCCTTTAGGCGATATCATACAGAACTGGGAAGCGACTGGCCGGATTGCTAAGTGGGCTATAGAGCTTGGGCCGCACGGTCTGAAGTACGTGCCTCGGACGGTGGTGAAGTCTCAAGCACTTGTGGATTTCATTAATGATTGGACGGAGTTGCAAGCACCTGAAGAAAAGCCGGATCACACATATTGGACCATCCATTTTGATGATCCGAGCAATTGGAGGGCTCGGGGTCGAGTCGTATTAACTTCCCCACGAGGTGACAAGTTCTGTTACGTTCTCCGCTTAATGTTCCCTTGTACTAACAATGCAGCTGAGTATGAAGCCTTGCTCCATGGTCTCCGGATGGCTAAGGAGATGAATCTAAGCCGGGTTAAGTGCTTCGATGACTCGGACTGGAGGCTCAACAGTGTCCGCACTTGGGATTCAAAGGACCCACTCATGGCTGCATATCGTCGTGAGGTGGATATCGTCGCAGGTCATTTCAAGGGCTATCAGGTGGACCACGTGGACTGTCGGAAGAATGAAGCGGCGGACGCTTTAAGCCGGTTGGGTTCTCAATGCAAATGGTCCCGCCTAATGTTTTTCTGGACGTGTTGCACAACCCGTCGGTCAAGCTCCCTGGTGAAGCGGATTTGGCTATTCTCGATCCGAAGCTCAATTGGTGGCAGCTCTTCACGCCACTCCGGATTGGGCCTTCCTTATCTTGCGTACATGAACCGGGCGAAGTTACGAGAAGATGAGACGTTGGCGGACAAATAGTCCGGCGATCTAAGTCTATGACCATTGTTAATGGCGAATTGCATCATTGCAGCGTCGTATGCGTTTCAACGCTGTGTGTCCCCGAGGAGGGCTGTGAAATATTGCGTGAGATCCACGAAGGAGATTGTGGTCACCACGTCGGTTCAAAATCCTTGGTGGCTAAAGCGTTCCGCCACGGTTTCTATTGGTTGACTGCTCATGCTGATGCGGAAGATATGGTCAGACGATGTGATGGTTGCCAAAAGTTTTCCAGACGTGCTCATGTACCGGCCCAAGAATTGAGGATGATTCCAATTACTTGGCCGTTTGCAACCTGGGGGCTGGATATGGTTGGGCCTTTCAAAAGGTCCAAGGACAAGAAGACCCACCCTCTTTGGTGGCGGTCGACAAGTTTACAAAGTGGGTAGAGGCGTAACTCGTTAGCAAGTGTGATGCGCCACGGCGGTTCGATTCATCAAAAGGTGATTTTCGGTTTGGCTTTTCACACGTATCATCACGTATAATGGTACCAATTTGTCCAAAGGTGCCATGAAGGAGTTCTCGCGAACGTGAGCACATCCGCTTGACGCTTTCTTGATAGCTCACCCACACCAATGGTCAAGCGGAAAGAGCCAATCAAGAGATCTTGAGAGGCATCAAGCCCCGGCTTATGGTCCCTTTGCAGAGGACACCGGGTTGTTGGGTAGAAGAGCTACCGTCTGTGTTATGGAGTATAAATACTACGCCTAACAGATCCACGGGATACACGCCGTTCTTTATGGTCTATGGAGCGGAGGCGGTTCTCCCCAGTGACATCCGTCATGATTCACCTCGTGTGGCAGCTTATGTTGAAGCGGACAACGAGACGGCAGGGCAAGACGCTATGGACCGGTTGGATGAGGAGCGTGACATATCAGCTGCCCGCTCGGCGATTTACCAACAGGATCTTCGTCGTTACCATAGTCGCTGGGTCAGAACCAGAACTTTTCAAGAAGGAGATTTGGTGCTTCGGCTCATCCAAGACCGCATCGATATGCACAAGTTATCCCCACCTTGGGAGGGACCTTTCGTGGTCAGCAAGAATCTGCACAACGGGTCGCATTTATCCGATCGATATTCGAGAGCATAAAGACTCACGCACGCCGAGGAGGAGACCAACAGTGCCGTGGAATATAGCTCATCTTCGCCTTATTATACCTGAGCCATCGGCTCTACTTATGTACATATTATGACAGTGTATATATTATGAATAAAGTAATAAACCGGAGCCTCAGCTAAAGCGGGGTATCTGTTCAATTACATCATGCGTGGTTACATGGAGTTGTTCTGTCTTAAAGCGGCCTCCGGTTTACCCCCTGAGTTTGCTTTCCAAAGGCTTTATGATATAACTTGGGGCTTTGGCGTCCGAACCAATGCAACACCTTTTGATAGGCGAAAGCCACCAGATCATTTGGGGACATGGTCAAGTCCGAACCAGTCACGCCTCTTGATCGGCCTAAGGCCATATAGTCACTTGGGGGCTTGGTCGAACCCGAACCATTGCCACGCCACGTGATCGGCATAATGCCACGGTTTCAGTTGGGGACCTGGCTGACTTGAACCATGCTACACCTTATAGGGAGCTTGGTCGTGTCCGACCATGGTAACACCATCTGATCGGCTCAGTAAAGCCTTCTTTTTTGCAAACGGTTTATCATTGCCTTTGCTTCCATGTTTTTTCATAACTGTTATTTGATTTTGTTGCGTTTCTTAAACCGATAACATTTTTAAACCGGTTCAAACTGTCAATTGACGGAATTCGGTCCATTTTTAATCCGGAGATAATTCTTCCGGTTTGACTTTTTCTGTTAACATCCCATTATGGAGTAGCAGGGGGCTTATCATGACCCGGCACGGTTTACATGGTAAACCGGCATTATAAACACATGAGCTGTTTTCTCCTTTGACGGTAATGGTTTATACAACCTCCGCTTCAAGATTGGCTAGGCCAACTTTATGCCCAGCGATGGCAGGTATTTTGTATCACAAATTTTGATTATATATATATATATATATATATATATATATATATATATATATATATATATATATATATATATATATATATATATATATATATATATATATGAACGCCACATTTGGCGGCACAAACCGCTGTGGCGGTTTAAGATTTTGTGACTGCAGGCAATATAGATTGAAGGTTTCGATCATTCAAGCAAAAGTATCAGCACTCATGCACGAAGGCATATTAAAAGCAAAAGTGTTGGCTATCCTATTACAAGGCAACATGGTGCCCAAATAAGATCATTGTTTTCTTGGCGGAATATAATGAAGCAGCTATTTAAACCAGCTTCCGGTTCATGCTTGCTCGCCGCCCCGGTCTGAGGGTTGTGGTCCGTCCTGCGCCGCTTCAGCTTCTTCATCCCTACCCAGCGGCTGGAAGTCAACAGTGGTCCAGTCGATTCCCATTAAAGCTTGAAAGACAGCCTCTTCATGGATCAGGGAAGATGGTTCAATATCGAGGCGTAAGTATGCTTACGGATCGGAGGGATCAGTTCTCCGCCGGGAATAGGAGCAGCTACTCGTTTGTTACGATCGTCATATTGAGCTTGATAATGCGACAAGTTTGCCTCTTCGCCAATTGACAAGCCGGAGGGCGACCGCCCGGTTTATCGCTTCTCGTGTCATCTTCGTTGAACTACGAACCGTCTTCCTTCATCGGATAGCCCTGAGCTGCCTCAACAGGATCGAAATCTGGTACCCATGCTTTTGCCTGGATTAAGGCGTTAATGGCACCGGTTCGAGCAGCAGATTTCTTCAGCTCTTCAACCCGGGCGGGAAGCATTGACAACCTCCTAAGAGTGTCTTGAATTAAAGAGGGTGCTGGATTGTTATGTGATGCAGTGGAGATGATCCGCTGTGCTCGAGTGTACAGCTGTTCGATTAAAGTGTAGGCAGCTTTCAGTTTCATCCGAATATCTGACCCCAAGTGACCAATGCGTGTGCCTACAGCATTACAAGAGAAATCACAAACCGGACTTATTATAAGAAGGACAAGTTATCACAGAAGCCAAAGGAAGCTTACCAAAGATGACAGCAGTCATAGCATGCACTTGCCGCTTCACGTTGGTCAGCTCATCTACCACCGGTTTAAGGGCAATTTCAGCATTTTCAACCTTTTTGGTTAAAGCATCCTTTTCAGTATCCCAGCCGGCCCGCTCAGACTTGAACCACTCCTTGAGCTGCTCCATGGTAGTCAAGGCGGTTTTCAGCTCATCCTTGGCCTTGGAGGTTTCTGCTTGTTGAGATTTCAGATTTTCTTGAAGATCATTGATTTGTGAGGCTTGTTGGCGTATCTCAATCTGCAACAAAAAGGGAGTATGTTAATATCTTCATTACAAGTCCCAAGTGCATAACCAATCATACACTTGGCACTTGGGGGCTAATGCATATTTGATCTTCATCTGCCAATGAAATCACAAAGTCCCAAGCTCAATACAGGCATTCAACTTGGCACTTGGGGGCTAATGGCTATTTGCTCGAACATGTTCTGATGCGGCGATGTAAATTACAGTCCCGGTTTAACTATACTAAGTTGAACCGGCCCTTGGGGGCTACATCAATGGATTCTGAAGCATTGAGTTTATGTTAAGTCCCGGTTTAACTATACTAAGTTGAACCGGCCCTTGGGAGCTAGGAGAGTTAATGAAAATTTAAATACCCAAGCGGGAAAAGAACATGGAGGTTACCTCGAATTTTTCTTTCATCATCTTCACCAGGCCAGCTTCACAATCACGACTGGTATATAGCCGGTTCAAGTAGCCAGAATGAAGGTCTTGGGGGTTCAGAGCAGCGTAAGTTGCTAGATCAACATCCCACTTGCCCTTGCTCATAGTGGCAAATTCTTCTTTGGCAGAATGTTTGGATAAAGCGACCGGATTACCCGGTTCGCTGTGGCCAAAGCCAATAATCACAACGTCATCGTCCTTGGTATCACCGGTTTGACCAGACGATCGGTTTGTCGCCAGGCGGATTGACCGGTGGATTTTTCAATCCGGGTTGGGCTTCTGGGCTGGTCAGCAGGATGGGAGGTGTCAACAGGCCTTTCTTCAGCAATAAAATCACCATCTTGCAGTGGCGGATCATTGGGCGTATCTTCACAAATAGCCGCTTCAAGATTTCGGGCGCTGTCCGGTTCAGGAGCAGTCTCTTCGTCGGCCGCTTTATCCAGACGAGCCTTTTTGCTCGGTCTAGGCTTGGCCTACGAAAAGGCACAATAACGATCAAATCTGACATATACTACGCAATGATGCAGTAGAAACAATATGAAATATATAACTTACCCAAGCACGGTTTTAAGTGGTGGCGGTGAGTGGTGATGACTCGCCAGATGAGGAATGAGAAGTGACCTGATAATCGGAGTCAGATGGATTAAGAGGTTGACGAAAACAGCCTGCTTTAGGACAAGCACTGACAAGCAAATTAGAGACCTCTGAACGACGTTTCCGAACCGGTCTGTTCGGTAAACCGGCGGAGGTAACTACGTGGCCGATGTGCCGAGTTGTGCGGCGAGCTTCATGTTGTTGAGTCTTCATAAGAAATTTGGGATCCAAGTAAGCAAGGGGATGAGAAAATTTAATTTTCCGGTTTGCCCGACGGATTTTTAGTGAAGGCAAAGTATTTGAGTCAGAGGAAAGAATAGTTACCTCTACAACATCAGCATTACTGGTCTCAGCATCATCCTGACAAATATCATCATTAATTAGGCGTATGAAAAGTAAGCCAAGCGAATAAAGTTCTACCTCAAGGTCCGGGTTAACCACATCGTCATCTACAGCCGGATCAGAAGATGCAGTGGTTTTCCTCTTATGAGCAGTCTTCTTGACAGCTTTGGTCTTTTGCCGGATTGTTTTTTCCGGTTTGTCTGGCTTCTCCGGTTTCTCTTGTGGACGTTTCTTGCTCCGTAATGGATCATCACCCTGATTAAGCAGCGATTGATGTTAAAAGTGATACCGGAAATGGCAGTAATATATTCAGTAAAAATAGTCAAGTCTTACAGATGGTGGTTTGTTGGTAGCACGAAGGGGAGTAGACCGGTTCGGGCACGTAGGTGTTCCGGTTCGTTCAACATTTTCTTCACAGCCTCGGTGACCTCATCATCGGTAAGCTAGATATTAACATGTCGGAGGGGGTCGTTGACGCTACCAGTGTACTCACACATTAAACCGGAGCGCTGGGAGAGGGGCAGTATGCTCCATGATATCCAACAGCGTGCGAGATCAACTCCGGTTAAACCATTGGCCATGAAGGCTCTGAGCTTGGAGAGTTGAGGAGCGTATTTACTTCTTTCATTGGCGGTTAATCTTTGCGGAAAGGGATGTGTATTACTGAGTCGCTCCGGACGAAAACCGGGCAAAGGATTCTCATTGGCAGGAGAAGTGTCTCTGCAATAGAACCATGTTTGATTCCATTCCTTGGGGTGGCTGTGCAGTTTGACATGAGGATAAGTGACCTCCTTTCTTTTTTGAATCGGCACACCACCCAATTATGTGTTGGGCCCGTCAGTGAATTCTGTGCGGCGGTTTAGATGGAAGCAGTCTCTAAACAGTTCAACTGTGGGTTCTTCTTGAAAGTATGCCTCACAGAGCACTTGGAAATGACAAATATTGGTAACAGAATTGGGGCCCGTATCTTGCGGACGGAGTTGAAAATTGGCTAACACATCCCGATAAAATTTTGAACCGGGCGGGTTGAAACCCCGGGCTAAGTGATCTGCGAAAACTACAACCTCTCCTTCTTGAGGTGTGGGTGGACATTCTTTGCCAGGAACCCTCCAATGGATAGTATCTTTCGCTTAAAGCGCCCGTCAGGACCAGATTGTTTAATTGAGTTTCGGTGACACGGGAAGGAGCCCAGTTGCACTCATATACTTGTTTGGCCATCTACAAAAAATATAAATCCGGTTCAAGAAATGTGTTGGGACAAAGAGAGAACCGGTGTACAAGGCTAAAACGGAGACAATTACATCTAAACCGGAGTTCTATGAAGCGACAGTGTCTGATTAAGAAGTTCTGGCGGTTCAACAAGGGGACTAATGGTGTATACCGATTTATTTAATTTTTTCTATGTTAAGTTAAACCGCCTGGTCTAAATATTAAAAACAATTGAGGTTGCGAACGGCTAAGTGTGCAGAAACAGGTTTCGCAAGATTTCCCTACAACGAAGGATCTGAAGCCAGATCAGAAAAGAAGAAAAATATCCAAAAAAAGAATAAAGCAGAGCAGTATTGATGCAATGAGCAGGAGATGATGTGCGAGATCTACGGACGTGAGCACGAGACTACAGGCGGATGCTAAAAACTACTACTAATCAGAGCAAGGTGTCACAGATCTATCCAGCATGAACAGTTAATGGAGTGCTGCAAGAACAAGAAACCCTAGAACGAATCTAGGTCGAGGGGAACTGAGGACCCACCAGAGTTGAGGAGATGCGGAAGATTGCTGCGTTTCTCTGGTGCGTTCAGGTTGATGCAGCGGCTCAATACGGTGTAGAGGTCGGTGGCGGCGGCGGAGCTCCGAGGCTGGCGACGCGAGGAAGACGAAGAGAAAGGGGACGGAGGGAAGAAAAGGAATGACCCTTCGGTCCTATTTATAAGGCAAGAGACACATGTCGGTAGCGTGAATCAAGGAACCACAAATCTGGGAAGCAGAGTTGTCGCCTCGGTTATTGCGGATCTGTTAAACAAAGAAGGTATCATGAATGCTATCTTTATGGGGACGTCATGCCGGTTTACAACAACTAGAGAAGGTGACATCACGGCGGTTCAACAACTACAAGAAGATATTGAAGATGAAGGTTTTTATCAAGGATTGACATGAACCTGTTCAAATCAATATGGGGCCTAATATTGGGGATATTACTACTGGGCGTAAACCGGCCTATCTGGGCCGGGTTAACTTCATCAGTAGTTCAACGGTGTAAAAGCCCAAGCATGAAAGTAAGGGCCCAAGGCCTGTAGTCGGTTTAGAATCTGTAGCAGTAAACATTACTGGTATGTAAACTTGTATTGTAAGTTAGGAATAGGGAGAGACCAACCCGGATACGAGTATGAACCGGAGATTGGGACTCTCTGAACCGACGGGCGTCACCCGTGTATATAAGGGGACGACCCGGGCGGTTCAAGGGGAGACAACAACAACTCGAGGCCTAGGCGAAGCTTATTTGCTCCCTAGCCATCGAGACCACATCAATCCCATCACAACTAGACGTAGGCTTTTACCTTCATCGAAGGGGCCGAACTAGTATAAACTCTTGTGTCTTTGCGTCCGCTTTAACCCCTTCAAGTTAACCCGTAGCGATGACTCCACGACTAAGTCCTTTCATGAAGACATCTGCCGTGACAAAACCACGACACTATGTATTTCTCCTTCTCAAAGCAAACATACGTACAACTCTTAAATAAAACACACACGCACGCACACAGCCGGGGCAAAGCCGCCCTGATTTTTGTGGCACTAACCCACGCACCAACGCACCACTATCCAACTATCCCATGCGGCTAATCTTCTTCCTGGACCTGGCGTGCAATACTAACAAACTCACCCGTCTACTCCTCAGGGCCTTGGCTTCAGCTTGCCGTTTCACACGGCAGCGTGCCAATTCACACGACACCAGGCATCTCACCATCTACATCGCTTCACACGATCTGGAATATCGCCTTGCACACTTGCTCCTCCAAGACTACTACCCACGACTCACCTGATGAACTACATGCAGTACAAAAGCAAAAAAAAAACATGCAGATATGAAGTCAAGATTAAACCTAACAGACGTAATGAGGTGCGGCAGGATGGATGGATTGTGTTGCCTTTTGAATGTAGTCGAGACATCACATCATGTTGAAGAAGCTGTCTTTGCTGCCGCTCACCCATGCCACCACTTCGCCTACCGCTTTGTCCATGGTGACAATCCGGCCGCCACCAGCGACCAGCCTCACTATAGCGACCGGATCCTCTGTCGTCCCTAGGATTTCCGATACGCAGTTACATCCACGTGCTAGTCCTGGCCGCCGTGAGGACTGAGGACGAGGACGAGATCGTCGGGAGAGAGGGTCACAATCTGGATGAGACCAAAGGAAAGATTGTAGAGTGTTTTGTGATTTGGAATTTGTGGGCCTAGGTCCCTAGCTAGGCAAGGAAAGTTAAGATTTTTGGAAGGAAATATTAGGACGGGGATGGGGAGGATCTTCGGTGGTGGGGGTACGGAACGAAATCAAGGACGTGGGGTGGGCCTGGGGATTTCGTTCGATCGATAGGTTAAGAAACGAAACGACAACGTACTCGTAGCGAGATGATCGAGGGGCCTCGCTCCCTCCTTCGAAGCGACTCGTGGGCGATTTTAGGAAGGTGATCGAAAATTGTAATGCAATTGTTTAATCCGTAATTTGGTATTAAAGTATTATGGATATAAAAACCAAATGGGAAACCAATTCGGTTTTTGATGGGAAGGTGATCTCACATAAGAAGGTAAGCAAATTAGCACCTACCAAAGAAAGAAGCGCGAGAATTATTTCCTGATATAAACCAGGCGGAGTATTAAAGGGAATTACTTCGGTTTTAGTGGCAGGGTGAAAAACCTATGTATAGGAGAGATGATGGGAGGGAGGACGAAAAAAACCCAGCGAAAATAAACCATAGATACTATTCACCAACTCAGACATTAGGAATAGAGATAAAAGGTTGTTTTGGTTCGTCACAATTATTCCGTGCAAAAAAATATTAATCTTTTGCTAATTATCAGGCGGCTGAGAATTATTGATTTGTCGGTCGATTTTGGCTTTGCCCCGCATACCAGGCGGCCGACCATGGACTCCACGGCGAGTGTGAGCCGTGAGTGAGTGAGGGACAGCGCTCGCTACGACGTCGATGGCGGGAGTGTCTCCGAGGGTTGACTGTTCAGGTCAAGGGTGAAGGGTTATCTTTAGCGCTCGAGAAACCGAGGGCTGGGGTGTTGGAAGGAAGGCGGGGGCAGTGACAACACGGTGGTAAGCAGCGGCTAAGTGAAGGACGGGGAGACGACGCAAGCGCGGTAGTGTCATGGTTCGTGGGAGGCGGGAGCTGGCGATTAGGCCGACGTTGTCGGTGAAGCATGGAGGAAGAAAAAGAACGATATAATGTCGGCAAGTTCCAAAATTCGATTGACATAAAAAAATCAAGCACCTACTAATAGACGGTTCTAAAATTATTACATGTGTAGCAGCAGTGTTGCAGAAAAGCGATTCAAAGCAAGCTCCGAACCAGTTCAACTTCCAACTTAAAAAATATCTCTTCATCCGAACAAACCTCTTGGTTTGATTCAAAGGGTTGGTCTGGCTGACTTGTTAAAATTTAACTGAGAAGGGGTAAAATAGGCAAATAAAGAACAATGTGATTACCATCCTTCGTCGAAAATAATTTATGGATATCGAGGGTTTTGTTTGAGGTAGTCCTCCCACTATAAGAAATCCGGCATCTCTTCCGCAATCCAGAGTTTGACATCTCGGTTAGGAACCGCCATGTCATTGAGCATTTTATTCCTCCCCCCTCCTTTGCGAGTGCTGCAAGGATGAGTTCACCATCGTTGGATGAAGACGTCGACGGATCCATGAGCATATACAAAATGGATCCACATCCACTCATTGTGTTGTGGGAGGCGAGACAGGTGGATTCAGGAGTGCCGAGAGATAGGTGAGACGGGTGGGATGCATAGGCATGTAACATACCCGTTGAAAACTAGTCGTTGGAAGATAGTTGTTGGAAAACTAGACACTAAAAATATAGTTGTTTGAAAAGTAGTTGGTGGCATTATAACCATTACAACTACAAACCGTTTAAATAAAAATTGTTGAATTGGTAGTTACAAGATGTGTTTAAATAAAGGAGAGAAAATATAGACAATATGTTAAAAAACCGGTTGTGTATAAGAAGAAATCTTTTTGGACTATTGCTTAAATGGATATATGGAAAACCAAATATACACATACTGCTGGAGACGCTCTCAGAAGTGGGCGGAGGACAAGACATATGTGGACAACTGGAATATTAGGATGGGAATGTCTAATATAACCATCAGACATTTGTTTTTCATTTTGGTGCAGGTCATCTTTTGTCCAATGACGAATTGTCACGTGTATCTGTTGCTTTTTAAGGAAATTCATGTAATTTCGTTTGGCTTTCAGGTCGGATTCCTATTGGTCTCAATGTTCAACTCCACACCACCCCCGACCCTGTTGGGCTTTCCAACCCTCAGCCCACCCTAGAGGGCCCAAACGGTAAACCCGAAGAGTTCCTGTTAGTGTGGTTCGACATGCAGATCTGGCACAACATCTTGTTACATGCAAACTAGTATGAATGATAACTCAAGAACGACAAGTATACTGAAACAAGAAATACTCAAAATGAATGAAGACTAACAACGCATAGTTGTGCCCTTCATTGATTTCCTTATGGTTTATGGGCTGGACTTACATTGCGTAATTCATCATCCGACGCAGGCATGTCATGTGTTTAAAAAAGCTGATGTTCTTCATCTTCTCCAAGGAAGCACGTTGGAAGTTGCAAAACACTTTTGAAGAAAATTTGTGATGTGTTTTTAGGACAACTGTTTTTCATTTTGTTATGTGCCTGCAAGCATTGTGAACAAATGTGCAAGAAAGAGAGTGAGAAGGAC
This sequence comes from Aegilops bicornis, assembly GCA_021605145.1. Lineage (NCBI taxonomy): Eukaryota > Viridiplantae > Streptophyta > Magnoliopsida > Poales > Poaceae > Aegilops > Aegilops bicornis. The sequence goes on along the minus strand of CM038673.1, from coordinate 699,147,810 downwards.
AAAAAAAAGATGTTTTTGAGCATGCTAACTTACCTTGAGATGTGGAGATGCCAAAAATACCACTCTCTTTATGTACATCGTCCAAACAGAAAACCTCACCACTAATAGTATGGGGTAGAGACAATGAAGATCGACGTCCATGCCGATTGGAGAGGTACATACATACATGTTGCTCTAGATGGCGTTCTTGTATGTTGCACATAAGTATTTACCAAGATTTTTGGTGTATGCATTCCACATTGCAGTTTGGTAAATCTGACTTGTATCCTTGAGCCTCTTCATGGTGTCAGGGACCCTGTTCTACACATTGTGTGTGACCCCGCGGGGGTGTGCATTTTGGAGCAACGATCCTCAAGTGTCTGAATTCTGAGGATCAGAGTCCATGACTTACCTTATCCTTTGTTTTTGTTGACGCAACAATAGGATTGGTGACTTAACAACAAACAAAGCTTCAACACTTAATAATACAAAATATGAACTATAGAAGCTTCATCATTTATGAAGAAACATTAATGTTCTCACATGGAAACAACAACACAAGATATCAAAATAATACAGTCCACGTTATGAACAATGCAAATTGGTAGAAGGGTAAAATTAAAATGAACATTAATGTTCCTATACGTCTAGTAAAGATATACCGAGGATATAATATCATCATTTTCCTTTGTAAATAGGCCACATTAATATATTGGCAAATAAAACTATAGTTCAGAGCCATACCTGTGCCCTGCCAACAACCCTAAGACCGTATCTTACTACACCAACTACCGTACCATATCCTATATGCTACTGTCTCCTTTTATTGTTGCTTGGTGATACCCTGGCCGAGGGAAAACAATTTTAATTCAGTTGAAATCCGACTAAATCTGCGATGTGGGACTAAAGTTTCCAGGTACAACTTACCCGTAGCAATTGACGGGCGTCTGTTCCCGCTCCACTGAGAGTCCTGCTTTTGCCCACTGTCCCGGCACTCACCTCCTCCATGGGCAATAACGACAACGCATTGATGCACGACCCTCCTGCTCCTCCTCCTCCCATGATGGCCGCCGGCGGTCGCTTCCTTCCCGCTCACGGACCTCAACTCGCAGTGATCCTACACTCGCAAAGGGCGCGAGGAGACTAGAAGGAAGGATAAAGGAAGGAATGGAGCGGAGGAGGCTGCATTTCAACGAGGGGTTTGGGGGAGGAGACGACCGAAGTGAGATTGACGCACCTCACTTCAGAAGTGTACTCGTTGTGGCCAACTTCTATTTGGCGCCCTCAACAACAGTTATAAGCTTACCGACAAATCGGCGCACACCCCTCTCCATCCTGGGCTCGACCCTTTTAATTTTGTTTTCCTTTTATTAAATTCAAAAATTGTGTGTGAGTTAAGATTCAAACTCCAAATATCCTGGTTTATTTCTGACAGCAATAACCACCCGGGACAGATCACCTGATGTGCCTACTTCTACTTCTTTTTTCTTCTTGTTTTGCACATTTCTGGTTCCGGTTCTACATGGTTTTCTCGGTGTTTTTTCTTTTGGTTTTTTCATGCACAATTTTCGGTAGTTTTCTATTTTTATTTCGTTTTCGTTTTTCATTTTCTTCATGAACTTTCTTTTGAATTTGTTCACTTTTTTTAACTGTGAACCTTTTAAAAATTCATGAAACATTTTTTCAATCCACAAACTTTTTGAAAATTGTGAACATTTTCAGAACTCATGAACTTTTTTCAAATTCATGAACTTTTTAAAATTTGAATTCAGAATCAATTTCCAAATTCAAAGACATTTTTAAACTCGTGAACTTTTCTCAGTTTTGTGATTTTTGTTTGAACATCCATGAAGTTTTCCTCAAATTTGTGAACCTTCTCCAAATTCTGTGATCTTTTTCCCAATTATTAACTTTTTTTTTCATTTTTGTGGACTTTTTCGAATAACGAACTTTTTTCAAGTCTTGTACTTTTTTCAAATTCGTGAAGTTTTTTCAGCTTCATGAACCTTTTTAAATTGATGTCTATTTTCAAAACCTGTGAATTATTTTTTAAATTAGTTAACTTTTTTCATATTAGCAATTTGTTTTTCAAAATCTATGAACGTTTTTCATTTTTCAGGAACTCTTTCAGAAAACTTTATTTTTTTTATAATTCGTGAACTTATTTTCAAATGTCATGAACATTTTCAAATTTCACAATTTTTTTTTTCAAATTTGTGAACTTTTTCTCAAATTCGCAAACTTTTCTAATTTTGGGAAACATTTTACATTTTATGTACTCTTTTAAATTTACAATATTTTTCCAAATTCACAAACTTTTCTCAAATGGATGAACTCTTTTCAGCAACACACACAGAAAAAAAAACTAACAGGCGAAGCATGAGGCCGAACGAGCAAGAGCGGGCGAAGCGAGCGAGAAACAGAGCGAAGTTGGGCCGGGTACCTCTGCTCGCTGTGTGCGTGTGTGTCCCCCGATGTGTATGCGGATCAGTCCCACAGAAAATACGGCCCAGTTCCTCTCGCGAACGGCCCAGGTTACACGTAAGTTTGGCCCGCTCCATGTGTACCCATCATCCTGCTCCCCTGAACGAGACGGACACGGACCGGGAAACGCTCCCGTGTCTCTCTCTTACATAGGCGGCGGAACGGGACGGCCGCTCAGATCGCCGCCGCCGCGTTCGACGAGGGAGCCGGGGCACTGCAAGCCGGCCTACAGAATATAGAGAGAGACTGGTTCGGGGATGTTCGGACGGCCCAGCGGCGCGGCAACTTCGTGGGTGGTGGGGCGGACGAGCATCTCTACGACGACCCGGACGCCGCCGCCATCCCAGCGCTCCTCGACTACCGCTTCGACGGCGAGCAGGTCGACGCTCAAGCGCCTCCTCGCCCTCCTCTCGCAGGGCTTCTACGTCGCCCGCCTCTTCCCGCAGGTCCCGCGTCCCACTCCTCGTCTCGTCTCGTCTCATCTCGCGTTTGCATCACAATCTTGTTATAGTTTCTTAGTTGTTTGTATGCATTGGGCATAGGATTGGAATAATATGAACATCTTAGAGCATCTCTAGCAGATTCCCTAAACTTTAATCCCTATAATTGACATTTGGTTCACGCAATTCATTGAACACTTTGCCCGCAAGCACGCCGTACACACACATTGAGCTAAATCCACCGCACACACATTGAATTTGATAAATTCATCATGCATACATTGCAAAAAAAAAAGACCATTGACAGCTTTCCATTATGAACTGAACCCAACTAATTCAAACCATCATATAGATTCCGACGAAATAAACCATTGACATGGTTGCTGCCGTTGTCCGTACCCCACAAATCAAACCCAACCCAAGTCAAAAGCTAGTGTCTCTAGTTCCTCATAAAATCTACATGAAATTTATACATATACATACTACACAGCTGGCTCCCACCCGTCATCCTCTCCTTTTCTCTCTCTCGCCGCCAAGTGAGCCTTAGCTGCTGAGTACTGCTATGCGGTCCATGCGATTTAGCGATATGTTTAGGAAGCAGTGGAAGAAAATAGCCCGCCTAGGCGAAGCTTAACCGTACTAGGATGTAGGCAACAAGAAAACGCCTAGCAATTCCTTTATCCTCGGTAGGAAGCTTAGATCTCCATATAATGAGCTCCAATATTATTACGGGCATTTAAGGATGGCTAGTAGAGTTTGTTAATAATTCTGGCAAATATATTTGTGTAGGTGATCAATAGTATCCATAGTTTGATTCTGCTATATGATGTAATATTTTATTCAATGTCTCGTGGAACTGGCCCCTGTCCGCTAGATGCAACAAATGATAATGGTTTCTGTGGTTCCTTTTTAACATGCAAAAAGCGGTAACACACTGCATTGATGATTGTCTATCGGCACAGAGCCAAATATTTGATTATCTCATGTAGTACATAGATGATGTGATTTCCAGTAATATTTTCAGTCAGCTCTGAATGTTATTAGTTTGTTACTTATGTACTGACATTATTGTCCTGTTTTATGTTGTCCACATGAAGGTTGTTCTTCTCACTCAACAGATCTGCAGCTATCAGTAATATAATGAGTTGTTGTTTTGTTTCCAGGCCATGGTTCTTCCATCCCACCCTTATCTTCTCAAGGAAACACACATCAGTATTATTCATATGGTGGTGGATACCAGAGTGGTAGTACCACAAAAAAGATTGATATCCCAAATGGAAGGTATGCTACTTGGGAGTTTACTCGTTTGGTTTCTGCATTCTTGCAGTTGATACAAGGTTGCATGAGTGCAGTTTTTTTGCTCTGCTAACTTAATTTTTGTAACTTCTTTTAGATTGGTGTTATCATTGGAAAAGCTGGAGAAACTATACAACATATCCAACTTCAGTCAGGGGCAAAGATCCAAGTAACAAGGGACATGGATGTTCAACCAAGGTCACAGACAAGATTGGTTGATCACCAGATAAGCACAGCTGAGCAGTTGATAAGTGATGTTCTTGTAGAGGTACTGTGATATCTTTTTTATGGTTAGGACTTCACATTTAGTTGTGCATCCATTTATTCAACCATACTTGTCATGTGACCTGCAGGCTGATGCTGGCTCATTTGGCACTATCTCTAATTGGAGGTACAATGCACCTCAACCTAGTGCTGAGCAATCCTAGATGCAAATTGCTAAGGTAAACTGGCTGCTTTCTAGAACTGGGTTTGTTTGTCAGACTTTGAAAATCATACCACGCCCCAATATAGCAATGAGGGTCTCTTGTAAGCTTCCCAGTTGATATTATTTCACGGACTTCAGTTTCTTTGGTGGTGAAAAACCTTGCCTATTAATTCCATGTCTAACTATTTCTTGGTGAGACTATAAAATCCATGCACGCCAAATCTGGAGCTTGTATACAGGTTTGCGAAAATTCTTATTGCAAAGTCTAGCATAAATTTGCTGGTGAACCTGGCCTAACTTACAATTGAATTTCCTTAATAACTTAGCACTGCGTGATGCGTTTTGTTGTTGCATTTTTCCATTTTTCTTATGATTTACCAAGTAAATTAAAATCCAAGTTCTAATTTTGCTCAACTAGAAGTAGAACTCATGCTCCTTTCATCTTCATAATTATCCGTTTTATTATTCTCCTTTTTCTCCTTGTTAGTTAGTATATTATATTTTGTATCATCTTCATCATTACCACTGGTAATAACAATAGTAATATTTGATTTGTCCTAAAAAATCCTTCTGCAGGTCATTCCTTTGCATTTGCCTCCCGGTGATACTTCAACTGAAAGAACACTGTATATTCATGGTACTGCAGAGCGAATTGAAATAGCAAAGCAGCTTGAGTGAGGTTACTAGTGAGGTCAGCTTTCTTTCTCTTTTCACGCCACCTCCTAACTGCTGCAGCTATTTGTTATTTATCAGTGTTGTTAAAATCATGTGGGTTTAATTATCATTTTTTATATGTTACTGTATTTTTTGTCTCGATTTATATTTCTCTACTTGACCTTCCTTTTCCATTGCTTGCTTTTGAAACTCTTCTCTTTAGTTATTATATACCCTATATTCTTGTCAAATGTACATGTCCAAAACGTTATCTCAACGGGTTGTCTTGTAAAACAAGGTGGTCATGGAGCAACAGCAGTATGGCTTTGACATGATTGTATACTTTATATAATCATACTTGTAATTTGTGCAATCTCTTTGTTATTAGCTGCTATGCTCTGTGTAGTCTCTCTGATGAAGATACTAGAAATATTTGAACAATCACAGTTAAATACTGGCAAATCCATACTTCCATTGGGAGGTTTATATACCCTATCACAACGTCTTCACTACATATCATAGTGGTGCTTGTGGTGTTATCCATATATCCCAGGCTATACTGCCTGTTGATCATTATCTTGACATAAGGCCAAATTAGTATCAGTAACTAGTTCTGAGGGCTGCACACATCAATCCTGGTGGCAGATTTGCTACTACCTAATGTTAATATACTTGATGCTGATGGATGAAAGATAAAATTATGAACTACTCCCTCTGTTTCGGTATAGAAGTCCCATGTGTACCATTGGAGTATACCATTAGAATATAATACATACATCCAGGAACATGCCTGGTCTTTCTATATCGAAACAGAAGGAACTAGTTTGAATTTTGGATTATATGATTGGATTTCATATACCTGGTCTTGTCCTGTCAAATTTACGTTTGCTATTTCTATACATCTTTGGAGATAGTTGGTTTAAACCTCTATGCAGGTGATCAGTCTGCACACTTCAATGATGGATCGTGCACTGTAGTAGCTGGAATTTGGGCTATTGATATTTTTGCTCACTCGGGATAATTCTTGATTCTTAATTTTCAGCCCATTCTATCTGTTGCTAACACCACCCTGTGAGAGCAACATGTAACAAATAAGAATGTTACTGTTTATTGAGTAGGCAAGAAAGTTCGTATGTGCTATGTATAGTTTGGAAAGATTATGCAGTATATCTCGCATGAATCTATCTTTGGTTTTCTCGTATATATTTTCTCCCTCTGTTGACTTTTCTTGTTACCATGACCAAAGCTTCCTTAAAACTTTGCTTAAATATTTCCTTTTACATTCTTCTGTTCACCTATAATATAGTTTTTGGAGAGACTTGCCGAAAGAACTGTTGTTGTGTATGTTGTGTCATTTAGCAATATAAGTAGATGTTGCACATAATTATGGATCACTCTGTCACCATCCATTATTGCTGATTTATCAACATCTACAAACTGCAAGGCAATCTTTTATTGCTATTCAATATATACTATATACGTGTGTTTATCTAGCTGCCCAATCTTCATTAGCTCCCATAGTTTTGCACATGGTAGACGCTAGATGGGTAGCACTAATGTTGCATGAGAATCCGGTTTCCTTGGCTCCGCCACTTGAAGTAATATCCTCTAGTTTATCCATATTATCTTATTTGTTAATGCTTGATCTTTATATATTGCTTGATTATCCTGGTTTTGCTGCTCATGTGTGGCTTGTGTGATCCCTCAATGCAGGTTTAAATCGGCATGTAAGTGAAGGCGTATTTCTCCTTCACGCCTTCGACGTCGACCCCCCTCCCCCCTGGTGTAGTACTGTTTAATCAGGCAGACCCGTTCTGGCTCACAATACCATTTCTCTTTTTTAAAATCCAGGGTACTTCCAAAATTCATCTAAAATTTCCCTCTTTCCAATGATACTACTCCTGTAAATTTTGGAGCCCTTTGCACATATTGTTTATTGATTGTGTGTTAATTTTATTTTTCCAGTGAGTAGAAATCATTATATTTTGAAAGATTCAAGGACGTTCGAGTGACCAAAACCATTGAAGACTTTGCTGAGCGAGGCAAGCAACCTACTTTGATCATGTTGAACCCATATTTGCATTACACTTACAATTATTTTTCATGCATAAAGTATTGTTTACTAGTATTGCCATGTTTAGTAAATTAGCTAGGGTTTAGCTATGCCCTATGTCCTTGATATTAACACCCCTTTGACATTCTTATGCTAAGTAAATTAGCTAGGGTTTAGCTATGCTCTATGTGCTTGATATTGACACCATCCTTTGACATTCTTAATACCCCTCCTTTCTAACCATGTAGTGGTTAAATAAACGTGGGCCATATGTCAAGTTTAATAGTAATGCTTAGCCATGCTAGTCGCATAAATCATAGGACTTGGGAAGAATCTTTATTACTCATAAATGTTTTACAAAAACCCAAGGGTGTCACTAATGCGCATGGGATGATTATGAAAATAAGATTTTAAAAAATGGAGATAGATTTAGTTAGGTGACTGTGATCTTGACGAGATAGTCAAAGATGTCAGTGGATTATGAAAATTTATGTCTAGTAAATGAGCATGGTGGTTATTATATTGGCGGATAAATGGATCTTTAATAAACTTGAAGCCATTTGGATTTAGTTAGGCGATTATGATCTTGAACTAAATTTCATGGTGGATTACGAGATTTTATGCATTTATTTAGTTCATTGTGATCTTGAGGAGATAGTCAAAGATGTTTGGTGGATTAATTAACCTTGGACAATTTGGATTTAGTTAGGTGATTGTGATATTGAGCGGTATTTCATGATGGATTATGAGATTTTAGGTGGATTTAGTTACGTGATTTAATCTTGAGAAGATAGTCTAAAATGTTCGGTTGATTATGAGAGTTTAGGTACGTAGATGAGCATGGTGATTATTATATTGGTGGATAAATAGATTTTAATTTTGTTTGGAACATTTTGTATTTAGTTAAGGGATTGTGATCTTAAGCCAAATTTCACGGTGAATTATGAGGTTTTGCTTGGATTTAGTTAGGTGGTGTGATCTTGACGAGCTAGTAAAAGATGTTAGGTGGATTATGTGAATTTAGGTCTACTAGGTGAGCATGGTGGTAATTGTATCGGTTAAGTAAGTAAATTTTTAATAAAGTAGAGAAAATTTGGATTTAGTTAGGCGATTGTGATCTTGAACCAAATTTCATGGTGGATTACAAGATTTTAGATGGATTTAGTCAGTTGATTGTGATCTTGAGGAGATACTCAAAGATATTTGATGGATTAATTAACCTTGAACAGTTTGAATTTAGTTAGGCTACTTCAATATTGAGCCGAATTTCACGATGATTTATGTGATTTTAGGTGGATTTAGTTAAGTTATTATGATCTTGAGAAGATGCTCAAAGATGTTTGGTGGATGTTAAGATTTTAGGTCTAGTACGTGAGCATGGTGACTATTATATTGATGGATAAACAGACCTTTAATTTAGTTTGAAAAAAATTTGAATTTAGTTAGATGATTGTGATATTTTAAGCAAATTCACGGTGGATTTTGATGTTTGGGTTAGATTTAGTTAGGTGATTGTGATCCTTGCGAGATAGTCAAAGATGTTTGATGGATTATGTGAGAATTTATGTCTAATAAGTGAGCATGGTGGTTATTATATTGGTGGATAAATGGATTTTTAGTAAATTTCGAGTAATTTGGATTTAGTTAGGCGATTGTGATTTTGAATCAAATTTCATGGTGAATTACGATATTTTAAATGAATTTAATTAGTTGATTGAGATCTTAAGTAGATAGTCCAAGATGTTTGGTTGATTAATTAATCTTTTATTGACACAGTACAGACGCAAGTGCTCATATAAATGCGCATACACTTACCCTTATGAACGCACACGCACACCCCTATGAGCACCTTTGAGAGACTGAGTCGGCATATCATCTTGAGATTTACAAAGTTACCGTAGGCGTCTCGTAGTCGATAGGAACAATTTGGGTTTAGTTCGGTGATTGAACCAAATTTCTCGGTGATTTATTTGATTTTACGTGGATTTATCTAGGTGATTGTGTCTTGAGAAGATAGTCAATATTCGTTGGATTATGAGATTTTAGTTATGGAAATGAGCATGGTGTTTATTATATTGGTAGATAAACAGATATTTGATTTAGTTTGGATCAATTTGGATTTAGGTATATGATTATGATCTTTTAACCAAAAATTTACGGTGGATTATGAGGTTTTTGTTAGATTTAGTTAGGTGATTGGGATCTTGACGAGCTAGTAAAATTCAGGTATGCGTCGATTGTCTAAGCTCTTGCTCGCCATTGGTGGTGCTTGAGCGTGCGGTCATGGTGTTGCCCAGCAAGGGAACACGGGATGTGGGATCAAGACAACACACATAGCAACCCGTCACCAGGCAATGGACACCCGTCTGGACTTACAGGGAGCGAAGGTGGACACAAAGGTGGATGTTGAGATCCATAGCAGTCTCGAAAGTGTGCTCATTAGTAAGAGGAACACGAGCAAGAAGATCGTGGATATACTCTTAGGAAATAAAGAAGTCATTAGAGGTAGAAGAAACCTCAATCTCAAGGAAGTAGCAACTTCTTTAGTAAACATGGAGCAATTTGGATTTAGTTAGGGCATTGTGATATTGAACCAAATTTCATGTAGTCAGTTAATTGTGATCTTGAGGAGATAGTCAAAGATATTTGATGGATTAATTAACCTTGAACAATTTGAATTTAGTTAGGCTATTGTGATGTTGAGCCATTATGATCTTGAGAAGATGGTCAAAGATGTTCGGTGAATGCTAAGATTTTAGGGCTAGTACATGAGCATGGTGACTATTATATTAGTGGATAAACAGACCTTTAATTTAGTTTGAAACAATTTAGTTAGATGATTGTGGTGTTTTAATTTAGTTAGATGGTTGTGATCCTTTAAGCAAACTCACGGTGGATTTTGATGTTTGGGTTACATTTAGTTAGGTGATTATGATTCTCACGAGATAGTCAAAGATGTTTGATGGATTATGTGAGAATTTATGTCTAGTAAGTGAGCATGGTGGTTATTATATTGGTGGATAAATAGATTTTTAGTAAACTTGAGTATTTGGATTTAGTTAGGCGATTGTGATTTTGGACCAAATTTCATGGTGAATTATGAGATTTTAAATGGATTTAATTAGTTGATTGAGATCTTGAGGAGATAGTCCAAGATGTTTGGTTGATTAATAAGTCTTTTTTTAACACGGTACAGACGCAAGTGCTCATATATGCGTGCATACACCCCCCCCCATGAACGCACACACGCACACCCTACCCTTATGAGCACCTTCGAGAGACTGAGCCGACATATCATCTCTAGATTTTACGAAGTCACCGTAGGCGTCTTGTAGTCGACAGGAACAATTTGGATTTAGTTCGGTGATTGAACCAAATTTCTCAGTGATTTACTTGATTTTAGGTGGATTTAGTTAGGTGATTGTGTCTTGAGAAGATAGTCAATGTTCATTGGATTATGAGATTTTAGTTATGGAAATGAGCACGGTGATTATTATATTGGTAGATAAATAGATATTTGATTTAGTTTGTATCAATGTGGATTTAGGTAGGTGATTATGATCTTTAACCAAAATTTTACGGTGGATTATGAGGTTTTTGTTGGATTTAGTTAGATGATTGGGATCTTGACGAGCTAGTAAACGATGTTTGGTAGATTATGTGAATTTAAGTCTAGTAGGTGAGCATGTTGGTTATTATATTGGTGGATAAATGGATTTTTAGCAAACTTGGAAAAAATTGGATTTAGTTACGCGATTGTGATCTTGAACCAAATTTTATGGTGCATTATGAGATTTTTGATGGATTAGTTAGTTGATTGTGATCTTGAGGAGATAGTCAAAGATATTCTGTGAATTATTTAATCTTATACAATTTGGATTTAGCTAGGTGATTGTTATATTGAGCTAAATTTCTCTGTGAGTTATGAGACTTTAGTTGGATTTAGTTAGGTGATTGTGTCTTGATGAGTAGATAATCGAAGATGTTTGGTGGATTATGAGATTTTAGGTCTAATAACTAAGCATGGTGATTATTATATTGGTGGATAAAAACATATTTAATTTAGTTTGAAATAATTTGGATTTAGTTTGGTGATTGTGATCTTTTAACCAAATTTTAGGGTGGATTATAAGGTTTTGGTTGGATTTAGTTAGGTGATTTTGATTTTGACAAGCTAGTAAAAGATGTTCTGTGGATTATGTGAATTTAGATCTAGTAGGTGAGCATGTTGATTATTATATTGGTTGATAGAGATGAGAGCCCACAAGTGAGTCAAGGCAATGATGCCACTACTGAAAATAATTGGTAAACAAGGCAACAAAGAAGAGACTGGGGGTAGTGGCAGCAGATGGACTTTGATCCAGCATCCCACGTGCCTGTGCACTCTCAATTCCCCGCTGATCCGCTTCTTGTCCTTGTCTGCTTATGGATTTTGTGTCACGCACTTGATTAAGCATCCCATGTTCTCCTAATGTGCGCCCTTGGCCTTGACGATAGGTAGCGCCTTGTTCTCGGGCGTGTCCCGTGGGTAAAATTCAGGTTTGCGTCGATTGTCTAAGCTCTTGCTCGCCATTGGTGGTGCTTGAGCGTGCGGTCATGGTGTTGCCCAGCAAGGGAACACGGGATGTGGGATCAAGACAACACACATAGCAACCCATCACCAGGCAACGAACACCCGTCCGGACTTACAGGTAGCGAAGGTGGACACAAAGGTGGATGTTGAGATCCATAGCAGTCTCGAAAGTGTGCTCATTAGTAAGAGGAACACGAGCAAGAAGATCGTAGATATACTCCTCTTAGGAAACAAAGAAGTCATTAGAGGTAGAAGAAACCTCAATCTCAAGGAAGTAGCAACTTCTTTAGTAAACATGGAGCAATTTGGATTTAGTTAGGGCATTGTGATATTGAACCAAATTTCATGTTGGATTACAAGATTTTAGATGGATGTAGTCAGTTAATTGTGATCTTGAGGAGAGAGTCAAAGATATTTGATGGATTAGTTAACCTTGAACAATTTGAATTTAGTTAGGCTATTGTGATATTGAGCCAAATTTCACGATGATTTATGTGATATTAGGTGGATTTAAATGAGCTATTATGATCTTGAGAAGATGGTCAAAGATGTTCGGTGGATGTTAAGATTTTAGGTCTAGTACATGAGCATGGTGACTATTATATTAGTGGATAAACAGACCTTTAATTTAGTTTAAAACAATTTAGTTAGATGATTGTGGTCTTTTAATTTAGTTAGATGGTTGTGATCCTTTAAGCAAACTCACGGTGGATTTTGATGTTTGGGTTAGATTTAGTTAGGTGATTATGATCCTCACGAGATAGTAAAAGATGTTTGATGGATTATGTGAGAATTTATGTCTAGTAAGTGGCATGGTGGTTATTATATTGGTGGATAAATAGATTTTTAGTAAACTTGAGTAATTTGGATTTAGTTAGGCGATTGTGATTTTGGACCAAATTTCATGGTGAATTACGAGATTTTAAATGGATTTAATTAGTTGATTGAGATCTTGAGGAGATAGTCCAAGATGTTTGGTTGATTAAAAAATCTTTTTTTAACACGGCACAGACGCAAGTGCTCATATATGCGTGCATACACTCACCCCTATGAACGCACACACGCACACCCTACCCTTATGAGCACCTTCGAGAGACTGAGACGACATATCATCTCTAGATTTTACGAAGTCACCATAGGCGTCTCATAGTCGACAGGAACAATTTGGATTTAGTTCGGTGATTGAACCAAATTTCTCGGTGATTTACTTGATTTTAGGTGGATTTGGTTAGGTGATTGTGTCTTGAGAAGATAGTCAATGTTCATTGGATTATGAGATTTTAGTTATGGAAATGAGCACAGTGATGATTATATTGGTAGATAAATAGATATTTGATTTAGTTAGGATCAATGTGGATTTAGGTAGGTGATTATGATCTTTAACCAAAATTTTACGATGGATTATGAGGTTTTTGTTGGATTTAGTTAGATGATTGGGATCTTGACGAGCTAGTAAAAGATGTTTGGTAGATTATGTGAAATTTAGGTCAGTAGGTGAGCATGTTGGTTATTATATTGGTGGATAAATGGATTTTTAGCAAACTTGGAAAAAATTGGATTTAGTTACGCGATTGTGATCTTGAACCAAATTTTATGGTGCATTATGAGATTTTTGTTGGATTAGTTAGTTGCTTGTGATCTTGAGAAGATAGTCAAAGATATTCTGTGAATTATTTAATCTTATACAATTTGGATTTAGTTAGGTGATTGTTATATTGAGCTAAATTTCTCTGTGATTTATGAGACTTTAATTGGATTTAGTTAGGTGATTGTGTCTTGATGAGTAGATAATCGAAGATGTTTGGTGGATTATGAGATTTTAGGTCTAATAACTGAGCATGGTGATTATTATATTGGTGGATAAAAAATATTTAATTTAGTTTGATATAATTTGGATTTAGTTCGGTGATTGTGATCTTTTAACCAAATTTTAGGGTGGATTATAAGGTTTAGGTTGGATTTAGTTAGGTGATTGTGATTTTGACAAACTAGTAAAAGATGTTCAGTGGATTATGTGAATTTAGATCTAGTAGGTGAGCATGTTGATTATTATATTGGTTGATAGAGATGAGAGCCCACAAGTGAATCAAGGCAATGATGCCACTACTGAAAATAATTGGTAAACAAGGCAACAGAGAAGAGACTGGGGGTAGTGGCAGCAGATGGACTTTGATCCAGCATCCCACGTGCCTGTGCACTCTCAATTTCACCGATCCAAATTTTGTCAGTTCTTGTCCTGCTTATGGATTTTGTGTCACGCACTTGATTAAGCATCCCATGTTCTCCTAATGTGCGCCCTTGGCCTTGACGATAGGTAGCGCCGTGTTCTCGGGCGTGTCCCGTGGGTAAAATTCAGGTATGCGTCGATTGTCTAAGCTCTTGCTAGCCATTGGTGGTGCTTGAGCGTGCGGTCATGGTGTTGCCCAGCAAGGGAACACGGGATGTGGGATCAAGACAGCACACATAGCAACCCGTCACCAGGCAACGGACACCCGTCCGGACTTGCAGGGAGCGAAGGTGGACACAAAGGTGGATGTTGAGATCCATAGCAGTCTCGAAAGTGTGCTCATTAGTAAGAGGAACACGAGCAAGAAGATCGTGGATATACTCCTCTTAGGAAACAAAGAAGTCATTAGAGGTAGAAGAAACCTCAATCTCAAGGAAGTAGCAACTTCTTTAGTAAACATGGAGCAATTTGGATTTAGTTAGGGCATTGTGATATTGAACCAAATTTCATGTTGGATTACGAGATTTTAGATGGATATAGTCAGTTAATTGTGATCTTGAGGAGAGAGTCAAAGATATTTGATGGATTAGTTAACCTTGAACAATTTGAATTTAGTTAGGCTATTGTGATATTGAGCCAAATTTCACAATGATTTATGTGATATTAGGTGGATTTAAATAAGCTATTATGATCTTGAGAAGATGGTCAAAGATGTTCGGTGGATGTTAAGATTTTAGGTCTAGTACATGAGCATGGTGACTATTATATTAGTGGATAAACAGACCTTTAATTTAGTTTGAAACAATTTAGTTAGATGATTGTGGTCTTTTAATTTAGTTAGATGGTTGTGATCCTTTAAGCAAATTCACGGTGGATTTGGATGTTTGGGTTAGATTTAGTTAGGTGATTATGATCCTCACGAGATAGTCAAAGATGTTTGATGGATTATGTGAGAATTTATGTCTAGTAAGTGAGCACGGTGGTTATTATATTGGTGGATAAATAGATTTTTAGTAAACTTGAGTAATTTGGATTTAGTTAGGCGATTGTGATTTTGGACCAAATTTCATGGTGAATTACGAGATTTTAAATGGATTTAATTAGTTGATTGAGATCTTGAGGAGATAGTCCAAGATGTTTGGTTGATTAATAAGTCTTTTTTTAACACGGTACAGACGCAAGTGCTCATATAAGCGTGCATACACTCACCCCTATGAACGCACACACGCACACCCTACCCTTATGAGCACCTTCGAGAGACCGAGCCGGCATATCATCTCTAGATTTTACGAAGTCACCGTAGGCGTCTCATAGTCGACAGGAACAATTTGGATTTAGTTCGGTGATTGAACCAAATTTCTCGGTGATTTACTTTATTTTAGGTGGATTTAGTTAGGTGATTGTGTCTTGAGAAGATAGTCAATGTTCATTGGATTATGAGATTTTAGTTATGGAAATGAGCACGGTGATTATTATATTGGTAGATAAATAGATATTTGATTTAGTTTGGACCAATGTGGATTTAGGTAGGTGATTATGATCTTTAATCAAAATTTTACGGTGGATTATGAGGTTTTTATTGGATCGAGTTAGGTGATTGGGATCTTGACGAGCTAGTAAAAGATGTTTGGTAGATTATGTGAATTTAGGTCTAGTAGGCGAGCATGTTGGTTATTATATTGGTGGACAAAATGGATTTTTAGCAAACTTGGAAAAATTGGATATAGTTAGGCGATTGTGATCTTGAACCAAATTTTATGGTAGATTATGAGATTTCTTATGGATTAATTAGTTGATTGTGATCTTGAGGAGATAGTCAAAGATATTCTGTGTATTAACCTTATACAATTTGGATTTAGTTAGGTGATTGTGATATTGAGCTAAATTTATGCGTGATTTATGAGATTTTAGTTGGATTTAGTTAGGTGATTGTGTCTTATGAAGATCAAAGATGGTTGGTGGATTATGAGATTTTAGGTCTAATAACTAAGCATGGTGATTGTTATATTGGCGGATAAACAAATATTTAATTTAGTTTGAAACAATTTGGATTTGGTTCGGTGATTGTGATCTTTTAACCTAATTTTACGATTGGATTGTTAGGTTTTGGTTGGATTTAGTTAGGTGATTGTGATTTTGACAAGCTATTAAAAGATGTTCAGTGGATTATGTGATTTTAGGTCTAGTAGGTGAGCATGTTGATTATTATATTGGTTGATGGAGATGAGGGCCACACAAGTGAGTCAAGGCGATGATGTCACTACTGAAAATAACTGGTAAACAAGGCAACAGAGGAGAGACTGGGAGTAGTGGCAGCAGATGGACTTTGATCCAGCATCCCACATGCTTGTGCACTCACCGTTCCCCGCTAATCCGGCTTGGTGTCATTGTCCTGTTTGCGGGTTTTGTGTCACGCACTTGATTAAGCATCCCATGTTCTCCTAATGTGCGCCCTTGGCCTTGACGATAGGTAGCGCCGTGTTCTCGGGCGTGTCCCGTGGGTAAAATTCAGGTATGCGTCGATTGTTTGAGTTCTTGCTCCCATTGGTGGTGCTTGAGCGTGCGGTCATGGTGTTGCCCAACAAGGGAACACGGGATGTGGGATCAAGACAGCACACATAGCAACCCGTCACCAGGCAACGGATGCCCGTCCGGACTTACAGGGAGTGGAGGTGGACACAAAGGTGGATGTTGAGCTTCATAGCAGTCTCAACAGTGTGCTCACCAGTAAGAGCAACACAAGCAAGAAGATCCTGGATATACTCCTCTTAGGAAATAAAGAAGCCATTAGAGGTAGAAGAAACCTCAATCTCAAGGAAGTAGCGACTTCTTTAGTAAATATGGAGCCATTTGGATTTAGTTAGGCGATTGTGATCTTGAACAAATTTCATGGTGAATTACGAGATTTTTCAATGGATTTAGTTGATTGTGATCTTGAGGAGATAGTCAAAGATGTTCGGTGTATTAATTAATCTTGAACAATATGGATTTAGTTAGGTGATTGTGATACTGAACCAAATTTCTCTGTGATTTATGAGATTTTAGTTGGATTTAGTTAGGTGATTGTGTCTTGAGATGATAATAAAAAATGTTTTGTGGATCATGAGATTTTAGGTCTAGTAGATGAGCATGGTGATTATTATATTGGTGGATAAACAAATCTTTGATTTAGTTTGGAACAATTTTCAACCAAATTCACGGTGGATGTTGAGGTTTTGTTGGATTTAGTTAGGTGACTGTGATCTCAACGAGTTAGTCAAAGATGTTTGGTGAATTATGTTAATTTAGATCTAGTAAGTGAGCATGGTGGTTATTATATTGATGGATAAATGGGCCTTTAGTAAACATGGAGCAATTTGGATGTAGTTAGGCGATTGTGATCTTGAACAAATTTCACGGTGGATTACGAGATTTTCAATAGATTTAGTTAGTAGATTGTGATCTTGGGAAGATGTCAAAGATGTTCGGTGGATTAATTAATGTAAATTTGGATTTAGTTAGATGATTGCAATATTGAACCAAATTTCTCTGTGGTTTATGAGATTTTAGTTGGATTTAGTTAGGTGACTGTGTCTTGAGATGATAATCAAAGATGTTTGGTGGATTATGAGATTTTAGGTCTAGTAGATGAGCATGGTGGTTACTATATTGGTGGATGAACAGATATTTAATTTAGTTTGGAACAATTTGGATTTAGTTAGGCGATTGTGATCTTGAACCAAATTTTATGGTGGATTATGAGAGTTTTGATGGATTAGTTAGTTGATTGTGATCTTGAGGAGATAGTCAAAGATGTTTGGTGTATTAATTAATCTTGAACAATTTGAATTTAATTAGGTGATTGTGGTATTGAACCAAATTTCTCTGTGATTTATGAGGTTTTAGTTGGATTTAGTTAGGAGATTGTCTCTAAGTAAAATAGTCAAAGATGTTTGGTGGATTATGAGATTTTAGGTCTAATAGTTGAGCATGATGATTATTATATTGATGGATAAATGAATCTTTAATAAATTTGGAACAATTTGGATTTAGTTAGCGGACTGTGATCTTTAACCAAATTTTATGGTGGACTATGAGATTTAGTTTGGCCGCGCTCCGCCTCTTCCTTGAGGAGCTTGTGCAGTGCGGTGGTGCGGCAGCTCGTGCGGCGTGCGGTGGCCTCAGAAGATGGGCGTTAACACCTGCAGCTTGTGCACAATGATGACTCCACGCATCTCCTGCGCCCCGCAACCCTCTGCTTCCCGGCACAGGAGGAGCAAGAGCAAGGATGCCGAGGTGGTTCAGGTTTGCCTCCACCTCCGCTCTTCCCCCTGCTCTCACTCTTGTCTCCCTTTTTTTGTCTCATTCTGCAGCTTCATTCAAGCATTTTAAATTGCTAGGTATTCCAGGTAGTTAGCTTATCTATGGACTACACCTACATTTGATGTTAGAACTCTGATACTAATTTATGTTGTTGCATAGGTGAATGGTGCTTTAGCTTCAATGACCAATTTTATTGCTGAATATTTTTCCCATTGAAAGTGTCAAAGAATATACAACTTGGTATGGAGAAGTTTTCTTATGGGAAAATAAAGATTTTTTTATGCAGAACTATTAGGGCTCCCGCAGCTGTATCAGTCGGTTTTTGTTCTCAGAGTTTTACTTTGCTTTTTTTTGGCAAAAAAAATTGGATGTATGAATCTGAGATCTGGACCTCGAGTTCACTGCTTTTCTTTTCATCTGCAGTCGCAAGGAAGAGTAGAAAGATCAGGCAGAGAGGGTTTCACATACCCTTCTACACTGACAAGTCTTTGCTTTTCAGGATTGCCATGGTGAGCTGCTGCTGTAATGCTTTAATTTTCTTTTGTGTTGTCACTTTGTTAAACTTTGTTCTCTTATTCTGATGCTATGATTTGTGGCTAGATGAGATTTGTGGTGAAAAGTCTCCTTTATTTTGTTTACCTACAGATCTTGAATGCACGATTGATAATTTTGCTGGATAGGTTAGAAATCTAAATAATAGACATTTTAAAGGATGTAGTTGGTAAACTTGGAAAGCCAAGAAAAATATATAGCTTACTTGCAGTGTTGTTTGATCCATCGCTCTGCGACAGGCTCACTGATGGACTTGAAGTATGCCTAATCTTGGACAGCATTTATTGCCTGTTGTTGGTGTGTTTCTTTTATTCTATATTTAGGGGGTTCTAAGCTATTGAATTAGGAAGCATACAGTTTATGTTGAGACCCGCTTCAGTCTGTTGGCTACTGCAGGGAGCTTTGGATGGCGGTCTTGATATTGCGCACATTGACAAGAGATTGCTGGCTTCAAGAAGGATAAGAAGCAGCTGGGCGGTGAGATTCACCGCAAATACATCTATGAAGGTCATGTTGCTGACTACATGAAGGTGAGTTGGATCCATTGCCCTCGTGGTATTATAATGCCATTTCGTCATTCCCTAGGGCTATCATTGTTGTATGCATGAATTCTTTCTGGAAGATATATCTAGGCCAGATTCACCCATATAAAGTATCCTAAAGCAGCGCATTTTGTTCTTATTTCTGAAGCAGCTTACTGAATCTCGTTTTAACTTCTGCCCTACCCTTATTTCAGTCAATAGCTGATGAGGAATCTAAGAAGTACCAATCTCACTTCAGTGAGTACATCAAGAAGAATATTGCGGCCGATGACATGGAAGCACTGTACAAGAAGGTTCATGCTACCATTCGTGCTTATCCTACCATGGCAAAATCAACGAAGGAACCTCCAAAGACGCACAAGAGTTAGATATATCTTGCTTTTTATTAAAGTCAAACAACTGATAATAAAGTTTATCAATATGTAGTAATGTGTATAAATGTTTTCTCATACTCATGTAGTCCGTTCATTCCTAAACTATATGTTCTTCTTTTGTTAAAACCTTGAAATATTAAGATGTTAGGGTAAATAAATTCCTTCAGAATCAATAATAGAAATGTTTTGCTATGCAACAAGATACAGTTGTATGCAAAAAATAATCTTGTCTTATATAGAGTTATATATCAAAACTATGGATTTTCTATGCACTTCCTGCAATCATTAATGTTCATTGTCTTTGTTCGGATTTTGTTGGGCACCTGTGGCAACGCGCTGTCGGACACGACAGACGCTGCCAGGTCTGGCTGTCGACATCGTGCTCACGGAGCCTGGCCTCCGCGTTGTGTTCTCCATCTTGCAGTGCATGATGAACTACACGCTAAAGTTCAGCTGAAGTTCCCTGTTATCTTGTACTACAAGAGTTATGTCGATTTGTACTACTTGGCTGCAAATGTATGCTGTTTGCATCACCATACGGATAGTGGTAAGAATGCAGCAGCAAATCCAATAGTAGGTAATCATGACAGTATTTCACCACCGGTAATCTTGCTGTCTTTTATGGTTGCAGGTTTGATCTTCTGGCATTATTCATGGTTCTCATCATAGCCATACTGAATGATGGCAAGTGGCATCTCTGAATTTATCATATGAAGTATGACTTTATGAGCTTGCTTGGCTACTGACCTGCTGTGTGGGAAGGGGCATCCTTTTACCAGAGCTATATTGATTTTAATATGCTCCATTTCCTTCAGGTCTTTTATTGCTCCATCCTTGATTTATCTGAGTCCAGTGGGGTTGCTCATGAATTACAGAATTTAGGCTTACAGTAGGATGAACTTCCTTGAGAATCAATAATAGAAAAGTTTGGTTAAGAGCAATTTCCAACGCCAGAGAGAAAATTTACTTCACTGGTTAAGAGGAATCCATCTCACGTTTTCTTGTGTTGTGCCTTTCTCAAAGTAAAAAAAGCAAAAGTCGCAGAGAGAAATTACTGTATTAGTTAAGACAACTAATTTGCATACAATGGCAGCAATGCACAAGCAGCGTCAGTGTTAGCGTGTACTTATTTCAGAGATGATTGGAGTAACCGTTGACCGGTTCAGCAGCCACCATCTAATCGAATCACAATTAATAGACTAGTAGGCAGAGATATTGAGGGCTACTTTCAGATCAATTCATGACTATACGTATGGTATGAGCTATTCCTATCGCCATGAACTTGTTGAACACGGCAATACTGGTGAACAAAAGCACAAGTGTGTGTGCAGTGAGAGCTAAGAAAGCCGGTTAATCGTTCAGCATTATGCATGGTATTCAGTCATGATTGTCAAGTGTCAAGTTCAGTTTTAAAAGCTGAACCCTTAAGTGTTAAGTTTAGGTAACAGGGGCTGTGGAGTAACTGTAGCTGGATCAAATCCTGAATGTCAAGTTCAGAATATGATACTCAATACGCGTCAAAAAATATGATACTCAATTATCATGACAAAGTTTACTACTTTGGAATGTGTGGGTGCGCTGGTTTTCGACTAGTTGATCTAATCATCTTGAATTGACAGGTTTTCTGAATATACTCGCAAGTCGAAACCATGGCCTTACAGTCCTACACGCCTCTGCTGAAGCCCCAACTGGCCCAAGTCTCGGTCAACCCTTCCATTAACACGATACAGATTCCAGGTTTGCTTTGCCTCGCACGAATATGCTCGTTCCATGACATCTCGCTGGAATATGTACCGGATAACATGTGTGGATGCACGGGCTAGCGATTAGTTAATCTAATACTCTTCTGATAATTATCTTCTCTGAATATACACAAATTAATGGCCTTGCAGAGTCAGTGCTCCGCCCCTCTGCTGAAGCCCTTACTGGCCCAAGTCTCGGCCAGCCCTTCTCTAAATCGATGCAGATTGCAGATTTGCCTTGCACCAATATGCTCCTTGCATAAGCTAGTAATCTCTGGCCATATTTCATTTTTATCCTACTTGCATCATGCCTGATGACTTTTTTTGTGCCACCAATTTTAGTGTATGTTCGAGGAGTAGCAGATTTTACGGATCTTTTTTTTGTGTCATTGCTTCATCAAATGGAAATTTAAGTAACGGGAGATTCGTCAAATGGAAATTTAAACCAGTTTATGATTTGGTGAGGAATCTATATATATTAGTGTGTGTTGTTCGTTGAGCTCTAAATAACGGGGAGCACACAAAATTACATTCAATCCCCAAATAGGGCTGGTGTTTGCATCTGTATTCTGTAGTTCTATATGTTGAATTCAAATAAACTGCTTCTTTTTGGGTGTTCATTTTCGTTTTAATAATGGTGATTGTTATTCACTTGGAACCATCATGTAAACCTAGCTGGACATGGTCAAACTATAATTTTTCCATGTTTCAAAATACTGTATGGTTTAGTACTTTGTTCCGAGAGTCTTTCTTCCCAGAATGGATTTTATATTCTCCTAAATCTTTTTGGTGTCTTGATGTGATCTGGTCATCATGCATGAACTGTATTGAATTCTTGTAAGGAAGCATTTGAATGTTACTTGTCCTGGTCTAATTATCTGCAATCCACAGGTTATGGAACTGCACTTGCATTGGTAGCAGGAATGACCTTGCTTGGGCGACCTTCTCTGTTATGATATTGTTGTCTAAGTTAAAAAACCTGAATCTGCTCCATGGTTTTGTTATGTTGGATGTGCCCCAAGAAGCTTCTTTCTTTTGATTTTTGTTGTCAATATATTCTGTGGATGCTCCTCGTACTCATTATGAGATGTTCTTCATAACTATGGCGAATCACATGAAGTTCAAATGTTAGCATAGCTACTAAGTTGTATGTTCGGCAATGACACAATGCATAGGTCAAGTGTTAGTTTTCTGAAACTATTATACTGTGAACTGATGCTAACTTCCTCACTTTTATTTGTAGTTTGGCCAACATCGAGCTGCGGTACCTGGTGTCGATGTGGAGGAAAAGACCTTAGTAAGACTATTGACCGTCGCCTTGCAACTCAATTTCTTCAGAAGTGTCTTGGCCTAAGACATGACAACTTGAGAATTCAGATTTTTTGTAGCGCAGAACCCATTAGCTCCTATCTTTGTGCTAGCTAAACCTGAACTTAAGTTTTAGTGGTGTAGTCAAATTACTTGTGTACTGAATTTTTATTCTTTTATGTGCCTGTGGGGTCTTGCTTGAATCTTTGTTATGTCCTCAACATGGTAAGCAGTTGCATTGGCGTGTCAATTTCTGTTCTTGTTTTCCTGCAAATAATTATAATCTGTTCTTTTTTCTCTGGAGCATCGATGATCGATCATATAGACAGTTTCGGAGACCGCACATCACCTTGACCTCATGATCTGATGGCTGTCCTGCCAAACTCTCTGCGCGCTTTTGTTCCGAACACAAAAGCTCAACCTCATGTAGACGTACAGGCTCATGAGGACGTACGCATTCAGATTATGTAGACACTCAGGCCAAAGTCATAATACAAAAGGAGCATGTCCATTCAAAAATTCATTTTGGTGAAGACAGACCAAAGTGGTAATTGAAAAAACCGACTAACCAGGCTGGAAAGTTTAAACATACTCCTTCAAGAATTCTGATTAGCTCAGGTAAAAAAACAGGAATTCTGATTAGGTAAAGTACAATGCCAACTTCATCGTTTCAGCATAATAAGCATATGACATGTCGGTAGAAAATGAAAACTTTTATCTTGACGGGATATTCCTCTCTGCCTCTTGGTTCTGCGCACAAATGATTATTTCAGCCAAATGCATCATATCTAGCAAGAAGACAATTCCAGCTACAGATCGATTGAAAATGATTTAATAGCTAACCATGTGGAGTTCACGAAGAAAAATACTAGCAGTTTATAGATTGCCAAGCTTGGACATGTGAATCTTATCTGCTAGACACATTACATAGCATGCCCACTGGTTGAAACTACTGAACGAAGAAAAATGGTCAATCTAATTTGCGCTACTACCTCTTCCTGGTAGTACCATTCAGGGACAATGACAGATAATTAACGAAATCCCTTGATAAGCCAAGAACAATGTGCTAGGAACTTAGATTAATGTGCACTTTTCAATTAATGTGCAAGTTGGAGAGAAGAGATAACTAAGCAAATGTGTGCAGAATTAATCTAAAATGCCCCACAAAAAAAATCTAAAGTTGTCCAAAAAAAATCTGGTAACAAGGAAACCATTCTATCATGTAAAAAAGCAAACAAAGGTTCACATGAGAATGAGAACATATCTAGTGGAAACCATACATTCAGAGGAAACATGGAAACCCAAACGTGTGCCGTTGGATTGGATGCGTACGCTGTGAGATGGAAAGAAGTACAATTTGCAAACTGAACCCCGCAAGAATCCTGTACCTCAGGTACAGAAACATCCCATGGCGGATGAGCCGTCCTGTGCCTTTCCCCATGGAGCTATCATCCCGATTCGAAAGCAAAAAATCATCCTGATTCGAAATTCTTTCGCTGGGTTAGGAGACCTATTGGGATACGATGCTTCCCTCCGGCAGGACCCCCTCCGGCGAGTCCTCCTCCGAGCGTTTCGGGAAGGGCCGGCGAGTGGCGTTACAGGCAGGGCCAGCGAGCGGTGCTTCTGATTCATCTCCGGCCAACAGTGTCAGTCCTCCGAGCATTCCCCATCGACGTCATACTAGATCTAATTCCAAGGTATGAGAATTTGAAGTGTTCGTCTTCTGTGCTTTGGCCCCGTGCTTCTTTGTCCCGTGGCTCATCGAGTAGTTCCATCTTCTCTAGATTGGGATGGGTTTGCCAAGCAAACAGGGGAGGGGACAAGGACGTGGCTCATTTGTCTGTCTCCTCCAAGATCACCACATCATTTCAAGGAAGTAGCAGAGGTAATGAGGTAGTGGCATCTTGCCTGCAGCCGCTGATTTCCCTTGAGTCGTACTGTCCAGATTTTGGTCTTGAAGATATTGCGAGGTATAATTCATTTGCTCCTAATTTTTGTATGACTATTCGTGGGTTGCTAAAAAAATTCAGTGGTAGTCATAGATGATTAACTAACAATTCAGATGCTTCATTTAAATCAGCATCAATAATAGATGATTTATTTTTTAGTCAGCAAATTATATGTGAAACTCGTTTAAATACATTGCCCAAACTCTCATAAGTTTGTGATTTCAGTTAAAATTCTGTGAACACTACTCATATGCAGCGAAAACAGCTCTTAATCGAGTCATTTAGATCACAGTAGCTACAGCCGTGAAAATTGCAACCCCAAAAACACACCCTTAATGTAGCAGCAAGGAGCTCCTATCATGCCGATTTGACAATGTTGTACATTATGATGGTGGTTGTATGCA
Organism: Aegilops bicornis; assembly: GCA_021605145.1. Lineage (NCBI taxonomy): Eukaryota > Viridiplantae > Streptophyta > Magnoliopsida > Poales > Poaceae > Aegilops > Aegilops bicornis. The sequence goes on along the minus strand of CM038673.1, from coordinate 699,122,504 downwards.
TATTTATTTGTGTAGTGCGACGGGAAATAAGAAAGGAACTGGTTTTGGAAAATAATTCTAAAAAAATATCTTGCTAATAAAGATGACATGCACTGCTGTATCTATTTTCATTGATTGTTGTTAAATTCGTTTTAATCTATTATGTATAAAAAGTTCAACTCTTATTTTTCAGGTTTGCTGGTGGCAGTCAAGACTTATGCATGTTCCAACAAAAAAAGGCTGTTGTTTGGAGTCGTAGTAGTGCACTGATACGTTCTTCTGCTTGTGTACTCGAGTTGTTTGCTCATTGTCTGATGTAGAAGTGTGAGAATTTTACTATGGCTGTTCAGTTAGTGATAGGTCTATCTTGTAATAAAATTCCCTAGCATAATGCGGTTGGAACATTTGCCTAATGTATGTGTTGTTGAAGTGATGCATTACTGCAAGTGAATTCTGTTAGTAGACTATATTAAAATTAGCTTCCTTCAGTCTTCTGTTGTCTGGTCTGGGCATTGACTATCTGTTCTTTTGGTTTCCCAGATGTGATTTTGTTGGTACAGTTCTGTTAGGAGACTGGTAGCAATTACTGTACTAGCTTCCTTCAGTTTTGGTATCCATTGCAGCTAGTTTTCCATTTTAAATCGAACGTACTCCCTCCGTCCGGAAATACTTGTCCTAGAAATGGTTGTATCTAGACTTATTTTAGTTATAGATACATCCATTTTCAACCATTTTTAAGACAAGTATTTTCGGACGGAGGGAGTACATGTCACGCATGTTTGGTGAAGTATAGGAACAGCGCATGGCTTACAAATCCTACTTGGCCGACAAAAAGGTGAAAATAAGGGGCAAGGAGGTACGCTGTGATTACTTGTTAGACCTGAGGGGGTACACGTAAAATAGTATCCATGGTTGCGGGCGGTTTTTTGCAAATAGGGCATAGCAGTTATGATTCTATCTGGTCCATACAAATAGCATCCAACGGTCTGAGCTCAGGTTTCCAGGATTCCACTGAACATGTGGTTTCCACGTGATATTGTCTCCATGAGAATGCCGAATGGGATTCGGATAGCTTACCGCTGCAAGATGGGATTTGGAAGCAAATAAAAATGCTTCTCTGCAGGTGAGTACGCTACGCTGCAAGCTGCAAACTAATGCAAAATCCTACAATGACCCAGTCACTCAAGGCACCTAGGTTAGCAACTTGGCTGGCAACTAGGTTACGGGGTCCGCAAGGACCTAGTCTGACGTTGCGAACACGGCCCGGTGTTGTGCGCTGCGCCGCTCCTCCTCCGTCACCGTGCTGCAGGACGATGTGTTGCCACCACCATGGCCGACGTAATGCAGGAGGCGCTCACGCGTGTTCACGAGCACTGGGGGAGGGGAGTGGGGCTTCTTCTTCAGGGTGACCGGGTGCCGACAGGGTGGTGATGGTGGCGTTCTCTTCTTGCCACGCCAGTGGCATCCAACGGCCCAGCATGTTGCGTGGACACGAGGGTGGATCCTCCTTGACGCGGTGTCCGATTTGGACTTCACGGTTGTGCCGGGAGGAGGGGGAGGAATGCTCGAGGAGGAGCTCCAGGTGTGCCTGGTACTCCTCATTCATCGTGGTGGCCTCCGCGAGGAGGGACAACTAAGTATGCTCCTCCTCGTTGCCGGAGGAAAGCATGATCTCCTCCTTGTCCATTGCGGCGGTGGAGGAGGAAGGCCCTGGCCGGAGAACGTGGGCGGTGACGTCATGATCCACAGGGAGAGCCTGATCCACCCACCTGCTTCGGAACCAGCTGTTATGACTGGACTTTCCTATCGCTGTGGAGAGGGGAGTAACGAAGGTGGTGAGCGGGGAGGAGAGGAGTGAAGCGGCGGGGTGCAGAGAGGAGAGGAGATGTGTTTTGGCCCGCATCGACGCTCTGCTTAAATAGCCAGTGCAGGCAGACCAGAGTAGGCTTCTCGATTGCCATGTCCGCATTGAAGTGCCGCCACCCTCCCATCCGATCATGTTGCTCTGCGGCGGCTACGTCCTGTCGCGTCCACTCTGGAGTGGTTGACCGGAATGAATGTGCGGCGATGTTTTGAGAGTTGTACGCACAGGGATGAGTTCATGTGGGACTATTTAGTCGGACGAGTACATGACACGAGTCCGGACGCCCGCAAATCTCCCCCAGTTTTTGAAGGAAATATGCCCTAGAGGCAATAAGAAAGTTGTTATTTATATTTTCTTATATCATGATAAATGTTTATTATTCATGCTAGAATTGTATTAACTGGAAACTTGTACATGTGTGAATACATAGACAAAACAGTGTCCCTAGTAAGCCTCTACTAGTCTAGCTTGTTAATCAAAGATGGTTAAGTTTCCTAACCATAGACATGTGTTGTCATTTGATGAACGGGATCACATCATTAGGAGAATAATGTGATGGACAAGACCCATCTGTTAGCTTAGCATAATGATCGTTAAGTTTTATTACTATTGCTTTCTTCATGACTTATACATATTCCTTTGACTATGAGATTATGCAACTCCCGAACACCGGAGGAACACCTTGTGTGCTATCAAACATCACAACGTAACTGGGTGATTATAAAGATGCTCTACAGGTGTCTCCGAAGGTGTTTGTTGGGTTGGCATAGATCAAGATTAGGATTTGTCACTCCGAGTATCGGAGAGGTATCTCTGGGCCCTCTCGGTAATGCACATCATGATAAGCCTTGCAAGCAATGTGACTAATGAGTTAGTTGCATGATCATGCATTACGGAACGAGTAAAAAGACTTGCCAGTAATGAGATTGAACTAGGTATGAGGATACCGACGATTGAATCTCGGGCAAGTAACATACCGATGACAAAGGGAATAATGTATGTTATCATTGTGGTTTGACCGATAAAGATCTTCGTAGAATATGTAGGAACCAATATGAGCATCCAGGTTCCGCTGTTGGTTATTGACCGGAGATGTGTCTCGGTCATGTCTACATAGTTCTCGAACCCGTAGGGTCCGTGTTTTGGTGACCGAAGATTGTTCGGAGTCCCGGATGAGATCACAGACATGACAAGGAGTCTCTAAATGGTCGAGAGGTAAAAATTGATATATTGGACTATAGTATTCGGACCCGGAATGGTTTCGGAGTGTTTCGGATATTTATCGGAGTACCGAGGGGTTACCGGAACCCCCGGGGAAAGTAATGGGCCATGGGCCATAGGGAAGAGAGAGGGCAGCCCACAAGGGGTGGCCCCCCATGGGCAGTCCGAATTGGACAAGGGGAGGGGGTGCGGCCCCCCTTTCCTTTCCCCCTCTCCCTCTCCTTCCCTCCCCCCTCCATGAGAAGGAAAAGGGGGGGGGGGGGCGAATCCTACTAGGAGTGGAGTCCTAGTAGGACTCCCCCCTTGGGCGCCCCCTTGGTGGCCGGCCTCCTCCTCCCCTCCTTTAAATACGGGGGCAGGGGGCACCCCAAAGCACAACAATTATTCTCTTAGCCATGTGCGGTGCCCTCCTCCACAGTTTACTCCTCCGGTCATAGCGTCGTAGTGCTTAGGTGAAGCCCTGCACGGATCACAACACCATCACCGTCACCACGCCGTCGTGCTGACGAAACTCTCCCTCGACCCTCTGCTGGATCAAGAGTTCGAGGGACGTTATCGAGCTGAACGTGTGCTGAACTCGGAGGTGCCGTATGTTCGGTACTAGATCGGTTGGATCACGAAGACATTCGACTACATCAACCGCGTTATACTAACGCTTCCGCTTTCGGTCTATGAGGGTACATGGATACACTCTCCCCCTCTCGTTGCTATACATCTCCTAGATAGATCTTGCGTGATCGTAGGACTTTTTTTTGAAATTGCATGCTAGTGGTATCCGAGCCAGGTCTATGCGTAGATGATATGCACGAGTAGAACACAAAGAGTTGTGGGCGATAATAGTCATACTGCTTACCACCAACATCTTATTTTTATTCGGCGGTATTGTTGGATGAAGCGTCCCGGACCAACCTTACATGACCACATTCATGACACCGGTTCCACCGACAGACATGCAACTTGTTTTTCATAAAGGTGGCTAGCGGGTGTCTGTTTCTCCAACTCTAGTTGAATCAAATTTGACTACGGCCGGTCCTCGTTGAATGTTAAAACAACACACTTGACGAAAAATCGTTGTGGTTTTGATGTGTAAGTAAGAACGGTTCTTGCTAGAAGCCCGTAACAACCACGTAAAAGCTTGCAACAACAAAGTAGAGGACGTCTAACTTGTTTTTGCAGAGCATGTTGTGATGTGATATGGTCAAGACATGATGTGATATAGGTTATTGTATGAGATGATCATGTTTTGTAAAAGTTATCGGCAACTGGCAGGAGCCTTATGTTTGTCGCTTTATTGTATGAAATGCAATCGCCATGTAATTGCTTTACTTTAACACTATGCGGTAGCGATAGTTGTAGAAGCAATAGTTGGCGAGACAACAATGACGCTATGATGGAGATCAAGGTGTCAAGCCGGTGACGATGGAGATTGTAAGGGCATATTTCTCCCTAAGTGGTTTTGGTGATTGATGACAATGCATTTGCGGACTAATCGTGTGCATTGAGCATTTCAGATATCTCATGTCTAGGCACAAGACAATTCGGTGCCCCTCGGAGCCTATCGAAGACGGTGTTTCTCTATGTTTCTTTTCGGTGGATTTGAATCATAGGAAAGCCGTACTATTAAGAGGGGGTACGCTTCGGAAAGTTAGGGTGGAATCAACACGTACACATCTGTTCCTTTGCACCACCTTTCCCTGCTTCATTGTAGCACTGATTTTTTCCCTTGTCGTTGCGAAGATGAAGGCTTCCTAGTGCTATTGGTCTGTGGCGTGTGGTAGTACTGCTCAAGGGAGCAGTAGTACCGCAGCTGCCCACGGTAGTACTACCCATGGCAGCGGTAGTACTGCCAGTGCGGTAGTACCGCTCCTAGCACGCGATAGTACCGTGGCCTCTGGCCCAGAACGGTGGCGTAAGCGGAAGTAGGGGCAGAAGTAATTTTTTACTTCCGCACCCTACGCGGTAGTACCGCTCCCTGTGAGCTGTAGTACCGTGCGGATTTTGCATGCATCAAACTCAGCAGAAGTAGCCACGGATGTAATTTTATTAGTCCGTGCCTTCCCAACCCTGAATGAGCCCTGCCTTGCGGTAGTACCGCAAGGGCGCGCGGTAGTACCGCTCCGGCGGTTCTACCGCTTGTTGCCTTGTGCAACAGGGCCTCATCTAGCCCCTACCGCGCGAGCGGTAGTACCGCATGCCTGTGCGGTAGTACCACGGGTATGTGCGGTAGTATCGCATGTCGCGGTCTGAGTAAGTGGGTAACGGTTGGATCTTTCCTCTCACTATACAAGGGGGGGGGGTCTTCTTCCCCATGTTGACCACCTCTTCCCTTCCCAAGCTCCATTGTATCTCGAAGCTCCATTTTTGCCCGATCTCTCTCCCTAGCCAATCAAACTTATTGATTGGTTGAGAAGGCCCCGTTCTACACTTCCACCAAGAGAAATTTGATTCCCCCCACTAATCCCTTGCGGATCTTGTTACTCTTGGGTTTTTGAGCACCCTAGACAGCTGAGGTCACCGCGGAGCCATATTCCATTGTGGTGAAGCTTCGTGGTGTCGTTTGGAGCCTCCAATTAAGTTGTGGAGATTTCCCCAACCTTGTTTGTAAAGGTTCAGTCGCCGCCTTTAAGGGCACCAATAGTGGAATCACGACATCTCACATTGTGTGAGAGCGTGAGGAGAATACGGTGGCCTTAGTGGCTTCTTGGGGAGCATTGTGCCTCCACACCGCTCCAACGGAGACGTACTTCCTCTCAAAGGGAAGGAACTTCGGTAACACATCCTCGTCTTCACCGGCTCCACTGTTGATTATCTCTTACCTTTACTTGTGCAAGCTTACTTTGTGTTGTATCCTTGCTTGCTTGTGTGCTTGTTGTTGTTGCATCATATAGGTTGCTCACCTAGTTGCATTTCTAGACAACCTACTTTGATGCAAAGTTTAAATTGGTAAAGGAAAGCTAAAAATTGTTAGTTGCCTATTCACCCCCCTCTAGTCAACTATATCGATCCTTTCAATTGGTATCAGAGCCTCGTCTCTTTATTAAGGACTTTGTCGTCCGAAGAGTATGGTTGACACCGTAGACAATGGGGAGGAGCACCCCGGTGTGATTCCGTCCTCGTCTATGCCCGTTGGGGGATCCTCGGTCTCTCGTGAGGAATTCAATGCGGCTTTGGACACATCGAAAACCTCCATGACGACCGAGGTTGAAGGCATGTTCAACAAGTTTTTAGAAGGCCTTAAATTATCCACCGCACCATTGAAAGTGGGTGATCCTGCTAACAAGGTGACGGATGCTAACTCCGACAAGGGGGAAGCTACTAGTGACAAAGTTCCTTTATCTAGTGGTAGAAGTGGAAATGGCATCTTTGCCCATGTTGAACCTCCACTTACTTATGGAGGACCGGTTCCCTCCACTCATTTGAATCATGTTGGTCCTCCTCCTAAGTTTGTGAAAAATGAGGATTTTGCCTCTTGGGTCTACCGCTTTAAACGTCATTTAAATCATAGTAATACTAATCTTTGGAGAATCATTGAGCAAGGTTTCTACCCGCATGACCCAAGCAATTTCACCCCTAGAGAAGCCGCAGATAATCAATTCAACGAGTCCGCTCTCTTCATCATCCAAGATGCAATTTCATCCGAAGATATTGCGCATCTCCGACCTTTCACCATGGCCAAGGAAGCATGGAAACATGTTGTTTCCATTTACAAGGGAAGCGCAAGCATTCAATGCTCCAATTATGAAGTGGTGCAAGATGAAGCCGATGAGTTTGCAATGAATGAAGATGAAGAACCTCACGAGCTTTACCGGAGATTAACCACTCTCGCAGTCTCACTCCGAGATCATGGGAGCAAGGATACGGATGATAATTGGATCTAGCGCAAGTTTCTCAAGGCCATGATGCCTTACCATAAGGCCATGTCACACGTCATCCGTCAAAGGCCAGACTTCCACACCTTGTCCTCAAGTGAAGTGTTGGATGAGTTTGTGGCAATGAGGATCTTGGACAAGACCGCCGACAATGCGGTGTTCCGTTCTCAACGAGCAAAGAAGCCCAACCTTGCCTTGAAGGCAAAGTCTAGTGTGGAAGAATAGGATGAAGAGGAAGAAGAGGAGAGTAACCCCGAAGATACAAAATATGCTTATCATGAGCACATGGCTCTCGCTTCAAGGCAATTTTGGAGCAAGAAGAACTCAAGGCCCAACTTCAACAAGAACAACTCAAGTGGCGCCAAGGGCAAGAAATGTGTGAGGACATGCTACAATTGTGGCAATGTGAGCCACTTTGTTGCGGAGTGCCCATATGAGAAGAGGGAAGACAATGGTGGCAAGCTCATCCGAAAAGACAAGGCCAAGTCCTTCCCCAACAAGAACAACTTCACCAAGAACACTCCTCCCAAGGGGTTGGTGGCACAAGAAGAGTACAATGAGGATGATGACGATGATGAAGACGGTGAGACGGTTGCCATGGCCTCTGTTGCCATTGCAACAACTCCACGGGTGTCCCTCTTCGACTCACCCAACGAGAACATCACCGCCAAGTGCCTCATGGCCAAAGCCACCAACAAGGTAACCCCCAACATCAAAACCACCATCACTACTAATCCCTCTTTGACGGATTGATGAAAGTGAGGGGTCTAATGAGGAAGAAAATGAATTTAAGTCTTTTATGAGTAAGCTCAAGGGTAAATCCAAGAAGCACTTTGTTGCACTCTTGAAACAACTTGGTGAAGCCAATGACATGATTGAGGCTCACGAAGACACCATCTCTAAGATGGAGGGGCATAGTCGTGACTATGCCGATGAGATATCGTATCTCTCTAATGTGCTTGAGGAAGAGCGTGGTCATCGTTTGGCTCTTGAGGAGTCACACAACGATGATCATGCTAAATTAAAGAAAGATCTTGATCATGCTCTTGTTGTACCTCGTGTGCTCAATTACGAGAAGGCCAAACTTGGGGTTGATCTTGTTAGACTCAAGGAGGAGTTTGATATATACTTGACAAGGCTCACAAGGCCTTGAAGGGTGCTCATGCTAGCCTCAAAGAGTCTCATGATCAACTACAAGTGAAGCTAACCAAGGAAGAAGCCACTTTTCCTCATAGGTTTTAATTGATAATGCAAATGCTACTAACCCGTGTTGTGAGCATGTGCATCTTGTGGAGGAGAATGCAAAGTTGAAGGAGCAACTTGAGAAAGGCCTTGTGTCTTCCATACAAGGTGAGAAGAACCTCAACGACCTTTTGAACAATCAAAAGGAAGTTGTGGGCAAGGAGGGAATTGGGTTTGCACCCAAGTCCAAGAACAAGAAGAAGAATGAGAAGGCCAAACGACCTCCTCCTCTCAAGAAAACTTTTGTGAAGGAGGGAGAGGGTGCTTCCAAGGAGAAGAAGAACAATGAGAAGGGTGGTGGTGTCAAGAAGGGCAATGCCACCCCTTCCAACAAAGCCGGCGACTTTAACCCTTCTTATGTGTTATGTCGTGCTAGTGATGGGCATGTTTATGCTAAATTTGTTGGTTCTCCTTATGAGTACATTGAATGGTCTACTTGGGTTCCTAAGACCCTTGTTACTAACATCAAAGGGCCCATTACAAAATGGGTACCTAAAACCAAGCATTGATCTCTTGTAGGTGTTTGCTTCCGGTGGGGGTCATGGTTGCTCGATAGTGGAGCCACAAATCATATCACCTGAAGCAAGGACTTGGTGGTGGACGTGCATAAGATTTCATCTATGCCCACCAATGTCGAGTGGGGTGATGCCTCGTCTTCTAAGTATTGGGTCTTGGGAAGGTTGTCATTTCTCATGATCTCACGATCGAGAAAGTCATGCTTGTTGAGTCCCTTGCATACAATTTACTTTCCGTTCGTCAACTTGCACTCATGGCCTTTGCCACTTTCTTTGATATTGATACCGTGGCCCTGTTATGGAGCAAGACTCTTAAAGTAGCCTTTGTTGGGCATGTCGAGAACGGTCTTTATGTGATTAACTTTTTGGAGCGACCCACTAAGACCGCGACATGCCTAATGGCTAAAGTTGATGTGGTATGGCTTTGGCATCGCCGTTTAGCCCATGTCAATATGAGATCTTTACAAAGTCTTCTCAAGGGGGACCATGTCCATGGACTAACAAATGTTAGTTTTGCCAAAGATCGTGCTTGCAGTGCTTGTATTGAAGGAAAGCTACATGAGAAGGCTCACCCTCCCACAACTATCATCTACTCGAAGAGGCCCTTGGAGCTCCTCCACTTGGATCTCTTTGGACCTCCATCCTTTTATAGTCTTGGGGGTAGAAAGTATTGCTTGGTGATTGTGGATGATTATTCAAGATACACTTGGTTATATTTCTTCAATAGGAAGAGTGAGACCCAACAAACCGTCATCGACTTTGCAAATGAAGCTCAACGCCAACACAATGCAAAGATCTTGACGATAAGAAGTGACAACGGCACCGAGTTCAAGAACTACACCTTGGATGAGTTTCTTAGTGATGAGGGGATCAAGCATAAATATTCCGCACCTTACACCCCTCAACAAAATGGTGTAGTGGAGAGGAAGAACCAGACATTGATGGATGCGGCAAGGACCATGATGGCGGAGTTCAAGTCTCCGTACAACTTTTGGGCCGAAGCCATCAGCACCGCTTGTCATGCATCCAATCGGATCTACCTCCGCAAAGGCTTGAACAAGACTCCATATGAGATACTCACTGGTAACAAGCCCAACCTGAAGTACTTCCGGGTGTTCGGGTGTAAGTGTTTCATTCTCAAGAAAGGTGTTTGTTTGTCTAAATTTGGGGCTAGAGCTCATGAGGGCATATTTGTTGGTTATGCTACAAACTCTCATGCTTATCATGTCCTCAACAAGTCCACCGGACTCATTGAGGAGACGTGTAGCGTGGAGTTTGATGAAAATAACGGCTCCCAAGTGGAGCAAAGTGGTACTTGTGATGTAGGTGATGAAATTCCTCCCCAAGCCATGCGAAGAATGGGTGTTGGTCATATCCTACCCATTGAGGAACCCCTTGTGGCCGAAGGAGAAGGACAATGTTACACTCAAGTGGAACCATCACCAACCCAAGACCCACATGCTTCCGAAGAACAAAGTGAAGGCCCTCAACCAAATGAACAAGATCAAGGGCAAGATCAACCTCAAGATTGTGGTGAACCACCAAGTGATTCCCAAGGTCAAGTTCTCACCACCGAGCAAGTTCAAGATCAAGAGCAAGCTCAAGATCAAGAACAAGCTCAAGACGACGCTCAAGATGATCAAGTTACCGCTCCTCAACTCTCTCCCGAGGAGGAATTGGAGCGTCGTGCCGCTAAGATTGCATCCAAGCTCACTACCAAAGATCATCTCATGACGAATGTGCTTGCACTACAAAAAAATACACTTCCGTGATGATACGTGTTTGTCACAGTAGGTCATGTTTTCTTTCATGCATGTACATCCATGACAAATTTATGAGAGAATCAAGATAGTCATACCTGTGCTGTCGTAGAAGTGTTCCATGACATTACCAAAATTATCATCACGGAAGTGTCCACTTCCATGACGATAAATCGCACGTCATAGAAGTGCTTTCGTCAAGGGTGACCAACACGTGGCATCCAACGTAACGAGACGCCGTTAAGCTATCGGGTCCGGTTTTGGATCCGATAACCTGTTAACAGCCCGGACCAATGGGAATTTTCCATGTGTAAAATTCTCATTGGCCAGAGGAAACACGTGTCGGCTCAATGTTTGGACAGATGTCATCCACTCATTGGATAGAAGGCGCCTATGATACGTCGACACGTGGCACGGCCCAACAGAGGCCCATTCCGGTGAAAAGGCCGGCCCGTTTGACTTGGTCAAAAGGTAACGGGCTGGTCCACGGAAAGCCTGTTAACGGCTTGTTCGTATATAGCCCATTTACGGCCCGCTTACTACCGACCCGTCACGGCCTATCGGAATTAAGCCTAGTAGCTTCATCTGGGCCATCCAATATGATTCCAGCCCGTTGTAACTTCCGGCCCATGTACGACCCATGATGTCTTTCGACCCATATGAGGCCCTTTGTAACTCTCGGCCCATTAACGGCATGTGGTGAATCTGGCCCATAATGAACAGTGTATCACTTTATACCCATTAACGGCCCATTATTCCATTGGGCCGTTTCCAGCCCGTGTTATCTTTCGGCCTTCTCAGGGCCCATTTATTCTTGGGCTCATTTCCAGCATTCGGTTACTTACGACCCGTCATTGGCATTTTTCGCCAGGGCCAAATTCAGCCCGTGGTTACAATCGGCCCGTTTGCGGCCCGTTAATCCGTTGGGCCGTTTTCATAACGTCATCAAATACGGCCGATTAACGACAGCCTGTTATTGTCGACCATGAACGGACTATTCCAAATCTAGCCCATTTATGGCCCATAATGCGGTATGTTATTGGCCCATGTTTGGCCTATCGATCATACGACATGTAGAAGGCTCATTGATGTACGACACGTAGAAGGCCCATTGATGCAACGGCCCGTAGAAGGCCCCTTGATGCTACGGCCCGTAGAAGGCCCATTCTTTCTACGGCCCTAAGAAGGCCCATTGTTTCTACGGCCCGTAGGAGGCCCATGGTAACTACAGTAAATATGTAGCCCATGGTTATTGTGGCCTAGTTTTAAAAAATAGGTTATTGCGACCACTAGCAAACCGCGGAAAAAGAACTGCACTGACTACAAGCAAACAAATAAACAAGATGAAAAGGAAATAAATAAGCAAGCAACTTACGCTAGGCTATCATGGCTATTACACATATTACATCCACTGCGCATCAAAGTTCGCCACCAGTGCAAATATAGGGAACAAAGCAGCATATCATATACCGTGGTTGTCAAAGTTGGCGACCAGTGCAAATAAACGCCGCAGCAAAACAAGTCTAGAACTGAAACCACTTCAGAAGAGATCAAGAAATAATATCCTGGGTACCCATAATGCTGGCAAGATGCTTAGCAAGCTTATTAACTTTCTCTTGTTCGTCGCTTAAATCCTCTAGCACTTGCTGTTGCACCAGAAAGTATGCATCTGAATTCTGCAGGGACTTCCTCAGTCCTTCGGCTTCCTGTCGCATAACATCTGATCGATGTCTTTCAACTTGAATTTGAGACTCAAGAAGTACTAATTCAGCAAATGAGTTCAAGAGGTGCCAGCTTGTAGCCAAGAATCTCGAACACTATATCAAGACAGGACTTTGGGGTTGTCTCAGTGTCTTCAATATAGTTTTTATCAGCTTTCTTGGAGACCAACAGGGATGTCTCACTATCTTGAACCTTATCTGCATTACTTCCTTTACCATTGCATAATGGGGTACTCTTCTCCAATATTTTATCCGCGTTCTAAAAGAGAAACAAACAAACACATCACAGGTTTACATGTAGCATATGAAACTCATTTTGGTAAACCAGTTCAGTAGTAAGGTGGACAGGATAACAACATGAAACAAACATATATCTATGTAGTATGGTCACTGTATGGTCTATATCATTCTAGTTTATGTTGCCAAATCAAGATAGATACAGTTTGAATCATATCTATTTAAGACAAAGCAACATAGACAGAATATAAGTGTGGGAAACTACACAGCAATAACAACACTTGTAATGTGCATGGCATGAAAACATAACTGTTTATTCAATTGAAACTGAAATCAACATAGAGCAAGTTACAACAGCAAACACGTTAAAGAAACAGGTTTAAAACATACCTGTTGCACCATTGGAGTTTCAATTGCATCCTTCAATTTGAAATTAGTTGGTATGAGTAAATATAGTGATGCAAGAGCAAAGTAGTATGAACCATAGCTACGAAACCTGACCTGAGAACAATTCTTCTTCTGCTTTAAGCGTTGACTTGGATTCGGAGTGGTGGTCCTCATGCTTTGGGCACTACAGTTGCCTTACGAACTGCTCGTGTTTGGGTGCTCTGTGGTGGAGATGTTGCTGTGTCAACTGGAACTGGGTTACTATCTGCTGGGGTTGGGGTTAGAAGGGGTGTAGCTGGTTCTCTGTCCAACCGGGTAGGGGTACAATCTGCGAGAGTCTGGGTTATGTGTGGTGGGGCTGGTTCTTGGGCAAGTACAATCGTGGTTCTATCTGCATTGACATGTAGCACAATCTTTTCTGAAGACCGTGTTTTTACTCCCACAGATACTGCCATCACCCCTCCAATTGAAATGGCTGATAAACAAGAAAAGTAATTGAATGTACATACATTGTAAGATAGACATGTGCAATGGATAGTAGGGAAGAAAACAGGGCATGAAATAATTCACATTTATGTTGTCTAACCAAACAGAATAGCAGGACATAATTTCACATATATGATGGCTAATTAAACAGGATAGCATGACACAATTTCAAATGCATGATGGCTAACTAAACATGATAGAATGACATAATCCAAAATATGATGACTATGTAAACAGGATGAGATGATATAGCTATATTATGTCTTCAGAAAATGGGTTGGCATGCCATAATTCAGATACATGTTGTCTATGTAAACATCTTGGCATGATAAAATTCAAATATATGATTTATATACTAAGCAAGTGAGCAGAGGGCAATCACATATATATGATGTGTCAACTAAGGAGATGGCATTCAATATTGTGCATATGATGTAAAAACTAAGCATTGCAATACAACATGTGCATGATATGAGTAATATAACCCTGCCAAGTTTGAGCATACACCTCAAGGGAATAATAGGACATGTCATCTGCCTCTGAATCCTCCTCTGAAGAGCTATCTGTAACCAGCAAGATATCTGCTTCAGCAGGTAGCATTGTCTGCTGTGAAGACCTTGTTTTCACTCTAGATTTCTCCATCACCAACTCAAATGGCTGATGCACAGGAAGAGCAGTTGAATATACAAACATTGTCAACAAATGCAACAAGAAATACAAAAAAAGGATGGCATGATATAATTCACATAAATGACGCTTGGCTAAACAGCATGGCATTGCATAATCCACATATATAATGCCTTGCAACAAGATAGCATTGCATAATTCACATATATAATGTCTTGCAACAAGATGACATCGCATAATTCACATATATGGTAATTAGACACTAAACAGGTGGCATTCACACAAAGCATGTCTAAACTAAGCAAATGGCATAGCAATGCAATATACCATACGCACGATATGAGCAACATAACCCTGCCAAGTTAGAGCATGCACCTCGGGGGGGATAGGACTGGTCATCTGTCTCCGAATCCTCCTCTAAGGAGCTATCCGTAACCAGCAAGACATGCGCTTCGTCAGATAGTATTGTCTGCTCTGAAGACCTTGTTTCCACTTCAGATTTTCCATGACCGTGCCGAATGGCTGATGCACAGGAAGAGTAATTGAATGTACTAAAATTGTTGACAAATTTAACACATAATAAAAAAATGATGGCATGATATAATTCTCATATAAGATGACTGGCTAACCAGGGTGGCATTGCAAAATTCACATATATGATGCCTGGCTAAACAAGATTGCATTGCATGATTCACATATACGATAAAGAAACTAAAGAGATGGCATTGACACAAAGCATGTCTAAACTAAGCAGATGACATATTTGATGTATCCAGTAAGCAATGCAAGGCACCATATGCGTGATATTACCAACATCAGCATGCCAAGTTAGAGCGAAGACCTCGGGGGGTAAATAGGAGTGGTCTTCTCCTTCTGAATCCCCCTCAAAATAGTTATCTTCCTCTTGATTACGATCCAAAATGGGTGGAGGGGGGCTGCCTTTGCGCCCACCATGGAGCGACGTCTGCATGAAATTTTATTGCCACGCAAGGCTCATCTCTTTTGCTCTACATGTTCAGTTCCATTGTGTATAATAACTGACATGCATAGGAATAAAACATAGTGAAATTATGTAAGGAGTGCATGCATAAATCCAGAGTGATGGTAGCAAACTGTGGATAGACCCAAAACCAATGATAGCAGGCAGATAATAGCTTTAGTTAAAAATACAGATAATGGCTCCTTTAATGTTTGTTTGCATCCAACATGAAACTTATGGTAGACACCCGAGATTAACCAGATAGTAGATAGATAGTACTGATTGCTGCCCCAATATGTACCCCACAACCATTTAAAAAGTCAAGTTTCAGCATTAGTTTGGACTTGACTCGGAGTCTAATAGGTGAACACAACGATAAAGTAGCATGTCATCATAATAAGTGATGCATAACGTAAGCAGACACGAAAGTGTGCGACCTATCTTGCGGACCCGTGTAGTCCTCAAGGTCATCTACTCAATTGATGATGGTAATGCAGTTGTCGTGGCTACCGGCGGCGGGGAAGAAGATCTGAGGCGGCGAAAGACAGTTGGAGAGCAGATCCCTGCTGTGGTGAACCCTTCCGTCGTCGGAGCAGCTGAGCTGGGGTGGAACACAGAGCAGCAGGAGTAGGACAAACCACACAAGGTTTTCTTTGACACAAATCTGTAACAGAAGTAATTGTGTAAGGGCTTGTTTGAATTTGAGGATTCTAACAATGCAAGGATAGGAAATAGACATGAATAGGATAGGAATGCATGTGCAAAACAGAGAATTTAAAAACACAGGATTTATGCCAATCTAGGTGTTTGATTCACAAGAATTGGAAGATCAGAGGATGCAAAGAAGCAAGGTGAGATTAAGTCAAACCACAAGAAAATGTACGGTTATAATGCTATTATGCTACTATCTCTTAGTCTTGTGCTTCATGAATAGGAATTTGAAAAGGAGGACAAGTGGAAATTAAAATTCCTACAGTTTTTCTTTCAAGGAGACACCAAAGGAAAAAATCCTATAGTTTTCCTTTTCTCCATTCCTTTGAACCAAATTCATGAATAGTAGTACCATAGGAAACTTTCCAATTCCTATGTTTTCCTTCACTTTTCCTTTCAAGCACTGGCGATTCTAGTAGGCAGGCTTGAGCAAGGAAAAGCCTACACTCAAAAAATGTTTTTGTGCTACTTCTATTACTTTGGACCAAGGCCACTGCCCTACTAGCTCAACTCACAGGCCCATGGACAAATGCACAGCTCAAATGCGCAGAGATTAATAACGATGGCATTCAAGAGAGTCCATCACTGATAGCTAAGTTGCCTGGTACCTCACTGCTTGTCATATAGTAGGAGAAACTAATTGTATTTCACGTTACTGAGTGTGCTCAGTGGACAATATATATAACATGTAGAGTAAAAAAGAGATGCAACAAGTGTACAACCTCTTTGGCGAAGCCACGTCGATCTCAGCGTGATTGGGTTGGTCGGTAAGGATGATCTGGCTGACATGGCTGTAGGAGGAGGGGAAGAAGATCTTAGGCGTTTGGAGATGGAGCCCGGGGTACTGCTCTGCTGTGATGGAGGGTTTCGTCGTTGGAGCAGCTCCGGTGAGTTGTACGACGCCGAGGCTGAAGCAGGACAAGATAGACAATGTTAACCTGATTGGAATTCTAATAGCATCTCCAATAGATGATGTAAAATACATACCACAAAGTGCTAGATGTAAAATACATCAGCCGCTCATCTCTGAACTTAACTGTCAAAACTGAATTTAACTGTCGAAACTGAACTTAACTGTCGAAACTAAATTTTGCTGTCGAAACTGAATTTTACCGTCGAAACTAAATTTTATTGTCGAAACTGAACGCACTAGCTAGTAGCAGAAAAGTAGTAGTAGCAGCAGCGCGTCCGAGAGCCGGGTAAGCTGGTCGTGTATCGGCATCAAGTGAGGCTACCCTGAGCCGCCAGCCACCACTGGCCAAACAGCCGCCACACCATGTCGGGCGGTCACGCCTCGCCCGCCTCGAAACCACTCCCACCGCCCGGTCCGCCGCCCGGCCATCCCTCTAGGCCCCCATGCCGAAGCTTTTTCTCCGCGATCCCCACGCTACCGCTTCACCACCACCGCGACCACCGCCCCACCACGAACCCTAAGATAGATAGTGGGGTACCTTCTCGTGAGCCCCCCTCCCAGCCAAGGCTGGTTCTTCCTTAACTCTGGCGAGCCCCCCACCCCCTGAAAATCGACTGACCTAAAAGTCGATTCAGTCGACTGAAGTGTAGCTAAATCGGAGCAGCATCGCAAGCAAGAGCAAGGGCGAGAGCAGCGGCGCAAGCAAGAGCAAGATCAAGAGCAGGCAAGGCAGGGGACCGAGAGCAAGAGCAGAGCAGCAGCACGAGCGA
Organism: Aegilops bicornis; assembly: GCA_021605145.1. Classification (NCBI taxonomy): domain Eukaryota; kingdom Viridiplantae; phylum Streptophyta; class Magnoliopsida; order Poales; family Poaceae; genus Aegilops; species Aegilops bicornis. Next base: position 699,105,223 of record CM038673.1, on the reverse strand, counting down.
GAGCTGAAGCAGCAGCAGCTCCTACTGATGTGGACGTCGCAGCAGCTCCTACTGATGTGGACGTCGCAGCAGCTCCTACTGATGTGGACCGAGCGCTGGCAGCATCGTGAGATCGAATCAAGAAGAAAATGCGGTGATTAGTGTACAACCTCTTTGCTGGTGCTGATTAGGCCTCAGCTTCATCCAAGGAAATGGTGATGATGATGCTCTTCCAGTGGTGCAGGTGAAGACGGCGGTGTGGGAATGGAGGTGGCACGAAAGATGAGGGGAACATCGGGGTAGCTCCTTGGAGGTGGAGGACGGGGTGGCTGAACAGGCAGGACGACGAGATCGATGATGGATCCTCATCCGGTACGGTGGATGAGGGACGTCGAGGTGTTGCTGTGGACAACGTCATCAGGGAAGAGGCTCCGACTGGGTGGCAGACGGAGGAGGGTGTGGGGCTTCGCGGGTTTTCGCGGCCTCAGTGTACGATTGGGTTGGTGGATGGGATGGGAGCGGGGAACCATGGCCTAGGGACGCGCTTGTCCGAAATGTGGGGTAAGTTATGAAATTACCCCCACCGATTTGAGCTAGGTGGTTCTTTCGGTTCAGGGGTATCACGGGCATTTCACGTGTCGGGATTTCACAGGAGGCGGGAGTTTTTGCGCGCGTTGTAATTTTGGAATAGCAAGGCACAGGTTGAGACGGAGGGAGTTGTCAGAGCATAACGAGACAAAGATATATCTTAAATATTTCGAGGTAACAAGGCGCAGGTTGAAGAGGCGGGAGTTTCGCATCACGATAGACAGAGACGCTAGCTTGAAATTTCGGCATAATAAGGCGGGACTTGAAATTTCAGGAGAACAAGCTTAACGTGTACCAAAAAAAGACAATTCACACCTCATCACTAGAGAGAGTTATGTCCTGTTTTACTTTATTACTAGAAATACATTCAAATACAAAAAAAAACTAAAAAAATCAGGACAACAAACATAACGTGTACAGTACCAAAACAATTTGCACTTCCCTCAACAATAAAAAACAATGTGTGTTGTCTAGCATATGGACTAAATTTGAGTACATTTTCCCTGTTTGAATGGGATTGTACTCGGGTTAGTTATACAACAATCTAAATATTATCTTCACAACACATGGCATGAATATAGGAGAAGTAAATTCCTATATAAATACAAACTACATGTACATACGATCTCAAATTCAAATATATGTATAGATTTTATGTTGAATTCAAATCATAGTACATGTATGCTCTAGCTAGATGTTCGGAATCTAAACCATGTATGATATAGTACGTACAATGTGCTTAACAAGCACAACACACACACACAAACACCATTTAGACTAGTAAGGTACACGTGCATTGCACACATGAGATTTGGCAACCAAATTATGAATAATGTGACGCCCAGATAATTAAGCTACAGTAATTCCCTGCTAATGAGGCCACGTCACCACGATTACTGTTGCTAATCTCATGATGATTCAGATCTCGTTCAAAGTCAAATTAAAAATCAAGTCAAAGGAATAAAGTTTTCAAAAGTTAAAACTAAAATGTTCAAGATAGGTCAAATAAATCATGAGCAATTATGGTGGAGAAACCACATTTTGATAAAATAGTTAGATGCTCAAAATATAAACAAAACAATAACAAAAAAAAACAAAAAAAAGGTAGAAAGAACTCCCGCCGCCTAATCGGGCCATGGCCCACCAGCCGACCCAATTCCTCCCCGCCCAACCGCGCCTACAACGCACCCCACTCCCCCGGTGACCTAGCTCGGTCGTCCCACTTTCCCCACTCCCCCTCGCCAGCCCCCACCTCTCGATCCCATCTGGATCGAGGAGGGGATCGTCCCCATCAACCCAGTCACCGCTGCCGGATCGCCCGCCGGCGTTGCCAGGCCTCCTCCCCGCCACCGTCTTCGGCTCGCCTCCCCTCTCGCTCCTCTTCCCCGACCCAATCTGGATCGGGAAGGCAACGAGCCCGGCGCCTCCTTCACCGGGACGTCGTTCTTGCGTCACCACCGTCCGCTCAAGACCTCGCCGTCGCCGGACTGCCTCCCCGTCGCGCGCCCTCCCCGTCCTCCCCCTCCCGCCCCGCGGCCCCGACCCCAACACCCCCCCGTGAGCGCGCTCCCCCCTTCCCTCTCTCTCTTTCGTTATGCCTTGCCCGTCCATGCAGCGCCCCGCCACGCCTCGACCTCCCGACCACGCGCACGTGCCGGCCTTGCGCCCCGCCCGCCACTGCCTTCGGCCGGGACGCCCACGCCTCTGGTGCTCTGACTGCCTCACCTTGGCCACGCCACCCCGTGCTGGCCTCGCCCTCGCCGACTGGCGACCTGCCAGTCCGCCGCCTTCCAGCCACAGGCATGCGCCCGGCCTGCACCATGCAGTGCTTGTTCGGGCGGCGCCCGTAGTACCGAACCCACTATGGCCTCGGGCCAATGACATGTGGGGTCTAGCCCCGAGAACGTAAAAAAAGAATTAAAAAACATGTATAAAAAATAAATAATTAATAATCAAATCAATTAATTAATTAGTTAATTAACTAAATAATTAACTTAATTAATCCCGTTTAGTTAAACTAATTAAGCATGAATAACATAAAATATATAATTAACCTAACTAATCTGTTAGTTAGGGTGATGTGTCTATGACTTAACAGGACCCACACGCCATTGACTAGTCAACACCTTCGTTGATCACGACGCCATGCTGATGTCATGATGATGTCAGCAAACACTGTTTTGGATAATGTTGTTTTAAAATAATTAAATAAATCCTAAAAATGATTTAAATCTTTTAAAATTAATATAAAATAAACCATAGCTCAGATGAAAATACTTTCTACATGAAAGTTGCTCAGAACAACGAGACGAATCCGGATAAGCAGCCCGTTCGTCCGCCACGCATCCCTAACCTATCGAACTCGCAACTTTCCCCCTCCGGTTCATCTGTCCGAAAACGTGAAACACGGGAATACTTTCTCGGATGTTTCCCCCCTTCACCGGTATCACCTCATACCGCGTTAGGGCACGCCTAGCATCACACATTGCTTTGTCATGCATCGTTATGCATCTGTTTGCATTGTATTCATTGTTTCTTCCCCTCTTCTTCCGCTAGACACCGAGACCGACGCCGCTGCTACCCAGTACGACTAAGGTGTTGACGACCCCTCCTTCTTGCCAGAGCAATCAGGCAAGCCCCCCCTTTGATCACCAGATATCGCCTATTCTTCTCTATACTTCTTGCATTAGAGTAGTGTAGCATGTTACTGCTTTCCGTTAATCCTATTCTGCTGCATAGCCTGTCATTATTGCTACAGTTGTTACCCTTACCTGCTATCCTACTGCTTAGTATAGGATGCTAGTATTCCATCTGTGGCCCTACCCTCTCTTCCATCTGCCATGCTATACTATCGGGCTGTGATCACTCGGGAGGTGATCACGGGTATATTCTATATACTTTATACATGATACATGTGGTGACTAACGTCGGGTCGGCTCGAGGAGCACCCGCGAGTGATTCACTTGATTGGGGCTGAAAGGACCTTTGTCCCGACGGCCCTCTGTGGTGGATCTTTGTGGCGGAGCTGACAGGCAGGTTGAGACCGCCTAGGAGAGAGGTGGGCCTGGCCTGCTCGGGCGCTCACGGATACTTAACACGCTTAACGAGATCTTGGTATTTGATCTGAGTTGGGTCGTTGACCTTATACGCACTAACCGCCACATGGGACAAGATATGGGCGACCGGCGTCGTGGTATCAGTCGAAGCATTTCGTGACGTCGGCCGATCGCGGCCAAGCGCCGGATTGGATCGAACGCCTGCTAGGCTAGGGTCTGCTTCGGCCGCAACGCGTGTGTGTGCTAAGGGCGATGGGCCCAGACCCCTGTGCGCTTAGGTTTAGACCGGCGTGCTGACCTCTCTGTTATGCCTAGGTGGGGCTGCGACGTGTTAATCTTCCGCGGCCGGGCATGACCCAGGAAAGTGTGTCCGACCAAATGGTATCAAGCGTGTCGGGTAATGTGGTGCACCCCTGCAGGGAAGTTAATCTATTCGAATAGCCGTGATCTTCGGTAACAGGACGACTTGGAGTTGTACCTTGACCTTATGACAACTAGAATCGGATACTTAATTAAACACACCCTTCCAAGTGCCAGATACAACCCGGCGATCGCTCTCTAACAGGGCGACGAGGAGGGGATTGCCGGGTAGGATTATGCTATGCGATGCTACTTGGAGGACTTCAGTCTACTCTCTTCTACATGCTGCAAGATGGAGGTGGCCTGAAGCGTAGTCTTCGACAGGATTAGCTATCCCCCTCTTATTCTGGCATTCTGCAGTTCAGTCCACCGATATGGACCTTTACACATATACCCATGCATATGTAGTGTAGCTCCTGGCCTGCGAGTACTTTGGATGAGTACTCACGGTTGCCTTTGTTCCCCTTTTCCCCTTTCTTTACCCGATTGCTGCGACTGCACGATGGAGCCCAGAGCCGACGCCACCGACGATGACTCCTACTACACCGGAGGTGCCTACTACTACGTGCAGGTCACCGATTTACGCACTGTGGAGTAGTTTAGGAGGATTCCAGGCAGGAGGCATGCACCTCTTTCGATCTGTATCCCAATTTGTGCTAGCCATCTTATGGCAACTTGTTTAACTTATGTCTATACTCAGATATTGTTGCTTCCGCTGACTCGTCTATGATCGAGCACTTGTATTCGAGCCCTCGAGGCCCCTGGCTTGTATTATGATGCTTGTATGACTTATTTATGTTTTAGAGTTGTGTTGTGATATCTTCCCGTGACTCCTCGATCTTGATCGTACACGCTTATGCATGATTAGTGTTGATTGAACCGGGGCGCCAAGTTGGTATCAGAGCCGATTGCTGTAGGGAATCCCCTTCCACACTCCTTGGCCGAAGTCGAGTCTAGACATTACAAAACTTTTACTAACATGGTTGTGTGCCTTACGGGCCCACGTCGCCAATGGGTGGTATTAGGATTGTAGGACCTTGAAGTATGTCTAGAGGGGGGGGGGGTGATTAGACTACTTGACCAATAAAAACTTAGCCTTTTCCCAATTTTAGAGTTTGGTAGATTTTAGCTATTTTAGGACAAGTCAAGCAATCATCACACAATTCAAGCAAGCATGCAAAGAGTGTATAGGCAGCGGAAATTAAAGCATGCAACTTGCAAGAAAGTAAGGAGATGGGTTTGGAGGATTCAAACGCAATTGGAGACACGGATGTTTTTGGCGTGGTTCCGATAGGTGGTGCTATCGTACATCCACGTTGATGGAGACTTCAACCCACGAAGGGTAACAGCCGCGCGAGTCCACGGAGGGCTCCACCCATGAAGGGTCCACGAAGAAGCAACCTTGTCTATCCCACCATGGCCGTCACCCACGAAGGACTTGCCTCACTAGCGGTAGATCTTCATGAAGTAGGCGGTCTCCTTGCCCTTACAAACTCCTTGGTTCAACTCCACAATCTTGTCGGAGGCTCCCAAGTGACACCTAGCCAATCTCCAAGAAGTAACAAATGGTGCGTCGATGATGAACTCCTTGCTCTTGTGCTTCAAATGATAGTCTCCCCAACACTCAACTCTCTCTCATAGGATATCGATCTGGTGGAAAGAGGGTTTGAGTGGAAAACAACTTGGGAAGGCTAGAGATCAAGATTCATATGGTAGGAATGGAATATCTTGGCCTCAACACATGAGTAGGTGGTTCTCTCCCAGAAATGGTAAGTTGGAAGTGTAGGTTCGTTCTGATGGCTCTCTCCACGAATGAAGAGGAGGTGGAGGGGTATATATATATATAGCCTCCACACAAAATCTAACCGTTACACACAATTTACCAAACTCGGTTGGACCGAATCGTTAAACTCGGTCGGACCGATTTAGTAAACCTAGTGACCGTTAGTGATTTTCGGTGGGACTGACATGCATCTCGGTGAGGCCAATTCGGTTAGGGTTAGGGCATAACTTAATCTCGGTGAGACCGACATTACAAACTTCGGTGAGACCGATTTGGTAATAAGCTTTCCGGAGAGTTGGTCAGGTAAACTCGGTGGGACCGATTTGCTCTTTTCAGTGAGACCGAAATGTTATAAAAAGGAAACAGAGAGTTTACATTGCAATCTCGGTGGGATCGATTGCTCACTTCGGTTGGACCGAAACGTTACGAAGGGAAACAGAGAGATTGCAACCCCATCTCGGTGAGACCGAGATCCCTATCGGTAAGACTGATTGTCGGTGTCAAAACCGGCGGATCTCGGGTAGGGGGTCCCGAACTGTGCGTCTAGGCGGATGGTAACATGAGACAAGGGACACGATGTTTTTACCCAGGTTCGGGCCCTCTCGATGGAGGTAATACCCTACTCCTGCTTGATTAATATTGACAATATGGGTAGTACAAGAGTAGATCTACCATGAGATCAAGGAGGCTAAACCCTAGAAGCTAGCCTATGGTATGATTGTTGTTCGTCCTACGGACTAAAACCCTCCGGTTTATATAGACACCGGATAGGTTACTACATACGTAGTCGGTTACAATGGTAGGAGATCTACATATCCAGATCGCCAAGCTTGCCTTCCACGCCAAGGAAAGTCCCATCCGGACACGGGACAAAGTCTTCAATCTTGTATCTTCATAGTCTTGGAGTCCGGCGGTAATGATAGTTCGCTTATCCGGACACCCCTAGTCCAGACTCCTCAAGAGTCTCCCTGAACCAGGCTTCAATGACGACGAGTCCGGCGCGATATTGTCTTCGGCATTGCAAGGCGGGTTCCTCCTCGAATACTTCATAGAAGGTTTTGAACACAAGGATAGTGTCCGGCTCTGCAAAACAAGTTCCACATACCACCGTAGAGAGAATAATTTTTGCACAGATCTGCTGACGTACTCCGCGGCGTGACATCACACCACGGCCAGGCCTTTATATGAATCGTTTTTTTACCGTTCCACCTTAGCGCGTTTAGCGAGGCGGTTTCCTTGGCACGTCTTATCAAAGCATAGATCGTGCCCCCTTATTCCGGGATTCTCATCAATACGGATGTGGGTAACCCATCCGCGCCATTGATTACGGCGCTTGGGAGATAAGCAAGTTTTACCAGGCTGTCGGGGACGATAGCTTCGTCATTCATATAAGGGATAAGGATCCACCTTTTCACCCACGCCTTCTTCCTCCTTTGCTCATCCATTCTCGCCAAGACTTCGAGCTCCAGCGCCCAAGTCCGCACATCCCACCTCAACCTTCTCCAGCCATGTCCGGAGCGGTAGGCAGGTGGATGGCCTCCTCCGTCACGGAGGGGCACATCACAAGACTGCGGGAGGCCGGATATTTGTCCGGCGACATCGCAGACAAAGGCTGCCCGACACGGGCAGCTCATTCCAACCCCTGTGCCCCATGAGAGGGTGGTGTTTCTCCCCCACTTCCTCCGCGGACTGGGTTTTCCTCTTCACCCATTTGTCCGGGGGCTCATGTTCTACTACGGCCTGGACTTCCACGACCTAGCCCCGAATTTTATCCTCAACATGTCGGCGTTTATCGTCGTGTGCGAGGCCTTCCTCTGCATCCAGCCCCACTTCGGCCTATGGCTGAAGATCTTTAAGGTCAGGCCGAAGGTAGTGGGCGGTCAGCTGCCGGAGTGCGGAGGCGCCATGGTCGGCAAGATGGCCAAAGTCCTATGGCTCGAGGGCGCCTTTGTGGAGACAATAAAGGGGTGGCAATCGGGGTGGTTCTACATCACCGAGCCACGCAACCCTGAATGGGTGGCGACCCCCGAATTCAGATCTGGCTTCCCCACATGGCTCTCGTCATGGAAAGAGACGGGCCTGGCATGGGGGAATTCGGACGAGCTATCCGGACTCCAAACATGCGTCCGAAACCTGGTGGACAAGAATCTCAGGCTTGTCGACATAATCCAGGTGATGCTCATCCGCCGGATTCTCCCATGCCAACAACGGGCCTTTAATTTGTGGGAGTTCGATCCGCACAAGACTGGAACTTTGAGCCGGCTCTTGACACTATGTACGAAGATGCCCGGAAGGTGCTGTTCAAGGGCGCTGAAGCCCCAAAGATCCGCTAACAAAGATCGCGGATACAGCTCGCTGGCCAAGCCGGGCGAGGTAAGTTATTTTACCTTTACGGGACTCTTTTTTCATAGATTGACTCTATGTGGGATCTAAAACTCCCTAATCTTTGACAGATCGGTTGAAGACGTCCGGACAGATTAACCGTCCGGCTCCTTTGCTTAAGACCAGCGGACGCCCGATTGACGGGCTGCTGGCTCCGGTACCCCATGTGGTGCCGGAGAAGAAGGCTAAGAAGGAGGCCACGGGAACTTGAGGGAGCTCCCGATGTTGTGTGCCGATTCTCAAGGCAGAATCTTCTCCCGAGGACAAGGAGGAGGAAGAAGCTTCTCCCCCGGGGAGGAGAGGAAAAGGAAGGCCGCCCCAACTGGGGAGGCCGGAGGGTCCAAGAAGGGAAGAACCCTTCCTTTGGACTTCTCCACCCACGTCGACAACGACGAGGAGGATTGGCCAACAAGGGCCAAGCCCCTGGCGAGATCGTAAGTGTCCGGATACCCATGGCTTTTTATCATTGCATAGTGTTCTCTAATGCCGAACAATCATGCAGCCGCCCAAGGGCGAGTTCACCAATTCGTCGGGCGGGTCCCTGAGTTCGTCGGAAATGGAGAGTACTTCACTTCCGTCCGCCTCCTCACCTCACGCTGCGGACGACACCGCGGTGGGGCCCCAAGGGGGGCTTGGTCAAGAGGAGGTGGCGCAGGAGGCGCCACAAGGCAACCTCCCAGACTCCAGGCGCGTGGGGGGCAAGACCCCCAGGGGCTCTAAGCCCGACCCTTGTCCGGACTCCATGCCAGAACCTTCTGGGCCGTTCCGGAGTCCGCAAGCGGTCCTTCGCAAGAAGGGTAAGACGCCGTGTCCTCCGTCCAACCGGAGGCACCAGATAGCATCGAGGCGCTAACAGCGCCTCCATCGAGGAGGAGCACCGACCTGTTATGAGTGCGGTGATCCTGACAGTTCAGTCCGCCAAGAGCGGGCTGACCAAGCTCTGCATCAGCCTTCTAACAGGCATTGAGGTAAGTTTAGAATATGTAAAAATATTACCGCATAGACGGTAGCCTCGATGCTTAGTTCAGTGTTCAAAAGAAAAGCCGGACTAAGGATCTAAAAAGATATACGCAGGAGTCTAACATAAGTATGTCAATATGGGAATGCAGGCGCTGCTTGACCTCTGCCAGACCGATCATGGAGGTCAATGCATTGAAGCAGAGCCTCGAGCGGTCCGAGAACGAGCTCGGCCAAGCCAAGAAGCAGCTCGAGGACAAGGAAGGCAAGTAGTACCTTATTAAAGAAATACCTTATAGAAAGGTTTCAGTTGCAAAAAATAACAGGAATAACATGGGTACTGCAGGGGCCACGAACGAGATGGCGACCCTGAAGGAAGCGGTGTCCGTGACCGAAAACAAAGCGGTGAACGCACCGAGCGAGAGAGAAGGGGAGGCGCAGCTGGCTACAGAGCGGCAAGAGCTCCAAGCTCTCGTGGAAAAAACACGAGAGTTTGGAGCATGACTCAAGACTCGAGAGTCCGAGCTCGCCTCGGCTCTTGAGAGTGCCAAAGCTAAGGCCGAGGCCCAAAAGCCCTCCAAGAAATTGAGTCGTTAAAGAAGATAGCGGCGGGTAAGGCATTCTTTATGCAAAGCAAGCATGTGAAAGTGAATTACCTATTACTTACCCGGATTCGAGCTCTCCAGAGCATTCGCAGATTTGCCCGTAGTGTGTCCGAGTCGCCGCATTCTATCGCGCCAAGGAGGGAGCTCGACGGAAAAGGTGTTCTGGTCTCAGATGCTGAGCGGACATCCGGTGCCCCTCGAGCGACCAGTCAAGCAGTTGGTCGAGCTCCACAAGGTCGCCGAACAGGCCATGAAGGGCCTTATAGCGGCTGTGGCCATTGGAAGCCATGCCCGGAGCTACTTCGCTTAGTGTGGCTGGTGGACCCCGTCCACCGATTGAAGTCATCAAGCACTCCGTCTGCATTGAAGGTGTCCGTTGGCCCTTGCCCGTGCTAAAGTGCACCGGGCAAGCTGGATGCGGAGAAGCTTGTGACGGACGGGCCACCGAAGGGCAAGGAGCATCGCACGCCCGAAATGTACTATGAGGGCCTCCTGAAGGGTGCCCGCCGAATAGCGGATGAGTGCTCCAAAGATGTAATTTTTGAATAGACTCGCATTTGTTATCATGTACGCTGAAAACTTGTTCATATGCGCTAAGCAATGCTTGTTAATTTAAAATATTACCTTCTGTGCGGCCGTTTACCAAATTTGAGAGATGGCAAGTCGTTGGCTTCAGCCCCATGCCACAGTGTCGGGGTGTTCGGATAAACTTGAGCACTCTTGTTCCCATTCTTGGGTCCATCTAGGGAGGCGCTCAACAAGCGAACAAGGCAACCGGACTTATAATGCTTGAACACTCTCACTTAGCCATAGAATTCTATAATTTTAAATTTCGGTGAAGCCCCTAGTATTCGAAGACCGAGTTCGGGCGCTATCCACGCCTTTGGCCGGACAACTCGGTTCCTCGCTGGAAGTGGCATAAGTCTTTAGGGACCCGAAAAAACCTCTCGAACAGCGACGGCTCTCGCCTATCATGACGGTCAGTTTTAGCTTTCTCCATCGAGGTGCTCGACCCAGCTCAACTGGGCAATAATCGCAGTGGTTCTCCGGTGCTACCTTAGCCGATATAACGGAACATAAGGTACCAAAACACGGAGCCTGCAAACCCAACTATTGACCCAAGACATGATTCAGAGCCGATTCATATAATGCTATAAGTTCGGGGTGTCGCACTTGTGGAAGTGTTCGGACTTATCACACCATAATTTTGGGGTACTTAAGCCCCTGGTGTATTGGCCGTACCAAAGTGTACGGGTGCGTAATGTCATGAAATGAACATATAAAGAAAAGAGTGCAATAATAGGCAAAAGCTATGTATTGTTTATTCAAAAAGGTACTGCAATGAAAGCAGAACGATACAAATAGTGCGATAAGCAAGGGATGGGACTATCTAACATTCTTGCCATGAACACCTGAACAGGATGGTATGTAAAACAGGTATAATGCTCGTAATAGAGACCACACGAACACTTGACGTGGCTTTCGCTTGCTGGCTGTTGCATCGTGAGTTCGGCGATTCTAGTGCCCGACAGGACTTCTGAAAGACAGAGTCCTGAAAGTAAGAAAAAGGAAAAAAGGAAAAAACTAAAAGAATGACACAATCGGGAGCCCCTGGTGCGGTTGAGCCGCATTCCGGGCGTGCCGTGGTCGTGCCCCTCCCCATATGCCCATGGTATCTCCAGAGCGTAATTATGTACGTGTAATACTAGCTTCGCAATTTCGCGAGGGCTGGGGTTGGGGACGGATTGCTACGCGTGCTTGAATCGTGCCAGGCGGTCTTGTTGTAGGTTACTCTGGGCGCGCTTGACAGTGTCCGGACGCTTAGTGGCCGGACTCGAGAATTGCTGTGAGAGGCTGCTTTGTACCTCCGCCGCGAGGGCCGCCATGTGCTCCTCCGCTCGGAGAGAGCGCTCGGTGATTCCGCTGATGCTTATTACTCCTCGAGGGCCCGCATCTTGAGCTTGAGGTATGCGTAGTGCGGCACCGCATTGAACTTTGCAAATGCGGTTCGTCCGAGAAGTGCATGATAGCCATCATGAACGGGACGATGTCGAAGATTAACTCTTCGCCGGAAGTTATCCGGGATTCAAGACCACTTCGAGTGTAATCGAGCCCGCATAATTGGCATCTACACCGGTATGACGCCTTTAAAGGTCGCCTTTGTAGGTTTAATCCTTGAGGGGTCTATGCCCATTTTGCGCATCGTATCCCGATAAAGCAGGTTCAGGCTGCTACCGCCGTCCATCAGGACTCTGGTGAGGTGAAATCCGTCGATAATTGGGTCAAGGACCAATGCGGCAAAACCGCCGTGACGAATGCTAGTGGGGTGGTCCCTTATATCGAAGGTGATCGGGCAGGAAGACCATGGGTTGAACTTCGGGGCGACTGGCTCCATCGCATATACGTCCCTTAGTGCACGCTTCCGCTCCCTTTTGGGTATATGGGTTGTGTATATCATGTTCACCGTCCGCACTTGTGTGGGAAAACCCTTATGTCCTCTATTGTTCGGCGGTCGGGGCTCTTCCTCGTCATCGCTATGCAACCCCTTGTCATTGAGTTCGGCACTTAACTTGCCTGCTTGCTTGAACACCCAACAATCCCTGTTGGTGTGATTGGCTGGTTTTTCGGGGTGCCATGTATCCGCACAAGCGATCTAGTATTCGGTCCAAGTTGGACGGCCCCGGTATTTCTTTTGAATGTCTTCTTCCACGACCGGGTTTAGAGCCTCTGAATCCGGCATTGACGGCCGTATCTTCAGCATTATCGCCGTTACGCGGGCGCTTGTTCTTGTTGCGACGCGACCTGCCATTGCTGTCCTTGGTATCCAAACTATCAGGGTGTTTGGCCAAGTTGTTGCTTCGAGCTAGCCAGTTGTCCTCTCCCGCACAAAAGCGGGTCATGAGTGTTGTGAGGGCTGCCATGGATTTCGGCTTTTCCTGTCCTAGGTGCTGGGCAAGCCATTCGTCGCGGATGTTATGTTTGAAGGCTGCAAGGGCCTCTGCATCCGGACAGTCAACGATTTGATTTTTCTTTGTTAGGAACCGTGTCCAGAATTGTCTGGCCGATTCTTCTGGCTGCTGAATTATGTGGCTAAGGTCATCGGCGCTCTGTGGTCGCATATGTGCCCCGGAAGTTATCAAGGAATGTGGCTTCCAGGTCCTCCCAACAACCAATTGATTCTGCTGGCAAGCTGTTGAGCCAATGCCGAGCTGGTCCTTTAAGCTTGAGTGGGAGGTATTTGATGGCATGTAGATCATCACCGCGAGCCATGTGGATATGGAGGAGATAGTCCTTGATCCGCACCGCAGGATCTGTGGGTACCATCATATGATTCGATGTTTATGGGTTTGAAGCCCTCGGGATTTGATGATCCATTACTTCATCCGTGAAGCATAGTGGGTGTGCGGCACCTCTCAGATAATATATCACGACGTAGCTCATATGAGCTTTGTTCATCGTGGTTCGCCCGACCGGGTTTGCTGTATCCGCGCGACGGTAATCATCCCGTCGCTACGCCCACGCGATCCGTGACATCGATCTTGTATGTTTTGCCTTATCCTCCAATATATCTACGCAAGTCCGCGCTTTTCCGTGCCTTGGTACTTTTTGAGCGGGCGTTGGGTGTGGCTTGAGCGGAGGGCCGAGAGGCTTCTTCGTCATGCCACGGGTGGCCGGTCCGCCATGTCGTGGCGCTGGTGACTTGGGTGCTTCCTCCTCCGATCGAGGCAACGGCCTGCGCTTGGGGTAGCTTTTGAGGGGCGTTCGAGTTCATACTCTTCGCCACAAGGACTTCAGTCCATCCGTCACCTAGCAGGTGTCTTGGTCAGCTCTAAGCTGTTGCTGCTTTTTCTTGAGGCTGCTTGCTGTGGCTATAAGCCCGCGCTTGAAACACTCCTGTTGGCGGGATCCTCGGGCATGACAAATTGGTTGCCGCCGAGGCTTGCCTCATCTTTGGAGGGAGGCACATAATTATCGCCCTCGACCTCTCTTTCTGCCGCACTATCGTATGCGGACTTGCTTCTCCCTCCTCCTCGCTACCGAGTCCCGCCGGAGGGGTTGTCTTCGCATCGTCCGGTGTTATTATCTCCCGTGCCAGAATCACCATTTTTGCTGTGGCGGGATTTAGAGCAGCGCCGCTGACGTCGGCGCTTCGGTTGCTTTTTGGAGGTGTCATCCTCCGTTGTTCCATCGCCGTTCCCATCTTTTGGGATATCCACCATGTATATGTTGTATGACGAGGTGGCCTTCCAGTGCCATGTAGGCGCTGGGTTTTGGTCGTCTCCGGCATCGTCGTCCATACCGTCAATGTCTTCGGAGTCGAAGTCGAGCATGTCGGTTAAATCATCGACAGTGGCTACAAAGTGGGTGGTGGGTGGGCGTTGAATTTCTTCGTCGTCCGTATCCCAACCTTCCCGTCCGTAGTCCGGCCAGGGCTCTCCTGATAAAGAGAGAGACTTTAGTGAATTCAGGATGTCGCCAAAGGGCGAGTGCTGAAAGATGTCCGCGCATGATGAACTCCATGACCGGGCGCCAATCGGATTCGATTGGCAGGGGTGCGAGGTTCGGAGTCCGGCACCCCGAGTCAAGGTTTTCGCAGCGACAGGGATGGAGTTCGCTCAATCGCCAGAGAGATCGTAGGCCCCGAGGCGGTGTTCAACCACTCGCCCTCGATCGGGAATCCGGCCCGGATTAAAGGTCGGAGCGGATGTCGTGCGGCCTCCGTGGCACTGCTCGGCCGCAGAGCTAGATCATACCTATCGAGACAAGGCGGCACGCTTAGCTGCGCTCGAATCCGTCAAAGATCAAGTCTCCGCGGATATCGGCCGTATAGTTCAAACTTCCAAATCTGACCTGATGGCCAGGGGCGTAGCTTTCGATCTGCTCCAAATGGCCAAGCGAATTGGCCCGCAGCACAAAGCCGCCGAATACGAAGATCTGTCCGGGGAGAAAAGTCTCAACCTGGACCGTGTCGTTGTTGATGATCGAAGGAGCCATCGGGCCTATCGGTGACGGCTACGCAGGAACTCTCAATGAAAGCACCAATGTCGGTGTCAAAACCGCGGATCTCGGGTAGGGGGTCCCGAACTGTGCGTCTAGGCGGATGGTAACAGGAGACAAGGGACACGATGTTTTTACCCAGGTTTGGGCCCTCTCAATGGAGGTAATACCCTACTCCTGCTTGATTAATATTGACGATATGGGTAGTACAAGAGTAGATCTACCACGAGATCAAGGAGGCTAAACCCTAGAAGCTAGCCTATGGTATGATTGTTGTTCGCCCTACAGACTAAAACCCTCCGGTTTATATAGACACCGGATATGTTAGGGTTACATGTAGTCGGTTACAATGGTAGGAGATATACATATCCGTATCGCCAAGCTTGCCTTCCACGCCAAGGAAAGTCCCATCCGGACACGGTACGAAGTCTTCAATCTTGTAACTTCATAGTCTTGGAGTCCGGCCGTAATGATAGTTCGGCTATCCGGACACCCCCTAGTCCAGGACTCCCTGACCGATTTTCTTAGGGTTTGTGGCAGTGGCTATGACTTTTGGAATCGGTGGCGCCAGATAGAAAGAATCGGTGTGACCGATTTTGGCTTTAGGTTTAGGTCATTTGTGGATGTGGGAAAGTAGTTGAAGGTTTTGGAGCATATCACTAAGCACATGAAGCAAGAGGCTCATTAAGCAACACCTCATCCCTTCTTGATAGTATTGGCTTTTCCTATAGACTCAATGTGATCTTGGATCACTAAAATGTAAAATGAAGAGTCTTGAGCTTTTGAGCTTGAGCCAATCCTTTGTCCTTAGTATTTTGAGGGATCCACTTTCATCATCCATGCCATGCCATTCATTGAGCTTTCCTGAAATAATAGTCTTGGAATAGCATTAGCTCAATGAGCTATATATTGTTATGAATTACCAAAACCACCTAGGGATAGTTGCACTTTCAATCTCCCCCTTTGGTAATTGATGACAACATATAGATCAAAGCTTCGACAAATGATAATAAAATTTAAATAACATCGTCGCTTTGAGAAGTATGCGATAAGCAAGAGCTCCCCCTAAATTTGTGCATAGTTTTAGATTTGCTTTGGACTGCAAATGCACACTGAATTAGGCTCATGGGTTACTCTTCCATGTCACATACATCTTGGTGGAGCGCTCAAAATAATAAACAATGAATACATGCACTCATCACCAAGCATAGTGAGTGATCACATAAGATAGATAGGATAATATCAAGCATGCATAAGTGTAGCTTATGATCAAACACATGATCATCAATGTCTCACAAACATAGTATCTCAACCAAAAGCAAACAAAGATTGAAAAAACCATCAAATAAAGCAAGAGAGAACAAAAGCAACTCTCTCTCTCTCTCTCGAAGCCTATGATCTATACATTTTTCTCCCCCTTTGGCAACAAGTTACCAAAAAGTTCATAGAAAATGCATAGTGCTAGATCGACTCTTAGGCTTGATCTTCAGGTGGTGGAGTCCGGATAACGCCGAGGACGAAAGCTTCAGTTGAAGTAGATGGAGCTGGAGCTGATGTAGGTGCTGGAGCTGGTGGCACTGAGGCTGTAGCTGGTGCAGATGAAGTTGCTATTGTGTCGTGAATCGCACAGCAGATGACCTCTGGGCTCTAGGCACTCCGCAAATGCATCAGCTTGTTGTTTTGCCCTTCCTCTCCTGCATGTCATCTTGTAGTTCCTCCAATCGCAGACTAAATCTCGCCATTACTTTCACATCTAAGTTATAGAACTTTTGTTCTATGATTCTCTCCAAGCTCTCCTGATTTTGAGTGAGGGTGGCCAATCCCTTCTCAATCCTCAGGGTTGATGCTATTAAGTATCCGAGCTGCTCCTGCATGTTCTTCAAGAAATACTCAGATGCCTCCTCTTGAGTTGGCATCTTGGCAGCCTTCTCCCTCTTTGCCTTCTCCTTCTTCTCGTGAGCTTGAACTGATTATGGATCATCTTCATTCATGACAACCTCATTGTCCTCAAAGTCTGGATAAAGTGGAAAGTGTTCCTTATCCAACTGATATTTTCCTGTGCCCATCTTTGAGTTTATCAATTCTTGAATCTGAGGTGCATATCCACAGCTCCTCTTCTGATCTGCTGCAGTCCTCTTGATTGTTTCAATGATCTGGCTCATGACTTTGAACTTCCGTGGCACATAAAACACATGCAACATGTTGATGGCATGCCCTCCGATCATGTTATGGTCACGGACTTGGGCAACAAAGTGTGCCTCGTAATCCAATTTATGGTTGGCAACCCCGACGGCAGAAAGTGAACTGATCCAAACTTGTGAGTCTCTAATGCCTTGTCTGGAATTTCCTTGTACATGTGAGCCATTGAATTGTGACCCATCTTCTTCTTTGCATAAATGTCTAGGTCATCCTCATTCTCCTTGGGGGCATTGATCAGACTTGCCCATTCTTCAATAGTGGACTGGTACCTTGTACCTTCAGACATCCAAACTATTCTTCCATCTGGGTAAAAGTGTGCAGTGGAGTAGAACTGCATGATAAGCTCATCATTCCAGTTGGTGAACTTCATCCAACAAAATCTGCAACTCCACAAGCAATAAAGTTGTCTTGCACTCCAGGATAGTGCTGTTCATTTTCCTTGATGAATTTCTAGTCAACCCACCTCATGTCATAGACTATGGGCTTCTTTTCCAACAGAATTGTTTCATAGAAGTCCTGCTGTTCCTTTGTGTGGAACCTGTAGTCAACAGCAGTTCTTCTTCTTGAAGCACATGGATCTTCCATTCTCCACGCCTCAGCCCTGAATCCTTCCCTCGATTCTCATGTCCTCACCACAGGATGGGCATCATTGTGGTCTGGTATCTTGGGCTTGAGCTTTCAGTAACTTGTCCTTCTTCATCTTCCTCATCAAGATCCTCGTGCACTTTGGGGCCTTGTTCTTCTCAAGAGCTGGAATACTCCTAGTATTCCTCTTTGGTGCAGACTTGGCCTTGGGGGCAGCTTTGGGTGCTTCCTTGGGCTTAGATGTGGCAGCCTCGATCTAATAGCATCACCCATAAGCTTTGGTGCCTTTGGAGCTGGTGCAGCAAGCTCTTCTTCCTCTTCCATCATGGAAGGTTGACCAACAACTCGCCATGGTCTTCTTGACCCTTTCCTTTCTTTTCTTCCCTTCTGCAGAAATTTGGTTCTTTGGGTTGGGTTTCCAAAGAAGCTTGTGTAGACACTACGGCTTTGGACATTGGTTGTCTTCCGTAGGCCTTTTGGTCTTCATGCCCGGCTTTGTATTCTTTGTCGATCCATATTCCTTTTGAGTACTACTTTCTTGGAAGTTGCCTCATCTTCCTCGGCTTTTGTAATCTTCATCCTCTGAATCTGAAGTTCTTTTCCTCCTTTGCCTAGTTGCAGCCTTAGGCAAATTGCTAGGAGTACTTCTGCTCCCTTCATCTGAAGTTGAGGGACTAGTGCCCTCACTCAAGTCCATCCGCTCTTGACTGCTCGCTGTCACTTTGATCGGACATACCGCAAAAGCTGATCGCTAACCCCGTGAAGAGTTATAGATGAGATAGAAAAGATGAGCATCAAAAATGCAGAGGTTTTTGCAAAAGAATGACTCAAAAGTTCAGTCTTAGTTTTCCACGTAAAAGCATTTGGATCCACCGATTTTCAAACTCGGTGATACCGAAGCAGTTTTGGAACCTAAATCGATGATCTCGGTTGGACCGAGTTTCAGCCTGGTACCGAGACTGCTAGGGTTTCACAGAGAATCCTAAAATCGTTGCACCAATTAGTAATTCTCGGTCAGACCGAGAGTCACTTGTGCAATGGCATAAGCCAAATCAGTGAGACCGAGTTTTTCAACTCGGTGGGTCCGAGATGGTTTCGGCGGAAACCTAACCCTAAAAATTTGAATCACACCTAATCTATGAACTACTTTGGCTGGATAGAAGAGTTTCAATCGTGGCAAGAATCAATATGAAAACAATGTGCCAGGAATCAGACGTGGATAGCACAAAGATTAAGTCCATACCCTAACTTGGTGGTGGACTTGCTACGGGGCAACGGCGGGACGAAATCCGTTGACGGCGGCGGAGACCAGCGATGTGGAGGTCTTGGCGACGAGGAGACGATCCAGAGACCACGATGGCAGAGCGAGCTGTTGCGTGGGCGAAGGGTTTCGGAGAAATTTCCAAAATTTTGCCCGTGGCTATATATAGCTCGACCCTGTCGGTGTGACCGAGTGGAACAACTCGGTGGCACCGAGATGCATAACTGTGTTCAGTTACAGCAAATTGGTGAGACCGAAAAGTTCAAATCGGTTGCACCGAGATTGAAAACTCAGATCAACTTGATGATCTCGGTAGGACCGAAATGGAAGGATCGGTCAGACCGAGAATCACTAAGAGGTTTTGGAAGTTTAAGTCTATGACGAATCGGGGACTCCGAGTGCTCCTCAACCAGAGTGGTCCGAATCTGACTTGATCAAATTTTGTGATGTAGCATGAATAGAGTTTGAGACGAGAAAAGCATAGATAGCTAAATAAGGTTCTTAGGCATTCTTGTCCATCCACTTGGCACAAAGAAAATAATCCAAACAAACAAAACAACAAGTGGATGTCCTTGAATGAGTAAAATATGCACCAACATGCTCACACAATAAGATGGCAATTGAAATATGTGGCAAAGCATGCACAACCAATTTTAGCATCTATCAAGCAATTGGCGATGACTAGGTCATCTATATATGAGTATATTGACTTAGGAGTCAAATGAGAACATTTGATCATAGGTCATACTCATCGCTTAAGCTCAAGTGGGGTTACCACTTTTACATAATGCATTAATGTGTTCACACCATTAGAGTTGCTTTGACTCAATTCTTAGAGTTAAGCTCCCCTAGATGTGAGATCCCCTTAGAGGGATGAACTAACCTTGGGTTTTGTCGATGATGACTTCATGTAGGTGTTGAAGATGTAGATGCTCAATGTTGATGTAGATCATTTGGAGCAATCCTTTGGAGTGAGTTGCACTTTCAATTTGCCTACATGGGTTAGTCCCACAAGGAACAAACAAGAATATCCATAGACATAGAGTGATGCACACACAAGATGATGTCCATGAAAACATTAGGTTACCTTGTCCCTTGCCTTACCAACATGAGGGTTTGTGACTCCTTGAACTAGTGCAAGATGTGAAAGTTGATTGCACTTGTTCTTGCCAAAATGATATGAGTGAAGAATGTTGGCGGAGTCACCCTCAAGAACTCTCTAGTTCTTCTTCTTTGGGATCCACATCATCTTGATGGGAGTCCTTGGAGTTGTAGTTGTACTTGGTGAAGTAGAACTTGACGTAGTCTTGGGGACCCACTTGAACGAGGCTTTAGGTACTTCTTCAAATGCATAAATCTCTTCTTGAAGCTTGTCCTTGCCTTTGTTCTTGTGGTCTCGTGGTGGAAAATCATCTTGAGCTTGTGTCCCCTTGAAGGAAGTAGGATCATACTTCTCTTATTGAGGAACAAACTTTGTCTTGGGGTATTGATCTTCTTCCCACTCAACTCCATCGTGGTTGAACTTTCGTTCAAAACCAAGACCTTGATTCTTCCGGTGCCTTCCTTGCTTGCGTACAATTTCCTCGAATTGCTTACTCCTAGCAAGGCTCTTGTAAACACCTTTCTCTATAATTCCCTTCAATAAACTATTTTCTTGCTCAAGTGTAACTTGGCTAAAAGAATCATTAGTGGAATCAAGAGAACTACTAGAAGCAACAACATTGGATTTGACATTATTATTGTTACTACTAGAGGAAGTTTCTTTCTTGTACTTGTTACTAGACTTGACTTGAGGCATGCAAGTAGATAAGAGTAAACGCTTGGCAATGTAAGAAGAACTTTTCTTGCGAAGATCATCATTGATTGCCCTTAAGAACTCATGCTCTTGCTCAAGATTGAGCTTTTCAAAGCGTAACTTCTCATGAGCCCTTAAAAGTTCTCAATGATCTTCGAAGATAGTTTCATGAGCCAACTTAAGAGTGTTTAGTTCTTTAGTTAGAAGCTCAATTTTCTCCTTATCATTGTCATTCGTTTGATTAGCATGACTAATTGACGTTTCATCATAGTATTCATCACTAGAGTTGTCAACAAGTAAATCATCATCCACAAGCAAGTCATCTTCATCACTATTAAAATCAACATACTAGGTATGTGTTACCTTTGGACCTTTGGCCATGAAGCATCTTCCAACACCTTCATTTGGTGAGTCAAATATGTCGTAGGAGTTGGTTGACACAAGTGCTAGACCGGCAACACCTTCATCTTGAGTACATTCGGAGTCGGAGTGATAGCTTCTCTCGGAGTGATTGTGAGTCGGAGCCGGAAACCCATTCACCAACATGAGCTTGATGTCTTCATTTTGTGTAGCTCCTTGATGACTTGTCCTTTCTTTCCTAATCCTTACTTCTCCGTGAGGGTCTTCGCTCATAACGATCATCTCTACTCCTCCTCTCTCTTGGTGGTGATTCTTCTCTTCTACTTCTTCTTTTTGGAGAGTCTTCTCTTCTCTTGTAGGGTGCCGTACACTCATTGGAATAGTGTCCGAGTCTCCCACAATTGTAGGAATTGCGCTCTCGACTAGAAGATCTCTTGTCATTGTAAGACCTTGACTTGGAGCTTCTTTCTTTGCTCCTACTTTTGTAGAATTTGCTGAAGTTCTTCACCATTAAGCTCAATTCTTCATTGAAGGTTGGTTTCTCACTTGATGATGTGGGGGCTTCACTTGAGGCTTTGTAAGCACCACTTGACTTGTTGTGAAGTTCGTCCTTATCCTTGAGTGACATCTCATGAGCAATAATCCTTCCAATGACTTCCGTTGGCTTGAGATCTTTGTAGTTTGGCATCATTTGGATCAATGTGCACACGGTATCATACTTTCCATCCAATGCTCTTAGGATTTTCTTGATGATGAATTTGTCGGTCATCTCTTCACTCCCTAAGCCGGCAATCTCATTTGTGATAAGAGCAAGCCTAGAGTACATTTCAGCAACACCTTCACCATCCTTCATTTTGAACTTGTCAAGATGACTTTGGAGCACATCCAACTTGGATTCCTTGACGGATTCGCACCTTCATGCATATCAATCAAAGTATCCCAAATTTCCTTCGCATTCTCAAGACGGCTGATTTTGTTGAATTCTTCAGGGCACAATCCGTTGAAGATGATGTCACATGCTTGAGCGTTGTATTGCAGCATCTTCAATTCTTTCGCATTATCTTCACGGTTCGGTTCTCTCCCATCGAAGAATTCACCTTGCAAGCCAATACAAATAATTGCCCAAACGGCGGGTTATGTCCAAGAATATGCATTTTCATCTTATGCTTCCAACTAGCAAAATTAGTACCATCAAAGTAAGGACCTCTACGGTGATAATTTCCTCGCTAGACGCCATACTCTCCTAGGTTGTGAAACCAAGGCTATGACCACCAAAAGCTATGGAAATCAAAGCAAATGGAGACCAACGCTCTGATACCACTTGTAGGACCTTAAAGTATGTCTAGAGGGGGTGATTAGACTACTTGACCAATAAAAACTTAACCTTTTCCCAATTTTAGAGTTTGGTAGATTTTAGCTATTTTAGGACAAGTCAAGAAATCATCACACAATTCAAGCAAGCATGCAAAGAGTGTATAGGCAGCGGAAATTAAAGCATGCAACTTGCAAGAAAGTAAAGGGAAGGGTTTGGAGGATTCAAACGCAATTGGAGACACGGATGTTTTTGGCGTGGTTCCGATAGGTGGTGCTATCGCACATCCACGTTGATGGAGACTTCAACCCACGAAGGGTAATGGCTGCGCTGAGTCCACGGAGGGCTCCACCCACGAAGGGTCCACGAAGAAGCAACCTTGTCTATCCCACCATGGCCGCCGCCCACTAAGGACTTGCCTCACTAGCGGTAGATCTTCACGAAGTAGGCGATCTCCTTGGCCTTACAAACTCCTTGGTTCAACTCCACAATCTTGTCGGAGGCTCCCAAGTGACACCTAGCCAATCTAGGAGACACCACTCTCCAAGAAGTAACAAATGGAAAAGGCCGATGATGAACTGCTTGCTCTTGTGCTTCAAATGATAGTCCCCCCAACACTCAACTCTCTCTCATAGGATATGGATCTGGTGGAAAGAGGGTTTGAGTGGAAAGCAACTTGGGAAGGCTAGAGATCAAGATTCATATGGTAGGAATGGAATATCTTGGCCTCAACACATGAGTAGGTGGTTCTCTCGTAAATGGTTAGTTGGAAGTGTAGGTTCGTTTCTAATGGCTCTCTCCACGAATGAAGAGGAGGTGGAGGGGTATATATAGCCTCCACAAAAATCTAACTGCTACATACACAATTTACCAAACTCGGTGGGACCGAATCGTTAAACTCGGTCGGACCGATTTAGTAAACCTAGTGACCGTTAGTGATTTTCGTGGACTGACATGCATCTCGGTGAGGCCGATTCGATTAGGGTTAGGGCATAACGTAATCTCGGTGAGACCGACATACAAACTTCGGTGAGACCGATTTGGTAATAAGCTTTCCAGAGAGTTGGTCGTAAACTCGGTGGGACCGATTTGCTCTTTTCGTGAGACCGAAATGTTACAAAAAGGAAACAAAGAGTTTACATTGCAATCTCGGTGGGACCGATCGCTCACTTCAAGTTGGAGCGAAACATTACGAAGTGAAACAGAGAGATTGCAACCCCATCTCGGTGAGACCGAGATCCCTATCGGTAAGACCGATTTGCTTAGGGTTTGTGGCAGTGGCTATGACTTTTGGAATCGGTGGCGCCGGATAGAAAGAATCGATGTGACCAGTTTTGGCTTTAGGTTTAGGTCATTTGTGGATGTGGGAAAGTAGTTGAAGGTTTTGGGGCATATCACTAAGCACATGAAGCAAGAGGCTCATTAAGCAACACCTCATCCCTTGTTGATAGTATTGGCTTTTCCTATAGACTCAATGTGATCTTGGATCACTAAAATGTAAAATGAAGAGTCTTGAGCTTTTGAGCTTGAGCCAATCCTTTGTCCTTAGTATTTTGAGGATCCACTTTCATCATCCATGCCATGCCATTCATTGAGCTTTCCTGAAATAATAGTCTTGGAATAGCATTAGCTCAATGAGCTATATGTTGTTATGAATTACCAAAACCACCTAGGGATAGTTGCACTTTCAAGGATCTTTTATTCCTCGATCTATACTCTGGAACTCTGATCTCTCTTTTATTCGGGTTAAATGAATTTGCTAAACTCTAACATTAGGTTCTGTAACAACTTTTCCTCCGAAGAGCCCCTTATTACAGATGATCGTCTGCTGCACTAGAAGATTCCGAAGATACTCTCCGAGGTTTTACCGAGACCGTTGTGCCCACCGACTTTACAATCCCCTACCACCGATATACCCTTATGGATAACTACCTACAATTGTCGTTTATACCTTCATCCTCAGTTGCTCTTGTTATTACAAGATGCCCTAAATTGCTCTCCGTTGTTCCGAAAATCCTTTAAGCTTACTGCCTTGAAGTTCTTTACCACATGAAAACCCCTATTGAAAATTCCTCGCACTTATTGAGTATCTGTTCATCCCCAGTTGTCGGAGTAATGGGCCACGGGTAGGCAAACCCGAGCCCCTGGACCTTTCAAAACATCGGGGCAGACTGCGCCCCTCAAGACCCCAAGATGAAGAGCCGCCTTCTGAGAGTCGGCGACAGAGCCGCCGACTGCCCCTCCCAGCCGAGTCCCAGAGACGGCCTCAAGATAAGCCGACTCCCAGCCAGCGACTTCCGATGAAGCCGGCTATGGGGAGTCGGCCCGCGACTCCAACCGCCTCATCGATGCGACTACTAACGGACGGGATGGGGCCGCTGCAGCCCGCCCCTGCCCTGCTCATAAAGGACAAGCATGGCCACGGAGTGTCAGACTTACGGAGATCTCCGTCCGCGCGACATGCCACGCTGCCTCGACGCCTGCGGGCAGATTCTCGTACTCCACGATGGCTCGTCTGCACGACCAAGACGGCGGGACTTTACCGTCCGGTGGGAGTGCGTAAGACGGCGAGCGCTTCAAGACGGACTCCGCTGGGAGTCGGCCTCGAGAGTCGGCCGGCCCCTCCCACGGGCTCCATGTGCCATTAACTGCATAAGACAGGAATGGCAATGATCGCCCGCCAAAGCGGCGGCACTGCTGCCATGACCCCACGACCAAGCTTCGCGTCATTAGAAGCGCTGCTACAGTAACCCGTGCCGGCAAGACCACCACAAGCGGACAAGGGCTGTCGGCCCCATGCTGGATCGCCGGCGGGGCCCACTACTCGGCGGGCCCCAGAAGTCGGCGGAGAAGACGGCAGCTTAAGAGACTGACGGTTGGGACTCGCGCCAAATGGGATTACTATTGTACCTCGGGGTAGGCCTATATAAACCCCGGGCACCCATGTAAAGGGTTGGAACCTAGTAGTTTGACACACACATAGAGGGAAGAGAAGAGCTAGCCGTGCCCTTCTCCTTCCTCACCCCCAAACAGCTCAAGGAGCAACCTTGTACTCACTTTGCCATAGTGATCATGCGGAGACCCCGTAGAGCAGCAAGAGGGGTGTTATTTCCCGGAGAGCCACAAGCTGGGTAAGATTCACGGCGTGCATGCCTTCGCCTCATCCTGCTTTCTGTGCACCGCGACGCTCTACTCGCCTCCATGATAAGCCACCCTTTGGCATATGTTGCACCCAACCTCCGACATTTGGCTCCCACCGTGGGGCTAGGTGCACCGTTGTCCAGGAGACTCCGCCTGACGGGAACCCTCTTCCTCCTGGCGAAGCGCAGCCAGCCCGCACGCCAGACGGAGTCTACGCCGACGCTACATGGCGCCGAGGTCGCTTCGCTGGGCGAAGCCTCGCTGAACTGGTCGGGCGAGGTTCGCCTCCGATGAGCTCAGTATCCGACGCAGTAACGGACGGCCCCGAGAGCCTCCTCGCGGGCCTCCTCGAGCAGCTCCACGTTGCCGGGCGAGCTCGCCACGACTGGAGTCCAGAGGGCTCCATCGACCCGGCGTCGGTCGACTCAAACCGCTGCCGCTTGACGCGTTTCCCCACCAACGTGGTGGTTCACGATGAGCCGCTTCCTCGCGCGGAGAGCGGCGGAAGCACCGTCACGGAGGTGCTCGTCATCGGTCACAGCGAGCCTTCCGGTGAGGGAGCTCGTGACCCTCTCGACGCGGTTCTGCAAGACCTGACCGTGCCCATTCCGGAAGACGCTGACGCCGGGACGCTGGAAGCGCGCCGCCTCCAGCTCCTCGTGGGTGCAAAGAAGCTGGCAAGCATGAGACGCTTGTCAGAAGCCTACCAGCGCGAGATGGATCGCGCCGTGGGCGGCTCGCCGGCTCCGACTGGGCCTAGCCGCCTAGGCGCGGTCCAGCAGCGCGCCGTAGCCATCGCCAGTCTGTTTGGGGCCAGTCGCCCTGTGTACGCCACGCCAAGGAGAATATCTGCGCCGCCAGCGGCGGCGCATTTAGCTGGATAACTTCGAGGGCGAGGAGCGCCACCGATGACGGAAAGCGAAGTCCAAAGAAGCCTCGACGCCGCTGCCGCACAAGACGAAGCCGGGCCGCCAGACGGAGGCGCCGCGACGACAACACGGCGACTTGCCTCCCCGCCGAGATCAAGGCGCGACGTCTCGGACGCCGACTGGCGGTGTCCGTGGAAGAAAAAACAAGGATCCGGTTGTCACCCATAGTCAGACCCACATCTCCATCGAGCGCGACGAAGACGGCCGCCCGAGAGCAGTGGAGCGGCGGGACGACTATCTGCCTCCTCCTCCCCGCAGAAAAAGGCGAGTCTCCCCGCCACCCATCGAGCATCCGACTCTCGGCGACCGCCTTGGCCGCCGAGAGGGAGTCGGAGAAAACGACGCCCGCCACCGGATTGAGCGACTCCACCGATCTCGGCGCTGGAAGAAGAAGACGAAGTTGGGTCCGCCTGTTTGACCTCGCATTCGAGACGCAGCCCTTCCCTAGAGGATTCACACTTCGAGATACACCCAAATACACCGGGCGCCGTGAAGCCGGAGGACTGCTAGTGGACTACTCCACGCCACAAGATAGCTTAACGGCAACAAGCGCTGCTGTCAGAAAGTATGTTCCTCATGCTCTGTGGCACGGCCCGACATGGTTTAACAGCTTGAAGCCCCGCAAAGATCAATAGCTGGGTCGACTTCACCGAGGCCTTCGCCCGCAACTTCACGAGCACATACAAGCGACCTCCCAAGCCTCGCCAGCTTTCCTTGTGCGTGCAAAGGCCCCAACGAGTCCACTCGCGACTACCTCACGCTACTGGGCTGAGCTCCGGAACTCCTCAAGCGTGGGAGTGCACGAGGTGCGAGCTATCGAGTACTTCACCGCCGAAAGTGTAGAGAAGGCAGCCTCCTCAAGCGCAAGCTCCTTTGCGATGAGCCGAGACCCTCGACGAGCTGCTGATCATAGCGCATAAGACGCTGACAGCCGACTCCTCCATGAAGTCGGAGATCAAGTCTCAAGGATCGCAAGGTGGCTCCTCAGCTCCTAGAACTCCGGTTTGGCGACACCAGTCGGCGGCAGCAGCAGAATGATCACAAGCGCAAGGCCCGCAGCCGCTTCCAACAGCCGGCAGTGGCGATACCGAAGACCAACAGCCAGAGGGGCAGCCTCCGCCAAATGGCGTAAAGGCGGCAAGTCCAATCGTTGCCGGCCTTCTCTTGCGAAAGCAGACTCTAGATGGTCCTGTAAGTTCCATAGCGCGCCGGGCCGTCGAACCACACCACCCGGAAGTGCCATCGCTCACCAGGATCGCCAAGGAGATGGCCTCATCCCTCCCCGCTTTCTTTGGGCCGCCGCCCACCACCGCCCAAAGAGCCGGTGTTAGGCTACCGGCGCAAAGTACAAGACGAGTACCTGTAAGAGCATGGAGCCTATGTAGTGTTCACTAGTGTGGTCGACGATCGCCAAGAAGAAAGCGGCAATAAAGAAGAAGTGAATGCAGAGAGCATCGATACTCGAAATTCATGCACCGTCCGAGAAACCTATCGCTTAGAGCCGAGCTGATCACCCGTAGGTGATGTTAATCCGGGCTCCTACGCCCTGGTCTTGGGAGCCACCCTTGCCGCGTATAGGCGGGCCGCTCGCTTCTTGCGAGTGCTGATAGATGGAGGCAGCATCATCAACATCCTGTACAAGGATACGATGGAGAAGTTAGGAATCAAGCAAAGACAGCTTCAGAACAGCCGGACTGTGTTCCACGGAATTGTACCTGGCCTTTCCTGCTCACCGATCGGCAAGATCCTGATAGACGTCCTCTTTGGGGACAAAGATCACTTTCGCCGAGAGCCGGTCTGGTTCAAGTGGTGGACCTCGAAGCCCATACCATGCTCCGCTTCGGCCGACCTGCTTTGGCCAAGTTCATGGCGGTCCCCCACTACGCTTACCTCAAGATGAAGATGCTGAGTACCAAGGGGATTCTGACCGTGGCCGGGCGACTCAGAAAGTCGCTCACCAGGCAGCTGAAAGCAGTCGGCTGGCCGAGTCCCTGGTGATCGCAGCTGAGAAGCAGCTTCTTGATCGGGTTGTGGCAATGGTCGGCAAGCAGCCAGAGATGTCGCCCAACCCCAAGGAGTCGGAAGCTGAGGGCTCGTTCAAGCCGGCCAAAGAGACCAAGAAGATACCCTTGGACCCAGAGCACCCGGAGAGGTACGCTGTCATAGGTGCAAACCTTGACAGTAAATAGGAAGGCGAGCTCATCGATTTCCTCCGTGAGAATCGGGACATTTTTGCATGGTCCCCTAAAGACATGCCAGGTGTACCGACGGAATTCGCCGAGCACAAGTTACATGTCCGATCTGATGTGAAGCCCGTCAGGCAGCCCTTGCGCTACCGTCAAGAGAAAAGAAGAGTTGTTGGAGAAGAGATAGCCCGGCTCCTCGCAGCCGGTTTCATCATGGAAGTGTTCTTTCCAGAGTGGTTAGCGAACCCGGTCTTGGTACTAAAGAAGAACAAGCAGTGGCGGATGTGTATCGACTACACAAGCCTCAACAAAGCTTGTCCCAAGGACTCGTTCGCTTTGCCGAGAATTGATCAGGTGATAGACTCCACAGCCGGATGCGAGCTGTTGAGCTTCTTAGATGCATATTCAGGATATCATCGATCAAGCTGAACCCGCCGACAGATCAAGACCGCCTTCATCATGCCGCTTGGAGCCTTCGCCACCGACCATGGCGCTCGGCTTGAGGAATGCCGGCGCCACCTTTCAGCGTTGCATGCGGAAGTGCCTCCTCAAGCAGCTTATGTAAACGCCCACGCTTACGTGGACGACGTGGTGGTGAAGACGGAGAAGCGAGGAACGCTGTTGGAAGACCTCAAGGAGACTTTTGAAAATCTGCGCCCGATTCCGGATCAAGCTCAACCTGAGAAGTGCGTCTTCGAGTACCACCGCCAGCTCCTTGGTTTCCTGGTCTCTGAACGCGGCATAGAGTGCAACCCCGTGAAGATTAAGGCAATCGAAAGGATGGAAGTACCCGCCGCCGCTAGATGTGCAAAGTTCACCGCTGCTTGGCGTCTATCACCGATTCATCACCGGCTGGGCGAGAAAGCTCTTCCTTTGTACCAGCTCATGAAGAAGACCACCTTCTTCGAATGGAACTCAAGGCGACGGCTTTTCTCCGTTAAAGAAAATGCTGACTACTCCCCTGCGTCCGGGCGGCCCCGACTCCCAAGGAGCCCATGCTCATGTATATTGCCGCCACCAGCAGGTAGTCAACACACCATTGTAGTTGAACGCAAGGAGGAAGGCAAGGCGCTATCGTCCGAGACCAAAGATATTACCCGAGCGGCGAAATCCGCCGACATCCAAGCGTAACTACCCCCACTACCGTAAGATGTGTTACGGCGCACTTTGCCGCCAAGAAGTTGAAGCCTTACTTTCAAGAGCATCCAATCACCGTGCTTTGCACGGCCCCACTAGCAAAGTGATCATCGAAGCCGAGATGCTTCAGCCGAGTGGCCAAATGGGCCATAGAGTTGGCCCCTACACCATCTATTACCAGCCCCGCACCGCCATCAAGTCACAAGCACCGGCCGACTTCCTCGCCGACCGGGCCGAGACTCAAAGACGCCGCCAAATACCGACTCCACCCATTGGCGGATGCACTTCGATGGTTCCAAGATGCGCACCGGCTTGGGAGCTGGCGTGGTCCTCACTTCCCCCAAGGGCGACAAGCTCAAATACACGCTGCAGATCCATTTCGCCGCCTCCAACAACGTCGCCGAATACGAGGCGCTCATTCACGGGCTCCGGCTTGCCAAAGAGCTTGGCATTCGCCGGATCCTGTGTTATGGCGACTCCGACTTGGTGGTCAAACAGTCATTCGGCGACTAGGACGCCAAAGATGCAAACATGGCGAGCTACCGTTTCCTCGTACAGCAGCTGAGTGGATATTTTGAGGGGTGCGAGTTCCTCCACGTGCCAAGAAACGACAACGACCAAGCAGATACCCTGGCAAGAATCGGCTCCACCCGCCAGGCAATACCATCCGACGTCGCCCTTCAGCGCCTCCTCAAGCCATCTGTCAAGCCGTCACCAGAGTCAGACTCCATTTTTGTGCCGGCTCCCCCTGAAGAAGTCGGATCCGACTCCAAAGCCTCAGCAGACGGCACAAGAATTCCGGCAGACGGCCCCAGGGACGCAGATTGAAGCCGGCCCGGGACTTGAACCCGGCCCGGGATCTGGCGACCATTGCGAAGACTCCAGTACTCGGACCGGGGACTGCGCCAGTCGGCCCGGGGACTTCTTAAACCCAGCAAGCTGCTACGGACTCCAACCCGCCGCCTCCCAGCCCAGCCGCCCTTGTCCAAGTAGCAGTACTGGCAGTCGAAGAAATAGCAGCAACCTCATGGGCCCAGCCCATCCTGAAGTTCTTAGTAAGCGGAGAGCTACCAATCGATGAGACCTTGGCTCGGCAAGTGCAACGCCGAGCTGCAGCCTACACTATAGTCAACAGAGAGCTAGTCAGGCGCAGCGTCACTGGTGTCTACCAACACAAGGCCGAGCCGCAGCAAGGCCAAGCGATTCTCGAAGACATCCATCGTATGAAAAGCGGCCATCATGCAGCCTCAAGAGCACTCGCCGCCAAAGCCTTCCGACACGGTTTCTTCTCGCCAACTGCCCTAGAAGAGGCCAAGGAATTAGTTCAAAAATGCAAGGGGTGCTGTGTTCCGCTCCAAGCCGCTTTCAGCCGACCACGCACTCAAGACTATCCCCATCGCCTGGCCCTTTGCTGTTTGGGGCCTGGACATGGTGGGACCATTCAAAACGGCACGAGGCGGCCTAACTCACTTACTTGTCGCAGTGGACAAGTTCACCAAGTGGATAGAAGCAAAACCCATCAAGAAGTTGAATGGTCCTACTGCAGTGACTTTCATCGCCGACATCACGACTCGCACGCGGCGTACCACACAGCATCATCACCGACAATGGCACAAATTTTGCCAAAGGCGCCCTAGCCCGTTTTTGCGCGACGCAAGGCATCCGACTGGACTTAGCGTCCGTTGCCCATCCGCAGTCAAACGGCCAGGTGGAGCGGGCGAATGGACTCATCTGTTCGGCATCAAGCCTCGACCGTCGAGCCATCGAGCGCTCGGCCTGCTTGGCTCGAGGAGTTGCTACCGCCCTCCGGAGTCTCGCAGACGACTCCAAACAAGTCAACTGCTTCACACCCTTCTTCCTTGTCTACGGTGCCGCCGCCATCCCAATGGATATAGAGTTCGACTCCCCGCGAGTCACCATGTACAATCAAGAGGAAGCGAAGAAGCACGCCAAGACGGCGCCGACCATTGGAAGAGGGCCGATTGTTGGCACTCACCGGTCCGGCATCTACCGCAGAGCTCGCGCCGCTACATTACAACAAGAAGGTCAAGCCAAGATCATTCCTAGAGGTCGACCTTGTGCTCCGCTGATCCAGCGAACAACCGCCAAAGCACAAGCCGGGCGCTTTGGGAAGGCCCATTCATCATCGACAAAGTGCCGGGCAACGACTCCTACTACGATTGACGCCGAAGCCCGAGCACGCAAGAGGGACGACTCGCAAAGAGACGGAACGGCCATGGAATGCGAATCTCCTCCGAAGATTTTACAGTTGATGCAGTATGTACCATGCTACCCTTTGTGTTTAAAGTACCAAGACTTCAGGCCCCCCGAGACGAGCTCGGGGACTGCCCTCTTTTGTTATCTGTATGATAAGAATTATGCCTTCGAGTATGTTACTCTTTGTTATGCTATTTGGCAACGGGCTCGACTAGTCGGCCCGGGGACTCGCCATATGAGCTATGAAATGCTTCTACTTGATCGGACAAGTAACGTGCGGTGCCTAAGCCGTCTCCTGTCAGAAGCCGCAGCTCGCAGAGCGACTGTTTGGTGGGCAGGAGTAAGGAAGAACGGGCGCCCACACGAAAAAATGGCTAAGGACCCAAAGCATAAACATAGTTTAAGTCGGCTTCCAGCCCCGTTTTGTAAAACCGACTCTTAAGTAGTCGGCTTGCCGCTTTCTACCCAACTTGCTTAACGACTCTAAAAAATGGCCAAGTACTTGCCTTCTCAAAGGTAGCCAAGCACTTGACCCAGACAGCAGTCCGCAGAGCGGTTGCCTGATGGGCAAGGCGGCAACTCAGGGAAGGCGACAAAGGAAAAAGCCATAAGAGCAATAAGCAAGGAAAGATAAAATTAGGATAATATTTACACAGCTTAGGCCCTTGGCCGGATCTTCGGACAGAGGTTCGTAATACACCATGGGTGGAATTGTGCGCAATTAACAAGTTCTTTCAAAGACTAGCAAAACAGATAAAATAAAGGCGAGACAAATGCCTAGGAAGCGGCAGATGGGGTCGGAAGGCCGGAGGCGACGGCGGCGCCAGCGCCGGGCAGCGCCATTGGGCGGTCTCGGCTTGATCGTTTTCGGCGGCAACCGCCAGACGGGCGTGGCTCGTTCTTTGAGGCGCGTCGAGCCGAGGCTGGTCGCCCGCTCCGCCTTCCGGGCGCCTCCATGTCGCCTTCGCCCTCCGCCTCGCCTTCCTCCTCGGCGCTGAGTCGATCACCTCCGCCGAATCCTCGCTAGTCTGGGTTCATCCCCAACCACTCCGGGCGGTGCCTCCCCACCGCCCTCGGCCCGCCAGAACGAAGATGCTGGTGTCCGTAGTCAAGAATCGCCACGCCAGACGCTGACGAGGGCGCCCTCCGTGCCAAGCAACTCCGCTGGGCCTCGACCGAACGCGGCCAGCCGGTCCAGAGATCCAGCCACGATACCACGCTTGACGAATTCTGTGGCCCGGCGAAGCTCGGCTCCGAGCCGCGAAACCCTTCCAGGCCTCAAGATGGCCGGCCGCGACCTCCGGCCCGGTCGGGCGGTCCGGTGGGAGGCGAGAATCGGCATGTCCGCCACAGAGCAGCGATCGCTGGGCGCCGACGCTGAAGCCGGGCAAAGATCCGATGGGTCAGGCCGCAGACGAGCCTCAATGCTCGGCTGCTGGGTCCGGGCGCAGCGATCTCGGCACCACTCCGCCTTTCAAGGCCGCGGTCAGCCTCGATGGCTTGATTGGCCGTCAAGGTGGCCGGGAAGAAGTCTGCCAAGAAGAAGAAGAAGCAAGTAAGAAAAATAGGAGTCGGCCTGACCCATAGTCGGCGACCCAAAAGAAGAAGTAAAAGCAGACTCACCATCGACGATGTCCTCGATTTCATGGAAACCGGAGGTCAGCAACGCTTCCTTGTCGGTCCAGGAGGAGCGCTCGCTCTCAAACTCGGCCAGGAGAGCGGCCTCTTTCTTCTCCGCCTCGTCCTGCGCCGCCTTAAGCAGCTCCCTCTGCTCCGCCCGGCTACGTGCTTGACGGAGGTCGGCGGCCCGCGGCGAAGCTTGCGCACTCCTCCTCCTTAGCGCGCAAAAGCGGTGTTGGGCGTGCCCAGCTGCCGCCAAGAGTGGTGCTGGCCTCTCAAGAATAAGAAGAAGAAGGACGCGAAGTCGTCGGCTAAGAAGGTCGCCAGAAGATCCGGCCCGATCACAAGCAATCAGCCCGAATCTCGGGATTGAGCCATGGTGCGCCAAATACGCCAAGAAGAAAACTCACCTCGGCTCCTCGCCAAGTCGGCAATCCGGCTTGCCCAGCTCCTCAACGTTGCGGTTAAAAGCGTTGGCGCTTGAGGAGGTTGTGATACTCTTGCGACAAGAATTTCAGACAAAGGTAAAAATTTGGAAGTAAGCAAATAGAGTTCCGAGCCGCTTTGCTCAACGGCCCGGCCCGAAACTCGGGACTACACTCAGATGGAGTGCTGGCGCGCAGAAGAGAAGAGCAAGAAAAAATTCAAAGAAGGAAACATACTCAAGCACGGGCGGCTCGACGCCAGTGCGCTTGGAGCGATTCGATGGCGTCGCCTTCAGCTTGCAACCGCTGGGCGTCCAGAGCGCCATGTTCAGCGGGCTGTACGCCTCCTCGCACTCCACCCAATGGGCGCGGGGCGCTTGTCGCCTCGGGGCGTCTATGGCCGAAGCTGGCGGCGCCGGGTTCTGGCGGGCGCGCGCCAAGTCGCTTAAGACGGCGTCGCGCTGGCGAGGCGACTTGAAGAAGCAGCTTCGCCACGGCCTCATCGTTGGTCGGCGGCACAGGCGGGTCCGCCGGCTGTTTGCCTCGCGCGCTCTCGGACCGCGGTGGAGGCGGCGGGGGTGGCACGGCCGTGCCCGACAGGGAGGCCTCGCCGCCTTCCCTCTCCGCGACGGGGACCTCACCGCCGACTCCCTCCGTCTGCCCCGTGAACTCCGGCGGCAGCGGCGCAGAGCTCAGCAGGGTGACAAGCAGCGCCGACTGGAGGCGCGCGGCCTCCTTGGCTCGCCTCTTGGCTACAACGGCGGCTTCGACCTCCTCCAGCTTCTTCTGGGCGGAAGCCTCCGCCTTCTCAGCCTCCGCCTTCTCCAGACGGGTGGCCTCCTCCTCGTCGCGCTTCTCCTGCGCATTCCGCTCTGTCGCCTCCCGGAGGGCGGCCGCAGGATCAATCCGCCGAGTATTGGCGGACGTCTCCGCCGACCCCATGACGGAGGCGGCGGCAACCCTCTCCAAGGTGAGGGGAGCCCTGATGAGGAAAAGACATGTAAAGACTTGGGCAAGACGGACCAGAAGAAAACAAGACAAAACAAGAAGTACTTACGCGGAGTCCAGCGGCGGCTTCTTCACTTCTTTGCGGAAGCGGTTAGCCTTCACGACCGCCTCTTCGCGCTGGGTCGCGGCGGCCGTTCCCCTGAATTTCTTCGCCCGGCCGCCTGGCAGGCTCGGCCGGCCCGGCGCTTCTTCGCGCCGCCTCGACCACCCAAGGCGGCGGAGGAACTCGCGCCTGGATGGTCGACTTTCTGTTGGCGACGGGGGATGACTTCCCTTGTTGTCATCACAAAGCCGGTCGGCGAAGGTTGCCAAGGCTGAAGTCGTCGGCCTCTCCTCCTCC
This sequence comes from Aegilops bicornis, assembly GCA_021605145.1. Taxonomy (NCBI): domain Eukaryota; kingdom Viridiplantae; phylum Streptophyta; class Magnoliopsida; order Poales; family Poaceae; genus Aegilops; species Aegilops bicornis. The sequence continues at coordinate 699,070,000 of CM038673.1, read as the reverse complement.
CTCGGCGTCGGTCTCCATCGCCGCCACCCCCAAGTCGGGTCGCCGGCGTCGCTTTCCGCTTTGGTCGGGACGATTCACGAGCCGCCTCAAGGTGCCAGCCGAGGGCTGCATGAGGGGATTCTGAATCGGAAAAGACCAAAGAAAATTAGAGCCGGATTTGGCTGAAGAAGGAAACAGAAAGGCAAGAGAGATAACTTACCACAGGCGGGGGGTTGGCGCGCGAGTACGGCTCCTTGCTAAACTGCCATTCCTCTGTGAGGCCGCATTTCGCCAGGAAATTCACCGTGTCCACCACCTCCCCGTGGGGCATATCTTTGGAGCACAGCCGACTGGGGTCCCGGCGGCCGCTCATCCGATGTGATCGATGAGGTCGGCCTTGATAGGAAGAACTTCGCGCCACGGCGGCGCGCCAGCAGGTCGGCCCTCAGCCAGGCCCCTCCGATTGCGTAATCACTGGAGTCGCCATGACGGGCGACGCCTGCGGGAGTGAGCGTCCTGGCCCGATGGGACCAGCTGGGGAGTCGCCCCGCCAACTCGCCGGCCTCGTAAGGTGGCATGTTGACCCAGTCGCCCTCAGGGGCGACGTTCTTGACATAGAAGTACGTGCGCTGCCACATCTTCACCGACTTGATGAGTGGGATGGCAGGGAAGGGGTTCTCGGGCACCAGCCTCCTCATTGCGATGAACGTGCCGCACAAAGCCGGCACGCGAGCGACGTGGGTTCCGAGCTTGGCTTGGAAGAATTCCCCCCACAGCTCGATGGTGAGGAGAACGCGAAGAAAGCCCTCGCACAAGGATGCGAAGGCGGCCAGCAGCACCATCGTGTTTGGAGTGAGGTGGTGCGGCTGGAGCCCGTGGAACTCCAGGAACGCGCGGAAGAAGCCGCTCGCCGGCAGCCCTAGCCCGCGCATGAGGTGCGAGCGGAATATGACCCGCTCGCCCCTCCGGCATCGGAGTTATTTCGCCCGCCGGTGCGGCGCGGGTCCGCACTAGGTGGGTGTCGGGGATGCGACGCGTTTGACGGAGAAACTCGATGATGTCGTCGTCAACAATGGAGCCGTCCCACACGCCGGAGCGCGCGGCGGGAGGCGCGGCTGCGGAGGAGGAGCTCATATCCGCGGCGCGGCGTGGTTCAGCGCGGCGGAGCGAGATGGAAGACGAAGCAAGAAGGGGAGGAAGCGAGAGGAAGCGGGGAGAGTGGGTGCGCGTGCGTCGCCGCCCCCTCTCCTCCCGCCTACTTATAGGCGCCTAGCCTGAGAAGCCGAGGGGGCGGGCGTGGGATTAACTGCGCCCACGTCCCCACGCCCCACGATAACCCTAGACGTTATCGCGCGCGATAACGGCGCGTGGGAGCCCAACCGCCGCGACGCGCAGCGGATCCGCCCATGCGCCGAGGCGCGGTAGTGGCGGGCCCCGCCTGACGGGCCTGTCTAGTCACGCGCGTGGGCGGCCAGACTGGCCCTGCCGCGTGGCATCACGTGGCGGGACCGCAATGGGCAGCTTCCTGGAAGCTTATCAGGCACGCTGCCCGGATCCCGCCATGACCTTCGAAACCTTTGAGGAGCAAGACGGCTTCCTGCAAGGCCGACTCCAGCTAGTCGGCTCAAGAGAGAGTCGGCGAGCCGAGCCAATTCTTCCATTAGAGGGATGAAACTGTTGAGGCTCCTCGACATCTTGCCCTCGGCGCCTCACCGGCCGGGGACTACAGCCGGAGTAATGGGCCACGGGTAGGCAAACCCGAGCCTCGGACCTTTCAAAACATCGGCATCGCGCCTCAAGACCCCAAGACGAAGAGCCGCTTTTCCGAGAGTCGGGCGACAGAGCTTAACTGCCCCTCGGCCGATCCCGTGAGACGGCCTCAAGATAAGCCGATCGCCAGCCGACTTCCGATGAAGCGGCTATGGGGAGTCGGCCAGCGACTCAACCGCCTCATCGATCACGACTATCGACGGACGGGATGGGGCCGCCGCAGCCCGGGCTCCCTCGCCCTGCTCATAAAGGACAAGCATGGCTACGGAGTGCCAGATTTACGGAGATCTCCGTCCGTGGCAACCTTGTTGCCACGCCCGGCCACGGCGTCGACCACAATGGGCAGATTCCTGTACCCACGATGGCTCTGCATACGACCCGAAGGCGGCGGGACCCGCTTTGTCGGCGGGAGTCTGAAAAACGGCGAGAGTGCTCAAGACGGACCACCGGGAGTCGGCCGCCCTCCCACGGGCTCCATGCGCCATTAACCCGGACAAGACAGGGAATGGCAACGGTGATCGCCCGCCAGCGGCGACATCGCTGCCATGACCTGACTCAAGCTTCGGCGTCATTAGAAGCGCGGTTCTGATAACTCATGGGCGGCAAGACTTCGCTGGGCGGACAAGGGCTGTCGGCCCCATGTCGGATCGCCAAGGGGCCCACTAGTCGTCGGGCCCTAGAAGTCGGCGGAGAAGACGACGGCTTAAGAGACTGACGGCTGGGACCTGCGCCCAGCCGGATTACCATTGTACCCCTTGGGGGTAGGCCTATATAAACCCCCCGGGGCACCCATGCAAAGGGTTGGAACCTAGTAGTTTGACACACACATAGAGGGAAGAGAAGAGCTAGTCGTGCCCTTCTCCTTCCTCACCCCGAATAGCTCAAGGAGCAACCTTGTACTCACTTTGCCATAGTGATCATGCGGAGACCCCACAGAGCAGCAGTAGGGGTGTTATCTCCCCGGAGAGCCATGAAGCTGGGTAAGATTCGGCGTGCATGCCTTCGCCTCATCCTGCTTTCGAGCACCGGCGACGTTCTACTCGCCCCCTCCATGATAAGCCACCCTTTGGCATATGTCGCACCCAACCCCCGACACCAGTTGTTCGTATGCTTCATAAGATACTCTGAAATACTATCCGACCTTCTGAGCATCCTCTTCAAACTATTGCTCTGCAAATACTGGTATGCTTACAGTATGGATGCTCCCATATCACTAGAAATATTCACTAGTATATTTTGACACCGTCATTTTGATCCTATTGATTCAACATGTGTGCGAATGCACACAATCATCTACCAACCCTTCTAAATTATCTTTTCGGCTCAGACGTCATTTTGAACATGAGCTGGTTCTCGACCAAACTATTTGTCGTCAATTGTGCCTCTGGTCTATCCAACTTATCCATCCTTGATCAGAGCGTCTGCTCCCGATCCCTTGATTTGAAAATCATAGTTCCTTTGCTATTTAAACATTGAATTATTCAGATGTTCTATAAACCGATGCATTTGCATTCTTTCTTCCTCTGATTGGGTATCGATACTCACATCAGCTCCATTATGGATCGCCATATCCACTGTTGGATTATTATCCGACAGTGTCCTTCATAATTAATCACCTTGCGAGTTTTTTTTCCTCCAATATAATGCCTTTGGTAAATTGTATCCTCTCCTTTTGCCAACCATGCTCTGCTTTCGAGATGGTGATAATTGCTCTTGAAGCTCGTGGAATATGTTCGTAAGAATCCCCGATGGGTTGAACCAATGCCTTCCCTAATCTGTGCAAACCCGAAAGATTTCACAGGTCATACGTATCTAGTATTGCACCAGGTAAAACTTTCAACAGCTAATGCCATTTCGAAAAGAAACGAGAAGTGAATGAAAGGTTATGCATTGGAGAAGTGGGAGTCGACCTTGACTTTGCGTTCATGCCCATGGACCCGATGTGGAACTTACCATGGAAGCTTCTTGCAAAATATTTAATCATTTGGGTAATTCTTTCGATGATATTAGATTGGATCCCTTGCAGCTATTGTTCCGACCATATTGTTCTTCTTTGATCCCATTTCTCGGGGAAGTTTAAATATTTGCCTTTTACAGAGCAATACCCCAGTCCAACCTCTACTTTGATTTGTCGTCGAGTATTACCCCCTGGTATCTCGAGATTATCACAGAACCACATAACTTCTTATGAGTTCTTCGTCAAGTACTACATTCTCATCGATTCCAATTTTTCCTGGGTTTTGAGTGGTTAGTCACTTGAGTACCCCGATAACTGAATCGAGTCCGCACTACGGTTCAACAACTCTTAGTAATATTCCTTACTTACGAGTTTGTACCCGATCATGTCATTCCTAGCCTATTTGGCTATATCATTATCATGATGATTTTAATTGTTCTACCTGGTCCTTATTCCTGGAGCACAAGTTTCAACGATGAGCTAAGCTTGCGTCGATTTTCGTCGTCATATCATTTCTCCTTGAACAACAAACTTGATTTCGAGTTTGTGTCCTAACCGTGGTTCCAATAACCTTTCGCTTCATCATTCGTTTGACTTGATGTCATCATCGATCGATTACATCTTCGTGTAACCTCTCGACAAATGTGTCGTGATCATCATCAACCTTATGAGCTCTTCCAGGATATCAGTCGGATTCATTATGAGAAATACCATCCTTGCCTCGATGATTTGTGTTATCATCAAGCACTTATTGCCTTCCCTCCAACACAAACTTGTTCGTGTTCTGTGTTATACCTTGAGTTCCTTGCTACCCAACATTGTTCTTCTTTACCTCGGAATATTACCACCTTTTATGTCAAGAATGTCGTGGGAATTTCACCACCTCTTATGAATTCTTGGTATGGTGATACTTCTCACCATCACCATTCTTTCTTGGGTCCTCGTGTTGGTTCCAACCAGGGTACCAACAAGTGAGCGGTGCTGTTTGGATTCCGCCCTTCTAGCAGCCCTATTGCTTTGAAGTTAATGGCCGGTCGTTCATTCTTAGACTATCGATTATTGAATCACCATTCCAATGTTGGCCGTGCAACCCAGCCCATATTTCGGGTGCACCTTTCAACCAATGTTTAATTGTGTATGTTTTCCTCGAGCATACATCATTATACCATTTGATCTGACAAATGCTATATCCTTGTTCACATAATTTTGGAAATCCACCTTTTGGAAATCTCAAGGATTGTCCTTGACTCCATCAGCTACCCCGTCATCCTCTCTTTGGTTAAATGATAAACTCTTGTGTTGAAACTCTCTCCCATAGTTAATTTCCCGAGAATCTTACAATGCCATCTCGACAATTTGTGTTGCACCTTTCTTCTCAGGCATCTTAAGTCTGAGTTATCCACGACACCAATCAGATTTGAATCTCGGTCGGATATGATGGTTGGGACATATTTTCAAGAGTTATAACATTGGTCCAGTATATGCCCGGTAAGGTGATGCCATGCCTAGCACACCTGACGGAGGACCTCTTGTTATAGTTTCCTTTTTAACAAGGTTAATCATTTTTCCATGAGGAAATTGAATGCCTTGTTTAATAAGTTTATCCTGATGGATCCTTTGTGTATCCAAAGTCCGATTTTTGGTTGTAGACCATGTCAATGCTATCCCAAGCATGTACGTGGTAATTCGATTTTCAACAAAAACATTTGAAGCCCAATGCGAATCTTTCTTGCTCGATTATCCAAACACATTTGTATGGGTAATGTCATGAAAATTCTCTCCCTACCTAAAGAGTTTACTACATTATATCTGTCATGGATATCATGCTCTGCTAAATCCTTCTGAAGGATATACCTTTGAAATATGTGTTTAAACACATTTTCCTTTCCATTGTTCTGTTTAATCTGATAATCATATTTTTCTTTCCATTTGTTGGGTTAACGTTTCTTGTGATCTATATGATCTAAGCAGTAATATTCTCCTGCTTAGGTAAACACCTCGGTTTACAACTTTCTGTCGGTGTGACCTGTTACTATTCTTGGCGACATCCTGGTAACCCCGATGGATGAGAACTTTGCCTATTGGTCCGCCTCGTTCAACGAAAGCGGGAAAATGGTTCTCTTCATCCTCGCCTTGGTACCAACGTTGTTGCCAACATAATCGACAGGCTATCCTCTCGCCATGCCTTGCTACCATGACCGTGCAATATGTCGGCGTCCTTCCTACTTTTGAACCACATGGTGGGCCCATAACCCAGTTCCACAGGATCGAAACCTGACTGTCCTGCACCCCTTGTTCCCAAGGTTGTTCCTGGCGTGTGGCCTCGTATGTAATTCACGAGCCATCTTCCGAGGGATCATCAAATCTGTTGCCGGACGCAATACTTATTCCCGATTGCTTTGAGCCCCTTTCACGCCCTGTTTCAGGCATCGAACGGTTACCTGCTCGCTCGAAACTTCCCATGAAACCTCATTACTTTGCTCTCGATATTTTCTTAAGTTTCAATTCGAGAGTTACTTTCTGCCAGTTTCCCCGATGATATCGACGAGATAGTCAACCTTGTAGAGGTTCTTTCTCCCGGAATACCCCCTTACCTATTCGTTAGTATGATGGAGTGCCCCGAAGAAAGGACGACAACTTCATCATGATGACCTGAAGCAGAGGAATGAAGACATCAATGTCATGGATCGACCTCTTCGAGAAGAGCAAGTATGACCGAGAAGAATCGTTAGAATTTCGTAACCAAATCCCTTCCCCCTTACTTCCCCTCTTAAATCTCGGGACGAGATTTCTTGTAGTGGAGGAGAATTGTGACGCCCGGATAATTAAGCTACAGTAATTCCCTGCTAATGAGGCCACATCACCACGATTACTGTTGCTAATCTCATGATGATTCAGATCTCGTTCAAAGTCAAATTCAAAATCAAGTCAAAGGAATAAAGTTTTCAAAAGTTAAAACTAAAATGTTCAAGATAGGTCAAATAAATCATGAGCAATTATGGTGGAGAAACCACATTTTGATAAAATAGTTAGATGCTCAAAATATAAAAAAAACAATAACAAAAAAACAAATAAAAAAACAAAAAAACAAAAAGATAGAAAGAACTCCCGCTCGGCCCAACTGGGCCATGGCCCAGCCAGGCCGACCCAATTCCCTCCCCCGGCCCAACCGCGCCTACAACGCACCCCACTCCCCCGGTGACCTAGCTCGGTCGTCCCACTTTCCCCACTCCCCCTCGCTAGCCCCCACCTCTCGATCCCATCTGGATCGAGGAGATCGTCCCCATCAACCCGATCACGCTGCGGATCGCCCCGGCGTTGCTAGGGCCTCCTCCCGCCACCGTCTCCGGCTCGCCTCCCCTCTCGCTCCTCTTCCTCGACCCAATCTGGATCGAAGGGGCAACGAGCCCGTGTCTCCTTCACCGACGCTGTCGTCATGCGTCTACCACTGCCGCCAAAGACCTCGCCGTCGCTGGACTGCCTCCCCGTCGCGCGCCGTCTCTGTCCTCCTCCTCACGCCCTGCTGCCCCGAACCCTACACCCTCCCGTGAACGTGCTCCCCCTTCCCTCTCTCTGCTCGTTGTACGCCCCCGTCCATGCAGCGCCCCCTGGCCACGCCCGACCTCCCGAACACGCGCCCATGCGCCCGCCTTACTGCGCCCGCCTTGCTTCTGACTTCCGGACGCCTTGGCCCTCTGGTGCTCCGGCTGGCCACGCCTCACCCCGTCTTGGCCTCGCCCTCGCCGACACTGGCGACCTGCCGAATCCGCCGCCCTTCCTCACACAGGCATGCGCCCAGCGCCCGCACCCGCGGTGCTTGTTCGGGCGGCGCCCGTAGTACCGAACCCACTATGGCCTTGGGCCAATGACATGTGGGGCCTAGCCCCGATAACGTAAAAAAAAGAATTTTTAAAAACATGTATAATGAATAAATAATTAATAATAAAATCAATTAATTAGTTAATTAACTAAATAATTAACTTAATTAATCTCGTTTAGTTAAACTAATTATGCATGAATAACCTAAAATATATAATTAACCTAACTAATCTGTTAGTCAGGGTGATGTGTCTATGACGAACTGGACCCACACGTCAGTTGACTAGTCAACACCTCTGTTGGCTGCTGACGTCATGATGACGTTATGATGACGTCAGCAAACACTGTTCTGGATAATGTTGTTTTAAAATAATTAAATAAATCCTAAAAATGATTTAAATTTTTTTAAAATTAATATAAAATAAACTGTAGCTCAGATGAAAATAATTTCTAATTAAAGTTGCTCAGAACAACGAGACGAATCCGGATACGCGGCCCGTTCGTCCGCCACGCATCCCTAACCTATCGAACTCGGAACTTTCCCCCTCCAGTTCATCTGTCCGAAAACGCGAAACACCGGGAATACTTTCCGGGTGTTTCCCCCCATCATCGGTATCACCTCATACCGCGTTAGGGCACGCCTAGCATCACACTTTGCTTTGTCATGCATCGTTATGCATCTGTTTGCATTGTATTCATTGTTTCTTCCCCCTCTTCTTCCGCTAGACACCGAGACCGACACCGCTGCTACCCAGTATGACTACGGTGTTGACGACCCCTCCTTCTTGCCAGAACAATCAGGCAAGCCCCCCCTTTGATCACCAGATATCGCCTATTCTTCTCTATACTGCTTGCATTAGAGTAGTGTAGCATGTTACTGCTTTTCGTTAATCCTATTCTGCTGCATAGCCTGTCATTGTTGCTATAGTTGTTACCCTTACCGCTATCCTACCGCTTAGTATAGGATGCTAGTATTCCATCTGTGGCCCTACCCTCTTGTCCGTGCGCCATGCTATATTATCGGGCCGTGACCACTGGGAGGTGATCACGGGTATATTCTATATACTTTATACATGATACATGTGGTGACTAAAGTCGGGTCGGCTCGAGGAGCACCCGCAGTGATTCACGGATTGGGGCTGAAAGGACCTTTGTCCCGACGGCCCTCTGTGTGGATCTTTGTGGCGAGCGACAGGGGCAGGTTGAGACCGCCTAGGAGAGAGGTGGGCACAGCCTGTTCGGCGTTCGCGGATACTTAACACGCTTAACGAGATCTTGGTATTTGATCTGATTTGGGTCGTTGACCTTATACGCACTAACCGCCACATGGGACAAGATATGGGCAACCTGCGTCGTGGTATCAGCCGAAGCATTTCGTGACGTCAGCGACTGAGCGGCCTTGGCCGGATTGGACTGAACGCTGCTAGGCTAGGTCGCTTCGGCCGCCCTGAACGCGTGCAAGTGTGCTAAGGCGATGGGTCCGGACCACGCGGCGCTTAGGTTTAGACCGGCGTGCTGACCTCTCTGTTATGCCTAGGTGGGGCTGTGACGTGTTGATCTTCCGCGGCCGGGCATGACCCAGGAAAGTGTGTCCGGCCAAATGGGATCGAGCGTGTCGGGTAATGTGGTGCACCCCTGCAGGGAAGTTAATCTATTCGAATAGCCGTGATCTTGATAATGTGACGACTTGGAGTTGTAACTTGACCTTATGACAACTAGAACCGGATACTTAATAAAACACACCTTTCCAAGTGCCAGATACAACCCAGTGATCGCTCTCTAACAGGGCGACTAGGAGGGGATTGCCGAGTAGGATTATGCTATGCGATGCTACTTGGAGGACTTCAGTCTACTCTCTTTTACATGTCAAGAAGACGGAGGTTGCTGAGCGTAGTCTTGACGTGATTAGCTATCCCCCTCTTATTACGGCATTCTGCAAAGATCCACCGATATGGCCCTTTACACATATACCCATGCATATGTAGTGTAGCTCCTTGCTTGCGAGTACTTTGGATGAGTACTCACGGTTGCCTTGTTCCCCCTTTTCCCCCTTTCTTTACCCGATTGCTGCGACCAGACGATGGAGCCCGGGAGCCAAACGCCACCTTCGACGATGAATCCTACTACACTGGAGGTGCCTACTACTACGTGCAGGCCGCTGACGACGACCAGGAGTAGTTAGGAGGATCCCAGGCAGGAGGCATGCGCCTCTTTCGATCTGTATCCCAGTTTGTGCTAGCCATCTTATGGCAACTTGTTTAACTTATGTGTGTACACAGATATTGTTGCTTCCGCTGACTCGTCTATGATCGAGCACTTGTATTCGAGCCCTCGAGGCCCCTGGCTTGTATTATGATGCTTGTATGACTTATTTATGTTTTAGAGTTGTGTTGTGATATCTTCTCGTGAGTCCCTGATCTTGATCGTACACGTTTGCGTGCATGATTAGTGTACAATTGAATCGGGGGCGTCACAAATAAATACCACATTGTAGCAATGCACATGTGGATTAAGTTGATGAATTGGCCCTCCTCGTAAAGGATTAGCAATGCTTGGCCCCCTAGCTCATTTATTTTTCATGGCTCCGCCACTGCGCACAACAGCGCACGTTCTCGCCCCCTCTCTTCAAATATCGATCTCGCACTTGTGCACTCCTTCATAGTCTCCCTCCACTTGGCCCCTCGCACCATCTTCTAGCCCCCACCGGATTTTTCCACATGTACAATCTAGCAGACTCCATGGTTGAACTTAAGCATAATGCACAAACCTCAAAACACAAGTGCTTCTCCTTTGTTCTAGAATCTTCTGTATCATAACTGCCCAATCTTAGTTGAATTGCCATTATTTGTTTTTACTTTATGCTTTACAACGCACAACTCCATGAATCATAAAATAGATTAAGGGCTTCTTTGATTCAAAGGATTCTCAAAGGAATTTTGGAGGATTCTAATCCTTAGGAATTTTTCCTATCTCAGTTGTTTGATTCGTAGGTTTGTAAACCATAGAAATTTTTCCATAGGATTCATTTGCACTAAATTTCATAGGAAACATCCCATTCACTCAAACCACTTTGAAAGAATCCTGCGTTTTTTTCTATGCACAAGCAAACACTCGTACAATCCTATAGGATCCAAGATGACATTCCACTCTAATCCCATGTTTTTCCTATTCCCGCGTTTTGGAAATCCTACGAATCAAAGAGGCCCTAGCTTTTTGTAAAAATTATTTATTTTGAATGAGATGAACTACAAGAATTAAACAAAGGTCTACATCAGGCATATATGACTCAGAGCTTACATGCTATAGTGTGGTATTTATTCATAATTTGGTTGCCAAATCTGATGCGTGCAATGCACGTGTACCTTACTAGTACTTCGAGTATGTGCAAACACGTAAATTAGAATTCCAATGGCACGCTACACAGTGTCTCTCTTACAGTTCATGAAGCTACGTGGCACATGTGGAGGCGTTGTCGCGACCTCCTTGTGTGGATTGATCATAGTAACGTGCTGCTGCTTCCAGAAGAATGTACTCGTCCTCTCTGAGCCACGCTGGCGGTACATGCACGAAGCGAAGATGTGCACGCACGCCATGCACGCACTCATTCCCTGGCACGCACACGCGGGTACACGGGGTGATGTATTTTTGTACGAAGATCCACCCCATGTGATAATTTGACGCGTGTAAAGTCCTTCATTTCATTGATGGTCAATTAATACAGCGCATGCAAATTGAGTGGACGTGAGGGCGGAAGAAAGACATTACTACTCCACTGCGCGCATGCGAGTAGTTAAATCATGGGGTGCTAGTACTTCCATTGGTCTCCTTCGTATTTTGTGCCAATTTTTGACCATATTTGTAAGTAACATAGTATTTATGCATGTCACAAAAAGTGGCACAAAAAAGGGGGCCAATAAACCAGGACGCAGGCAGCATGATCAATTTTTGCCAGGCTGCTATTGGTGTCCTTTGTATTTAAATATGGACGGAGTGGAGTAGTACTATCTTTATCTTAGCCTCGTAGGGCTCTCCCAGCGCCTAGGCTCGCCTCCCCGCCTCGGCCACCGGATCCCGCCATGGAGGATCTCGCCATGGATAATCCCTTAGATACCAGGATCCCGCAGGCTGCCCTCTCGCTGCGACCCGCAGCACTGCCGCCTTTGAGCGAAACCCACATGTGTTTTAGAGGGGATCCATTGCTCTGGAATCACAGATCGGTGGCGCCGGAGGACATGCCAGGGCTGCGTTTCAGGTGGTGGGCAGCAAGGGCAAATCGGATCGAGGAAGCGTCGCATCGATTGGAGAGAAGTTCCAAGGAGCTGCGCCTGGCGTAGCACAAGGCGAAGGTGCAAGTCGATCTCAGGGGAGAGATGCTGAGGGATGTCAGCATCTGGCAGCGTTGCGTTGATTTCGAGCTAGGGCCAATGGCAGAGATCATATTCACGGAGTCAACTGCAGAGGAAAGAACGCGCATGCGTACACAATGGCATGAGTAGCCGGTGCAACTGTTCAAATGGGTGGTAGGAGAAGCCAAATCCCGGGACCAGTTGCGGCGGCGCCGCTGGGCATGCATCGTAGGCGAGGTGAGCTGCCCTCCTTCTCCGCCAGCGATGTAGTGAACTAGTCGGTTGCTGTTGCAGTGAACTTGCAATGCTATGTCGGTTTGCAACCTTGACAACCACTCCATCTATATGTATTGTTTTCCTGTAAAAGATACTTGGTCGTTTGGAAAAATATGGTAATTGATTTATCACTAGTTTTAGAATGCTTGGTCGTGACAATCAATCGAAGCCACAACCAGAAGTCTCCATCGCGTATGTACTCTACGGTCGGTCGCACCCGCGTCGCACCGAAGGGACATGCATTGGATTGGTCTGACATGTACGACCAGTTACACCACTGACTTGTGCGACCGCATTTGAGCAGTGTAGTACTCCCTCTATCTCAGTTTACAATTCTTGCACGTGTACCTAGGTCATTAATTTGACCAACTTAATAAGAGGCATACATTACGAAAAATATATCATTACAAACTTCAAATATTATATTTTTTAATGATATATTTTTTATGTTAAACAATTTATGTTCTACTAAACTCATCGGGAGTACTTGAAATTTATGTTCCACTAAACTCATCGGGAGCCGTTTCGGGCCTCGAAACCAAAACCATCAATTAATCTTTACCTTATTCCCATCACATTTCAAAGTACTAGTGCTACCATTAAGTGCAAGCCTGCTCACACCTACTAGTACGTACCAAACCTGAACGTGTTCCCACTATGCAAGTTTTAGTACTAGTGCTAGTACTTAGTTTATAAAAAGGGGAACTATCTAACCGAAAATTACTCTACCTTCCTCCTCATAAGTCCTCCTTCTTCGTCCATCCTTTCCATGGCCAGTGTGCAGAGCTCTAGGTCGAGAACTACTCATAACAAGGGAGCAGCAACCAAGGCTGTGGAAAACAAAGAGAGGGCTCTCCGCCAAGCAGAGACCTCGAAAGATCTCTCACGGGCAGGGCGATGGCTCCCAGGAGTGCCCTAGCCGCGGAGGCGAACATGCCGAGCTGGCTGCGCTGGAGTCGTTATCCCTCGACGGCATGCCCGGTCAGCTCAATAAGCACCTCAATAAGCAGAAGGAGTTCATCCACGGCTTGGTGGAGCTGCTGGAGGAGAGCCTCGACGACATGCCCGCTGAGCTCAATGAGCAGGGGGAGTTGACCGCCGGCTTGGTGATGCTGCTAAAGAAGAGCATTGCCTCGGAGAAGAAGGCGACCGGTGAAATCCTGCAACTTCAGGAGGAGAAGGTGAAGCTCTGCCATGAGCTCGACCTGCTTTAGGAGGAGAACGCCGGCTGGAAGAAGCTGCATGAGAACAGTAGTTCAACGATGAAGATGCTGCAGGCCCTCGTCATGGAATAGAAGGAGGAGTTAGCGAAGCTCCGCATCGAGCACCCGGCTGCTGTCAAGGTATGTAATGCGGCCGTGGAACAGATGATGAAGGCTCGCATCAGAAATCCCCCGTCATGGACACAATGAAGAAGAAGGCGGAGGAGACGCGCAAGGTGATGGAGGTCGTGGAGGCGATGAAGAAGCAGCTACGACTCTGCGGCCATCAACCCTTCATGTAGTGAGAGCAGCGCCCCAGACTTGCGTGTGCGTCTTCCTTCTTTTTTTGTGGTGATAATCCTCCTTCTTCTTTTGCTCCTGTGTTTCTTCTTTTGCTTCGGGTGTTTACAAGACGTGTCACCTTCTCTGCGAGGCATGAATAGAACAATGCTAAAAACGAGATGACTAGCAAATTAGGTCATTCTTTATTGCCAATAGAACAATGCCTCTTGCTAGTAATATATAATAAGAATAGAGAATAGAGGATATGGCACTGGGCTGCCGTGTTTCGTGCTCCTCCGTCGTACTCCAGTGGAAAACTTGAGTATACCGCATGGTTCGTTGCTCCTCCTCAGGTCGTTGGCACATTTATACGAGCAGTCAAATCACAAGGCCCCGCCTTCCAGCAGTAATGAGCCGTCAAATCACAAAGGCCCTCGCCTCTCTTGAAACCGACCTAGCTAGACTGCCCCGCCCTCTAGCCTTTTAAAAAATGTATATTTTTGTACATTAGTAGGATCGATGGATTGCGCAATGGAGCAAAACTAACAAGACGAAATTAAAGAAAAAGGTGGTACATATAGAGGGCGCTTGTCGCCAAATTATGCATATAGTACTATTAAAAAAGCTAGTACATGCTTAAATGGGGTGCTAAATTCTATTAAATAAATTAGCATACCTATTTAATTCTTGGGTTCTTATTATTTATGCCACTAGTTTGTGTATCACTACTTAGTTTTGCCATTAAAGTTACAACTACTCAAAAATGCCATCGTTCCGTGAGATGCCTGCTCAAAAATGCAATTAGATATCTAAAAATGCCATCGTTAAGTTAGATGTTTGCTCAAAAATGCCATTAGACATTGTGATTTTCACGTCAAAACCGTTGACCATGGTCCATGACAAAAATAAGCCGATTCTCACAATGATAAGTGTGGCCCCGCTTGGCAGGAGTAACCAAGCGAACAATTTTACAGGAAAATAAGAACACTGTTGGGATCAAGTAGGCCCCACACTTTATTTTACTATAGTGAGATAGAGGGAGAGCTGGCATGTTGGTCCATCGGTATTTATGTCATTATAACATGGAAAAATAGATTTGAGTCACAATAATGGTGTCCAGCACAACACACCCCTCAAATAAAACTAAGCACCCTAAAATTCTTTGACAAAACTAAGCCCCCTGAAATTCTTTGACAACTAAACTGATGGCTATATGATGTTGGCCATATATATTGTATGTATATAATGTGAAGAAACGAGTGGTAGTCATAGTACTATACCAACTAAAGGATGAACTGTAAGAAATACTAGTATGTACGTACTAAGGAGTTAAAGTAACAAGAAGAAACATAACATAGTTCTGCTGGAGGCTCAGCACAACACACCCCTCAAATAAAACTAAGCACACCAGAAATTAAACTAAGCAACTAATCCGTAGACACCGCATTAGAACCACCATGAGCAACAACATCGCCACCTTACTCGAGTCCTCGTCCACGTCCTCGACTTCGTCCTTGTCCCTCTTCCTCTTGGCCGATACTTCTTTGCTTGAACCGCACACTTGGCTCTTGCTCTTCATCAAACCCTTGTAGATATTGAAACAAAGGTAGCCATCCATTGCACCATAGTGGATGTGGTCTATATCTAGTACATTCCGCTGCCATGCACGATGAAACATGTGGGGAGGTTTCTTCAGTTTACCGTACAAAGGATGAACCATGGCTCCTGCCAGGGTCAGCATTGAAGGCTTATCATGGGAGGACACCAGCCCATTATTCTGAAGGTCGAAGGGTTTGCTTACAACAAGGCCTATTCGTTCCAGGACTCTTATGTCATTCGTAAAGTTTACAATAACAAATTTGACTCGGCCGCCCTTGAGGAACTTCTTAAATTCCTCGCACTCAACGTCGACATGGCATATGTGGTAGACCAAGCATAAGTCATGCACGCAAACCTGGATCACGGCGGGCTTCTTCCTCTCTTCCTCCTTTAGATTCTTCTCTTTTCCCAGGACTGTGGTGTACTCAACATCTAGCCCAGCGACCCACTCATCATTTGAGTTTTTGAACATGCGCCTGAAGCGATCAAGGCATCCTTTCACCATCGCGGAAGAACGGGTGTAGATGATGTCGAACTCATCGCCGGTGATGGTTCTAACCTTGTACTCACCGCCGACCATGAAGATTTGGGACGCCATGGATTTGGGAGGAGGGTTAGGATTAGTGGAACTGTCGTAATGTGAAAGGACGGGACGACTAGGAGCGGTTTATCGATTGTAAAAATGCCGAGTGGGGGGGGGTGTGCGAACGGCAGGGTAGTGGCTTGCCTGGTGGATAAATGGATTCATGCACAGTACTATGGGGGCCCAATTAGATGTCGTGTCTACTCGACGCCCAATTTAAATGGTTTTCGATGTCATGTCAAGCGTCGGGAAAAATACAGGTGATACGAAGCTTCCGAGAGCCCTTGGATCTGAGATCGAACAGTTGCATGTCGTGATTCTAGACCTATGGGTGAATATCCTATCCTGGAGGGTTATTCTGCAAATTTTTAGCAACTTAGCATGCGACCGTTTGATCTCAGATCCAAGGGCTGCCAGCAGCCCGTATCATGGTCGCGCCTACTACGACCGTCGCCTTGCTCTTGGTCGCGCCCTTGGAGATTTAACACGGTGCGTTAGGCTATCTGATGTTGGCATGTCATACATAGTCATCACTTTGTCACTCATACTACAACAAGGTTGGCTATAAGAGTACTTTTTTGTTTACTTCTCTCTATATCTTTCTTCGTAGTATTTATTGCATTTGCCAAGGAGTGACCTCTCCAATGAAATGGTGCTTAGATGAGGTGCTATGGGCATTAAATGGCTTAGCAACTCAGGTCCCCAATGCATAGGTGCTTAGTTTTTTGTTGCTAAGTTTGCTTCATCTAGGTACACGCGCTTAGCACCGTTTCTTCCTGGAGTCACCAAACTAGTCTCTCTCTTCTTAATTAACTTGCCACATCAGACTTTATGCCTATGTGGCAGGCTTAGCACCAGGATCAAGTACAATAGTGGGCTATAAGCCCGCTTTACATGTCATTTTTGCATATGTGGGGGAAAGAGGCAAGGAAAAAGTGGAGGAGTGGGCTCTCAAGCAAGAGCCAGCCTCTACATGGTGGAGCATCGGGAGAGGCACCTGTATGGAGGTGGTCCGGAATCGGGAGACTCACGTCGGTCGTAGCACAGCAGTTAAAATGATAATGGCAAGTCAAATCATCAGGCCCACCCGTCCAAAGAAGAATCATTGTCAAATCACACAACCCTACGTTTGCAGCAGCCTACTCCCTCATCTTCACACATCTCTGTTGAACCGACTAGGCGTAACTGCCCCACCTACCACGCGGGAAAAGCCCCACCCTCAACTTTTAAATAGTACTCCCTCTGTTCCTAAATATTTGTCTTTTTAGAGATTTCAAATGGACTACCACATACGGATGTATATAGACATATTTTAGAGTGTAGATTCACTCATTTTGCTTCGTATGTAGTCACTTACTGAAATCTCTAGAAAGAAAAATATTTAGAAATGGAGGGAGTACAGTATACTAATTTTGTATCCATGGATTGCGCCATGGAGCAACGCCTCAAGAAAACGTAGTACACATTTACGGAGTACAGTATACAGCACGCCCGTCGCGTTCGCGTCGCACCCCAGACGGTCGGTCGGTCTGGCACGCTGCTCTTCGAATGGAACGCGCATCATATTGCATTTGCACACACATGTGGGACCTCAGTTGAGAACCGACCATAGGCAAACTCCCCGGCCCTGCAAGTCAGGTGAGTTAATACAAGAGAGGGACGAGTGATAGTACTAGAGAAGTGTTGTACAGACGTTGGTGCCTGGACGGTCCCTGCATGACATGGAAGATCAGTTCGTCCATGCATGTAACCAGACTTGAGCAGACACGCTTGGATTGGCTATCGTCTACATATCGTGTAGCCTGTGTTGTACAGGGCTGTAGTTCTGGTGAGAAATATAAAAAAAGGTTTCTTGTCATCTCGCAAAATTAGGTGTCATGTGCTTCGGATCATCATGAGGGTTAAACAGCGACAACCGAGTTCCTCCAAGGCGCTAGTCATGGGGGCCACATGCACGAAGACTACTCGGCTGCCATCTATGTCAAGCCGGCTATGTTAATTAGGGCATCTATCGATGGACCCCTTTTCACGAAGTTTATCTTTAATTTGAGCTTTGATCCTCGTCTAGTTTGTCCGTCGGGATTCATGTTGTCTCCTTTGGGCAGTGAGGTTATGGTTTCTTGTCATGTTATAATCCGGTGCTTCAGATCAAAATGAGGACAATTGCGCCTTCGGGGCACGTGCATGAAGATAGTCATTGACGAGGTCAAGCCGGCTCTGGTAGACAAAAGAAAACTAGTAGTACTCCACTATATAGGCAGGAGCCTCCGCGCTTGCTTGCTAGTGTTGCTCTCTTCACACCATCTCGTCCTCTCCAGATCTAAACAGGACAACAGTGGCCACACACACACACACTCTCTCTCTCTCTCTCTCTGCTCACCGCTGGTCACAGATCCAGCCGGATCCTCTCTGCTGGGGAAGGTGAGAAGGTGCAACGTTCATGCGGTCGTCCTTGGCGACGGATCTTACCCACTGTCGGCGCGTCCCGATCAGCGTGCCTTGCCGTTCTCGCCCAAGCACCTTCGGCTAGGGAGGGCCTCCGACCCCTTCTTCCTCGTTGCCGTAGTGTGCGTAGATCCGACCTCCCGCCGCCCACCTAGGGACATCTCGGCGACCCTCAGGTATAACTTCCTTCGAAACTGGCCTTGCTCTACTTCTCGAGCTCCCGAGGTCGCTGCATTTGTATCTTTTACTATTTCCCAGGCCCCCTCGTAGATAGGATTGATCGACTGTTTGAAAGCCACCTAAATTTTTATTGTTAAGAGGTAAAACTAGTTCATGCACTCGAATCTAGTACTACTTGGTTCAAACAAGGAAGAAAGGGGGTGGGGGAAGATTTGTTACCTAAATCTAGGACTTGGTCGAAAGAGGAAATAATGGGGCGAAGAGTAGCAGAGACTGGCTATCCAACTGGTCTCTAGGTCTAATAGGGAAATAAAGGGAAACACAATACAAACTCAATATAAACCCGATCTATTGGTTGAAAAAGGAAAGAAAGTGGGGGCTGGGGGACAAGTCAATAGAGTAAGTCTAGCCTCACACAGTATAAGGTGGCTATACCGAACAAAAATGGGACCAACCCAGATATCCTGTTTTGATGTTTGTTGCCCCGAGCCACTCTTATGTAATGCCACTGGGAAAATGTAGCAGTCGCACTGCTAAAAGTAAGGACACGTTAAACCAATGTTGCTGGTAAAATGAAGCAATGGCACCATTAAAGTAATGTCGTACTTAATGTTTGTCATAGTTAATCCTAATGCCCACAATAATATCTAGCAATGTTGATGCTTTAGAAATTGTTACTGTAAGTGCATCTAGTGCCCCTTAGTGATTTTGGTGTATTGAAGACTTATAGGTTAAGTAAACTAATGCGTTTGTGAGTGTACACAGGTCTATAAGTCTATGAGGAGTTTGATATTTAGAGTAAAAAGTCGACCCTAAAATGAAGTTCTTCAACTCAAGACTTTGATATTCAAGACTTTCTCAAGACTTTGAAAGTTAAGAATTTGGTGTGATCCTCAAGACTTGGTATTCGCTGAGGAACATGAAGCGTGAAGACTTTTGTTTTCGTAATTTCATTTTCTCTTTCTTGAGTCATAGGAAACACCGTCGTTAAAGGGGTCGAGGAAATACTAAGGAAAATTTCCATTTGATGCTCAACTCAAAATCCTACACCTACCAATCCCTTCGAGTGATGCTTTTGGAAATCTCATGCGATTCAGTCAATTTCTTCAAGGATGTAGACGAAGCTCTTACGTCGCCGAGAATTTGTTCCGACCGAGGAGTTAGGAATTCGCCGGGAATTGCCTACACAAGAAGGAACATGATAGCCCCGAGGAATTTGAGAGTCAAATTTCCGGCCGTTCTTGTCTTGGCGCGCCACCTGTCCCAAAATATCTTATCCACCTAACGGTCATATCATTGAAGGGCATTTATGTCTTATCATGTCGGGCTGCTCCCTAGGCTATAAATAGCCGCCCCTACAACCACTAGTTGCTTGGCTGCTCCGAGAGAACTTGACACTTGTCATTTGAGAGCAACCCATCCTCCGAGGACTTTGAGCGAAAAATCATCAAGTGAGGAAAACCCAAAACCAAACCCCAACAAACCCAAAGTGATTGAGCATCATCGAAGAAATTGATCCTGCGTGGATCCGACGCTTTTACCTTTGAAGACTGTGCTTCTTCCAGACGGTTAGGCGTCAAGGTCTAGAGCATCCAAGAGGAATTGTGGATTGCCGGGTGACCAAGTATGTGAAGGTTTGGAAGTCGCTCAAGACTTACCACGAGTGATTGGACGAGGTCTGCGTGACCTTAGTTCAAGGAGAATACGGTGAGGACTTGGTGTCCCGAGCTGCGTGCTTTCGGATCGGGTGTCCGGACTGTGTGTCCTCGAGTTTAAATACTCACCGCTTCCAACCAGACGCATAACCGAGACAGCAGTTGAACCGGTCTACCAAATCATTGTCTTCACCAACCTAACTGGTTCTATTTCCTCAACCCTTTCATTTCCTCATAACTGTGTTGAGTGTTTGTCATATCTGTGTTTGAAGAATTTGATCAAGACTTTCTCAATTTCCTCAGTTCAATTTCTTGATCCGCTTTGTCTTCATCTTGTGTTATCCTGTGATTACGCTTTCTGTACTCTGTGATTGTCTTCATTTCATCATGATGACTATGCTTGTAATCTGTTATGCTTACTTCTGAGTACTTATTCCGCTGCAAGTATTTCTTCGCTAAGGAATCTGTTACTGTCCTTGTAGGATTGCCATTCAGATAAGGAACATGCTTCTTTTCATTTGATGTATGTTTCATCACTTGTTTGTCACCCTCCTTTCCACCTTTTTTGTGCAAACAGAGACATACATTTCACGCTTGATCTTAGTTGAACCGGACAAATGATATCCAAATTATAGTTGAACATTCCACAAGCTTCACAACCAACCTTGATGTTGCTCAATTTTATTGCAACTAAGGAAGAAGAAGCTTTGTGGGTTTCGTTTTTTGATGGAAATGGAACCGGGGCTGGAGCCCTTTTCTTAAAAAAATGAAGAAGAAGCTGCTAACTCATGGGACATTGCTTCATTTTAGGTGAACTGCACCAAAAGGTCCCATGAATTGAATCATCCATGTTGGTGACTGGTGTCATCCCTTCTATGGTGGCGTTGACTGCAGACATGGTTCCCATCACGAGGTAAGTTCCTTTTTGGTCTGACTGTTTGCCAAAGATTCTGCATGTTGAGTCTGCTCTTCTGCTACTGTTTTGGCACTGCCATGGTAAAGCAGTAATGTTATTATTTTGCACCTTAATCTAGTGGCACTATTAATCTGAGGCAATGTTTTGGCACCGCTGGTGGCACTGATATTTTTTTATATATCGAAAGAGGGGGTTTCCTCCGATTTCGTTAAAGAAATCCAACCATAGAGAACCATTATCCAACAACATCTCAGTGTAAACGGGCAGTTATGCAACTACTACTAGAACAGACTGAGTACTAGCAGGAGACAAGTTTGCCACATAAGCTAGGCAGGTAGGGGGACGCAGCACCAGCTTGACCAAGTTTGGATTACAACCCAGATGCTACCACGTAAACATCGAGAGGGAAGATAGGGAATAAAAGAGCCGACTTTCAAAGATCCCAGTCTAATCGCCCGGCCTCCATCCTTATGACGACGCACGGTACACCTCGTTTGCCACCTGCTCGACCCTAGTGTCACTGATAAAATGAAGTAATAATACAGTTAAGATAGAGCAAGTGTCCTCTCTATCATTTCATTTCCAATGTAGATAAAGAAAGTGCTTCTCTTTGTTAGTATATGTTTCATCAACTAGTCCCATTGTTAATATTTAATCATTTCTGCAAACTGGGGTGCTTAATTTTAGTTGACCTGCACAAAAATAGTGATTGGAATGTCTCAAGGCCCCTCCTTGTACTACCGCTGTACACTAATGTTCATCATTGGTAGAAGGTGTATCGGGGAGACTTGGGTCGATTTCCAGTATGAGGCGTACCGTATGAGGCGTCGCAAAGGGCCCATCTCGCCCTCGCAGCATGGCATACTATGATACTATCGCAATATTTTCTTCTATTTATTAGTGTATGTTTCATCAACTAGTGCCACTATAATGTAATCACGCATTTTCATTATCTGTGCAAACAGGGTTATTCAGCTGCATTTTGGTGCAACTGCACAAATGTACGGATGGAACCGACATATATGCAGAGTGCGAGGTGCCAAGTAAAAATTACCGACACCAACCCTGCTCCATCCAAGCATTGGCATCCACCACCATGAGTGGGATGTGTGTCGCTCACTATGGATGGATATTTCTCAGCAGCAAATCCTCTAACCAAATACTAGTAGCTTAGACTTAAAAAAAATACTAGTAGCTTATATTGGCAGTTTTCTAGGGTGTACTCTTTTTTGAAAGAAGCACCAATCTATTTTCTTTATTTGTACACAGTGTCACAACTATGACCCAAAGGACAGAGCTATTTTAGGGTGATTGGCGTAGTACTCGGAGACTGATTGTAAGCATGATTTTTATTAGCTGTCACACTGATTGTAAGCATGAGCAGATGGAAGATTAGGTTAGTGCGAAGCTTACCTTAAACCCTACCGATGTCGTTGAAACGAGGCGAGCGTTGAGGGAACCGTGGAGAACAGCGGGGAAGCGACGTCGCGCCATCCAGCCTCCTCTTGCGGTGGGAGAACGAATACTCCTGTGGCTCTGGCTGGCTCTGGACCCTCACGAACGGCACACCGTACTCGATCGATTCATTCCTCTGGGTGCTCGACCTTCGACCTGTACGCCCACCACCTCCGCCTAACTTTCGCCTCGGGCAAATCTGTCTGCTCCATCGCCCAGAGGAGATACTCGATGAACTTGAAGGACCGTGGCATCGCCATCCTCATCGCCGTCGTCTCGCTCTTTCGCATACATTGCCACATGGCCCTCACCGTCCTGGAAATCT
This sequence comes from Aegilops bicornis, assembly GCA_021605145.1. Lineage (NCBI taxonomy): Eukaryota > Viridiplantae > Streptophyta > Magnoliopsida > Poales > Poaceae > Aegilops > Aegilops bicornis. The sequence goes on along the minus strand of CM038673.1, from coordinate 699,047,211 downwards.
CCCACTCATTGTCAAACCAAGTAAGGATCTCCTTCAACCTGCTAACTTTGCCTGGTCGCCGCCGGCGATCTGCCTGATTCGCTGCTGCATCCTCTCCATAGATGTCCTTTTGAGTGGTCCGGTGCTAGCTTTGGAAGATGGGAGGAGAGACGGTGGTCTTGCAATAGAGAAAAGGGAGAGGCGAGACAGTGGTCTTGGAATGGAGATGATGGAGAGGAGAAGGGGTGGTTGAAATGGAGAAGAGGGAGAGGCGAGACGGTGGTTTTGGAATGGAGATGATGGAGAGGAGAGGTTTCCCTACCTTTCGGTCCCTGACAGGTGGGCCCCGTGCTTGGTGGGACCCATGGTCAGTGTCTCAATGGCATGATGGGCTATGTCAGGGGATCCTCGTCCGAGGAGAGAGGAGGTGGTTTTGCAATAGAGAAGAGGGAGAGGCGAGACGGTGGTTTTGCAATGGAGATGATGGACAGGATAGGAGGTGGTTTTGCAATGGAGAAGAGGGAGAGGAGCGTGCGGCAGCGATTTAGGATTGGACGAGAGGGCCGATGCGCTGTGACTGGATCAAAATCAAAATCAATTTACCCTTCAATTAAGAAAACGACCCCACATTAACTAGTCTCCCTTTTATTCTGGGTCATAATTGACCATGATTTTCACAAATAAAATATATGTTATACGTTTGCAAAAATTATATAATTTGAAAGTACATTCAGATACGAACCAAACGATACAATTTTTGGTGACATGCATTCACATTTTGCTTGTCAAATACAGTACGTGGTCAAACTTTGACCCAAAATCATAAAACAAAAAATACTTCCAAGACCAGCGCTGCTCCTCTCCTCTTAAACCACTTGCTCCTCTCCTGCTCCAATCTAAATCCAAATGCTCCTCTCCTCTTCCATTTCAAAACCACCGCCCCTCCTCTCCTGCTCCAATCCAAAACCAGCGTCGCTCCTCTCCCGTCCTAATCCAAAACTAGCGCTGCTCCTCTCCTCTTCCATTCAAAAACCACCGCCGGCTAGTGAAGGTGCTGTGGAGAAGTAGATCGATGGAGGAGTACAACTGATACGTGAGGATCGCAGACGGCGACCCTGTGGAGCTAGCTAGGATGTTGGAGATATAGTCTTGGTTTGACAACAAGGACCAACTAGCAGCGACGGCGACATCCATGGACAAATATCTGCAACAGAGCGCAAAGGCGGGGATACTCCCGAAGGGAGTCGCGCGGTAGTACATAGAGCTGCTCCTCTGGGCCATGGAGCAAACAAATTCACCGAATCCGATCGTGACGGAGCGGTGGTGGGAGTATCAATCCCAGATGGAGCATCTACCAGAGATTGAAGGATCGAGCATCTCTGTGGTGCCGCTTGTGAGGGTGTCGTGCAGAGCGAGCCGGTGGAGTCTTCGGCCGATCAACCCAGCTGCAAGAGGAGAAAAGCAGTTGGCCCGATGATGCTTCCCCGCCATCCTCTCCCTCGCCGTTCACATAGTCTCACGGGGCGGCTGTTTGCCGCCGAGGAATAGGAGGGGACTGCCACCCAGGCCCAATAGTTGGGCAGGTTGTGAATTGTCAGGAGGAGCTTAGGGTTATCAGTATTTGCAGACTGTGAATTTGTGTTTTGTGTTTTGTATTTTGAGAGTACTTTCAGATATGAATGTCTTTTGAATTTCAGATTTGCAGTATTGAGCATATGAAGTATTTTATGAATTCTATTGATCTATTTTTAGCACTTAAAAAATGTAGTTTCATAGGAGTATAACAGTGCGGAACAATGTGATTCTCAGAGAAGAAAGCGCAAGTTTCAGTTTCAGATAAGAAACTGCAAGTTCAGTTTCAGATAAGAAAGTGCAACTTTCAGAGGCAGAGCATTTATATTAACACGACCTTTTCAAACAGGGTTAACATCATGTTGGAAGTTTTAGTCATGGTCGAAAATGGAACTACTAGCCAGTTAACATCATGCTGATCAACATTCATGCATAGCACATCTTCATATGATGCACAGTCAAAAGATATGCTATTTTCAAAATGCCCACACAAAGTCGAGTGTGCGAAAAACAGAGAAAGCGAGGGACAAAGTTTTGGCAAGTGTTGGACGTGGTGTGCATAGATGACAATGGGGGCCCACATGTCAATAATGGCAGAGGCAAAAAAATTGGAGATATTTTCCCTGCATCAGGTGGAATCGAACCTGGGCGGAATAGCTGTCGGGTAGTGTCACTTGGCCACTGGGCTAGTTCACTACTTTCGTTACAAATAAGGCACTGCCTTGGGTGGTCCGATCACCTCCTACGCCTTTGTGCGCTCGCCGCGGCTCCGCTGTCTGCCGTTGTGAACATGCTGAACAAACGAGAGGAATCTGAAGATGACTGTACATGGAGATGCGGACAGTCGGGACCCACCAGGTCGATGGCTGTACGCAAGCAAGTGCCTCATCGAAAAAAACTTCCTCCTAATGCTATACTGACATTGGGGCCCACGGGTTTGTCAACATAGTTACTTTTCTTTTGGGTGCTTCAATGTAGGAGATAAATTCACAACGAAGCTGTGGATCTGGCGGGTAGTATCATTTTATTATCACTGGGGCAGCAAGTATCCGCTGGGTTTTGGGCTGCCCCGTCTAGGCTTTCTTTTTTAACATGCGCAGCCCACGACATTCCGGTTTGTATTTTTTTGAGGGCCGTCATGTATCGACCGGCCTATGGACCTCCCGTCCGAGGTTTTATTTTTCCTGAAACATCGGCAACCCAATTTATATATTTTTTTCAAGAAAACACAGAGGTATGTTCTATTTTTCTATATAAGGATAGGAACGCCTGGTCCACCTTATGTTTCCGTTCTAACTATATTATATATATTTAAATTATTTTATATGTTATTATATATTATTGTTATTGTCATCATATATTTAACAGATACTTACATATGTAAGAAAACAATATCCCACATCTTATTAACTTATAAAATAATTTCTTAACAATAAAATCCTGGATTTTTTGGCAACGAAAATCCTGGTGATTGTGTACAAAAGCTTGGTAAGATTTAAGGACCAATGTAATAATAAATCACTTATTATTTAAATATATTTATAACAAAATGCTCAGCCCCTATTTATTTTTTGATAACATTGTTGCGCCCAACCCAACATTATAATTAGAATCAGCCCAACAAAATCATGTATTTCGAGAAAGTGCAAATGGCCTGTAATTTTTTAGGAGAAAAATAAATGGGCCGCATGGACTCTACATTATTTGTTCACCCAGCCCAGGAAATGGACTGTAAATCTAAAAAAAGAGATCAAATTGACTATAAATTCTGAAAAATGGGTTGAATACGTGCCATATTTTTGGAGGCTAAAATGTGGGCCAATACGTCGAAGCCAACGCAAGTCGTTGTCTACTTAGTCAACAAATGATTCTGACATCGTTAGCCGTTGGATTTACATCAAACGACCGTCATCCATCTTCAATCTCTCGTCTTCTTCCTCCAGCACCGCCGGGACCACCTGCTCCGCCTCGCCGCTGCTAGCAGCTCTGCTTAGCACGCTCACGTGAAGCGCTATTCTCTGTTGGCTGTGCCAACCTCCACCCTCCACACCTCCTGTTCTTCTCCACCGATCGCCGAACCACACCACACCGTAACCAGTTAACCCTCAGACACCTCTCCGTCATGACTCTACTCCCGCGTCTTCCCATCTCCGGCTCGTTGCTGTCCGGGGCCTTGCCGTCGTCCACCACCTTGGATGCGCTCGGCGCAGAGTAGTCAACGTGGTCAACGAACGACATCCATCATAAGTAGACTGTGCGTGGAGAGGCTGACAGCTGGGTCCACGGCCGCACGCAAGGAAATGCCTCCTTATTACGCTCAAATAATGATTCCTCCACCGACACCGGGACCCACCGGAAGGGCCTCTCAGATTTCACAAAAAACATTCTCCCGGCCGATGTCGGACCCACTAGCTATATCTTTGCACGCAAGGAAGTGCCTCCTTATTACGCACAAAAAATGAATACCCCCTCTCGCTAGCTGGGACCCACCATAGTGGGAGGCTGACTTAGGGCCTACTAAGTTGACGGGGACGGAGGGCTTTGTCAACTTAGTCAATATGAACGATTCTAGCTCCAGTGACCGTACGATGTCCATCTAACGGTGGTAGTGCTTCTTCAACCTCTGGTCTTGTTGCTCCAGCCGCCCAAACCAGCGCCTCTCGTGCCGCGTGCTCCTGCTTCTCATGGCCGGCTGTGATGCCGCAGAGGCCTCACCGCCCCCTACTACTCCCACCGCTGGCCAGGCCCTGCGGCAACGACAGCCTCACACCGCAACCGAACTAGTGAACCCTCGCACTCCCCTCCGCGTGGGCATCCACTGCCGCGTCTTCCCGGGCTTCGTGTCGTCCCCTTCCTAGGCCTCGCTGTCGTACACCGTCCTGGTGCTCTCGACGCAGCATGGTCAACGTCGTCAAGGAACGACTTCCATCGGAAGAGTACTATACTTTGAGAGGCTGGCAGCTGGGTCCACGGCCGCAGCAAGGAAGTGCCTCCTTATTACGCGGAAAATAATGATTCCTTCACCTGACACCGGGGACCCACCGGAGGGGTCACCGTATTTCGTCAAAAAAGTTCCCCCCTAATTGTTGGGACCCACCTGCTACATCTTCGCACTTAAGGAAGTGCCTGATAGTCGGGACCCACCCAGTCGAAGCGTACATAGCATTGTCATTCTGGTCGTGAACGTGTCAATACATACTGGTCGATCGGTCTGTCTGCAGGCTGCAGCAATGAACCGTGGCCGTGCAAGGAAGGGCACGTGTGGTAGTAGAGGCGCGCACGTAGCATGTACACGTACATACAGCGGCCAGGGTGCAAGAAAGTAAATACGGTCACGTACGTACATACGGGCGGGGTCTCGAACGCCTACTCGTTGTTGGAAATATTCCCTAGAGGCAATAATAAATTAGTTATTATTATATTTCCTTGTTCATGATAATCGTTTATTATCCATGCTATAATTGTATTGATAGGAAACTCAGATACATGTGTGGATACATAGACAACACCATGTCCCTAGTAAGCCTCTAGTTGACTAGCTCGTTGATCAATAGATGGTTACAGCTTTCACGACCATGGACATTGGATGTCGTTGATAACGGGATCACATCATTAGCAGAATGATGTGATGGACAAGACCCAATCCTAAGCCTAGCACAAAGATCGTGTTGTTCGTATGCTAAAGCTTTTCTAATGTCAAGTATCTTTTCCTTAGACCATGAGATTGTGCAACTCCCAGATACCGTAGGAATGCTTTGGGTGTACCAAACATAACAACATAACTGGGTGGCTATAAAGGTGCACTACAGTATCTCCGAAAGTTTCTGTTGGGTTGGTACGAATCGAGACTGGGATTTGTCACTCCGGTTAACGGAGAGGTATCTCTGGGCCCACTCGGTAGGACATCATCATAATGTGCACAATGTGACCAAGGGGTTGATCACGGGATGATGTGTTAAGGAACGAGTAAAGAGACTTGCCGGTAACGAGATTGAACAAGGTATCGGCATACCGACGATCGAATCTCGGGCAAGTACAATACCGCTAGACAAAGGGAATTGTATACGGATCGACCGAGTCCGCGGACATCGTGGGTTCATCCGATGAGATCATCGTGGAACATGTGGAGCCAACATGGGTATCCAGATCCCGCTGTTGGTTATTGGCCGAGAGTTGTCTCGGTCATGTCTACGTGTCTCCGAACCCGTAGGGTCTACACACTTAAGGTTCGATGGCGACGCTTAGGGTTATAAAGGAAGTTTGTATGTGGTTACCGAATGTTGTTCGGAGTCCCGGATGAGATCCCGGACGTCACGAGGAGTTCCGAAATGGTTCGGAGGTAAAGATTTATATATATGGGAAGTCCTATTTTGGCCACCGGAAAATGTTCGGGATTTTTTGGTATTGTACCTGGAAGGTTTCTAGAAGGTTCCGGAGTGGGGCCCACCTGCATGGGGGGACCCACATGAACGTGGGTAGTGGGGGCAAGGCCCCACACCCCTGTTCAAGGCGCACCAAGATCCCCCCTTAGAAGGAATAAGATCATATCCCGAAGGGATAAGATCAAGATCCCTAAAAAAGGGGGATAACAACCGGTGGGGAAGGAAATGATGTGATTTCTTTCCTCCCACCTTTGCCAACGCCCCAATGGACTTGGAGGGCAAGAAACCAGCCCCCTCCACCCCTAGATATAGTGGGGAGGCTCATGGGAGCTTCACCCTTGCCCCTGGCGCAGCCCTCCCCCTCTCCCAAGTCCTCCTCCTCTCCCGCGGTGCTTGGCGAAGCCCTGCAGGATTGCCACGCTCATCCACCACCACCACGCCGTCAGGCCGCTGCCGGACGGAGTCTTCCCAACCTCTCCTTCTCTCCTTGCTGGATCAAGGCATGGGAGACGCCACCGGCTGTACGTGTGTTGAACGCGGAGGTGCCGTTCGTTCGGCACTAGGATCTCCGGTGATTTGGATCACGACGAGTATGACTCCTTCAACCCCGTTCTCTTGAACGCTTCCGCTTAGCGATCTACAAGGGTATGTAGATGCACTCTCCTTCCCCTCGTTGCTGGTTTCTCCATAGATAGATCTTGGTGACATGTAGGAAATTTTTTGAATTTCTGCTATGTTCCCCAACAGTGGTATCAGAGCCAGGTTTATTGCGTAGATTCTTTGCACGAGTAGAACACAAATTAGTTGTGGGTGTTGATTTTGTTCAATATGCTTACCGTTACTAGTCCAATCTTGTTTCGGCGGTATTGTGGGATGAAGCGGCCCGGACCGACCTTACACGTACACTTACGTGAGACAGGTTCCACCGACTGACATGCACTTGGTGCATAAGGTGGCTAGCGGGTGCCGCCTCCCACTTTAGCTGAACGGATTCAATGAAAAGGGTCCTTATGAAGGGTAAATAGCAATTGGCATATCACGTTGTGGTTTTATGTAGGTAAGAAACGTTCTTGCTAGAAACCCATAGCAGCCATCAGAAAACATGCAAACAACAATTAGAGGACGCCTAACTTGTTTTTGCAGGGTATGCTATGTGATGTGATATGGCCAAGAAGAATGTGATGAATGATATGTGATGTATGAGATTGATCATGTTCTTGTAATAGGAATCACGACTTGCATGTCGATGAGTATGACAACCGGCAGGAGCCATAGGAGTTGTCTTAATTTATTGTATGACCTGCGTGTCATTGAACAAACGCCATGTAATTACTTTACTTTATTCCTAACCGTAGCCATAGTAGTAGAAGTAATAAGTTGGCGAGACAACTTCATGGAGACACGATGATGGAGATCATGATGATGGAGATCATGGTGTCATGCCGGTGACGATGATGATCATGGAGCCTCAAGATGGAGATCAAAGGAGCAAAATGATATTGGCCATATCATGTCACTATTTGATTGCATGTGATGTTTATCATGTATATACATCTTATTTGCTTAGAACGACGGTAGTAAATAAGATGATCCCTCATTAAAATTTCAAGAAAGTGTTCCCCTTAACTGTGCACCGTTGCGAAATTTAAATGCGTTTCAAGCACCACGTGATGATCGGGTGTGATAGATTCTTACGCTCACATACAACGGGTGTAAGCCAGATTCTGACGCAAAACACTTAGGTTAACTTGACGAGCCTAGCATGTACAGACATGGCCTCGGAACACAAGAGACCAAAAGGTCGAGCATGAGTCGTATGGAGGATACGATCAACATGAAGATGTTCACCGATAATGACTAGTCCGTCTCACATGATGATCGGACACGGCCTAGTTGACTCGGATCATGTAATCACTTAGATGACTAGAGGGATGTCTATCTGAGTGGGAATTCATGAGATGAACTTAATTATCCTGAACATAGTCAAAAGATCTTTGCAAATTATGTCGTAAGCTCGCGCTTTAGTTCCACTGTTTAGATATTTTCCTAGAAAAAATATAGCTGAAAGTTGACAGTAGTGATTATGCGGACAGAAGAAAGCTTATGTCCTTAATACACCGCTCAGTGTGCATTACCCCAAAACGTCGTCTGTGGATGTTGCAAACATCGGACATACACGTTTTGATAACTATGTGATAGTTCAGTTAAACGGTTTAGAGTTGAGGCACCAAAGACGTTTTCGAAACGTCGCGGAACATATGAGATGTTTCGAGGGCTGAAATTGGGATTTCAGACTCGTGCCCACGTCAAGAGGTATAAGACCTCCGACGATTTTCTTAGCCTGCAAACTAAGGGAGAAAAGCTCAATCGTTGAGCTTGTGCTCGATTGTCTCGAGTGCAAAAATCACTTGAATCGAGTGGGAGTTGATCTTCCAGATGAGATAGTGATGTTTCTCCAAAGTCATTGCCACCAAGCCGCTAGAGCTTCGTGATGAACTATAACAAATCAGGGATAGATATGATGATCCTTGAGATATTCATGATGTTTGACACCGCGAAAGTAGAAATCAAGAAGGAGCATTAATTGTTGATGGTTAGTGAAACCACTAGTTTCAAGAAGGGCAAGGGAAAGAAGGGGTACTTCATGAAACGGCAAATCAGTTGCTGCTCCAAAGGAAGAAACCCAAGGTTGAACCCAAACCCGAGACTAAGTGCTTACGTAATAAGGGGAACAGCTCTTTGGAGCAGAATTACCCTAGATACTTGGTAGATAAGAAGGTGGCAAGGTCGATAGAAGTATGTTGGATATACATTATGTTAATGTGTACTTTACTAGTACTCCTAGTAGCACCAGGGTATTAGATACCGGTTCGGTTGCTAAGTGTTAGTAACTCAAAATAAAAGCTATGGAATAAACGGAGGCTAGCTAAAGGTGAGCTGACGATATGTGTTGGAAGTGTTTCCAAGGTTGATGTGATCAAGCATCGCACGCTCCCTCTACGATCGAGATTGGTGTTAAACCTAAATAATTGTTATTTGGTGTTTGCATTGAGCATAGGCATGATTGGATTATGTCTGTCGCAATACGGTTATTCATTTAAGGGGAATAATGGTTACTCTGTTTATTTGAATAATACCTTCAATGGTCTTACACCTAAAAGGAATGGTTTATTGAATCTCGATCGTAGTGATACACATTTTCATGCCAAAAGATATAAGATAGTAATGATAGTACCACTTACTTGTGGCACTGCCATGTAAGTCATATTGGTGTAAAACGCATGAAGAAGCTCCATGTTGATGGATCTTTGGACTCACTCATTTTTGTAAAGTTTGAGACATGCAAACCATGTCTATTGGTGTATACACATGAAGAAACTCCATTCAGATGGATCGTTTGGACTCACTTGATTTTGAATCACTTGAGATATGCAAATCATACCACATAGGCAAGATGACTGAAAAGCCTCGTTTTCAAAGAAGATGGAACAAGATAGCAACTTGTTGGAAGTAACACATTTTGATGTGTGCAGTCCAATGAGTGCTGAGGCATGCAGTGAATATCGTTATTTTCTTACTTCACGCATGATTTAAGTAGATACTAAGTACATTTACTTGATGAAACACAAGTCTGAATTATTGAATGGTTCAAGTAATTTCAGAGTGAAGTTGAAGGTCATCGTGACAAGAGGAAAAAATGTCTATGATATGATCATAGAGATGAGTATCCTTATCCAACTGATATTTTCCTGTGCCCATCTTTGAGTTTATCAATTCTTGAATCTGAGGTGCATATCCACAACTCCTCTTCTGATCTGCTGCAGTCCTCTTGATTGTTTCAATGATCAGGCTCATGACTTTGAACTTCGTGGCACATCAAACACATGCAACATGTTGATGGCATGCCCTCCGATCATGTTATGGTCACCGGACTTGGGCAACAAAGTGTGCCTCGTAATCCAATTTATGGTTGGCAACCCCGACAAATGTAAAAGTGAACTGATCCAAACTTGTGAGTCTCTAATGCCTTGTCTGGAATTTCCTTGTACATGTGAGCCATTGAATTGTGACCCAACTTCTTATTTGCATAAATGTATAGGTCATCCTCATTCTCCTTGGGGGCATTGATCAGACTTGCCCATTCTTCAATAGTGGACTGGTACCTTGTACCTTCAGACATCCAAACTATTCTTCCATCTGGGTAAAAGTGTGATGTGGAGTAGAACTGCATGGTAAGCTCATCATTCCAGCTTGGTGAATTTCATCCAACAAAATCTGCAACTCCACAAGCAACAAAGCTGTCTTGCACTCCGTGATAGTGCTGTTCATTTTCCTTGATGAATTTCAGTCAACCCACCTCATGTCACAGACTATGGGCTTCTTGTCCAATAGAATTGTTTCATAGAAGTCCTCATTGTTCCTTTGTGTGGAACCCGTAGTCAACAGCAGTTCTTCTTCTTGAAGCATATGGATCTTCCATTCTCCACAGCCTCAGCCTGAATCCTTCCTGATTCTCATGTCCTCACCACAGGATGGGCATCATTGTGGTCTGGTATCTTGGGCTTGAGCTTTCTTAGAACCTGTCCTTCATCTTCCGAATCTTCAAAGAACATTTGGCATCGGGGCCTTGTTCTTCTCAAGAATTGGAATACTCCTAGTATTCCTCTTTGGAACTTGCTTGGCCTTGGAGGCGGCTTTGGGTGTTTCCTTGGGCTTGGATGTTGCACCCCCTGATCTGATTGCATCTCCCATAAGCTTAGCTACCTTTGGAGCTGGTGCATCAAGCTCTTCCTCTTCCATCATGGAAGGTTGACCAACAATTTTGGCCATGGTCTTCTTGACCCTTTCCTTCCTCTTCTTTCCTTCAAAGTGGCTCTTTGGGATCGTGCCTTTTAGGCGCTTGAGTTGATGCTCCGGCCTTGGATATTGGTTGCCTTCCTGCAGGCCTTTTGGTCTTCATGACTGGCTTTGTATTCTTTGCTGAGCCATATTCCTTCTTGAGCACCTCTTTCTTGGAAGTACCCTCATCTTCCTCAGCTTTGTAATCTTCATCCTCTGAATCTGAAGTTCTTTTCCTCCTTTGCCTAGTTGCAGCCTTAGGCAAATTGCTAGGAGTACTTCGCCCCTTCATCTGAAGTTGAGGGACTAGTGCCCTCACTCAAGTCCATCTACTCTTCCGACATGTTCGGCTGTCACTTTGATCGGACATACCGCAAAAAGTCGATCACGACCTCGTGAAGAGTTATAGATGAGATAGAAAAGATGAGCATCACAAAATGCAGAGGTTTTTGCAAAAGAATGACTCAAAAGTTCAGTCTTAGTTTTCCACAGAAACTATTTCGGATCCACCGATTTTCAAACTCGGTGATACCGGGCGCTTTTGGAACCTAAATCGATGATCTCGGTTGGACCGAAGTTTCAGTTCAGTGGTACCGAGACTGCTAGGGTTTCACAGAATCCTCAAATCGGTTGCACCGGTTAGTAATTCTCGGTCGGACCGAGAGTCACTAGTGCAATGGCATAAGCCAAATCGGTGAGACCGAAGTTTTCAACTCGGTGGGTCCGAGATGGTTTCAAATGAAACCTAACCCTAAAAATTTGAATCACATCTAATCTATGAACTACTTTGGCTGGATAGAAGAGTTTCAATCGTGGCAAGAATCAATATGAAAACAATGTGCCAGGAATCAGACGTGGATAGCACAAAGATTAAGTCCATACCCTAACTTGGCGGTGGACTTGCTACGGCGGCAACGGCGGGGACAAAAACCGTTGACGGCGGCGGAGACCAGCGACAGGAGGCTGTTGGCGACGAGGAGATGATCCGGAGACCATGATGGCAGAGCGAGCTGTTGCGCGGGCGAAGGGTTTCGAAGAAATTTCCAAAAAAATTCCCGTGGCTATATATATAGCTCGACCCTGTCGGTGTGACCGAGTGGAACAACTCGGTGGCACCGAGATGCATAACTGTGTTCACATGGCAAATCGGTGAGACCGAAAAGTTCAAATCGGTTGCACCGAGATTGAAAACTCAGATCAACTTGATGATCTCGGTAGGACCGAAATGGAAGGATCGGTCAGACCGAGAATCACTAAGAGGTTTTGGAAGTTTAAGTCTATGACGAACCGGGGACTCCGAGTGCTCCTCACACAGAGTGGTTCGAATCTGACTTGATCAAATTTTGTGATGTAGCATGAATAGAGTTTGAGACGAGAAAAGCATAGATAGCTAAAGAAGGTTCTTAGGCATTCTTGTCCATCCACTTGGCACAAAGAAAAGAATCCAAACAAACAAAACAACAAGTGGATGTCCTTGAATGAGTAAAATATGCACCAACATGCTCACACAATAAGATGGCAATTGAAATATGTGGCAAAGCATGCACAACCAATTTTAGCATCTATCAAGCAATTGGCGATGACTAGGTCATCTATATATGAGTATATTGACTTAGGAGTCAAATGAGAACATTTGATCATAGGTCATACTCATCGCTTAAGCTCGTGTGGGGTTACCACTTTTACATAATGCATTAATGTGTTCACACCATTAGAGTTTCTTTGACTCAATTCTTAGAGTCAAGCTCCCCCTAGATGTGAGATCCCCCCTTAGAGGGATGAACTAACCTTGGGTTTTGTCGATGATGACTTCATGTAGGTGTTGAAGATGTAAATGCTCAATGTTGATGTAGATCATTTGGAGCGATCCTTTGGAGTGAGTTGCACTTTCAACTTGCCTACATGGGTTAGTCCCAGAAGGAACAAACAAGAATATCCATAGACATAGAGTGATGCACACACAACATTAGGTTACCTTGTCCCTTGCCTTACCAACATGAGGGTTTGTGACTCATTGAACTAGTGCAAGATGTGAAAGTTGATTGCACTTGTTCTTGCCAAAATGATATGAGTGAAGAATATTGGCGGAGTCACCCTCAGGAACTCCCTAGTTCTAATTCTTCGGGATCCACATCATCTTGATGGGAATCCTTGGAGTTGTAGTTGTAGTTGATGAAGTAGAACTTGACGTAGTCTTGGGGACCCACTTGAACGAGGCTTTAGGTGCTTCTTCAAATGCATCAATCTCTTCTTGAAGCTTGTCCTTGCCTTTTTTCTTGTGGTCTTATGGTGGAAGATCATCTTGAGCTTGTGTCCCCATGAAGGAAGTAGGATCATACTTCTCTTGGTGAAGAACAAACTTTGTCTTGGGGTATTGATCTTCTTCCCACTCAACTCCATTGGCATTGAACTTTCGTTCAAAACCAACACCTTGATTCTTCCGGTGCCTTCCTTGCTTATGCATAATTTCCTCGAATTGCTTACTCCCGGCAAGGCTCTTGTAAACACCTTTCTCTATAATTCCCTTCAATAAACTATTTTCTTGCTCAAGTGTAACTTGGCTAAGAGAATCATTAGTGGAATCAAGAGAAGTACTAGAAGCAACAACATTGGATTTGACATTATTATTGTTACTACTAGAGGAAGTATCTTTCTTGTACTTGCTACTAGACTTGACTTGAGGCATGTAAGTAGATAAGAGTAAACGCTTGGCAATGTAAGAAGAACTTTTCTTGCGGAGATCATCATTGATTGCCTTTAAGAACTCATGCTCTTGCTCAAGATTGAGCTTTTCAAAGCGTAAATTCTCATGAGCCCTTAAAAGTTCTCGATGATCTTCGAAGATAGTTTCATGAGCCAACTTAAGAGTGTTTAGTTCTTTAGTTAGAAGCTCAATTTTCTCCTTATCATTGTCATTCGTTTGATTAGCAAAATTAATTGATGTTTCATCATAGTATTCATCACTAGAGTTGTCAACAAGTAAATCATCATCCACAAGCAAGTCATCTTCATCACTATTAAAATCAACATACTCGGGATGTGTTACCTTTGGACCTTTGGACATGAAGCATCTTCCAACACCTTCATTTGGTGAGTCAAATATGTCGTAGGAGTTGGTTGACACAAGTGCTAGACCGGCAACACCTTCATCTTGAGTATATTCGGAGTCGGAGTGATAGCTTCTCTCGGAGTGGTTGTCGGAGTCGGAGCCGGAAACCCATTCACCAACATGAGCTTGATGTCATCGTTTTGTGTAGCTCCTTGATGACTTGTCCTTTCTTTCCGAATCCTTACTTCTCCGTGAGGGTATTCGTTCGTAACGATCATCTCTACTCCTCCTCTCTCTTGGTGGTGATTCTTCTCTTTTGCTCCTTCTTCTTGGAGAATCTTCTCTTCTTTTGTAGGGTGCTGTACACTCATTGGAGTAGTGTCCGGGTCTCCCACAATTGTAGCAATTGCGCTCTCGACTAGAAGATCTCTTGTCATTGTAAGACCTTGACTTGGAGCTTCTTTCTTTGCTTCTACTTTTGTAGAATTTGTTGAAGTTCTTCACCATTAAGCTCAATTCTTCATTGAAGGTTGGTTTCTCACTTGATGATGTGGGGCTTCACTTGAGGCTTTGTAAGCACCACTTGACTTGTTGTGAAGTTCCTCCTTATCCTTGAGTGACATCTCATGAGCAACAATCCTTCCAATGACTTCCGTTGGCTTGAGATCTTTATAGTTTGGCATCATTTGGATCAATGTGCACACGGTATCATACTTTCCATCCAATGCTCTTAGGATTTTCTTGATGACAAATTTGTCGGTCATCTCTTCACTCCCTAAGCCGCAATCTCATTTGTGATAAGTGCAAGCCTAGAGTACATTTCAGCGACACCTTCACCATCCTTCATTTTGAACTTGTCAAGTTGACTTTGGAGCACATCCAACTTGGATTCCTTGACGGATTCGGTACCTTCATGCATATCAATCAAAGTATCCCAAATTTCCTTTGCATTCTCAAGACGGCTGATTTTGTTGAATTCTTCGGGGCACAATCCATTGAAGATGATGTCACATGCTTGAGCGTTGTATTGCAGCATCTTCAATTCTTCCGATTCGGTTAGGGTTAGGGCATAATGTAATCTCGGTGAGACCGATTACACAAACTCGGTGAGACCGATTTGGTAATAAGCTTTCCAGAGAGTTGGTCAGGTAAACTCGGTGGGACCGATTTGCTCTTTTCGGTGAGACCGAAACGTTATAAAAAGAAAACAGAGAGTTTACATTGCAATCTCGGTGGGACCGATCGCTCACTTCGTTTAGACCGAAACGCTATTTAAGGGAAACAGAGAGATTGTAACCCCATATCTCGGTGAGAGACCGAGATCCCTATCGGTAAGACCGATTTGCTTAGGGTTTGTGGCAGTGGCTATGACTTTTGGAATCGGTGGCGCCGGATAGAAAGAATCGGTGTGACCGATTTTGGCTTTAGGTTTAGGTCATTTGTGGATGTGGGAAAGTAGTTGAGGGTTTTGGAGCATATCACTAAGCACATGAAGCAAGAGGCTCATTAAGCAACACCTCATCCCTTCTTGATAGTATTGGCTTTTCCTATAGACTCAATGTGATCTTGGATCACTAAAATGTAAAATGAAGAGTCTTGAGCTTTTGTGCTTGAGCCAATCCTTTGTCCTTAGTATTTTGAGGGATTCACTTTCATCATCCATGCCATGCCATTCATTGAGCTTTCCTGAAATAATAGTCTTGGAATAGCATTAGCTCAGTGAGCTATATGTTGTTATGAATTACCAAAACCACCTAGGGATAGTTGCACTTTTACCTCCATATAGAGAGCCCGTACCTGGGTAAACATCGGGTCCCCCGTCTCCTGTTGCCATCAATCCTAGACGCACAGTTCGGGACCCCCTACCCGAGATCCACCGGTTTTGGCACCGACATTGGTGCTTTCATTGAGAGTTCCACTGTGCCATCACGAAAGGTTCGATGGCTCGCCTTGTCCTTAAAGACAACATCACCTCCGGGGGAGTCCTGGCCCTAGGCCAACCCCTCCGGCTGGGCAGCTTTACCATGATCGCCCCTTCGGCCGTTGAGCCGACGATGACCTCTCGGGCCATCGAAAACCCCCTTCGCATCAACTCCGAGCACTCCAAGCAGATGGACCCGACAGAGTTCTCGTCCTTGAATGAGCTCCTAGATCGCATCGCCGCTTTGGGAATCGCCACAGATTACGATCGGATTGGGCTTAAAACCGATCATGGAGAAATCAAAACTCCACCGGTCACCCACCAGATAGCGGTAGTCGAACAGCAGGACGGAGTGTCTTCTTCTATATCGAAGACAGACTATGTTCGGATCACCGATCAGGAAAAACCGGATACCCACCAGCGAAAGGACGTGACCAGCCCTCCGAACATAGAATCGGACGACAGTCCTAAACAATCAGAAGATACTCTGGTGCCCGGACTGTTGAGTCTGGAAGAACTTCGGACTCCGGACAATCGGTTGGGTCAGGGTTCGAATTTAATGCCACCCACCCACCCGGACATAGACGCTCTTATGAGCATAAAACAGTAGTCTCAGGAAACGGTCCACCACTTCTGGGCCAGATTCCTCCTTGTCAAAGACAAGGTAAAAGATTGCCGCAACAAGGACGCAATATCAGCGTTTTGCAACAATTGCGCGGACTAAGGAATTCTCAACGCCATCAATCGCCACCACTTACTGAAGTTCGCCGACTTAGCAACTATCGTACAGAAGTATAGCGCGATGGAAAGCACCTGGAAAACTCAGGCAGCTTGCTGGGAACCGTCGGTCCCGACTCAACTCCTCTTACAGGCGAAGAGGGCGCACCCCCGTGGTATGCCTAGTCCAATAGTCAAGAAACATAAACCCATCACGCGGCACGGCACCATTCTGGAGGGATGGCTCGATGGCCCATGCAAAATACACACGACACTCGATGCCGTGGCAACCCACAGCCTTAGGGCATGTTGGATACTCTGGCAGGTAGCCAAGAGCGGCGAGGACATCCTAATCAAGAACACCCCAGAGCAGCACCCTCCAGAAAACGAAGACACCGGAGTATTGATGGTCTTTGATACATTCGCCTCAAACAACAAGCGCAAAAGGGCACTTTGCGACCTCGCCGAAATCTGCTAAATCGCTACAATAAACCCTTGGAACGACACGGCTATAATATTTAATGCCAGGGACGAACCGAGGTACAGGACAGTCCGAGTACCAGCCGCATTAGTCCTCAGTCCCATCGTGGACGGGTTTCGACTGACTAAGGTCCTCATGGACGGCGGCAGCGGACTAAACTTCATTTATGAGGATACACTCCACAAAATGGACATAGACAGGAGCCATATCAAGCAAAGTAGCACAACCTTCCGAGGAATCACTCGCAGTCGGGAGGCGCGGTGCGTGGGAAAAATCACACTGGACGTAGTATTCGGCACGCGGAGAATTATCGGTCCGAAGAAATAACTTTCCAAGTGGGCCCTTTCAGCAGCGGATACCACGCCTAGTTGGGGCGGGACGCTTTTACACGCTTCCAAGCTATACCTCATTACGGGTATATGAAGCTCAAAATGCTCGGACCAAACGGTATAATCACTCTCATCAGTGATCCGGACATAGCACTCCGCGCCGAAAACAAAACCACATCCCTGGCCCTTGAGGCACTATCCGAAGCCCTCGCGGCTGAAGAATTAACCGCGCTGCGCTCCACGATGGACATGGATGATGTGATCCTTGACAAACGCCCCAAATCCACCTCCTTCAAACCAGCAGAAGAAATAGTCAAATTTTAGTTCCACCCGACGGACCCCAAGAAGACAGCATCCATCGAAGTGCAACTAAACCCAACAGTCGACGCAGCACTACGAAAGTTCCTGCGTGAAAACTAGGACATATTTTCCTGGCACCCTTTAGATATGCCAGGGATCCCACGCAAGCTGGTCGAACATAGCCTCAATATATTAAAGGGATTCAAACCGGTCAAGCAAACACTACGACGCTTTTCCGAACCCAAGCGACAAGCCTTGGGGGAGGAGCTGGCCAAGCTTATCAAAGCCGGATTCATTAGAGAAATCAAACATCCGGACTGGCTGGCAAACCTGGTGATGGTACCAAAGGACAAATCCTGGCGCCTGTGTGTCGATTTCAAGGACCTCAACAAGGCTTGCCCTAAGGATCCCTTCCCCCTCCCCTGCATTGATCAAATCATCGACGCCACCGCAGGACACGACTCACTGTGTTTTCTCGATGCATATTCCGGATACCATCAAATCAAAATGAAGGAGTCCGATCAAGCTGCAACAGCATTTATTACCCCATATGGGCCATTCTGCTTGAACACCATGCCCTTTGGGCTCAAGAACGCCGGTGCCACATACCAACGCATGATCCAAACATGCCTGGAGGAGCAGATCAGCAAGACAGTTGAAGCTTACATGGACGATGTCATCATTAAAACTAGGCACGTCTAAACACTAATAGACGACTTACGTCTTACATTCGACAACCTCCGTGCGTATGACATTAAG
The DNA here is from genome assembly GCA_021605145.1 of Aegilops bicornis. Taxonomy (NCBI): domain Eukaryota; kingdom Viridiplantae; phylum Streptophyta; class Magnoliopsida; order Poales; family Poaceae; genus Aegilops; species Aegilops bicornis. The sequence goes on along the minus strand of CM038673.1, from coordinate 699,028,883 downwards.
CTCAACCCGGAAAAATGTGTCTTCGGCGTCCCTGCTGGAAAACTACTGGGCTTCATCGTTTCAAATAGAGGAATAGAAGCAAATCCAGCTAAAATCCGAGCTCTGTCACAGTTGGCTACGCCAACAAACCTCAAACAAGTCCAAAAACTAGCTGGTTGTGTGGCAGCGTTAAGTCGCTTTATCTCCAGATTAGGAGAAAAGGCACTACCACTTTATCGCCTTTTACGGCGCATCGATAACTTTGAATGGACAGACACGGCGACTACGGATTGGAGGAAATAAAGGCCCTCCTAGCAAGCAACCCAATCCTGGCCGCACCAAACGCTGGCGAACCCATGTTGCTATACATATCGGCAACACATCAGGTGGTAAGCGCCGCGTTCGCTGCTGAACGAGAGCAGGACGGACACAAATTCCCACTTGAAAAACCAGTATACTACGTATCTACTGTTCTCACACCATGCAAATCCCGGTACCCCCATTATCAAAAGATAGCATATGCAGTCTTCATGGCATCACGAAAGCTGCGACACTACTCCCAGGAGTTTTCAATCACGGTGGCCTCTGAAGTACCACTGAATGACATAATAAACAACCACGATGCCACATGCTGGATTTACAAATGGGCTATCGAGCTACTTCCATTCGACATAACATACAAGCCCCGTAGAGCCATCAAATCCCAAGTACTGGCTGACTTTGTCGCTGAATGGACAGAGGCCGAACTCCCTAAAGAGTACAACACATATTCCAATCGGGTTATTTATTTTGACGGCTCCAAAATGTTGGTGGGGCTGGGAGCGGGCATCGTGTTAACGTCCCCCACTGGAGATGTCATCCAGTATGTACTCCAAATATTATACACAGACTCCAACAACGCAGCCGAATACGAGGCCTTATTGCACGGTCTTCGGATGGCCGTATCCATGGGCATACATCGCCTGGAGGTGCGCGGGGACTCAAACCTCGCAATATCTCAAATAAACAGAGACTTTGATGCTAAAGATCCAAAGATGGTAGCTTATCGCAATGCCGTCTTACAAATGTCGGCTCGATTCGAGGGGCTTGAATTTCATCACGTCGCCCGAGAAAGTAACCAGGCGGCGGACGTCCTTGCTCGCATTGGCGCTAAGTGCGACCCCATCCCACCTAACATCTTACTGGAAAGGCTTTTTAAGCCATCCTTGGTGTGGCAAGGGGAGGGCAGCAACAACAGTCCAGATCCGAACACAACCCCAGATTCTGAACACACCGATATCATCGGGGGCTCAGCCACCGAAATTACACCGTCGGCCCATCTCATTATGGCAGTCATTGCCCCATGGACCGAACCCTTCTTGGCCTACATTGATAGGAAGGAGCTTCCCGAAGACCAGAATGAGGCCCGCCGCATTATCCGGTGCTCGAAGGCCTACAAGGTTCATGACGGAGAGCTCTATAAGAAAAGTATTACCGGAGTATTTCAAAGATGTATCTCCGAGGAGGAGGGGCGGCAGCTTTTGGCAGAAATTCACGCAGGTCTAGGCGGACACCATGCCGTAGCCCGGGCCCTTGTTAGCAAGGCCTTCCGTATAGGGTTTTATTGGCCAACGGCCCGAGAAGATGCGCAGGACCTTGTCCAACGCTGCGTCGGGTGCCAGCTCTTCGCCAACCAAAGCCACATGCCCCCTGTCGGTGTCAAAACCGGCGGATCTCGGGTAGGGGGTCCCGAACTGTGCGTCTAAGGCGGATGGTAATAGGAGGTGGGGGACATGATGTTTACCTAGGTTCGGGCCCTCTCGATGGAGGTAATACCCTACTTCCTGCTTGATTGATCTTGATGATATGAGTATTACAAGAGTTGATCTACCACGAGATCGTAGAGGCTAAACCCTAGAAGCTAGCCTATGGTATGATTGTTGTTGGTCCCACGGACTAAACCCTCCGGTTTATATAGACACCGGAGGGGCTAGGGTTACATGTAGTCGGTTACAAGGGAGGAGATCTACATATCCAGATTGCCAAGCTTGCCTTCCACGCCAAGGAGAGTCCCATCCGGACACGGGACGAAGTCTTCAATCTTGTATCTTCATAGTCCAATAGTCCGCCAAAGGATATAGTCCGGCTGTCCGGAGACCCCTAATCCAGGACTCCTCAAGAGCCCCTGAACCAGGCTTCAATGACGATGAGTCTGGTGCGCAGGTTGTCTTCGGCATTGCAAGGCGGGTTCCTCCTCTGAATACTCCATAGAAGATTTTGAACACAAGGATAGTGTCCGGCTCTGCAAAACAAATTCCACGTACCACCGTAGAGAGAATAATATTTCCACAAATCTAATATGCTGACGCGTTTTGCGGCATGTCACCACACCACAGCCCGGTCATTATTCGAACTGTTTTTCACAACTAGCCATGGCACATATCGCGAGGCGGTTTCCTTGGCACATCTTGTCGAAGCAGAGATCGTGTCCCCTTATCACGGGATTCTCATCAATACAGATGTGAGTAACCCAACCGCGCCATCAATCACGGCCCTTGGGGAATAAGCGAGTTTTACTAGGTAAGTGGGGAGGCGCATCGCCTCTTCCGCCCTTATAAAGGGACAGGGATTTACTCTTTTCACCCATGCCTTCTTGCTCCTTTCTCATCCATTCTTGCGCACTCGAGCTCCAGCACCCAAGTTCGCGTTTTCCCCCTCAAACCACTCCAAGCATGTCCAGAGCGGGAGGCAAGTGGATGGTCTCCTCCGTCGCGGAGGAGAACATTACAAAGCTACGGGGAGCCGGATATCTAGCCACGGATATCGCACACTGGCTTCTTGATGCGGGGCAGATCATCCCTACGCCGAAGCCCCATGAGAGGGTAGTTTTCCTTACCCACTTTGTCCATGGATCGGGATTTCCTCCACCCATTTGTCCGCTGGGCTCATGTTCTACTATGGGCTGGACTTTAACGATATGGCCCCCAATTTCATCCTCAACATCTCGGCGTTTATCGTCGCGTGCGAGGCTTTCCTCCGCATCAGGCCCCACTTCGGCCTGTGGCTGAAAACCTTCAATGTCAAACCGAAGGTGGTGGTCGGCTAGCAGGCGGAGTGCAGAGGCGCCATGGTGGGAAAAATGCCCAACGTTACATGGCTCGAAGGCTCCTATGTGGAGACCAAAAAGGGGTGGCAATCGGGGTGGTTCTACATCACCAAGACGCGCGACACCAACTGGGTGGCGGCCACCAAATTTTGATCTGGAATCCCCACGTGACTCACCTCCTGGAAAGAGAAGGGCCTGTCCTGGGGTCCCTCGGTAGAGCTGACCGGACTCCAGACATGTATCAAAAACATGATGAGCAAGAAAATCAAGCTCGTCAACATGGTCCAAGTCATGCTCTTCCGTCGGATCCTCCCGTGTCAAAGACGGGCATTCACCTTGTGGGAGTTTGACCCGGCCAAGCACCAGACGCTGTGAGAGCTCTTCGACACGACGCACAAGGACGTCTGGAGGGTGCTATTCAAGGGTGCCGAGGTACCTCCTCTCCTTACCGAAGACCGCGGACTCAGCACAAAGCGCCCCGCAAATCTGGTAAATCTTTTATATCTCATAAGATGTTCATTTCCCCAGTATAATCATGTGCGGGATATAAGCTTCCATGCCATTAACATGACTGGATAGAGACGGCGAAGCAGATCGATTGTGCGGCTCCTCTGCCCGAAGATCCAGCAGATGCTCTTCTAACGAAGATGCTGACTTCGGCGCCTTATGAGGTGCCGGAGAAGAAGGCCAAGAAGAAGGCCACGGGGACCCGGAAAGGTCTCCGACGCCAGGTTATATCGGACTCATTGTCCGATAACTCCAAGGCGCAGTCCTCCCACGAAAACGAGGAGGAGGAAGAGGAAAGTTCTCCCCCCCAGCCGGGGGAGACAAGAAAAGGAAGGTTGCCCCAACCGGGGAGGCCAAAGGGTCCAAGAAGGGAAGGACCCTCCTTCCGGACTGCTCCACGACGGCCGCCTACAGCGACGATGAGTGGCTACCTAGGGACAAGCCCCTGGCGAATTTGTAAGTATCCGGATACCATAGTAATTCACGGTATGTTTTGTTGCACTGCTTCTCTTTACGCCGAACATGATTATGCAGTCCGTCTCGAGCCCATATCGACGTATCTTTGTCGGATGGTTCTTTGGACCCGTCGGATTTGAATAGCGATTCACTTCCGACCGCCTCCTCCCCTCGCCATACGGACAACGTTGAGGTGTTGTCTCAAAGGACACCGAGCCGAGGGGAGGTAGTCTCGGAGGCGCCTCGAGGCGACCTTCCGGACCCTGGGCGCAAAGGGAGCAAGACTCCCACGGGCTCCAAGTTCGCCTCAAATGAACACTGCGCCGGAACCTCTAGTGGTTCCGGACTCCGGCAGGCGACCCCCTGTTAAGAGGGGCAAGCCGCCCGTGCCGGTGGCCTCTGCCCATCCAGAGGCACCGGACAACTTGCTGGAAGCGATTCGTGGCGCTTCCATCGACGAAGAGCACCGCACTATCATGAGTGCGGTTATCGAGAAGTTTCAGTCCGCCAAAAACGAACTAACTGGAGCTTGTGCCAGCCTCCTAACAGGCTTTCAGGTAAGTAATCAAAATATAGGAAAATATTACCGCATAGACAGTAGCCCCTGATGCTCTGTTTGGTGTTCGCGAAGAAAAGCCGAATAAAGGATCAAATAATAGTCACAGGAGTCTAATCAGAATATGTCTATGTGAATATGCAGGCTTCATCGCTAGCTACCGCCAAGACGCACGGAGGTCGCCAGATCAAGCAGGACCGTGAGCGGTCCGAGGAAGAGCTCGGCCTTGCCAAGAGGCAGCTCGAGGAGAGCAAAGGTAAGCAATTCCTTGTCTATATATATTGAAATGAAATTTGGTTACAAAATAATAGGATCGTCATGAGTTTGCCAGGGGCCACTACCGAAGTGGCGACCCTGAAGAAGGCGCTGTCCGAGGCCGAAGACAAAGCGGCCAAGGAGCGCATTGGGCGAGAAAAACAAGAGGCCCGAGTAGGCGAGGTGCAGCAAGAGCTCCAGGCTCTCGTCAAGAAGCACGAGTGTCAGGACCGGATTTTCGGGATATTAATTTCCAGAAAATGGCCCTTGTGCCCATCAGCCCCAAGATTACTGTTAGCTGATGAGGCACTAACTTGATATAGAAATTCCAAGCAAAATACAAAATATGTAGTACAAGACCATTCTGGCCTATGAGTACAACAAATGGTTTCTAGTGGTTGATGGCGGAAGCGGTTTGTGGATCTTCAACGTCTATGGGACTCCATTTCCCACAGGAACAGCTGACCAGGTTAAATCCTATCTTTGCGAGGCTGCTATCACCATTGCTTAGGTTCCGGGGCTATCATCGCAACGCTCCTCTCCAAGCAAGAAATCTGGCCAAGACAATAGCCAGTGACAAGCCAGTGAGTACTTTTGAATGTACTCGCAAACATTATGAACACGTGTATAATATAACAAACAATAATCATACTCTAAAATATCCTATGCTCATAACGTCAGTCATAAAAAAATAATATCCCTGATACATGCAAGCAGGTTATTTATATACTATATGAATATGCAATAACAGGGTAGTAATAAAATGCACCGATCGGGTGTCTGAAGCAACACCTCGAAAGGACAATAATGTGGCACATGCCTCAGTCGGGCGTCTTGGCGACCCGCATAAAGGGCTTATAGGAGAAATGAGTAACAAACATGCCACAGTCGGGCATCTGTGCGACACCACATAAGGGCTTATACGATAAATAAATAGCAAGCATGCCACAGTCGGGCGTCTGAGCGACACCACATAAAGGGCTTATACAATAAATAAATAGCAAGCATGCCACAGTTGGGCGTCTCAGCGACGCCACATAAAGGGCTTGTAAAGTAAACAAATAACAAGCATGCCACAGTCGGGCGTCTCAGCGATACCCCATAAAGGGCTTATAAATAAATCACAGTGAATATCCAGGAGGTAGAACCATCCCAGGGATACTCGATAATTCAAATAATATACCGGGTTAGTCCATAACAACTAATAATCATGATCGTCACAAGTTACAAGTCATGATCCAAGTTCTGGTTTAACAGTTTCTCCTCCGAAGACCGACACCAAGACCGACACTTGACCCAACCCAGACTGTAGTCCTTAACCATGGACACGGCTATTCGAATAGATTTAACCTCTGCAGAGGGTGTACTCTTTACCCACGAGTAACGGATTCCTTTAGTCCATCGGGACTAATTACATCTCTGACCTTTTAATTGAAAAACACACCTGACTTGCACACACACACCAGCTTAACTTACCGGTGCTCGGAATCACCCACAACACTGTCAAGCAAAACTCTAAGTGGGGAGGCTACAACCTCGCGTAGCATGGGATCAAATTTATATCACAAGGCGCTCTAAGGGTGCCCCCTCTCGGTCCCAACTGGAAACACCCATGCCCCGGACCAGGTGGCATGCCTACCGCTGCACCGGTATCTTCCACCATGGCCTCTCAGACGGTGTGTGCTAAAAGGGGTTGACAACTTATCGAACTGCGTACCCTACTGCTGCAGGACAAGTGGCGACGTAAACAAGTATGGGGGTTACTGGAACAAGAATCGATCTACGGTCGACTCAGGAGGTTTAAAAAAATCCGTGCATGATTAGCATGACGAATATATTTCAACCAACAGAATCACCACTCATTATACCTTACTATGCCATACCGGACATAACCGTCCCGACGAAGACCGGAAACAAGCTCACGCCTACCCAAGGCAGAGGCTTTCCCGGATTTTTTTCCAGCATGCATGCAAGGCATACGAGGACGATTACCATCACAAGTATATCCACTTCCAACAGCAAGGGAGTTTCCAATATGCATTCATGCAAATGATCGTATCACCACATAAAATAACGAGTTCTCTGTATTAAGGTGGTGTTATAATCGTATTAATCCAAAACACAAAAATATCATGCCAGGGTTCAGAATGCTTGCCTTCCAGAGTATGCAAGTGGGGTGTGCCCTTTGAAAGTTGACTTCTTCTCCAAACCCTATTTTTGAAATTATTCAAATTAACACAGAGCTTTAAAACAGTACAAGAAAGTTGTCGGAATTTTTTTCAAATAAATCTTAAAATAAACTAGACTAAATTTGAGATAGGTAGGAAAAAGAATCAACTCATTTGGAGTTTTATTTTAAAATATATAGCCAGTCAAAGTTTTGGTCAAATCTGTTTTTAAAATAAAACAGAAAAAAGAAAAACGTTTCGAAAACTAAACACGTCGAAGGCGTACTCTGGCTTTACGTCTCCACTTACGCCTGCGTGGACCGGCGCTGGGTCACTGACAGTGGGTTCAGGGGGCCCACTAGTCAGGTTTGACTAGTCCCCCGCCTTCTTCCTCCTTTGTCCGAGCCGAGGCGGGGGCTCCGGCGATCGACGCCAGCGAACGGCGGCTCCTCGCGGGGCTCTGAGGGAGGGGATGGATCCGCCACTCCAGGACGGTCCTCCCGGTGGTTGAGAGGGTGGCGGGGATGGAGGGAGTCGCCGGCAGCGAGCTCCGCGGCGGACGGCGGCTTCGGGTGAGTTGGGGGTTTGGGCTACGGTGGGTCCCCGTCGAAGTTGAGTGGTTGGGCGGCTCCGCGAGATCAAGGCGAACCGAATGGTGGTGCCGGAAGGGTAGGGGAGGGCCTGTTCGCGGCGAATGGCGCCGGAGTGTGAAGGCGGCCGACCTTCCAGAGACGGGGAAGGTGGCCTTCCCTGGTCGATGGCTAGCCATGGGGGCTCGGGAGGAGTGGCCTGAGGTCGCCTGAGTGCTCGGATGAGCTCGGGGGGTCCCCTTTTATAGCGCAACGAGGTTGGTTCCGCGGCGGCAGTGGATAGGGACGCTGGCGAACCATCGTTCTGTAGCTAGGGGCAACGTGGAGGTGGTTGGAGCTGGTCGGCGCACTCCGACGAACTCCATACTGCTCAAGGGGCGAGCTGGCGCGCGGGTGTGGCTTGGGCGGCACCCTCCATGGCAGAGCTATCGGGGCGGCGGTGGCGGCATGCGGTGGTGATGCTATGGTGCGCCAGGAGGGGGGCCAGGGTGGCTCTGCGGCGAGGGAGGGGTCGGGACGCTGGCTGCGAGTGGAAGGGCCAGAACGGGTGCGGGGGAGGCGGCAGCGGGACGCGGCGGCTCGGGCGCACGCACGCCAACCGTTCGGCCAAATGCCAACGTGTGCTAGAGGGCATAGGAGGGGCTGGTGACCAACAGGTCTAGGCTAGTGGTAGCTAGGATGCTAGTGGACATGCTCGTTTGGCTGATGTGGCAAGTCTATAATGCAAACTCATGAGCATGTCAATTATGTTCATGAACTCAAGGTGTTCGACTGAATGTCAGGAGCCTCTAGGCAGCTCTTGGGGTGGCCAAAGTCCCCAGATCATAGTCTCTTTGGATGAATAAGAGGGTGGTAAAGTTAGTTTGTCAAAAACAGGAACTTGTTAGTGCAAGTTTTGCAAATCTTCTGTTCGGGACAGAAGGTAAATGGCATCATTTTAAGCACTTAAAATCCTCCAATGGGTACACTCTACTGGACTTAGGGGTTTGGTAAGGTGGTCTACAATCAGAAGAAAGAATCAAGGGAAAAAGAGCAAGCAAAAATATGGTTGCAGTACAAATCACCAAGTTGAACCAGAATGCAAATGAGGATGATTCACTCAAACTTTTCAAAGGACATAGCTGGTTTTTTGCATAAAGTTGAATAATATACTCCTATTAACATCCCATAATTTTGGTGGAAGTTTTAAAGAAATATTTAATTAGGTTGTAGTGCAGAATTGCCCACTGGACCAGATTTGAAAACTTGGTGTAGAACTCAAAATATCCAATGAATGAAATATATTTTTGCATAAAAGTGATTTAAAAACATAACATGACATCCCCAAATTTTGGTGAGATTTTTAAATGTATTTATAAAAGGGTTGCAGTGCAAATGGGACCTTAAACTTATGAAAAACCATTTTAGAGAGACAAAGCTCAGGGATAAATAATTATATAAATAATCCCACTGATAAAAGAATTGTTTTATTAGAGAGGGTAAATAAGTCCAATAATGATTGAAAAGTTTTTACTTGGGGTAAAAACTCCATAATAATAAAGAAAGGAATGGTTCTGAAATCAAAAGGAAATCCAGAAAATAAAAGTTCATGTTTCCTGGCAAATTTTTTAATAAACAAAACATGGCCAAATTTTTGGGGTGTCACAACGAGTCCTTGGAGCTTGACTCTAAGACGCGAGAGTCCGAGCTTGCGAAGGCCCTCGAAAGTTCAAAACATGCCAAGGATGAAGCCCAAAAGGCCCTCCAGGAAATTGAGACGGTTAAGAAGATAGCGGCGGGTAAGGCATTCATTATGCAAAGCAAGCATGTGAAAGAAAATTTCTTTTTACTTACCCGAGTTCGGAGCTCTCCAGGAGCGTTCGCAGGTCTGCCCCGCAGTGTGTCATATGCCGCGGAGTTCTACCGGGCCAAGGAGGGGAGCTCGACGGAGAAGTTGTTCTGGTCTTAGTATACTGGGACCGAACACCCGATGCCCTTGAGCGACCAGCTGAAGCAACTGTTCGAGCTCCATAAGGCAGCCGAACAGGCCATGACGGGTCTTATAGTTCGGATGCGGCCTGGCGAGCCCCTGCCTGGCAGCTACTTCGACCTGGTTAGGCGGCTTGTGAATGCCTGCCCCCGGTTTGAAGTCATCAAGCAGTCCGTCTGCATCAAAGGTGCACGCAGGGCCTTTGCCCGTGCGAAAGTGCACTGGGCGAAGATGGACGACGAGAAGATGGTGAAGGAGGGGCCATCGCAGGGCAAGGAGCATCGCCACCCCGAAATGTATTATGACAGTGTCCTGAAGGGTGCCCGCCTTGTGGCGGAGGAGTGTGCTAAACATGTAATATTTGAATGAACGTGCTCATGTGATCCCGTGATGTGAAAACTAGTTCGTTTGCGCTATGCAACGCTTTTTGAATTTAAAATATTACCTTCTGTGCGGCCGTTTATAAAATCTGAGAGTTGGCTAGTCGTCGGCTACTGCCCCCATGTAACTAATACTGGGGTGTTCGGGATTAACCTGGCACTCTTTTCCCGATTTTTGGGTCCTTCGAGGGAGGTGTTCAGCACAACGAACCAGGCAACCGGACTATAATGCTTTATCACTCTCACTTAGCCATAGAAGTCTACAATTTTAAACTTTGGCGAAGCCCCTAGTATCCGGAAGGCCGAATTTGGGGCGCTATACACGCCTAAGTCGGGGCAAGGCCGACTCCTCGCCCGAAGCGGAAAAAGTCTTTAAGGACTTGAGACCTCTCGAACAGCGACCAGCTCTCGCCTTATCATGATAGTCAGTTTTGGCTTTCTCTACTGAGGTGCTCGTTCGGAAGAACCGGGACACAATCGCAGTAGTTCTCTCTCCCAGTGCTACCTTAGCCGATATTGCAGAACGTAAGGTACCAAAACATGGGAGCCGGGCAAACCCAACTATTGACCCAAGACATGATTCGGAGCTGATGCATATAATGCTATAAGTTCGGGGTGCCGAACTGTCGAAAGTGTTCGGACTTCTCACGCCTCATTATGGGGCATACGAAAGCCCCTGGCGTATTGGCCATACCAGAATGTACGGGTGCAAATTGTCGTAAATGAACATATAAGAAAAAAGGATGGACAATACAATAATATACTAATGCTATGCATCGTTATTTAAATAATACGTCGAAGCGTACTGATACAAGTAGTGCAATAAGCAAAAACTAGGACTATTTGACATGTCCTATCCAAGGGCAAGCTGCGTACGGGTATTTAAAACAGGTATTTCGATTGTTATCAGAGACCACCTGGGGATTCTATTATACGACTTAGCTTCTTGCCTCCTTGGTTGTTCCTTCCCGTAATGTGTCCGGCAATCATACTGCCGAAAAGGGGTTCCAGAGAGTAAGGTCCTGAAAGGAAAAAATGATAAAGGTGTGCAGCCCCTAGGGCGGTTAAGCCGCATTGTGGGACGTGTCCTGATCCTGCCCCCGCCTATGCCCATGGTATTTCCAGTGCGTAATTATGTACGCGCGGCACAGACTTCGTCTCTTGACTGGGACTGGGACGGGGCCGAATTGCTATGCAAGCTCTGAACGTGCCAGGCGATCCTGGTGCAGATTACTCCAGACTCGCTTGACGGTGTCCGGGGGGTGTATCGCTGAATTGGCAGTTTGCCTTGACAGGCTGCTTTGTGCTTCTGCTGCGAGGGCCGCAGTGTGCTCCTCTGTGCGGAGCGAGCGCTCTATGTTTCCATTGACTGTTATGACCCCCCTAGGTCCTGGCATCTTGAGCTTGAGGTATCCGTAATGCGGTACCGCATTGAATTTTGCAAATGCGGTTCGCCCGAGCAAAGGCGTGGTAGCCATCTTGAACGGGACGATATCGAAGATTAACTCCTCGCTTCGGAAGTTGTCCGGAGATCCGAAGACCACTTCCAGTGTGATTGAGCCCGTGCAATGGGCTTCTACACCTGGGATGACACCCTTAAAAGTGGTTTTGGTGGGTTTGATCCTCGAGGGATCTATACCCATTTTGCACACTTTATCCTGATAGAGCAGGTTCAGGCTGCTACCGCCGTCCATGAGGACTCGAGTGAGGTGAAATCTGTCAATGATAGGGTCTAGGACCAATGCGATGGATCCGCCATGACGGATACTAGTGGGGTGATCCCTGCGATCGAAGGTGATCAGGCAAGAGGATCATGGGTTGACCTTTGGGGCGACAGGCTCCATCACATAGACGTCCCTTAGTGCACGTTTCAGTTCCCTCTTGGGAATGTGGGTTGCGTATATCATGTTCACTGTCTTCACTTGTGGGGGGAACCTCTTCTGTCCTCCCGTGTTCGGCGGCCGGGGCTCCTCCTCGTCATCGCTATGCAGCCCCTTGTCCTTGTTTTCGGCATTCAACTTGCCGGCCTGCTTGAACACCCAGCATTCTCTGTTGGTGTGATTGGCTGGCTTGTCGGGGGTGCCGTGAATTTGACACGAGCGATCGAGTATGCGGTCCAAACTAGACGGCCCCGGAGTACTTCTTTTGAATGGCTTTTTCCGCTGACCGGATCTAGAGCCTCTGAACCCGGCATTTACTGCCGTATCTTTGGCGTTGTCGCCGTTGTTGCGGCGCTAGTGTCTGTTACGACGTGGCCTGCCGTTAGCATCTTTAGTATCTGAAGTGCCCGGATTCCTTGATGTGTTGTTGCTGCGAGCCAGCCGGCTATCCTCGCCCGTGCAAAAGCGGGTCATGAGTGTCGTGAGGGCTGCCATAGACTTCGACTTCTCTGGCCGAGGTGCTGGCGAAACCACTCGTCACGGATGTTATGCTTGAATGCCGCTAAGGCCTCGCATCCGGACGATCGACGATTTGGTTTTTCTTAGTTAGGAACCGTGTCCAGAATTGCTCGCCGATTCCCGGGCTGCTGAGTTATATGGCTCAAGTCATCAAGATCCGTGGTCGCACATAAGTGCCCCGGAAGTTGTCAAGGAATGCATCTTCCAAATCCTCCCAACCGCCGACGGAGTCTCGGGCAAGCTATTCAGCCAATGCCGAGCTGGTCCTTTGAGTTTTAGTGGGAGGTACTTGATGGCATGTAGATCATCACCGCGAGCCATGTGGATGTGGAGGAGGAAATCCTCAATCCATACCGCGGGGTCTATTGTACCATCATACGATTCAATATTTACGGGTTTAAAACCCTCCGGGAATTCGTGATCCATAACTTCATCAGTGAAGCCTAGGGGGTGTGCGGTGCCTCTGTGCCGGGCTATATCACGACACAGTTCATATGAGTCTTGTCTGCTGTATTCGGCCCGGCCAGGTTTACCTTTAGTGTATCCGGCGTGACGGTCATCCGTGCGTTGGTGCGCGCCCCCGTGACCCGTATATCGATCTTGCATGTTTTGCCCTGCTTTCCAGTACGTCTCGCAGGTCCTGCGTGTTGCCCCGGGCCTTAGTATTTTTGATTGAGTGGCGGTGGGGTGTGTGGGGACCGATTCTCCGGGTACTAATTCCCAGAAAATGGCCCTTGTGCTCATCAGCCCCAGGATTACTGTTAGCTGATGAGGCACCAACTTGATACAGAAACTCCAAGCAAAACACAAAATATGTGGTACAAGACCATTCTGGTCTGTGAGTACAACAAATGGTTTCTAGCGGTTGATGGCGGAAGCGGGTTGTACATCATCAGCGTCTATGGGATTCCATTTCCCACGGGAACAGCTGACCAGGTTAACTCCTATCTTCGCGAGGCTGCTACCACCGTTGCTTAGGTTCCGGGGCTGTCAACACGGTCGCTCCTTTCCGTGCAAGAAATCTGGCCAAGACAATAGCCAGGGACAAGCCAGTGAGTACTTTGAATGTGCTCGCAAACATTATGAACACAGGAATAATATAACAACGATGTTCCAAAATATTTATGCTCATGACGTCAGTCACAAAAGGTAAATGAATCTCTGATGCATGTAAGCAGGTTATTTATGAAAATGCAATAACATAATAATGATAAAAGGCACCGATCGGGCGTCTGAAGCAACGCCACATAAAGGGCTTTAAAAGAAATGCCACAGTCGGGCGTCTGAGCGACACCACATAAAGGGCTTTAAAAGCAATGCCACAGTCGGGCGTCTGAGCGACACCACATAAAGGGCTTTAAAATAAATGCCACGATCAGGCGTCTAAGCGACACCACATAAAGGGCTTTAAAAGAAATGCCACGGATCAGGCGTCGAGCGACACCACATAAAGGGCTTTAAAAGAAATGCCACGGTCGAGCGTCTGGCGACACCACATAAAGGGCTTTAAAAGAAAAACAATCATAGTGAATATCCAGGAGGTAGAACCGTCCCAGGGATATTCGATAATACCAATAATATCGCGGCTTAGTCCACAACAAAATAATAATCATCATTATCACATGTGACAGGTCGTAATATCAGTTTTGATTTACCAGTTTCACCTCCGAAGACCGACACTAAGACCGACACTTGACCCATCCCAGACTGTAATCCTTAACCATGGACACGGCTATTCGAATAGGTTTAATCTCTGCAGAGGGTGTACTCTTTACCCACGAGTAACTGATTCCTTTAGTCCATCGGGACTAATTCCGTCTACGGTCTTTTTGTTGAAAACACACCTAACTTGCACGCCGCGAAACTCGGGGTACTAAGCATAAGTTACAACACATAAATAAAAGTTGCGGTAATAAAAACAGCGGTGCATCTAAATTGAAAACGGTAACTAGACGGGGTCCTGAGAAAACGTTTCTGGTACTGGGATACACTCTTCTTCTATCGAAGAGAGTGGATTGACCAGTCGATGAATGTGTCTCTCCTGGTCGGGCCTCAGTGATCTGCCGATGGCGATCTGAGGATTTAAATCCGCGAGGCTTTGTAGATAACCCATCACGCGTTGGGTTAAATGCTCTTGAGCGATGACGTATTGGACGAGGTTGGCCAGGATTGGGTCTCTCTCAATACGTCCACCTGGAAAAGATGCTACTCCCGGGTCTTTGCGGCTCGAAAATAATAATATCCCGTCATTTGGCATAGGGTACATGAATTGAAGGCGAGCAAGTGCTTCATACGCAGCAGCTTCTCTGACCATATGCGGGTTGGCATAGATTTCCTGAAGGAGACCTCCGTTGGATCTTGGTTTGGGTTCTGGTAGGGAAGTGCACGGCTGCCCAATATCTCGAGGTGGAAGGGGTGATTCTCAATTTGAACAGCTCGTACTGGGGTGGCTGGGTAGCGCCCATGGTACTGCGGGTAAAATCCCACAATATCTTGATAAAACTACCTGGGGTAGCATCTGGGGTCCTCAGATAAATACTAGGGCTCGGCATGGCAAGAAATGGTTGTGAGGATGGTGCACAAGGTGAGGGGTGCTTGGCAAGGTCACTCGGTGGCCCTTTTTATACACCGTGGCTGGGTCATTTACCGTGGTAAAAAGTAAAGAATTGGCCGGCTCAGCTCGGGGTCAACCACAGGTACACACATCTTACTAAAGTGACGTATCACTGTGGGTGTTGTCGGGGCGGTTTTGGGGTAACTGCGCTAAGGATAGAGAAATCACACTGCATGCTAATATACCCATGCAAGACTAATATATAGAACAGAGGCACGGTGTCGGGCTCCGTTAATTTAACGAATCACAGGATTACAAAGCGAGGATACACTGGGACTCGCCACTACTCGAGTGACTTAGTCTACTTCATTTACATCCAAGCGGCGTCCCTTGTGGATGTCGAGGCTTCTCCATGGTTCTCACCGTCGGAATTAGCTGGAGAGGGCTGAGGGGCTGCAGGCTCGGGGTAGTGATGATGACCATCGCGGGGATTGTTGACCACAACCCCGTTGGAGTGTGCTCCCAGGAGGCGGCGAAGCACTTCTGGGGTCATCAAAGCACCTTGGCTGACGGCTGGGGCTGACCTCAGGGTCTCGATCGGGTGTCCAAACAGCACGACTGGGTTGTCGGTGTTGGCCTCGGCTTCTCTGCTTACTGGGGCTCGACGAACTAGCTCTCCTCGAGCTGTGATCAGACCAATAGTGATTTGATCGAACAATGCCTCTAGTGCACTTAGATAGCGCACTAGGTGCAACAATGCGGGATCCGTCTCGTGATCTCCGTTGGCAACTAGGGGTGGTCTAACATACCCTTCACGCCTGGGTAGAAGTAGAACGAGCGACGATTAACTCGGGCGACAAGCTGCCGGAGTTGAACTATAGCCTCTCGAGGAGCTAGCTTGGATGGCTTGTGGCTCAAAGGAAGTTGTCCTTCCGGTGAACCTGTAGAGGCGTTTTGGCTGACAGAGACCCCTACCGTAGATGTGCCTGATGGCCCAAAATTGATGGCTTTCACCGCCCATGGGTCCTTGGTACACAACATATTCTGGGGGTTCTTCTAACGCGTAGGCACGACGGGTGAGGTTTGCGAGTATGGTCACGAAACCTCCAAGATTGGTTGATGTGGTCTCATTGTGTATTATGGGACCAGGCATTGTGGTTAGGTTGGGGAAAGAGGTTGTGATGTGCTGGGATGAGGCTAGCGTGCCCTTTTTATAGAAAAGGGGATGGAGTCTTCCTTCGCACGCTTGCGAGTGAGACATTTTTGCCATCGGTCACTGGTGTGTGATCGACAGGCTAGGCTGATAGGTTGGGCACCGACTGCCAAAGTGTCGGGGTCACTGTATGGCTATCTTGCACGGGAAGCTTGGCTGGGGTTTGGTTAAGGTCTGGTAGGTTGTTTTCCCTAAGTTTATCGACCTGGCTGGGATAGGATTAGCCAATGGTCAGCCTGGCTCTGATACCAAGTTTGTGGGGACCGGTTCTCCGGGTATTAATTCCCAGAAAATGGCCCTTGTGCTCATCAGCCCTGTGATTCTTGTTGGCGATGAGGCACCAACTTGATACAGAAACTCCAAGCAAAACACAAAATATGTGGTACAAGACCATTCTGGTCTGTGAGTACAACAAATGGTTTCTAGCGGTTGATGGCGGAAACGGGTTGTAAATCATGAGCATCTATGGGACTCCATTTCCCACGGGAACAGCTGACCAGGTTAACTCCTATCCTCGCGAGGCTGCTACCACCGTTGCTTAGGTTCCGAGGCTGTCAACACGGTCGCTCCTTTCCGCGCAAGAAATCTGGCCAAGACAATAGCCAGGGACAAGCCAGTGAGTACTTTGAATGTACTCGCAAACATTATGAACACAGGAATAATATAACAACGATGTTCCGAAATATTTATGCTCATGACATTAGTCACAAAAGGTAAATGAATCTCTGATGCATGTAAGAAGGTTATTTATGAAAATGCAATAACATAGTAATGATAAAAGGCACCGATCGGGCGTCTGAAGCAACGCCACATAAAGGGCTTTAGAAGAAATGCCACAGTCGGGCGTCTGAGCGACACCACATAAAGGGCTTTAAAAGGAATGCCACAGTCGGGCGTCTGAGCGACACCACATAAAGGGCTTTAAAAGAAATGCCACGGTCGAGGCGTCGAGCGACACCACATAAAGGGCTTTAAAAGAAATGCCACAGTCGGGCGTCTGAGCGACACCACATAAAGGGCTTTAAAAGAAAAACAATCATAGTGAATATCCAGGAGGTAGAACCGTCCCAAGGATATTCGATAATACCAATAATATCGCAGGTTAGTCCACAACAAAATAATAATCATCATTATCACATGTCATAGGTCGTAATATCAGTTCTGATTTAACAGTTTCACCTCCGAAGACCGACACTAAGACCGACACTTGACCCATCCCAGACCGTAATCCTTAACCATGGACACGGCTATTCGAATAGGTTTAATCTCTGCAGAGGGTGTACTCTTTACCCACGAGTAACGGATTCCTTTAGTCCATCGGGACTAATTCCGTCTACGGTCTTTTTGTTGAAAACACACCTAACTTGCACACCAGCTTAACTCACACGTGTGGAATCACCCACGACACTGTCAAGCAAACTCTAAGTGGGGAGGCTACAACCTCGCGTAGCATCGGATCAAATTTATATTGCGCGCTCTAAGGGGTGGCCTCCCCTCTCGGTCTCAACCGGAAACACCCATGCCCCCGGACCAGGTGGCCTGCCTACCAGCTACAACCGGTATCTTCCACCCTGGCCTCTACATGCGGTGTGTGCTAGAAAGAGGTTGACAACTTACTGAACCGTACTCTACTTGTTGTAGAGACGAGTGGTAGTACGAAACAAGTATGGGGGTTACTGGAACAAGGCTCGATCTAGGGTCGACTAAGGAGGTTTATAAATTTCCCTGCATGACATATATAATGAAAATAATTCAACCAACAAAATCACCGCTCACTATACCTTACTATGCCATACCGGACATAACCGTCCCGACGGAGACCGGCGACAAACTCATGCCTACCCAAGGCAGAGGTTTTCCCGGACTTCTTCCGGCATGCATGCAAGGCACATGAGGATGATTATCATCACAAGTGTGTTCATTCCCAACAGCATGGAAATCACTAATATGGATCCATGCACATGATCATATCACATGAAATAACGAGTCCTCCGAAATGAGGTGATGTTATAAACGTGTCAACGAACACACAAAAGTATTATGCCGGGGTTCAGAATGCTTGCCTTCAGGTCACGGGAAGGCAGGGTGCATTCAAAAACTTTTGAAGGTTTCTTCTCTCTCTCCAAGGTCCTATTTTAAAATAAATTTGAATTAACACACAAATTCAAAACAGCACAAAAAGTTTCTTTGAAAATTTTTCAAATAAATCTTAAAATAAACTAGATCAAAATTGAGAGAGGTAGGAAAAGGAATTATTCCATTTGGAGTTGTATTTAAAAAGATAAAGCCAGTCAAAGTCCTGGTAAAAATCTATTTTTAAAATAAAACAGAAAAGAAACCGTTTTAAAAGAAAAACACGTCAAGGCGATTCGGAAAGGCGCTTCCACTTACTCCTGTGTGGGCCGGTATTTGGAGTCATTGACGGTGGGCCTGCTCGCCCAGTCGAGGTTGACCAGCTATCTGGCGTCGTTCCCCTCTGACCGAACAGAGGCATCGATATGACTTAAGTTTTGGCCAAGCTGGGTTGCCTGGCTCCTGTGCTTATGCCCTACGTTCCCGTTAGTTCGGCTAGGGCATAAAGGGAGCACCTCTGAGATTGTTACTGTCGGGTCATCCGGATGTGTACCTCAGACTGGGTGAAGCCAAAAGCTAGCGTTCTTAAGGGAATATTCGGTCGGTGAATGAAAGACGTTTTTGCATTTACTCCATTGCAAACCCCCCAGAAGTTACATACACTATGATTTATCCATTACAATTCAGACATGTACATTAAGACATGCACACACAGGGAAAGGAACCCTTAACGGAACTATTCTCTCTGGAAGATGTTTCTTACGATCTCAATGTAATATAACATAACTAGCAGGATACAACTTGTCTGTTCAAGCAACTATCACCCCTACGCCTAGTTTTCTCGGCCGCAAGGGTATTCGAAAACACTCCGCACCCTCGGGTCCGGAGGTTGAAGCGAAAAGGTCTGCCACGACAAATGCTATACAATTCAGCTAGAATTACACATGGTAAGGAAAGTACATAGTCACTTGGACTCAAACACTTCCTCCTCTATACCGTCCAACAGGCAGTCTAACTTACAATCCTGTTGGGAATATTTGGTGGCCACCTCTACTTGGTCATATACTAAGCTAACGGGAATTTCTTCCCCATTCGACCCGGGCCATGTGATTAGGATCCAGCTTGGTATATCGCGTTTTCACCATGGCCCAGGCCTCTCGCGCACCTTCTCGGTAGGCCGATATCTTCCATAGTCAGATACGTCGCCGTGCTCCCTTGAACAGCTCTACAAGCTCCTCCATACTTCCTGGAGGGGAGGCAGATGGCCACAGGGCCTTGGCAACACTCCGCATTGCCAGCCGAGCCTGCTCGTGCACTTGCGACAGCCTTTGCAACAGATCAATTGATGATCCGGACACCTCCTCATCGGGACGGCCCGTCAATATACCTGCAATCATAATTGTATCAGTTCCATTTATTCCCGAACTCCTTTCAAAATAGTTCAGACACATACTGAATATACCGCCCGCAACGTCTTGTTCTCCTTCACGGAGTCGGCTAACTGGGCTAGCACATCTTTCAATTCTTCGCCCAATGTGGTGTTGGAATCCTGTAGCTTGTTTTTCTCGTCCCTGACTCGGGTCAACACACGCTCGCCTGTGGCGTGTAGCTGTTTTGCCTCTTTTTTCCCCTTCTTGGGCGATCTTCAACTTCTATTACAGTTGATCGGGCGATCCTATTATGCAATCAGCAACAATATTAGTACAGTTGGTATACAATTATCATTCCTCGATGGAGGGGAATGTTCCCAGAAGATGCCTTCTTGATGTTTTCCATTTCGGTGGTAACAACATTCAGCTGAGCCCGACACTGCTCCAGCTCTTGGGCTAGCAGGGCATTCTTCTCGGTAAGGACATGGTTATACAACGATCATTAAATCAGTTGTACCAACTGCTTTCAGTCTCGGGGGATAAGGGCATATGGTTATCCTTTTCGAACAAAGAAAAAACTTACCTGCACATCTGTCAAATGTTGCTTTGTGGCTTTTCTAAGCCCATCTCGAGCAGCTCGGATATATGCGTCAGCTGAGCTGAAGGCATTGAATGCCTCTTCCGAGAACTTGGGGTCTCGTAGGACAGTGAAAGGGATCGAGAAGAGGTGTCTAGAGGGGGGGGTGATTAGACACTAAGTACCAAAGTTGCAGTTTTTGACTTCTTTAGGTTGGAGTGGAGTTTAGGCACAATTTTAACAGTCACAATACATAACAAGCAAGCATGCAAAGAGTATATGAGCAGCGGAAAGTAAAGCATGCAACTTGCAAGAATGTAAAGGGAAGGGTTTGGAGGATTCAAACGCAATTGGAGACACGGATGTTTTTGTCGTCGTTCCGATAGGTGGTGCTATCGTACATCCACATTGATGGAGACTTCAACCCATGAAGGGTAACGGATTCTGTGAGTCCACGAGGGCTCCACCCACGAAGGGTCCACGAAGAAGCAACCTTGTCTATCCCGCCATGGCCGTCGCCCACGAAGGACTTGCCTCACTAGCGGTAGATCTTCACGAAGTAGGCGATCTCCTTGCCCTTACAAACTCCTTGGTTCAACTCCACAATCTTGTTGAAGGCTCCCAAGTGACACCTAGCCAATCTAGGAGACACCACTCTCCAAGAAGCAACAAATGGTGTGTTGATGATGAACTCCTTGCTCTTGTGCTTCAAATGATAGTCTCCCCAACACTCAGCTCTCTCTCACAGGTTTTGGATTTGGTGGAAAGAAGATTTGAGTGGAAAACAACTTGGGAAGGCTAGAGATCAAGATTCATATGGTAGGAATGGAATATCTTGGCCTCAACACATGAGTAGGTAGTTCTCTCTCAGAAATAGGATGTTGAAAGTGTAGGCATGTTCTGATGGCTCTCTCCACGAATGAAGAGGAGGTGGATGGGTATATATAGCCTCCACACAAAATCTAACCGTTACACACAACTTACCAATCTCGGTGAGACCGAATAAAGAGGATTTTCGGTGGGACCGACATGCAACTCGGTAGGACCGATATGGTTAGGGTTAGGGCATAACGTAATCTCGGTGAGACCGATTACACAACCTCGGTGAGGCCGATTTTGGTAATAAGCTAACCAGAGAGTTGGTTAGGCAAACTCGGTGAGACCGATTACACAAACTCGATGGGACCGATTTTGGTAATAAGCTAACCAGAAAGTTTGCATTGTAATCTCGGTAGTACCGATTGCTCAAACTCGGTGAGACCGATTTTTGTAATGGACATACACAGAGAGATTACAATCCCATCTCGGTGAGACCGAGATCCCTATCGGTGAGACCGATTTGCCTAGGGTTTGTGGCAGTGGCTAAGACATCTGAACTCGGTGGCGCGGATAGAAAGAATCGGTGGGGCCGAGTTTGACTTTGGGTTTAGGACATATGTGGATGTGAGAAAGTACTTGAGGGTTTTTGGAGCATATCACTAAGCATCATGGAGCAAGAAACTCATTAAGCAACACCTCATCCCTCCTTGATAGTATTGGCTTTTCCTATATACTCAATGTGATCTTGGATCACTAAAATGTAAAATGCAGAGTCTTGAGCTTTTGAGCTTGAGCCAATCCTTTTATCCTTAGCATCTTGAAGGGGTTCCACATCCTCTAGTCCATGCCACTCCATTATTGAACTTGTCTGAAACATACTAGATAAAAGTGTTAGTCCAACAAGAGATATGTTGACATTAATTACCAAAACCACCCAGGGAGCACTTGTGCTTTCAATCTCCCCCTTTTTGGTAATTGATGGCAACATACATCAAAGCTTTAGATAAAGATATAGAGAATAGCAAGTAAAGCTTTGGAAAGACATGTAACATAATAGGCTCCCCCCTACATGTATGCAATCATGTGAATATGAATATAGAAGCATGTGAATGCATGAACATGACAGAGTAAGCAATGTGTTACATGTATCTTGGCTATATGCATCAGAGCAAAAGATAATAATAGATGTGTATGTGGGAAATGTACCTTCATGCTCATGAGTCCTTCTTGCAAACAATATGTACATCAGCAAGAATTTCTCATACACATGACTGTAATGCATATACTTACCTTGTGGTCTTGAGTTGGCTTAGGATGGAATGAACCTGCGTAAACAAGGTTAGATAACACAGATACACTTACTAGCCAGAGCAAATGGAAGAAACCACAAGAATACCAAGACTGGGATGACATGTAGAGAGTGAGTACTAAGTACCACATTTAATATTGAAATGTCCCCAAAGGTAAAGATGTGCAATGAATTTAAATCATTTCTTTCCCTTAGATGTCTTGCTCCCCCTGAATATAGCATGGGATACTGGGAGAAGATAGGGAGCAGAAAAACAGAGCAAAAAGCAAAATCAGAGCTCAAAGAGACAAATAAACAGAGCTAATGCAAATAAGCACATATGAACATGTCTTTCTTTTCCCTCAAGAAGACATGTGGCATCTCTCCTCTTGAACATCAAGCATCTGGGATCCTTGAGAATTACTCTCTGTTTGAGTATTCTCTCCCCATATGGAGGTGATACTCTCTCTCCCTTTGGAAGTGATAAGTTTTGATGGGATCTCTTTAAGTGATAAGCTTTGATGTGATCTCTCTCTCCCCCTTTGACATCAATTTCCAAGAAGGGCCTTCTGGAATTTTTGTGAATGGGTTTGGTCCTTGAGTCACAACACAAAGCACTAGATAAAAATGTGATGCTTGTAGAGGATAAGATTCATTGAGTGGAGCTGGATCAAAAGTAAAACAGAAACAAGTGGCAGAATGTTTTTCCTGTAGTGAAATCGGTGGCACTGAGTGGTTTTCTTCGGTTGCTCCGAAAGGATTCGGTTGGACCGAAAACAGAAAACTGGTGAGACCGAGTGCATTGCAGAGAAAAACTTTGTCACCTCATCTCACTAGACAAGTAAGATCTCACAAGGATTTGCAGGAATTAACTGAAAGATTTGCAATGAATTGGATGCAGGGAATGCAGAATAGATAGAAAAGAAGGAAAAAGAAAAGAAAATAAATCTAGATGAAGTTTTTGTTGAAAGGGGAAACAAATATGCATGAGACAAATGCAAAAGAAAACACAAGAGAACTTCATCTAGAATTGGGCGGTGACAAAGTCACCTATGTTAGAGTATATTGACTTAGGAGTCAGGTGAGGTCACTTGATCATAGGTCATACTCATCGTTTAATCTCAAAATGGGGTTACCATTTTTTGTTTAAGCATCTTGATGTATTCACATCTTGTCGAGTTGCTTTGACTCATGTCTTGGAGTAAAGCTTCTCTAAGATGGAATAACATACCTTGGGTGGTGGTGTTGATCGTCATCATGTAGTTGAACTTGTGTGGGTTGCTCAAGGTTGATGTAGCTCATCAAGAGTTGGGAGCACCACTTGGAATTTGAGTTCATCTACCTACATGGGTTAGTTCTTGCAAGGAAGAGCACTTGTGTATCCAAAATGACAATCATGAAACTCAACATAGAATTTGTCAAAGGATATGTTCGAATGGTTTCGTGCTTCCTTGTCTTCATCCACCATTGTGTAGAGACTTGGTGATGTAGAGATTGCTCAAGATGTGAGTGAGTTGCAATATCATAGACTTAGATTCATCCAAGTACCTACAAGGGTGAGATAACATGCAAGATGCAAATATATCCAAGACATAAGATTATCATCATAAGAGAAATATCAAGGATTAGTCATAAGCTCATGTCTTGCATGTATCCAATGGAGTTCCTACTCCAAGTTTGAAGCATCAATGATGTTCAATTCACCTCTTAACCTGCAAAACACTTTCTCATCAAGTGGTTTAGTGAATATATCCGCTAATTGCTTTTCGGTGCGAACATGCTTAAGATTAATGTCACCCTTAGCAACATGATCTCGAATGAAATGATGACGAACTTCAATATGCTTAGTTCGAGAGTGTTGCACGGGATTGTGAGCAATCTTTATAGCACTTTCATTGTCACAAAGTAATGGAACATGTTTCACATATATCCCATAATCTTTAAGAGTTTGGGTCATCCAAAGTAATTGAGCACAACATGAACCAGCGGCAATGTATTCCGCTTCCGCGGATAAGGATACCGAGTTTTGTTTCTTGGAAGACCAAGACACAAGAGATCTACCAAGAAATTGACAAGTACCCGAAGTGGACTTTCTATCAACCTTGTCTCCAGCATAGTCCGAGTCGGAGTAGCCAACAAGATCGAAAGAGGCCCTCTTAGGATACCAAATGCCAAAATTTGGTGTATGAATTAAGTATCTCACTATCCTTTTCACGGCCTTAAGGTGACATTATTTAGGAGCAGCTTGATATCGTGCACACATGCACACACTTAGTATGATATCGGGACGTGAAGCACATAGATATAACAATGAACCAATCATAGAGCGATAAACCTTTTGATCGACCGGTTCACCATCTTTGGTCAAATCAAGATGTCCACTAGTAGGCATGGGTGTAGTCATACCTTTGCATTCTTGCATATTGAACTTCTTGAATAAGTCCTTTGTGTACTTCGTTTGAGAGACAAAGGTTCCCTCCTTAGTTTGCTTGATTTGCAAACCAAGAAAGAATTTGAGTTCACTCATCATAGACATCTCAAACTTCTCCGACATTAGCTTTCCAAACTTTTCACTAAAATGAGGGTTAGTAGAACCAAATATAATATCATCAACATAGATTTGGCACACAAATAGTTCTCCGTTGACCCTTTTAGTAAAAAGAGTAGAATCAATTTTTCTGATTTCAAATCCTTTTTTGATAAGGAACTTGGTCAAGCATTTATACCACGCTCTAGGAGCTTGTTTAAGACCATAAAGGGCTTTGTGAAGTTTGTAAACATGATTTGGTTTCTTAGGATTGACAAAGCCGGGGGGTTGTTTGACATAAACTTCCTCCTCTATTTCACCATTTAGAAAAGCACTTTTAATGTCCATTTGGTACAAGGTGATATGATTAGCATAGGCAAGTAAGATGCGAATGGACTCAAGTCTAGCAACAGGAGCATAAGTCTCACCATAGTCCATACCTTCAACTTGTGTGTAGCCTTGGGCGACGAGACGTGCTTTGTTGCGAACTACTTGTCCATCTTCATCTTGCTTGTTGCGAAACACCCATTTGGTACTGATGATGTTGTGGTTGTTGTCGGGCTTCTCAACCAATGTCCACACTTGATTTCTCTCAAAGTTGTGTAGCTCTTCGTGCATGGCGTTTATCCAATCCGGATCTTCCAATGCTTCTTCAACCTTCATAGGTTCAATGCTAGAGATGAATGAATAGTGTTCACAAAAGTTAGCTAAACGATTTTTAGAGCGAGTGATTCTCCCGGTTTGGATATCATTGTAGATTTGCTCAACGTGGTGGTCTTTAGCAATTCTTGCTCGAACTCGTGTCAGCTTTTGCTTGGGTCTTGGTTGAACATCTTCTTCATCTTGTTCTTATTCGTGGCCTTCATCATTGTTGGCGTTGTCGTTCTCTTGTCGTGGTGGAGAAGGAAGTTGTTGACGTTCATCTTGGTGCACTTCCTCGTTTTCTTCATCTTGGTGTGTCCCACTTGTGGATGCTTCCATATCAACTCTTGGTTCACCTTGTCGTGAGGTAGAAGCTTCCACTTGAATGACGAGGTACTCTCCTTCACCTCCGTTAGGCTTAATCTTGCCAATAGACAAATCTTGGATTGCTTCCGAGGGATCTTTGTCTCCTACATCAATTGGCAATTGCTCTACTTATGAGCCGTTAGATTCATCAAACTTCACATCTACCGCTTTCTTCAACCTTTCGGGTGAAATTGTTGTAGACACGGTATGTGTGAGAGTTTGAGCCATAACCAAGTAGGAAACCTTCATGAGATTTAGGAGCAAATTTAGAACGATGATGCTTATCAAGAATGTAGCACTTTGAGCCCAATACATGAAAGTATCCAACTTGGGGTTTGTTACCGGTGAGAAGCTCGTATGCCGTCTTGCTGAGTAGCTTGTGAAGATACAAGCGATTTGTTGCATGACAAGTTGTCTCAACCGCTTCCGCCCAAAAGTGCTTCGGCGTCTTGTACTCATCAATCATCGTTCTCGCCATTTCTATGAGTGTCCGGCTCTTCCTCTCAACAACTCCATTTTGTTGAGGTGTATACGTAGCCGAGAACTCGTGTGAGATTCCTTCTTCATCAAGAAAGGTGTCCACATTTGCGTTCTTGAACTCCGTTCCGTTGTCGCTGCGAACCTTCTTGATCTTCACTTCAAATTGATTTTGGGCCTTCCTAGCGAAGTTTTTGAAGATCTTTTGAACCTGCGATTTATCATCGAGAAAGAACACCCACGTAAATATTGAAAAATCATCAACTATAACTAGACCAAAAGAATTTCCACCGAGACTTTTGTAAGTGTTGGGACCAAAGAGATCCATATGAAGTAGCTCGAGTGGCCTCCTTGTGGTCATGATGTTCTTCACGGGATGCCTTCCTCCAACCTGTTTACCTGCCTGACAAGCGCTGCAAAGTCTATCCTTATCAAATATGACATCGTTAACTCCAAGGATATGATTTCCTTTAATAAGCTTGTCAAGGTTTCGCATGCCAACATGACCTAATCGTTTATGCCATAACCAACCTTTAGAGGATTTAGCAATAAAGCAAGTTCTAGGTTGAGCATTTTTAGTGAAATCAACAATGTATAGATCACCTCTACGCACACCGGTAAAGACCATTTTATGATTATCTCTACGAAACACTTGGCAATCTACTTCAGTAAATAGGACATTGAAACCGAAATCAGCAAGTCTAGAATCTTTGAAAGTAAGTTGTATCCAAGAGATTCAACGAGCATGACATTTTGTATGGATCTATCATGTGATATGGCCACCTTACCGAGGCCAACCACCTTACCCTTTGAGTTGTCATCAAAAGTGACATACTTTCGAGGACCATCGTTTTCAGCAAGCTCACGAAACATGTCTTTATCTACGGTCATGTGATCGGTACATCCACTATCAAGAACCCATTCCTTTCCACCTGCCATATATCCCCGAAGATTTGCCATAAGACCAAAATGTCTCATTGCATCATCAAGATCGAAGTCACTATCATCATCCTCATCATAGTATCCATGTTCAACATCGTCATGTGGTGGACCAAATCCTAGAGAGGGTGATTCGTTAGAGTGAGGTTGACAATGATCTTGCTTATGAATTTTTATAGCTTCAGAAATAATATCACTAATAATTCCAACATCTCCTTTGGCACGCATAAGGTTTGTAAGCTCAAACAAACAATCATCAAACATAGGAACACTAGAATTCATCTTACTCAAGGCAATAGACCTATGGAGAATTTCATCTAAATTTTTCAAGGAATAATCTGGAAATCGTTCCTCAAGAAATTTCCATATGGTATAGGCACAATCAAGAGTAGGCAAACTAGCAATCAAGTTTTTGGGCAATCCTCTTATGATAAGATTGATGGTTCTAAGATTGTGAATCATGTCAAGATCCTCTTCGGGTGTGGGATGCAAGCGATCAATATTAGGTGCACAAGGGCTAGCAATGTACTTGTTCAAATGATATTGATTGAAAATTACAAGCATCTCATTTTTCCACTCATGAAAATATTCTCCATCAAGAATAGGCACTCTATGTCTAAGACTCCCAATAGTAGACTCATCCATCTTCCTCCAATGGTGTTTAAACCAAAGCAATGGAGACCAAAGCTCTAATACCAATTAAAAGGGATCCAGAAGAGGTGTCTAGAGGG
The DNA here is from genome assembly GCA_021605145.1 of Aegilops bicornis. NCBI lineage: Eukaryota > Viridiplantae > Streptophyta > Magnoliopsida > Poales > Poaceae > Aegilops > Aegilops bicornis. The sequence goes on along the minus strand of CM038673.1, from coordinate 699,000,963 downwards.
GGGTGATTAGACACTAAGTACCAAAGTTGCAGTTTTTGACTTCTTTAGGTTGGAGTGGACTTTAGGCACAATTTTAACAGTCACAATACATAACAAGCAAGCATGCAAAGAGTATATGAGCAGAGGAAAGTAAAGCATGCAACTTGCAAGAATGTAAAGGGAAGGGTTTGGAGGATTCAAACGCAATTGGAGACACGGATGTTTTTGTCGTGGTTCCGATAGGTGGTGCTATCGTACATCCATGTTGATGGAGACTTCAACCCATGAAGGGTAGCAGTTCTTGTGAGTCCACGGAGGGCTCCACCCACGAAGGGTCCACGAAGAAGCAACCTTGTCTATCCCACCATGTCGCCCACGAAGGACTTGCCTCACTAGCGGTAGATCTTCACGAAGTAGGCGGTCTCCTTTCCTTTACAAACTCCTTGGTTCAACTCCACAATCTTGTTGGAGGCTCCCAAGTGACACCTAGCCAATCTAGGAGACACCACTCTCCAAGAAGTAACAAATGGTGTGTTGATGATGAAATCCTTGCTCTCGTGCTTCAAATGATAGTCTCCCCAACACTCAGCTCTCTCTCACAGGATTTGGATTTGGTGGAAAGAAGATTTGAGTGGAAAGAAACTTGGGAAGGCTAGAGATCAAGATTCATATGGTAGGAATGGAATATCTTGGTCTCAACACATGAGTAGGTAGTTCTCTCTCGTAAATAGGATCTTTGGAAGTGTAGGCTTGTTACGATGTCTCTCTCCACGAATGAAGAGGAGGTGGAGGGGTATATATAGCCTCCACACAAAATCTAACCGTTACACACAATTTACCAATCTCGGTGGGACCGAATCAATAAACTCGGTCTGACCGATTTAGCAAATCTAGTGACTGTTAGGATTTTTGGTGGGACCGACATGCAACTCGGTAGGACCGATATGGTTAGGGTTAGGGCATAACGTAATCTCGGTGAGACCGATTACACAACCTCGGCGAGACCGATTTTGGTAATAAGCTAACCAGAGAGTTGGTCAAGTAAACTCGGTGAGACCGATTACACAAACTCGGTGGGACCGATTTTGGTAATAAGCTAACCAGAAAGTTTGCATTGTAATCTCGGTAGTACCGATTGCTCAAACTCGGTGAGACCGATTTTGGTAATGGACATACACAGATAGATTACAATCCCATCTCGGTGAGACCGAGATCCCTATCGGTGAGACCGATTTGCCTAGGGTTTGTGGCAGTGGCTAAGACATCTGAACTCGGTGGTGCCGGATAGAAAGAACCGGTGGGGCCGAGTTTGAGTTTGGGTTTAGGACATATGTGGATGTGAGAAAGTAGTTGAGAGTTTTTTGAGCATATCACTAAGCATCATGGAGCAAGAAACTCATTAAGCAACACCTCATCCCTCCTTGATAGTATTGGCTTTTCCTATAGACTCAATGTGATCTTGGATCACTAAAATGTAAAATGCAGAGTCTTGAGCTTTTGAGCTTGAGCCAATCCTTTTATCCTTAGCATCTTGAAGGGGTTCCACATCCGCTAGTCCATGCCACTCCATTGTTGAACTTGTCTGAAACATACTAGATAAAAGTGTTAGTCCAACAAGAGATATGTTGACATTAATTCCAAGACCACCCAGGGAGCACTTGTGCTTTCAGACAGCCCTGCAGCGCCGATGATTCATGGCGCTCTCTACTTCAGAGTTGGTAACGGACATGTCTTCCGAACCCTCGGCTGAAGGACAGTCCGGCGTTGCCCCCATAGCGGCCCCCACCTCTCCGGTGGGATCTAAATCCCGGTCGTTGGGAGTGCGACCGGCTGAATCCCCGGACATAGTCCGGTGAACCTTTTTCCTGATATAGGACCAACATAACAATCACGGTTGGGAACGACTACTAAAGCATACCTTTAAATCCATACCTCTTCGATGAAGGGCCTGCCGGGTCTTCGCCAGCCTTCCTTTTCGAGGCCTTGCTCGGCACGGGAGCTGCTCTTCTTGGAATCATCCCCGGCGTAGCATGACGCACCGAACGCTTCCCCTTTGAAGCATGAGATAGTGCGGTGGGTGAGGCGATCTTGAGGAAACTCTTCGAGGGGTTTCTCTTGATTACTTACGTGGGAAGCTGGAAGAAGACCAGGATAATCGGTGATGATGGCCACTTCTGTGCCGTCATAGCTTGCCTGGTAAAACACCCCTTCCGCGAGTACCCCGAATATAACCGGGTCCTCTTCGAACCACGGATCAAGCTCCCGGTTGTGGCTCTCCCGCTGTGGGGCAGGGCTATTAAGCCCCTCAGTTACCTTTCGCCAGTGCTGTTACAAAATAAGACGGATTGGGGATTCGTTAAAAATGGCCATAAGAACGGAGTGAATAAACGCAAAGGGGCTGGGACTTACCCAGCTGGGAGGGTTGTACATGGAGTACCCCTCTCTGGGATTGATGCGGAGAAATTCTTCTTCTTCCCCTTTAAACAGATCAGCCAGTATCTTGGCTAGAGCGGCAGGAGTATCCGGACCCTTCCGACCATAACGGGAGGCGTCGTCCTCCCCGTTGTAGTGCCACATTGGGAGCCCTTTGTATTGAAGTGGCTGAACCCCTCGCACTATGGAGGTCGCTATTACCTCTACTATTGTAAAGCCGTACTGGGCAAGCATCCTTATCTTGCCCAGGAGCTGACGAACCTTCTCACTATCCTCTTCTTCAAGGCTTTGGGGGCGCCAGCTGTGGCGTTTCCTCAATGGAACACTTGCAAATTCTGGGAGACCCTTTCGAACTGGGTCGGGAAGCACGACGTCCTCAATAGAGAACCATTCGGAAGGCCATTCTTCAGATGCCTTCCTTGGTGTCCCAGGCAGATATCCGGTATCGGCGATGCGCCATACTTCGGCTCCGCCCACTTCAAATATTGACCCCTCATGGTTGCGCGGGACAAGGCGGAACAACTTCCTCCACAGCTCAAAATGGGCCTCAATGCCCATGAATAATTCGCATAAAGCACCGTAACCCGCAATGTGCAGAATGGAGGCGGGGGTGAAGTTGTGCAGCTGGAGGCCATAGTATTCCAGCAACCCTCGGAGGAGCGGATGGATTGGAAATCCAATGCCTCTTAGCAGATAGGGGACGAAACACACCTGCTCCCCCCGGATGGATCGGGGAAGTTCTCTGCTTGAGTCTCACCGTTAAAGGAGGTCAGCCCCGCTCGGACAGGGACCAGATCTGTAGGGGAAGAAATCCCTGCGTTTGCAGCTTTGCTAATTGACTGTGGGACACAGAACACCTCTCCCACTTGCCTTTCTCTGGGCTGGAACGGGAGGAGGAGCTGGGAACGCTAACCATGTTGGAATGGTTTCTCCTAGCAGTCTCCGGGGATTTTTTTTCTCTGCATGGTGCCGAATGGGTCTAATTAAGATCCAATCTCTTTAAATAAGCGCTCTTCCTTGCATGGATGGGGTGCTATTTGCAAAAATACCCTAACCATTCACATTCGCTCGACGCGTGGAAGACGAAGTTATTTGACGCGCAGAAGTCGAGGGGAGCGACATTGATCAACGGTCGAATACAGTACTTGGAGGTCATCGGAGGAGGAACCCGTCTTGCAATGTCGAAGACAATTTGTGTGCCGAACACGTCGTTATTGAAGACTGGTTCGGGGGCTACTGAGGGAGTCCTGGACTAAGGGGTCCTCGGGCGTCCGGCCTATTATCTATGGGTCAAACTGATGGGCTGTGAAGACATGAAGGTCGAAGACTCTACCCGTGTCCGGATTGGACTCTCCATGGCGTGGAAGGCAAGCTTGGCGATCAACTATGAAGATTCCTTCCTATGTAACCGACTCTATGTAACCCTAGATCCCCATGGTGTCTATATAAACCGGAGGGCGTAGTCCGGATAGGATATATATTCATTACCATAGTCATACAGGCTAGACTTCTAGGGTTTAGCCATTACGATCTCGTGGTAGATCAACTCTTGTAACACTCATATTCATCAAAGATCAATCAAGCAGGAAGTAGGGCATTACCTCCATAGAGAGGGCCCGAACCTGGGTAAACATCGTGCCCCCCGTCTCCTGTTACCATCGATCCTAGATGCACAGTTCAGGACCCCCTACCCGAGATCCGCCGGTTTTGACACCGACACCCCTAACAAAGCTTTCAATGAGGAATTTGCCGCTCTCATGACCTGGAAGTTCAAGATGTCCATGATGGGAGAGTTGAAGTTCTTTCTCGGGTTCGAAATCAAGCAAAGAAGAGAAGGAACCTTCATCAACCAAGCCAAATACACTCAATACATGCTCAAGAGATTCAATCTAAGTTATGTCAAGCCGGCTTCCACTCCAATGCCAGTCAAATGCCAACTTCACATAGATCCCAATGGTAAAGCGGTGGATCAAAATGTATATCGCTCCATGATTGGCTCCTTGCTTTACCTTTGTGCATCTAGACCGGATATCATGTTGAGTGTCGGAATTTGTGCACGGTTTCAAGCCGCACCTAAGGAAAGCCACTATGTGGCGGTCAAGCGAATCTTTCGATATTTGGCTCATACCCCAAACTTTGGCTTATGGTACCCAAGAGGAGCAAACTTCATCCTTGTGGGATTTTCGGACTCGGGAGACAAAGTGGATAGGAAGTCAACTTCCAGAGGGTGCCAATTTCTTGGTTGCTCTTTGGTGAGTTGGTCTTCTAAGAAGCAAAGTTGTGTGTCTCTCTCGTCCACCGAAGCGGAGTATGTGGCCGCCGGTTGTTGTTTTGCTCAACTTCTTTGGATGAGGCAATCTTTAAAGGATTACGGTGTCATTTGTGACAAAGTGCCTCTTTGGTGTGACAATGAAAGTGCCATCAAGATCTCTCTCAACCCGGTGCAACAGTTCAAGACGAAGCATATTGAGATTCGGTATCACTTTATCCGGGATCATATTAGGCGAGGGGAGATCAAGCTCAACTATGTCAACACTCATGATAACCTTGCAGATATCTTCACAAAGCCCTTGGGTGAAGCAAGATTGCGCGAGTTAAGGCATGAGCTAAATATCATTTATTCGAGCAATGTGGCTTGAACCCTTGCACACCCCACCATACTCATCTTGATGTCTTGTTTAGGTGTAGGCATGGACATAGGGGGAGTGTTGTTCTCTCAATGAACTCCCCCTCCCCCATTATGCATAAATTGATCAACTCTTTCACATTAGCCATTTTTATGGTACTTGTGCTTCAAAGACGAGTTTTGGTCATGGGCCCAAGGATAATTCTTCGCGGTGCCATACCAATTGACTCAAACATAGGTGGCTCCGGCCACCGCCCTCTGTTGTGTTTCATGTTTGGTCCTTGTTGTCTTTTGCCTTTCCTTTGAGCCGTGCTTGTGTTTGAGTTGCCTCGTGTGTGTGCTCTTTTGTGTTTCTGGTTGCTTGAAGGTTGCATTGCAAAGGCCATGTTCTTATATTCTTGTTGGAACTTGCACTTTCTGGGGTTTACGGTACTACCATGGCAAGCCACGGTACTACCGCTAGATATGGGTTGCCGTGTGCGTGCACAGCTGCGTCCCAGGCACGGTACTACCGCTTCTATCGTGGTAGTAATTTTTTACTGCCGCTAGAAGAGCAGTACTACCGCCCTGCAAGCGGTACTTCCGCCCGGGTGGTACTATCGTGCCGTCGCGAGCGGATGGGGGTTAAGAGCGGGGTAGGGGGAGTTCCAACTCCCCCATACCCATTCATCTCTTTCCCCACTTCGTATCTCTCTCTCTCCTGCCCAAGAACGGCGTCGGAGGACCTCGCCGGATCTCCGTCTCTGGCCACTCTCCTCGCATTCCGACCGGTGGGATCGATCCCCACCTCACCCTCTTGCCATGGACCCCAGTATCTCCCCTAGTCCCTCTATTTTTGCCCCGTTCTTGTGCTTCTTGGTCTTGGGGAGATGCATGCGTAGTTCATGTGATTTTCGGCTAAAATATTTGCAAGAGGAGATTGTAGGAGAGTGCTAGTGCAGTAGATATGCTACTTGGTGTGATACAACAGTGTAGTCTTGATCAACGGTAGTACTGATCTAATTTTGCGGATATTTTTAGATCTGGAGATGTTGTTCTTGACGGTTTTAATCCATGCGGTACTACCGCTCCTCCTGGAGCGGTACTACCGCTTCCTTCGAGAACCGTCCTCGTGCATTACTCTGGCTCATTTGGGCGGTACTACCCAGGCGGAAATAAAATTTTACTTCCGCTCCAGGCGCGGTACTACCATGCCACCCCGACATAGTACTACCGCGGCTAGAGCGGTTGTAAACTTTTACTTCCACACCTTAGCCCGGTACTATCATGGAGTTAACAATTACATTGTTTTGTCCTCCCAATCACATTTCTACATGTTTCATTTGGTTTTTGGCCCCTGTCTTTGCAATAATCCTTCTCGGCTTTCTCGTGTTTGTGTTGTGTGTCATAGGTGGTGGCTCCGGTTCCAATGTCCGGTGCTCGAATCCCAGCCGTGACACGAGCTCAAAGCACCTTCGCAACCAAGAGGATTCAGAGGGCTCCAGTGCCCCACAACGCAGAACCAAGTCCACAGCTACCAAGACCAAGGAGCCAACTCTTGGCATGGATGATATGCCTCTAGGGGAGTTTCTGATTCAAAGGAAGATCAACCCCTACGTCAACCCTAGGGAGGTCACAAGGGGCAATGACTTGTTTTGGACCAAGCAGCAGAACCTTATCTTCTTGGATGTGATCAAGGCCAAGCAGAACATCTACGTGGACGTGCACTCGATTGACATGGTTCATATGAGGAAGGACAGCAATCGGGCATATTTTGGTGAGACTCTGGATCTGGTGGAGCAATTTGGCATTGAGGAGTTGCTCATGTTCCACATGGACTTTGACCTAGAGATTGTGGCTCAGTTCTTTGCGTCGGTCCACTTCTATATGGATGAGGAGCGGACCATGACGTTGATGACTAATGGGAAGAGGATGTTTGCTAAGTGGAAGGAGTTCATGGAGATACTACACGTTCGTGATGAGGGGCTCAATGTGCCCGTTGGTGCCTGCCCACATGGCAACCCCGAGTCAACCAACAAGAACAAGCTTCAACCCTACCTTGTCGAGAAGAATCTAGCCAATGACAAGAAGACTTGGGTGCTGAATCCATTCCTTGACATCATGCACTGCATCTTCCGTAACACACTGTTTCCTCACATAGGCGACAAGGATAAGGTGCATGCTTATCTTGTGGACATGATGCTCATCTGTGAGCAGGCACGTCTCCAACAGACGGCACCACTTGATGTCTCACATATCATGTGGTGTGAGCGGCAGTTTGCGGTGTTCAACCGTAAGGTGCCCATCTATGGACCTTACCTGTTTCTATTGATCTCGAAGACTTGGGAGCGGCTCTTTCCAAATGAAGAGTCTTTTGCTCTCAACTGGATTCGCCATGAGCCTATCAAGCTACGCATCAAGAGCAAGTGGGCTAACACCACTACCCGGGTTGAGGCAAAGGCTGCTAGGATGGATGTGGATGAGGATGAGTTAGGGGAGGAGGAAGCGGCCGAGGACAGTTCTGAGGGATACACTCCTCCCTCTACTAAGCCCACTTGGGCTAAGAAGCTCAAGGCCAAGATGAAGGCTCTGTTCAGTATGCAGGCCAAGGGGCAGTACAAGACCCATGTTGCTTAGAAGGAGAGTCGCCAGCGCGACAAGAGGATCTTGAGTATGTTCGGCGAGCATGTGTCGAGCGGGTCAGAGAGGAACATCACTCCTGAGGCTGACTGGATGGTGAAGCAGGGCTACCAGTGGACTGAGTTAGAGGAGGAGACCATTCCCACTACCGAGACTGACGAGGAGCTTGATGGGTGATCACTGCAGTGTGAGCTACCACCTGTGTCGTAGGTGCCCTCTCTGCCTTTTTGGTGTCTCGATGCCAAAGGGGGAGAGAGTGTAGGATTTGCGAGTCTTGTGTGAGTCTTGTGTCGTGTCTTTTTTTCGCTTTGCTTTCGTTCTGTTGAACCTCATTTTCTTTGGCTTGTTGGTTTGTGGTTGTGTTCGTGTGAGTCTAGGAGACTATCATATGGTGTAAGACACATGTCCTCAGCATATCCTATTGTCTTATCCTATTTGTCTAGTATGTTTAGTAGATTATGAGCTATCTTGTGCCCTTTACTTCATGTGCATTTCTTTACCTTGCCTCCATACTTAATGTCATTCATATTGTTGCAAGGATTGCCTTGTTTATAAAATATAGGGGGAGTGTTGATCCTAGTATGTGTGCCGTGTAGTCCAAAGCACTTCTCTAGGAGTGCACATATCTAGGGGGAGCCCGTCTATACTTTATAAATGTTGGGTTTGCTTATGTTCATTCTATATCCCTTTGTGCAAATCCCGTATTGTCATCAATCCACCAAAAAGGGGGAGATTGTAAGGGCATATTTCTCCCTAAGTGGTTTTGGTGATTGATGACAATGCATTTGCGGACTAATCGTGTGCATTGAGCATTTCAGATATCTCATGTCTAGGAACAAGATGATTTGGTGCCCCTCGTAGCCTATCGAAGATGGCGTTTCTCTATGTTTCTTTTCGGTGGATTTGAGTCATAGGAAAGCCATACTATTAAGAGGGGGTCCGCTTCGGAAAGGTTAGGGTGGAATCAACACATACACATCTGTTCCTTTGCACCACCTTTCCCTACTTCATTGCAGCACCGGTTGTTTCCCTTGTTGTTGCGAAGATGAAGGCTTCCTAGTGCTATTGGTCTGTGGCGTGCGGTAGTACTGCTCAAGGGAGCAGTAGTACCATAGCTGCCCACGGTAGTACTGCCCATGGCAGCGGTAGTACCACCAGTGTGGTAGGACCGCTCCTAGCATGTGGTAGTACCGTGGCCTCTGGCCTAGAACGGTGGCGTGAGTGGAAGTAGGGGCAGATGTAATTTTTTACTTCCGCACCCTACGCGGTAGTACCGCACCCTGTGAGCTGTAGTACCGTGCCGGATTTTTGCACAGACCGAAACGCATTGGAAGTAGCCACGAATGTAATTTTATTAGTCCGTGCCTTCCCAGCCCTGAATGAGCCCTGCCTTGTGGTAGTAACGCAAGGGTGAACGGTAGTACCGCTCCGGCGGTTCTACCGCTTGTTACCTTGTGCAACAAGCCCTCATCTGACCCCTGCCGTGCGAGCGGTAGTACCGCACTTCCCAGCGGTAGTACCGCATGCCCGTGCGGTAGTACCGCATGTCGCGGGCTGAGTAAGTGGGTAACGGTTGGATCTTTCCTCTCACTATAAAAGGGGGTCTTCTTCCCCAAGTTGACCACCTCTTCCCTTCCCAAGCTCCATTGTTGCTCAAAGCTCCATTTTCGCCCGATCTCTCTCCCTAGCCAATCAAACTTGTTGATTTTCTAGGGATTGGTTGAGAAGGCCCCGTTCTACACTTCCACCAAGAGAAATTTGATTCCCCCCCACTAATCCCTTGCAGATATTGTTACTCTTGGGTGTTTGAGCACCCTAGACGGTTGAGGTCCCGCGGAGCCATATTCCATTGTGGTGAAGCTTCGTGGTGTCATTGGGAGCCTCCAATTAAGTTGTGGATATTGCCCCAACCTTGTTTGTAAAGGTTCGGTCGCCTCCTTTAAGGGCACCAATAGTGGACTCACGACATCTCGCATTGTGTGAGGGCGTGAGGAGAATACGGTGGCCCTAGTGGCTTCTTGGGGAGCATTGTGCCTCCACACCACTCCAACGGAGACGTACTTCCTCTCAAAGGGAAGGAACTTTGGTAACACATCCTCGTCTTCACTGGCTCCACTCTTGGTTATCTCTTACCTTTACTTGTGCAAGCTTACTTTGTGTTGTATCCTTGCTTGCTTGTGTGCTTGTTGTTGTTGCATCATATAGGTTGCTCACCTAGTTGCATTTCTAGACAACCTACTTCGATGCAAAGTTTAAATTGGTAAAGGAAAGCTAAAAATTGTTAGTTGCCTATTCACCCCCCCCCCCCTAGTCAACTATATCGATCCTTTCAGAGATCATGACGGTGCTTTGGAGATGGAGATCAAAGGCACAAGATTATGATGGCCATATCATGTCACATATTTTGATTGCATGCGATGTTTGTCTTTTATGCATCTTATTTTGCTTAGTACGGCGGTAGCATTATAAGATGATCCATCACTAAAATTTCAAGGTATAAGTGTTCTTCCTGAGTATGCACCGCTATGACGGTTAAATGTCGTGCCGAGACACCACGTGATGATCGGGTGTGATAAGCTCTACGTTCACATACAACGGGTGCAAGATAGTTTTGCACATGCGGAATACTCAGGTTAAACTTGACGAGCCTAGCATGTATAGACATGGCCTCAGAACACTGGAGACCGAAAGGTCGAACGTGAATCATATAGTAGATATGATCAACATAGAGATGTTCACCATTGAAGACTACTCCATCTCACGTGATGATCGGACATGGTTTAGTTGATTTGGATCACGTGATCATTTAGATGACTCGAGGGATGTCTATCTAAGTGGGAGTTCTTAAGTAATATGATTAACTGAACTTAATTTATCATGAACTTAGTCTTGATAGTATTTGCATATCTGTGTTGTAGATCAATAGCTCGCGATATAGCTCCCCTATGTTTTTTGATATGTTCCTAGATAAAACTAGGTTGAAAGATGACAGTAGCAATGATGCGGACTGGGTCCGTGATATGTGGATTATCCTCATTGATGCACAAAATAATTATGTCCTTGATGCACCGCTAGGTGACAGACCGATTGCAGGAGCAGATGCAGACGTTATGAATGTTTGGCAAGCTCGATATGATGACTACTTGATAGTTTAGTGCACCATGCTTTACGGCTTAGAACTGGGACTTCAAAAAACGTTTTGAAACGCCACAGAGCATATGAGATGTTCCAAGAGCTGAAACTGGTATTTCAGACTCATGCCTGTGTCAAGAGGTATGATACCTATGACAAGTACTTTGCCTATAAGATGGAGGAGAATAACTTAGCCAGTGAACATGTGCTCAGAATGTCTGGGTACTACAATCACTTGAATCAAGTGGGAGTTAATCTTCCAGATAATATAGTGATTGACAAAGTTCTCTAGTCACCATCACCAAGCTACTAGAACTTCGTGATGAACTATAATATGCAAGGGATGATGAAAACGATTCCCGAGCTCTTCGCGATGCTGAAATAGACGAAGGTAGAAATCAAGAAAGAGCATCAAATGTTGATGGTTAAACAAGACCACTAGTTTCAAGGAAAAGGGCAAAGGGAAAGAAAGGGAACTTCAAGAAAATGAAAAGTAAGTTGCCACTCCCGTGAAGAAGCCCAAAGTTGAACCCAAGTCTGAAGCTGAGTGCTTCTACTGCAAAGGAAATGGTCACTGGAAGCGGAACTACCCCAAATACTTGGCGGATAAGAAGGATGACAAAGTGAACAAAGGTATATGTAATATACATGTTATTGATGTGTACTTTACTAGTGTTCATAGTAACCCTTGGGTATTTGATACCAGTTCAGTTGCTAAGATTAGTGACTCAAAACATGAGTTGCAGAATGAACAGAGACTAGTTATGGGCGAAGTGACGATGTGTGTTGGAAGTGATTCCAAGGTTGATACGATCACCATCGCACTCTCCCTCTACCTTCGGGATTAGTGTTGAACCTAAATAAATGTTATTTGGTGTTTGCGTTAAGCATGAATATGATTAGATCATGTTTATTGCAATACGGTTATTCATTTAAATCAGAGAATAATTGTTATACTGTTTACATGAATAAAACCTTCAATGGTCATACACCCAATGTGAATGGTTTATTGAATCTCGATCGTAGTGATACACATATTCATAATATTGATGCCAAAAGATGCAAAGTTGATAATCATAGTGCAACATATTTGTGGCACCGCCGTTTAGATCATATTGGTGTAAAGCGCATGAAGAAACTCCATATGGATGGATTTTTGGAATCACTTGATTATGAATCATTTGATACTTGCAAACCATGCCTCATGGGCAAGATGACTAAGACTCCGTTCTTTGGAACAATGGAGCGAGCCACTGACTTACTGGAAATAATACATACCGATGTATGCGGTCCGATGAGTGTTGAGGCTCACGGTGGGTATCGTTATTTTCTAACCTTCACAGATGATTTAAGCAAATATGGGTATATCTACTTAATGAAACACAAGTCTGAAACATTTGAAAATTTCAAAGAATTTCAGAGTGAAGTGGAGAATCATCGTAACAAGAAAATAAAGTTTCTACGATCTGATCGCCGAGGCGAATATTTGAGTTACGAGTTTGGACTTCATTTAAAACAATGTGGAATAGTTTCACAACTCACGCCACCTGGAACACCACAGCATAATGGTGTGTCCGAACATAGTAACCGTACTTTATTAGATATGGTGCGATCTATGATGTCTCTTACCAATTTACCACTATCATTTTGGGGTTATGCATTAGAGACAGCTGCATTCACGTTAAATTGGGCACCATCTAAATCCGTTGAGATGACACCGTATGAACTTTGGTTTGGCAAGAAACCTAAGCTGTCATTTCTTAAAGTTTGGGGTTGCGATGCTTATGTGAAAAAGCTTCAGCCTGATAAGCTCGAACCCAAATCGGAGAAGTGCGTCTTCATCAACCCTTCTCTTCGGCCGTCTGTCTGCTATCTTCGTCAACGGTTGGCCCTCCCCCAGTGAAGGTCCATCATTCGTCTCGCACCCGGTAGCAGGACCGAGCTCGTCTCGTGCCCGGCAGCAGGACTGACCTTGTCTCGCGCCCAACAGCAGGACCGAGCCCATCTCGCGCCCAACAGCAGGACCATGCTCGTCTCGCGCCAGGAAGCAGGACCGAGCTCGTCTCGCGCTCGATGCCAAGGACGGGGTGATGGAGGCCAGCCTTGGCCGGCCTATTGGGTATCGGCACTGAAGGCAGCCCGTGGGTGCGAAAGGCGGGTCCTTTCCGCTCGTGTCTTTGGTCGGGGTAGTGGCTGATCTCGTGTGAGGAGGTTTCAAGGTCTTGGATGTCAGGGTGGCGTCCCTGATGGTGGCTCCGCGGGGCTCTTGGGCAGAGCCCGTGGCTTGGTGCTGCCCAGTTTCCATGGCCGTGTGAGCGGCGTGGTATCCGGGGTGTGGCGTTCAACGGCAGTGAATGGTGGCCGGGGTGAAAACCTGCTCTTTCTTCGGATGGACCGCCGGCGGCGGACTCGTTCCCTTCTTGAAGGCGTCGTCGTGGCTCTCATTTTCCTTCATGTTGCTCCGGGGGAAACTCTGATCCTCGGATCGGGCGGTGTCGGCGCTCTGGTGTCTTCCCCTTCATGAAGGCGCCGCCTTGGAGCCCACGGTTCGTCATGTGTGGTTTCACCTCTACGCGTAGTGCTAGGGATGGTGTTGCTGTGCTCAGCGCCTATGTATCTTGCCTTGGGTGTGTGTGTGCGTGTGTTGTGTGGGCGTGAGTTTGTACTGGGTGATGTTGAACGGTGCTTTATATATAAAGCGGGGCGAAAGCCTTCTTCGGTAAGTGCGTCTTCATAGGATACCCAAAAGAAACTGTTGGGTACACCTTCTATCACAGATCCGAAGGCAAGATCTTTTTTGCCAAGAATGGATCCTTTCTAGAGAAGGAGTTTCTCTCGAAAGAAGTGAGTGGGAGGAAAGTAGAACTTGATGAGATAATTGTACCTTCTCTCGAATTGGAAAGTAGCTCATCACGGAAAACCGTTCCCGTGATGCCTACACCAACTAGTGAGGAAGCTAATGATAATGATCATGAAACTTCAGATCAAGTTACTACCGAACCTCGTAGGTCAACCAGAGCATGTTCCGCACCAGAGTGGTACGGTAATCCTATTCTGGAAGTCATGTTAGTATACCATGACGAACCTACGAACTATGAGGAAGCGATGATGAGCCCAAATTCCGTGAAACGGCTTGAGGCCATGAAATCTGAGATGGGATCCATGTATGAGAACAAAGTATGGACTTTGGTGGACTTGCCTGATGATTGGCGAACCATAGAGAATAAATGGATCTTCAAGAGGAAGATGGACGCTGATGGTAGTGTTACTATCTACAAAGCTCAAATTGTCGCAAAAGTTTTTCGACAAGTTCAAGGTGTTGAATACGATGAGATTTTCTCACTTGTATCGATGCTTAAGTATGTCCGAATCATGTTAGCAATTGCCGCATTTTATGAAATCTGGAAAATGGATGTCAAAATTGCATTCCTTAATGGATTTAGTAAAGAAGAGTTGTATATGATGCAACCAGAAGGTTTTGTCAATCCTAAAGGTGCTAACAAAGTGTGCAAGCTCCAGCGATCCATCTATGGAATGGTGCAAGCATCTCGGAGTTGGAATATACGCTTTGATGAGTTGATCAAAGCATATAGTTTTATACAGACTTTTGGAGAAGCCTGTATTTACAAGAAAGTGAGTGGGAGCACTACAGCCTTTCTGATAAGTATATGTGAATGACATATTGTTGATCGGAAATGATGTAGAATTTTCTGGAAAGCATAAAGGATTGTTTGAAAGGAGTTTTTTCAAAGAAAGACCTCGGTGAAGCTTCTTACATATTGAGCATCAAGATCTATAGAGATAGATCAAGACACTTGATAAGATTTTTCAATGAGTACATACCTTGACAAGATTTTGAAGTAGTTCAAAATGGAACAGTCAAAAAAGGAGTTCTTGCCTGTATTGCAAGGTGTAAAGTTGAATAAGACTCGAAACCCGACCACAGCAGAAAATAGAAAGAGAATGAAAGTCATTCCCTATGCCTCAGCCATAGGTTCTATAAAGTATGCTATGCTGTGTACCAGACCTATTGTGTACCTTGCCATGAGTTTGGCAAGAGTGGATCACTGGACAGCGGTCAAAGTTATCCTTAGTTACCTAAGAGGACTAAGGAAATATTTCTCGGTTATGGAGGTGATAAAGAGTTCGTCGTAAAGAGAAGCTTTTACACCGATCCAGATGACTCTGGGTATCAATCTGGATACATGTTGAAAGTGGGAGCAATTAGCTAGAGTAGCTCCGTGCAGAGCATTGCAGACATAGAAAAATTGCAAAATACATATGGCTCTGAATGTGGCAGGCCCATTGACTAAACTTCTCTCGCAAGCAAAACATGATCACACCTTAGTACTCTTTGGGTGTTAATCACATAGCGATGTGAACTAGATTATTGACTCTAGTAAACCCTTTGGGTGTTAGTCACATGGCGATGTGAACTAATCACATAAAGATGTGAACTATTGGTGTTAAATCACATGACGATGTGAACTAGATTATCGACTCTAGTGCAAGTGGGAGTCTGAAGAAAATATGCTCTAGAGGCAATAATAAAGTTGTTATTTATATTTCCTTATATCATGATAAATGTTTATTATTCATGCTAGAATTGTATTAACTGGAAATTTGATACATGTGTGAATACATAGACAAAACACAGTGTCCCTAGTAAGCCTCTACTAGTCTAGCTCGTTAATCAAAGATGGTTAAGTTTCCTAACCATAGACATGTGTTGTCATTTGATGAACAGGATCACATTATTAGGAGAATGATGTGATGGACAAGACCCATCCGTTAGCTTAGCATAATGATCGTTAAGTTTTATTGCTATTTCTTTCTTCATGACTTATACATATTCCTTTGACTATGAGATTATGCAACTCCCAAATACCAGAGGAACACCTTGTGTGCTATCAAACGTCACAACATAACTAGGTGATTATAAAGATGCTCTACAGGTGTCCTCAAAGGAGTTTGTTGGGTTGGCATAGATCGAGATTAGGATTTGTCACTTCAAGTATCGGAGAGGTATCTCTGGGCCCTCTCGGTAATGCACATCATGATAAGCCTTGCAAGCAATGTGACAAATGAGTTACTTACGGGATGATGCATTACGGAACGAGTAAAGAGACTTGCCGGTAACGAGATTGAACTAGGTATGAGGATACCGACGATCGAATTTCGGACAAGTAACATACCGATGACAAAGGGAATAACGTATGTTATCATTGCGGTTTGACCTATAAAGATCTTCGTAGAATATGTAGGCACCAATATGAGCATCCGGGTTCCGCTGTTGGTTATTGACCGGAGATGTGTCTCGGTCATGTCTACATAGTTCTCGAACCCGTAGGGTCCGCACGCTTAACGTTCGATGATGATTTGTATTATGAGTTATGTGTTTTGGTGACCGAAGATTGTTCGGAGTCCCGGATGAGATCACAAACATGATGAGGAGCCTCGAAATGGTCGAGAGGTAAAGATTGATATATTGGACGATAGTATTCGGACATCGGAATGGTTTCGGAGTGTTTCAGATATTTATCAGAGTACCGAGGGGTTACCGGAACCCCCCGGGGAAAGTAATGGGTCAACATGGGCCATAGGGGTGAGAGAGGGCAGCCCACAAGGGGTGGCACCCCCCCATGGGCAGTCCAAATTGGACAATGGGAGGGGGCGCGGCCCCCCTTTCCTTTCCCCCTCTCCCTCTCCTTCCCTCTTCCCCCCTTCATGAGAAGGAAAGGGGGGGCGGCGAATCCTACTAGGAGTGGAGTCCTAGTAGGACTCCCCCCTTGGCGCACCCCCTTAGTGGCCGGCCTCCTCCTCCTCTCCTTTATATACGGGGGCAGGGGGCACCCAAAGCACAACAGTTATTCTCTTAGCCGTGTGCGGCGCCCCCCTCCATAGTTTACTCCCCCGGTCATAGCGTCGTAGTGCTTAGGTAAAGCCCTGCGCGGATCACAACGGCATCACCGTCACCATGCTGTCATGCTGACGAAACTCTCCCTCGACCCTCTGTTGGATCAAGAGTTCGAGTGACGTCATCGAGCTGAATGTGTGCTGAACTCGGAGGTGCCGTACGTTCGGTACTAGATCGGTTAGACCGCGGAGACGTTCGACTACATCAACTGCGTTATACTAACGCTTCCGCTTTCGGTCTACGAGGGTACGTGGACACACTCTCCCCCTCTCGTTGCTATACATCTCCTAGATAGATCTTGTGTGACCGTAGGAAACTTTTTGAAATTGCATGCTACATTTCCCAACCGTTTTGGTGTCGGTTTACGGGAATTCAGACGCACGAACACATCTGAGGACGTATCTGACACAACATTGGTCCGAACATTTGCGGACGATTTCCGGCACGGCGTTGGAGATGCACTTAGCTTTCTTCAGATTTCCCAAAAAAAAGTATTAGCTTTCTTCATACCAGCAAGAAAGTTTCATATACCCCCACAGGGACAAAAATGCGCTCTTCTTTTAAGTATTTTAATATAAAATAAGGATGTGTTTGTGGTATTTGTAGTAGCTTCAGATTTTTCTATGAATGTACATGAAGCTAGAGCCGTCCATGACATTTCAGTGGTTTGGTGCTAAATAATTTGGTTACCATCTTTATTTAGATTGCTTGGCATGTCATGTCAAATCAACTAAGGATTGCTCTAGCCTGCATTATTTGAAATTTTATACTCCAAGATTCTAATAATTGCGTTTGTGCAACCCACCATCGGTGAATCATCAAAATGATGCTGAAAATATGGATATACATCGCGTAAAATGGAACGTTTGGGCTTATTTGACACCAATGCTAATGATGCCAACAGTGTATCTGTTGGAAATTTCTCCCCACCTGGTGCCGATCTCCGAAAAAGGCTTTGGCCATGCTTTGTAGATAAAGCAATACCCGAGCCATACAAGATACAGCCGACAAAACAAGAAAAATAAAGGAAACGACAAAAAATAGAAGATGCTAAATAACACCTACCATGCTCCAAATGCACCAAGAACATTTGAGGATTCAAGCCCTCGACGACCCGAGGTCAAACCATCAAAGAAACTAAGTCAGGTGATGTGCCTGCCGCCGAAGGAAGACCTCGCTCCGTCAACTCCCATGAGTCCAACTATTTCGTACCCATTCATCTCTACATCCAAAGAGACCCCATTGCCCTCTCGCCCTGGATCAAAGAATGCCGCCATCGGGAGGTAGAATTGCTCACCTCCGAGCAAGTATGGACAGGACCAACAAGGTGCTGCGAAGCGAACCACAAACACGACCACCTCACCTCGCGAAGCAAACCACCGACATCGTCATCGCCTCCGGCCAAGACCAAGACACACAGCGCAAGCTGCCAAACGGAACCAACACCGAAGATACACTGGCAGCCGACCACCCATCCAAAGTCCCAAGGCAAGTCTTCAGGAAGGAAAATGACGTCGTCGGAGCACCGTCGCCGCCCAATCCGAGGGATTTAGAACTTTCACCCAAGGCGTGGAGGAGGAGGGTAGGGGTTGAACGTCGAGGTCGCCTATAGGAAGGAGAACAATGTCCAGGGCATCGCTGACATCTTGACCGCCACCGACGGTCAAGAGTTTCCTCTGATTCAAGCCCCAGCCATCCCCACCAGCTGAAGGAGTTGGATCATGGGCTAATGGAGCAGTCCGAGGAGTGAGAGAGGCCGCCACCATCTTCAGCTCAGACACCAAGGGCCGATGGGGCAGCCCGAGGAACGAGATCCATGCATGCGCAGCTGCTGCCGCACCGCCCGCCATAGACCCAGCCACACGTTGTGCCGCCAAGGTGCCCCACACGAGTGTCGCGTCTCTCGCATGCCACTGCATCCTGCGATGCATGACATGGTTAGGGAGGAAAAGGGCCCCCGCTGCCAACCCTCGCGAGGGGTTTTGCCCAGGTGGCGACGAGAGAGAGGAGGAACAGAGGGACGAAGACGAGGGTTGGCGGCGCCGCCACCGAGTCGCCTGCGGGGACGGGGGTAAGTATTGAGTGTAGCTGGATGTCATCTTTTATGAAGAGTGCCAATACTGTGTAAGCTCCTGGATGTTTTGATGTATAAAGATGGTGGTTGAAATATATAATTTATGTGCATTCGTCTCTTCATCTTTTCTGGAGTGATCATGTACAATTGTAGTTACATTTGTGCAGATCAATATTAATTTATTTCAGTCACTGTAATAAAATTATGAAGAATGATTCCCTAAAGTTCGTAAACTCAAGTGATGTGTGCAGTGCAGTCTACTAAGATAATTGAACATGTGAGGTTAGGTATTGGCTCCATCAGCCGAAGGTAAGCTTTGATCCTAATAAGTTGTTAACGAAGTGACAATGTTGAGCTATCTTTGTTTGCTCCAACAATAATCATTTCGGGTATATATAAACAGGGCCACACCTTATTATGCATTATACCTGGCCATCCCTCGGGTCGGGCCGGACCTGACCAAGCCCGAAGCAAAAAAACCAGGCCCGAGCATGGCCCGGCCCGGACATCGGGCCTAAAAAACAGGCCTAAACCCGACCCATCATAGCAAAAGCCTGCCGGGCCCTTCGTTAAACAGCAGATATGATGGGCCTGGGCCTGACCCGGCCCGGCCTTCGCGCTCAAAACTTAGGTCTGAGCCCGTCTCATGGACAAGGTCAGGCCGGGTTGGGTCGGGCTTTTTCAGGCCGGGCCGGGCTGCCCGTGGCGAGGGCTACTGTGCATGATTAGGACACTCTGCAGACAAAAATAGGACAGGACATGCCACGAGGAAGCTGAAGACACCGCCGATCTCGCTAAACCTTCACGTGCACGTCCAATGACGCCACGAGCGCTATGTCTGCACTCCTCCCCCACGGACCACGGCATTGACCTCTGTCCCTGTTTTACCATTGACCCCTGCTCTTGACGACGGAGCCTTGACCCGAGTGGCCGGATCAGGAAACGTCAGTCGCCGTGAGCCGCCGCCGGCGCTGCCCGTGCCATTTCTTCCCGTCGACCTCACCTGCTTCCGACGAGCAAAAAAAAGAAAGGCGCGCTACAAAAAAAATATTCGTGTGGCCAGGCCAGGCCAGGACAGACAGCTCGCAGCACGTAATAAAAATCCGCAGGAGTGGCGGCACATCGTAGACGTAGACGAACCCCCCCTGCACGATTCCCACGGTTAGTAGCCGTGCACGTCGTAGCAGCGCGACCGTATGCCCCTGAATCACACAAGTCCAAGTTCCTTTTTTGTATACTACTACTACTCCAGTTGAGAGAAACACCACACGATCCACCAGCTCGCCTTTTATATTTCCTCTTCCTCCTGTGTTCATTCTTGCCCAAACGCGCGAGGGAAATGTTAGATTAAATCAAATCGTGAGTGGCGGCCGCTTCATTCTTTTTACGGTTTCTTTCCGCGCGGGCGACGTGGAAAGCTCACCGGCGCGACGTGATCATGATTCCCAACTCCCTTAATCTAATCGTACCACTATCCGGATCGTTTCCGATCGGATGAATTATTGAGCACTGTCGCTGCCGCTGGCCTCTTCCAGCCTAGCTCCGCTCAGCTCGGCTCACGTCCCGTCCAACTCACGCCACCCCACCACTGCCCCTGCCCGCCTTTCCCCTCCCCGCCGAAAGGGACCTTCGCCGGCCGTCCGGCCCCACCCACGGCGGCCGCGCTGACGCCGCCGGCGGCGGGGGCCGGGATCCGGGGCTGGGGATCGGATCCCGCGGGGCACATACATGCTGCCCCCATGGACCAGCTCCCCGACTCCCTCCCCTCCTCCTCCTCATCGCCGCAGGAGTCGCGGCGGTCGGTGAAGCGCCGCCCGCCGCCCGCGGGGTCCCCGGAGCCGTCGCCGAGGGCGGCTGCGGGCGCGGCGGAGCTGCTTCGGCGGGTGGAGGAGCTGGAGGCGGCCGCGGCGCGGCTGGCGATGGAGAAGGAGGCGGCCGAGGAGTCGGCGCTGGGCCTGCAGGGCGAGCTGGAGGCCGAGCGGGCCTCGGCCGAGACGGCGGCCAGCGAGGCCATGCTCATGATCGAGCGCCTGCAGCGCGAGAAGGCCGCGGCCCAGATGGAGGCCCGCCAGTTCCGCCGCTACGCCGAGGGCCGCGCCGACCACGAGCGCGAGGTGCAGGAGGAGCTCGCCTCGCTCTCCGACCTCGCCGCATCCTACCACTCCCGCCTCCAGTCCCACGGGATCGACCCCGACACCTTCTCCGACGAGGAGGACGAGGAGCTCTACCAGGAGCAGCGCGGCCACGCGGACCAGATCGACCTCGTCGCGCCCGAGGCAGACGGGGACGGCGCCGACTTGTTAGTCCGTGCTGGCATGGAGGTGAAAGCCATGGTCGAGGAGCAAGAGCAAGAGCAATCCACTGCCCCTGTGGAGAAAGAGTTCGAGTACACGGTGGATGTCAGGTGCGCGAGCCCGACGATGGCGGCGGTGGCCGTGGTGGGGGAGTACGTGGGCGAGGTAGCCGGCAACGCAGGGGGTTTGTATGCGAGGGTGGAGGCGCTGGAGGCGGACAGAGCGGCAATGCATAGAGAGATCGCGGCGCTGCGGGCGGAGAGAGCACAGTTGGTCATGGCAAGGGAGATGGCTCGTCGACTCTGCTGGGAAGTGGTCTCTGAGAGGAAAAGCATTGTTAAGAAGGCTGTTGTCCCGGCAAAGAGATTCTCGGCGTTAGGAATTTGCAAGGTATAATCGAGTTCGCTCAACATTGGTCATTATTAGTAAGTTGTAATTTCATTATGCATAGCAAACGTCATTCGTGCATTTAGTAATCTCATCAGGTATTGTTTTGTGAGTTAAAGGCGCTAACTTCGGAATATTCGCGCTAAATCTGGAGCCTAGCACATTTGTAGAACTTAGTTGTATTGCATGTGATTGATGGATTTAGTTTGGGAGATTTTGGTTGTGCCTCGGATGAAATGCATTGCAAATCTTGGCTGGGCGCCGGACAGAATCAGAATTTTGACATTTCTTAAACTTTGTAAAATGAACTGAATTTTTGATTTCTATTGAATTGAAGCAGCAAGGCACCAGTTAATACTCTGAACTATTTTTAGGGTGCCGATGATTTGCTGTTGTTTCTTTGTTAAGTTGATGCCATCTGATGTGTTTATAAGCGATTCAACATTTGCAGCTACATTGAGTGCATGAACTTGCTTTGGAGGTGTGGTTATCAGCTTGTGTACTCTTTGTTGTTAACACAAACTTGATGTTTGTTAAAATTTTGAGTTGACAATTTAGTGACTGGGCTGCGCATATTTATATTTGGAGATTTTCAGGATTTAGTTTGTGTCTCTTGTTAGGAGAGCATAAAAGTACTTCTTGTTTGGTGGATTCATTTTTAGTTACTTAATACATTTGGGAGAGTGCATTAGAACGCACATTTGAAGAATAGTTGCATTACATGTGATTAATATATAAGTGCAAGATTTTGGTGGTGGCCTAGATGAAATGGGATTTTGCAAGTATGGCTGCATGGGAAATAAAACTAGATAAATGAAATTACTGTAAGTTATTTTTATATCATCATCATGTGTGTGTTTGGTCAAAGTTAGTATACCATCCCCACTGTTTTTAGTACAAAATTGTTGCTTGAGATGCCTAAATGGTGTGTCGCATCAAGTACATTCTTCTCCATCGGACGAAGTTAATACACCATCCCCACTGTTTTTAGTACCAAGTTGTTGCTTGAGATGCCTAAATGGTGTGTCGCAGCAATTACATTCTTCTCCATCGTATGCATATAATACACGTCAGTAGTAATCCATCGTGGCCATTAATAATTGAAATTTAAATGACAGTTACTTTACATGAAAATGCTTTCATTTGTTGTGATGATTATTGATAAACAAATTTGTGAAGTGAATAGAGCTCATTTACCAAAGTTATGTCAATTGCTAACAATACTTCAGCTAATAATTATTCACAACTACAGACTGGACTCCTTTTGTTTTTATCCGTTCATCTATTCATTATGTGAAGATGCAGTGTGCTGGAACCTGCAGGCATGCTAGACATGGCAGTACTGAGATACAATGCCACTTGAAAATATATGTTGCATGATATGTCTGTTCTGTTTTTTCCGTTATGCTATTTGGAGCTGTAACTTGGAAAAGGAAACCATTATATAATATTTGTTTGTTTTTCAACTGCCTTTGCTATTCCCATCTGAATTTTCATGTCCACCATTGAGTAGTTTGGTGTTCCATAACATTGCCACTGTTCTCATCCTTGGGAAATTAATAACTTTTGATATCTTTGCTGCAGTGGTTGCTCTCCGTAATCTTTTGGAAGAGAAGCTCTACTACCAGGTAGTTCTATACCATGAATCGTTCTGAACCTATCATTATCCTTTTAGGCTCTGATGCAACCCTAAACTGCTGCCATGACTACTCCACAGGTATACCTTCGGCTTGTCAACCACGTTCCTTGGCCTCCTGCTGCTCCTCGACAGATCCACCACGTTGAGTCCATGGCGACGTCTGCATAGGCCACAGCAATGACCACGGCCTCCGCCATCCCATAGCCAAACACATGTAAATGCAGAACTTCAGACGATTGGTTACCACTCTGTTTTGCGCGTGCATTGCATTCTTTGATGATCTGTTTCTTTCTGGTTTTGGCTGAGTACAGCGCAGTATTGGCGATGTAAGTTTTGGTTTTCAAGCTTTGGGTTTGCTGTATAGTGTGTTATTGAGACTACTAGGCTTGCATAGCTTGTAATCTGGAGCTAACTGACGTGCAGTGAGTTGTGGAATCTCTGATGTTTCCAGTGCTGTCTCCGTCTCCGTCTCCTCGGCAAGTAAATGCTGCGTACTTCACTCTTCAGATTTGTACTTCTTTTGATCTTGAACTAGCATCGTGACTTAATCACACTAGATGACCTGTCGCGCCATTTGGCGCGAAGACGAATTTGAACCAAAAACTAAAAGAGATTACTTTGCTTTTTGTGTAGCATACGATGTTGATATATACTCTTTTGTGAAGTGTTGTGGATCAGTATAGAAGTCAGGGGACTACATATCAACTCCTATCTTGCTCTTAAAACAAAAAAAAAACATATAATTTCCTCTCTTCAGAGCATTCTCCTCTTCTCCTCGGGTGGTCTGTTTGGCGTGCGACGAATCCTACACCACCACCAATCGCAACTACTAGGCTTGCATAGCTTGTAATCTGGAGCTAACTGACGTGCGGTGAGTTGTGGAATCTCTGATGTTTCCAGTGCTGTCTCCGTCTCTGTCTCCTCGGCAAGTAAATGCTGTGTACTTCACTCTTCAGATTTGTACTTCTTTTGATCTTGAACTAGTATCGTGACTTAATCACATAGGCCATGTGAATTATGCTGGTCGAGGAAGCTCTGAAGCGCGTTAAATCGAGCACAAAAATAAGCATTGTGCTCTCGAAAACCATCTAATTTTTCTTTAAAAAACTTACGAAAACCCATCTAATTTTTCTTTGAAAAACTTATGTAAAACCATCTCATTTTTCTTTTAAAAACTTACGATGCAACAGGAGCATGATGTCGGTCATATCTAGGCTGCCTTGAGGGTTTTATACTCATTAATGACCTGTTGCACCCATGACACAAAAAACAAGAGCGAACCGAGCATTCATACCATGTAATTGAGTGATTTAGAACCAATTTAATGGATACTTAGGTACACATATCATTATTAAATCCATTAAGCTACGCGTGAAGGGCGGCCAACTAGCTATGCCACGTGGCGCAAACTGGTTGGCCGCGGTGAGAAATCTTTTAGAATTTTTTTAGATGAAGGTGTGGATTATTTTTAATGTATTTTTTCTTTTTAGATGAAGGTGAGGACCTTTGGTATTTTTAAATGGAGGGTTATACAAAATGGCACTCGCTGGTAGGCTACGGTGGTAATTTTTTCTTTTTTCTTCTTTACTTATTTTATTAGATGAAGGTGAGGATTTTTTTCTGAGATGTTTCTTAAAACGGAGTGAGGACTCTATATTTTTTGTTTTAATGAAAACGTGCGCACAGCTTTCTCTCAAGCAGCGCCACACAGTGGCGTCCCAACCACTAGTATATTTCATTACATGGTAGCATGATAGCTCAGAACAAAGTTATGAGATCACTTGTATCCACTGTCAGCATGATTTCATCGTTTAAGCAACTCTTCATGGTGGATGTGTTTAGTGGGCCGTTGCTGGCGAAAGCAGAAATGCCTTTCATATCCCTGTTTTGCCTAAGCGCCAGTGATGCTTATTTGTTCTCCGTAGAATGTCTTGTGACTGCAAAGTTACATCGCCAAGTTGTTCTGCAACATACTTTACCTGCCCCCGGATGAAGCATAAGCGTGAGAACACTGTGAGCACACTTCCAGTCGTTTGATCCGCATATGCATTTTGTTTAGATAATTCATTTCATTTAGGGCAACTCCAACGGGGCGACCCAAACAGATATCGTTTTGCCCGTTTGGGTCGCCCGTCCGCGCGTCCGTGTCCGCTTTTTTATTTGGGTCTGCGAGTGCGCCCAACGGCACCCACACCTATTTTTGACATGTCTACCCTGACATTTTCTCAAACACGTAGCAGGCAGGGCACGGGAGCTCGCAGCGCGTGGGGAGGCTGATGGGTGAGCTCGAACCCCACGGTGGGGGTGGCACGGCGAGCGCCGCGAGCATGAGGGCGCGGCGGGGCAAGGTCAGGCCAGGCGCTGCTGGGGTCGGGCGCGGCGAGGCCTGGCGCTGCCGGGCGTGGCGGGCCTCGCCGAGCACACGACTAGGAGGGACGGGCGGCCTGGGACGGCAGGTGGTGGGGTGTGGTGGTGACCAGCCAGTGCAGTGTGACGAGGTCAGGCTGGCACGCGAGGCCGCTGCTGCCAAGGGAGCGGGCATGACCGGAAGCGAGATCATGGCCGGGCGCGTGGAGCACGACCAGTCAGAGCTTGACAAGGCCGGCCTCAGGCGAGCGCGAAGGTGAGGCGCTGGGGAAGGCGGCGGCAAGGCGGCGCGGCAAGGCGACGCCGAGACGAAGCGCAGGCGGTGGCGAAGGGCGGCGCGGGGAGGCGAGGCCGAGGGCGAGCGCGAGGCAGGCAAGGCCGGCGTCGTCCTGTGCGGTAGCAGCGGCGTCGGCTTGCAGTTAGCTAGCTAGCACGCGCGGCAGACAGCTCGGCCGGCGGCTAGCTAGCTAGCTAGCACGCGCGGTGGGCAGCTAGCTAGCTAGCTAGCTAGCACGGGTGCGGCTCCGACAAGTAGGCGCGGATGGACGGCGGCGCGTGTGCTCCGGCGAGGAGGCGTGGTGGGCGGCGGCGAGCTGGAGTGTGCGGGAGAGAGATGGGATATTTATTTGTCTGCCATGTGGGCCAGCGGCGGACGTAGACGGACAGAAAAGAGAGCTCGGGGCTCAGTTTTTTGTCCGCCTTGGACCCAAATGTGGCTCAAATTTGCGATAAAAATGGGTCCGCGCGGACACATGCGGACACAAAATGAAAATGAGTCTCTGCGTTGGGCCGTCGTTTTTGTCCGCGCAGACTCAAACGGACATGGGCGGATGAAATGGGTCGCCCCATTAGAGTTGCTCTTATAACCATGATTCCACTAAGGGGATAAGTTTTTGATATGTGGGACTAAAACACAGCAAAAATAAATCAAGAGTGACAACTTGGTGAAAATTTTATGAAACTAACAAGGAGTTCGAACATGTTGGTCAAGAAGAACCAAGTTAGCGTGTTTAATTGGTCCATGATCAGCGCCTCAAGGGTACATTCGTGTGCAACATGTGATAACTTAGTTGCTAACACTTGATAACACGGGATGGCTTGTGTAGATGGAAATACTTGTATGATAACTTAGTTGCATGACAAAGCCAACACGTGACCGCCACATTTTGCAGAACTGGTTCTTTTACACAAAACACAGTCACCCAACCATATGATTTCTAGTTGTTGGTGTGGAGATGCATTATATGGCAATTCGGAGCTAAGAACTGGAAATAATACCCTCAAATATGTGTGTTCGTGTGCAAGGTACCTACAGTTGGGTATGACTGGCAGTCCCCTTGTCTAACCAAGCGCGATAATTGTCTCGTGAGCAAGTTTCAGCCATTCCATTGGTCCTACTCGGCTCTAAAAAAAGACATGCAAATATGTTACTTCCTCCGTTTCTAAATAATTGTCTTTCTAACCATCTTAAATGGACTACAACATACAGATGTATGTAGACATATTTTAGAGTGTAGATTCACTTATTTTGCTCCGTATGTAGTCACTTGTTGAAATCTCTAGAAAGACAATTATTTAGGAACGGAGGGAGTAGTAGTTTAGAAGGGTAGCCATCGATCCAAACAAGAATAACCACCATGTTTATCTGCTGCTCAAATTGGACCAAAGCAGTGAACAAATTGATGTTATGCTAATGATAGGCACTACATAACTGAAGTTTCTCATGTGACATACACAGGGTATCCTCGCGTGATGTATTGACCTGATAAGCAAGTGTACATGGATTTGTTATTCCTCTTTTTTCGAGCTCCTCAATGATAAGATCCAAGCATTTTTATTACGTTAAAAAAATGATTCTTCTCCCTGACAATCGACACTCATCAGCTATATTTTCGCACGCAACGAAGTACCTCCTTATTACACATAAAAAATAATTCCTCTCACTGACAGCTAGGACCCACCAGCTACATCTTCGCACACAAGAAAGTGCCTCTTTATTACGTGAAAAAAAATTCCTCCCCTTGACAGCTGGAACCCACCAGCTACATCTTCACACGCAAGGAACTCTTTCATATCACCGGTTTTTTCAACTGCCACGGTATCATGACTTGCAAGTTTTATGTCCCGTCAGAAGTAATATAATATTTCATTCACGAAACAACACACAACGACACAATGAGTAGAATGGATCATTTGAGGCCCGACTTCTATTACCACATATGTACTCAGTTTGACCCTATACGCAGTTGTCCAATATTGCTACAATACTGTGCTAAGTTGCTAAAATGATGATATTATTTTATAGCCATATTAACAATTCATTAAATTTTTTTGTTTTTTGGTGCATTCTCTATGACTCAAAGGTTTTTAAGTTTTGGTCAACGCCCACTTCTGTTTCTGTGTCTACTTTGTATTTGCTCCGTGCTTGTTCCCGATGGTATCTGTTTTCGTATTCATTTCCGGGCTTTCTAGTATTCGTGTCCGGTTCTGCAAAATATATGAAAATAAATGCGGTAGCACTCAGTTTCGTCTATTTTCGCTCCGTTTTCATCCCTAACTTAATGACCCTGTATCAAATCTCTCCAAATAATCACGATGCGTCTTGTGCAAGTCTACGATCCTTACCATTTGGCAAATAAAAACAAGAGGAATTAACCCTTCTTGGAAATTTATGTCAAAATGAGAGAGAATTCATCTATTGGAAGAGAGAGAGAGAGAGAGAGAGAGATGCACATCAAAGCATACTCTAAGAGGGTAGAGACAAATGCATGTGTTTTCTAGTGAGGAGAAAATACTATTGGATATGTTATGTGATGTTAT
Organism: Aegilops bicornis; assembly: GCA_021605145.1. Lineage (NCBI taxonomy): Eukaryota > Viridiplantae > Streptophyta > Magnoliopsida > Poales > Poaceae > Aegilops > Aegilops bicornis. The sequence continues at coordinate 698,972,676 of CM038673.1, read as the reverse complement.
CAAGAGTTTCTCTTACCTCTTACTCTGTTACCAATAAAAGTCTCATGTGATACACGGGGAGAAGAAATCATATAGAAGGAGAAAAATCTTATTAAGATCTTACTGAATATTCTTTAGCTGGAATTCTTTGGGAACATAAAAAAAATCCTTACAAGTACGGTACTCACTTTTCACAAGTAATACTCATCCTGATGCATGTTTTCCCTATCTTGGTTTTAAAATTGTAGTACCTTCTATGTTCGTGAAGTGAGATCCATGTGTTTGCTAACCTTATTTTCACAACTTTATCTCTTCATGAATTTCTGCTTGGTATTTCAGTTTTATGTGTGCATCTTTCATTTTATTGCCATGATTCCTTCTTGATGTATATATCTGTTTTTAGGTAGGACTGATGTCCCTTTGCTCTGACGCACCCCACAGAGATTCATGTGACGTGGAAAAGTCTCTATACTTGATCAATTGTGTATTTGCATTCCAAAAGCAAAGGCTCAAAATATGCACAATTCTAGGGGGTGCTCCTGAAAGATCGTGGATGTCGCCTAGAGGGGGGGGGGGTGAATAGGCGCTTTTAATATAATTACGGTTTAGGCTTGAACAAATGTGGAATAAACCTATCGGTTAATTTGTCAAGCACAAAACCTACAATAACTAGGCTCACATATGTGCACCAACAACTTATGCTAAGCAAGATAAACTACTAGGTGATAGCAAAATATATGACAAGAAACAATATGGCTATCATAAAATAAAGTGCATAAATAAAGAGCTCGGGTAAGAGATAACCGAGGCACGTGGAGATGACGATGTATTCCGAAGTTCACACCCTTGCGGATGCTAATCTACGTTTGGAGCGGTGTGTGGGCATAATGCTCCCCAAGAAGCCACTAGGGCCACCGTAATCTTCTCATGCTCTCGCACAATGCAAGATGCCGTGATTCCACTAAGGGACCCTTGAGGGCGGTCACCGAACCCGTACAAATGGCAACCCTTGGGGGCGGTCACCGAACTCATACACTTTGGCAACCCTTGGGGCGGTCATCGAACTCACAAATTGTTCGGGCGATCTCCACAACCTAATTGGAGACCCCGACGCTGTCTTGAGCTTTACACCACAATGATTGAGCTCGGAACAGCACCAACCATCTAGGGCGCCCAAGCACCCAAGAGGAACAAGCTCAAGGGTGCCAGGCACCCAAGAGTAATAAGCTTCTCAACTTGTAACTTCCATGTATCACCGTGGAGAACTCAAACCGATGCACCAAATGCAATGGCAAGGGCACACGGAGTGCCCAAGTCCTTCTCTCTCAAATCCTACCGGAGCAACTAATGCTAGGGAAGAAAATGAGAGGAAGAACAAGAAGGAGAACACCAAGAATCCAAGAACTAGATCCAAGGGGTTCCCCTCACATAGAGGAGAAAGTGATTGGTGGAAATGTGGATCTAGATCTCATCTCTCTTTTTCCTCAAAAACTAGCAAGAATTCATGGAGGGATTGAGAGTTAACAAGCTCGAAGAAGGTCAACAATGGGGGAAGAACACGAGCTCAAAGGATAAGGTTCATTGGGGAAGAAGACCCCCTTTTATAGGTGGGGAAAAATCCAACCGTTATGCTCACAGCCGCACAGAGCGGTACTACCGCTCGTCCTCGCAGTACTACCGCTAAGGGTAGCGGTACTACTGCTTGCGAGCGGTACTAAAAAAATACACCCGTGCCTACCACCGCTGGACTTGTGACGAGTTTTTGGTCCGGAGCGAAAGTAGCCACGGAAGTAGCCGCGGTAGTACCGCTCCAAGCGGTAGTACCACTCCCAAGAGCGGTAGTAAAAAATTACATCCGCTCCTGCCCGCAGTAGTACCGCTGCAGCCTTTTCAGAACACCAAAACTGCCACAACTTCTGCAAACGGACTCCGAATTCAACAAAACCAAGTTTGTTGGAAAGCTAGCGACAAGGGCTAACACAATCTTGATAGAACTAACAATAAGAAGTAAATTAGAAAAGGCCCAAGAGAAAATGGTGAGAACTCTTCCTTGAAAAAGACCGGTAAGACCTCCAACACCGAAAACGCGATAGAAGAAGCATATGAAATCCGTTTTCGATGTACTAGAGCTTGTCACGAAGATAACCGCAAGCTCTAAAACTCAAAATAAAATACAAATAAGAATCAAGAAAGATGATGCAAGGATGCAATGGTTTGAGCTCTCGACAAACGATAAGATCACGCTACTCACTTGAGAGCCCCCCTTGATAGTACGGCTATCGATCCTATAACCCGGTCTCCAAACTATCACCATGAGGCCGGTAAAATATAAAACCTATCAAGGGCAAACCTTTGCCTTGCATGAAGTCCACTTGAGCTAGATGATGACGATCTTGACTCCCTCAAGTTGGATCACCTTTCTTGATTGCGTTGGGTCGATGAAGACTAGATGATTGCTCCCCCATACTCCACTTTGGGTGAGCCACTCTTCGGCACATCTTCACAAGTCCATTGACACCACAATGGACGGCAAGCATCAAGCACTTGATCTCTTCATGATGCTCCACTTGAACTTGCGCACGGAATTCTTGATGACGATGACCACTTGATGTCATCCTCTCCATTGGTTGAGTGATATCTTCCTCCTGACGCAAGCCCATGAACACGTACCTAACCCCACATAGAACTCCCACATAGACCATGGGTTAGTACACAAAGCACAATGGACAATGCTTACCATACCATGAGATCACTTGATCCCACTTGGTGTATCTTCTACGCTTTGTGTGATGATCAACTTGAATCACTATCTGTACTTAGTCTTGATCAACCTTGACTCTTTCCAACTCTCTTCATTTGGATGATGCCTTGAAGGTAAGCATGAATGATCACACAATCTTGTTCTTCAAGACATGCTTGCAATATGCTCAACTCTCACATGACCAATCTTTGGATAATTCCTTAATAGCACCCTAGTCAACACATAAACTCCTTGAAACCAACACATGGACTTCAAGAAATGCCTATGGACAAATCCTTCAAATATAAATCAATGCAACCATTAGTCCATAGAGAATGTCATCAATTACCAAAACCACACATGGGGGCACCGCATGTCCTTTCAATCTCCCCCATTTTGGTAATTGATGGCAATCACTTTCAAGAGAGTTTATATAAGGAGTTATGCATCACCATGCAATGCAACAACCAATAATGCATGCGAATGAGATGTAAATGCTAAGGAAACATAAACCAAAGCTTCTCCACATAACTCTTTGAAACTTCTCCCCCATTGGCATCGATTGCCAAGATGGGCGAAAAGCTTAGAAGGCCAATATAAATTGTGGTCCTCCATAAATTGTGTATTTCTCAACAAGAGAGTGGAATGCAATACACATATCCAACGCTAAATACTTGGAGGAAGACAAACTATATTGAGGCCCAAATATTGCAAAAGAATGATATGCCGCAAATACATAACAAAGATATAAACAAGCAATCAAAAGATACCAATTCAAGCAAGCTATCAAAAGATACCAATTGAACCAACTAGGCCAATGATCCTACGAGCCACATTAATAAAGGATATTATGATAAGAGCAAAGGAGTGATCTAAAGAAACTAGAGAATCTCCCCATGATTTGTGCACACATAATAATTTTTTGTATTAGGATACCAAGTGCACAAAATAGGATCATAGCTCCCCCCAAAATCAATAGAAACTCACTACAAGTGTAAGTGAGCATATAGGAAACAAAGCCTAGCACTTGCAACAAACACATGGTTGAGCAACATGTAAAAGAGGCAACTTAAGAATAGGCTCAACCAACATGATGTGTGTGAATCATGGCAAAGCACTTGAGAAGACTAAAATAAGGATGAGCATTAAGCATCAACATAGTCTTGGATAAATGAGATACACGGTGCATGACATTCCTTCCCACACACACCCACTAGCAAATGGGTTCACAAGCTCACTAAAAAGATAACAACAAAGCTTGCGACAACCCATGGTGAAGATACAAGATGAAAGCCTCATCAAGACAAGGGATACCAGTTAAGATGGCAAAAGCCTCGTAGAGATAGGCATGAGGAAAATAATCTTCACCACACAAGAGTGCGCCAAGATGCAACGAGATAAGACACACACTCAAGGAAAAGCTTTCACGGAGCCACCAAATAAATAACATAAGAAATACAAGGTGGACGTGAAAGAAAGGATATCATCTAGAGATGTAATTTCTCTCAAGTGTATAAGGTTCTAGGTAGATGAAATCATGATGATATATATCTACAAAGAAGGATGTACACCCGAAATAGTTACAACACGAAGGAACAAGATATCCAAGAGGAAGTCATAGATATACCAATAAGATATTTGCTTGGAAGCATAACACATGGCTAGATATGATCTTATTGTATATAAATGAATTCCTACCACAACCATCAAAGACATCACAACTAGCAACATGAGATCATCGTTGAGATGCTTTGAGAAAGGAAACAAGTATCACAAGATGGAATGAATATCATGCCAAGATGCAACCTACACAAGGTTGAATGCAAGAAAAGAGTGCATGAATAGATACTTGTTACCGAGGTATCATTGGAAGGATGTAGAAGTAACCAATTGAAGGTAATAGATAGTAGTTCATTGAGCATCCTAGCTTGACTCCAATAAGCACATGGTGACACCACCTTCCTTGTGAGTGAGCCGAGCATCCAATGCATCTTCAATTGTTCCTAGTACAACAACACAAACAAAATGGTGCCCAAACTCATTGGGACAAAAGATTTAGAAACACCAACAATACATAGGACAAACTCCACATAAATATGTGCATATATATATGGAAATGAAATTCATGCACATCTCATCCAATTTGAGACTTGGTGGAGTTTCCCCTATATATTGGGTCAAAGAAAGCATGCCAAGGAAACTACATGAAGTTAATATGCATGCTCAAGACATTCAAGAACCGATACCAATTGACAAAGAAAAACCAAGCGAAGAAAAGATACCAAAAGAATAAATCAACGCTTGGAGGATATCAACTGAAAGATACATCAAGGAACGAGATATCCAATGATACACGCAAAAAGAAAGATGTCAAACTCCCAAAAGAGAGAATGGTTCCAAACAAACCAAGCTCTCTACAAAGTTTCATGATGGCACAAAGTACCAAAAAGAAACGGTTTGTGTTCCACCAACACACACTTGATAAGGACCACAAGATGAGTGTTTTATAGAAAATAGGATAGCTCCCCCAAGACTAGTGCGTTATAGAGAATTTACATTTGAATACAAAATGCACAAGGTGGGATCACCACTTTCACTATATCTAGAAAACACTAGACAAGGTCAAGAAATTAACAAGATCCACAGGTGGTATGGAAGACAATGTATGGAAGACAAAGGGAGTTGAAACATTCCTTGGCAAGAGAAAAGGAAATAAGAAGCAAACACCAACGTGGAGATGATCAATAATTTCTACCACACATAAGTGAGTACCAATTGTCAAAAGACAAGAAGTGTTCGGAAATAATTTGTCAGGACCGGGTTTTCGGGATATTAATTTCCCCAAAAATGGCCCTTGTGCTCACCAGCCCCGTGGATTATCAAGAATGATGAGGCACAAAATTAATACATAAATTCCAAGCAAATTACAAAATATGTTGTACAAGACCATTATGGCCTAAGAATACGACAAATGGTTTCTAGTGGCTGATGGCGGAAGCGGTTTGTGGTCTCTCAGCGTCTATGGGACTCCATTTCCCACAGGAACAACTGACCTGGATAACTCCTATCTTCGCGAGACTGCTGTCACCCGTGCGTAGGTTCTGGGGCTGTCAGCGCAATGCTCCTCTCCATGCAAGAAATCTGGCCAAGACAATAGCAGGGACAAGCCAGTGTACTTTTGAATGTACCCGCAAACATTGTGAACACAGGTATAACATTCAAAATATAATCATGCTCCAAAATATTCTATGATCACAACGTCAGTCACGAAATAAAATCAATGATGCTCACGAGCCAGTTATTCACGTAACACATGAATAATGCAATTAGAGTGCAGAAATAGAATGCCTCAGTCGGGCGTCTGAGCGACACCATAGAAAGGGCTCATGAGTGAAATAAGTAACAACCATGCCGCAGTCGGGCGTCTGTGCGATGCCACATAAAGGGCTCATAAAGTAAATACATAATAAGCATGCCACGATCTAAGGCGTATGCGACGCCACATAAAGGGCTTATATAGTAAATAGATAACAAGCATGCCACGCAAGGCCTCAAATGACACCACATAAAGGGCTTATAACAGAATAATCACCGGTGAATATCCAGGAGGTAGAACCGTCCTGTGGATACTCAATAAATCAAATAATGAAAATAGTTAGTCCACAGTAATAATAATCATAATCACCACATGTCACCAGTCATAATCAATGTTCTGACTTAGTAGCTTTTCCTCCGAAGACCGACACTAAGACTGACACTTGACCCAACCCAGACTGTAGTCCTTAACCATGGACACGGCTATTCGAATAGATATTTAATCTCTGCAGAGAGTGTACTCTTTACCCACGGGTAACGGATTCCTTTAGTCCATCGGGACTAATTCCGTCTATGGTCTTTTGGTTGAAAATACACCTGACCGCACACACCAGCCTAACTCACATGGTTCCGAATCACCCATGACACATTTTTAAGCAAAACTCTAAGTGGGGAGGCTACAACCTTGATTAGCATGGGATCACAAAATTTATACTGCGCGCAAACTAGGGGAGCTACTCCTTCGGCTACAACCGGAAACACCCATGCCCCCAGACCAGGTGGCATGCCTACCAGATGCCTCCGCTATCTTCCAACATGGCCTCTCTGTATGGTGTGTGCTAGGAAAGGGGTTGACAACTTATCGAACTGCACTTACCTATGGCAGGGACAAGTGGTAGTCTGAAACAAGTATGGGGTTACTGAACAAGACTCGATCTATGGTCGACTCAGGAGGCTTAAGTATTCCCTGCATGATTAGTATAACAATTTATACTTCTACCAATAGACAGAATCAACACTCGACATACCTCATCATGCCGTACTGGACACAACCGTCTCGACAGAGGACTGGGGACAAACCCGTGTCTACCCAAGACAGAGGCTTTCCCGGATTCCTTCCGGTATGCATGAAAGGCATTCAATGGTGACTATTATCGCAAACATATCCAACTCTAATAGCATGCAATCATCAATATGCACTCATGAGTAGAAACGTATTATCACATGAAATAACGGATACTCCGTGTCGAGCTGGTGTTGTAACCGTGTAAATAACACACACAATATTATGCCAGGGTTCAGAATGCTTGCCTTCAAGTTGTGTGGAGGCAGGGTGCATCCTAAAACTTTTGAAGTTTTCTTCCTCTCCAAAAATCCTATTTTCGAAAATATTGAATTAAAACATAGTTTCTATACAGTAGAAAACATTTGTCTGAAATTTTTTCAAATAAATCTGAAAATAAACTAGACAATATTTGAGAGAGGTAGGAAAAAGAATCAACTCATTTGGAGTTATATTTAAAAGTTATAGTCAGTCAAAGTTTAGTCAACTTTCTGTTTTTAAAATAAATCGGAAAAAAGGAAAAACGTTTCGGAACTAACCACGTCGAAGGCGTATTCTGGGTTTATGTCTCCACTTATTCCAGCAGGGACGACGCATGGGTCACTGACAGTGGGTCCAGGGGGCCCACTGGTCAGGTTTGACCGGTCTCCCCCCGCCTCCTTCCTCCTCTGGCCGTGTGGAGGCGGGGCTCCGGCAATTGTCGCCGGCGGTTGGCGGCTCCCTGCGGGCTCCGGAGGGCAGGGATGGATCCGCGGGTCCAGGGCAGTTCTTCCGGTAGTCGTTAGGTGGGTGGGGACGAAGGGAGTCGCCATGGTGAGCTTGGCATGGAGATAGCCGGCCGATTTGGGGGTTCTGCCAGGTGGTGCTCCGTCAGAGCTGGGGGTCTGGGCGGCTCCGCAAGACAAAGAGGAGTCGGGTGGTGGTGCTGGAAGGGTGGGGGAGGCTCTGTTCTCGACGGTTGGGACCGGAGGGCGGCGGCGGCCGAATCGGTCGGAGGCGAGGAAGAAGGCCTCCCGCCGCTGTTTGCCGGGTCGGGGCGCGCTAGAGGGTGGTACGAGGCTGCCCGAGGGGGCTCGGCGAGGCTCGGGGCTATATATAGCCGGGAAGGTCGGTTCCGCCGCCGCTGGGATAAGATCGCCGCCGACCACTTCGCGGCGGTATGCCGTGGCGATGGCCGGAGCAAGGTCGGTGCTAGCGGACGGGTTTGGAGATAAGGGCGGCCTGCTCACGAGGGCAGCTGGCGAGGAGTTGTGGCTCGGGCGGCGCCGTCCGTGGCAGAGGCATACTGCGGACGCCGGCGTGCCGCCAAGAGGGCTCTGACGGCGGCAATGTAGGGCGCTAGGGCAGCTTGGAGCGTTCTGGCGAGTGGTCGAGGGCGGGGCGCGGCTCTGCAGGCGAGCAAGGGCCAGGGCGCGGGGTAGCGAATGCGGCGGCTTGGTTGTGCGCGCGCGTGCAAAATGTGCGCTCTGGGCGCGCCCAGAGCACGCGCGCGACATGCTCGACAGAATGCCAGGGTGGCCTAGAGTGCTTGAGCGAGACTGGCAATTAACAGTACTAGTTTAGGGTTAGCAAGAAGGTTAAAGGACATGGGGGTTAGGTCAGGGAACCAAGCTTATAATGTTAACTAAAAGCCATGCCAACACTAGCCATGCACACAAGGTGTTTGACATAATTATAGAGGCATCTGGGCAGTTCTTGGAGTGGCCAAAATCTCCAGACTGGGGTCTCTTTAGGTGATAGAGAGTGTGGCAATGCTGGTTGGTCAATACTAGAAACTTGATAGTGCAAGTTTTGCAAAACCTTAGTTCTGGACAGAAGGTAAATGGCATCATTGCTTGTACTAAAAGTCCTCCAATGGGTCCACTCTCCTAGACTTAGGGGTTTTGTAGGGTGGTCTACAAGCAAGAGAAAGAATCAAGGGGAAAAGAGCAAGCAAAAATATGGTTGCAGTACAAATCATCAAGTTGGACCAGAATGAAAATGAGGTTGATTCACTCAAATTTTTCAAAGAACATAACTGGGTTTTTTTGCATAAAGTTGAATAATATACTCCTATTAACATCTCATAATTTTGGTGGAAGTTTTAAAGAAATATTTAAATAGGTTGTAGTGCAAAATTGCCTTTGGACCAGATTTGAAAATTTGGTGTAGAGCTCAAAATATCCAATGAATGAAAGATATTTTTGCATAAAAGTGATTTGGAAACCTCACATGACATCCCCAAATTTTGGTGAAAATTTTAAATAAATCTATCAAAGGGTTGCAGTGTAAATTGAGCTCTGAAACTTAAGAAAATTTATTTTCACAGAAATAAAGTTCAGGAAAGATAAATTCAGAAATAATTCCACTGATCATAAAGAAAAGGTCTTGGGAAGATAAACAAGTCCAACAATATATTAGGAAAGTTTTCACTTGGGGTAAAACCTCCACAATATCAAAGAAAAGAATGTTTCTGAAACCAAAGAAAATCCAGGAAATAAAAATTTTAATTTCCTGGCAAATTTTTTTTTGTAAACAAATCCTGTCCAAATTTTTGGGTGTCACAACACTACCCCCCCTTAAGAAAAATCTCGTCCTCGAGATTTTGCTAAAAGCTGTTTTGAAAATATTACTTTTACCACTACAAAAAAATAACCACTTTACCTACGCAATAAAAATGCGGCTACGGTGAGAGGGCAATAAGTGGTGTAAAACTACAGTGTGGGACACTGGCGCTGCATGGAGAAATCCACGGTTTGGGGAAAACGAGAGATTTCTACCTCAGTACGTGATAAATTTAGAATAAATTCTAAATTCTAAAATACGCTGGTCGCATGCAGAGCACAGTGCTCCCTCTGGTCGACAGTGTGGACTCGGGGCCCACCGTCGATCTATTCTTCTCCCTCCGCTCTCTCTTCTTCTTCTCTCTCGCGCTTTCCCGCGCTTTCTCCACCGTGACGTCTAGCGCGTAGGGAAACTAGGCCGTACCTGCGGTAGTGCGCGGCGTGCTAGCTGCCGGTGCAGCGTGCACTCACCTCGCGGGCCAGTGCGCTGTCGGCACTGCTCGCGGATTCGTCTCCGAACACCGACGGTCGAGCGACGAGCGGCGCTGGTGGAATTCGCCCACCGTACACCGATCTCGAGCTATAAAACGACCGGGGTGCTCCTCTCTTCTTCCTCACACCTGGCCTCGCTTCTCCTTCTCCTTCCTTCTCCCCCGTTTCCGTTTGCAGAAGCTTGAGACGAGGCTCTAATGGCAGAGGTGGTGCCGGACTGGTACGTGATCCTGGTGTGCGGAGGGCTGGTGGCAGTGCTGGGGCTCTCCGTGCTCCTATGCGCGATGATCCTCGATGATCGTCGTGATGCTGCCGCTCGAGTGTTGGCTCTCCGCGATGGCGGTGATCACGAGGATTAGGTGTCGTGTCGGGTGCTAACTGTTGTTGGTGTGCCGGAGGTAACTTGTACCCGGATGATTATCCACTAATCTCTCCTTCAGAGACTGTGGTGTGTTAGGGAGGTGATCAGTGAGATGCAACACGGTTACGTGGTTTGCAATTTGTGCAAGTGTTCGAGTGGTTGTGGTTGTGAGTTTGCTGCCGTGGTGCTGCGTGAATAAAAATCTATGTCGGGGAGAGATATATGCCGTGACGACTCAGGGAAAACGAAATCTCACTCCGAGATTTATTTCGAGTGAAAACAGTTAATCACAAATTACCGCAGTAAAGAGCACTCACACTGATTGAAATTAAAAACTTTAATTCATCGCACAAATTTAGGATACCACACATACATTGTAACACATAAACAAATGCAGGGACAATAAACATAGCAGTGACGTCTATAACATCAATGGTAAGTGGACAGGATCCTGAGAAAAAGTCTCTGGAATCGGGGCACACTCTTCTTCTATCGGGGGAAGCGGATTGACTAGACGATGGATGCGCCTCTCCTGGTCGGGCCTAAGTGGTCTGCCGATGGCGATCTGAGGGTTTAAATAAGCGAGGCTCTGGAGATAACCCATCACACATTGGGTTAAACGCTCTTGAGTGATGACATACTGGGCAAGGTTGGCCAGCACTGGGTCTCTCTCAATTCGTCCACCGAGAAAAGATGCTACTTCTCCGGGTGCCGCGCGACTCAGGAAGTAATAATACCCTCGATCGCTGGCATAGGGTACCGCGAATCGAAGGCGAGCAAGCGCTTTGTACGCAGCAACTTCTATGGCCATATGTGGGGTCGGCATAGATTTCCCCACGAAGGAGACCTCCGTTGGGTCTTGGTTCGGTTTATGGGAGGGATGTGCACTCTTGCCCAATATTTCGAGGTGGATGGGGTGATCCTTGATTTGAGCAACTCGTACTGGGGTGGATGGGTAGCACTCATGGTACTGCAGGTAAAGTCAGACAATATCTTAACAAAACTACCCGGGGTTGCATCTGGAGTTCTTAGATAAATACTGAGGCTCGGCATGGCAAAGAAATGGCTGTGAGAGTTGTGCACAAGGTGAGGGGTACTTGGCAAGGTCACGAGGTGGCCTTTTTATAGCACTGGAGCTGGGTTATTACCGTGGTGAAAGGTAATGAATTTGCCAGTTCTGCTATAAGGGTCGGGGTCAAAGCCACAGATACACGTATCTCACTAAAGTGACGTATCACGTGGGGAATTAAATCCGGGTGGTTTTTGGTAGCTGTGCCAGGGATAAAAAAATACAACTGCATGCGAACATATTTATGCAAGGTTACTATTTAAAACAGAGGCATAACAACAGGCTGCATTTATTTACAAGGTCATACGATTATAAGGCGTGGACACACTGTGACTCGGTACTACACTAGTGACTTAGTCTACCTCGTTTATATCCAAGCGGGCGTGCCTTGCGGATGTCGAGGCTTCTCCTCGGGTCTCACTGTCAGGATTAGCTGGAGGGGGTTGAGGGGCTGCAGGGTCGGGGTAGCGATGATGACCATCTCGGGATTGTTGGCCACAATCCTGCTGGAGCGTGTTCCCAAAAGGCGACGAAGCACTTAGAGACACCAACGATTTTTGGTCGATGGTCGGGCAGACCTCAAGGACTCGATCGGTTGTCCGAATAGCACGACTGGGTTGTCGGCGTCGGGCTCATCTTCTCCTCTTGCCGGGGCTCGGCGAACCAGTTCTCCACGAGCTGTGATCAGATCAAGGGTGATTTGATCGAACAGTTCCTCTAGTGCACCTACATAGCGCACTAGATGCAATAATGCAGGATCCGTCTCGTGATCTCCGTTGGCAACCTGGGGTGGCCTACCATACCCATCACGGCTGGGGTAGTAGTAGAACGAGCAATAGTTAACTCTGGGCGGCAAGTGCCGGAGTTGAACTATAGCCTCTCGAGCAGCTAGTTGGATGGCTTGTGGTTCAAAGGAAGTTGTCCTTCCAGTGAACCTGTAGGGGCGTTCTGGCGATAGACCCCTACCGTAGATGTGCCTGATGGCCTGTAATTGACGGCTCTCACCGCTCATGGGCCCTTGGTACACAACATATTGGGGCTTCTCTAATGCAAAGGCGCGGCGGGTGAGGTTTGCTAGCACGGTCACAAAACCTCCAAGGTTGTTTGCCGTGGTTTCATTGTGCACGACGGGGCCAGGCATTATGGCTCGGTTTGGGGAAGAGGTTGTGCTGTGCTGTGTTGAGGCTATCGTGCCCTTTTTATAGAAAAAGGGGGCGGAGTCTTCCTTCGCACGCTTGCGAATGAGATAATTTAGGTGTCGGTCACTCGTGCGTGATCGACAGGCTAGGCTGATAGGTTGGGCATCGACTGCCAAAAGGTGTCGGGGTCACTGTGTGGCTATCTTACACGAGAAGCTTGGCCGGGGTTAGGTTGAGGTCTGGTGGGTTGGTTAACCTAGGTTTTTCGACCTGGCTAAGATAGGATTAGCCAATGGTCAGCCTGACTCTGATGCCAAGTTTGTCAGGACCGGGTTTTCGGGATATTAATTTCCCCAAAAATGGCCCTTGTGCTCACCAGCCCCGTGATTATCAAGAATGATGAGGCACAAACTTAATACAGAAATTCCAAGCAAATTACAAAATATGTAGTACAAGACCATTATGGCCTATGAGTACGACAAATGGTTTCTAGTGGCTGATGGTGGAAGCTGTAACTCATGAGTGAAATACGTAACAACCATGCCGCAGTCGGGCGTCTGTGCGATGCCACATAAAGGGCTCATAAAGTAAATACATAATAAGCATGCCACAGTCGGGCGTCTGTGCGACGCCACATAAAGGGCTTATATAGTAAATAGATAACAAGCATGCCACAGTCGGGCGTCTCAGCGACACCACATAAAGGGCTTATAACAGAATAATCACAGTGAATATCCAGGAGGTAGAACCGTCCCAGGGATACTCAATAAATCAAATAATGAAAATAGTTAGTCCACAGTAATAATAATCATAATCACCACATGTCACCAGTCATAATCAATGTTCTGACTTAGTAGCTTTTCCTCCGAAGACCGACACTAAGACTGACACTTGACCCAACCCAGACTGTAGTCCTTAACCATGGACACGGCTATTCGAATAGATATTTAATCTCTACAGAGAGTGTACTCTTTACCCACGGGTAACGAATTCCTTTAGTCCATCGGGACTAATTCCGTCTATGGTCTTTTGGTTGAAAATACACCTGACCGCACACACCAGCCTAACTCACCTGTGTCTGGAATCACCCATGACACCTGTTTAAGCAAAACTCTAAGTGGGGAGGCTACAACCTTGATTAGCATGGGATCACAAAATTTATACCGCGCGCAAACTAGGGGAGCTACCCCTTCGGCTACAACCAAAAACACCCATGCCCCCAGACCAGGTGGCATGCCTACCGGATGCCTCCGCTATCTTCCAACATGGCCTCTCTGTATGGTGTGTGCTAGGAAAGGGGTTGACAACTTACTGAACCATACCCTACCTATGGCAGGGACAAGTGGTAGTGCGAAACAAGTATGGGCGTTACCGGAACAAGACTCGATCTATGGTCGACTCAGGAGGCTTATGTATTCCCTGCATGATTAGTATAACAATTTATACTTCTACCAATGCATGTAATCACCACTCGACATACCTCATCATGCCGTACTGGACACAACCGTCTCGACGGAGGACTGGGGACAAACCCGTGTCTACCCAAGACAGAGGCTTTCCCGGATTCCTTCCGGTATGCATGAAATCATCAATCATCAATATGCACTCATGAGTAGAAACGTATTATCACATGAAATAACGGATACTCCGTGTCGAGCTGGTGTTGTAACCGTGTAAATAACACACACAATATTATGCCAGGGTTCAGAATGCTTGCCTTCAAGTTGTGTGGAGGCAGGGTGCATCCTAAAACTTTTGAAGTTTTCTTCCCCTCCAAAAATCCTATTTTCGAAAATATTGAATTAAAACATAGTTTCTATACAGTACAAAAAATTTGTCTGAAATTTTTTCAAATAAATCTGAAAATAAACTAGACAATATTTGAGAGAGGTAGGAAAAAGAATCAACTCATTTGGAGTTATATTTAAAAAGTTATAGCCAGTCAAAGTTTAGTCAACTTTCTGTTTTTAAAATAAATCGGAAAAAAGGAAAAACGTTTCGGAACTAACCACGTCGAAGGCGTATTCTGGGTTTATGTCTCCACTTATTCTAGCGGGGACGACGCGTGGGTCACTGACAGTGGGTCCAGGGGCCCACTGGTCAGGTTTGACCGGTCTCCTCCCGCCTCCTTCCTCCTCTGGCCGTGTGGAGGCGGGGCTCCGGCAATCGTCGCCGGCGGTTGGCGGCTCCCCGCGGGCTCCGGAGGGCAGGGATGGATCCGCGGGTCCAGGGCAGTTCTTCCGGTAGTCGTTAGGTAGGTGGGGACGAAGGGAGTCGCCGGCGGTGAGCTTCGCGGCGGAGATAGCTTCGGGCCGATTTGGGGGTTCTGGCCAGGGTGGTGCTCCGTCGTAGCTGGGGGTCTGGGCGGCTCCGCAAGACAAAGAGGAGTCGGGTGGTGGTGCTGGAAGGGTGGGGAGGCTCTGTTCGACGGTTGGGACCGGAGGGCGGCGGCGGCCGAATCGGTCGGAGGCGAGGAAGAAGGCCTCCCGTCGTTGCTTGCTGGTCGTGGGGCGCGCTAGAGGGGTGGTACGAGGCTGCCTGAGGGGGCTCGAGCGAGGCCTGGGTCTATATATAGCCGGGGAAGGTCGGTTCCGCCGCTGCTGGGGATAAGATCGCCGGCCGACCACTTTTGTTGCGGCATGGCGACGTGGCGATGGCCGGAGCTAGGTCGGTGCTAGCAGACGGGTTTGGAGATAAGGGCGGCCTGCTCACGAGGGCAGCTGGCAAGGAGTTGTGGCTCGGGCGGCGCCCTCCGTGGCAGAGGCGTACTGCGGACACCGGCGTGCTGACAAGAGGGCTCTGACGGTGGCGCTGTAGGGCGCCAGGGCAGCTTCGAGCGTTCTGGCGAGTGGTCGAGAGCTTCGAGCCAACATACACAAAGGCAATTTGGAGACCCATCATATAAAAACACATGCAAGGAACAAAACCAAAACATGCAAGGGGGCAAGTAACTTTCAATGTAAGCAATTTTAAGTACAAGTTACCGCAAGGAGGCACATTGGATATAAGATATAAACTTGACGATTCAATTGACTTGGCTTGAGACAATAAGAGTGATGAAGTCACCTTAATTCTTCATAATGTAGCCAAGTCTCCAATGCCCTCCAACAACACCTATTGATCAAGTTTGAGCTAGTTGGTCCCCAACCAAGTTGGGTCCTAAGAGGTTAGTCACAATAGGCTTGGCTACCCAAATGGTTCTTTGCTTCAAACCACTTTGAGTACCAACAAACTTGGCAAACACATTGCCAACCTTATCCTTCCCAAGAGAATAGACATCATCAATTACAATTGGGTTGGATAAGTTACCACTAGTGCATGAAGAAGCGAGGTGACCTTTCTCACGACATAGATAGCAACATCTACTCTTCACTTTCTTCTCACTTGATTTCTCAACTTGAGAAGCATTAGCTTGAGTCTTCTTGGGAAGAGGACTTTCTTCAACGTGAGGTTGAGCATGAGAATGCACTTGTAGCCGCTTCCCTTGTTGCTTGTCACTAATGGCCTTCTTCTTCAATGGGCAAGATCTAACATGATGCCCTTCAATTTTGCACTTGAAGCAAATAATCTTGGCCGAATTCTTGACTTGTTTTTGGCCCTTCTTCTTGTTGCTCTTGGACTTCTTCTTCTTATTGGAGTTGAATCCAAGTCCACCTTTGCCATTGGGGGATTTTTGCACACTCAAGATATTGTTGAGCGTGGCCTTCCCTTCATGACACTTTTCCAAGTCTTTCTTCAAAGAAGTGACTTGGGCCTTGAGTTCTTTGATTTCCTCTACATGGTTAGTCTCAACACAAGCACCAGAGGAGGTATAAGCTTCATCATTGGAGCAACAAGGCAAGGAAAGAAATTCATCACAAGAGGTAACAATGTTATGCATGGATGAATTGCGAGGACTAGCACAAGGCAATATAGCATTTTGAATAAAGGTAGTGCTAGTATCCACGAGAGGCTCACTAGATGTTACATTAGCAAGCATGGCCTCATGAGCTAACTTTAGCACATTATGGGATACTAGAAGATCATCATGAGAGCTCGTGAGCTTTACATGATTTTCTTCCAACATCCCATAATTGCTAGATAGCAACTCAAGTTGAGCCCTTAGCTCAACATTCTCCTTCAATATGGATGCTTCACAAGAGATAGAGTTAGTAGCACAAGCATCATCATTAGCAACAAGAGGAGAAGACAAATTGGCAAGCTCTTTTGAATATGAAGCTTTAAGTTGAGTGCTCTTTTGAATATGAAGCTTTAAGTTGAGCATGAGACTCGGTGAGTTTGATGAACTCACTCTTAATGACCCTTGAGCCATTTTCGAGGTGCTCAAAGTCCTCAAGGAGTTTAGCATGCGCAACTTCAAGCTCCTCATTTTTAGTTTCAAAATCATTGGCCACCTCAAGAGCTCTATCAGGAGATTCCTTCACTCTAGATAATTCTAGAGCAAAAGTCTCCTCAAGAGATTCCTTGGTGGTTTGTTCAAGTTCAAGAGCTTGAGAGAGGTCCGCAATCTCATTAGCGTAATCACGTTCATGACCTTCCATTTTCTCAATGGTGACCTCATACTCCTCGAGATGAGATTCCAGCTCCTCAATATATTTCTTGCCCTCAGGGCAATGGACATAATTTCCATGAAGTTGGAACGAGCAATTTTATTTTTATGAAGAGCTTTAAAAACCATTTCCCCCTTAATTTTTAAGGAGGCAACATTATCATTCTCTTCATCATAATCAACATCATCATCATTCTTGCCATCATCAATATCATCACAAGATATATTGGGATTCAAAGTGGGAGATACCTTTGAAGCCTTCGCCATAAGGCAAAAAGCAATCGATGATGATGTAGGATCCCTTGAAGCACCGTTCAAGACCACATCTTGTTCCATGGAGTGTTGGGTTTCCTCTACATTGTTAGCACAACAACTCGAGGAAATAGATACATTTTCATCATGAGATTTGAGCAAGCAATTTCTACATGATATGCAAGGACTACCAACACGAGCATGTGAAACATGTAAGGTGCTCGAAGTGTTAAAGTCCAAAGAAGGACCATTGCAATAAGATAGTGATGAAGAATCACCAAGAACAAGCACACTATGATCATTGCAATGACCACCACTACTCACCCTAGCATTACCTTGTGGCAATCCACATGTAGGTGAAGTAGAAGAAGTTGAGAAGGCAACACGGCCGGAGGTGGAGGGAGAACAATCATCCTCACAAATCTTCGACACACCATATTTATCTTGAAGCTTTGTCCATAACTCATGAGCATCCCGGAACGACATGAGTTGAAATATAACTACATTGCTCAAAGCATCGAAAATCACATTAGAAGCTTGAGCATTGAGATAAGAGTTTTTCTCATCATCTAAAGATAATCTTTGGGGATCTTTTGGAGGAGAAAAACCCATATCTACAATTCGCTCAAAATTTGGGTTCATGACCCTAAAGAGATTAAGCATGCGAATTACCCAAACATCAAAATTTGTGCCATCGAAATTAAGTGTGTCAGAGAATCCTAATCCCCTAGTCAACATCTTTACTCTCTAGGCGGTTAAGCCTAACAAAGAGAGACGAGGCTCTGATACCAATTGAAAGATCGTGGATGTCGCCTAGAGGGGGGTGAATAGGCGCTTTTAAAATAATTACGGTTTAGGCTTGAACAAATGCGGAATAAACCTAGCAGTTAATTTGTCAAGCACAAAACCTACAACAACTAGGCTCACCTATGTGCACCTACAACTTATGCTAAGCAAGATAAACTACTAGGTGATAGCAAAATATATGACAAGAAAGAATATGGCTATCACAAAGTAAAGTGCATAAGTAAAGAGCTCGAGTAAGAGATAACCGAGGCACGTGGAGACGATGATGTATTCCGAAGTTCACACCCTTGCGGATGCTCATCTCCGTTTGGAGCGGTGTGTAGGCACAATGTTCCCCAAGAAGCCACTAGGGCCATCAGTAATCTCCTCACGCCAAGACAATGCAAGATGCCGTGATTCCACTAAGGGAGCCTTGAGGGCGGTCACCGAACCCATACAAATGGCAACCCTTGGGGGCGGTCACCGAACCCGTACACTTTTGCAACCCTTGGGGCGGTCACTGAAACCCGTCAAATTGCTCGGGGCGATCTCCACAACCTAATTGGAGACCCTGACGCTTGCCCGGAACTTTACACCACAATGATTGAGCTCGGAACACCACCAACCGTCTAGGGCGCCCAAGCACCCAAGAGGAACAAGTTCAAGGGTACCAAGCACACAAGAGTAATAAGCTTCTCAACTTGTAACTTCCACGTATCACCGTGGAGAACTCAAACCGATGCACCGAATGCAATAGCAAGGGCACACAGAGTGCCCAAGTCCTTCTCTCTCAAATCCCTCCGGAGCAACTAATGCTAGGGAGGAAAATGAGAGGAAGGACAAGAAGGAGAACACCAAGAACTCCAAGAACTAGATCCAAGGGGTTCCCCTCACATAGAGGAGAAAGTGATTGGTGGAAATGTGGATCTAGATCTCCTCTCTTTTTTCCCTCAAAAACTAGCAAGAATCCATGGAGGGATTGAGAGTTAGCAAGCTCGAAGAAGGTCAACAATGGGGGAAGAACACGAGCTCAAAGGATAAGGTTCATAGGGGAAGAAGACCCCCTTTTATAGGTGGGAAAAAATCCAACCGTTATGCTCACAGCCCGCACAGAGCGGTACTACCGCTCGTCCTCACGGTACTACCGCTAGGGGTAGCGGTACTACCGCTAAGGGTAGCGGTACTACTGCTTGCGAGCGGTACTGAAAAAATACATCTGTGCCTACCACCGCTGGACTTGTGACGAGTTTTTGGTCCGGAGCGGAAGTAGCCACGGAAGTAGCCGCGGTAGTACCGCTCCCAAGAGCGGTAGTAAAAAATTACATCCGCTCCTATCCGCGGTAGTATCGTTGCAGCCTTTTTAGAACACCAAAACTGCCACAACTTCTGTAAACGGACTCCGAATTCAACGAAACCAAGTTTGTTGGAAAGCTAGCGACAAGGGCTAACACAATCTTGATATAACTAACAATAATAAGTAATTTAGAAAGGTCCCAAGAGAAAATGGTGAGAACCCTTCCTCGAAAAAGACTGGTAAGACCTCCAACACCGAAAACGTGATAGAAGAAGCATATGAAATCCGTTTTCGATGTACTAGAGCTTGTCAAGAAGATAACCACAAGCTCTAAAACCTCAAAATAAAATACAAATAAGAATCAAGAAATGATGCAAGGATGCAATGGTTTGAGCTCTCGACAAATGATATGGTCACGCTACTCACTTGAGAGCCCCCCTTGATAGTACGGCTATTGATCCTATAACCCGGTCTCCAAACTATCACCATGAGACCGGTAAAATATAAAACCTATCAATGGCAAACCCTTTTCCTTGCATGAAGTCCACTTGAGCTAGATGATGACGATCTTGACTCCCTCAAGTTGGACCACCTTTCTTGATTGCATTGGGTCGATGAAGACTAGATGATTGCTCCCCCATACTCCACTATGGGTGAGCCACCCTTCGTGAAGGAAATATGCCCTAGAGGCAATAATAAAGTTATTATTTATTTTCTTATATCATGATAAATGTTTATTATTCATGCTAGAATTGTATTAACCGGAAACATGATACATGTGTGAATACATGGACAAACGGAGTGTCACTAGTATGCCTCTACTTGACTAGCTCGTAGATCAAAGATGGTTATGTTTCCTAGCCATAGAAATGAGTTGTCACTTTATTAACGGGATCAAATCATTAGGAGAATGATGTGATTGACTTGACCCATTCCGTTAGCTTAGCACTTGATTGTTTAGTATGTTGCTATTGCTTTCTTCATGACTTATACATGTTCTTATGACTATGAGATTATGCAACTCCCATTTACCGGAGGAACACTTTGTGTGCTACCAAACGTCACAACGTAACTGGGTGATTATAAAGGTGCTCTACAGGTGTTTCCGAAGGTACTTGTTGGGTTGGCGTATTTCGAGATTAGGATTTGTCACTCCGATTGTCGAAGATGTATCTCTAGGCCCACTCGGTAATGCACATCACTTAAGCCTTGCAAGCATTGCAACTAATGAGTTAGTTGCGGGATGATGTATTAGGGAACGAGTAAAGAGACTTGCCGGTAATGATATTGAACTAGGTATTGATATACCGACGATCAAATCTCGGGTAAGTAACATACCGATGACAAAGGGAACAACGTATGTTGTTATGCGGTTTGACCGATAAAGGTCTTCGTAGAATATATAGGAGCCAATATGAGCATCCAGGTTCCGCTATTGGTTATTGACAGGAGACATGTCTCGGTCGTGTCTACATTGTTCTCGAACCCGTAGGGTCCGCACGCTTAAAGTTCGATGACGGTTATATTATGAGTTTATGTGTTTTGATGTATCGAAGGTAGTTCGGAGTCCCGGATGAGATCGAGGACATGACGAGGAGTCTCGAAATGGTTGAGACATAAAGATCGATATATTGGACGACTATATTCGGAGATCGGAAAGGTTCCGAGTGATTCGGGTATTTTTCGGAGTACCGGAGAGTTACGGGAATCCGCCGGGGAGTATATGGGCCTTATTGGGCTTTAGGCGAAAGAGAGAGGAGAGGCTGGGTGCCCCCCCCAAGGCCTAGTAAGAATTGGACTAGGGGGAGGGGCTGCGCCCCCTCCTTCCTTCTCTTCTCTCTCCCCTTTCCTTGACTCCTACTCCTACTACTTGGAAGGGGGGGGAGGACTCCTCCTAGGGCGCGCCATAGAGAGGGCCGACCCTCCCCCTCCTCCACTCCTTTATATACGGGGAGGGGCACCTTGAGACACAACAATTGATCCCTTGGATCTCTTAGCTGCAGGCGGTGCCCCTCCACCATAATCCACCTCGATCATATCGAAGCGGTGCTTAGGCGAAGCCTGCGCCGGTAGAACATCATCATCGTCACCACGCCGTCGTGCTGACGGAAATCTCCCTCAAAGCTCGGCTGGATCGGAGTTCGAGGGACGTCATCGAGTTGAATGTGTGCTGAACTCGGAGGTGTCGTGCGTTCGGTACTTGATCGGTCGGATCGTGAAGACGTACGACTACATCAACCGCGTTGTGCTAACGCTTCCGCTTTCGGTCTATGAGAGTATGTGGACACACTCTCCCCTCTCGTTGCTATGCATCACCATGATCTTGCGTTAATGCGTAGGAATTTTTTGAAATTACTACGTTCCCAACAAAGGGTATCAGAGCCTGGTTTTATGCGTAGATGTTATATGCATGAGTAGAACAAAAGTGAGTTGTGGGCGATACAAGTCATACCGCTTACCAAAGCATGTCATACTTTGGTTCGGGCGGTATTGTTGGAGGAAGCGGCCGGACCGACATTACGCCAGATGCTTACGCGAGACTGGTTCTACCGACGTGCTTTGCACACAGGTGGCTGGCGGGTGTCAGTTTCTCCAACTTTAGTTGAACCGAGTGTGGCTACGCTCGGTCCTTGAGAAGGTTAAAACAGCACTAACTTGACGAACTATCGTTGTGGTTTTGATGCGTAGGTAAGAACGGTTCTTGCTCAGCCCGTAGCAGCCACGTAAAACTTGCAACAACAAAGTAGAGGACGCCTAACTTGTTTTTGCAGGGCATGTTGTGATGTGATATGGTCAAGACGTGATGAGATATAAGTTGTTGTATGAGATGATCATGTTTTGTTGAAGTTATCGGCAATCGGCAAAAGCCTTATGGTTGTCTCTTTATTGCATAAGATGCAAGCGCCAAATAATTGCTTTTACTTTATCGCTTATGATAGCAATAGTTGCAAGAGCAATAGTTGGTGAGACGACCATATGACAACACATTGATATAGATCAAGATGATAGAGATCATGGTGTCATGCCGGTGATGATGGAGATCATGACGATGCTTTGGAGATGGAGATCAAAGGCACAAGATGATAATGGCCATATCATGTCACATATTATGATTGCATGTGATATGTTTATCTTTTATACATCTTATCATGCTTTGATTGGCGGTAGCATTATAAGATGATCTCTCACTAAATTATCAAGGTATAAGTGTTCTCCCTGAGTATGCACCATTGCGAAAGTTCTTCGTGCTGAGACACTACGTGATGATCGGGTGTGATAGGGTCTACGTTAAAATACAACGGGTGCAAAACAGTTGCACATGCGGAATACTCAGGTTAAACTTGACGAGCCTAGCATATAACAGATATGGCCTGGAACACTGAGACCGAAAGGTCGAGCGTGAATCATATAGTAGATATGATCAACATAGTGATGTTCACCATTGAAACTACTCCATCTCACGTGATGATCGGACAGGGTTTAGTTGATATGGATCACGTGATCACTTAGAGGATTAGAGGGATGTCTATGTAAGTGGGAGTTCTTAAGTAATATGATTAATTGAAATTTAATTTATCATGAACTTAGTCCTGGTAGTATTAGCATATCTATGTTGTAGATCAATAGCTCGCGTTGTTGCTTCCCTATGTTATATATATGTTCCTAGAGAAAACTAAGTTGAAAGATATTAGTAGCAAAGATGCGGATTGGATCCGTGATCTGAGGATTATCCTCATTGTTGCACAGAAGAATTATGTCCTTGATGCACCGCTAGGTGACAGACCTATTGCAGGAGCGTATGCGCACGTTATGAACGCTTTTACAAAGCTCGGTATGATAACTACTTGATAGTTTAGTGCACCATGCTTTACGGCTTAGAACCGGACTTCAAAATGTTTTGAATGCCATGGAGCATATAAGATGTTCCAAGAGTTGAAATTGGTATTTCATACTCATGCCCGTGTCGAGAGGTATGAGACCTCCGACGATTTTGCCTACAAGATGGAGGAGAATTGCTCACTAGTCAAGATGTGCTCAGAATGTCTGAGTACTACAATCACTTGAATCAAGTGGGAGTTAATCTTCCAGATAAGATAGTGATTGATAGAGTTCTCTAGTCACTATCACCAAGTTACTAGAACTTCGTGATGAACTATAATATGCAAGGGATAACGGAAACGATTCCCAAGCTCTTTGTGATGCTGAAATCAACGAAGGTAGAAATCAAGAAAAACATCAAGTGTTGATGATTGACAGGACCACTAGTTTCAAGAAAAAGGGCAACTGGAAGAAGGAGAACTTCAAGAAGAACGGCAAGCAAGTTGCAGCTCAAGTGAAGAAGCCCAAGTCTGGACCTAAGCCTGAAACTAAGTGCTTCTACTGCAAAGGAACTGGTCACTGGAAGCGGAACTACCCCAAGTATTTGGCGGATAAGAAGGATGGCAAAGTGAACAAAGGTATATTTGATATACATGTTATTGATGTATACTTTACTAGTGTTTATAGCAACCCCTCGGTATTTGATACTCTTTCAGTTGCTAAGAGTAGTAACTCGAAACGGGAGTTGCAGAATGAACAGAGACTAGTTAAGGGTGAAGTGACGATGTGTATTGGAAGTAGTTCCAAGATTGATATGATCATCATCGCACACTCCCTATACTTTCGAGATTAGTGTTGAACCTAAAATAAATGTTATTTGATGTTTGCGTTGAGCATGAATATGATTTGATCATGTTTATTGCAATACGGTTATTCAAGAATAATTGTTGTTTTGTTTACATGAATAAAACCTTCTATGGTTATACACCCAATGAAAATGGTTCGTTGGATCTCGATCGTAGTGATGCACATATTCATAATATTGAAGCCAAAAAGATGCAAAGTTAATAATGATAGTGCAACTTATTTGTGGCACTGCCGTTTAGGTCATATTGGTGTAAAGCGCATGAAGAAACTCCATACTGATGGACTTTTGGAATCACTTGATTATGAATCACTTGATGCTTGCGAACCATGCCTCATGGGCAAGATGACTAAGACTCCGTTCTCCGGAATAATGGAGCGAGCAACTGACTTATTGGAAATAATACATACTGATGTATGCGATCCAATGAGTGTTAAGGTTTGCGGCAAGTATCGTTATTTTCTGACCTTCACAGATGATTTGAGCAGATATGGGTATATCTACTTGATGAAACACAAGTCTGAAACATTTGAAAAGTTCAAAGAATTTCAGAGTGAAGTGGAGAATCAACGTAACAAGAAAATTAAAGTTTCCACGATCTGATCACGGAGACGAATATTTGAGTTACGAGTTTGG
The DNA here is from genome assembly GCA_021605145.1 of Aegilops bicornis. Classification (NCBI taxonomy): domain Eukaryota; kingdom Viridiplantae; phylum Streptophyta; class Magnoliopsida; order Poales; family Poaceae; genus Aegilops; species Aegilops bicornis. The sequence continues at coordinate 698,947,774 of CM038673.1, read as the reverse complement.
TCTTCAATTAAAACAATGTGGAATAGTTTCACAAACTCATGCCACCTGGAACATCACAGCGTAATGGTGTGTTCGAACATCGTAACCGTACTTTATTTGATATGGTGCGATCTATGATGTATCTTACGATTTACCACTATCGTTTTGGGGTTATGCATTAGAGACTCATGCATTCACGTTAAAAAGGGCACCATCTAAATTCGTTTGAGACGACACCGTATGAACTGTGGTTTGGCAAGAAACCAAAGTTGTCGTTTCTTAAAGTTTGGGGTTGCGATGCTTATAAGAAAAAGTTTCATCCTGATAAGCTCAAACCCAAATCGGAGAAATGTGTCTTCATAGAATACCCAAAGGAGACAGTTGGGTACACCTTCTATCACAGATCCGAAGGCAAGATATTCGTTGCTAAGAATGGATCCTTTCTAGAGAAGGAGTTTCTCTCGAAAGAAGTGAGTGGGAGGAAAGTAGAACTTGATGAGGTAATCAGACTGCTCCCTTATTGGAAAGTAGTTCATCACAGAAATCTGTTCCTGTGACTACTACACCAATTAGTGAGGAAGTTAATGATGATGATCATGAAACTTCAGATCATGTTGTTACTGAACCTCGTAGGTCAACCAGAGTAAGATCCGCACCAGAGTGGTACGGTAATCCTGTTCTGGAAGTTATGTTACTAGACCATGATGAACCTACGAACTATGAAGAAGCGATGGTGAGCCCAGATTCCGCGAAATGGCTTGAGGCCATGAAATCTGAGATGAGATCCATGTAAGAGAACAAAGTATGGACTTTGGTTGACTTGCCCGATGATCGGCAAGCCATCGAGAATAAATGGATCTTCAAGAAGAAGACTGACGCTGACGGTAATGTTACTGTCTATAAATCTCGACTTGTTGCAAAAGGTTTTCGACAAGTTCAAGGGATTGACTACGATGAGACCTTCTCACCCGTAGCGATGCTTAAGTCTGTACGAATCATGTTAGCAATTGCCGCATTTTATGATTATGAAATTTGGCAAATGGATGTCAAAACTGCATTCCTGAATGGATTTCTAGAAGAAGAGTTGTATATGATGCAATAGGAAGGTTTTGTCGATCCAAAGGGAGCTAACAAAGTGTGCAAGCTCCAGATATCCATTTATGGACTGGTGCAAGCCTCTCGGAGTTGGAATAAATGCTTTGATAGTGTGATCAAAGCATTTGGTTTTATAAGACTTTTGGAGAAGCCTGTATTTACAAGAAAGTGAGTGGGAGCTCTGTAGCATTTCTGATGTTATATGTGGATGAAATATTGCTGATTGGAAATGATATAGAATTTCTGGATAGCATAAAGGAGTATTTGAAAGGAGTTTTCAAAGAAAGACCTCGGTGAAGCTGCTTACATATTGAGCATCAAGATCTATAGAGATAGATCAAGACGCTTGATAAGTTTTTTCAATGAGTACATACCTTGACAAGATTTTGAAGTAGTTCAAAATGGAACAGTCAAAGAAATAGTTCTTGCCTGTGTTACAAGGTGTGAAATTGAGTAAGACCCAAAGCCTGACCACGGCACAAGATAGAAAGAGAATGAAAGTCATTCCCTATTCCTCAGCCATAGGTTCTACAAAGTATGCCATGCTATGTACCAGATCTATTGTATACCCTACCACTGAGTTTGGCAAGGAAGTACAATAATGATCTAGGAGTAGATCACTGGACAACGGTCAAAATTATCCTTAGTGGAATAAGGATATGTTTCTTGATTATGGAGGTGACAAAAGGTTCGTCGTAAAGGGTTGCGTCGACGCAAGTTTTGACACTGATCCAGATGACTCTAAGTCTAGATCTGGATACATATTGAAAGTGGGAGCTATTAGCTAGAGTAGCTCCATGCAGAGCATTGTAGACATAGAATTTGCAAAATACTTACAGATCTGAATGTGACAGACCGGTTGACTAAAATTATCTCCCAAGCAAAACATGATCACACCTTAGTACTCTTTGGGTGTTAATCACATAGAGATGTGAACTAGATTACTGACTCTAATAAACCCTTTGGGTGTTGGTCACATATCGATGTGAACTATGGGTGTTAACCACATAAAGATGTGAACTATTGACGTTAAATCACATGGCGATGTGAACTAGATTATTGACTCTAGTGCAAGAGGGAGACTGAAGGAAATATGCCCTAGAGGCAATAATAAAGTTATTATTTATTTTATTATATCATGATAAATGTTTATTATTCATGCTAGAATTGTATTAACCGGAAACATGATACATGTGTGAATACATAGACAAACAGAGTGTCACTAGTATGCCTCTACTTGACTAGCTCATTGATCAAAGATGGTTATGTTTCCTAGCCATAGACATGAGTTGTCATTTGATTAACGGGATCACATCATTAGGAGAATGATGTGATTGACTTGACCCATTTCGTTAGCTTAGCAATTGATCACTTAGTATGTTATTGCTTTCTTCATGACTTATACATGTTCCTATGACTATGAGATTATGCAACTCCCGTTTACCGGAGGAACACTTTGTGTGCTACCAAACGTCACAACGTAACTGGGTGATTATAAAGGTGCTCTACAGGTGTACCCGAAGGTACTTGTTGGGTTGGCGTATTTCGAGATTAGGATTTGTCACTCCGACTGTCGGAGAGGTATCTCTGGGCCCACTCGGTAATGCACATCACTTAAGCCTTGCAAGCATTGCAACTAATAAGTTAGTTGCGGGATGATGTATTACGGAACGAGTAAAGAGACTTGCCGGTAACGAGATTGAACTAGGTATTGAGATACCGACGATCGAATATCGGGTAAGTAACATACCGATGACAAAGGGAACAACGTATGTTGTTATGCGGTTTGACCGATAAAGATCCTCGTAGAATATGTATGAGCCAATATGAGCCTCCAGGTTCCGCTATTGGTTATTGACCGGAGACGTGTCTCGGTCATGTCTACATTGTTCTGGAACCCGTAGGGTCCGCACGCTTAAAGTTCGATGACGGTTATATTATAAGTTTATGTGTTTTGATGTACCGAAGGTAGTTCAGAGTCCCGGATGAGATCAGGGACATGACGAGGAGTCTCGAAATGGTCGAGACGTAAAGATCAATATATTGGATGACTATATTCGGACATCGGAAAGGTTCCGAGTGATTCGGGTATTTTTCGGAGTACCGGAGAGTTACGCGAATTCGCCGGGGAGTATATGGGCCTTATTGGGCTTTAGGGGAAAGAGAGAGGAGAGGCTGGGCGGCCCCCAAGGCCTAGTCTGAATTGGACTCGGGGAGGTGCGCCTCCTTCCTTCTCTTCTCTCCCCTTTCCTTGACTCCTACTCCTACTACTTGGAAGGGGGGGGGATCCTACTCCCGGTGGGACTAGGACTCCTCCTAGGGCGCGCCATAGAGAGGGCCGGCCCTCCCCCTCCTCCACTCCTTTATATATACGGGGAGGGGGCACCCCTTGGAGACACAACAATTGAACCCTTGGATCTCTTAGCCGTGTGCGGTGCCCCCTTCCACCATAATCCACCTCGATCATATCGTAGTGGTGCTTAGGCGAAGCCCTGCGTCGGTAGAACATCATCATCGTCACCACGCCGTCGTGCTGACGGAACTCTCCCTCATAGCTCGGCTGGATCGGAGTTCGAGGGACGTCATTGCTATGTCTTGAGCTTGCGTTGGTTTTCCCCGAAGAGGAGAGGATGATGCAGCAGAGTAGCGTAAGTATTTTCCTCAGTTTTTGAGAACCAAGGTATCAATCCAGTAGGAGGCCATGTGCAAGTCCCTCGTACCTACACAAAGCAAATAACTCCTCGCAACCAACGCGAATAGGGGTTGTCAATCCCTTCATGGTCACTTACGAGAGTGAGATCTGATAGAGATGATAGATAATATTTTTGGTATTTTTGGTATAAAGATGCAAAGTAAAATAAAGGCAAAGTAAAAAAGCAAAGCAATAATAAAGCGTAGGAAGATTAATATGATGAGAATAGACCCGGGGCCATAGATTTCACTAGTGGCTTCTCTCAAGACCATAAGTATTTTACGATGGGTGAACGAATTACTGTTGAGCAATTGACAGAATTGAGCATAGTTATGAGAGTATCTAGGTATGATCATGTATATAGGCATCATGTCCGAGACAAGTAGACCGACTCACACTGCATCTACTACTATTACTCCACTCATCGACCGCTATCCAGCATGCATCTAGAGTATTAAGTTAATAAAAACAGAGTAACGCCTTAAGCAAGATGACATGATGTAGAGGGATAAATTCATGCAATATGATAAAAACCCCATCGTGTTATCCTTGATGGCAACAATACAATACGTGCCTTGCTGCCCCTCATCACTTTGGGAAAGGACACCGCAAGATTGAACCCAAAGCTAAGCACTTCTCCCATTGCAAGAACTACCAATCTAGTTGGCCAAACCAAACGGATAATTCAAGAGACTTGCAAAGATAAACAATCATACATAAAAGAATTCAGAGAAGATTCAAATATTGCTCATAGATAATCTTGATCATAAACCCACAATTCATCGGTCTCAACAAACACACCGCAAAAAGAAGATTACATCGAATAGATCTCCACGAGAGAGGGGGAGAACATTGTATTGAGATCCAAAAAGGGAGAATAAGCCATCTAGCTACTAACTATGGACCCGAAGGTCTGAAGTAAACTACTCACACTTCATCGGAGAGGCTATGATGATGATGTAGAAGCCCTCCGTGGTGGATTCCCCTTCCGTGAACTCCTAACAGGCCCCAAGATGGGATCTCGTGGATCTGAGAAAGTTGCGGTGGTGGAATTAGGTTTTTGGCTCTGTATCTGATCTGTTGGGGGTACGTAGGTATATATAGGAGGAAGGAGTACGTCGGTGGAGCTTCGGGGGGCCCATGAGGCAGGGGGATGCCCTCCACCCTCGTGGTCGCCTCCCTCCTTTCTTGACCGAGGGTCCAAGTCTCCTGGATCTTATCTGATGAGAAAATCACGTTCCCGAAGATTTCATTCCGTTCGGACTCCGTTTGATATTCCGTTTCTTGAAACCTTTGAAATAGGCAAAAAACAGCAATTCTGGGCTGGGCCTCCGGTTAATAGGTTGGTCCCAAAAGTAATATAAAAGTGGAAAATAAAGCCCAATATAGTCCAAAACAATAGATAATGTATCATGGAGCAATAAAAATTATAGATACGTTGGAGATGTATCAGGCATCCCCAAGCTTAATTCCTGCTCGTCCTCGAGTAGGTAAATGATAAAAAGAGAATTTTTGATGCGGAGTGCTACTTGGCATAATTTCAATGTAACTCTTCTTAATTGTGGTATGAATATTCAGATTCGAAAGATTCAAGACAAAGGTTTAATATTGACATAAAAAATAATAATACTTCAAGCATACTAACAAAGCAATTATGTCTTCTCAAAATAACATGGCCAAAGAAAGTTATCCCTACAAAATAATGTAGTCTGGCTATGCTCTATCTTCACCACACAAAGTATTTAAATCATGCACAACCCCGATGACAAGCCAAGCAATTGTTTCATACTTTTGACATTCTCAAAACTTTTTCAATCTTCACGCAATACATGAGCGTGAGCCATGGATATAGCTTTATATGTGGAATAGAATGGTGGTTGTGGAGAAGACAAAAAGAGGGAAGATAGTCTCACATCAACTAGGCGTATCAACGGGCTATGGAGATGTCCATCAATAGATATCAATGTGAGTGAGTAGGGATTGCCATGCAACGGATGCACTAGAGCTATAAGTATATGAAAGCTCAACAAAAGAAACTAAGTGGGTGTGCATCCAACTCGCTTGCTCACGAAGACCTAGGGCAATTTGAGGAAGCCCATCATTGGAATATACAAGCCAAGTTCTATAATGAAAAATTCCCACTAGTATATGAAAGTGACAAAACGATAGACTCTCTATTATGAAGATCATGGTGCTACTTTGAAGCACAAGTGTGGTAAAAGGATAGTAACATTGTCCCTTCTCTCTTTTTCTCTCATTTTTTTTATTTGGGCCTTTTGTCTTTTTTATGGCCTCTTTTCTTTTCTTTTTTTTATTTTTCGTCCAGAGTCTCATCCCTACTTATGGGGGAATCATAGTCTCCATCATCCTTTCCTCACTTGGGACAATGCTCTAAAAATGATGATCATCACACTTTTATTTTTCTTACAACTCAAGAATTACAACTCGATACTTAGAACAAAATATGACTCTATGTGAATGCCTCCAGCGGTGTACCGGGATGTGCAATGATTCATAAGTGACATGTATGAAAGAATTATGAATGGTGGCTTTGCCACAAATACGATGTCGACTAAATGATCATGCTAAGCAATATGACAATGATGGAGCGTGTCATAATAAACGGAACGGTGGAAAGTTGCATGGCAATATATCTCGGAATGGCTATGGAAATGCCATGATGTAGGTATGGTGGCTGTTTTGAGGAAGGTTTATGGTGGGTGTATGATACCGGCAAAAAGTGTGCGGTATTAGAGAGGCTAGCGCAATGGTGGAAGGGTGAGAAAAGTGTGTATAATCCATGGACTCAACATTAGTCATAAAGAACTCATATACTTATTGCAAAAATCTATAAGTTATCAAAGCAAAGTATTACGCGCATGCTCCTAGGGGGATAGATTGGTTGTAAAAGACCATCGCTCGTCCCCGACCGCCACTCATAAGGAAGACAATCAATAAATAAATCATGCTCCAGCTTCATCACATAACGGTTCATCATACGTGCATGCTACGGGAATCACAAACTTTAACACAAGTATTTCTCAAATTCACAACTACTCAACTAGCATGACTCTAATATTACTACCTTCATATCTCAAAACAATTATCAAGCATCGAACTTTTCTTAGTATTCAACACACTCAAAATAAAATTTTACAAATCTTGAATACCAAGAATATTATTATTTTTAAGCAAATTACCATGCTATTTAAGACTCGCAAAGTAATCTAAGTGAAGCATGAGAGATCAAAGGTTTCTATAAAACAAATCCACCACCGTGCTCTAAAAGATATAAGTGAAGCACTAGAGCAAAACTATATATCTCAAAAGATATAAGTGAAGCACATAGAGTATTCTATCAAATTCCAATACATGTATGGCTCTCTCAAAAGGTGTGTACAGAAAGGATGGTTGCGGTAAACTAACAAGCAAAGACGCAAATAATACAAGACGCTCCAAGCAAAACACATATCATCTAGTGAATAAAAATATAGCTCCAAGTAAAGTTACCGATGGAAGTGGATTTAAAGAGGGGATGCCTTCCGGGGCATCCCCAAGCTTTGACTTTTTGGTGTCCTTGTATTATCTTGGGGGTCCCATGGGCATACCCAAGCTTAGGCTCTTGCCACTCCTTGTTCCATAATCCATCAAAAGATTTCACACAAAACTTGAAAACTTCACAACACAAAACTCAATAGAAATCTCGTAAGCTCCGTTAGCGAAAGAAAACAAAAGACCACTTCAAGGTACTGTAATGAACTCATTCTTTATTTATATTGGTGTTAAACCTACTGTATTCCAACTTATCTATGGATTATAAACTATTTTATTAACCATAGATTCATCAAAATAAGCAAACAACACACGAAAAACAGAATCTGTCAAAAACAGAACAGTCTGTAGTAATCTGTAACTAACGCAAACTTCTGGAACTCAAAAAATTCAGCAAAAATAGGAAGACCTAGGCAATTTGTTTGTTGATCAGCAGAAATTGGAATCACTATTTTATCACGTTCTGGTGATTTTTGAAAATTGTTTTCGTGAACAGAAAGTTTCTGGAAATTACAGCAAGATCAAATAACTATCGTCCAAGAAGATCCTATAGGTTTAACTTGGCACAAACACAACATAAAACCACATCTAAACATAAGGTAGATGGATTATTTATTCCTAAACAGAAACAAAAACAAGAACTAAAAAATAAAATTGGGTTGCCTCCCAACAAGCGCTATCGTTTAACGCCCCTAGCTAGGCATAAAAGCAAGGATAGATCTAGGTATTGCCATAGTAATAAGATAGATCAGTGAAACTCATTTCATACTCCCTACGTTCGGAAGCAAGTTTTCTTTGAGGCAAACAAAAGTAATCAAAAGGGCTAAATTTAATAGGCAAAAATCCCCAAGATCAATTTTAGGAGGTATAGGTTCCTCTTTCGCCCTTCAGACGTATTGCACAACCAATTCATCATTATAAGCATTCTTTTGATAGAACCTTGTGAGCCTATACTCAAGAGAGTATCCTAGCTCATTATTTAGAATAGCCAAATCATCGTTAAGTTCAGAGATTCTATCAATTAAAATATTGGTAGGCACCTTTTTTCTAAGATTTTCATTGAAAGCAACATAGTCAATAGATTGAAAACGCATTATTTCTTCTTGATCAAAGAGGATAGATTATATGGGAGGACGGCCATCATCCACCCTATAATGCGCAAAGATGTCTTTGGCCTCTTTTATTATAAATCTGAATTCATGAGCCAAAAAGATTGTAGCGGCACGCTTAACAAAGGAATGCTCGATATTAGAAAATTCTAGGAAAATCCTTTGTATGGAAGGATGCATATGCATAAATTGCCTTTCAAGTTCAACGATAAGTATGACAATAGCGTCCGCAAGACTACTAGTTCTATGGAGAATAGAACTGCCCATAGAAGGCAAAGCACCGGCACAAGTAAAGAAATCTTGGATAACTCCTTTTCCAATAATATTACCACTACCAATTCGAAATCTTTTTGTATGCAAGGTAGGGGGTTCTTCAGCCGGAGCATCAGAATTTTCCATGTTATTATTATTGTCCATATCGGCAATAATTTCTCCAATTTCAGAAATAACGACAAGCAAGCGAGAAAAAGGCAAAAGGAAAAGAGAGGGCGAATAAAACGGCAAGGGTGAAGTGGGGGAGAGGAAAACGAGAGGCAAATGGCAAATAATGTAATGCGAGAGATAAGGGATTGTGATGGGTACTTGGTATGTTGACTTTTGCGTAGACTCCCCGACAACGGCACCAGAAATCCTTCTTGCTACGTCTTGAGCTTGCATTGGTTTTCCCCGAAGAGGAGAGGATGATGCAGCAGAGTAGCGTAAGTATTTTCCTCAGTTTTTGAGAACCAAGGTATCAATCCAAAGAGGAGGCCACGCGCAAGTCCCTCGTACCTACACAAAGCAAATAACTCCTCGCAACCAACGCGAATAGGGGTTGTCAATCCCTTCACAAATACTTACAAGAGTGAGATCTGATAGAGATGATAGATAATATTTTTGGTATTTTTGGTATAAAGATGCAAAGTAAAATAAAAGGCAAGGTAAAAAGCAAAGCAATAATAAAGCGAGGGAAGATTAATATGATGAGAATAGACCGGGGCCATAGATTTCATTAGTGGCTTCTCTCAAGACCATAAGTATTTTACGATGGGTGAGCGAATTCTTGTTGAGCAATTGATGAATTGAGCATATTTATGAGAGTATCTAGGTATGATCATGTATATAGGCATCATGTCCGAGACAAGTAGACCGACTCCTGCCTGCATCTACTACTATTACTCCACTCATCGACCGCTATCCAGCATGCATCTAGAGTATTAAGTTAATAAAACAGAGTAACGCCTTAAGCAAGATGACATGATGTAGAGGGATAAATTCATGCAATATAATAAAAAACCCATCTTGTTATCCTTGATGGCAACAATACAATACGTGCCTTGCTGCCCCTCATCACTTTGGGAAAGGACACCGCAAGATTGAACCCAAAGCTAAGCACTTCTCCCATTGCAAGAACTACCAATCTAGTTGGCCAAACCAAACGGATAATTCAAGAGACTTGCAAAGATAAACAATCATACATAAAAGAATTCAGAGAAGATTCAAATATTGCTCATAGATAATCTTGATCATAAACCCACAATTCATCGGTCTCAACAAACACACCGCAAAAAGAAGATTACATCGAATAGATCTCCACGAGAGAGGGAGAACATTGTATTGAGATCCAAAAAGAGAGAAGAAGCCATCTAGCTACTAACTATGGACCCGAAGGTCTGAAGTAAACTACTCACACTTCATCGGAGAGGCTATGATGATGATGTAGAAGCCCTCCGTGGTGGATTCCCCTTCCGTGAAGCTCGAACAGGCCCCAAGATGGGATCTCGTGGATACGTAAAGTTGCGGCGGTGGAATTAGGTTTTTGGCTCAGATTCGATCTGTTGGGGTGCGAGGTATATATAGGAGGAAGGAGTACGTCGGTGGAGCCGGGGCCACGAGGCGGGGCGCCTTTAGGGGGCGCCCACCTCGTGGCCGCCTCCCACCTTTCTTGACCGAGGGTCCAAGTCTCTGGATCTTATCTGATGAGAAAATCACGTTCCCGAAGATTTCATTCCGTTTGGACTCCGTTTGATATTCCGTTTCTTCGAAACACTGAAATAGGCAAAAAAAAGCAATTCTGGGATGGGCCTCCGGTTAGTAGGTTAGTCCCAAAAGTAATATAAAAGTGGAAAATAAAGCCCAATATGGTCCAAAACAATAGATAATATAACATGGAGCAATCAAAAATTATAGATACGTTGGAGACATATCAGTCATCGAGTTGAACCTGTGCTGAACTCGGAGGTGCCGTGCGTTCGGTACTTGATCGGTCGGATCGTGAAGACGTACGACTACATCAACTGCGGTGTGCTAGCGCTTCCGCTTTCGGTCTACGAGGGTACGTGGACATACTCTCCCCTCTCGTTGTTATGCATCACCATGATCTTGCGTGTGCGTAGGAATTTTTTTGAAATTACTACGTTCCCAACACTTCGGCACATCTTCACAAGTCCATTGACACCACAATGGATGGCAAGCATAAAGCACTTGATCTCTTGATGATGCTCCACTTGAACTTGCGCACGGAATTCTTGATGACGATCACCACTTGATGTCATCCTCTCCATTGGTTGAGTGATATCTTCCTCTTGACGCAAGCCCATGAACACGTACCTAACCCCACACAGAACTCCCACATAGACCATGGGTTAGTACACAAAGCACAATTGACAATGCTTACCATACCATGAGATCACTTGATCCCACTCGGTGTATCTTCTACGCTTTGTGTGATGATCAACTTGAATCACTCTCTGTACTTAGTCTTGATCAACCTTGACTCTTTCCAACTCTCTTCATTTGGATGATGCCTTGAAGGTAAGCATGAATGATCACACAATCTTCTTCTTCAAGACATGCTTGCAATATGCTCAATTCTCACATGACCAATCTTTGGATAATTCCTTAATAGCACCCTGGTCAACACATAAACTCCTTAAAACCAACACATGGACTTCAAGAAATGCCTATGGACAAATCCTTCAAATATAACTCAATGCAACCATTAGTCCATAGAGAATGTCATCAATTACCTAAACCACACATGGGGGCACCGCATGTCCTTTCAGCTCCCACATGTCTCATGTCCCTCAAAGCTTTAAATTGCACTTCCTATTTACTTCTATTCTTTGAAGCTTTGATGTACATTGTCATCAGTTATCAAGCATAACCACTCCCTTGGTTGTTTTGGTAATTCATGTCAACGTACATGATGTTGGACTAATGTTTTCCTTGAGTATATTTCAGGATAAGTTCAACTTAGGCACAACTTTGGGATGTGAAATGGAACCCCTCAAGATGGTAAGGGCATGTGTTGGCCAAGCCTCAACACTCCATTTTATATTTAAGTGATCCAATATTAGATTGAGTCCATAGGTATGCCAATACTATCAAAAGAGGATGAAGTTGTGATCATGGACTAACTGCTCAAGTGCTTAGAGATCTAGCTCCAAAAACCCTAGTCAAATTCTCACATTCAACTATGTCCAAAACCCTAAGTCAAACTTGGTCCCACTGAATCACTCACATCTGGATTCACCGAGTTACTCATGACATAGCAACTACTTAAACCCTACCTATTCGGTCTCACCAAGTTGGCCCTTCGGTCCCAATGAAGAGCGCTTGCCAACCTTCTGTTGCCTACTGAAATTCAATCATAATTTTGGTGTGCTTAGGTCATGACATCTCGGCCCCATTAATTGAATCGTTTCACCTGGTCTCACTGAGCCTAAAGTTCAAACCTATTGTGTCGATCGGTCTCACTGAGTGGTTTCACCTGGTCCCACCGAGTAGTGCACAAAGGTGTGTGACGGGTGGATTTTTGGTGCTTCCTATATGTACCCCACCCCTTCCACCAACTCTAAGAGATCAACCAGAGCAAAGCATACACTTTCCATATCCATTTTCTGAGAGAGAGAGAGAGAGAGCTCCCCATTCTTGTGTTGAGATCAAAATGATTCCACTCCAACCATAGAAACTTTGATCTCTAGTCACCTCATTATTTCCACCCAAACCTCTCCTACCCCAAAGCCCAAATATATGAGAGAGTATTTGACTATTGAGGAGATTATCATTTGAACCACAAGAGCAAGGAATTTATCATCAACAACCCCACCTATTTTCTTTTGGAGGGCGGTGCATCCTAGATTGGCTAGGTATACTTGGGAGTCTCCAAATCGAGTGGAGAAACCAAGAATTTTGTACGAGCAAGATTGCCTACTTCGTGAAGATCTACCGCGAGTGAGGCTAGTCCTTCGTGGGCGTAAGCCATGGTACAATAGGCAAGGTTGCTTTTTTGTGGACCGTTCGTGGGTGAAGCCCTCCGTGGACTCGATCATTCGTGGAATCTTGCAACCGTTATCCTTATGATCTTGATCCTTGAGATTGAAGCCCCCATCAATGTGGACGTACAATAGCACTACCTATCGGAATCACGGGGCAAAAAAGATCTGTGTCAACCACTGTTTAGGAATCTCTCAAACTCTACTTCCTAATTACTTACACTTGCATGATTGTTATTTTTCGATGCCCATACTCTAACAATGCATTTGTATGGTGTTCTTGTTGTTATCTAGCTTGTGCCAAAATCTGCCTAAGAGTTATGAAACATTAAAATTGCTAATTGGGCCTTGCTAGTGTCTATTCACCCCACCCCCACCCCCCAAACAATGCTGGAATTAAGGAATACCTATGTCAGAGCATTAAATAAGGTTCCCGCTTAGATGATGGGATTAAAGAACAAACAAACTCACCCGCAAGAATCTCAAGGGCCTGTCGCGTCTCGTTTTCGGCATCTGTCATGCGGGACTTGAATTGATTCAGCTCCAGCTCTTGTTGCCTGGCACTCTTGGTCGGTGACACCTTGTCAACTTGGAGGTTGTTGCATTCTTGACGATGGCTGCACAGGGATCATGGGGGTGGGTATTCTTTTGTAAGGCGGGGGAAGTCTTAGGGGAAAGAGGAGATATGTATGGACTGGACAAGCAAGTCAGTATATTTGGTTAGAGTTATTTTTTAGGGTAATAGTTTTTTTAGTGTTATCGCTATAGCTGGTGGAGAAAGTCTCGGCAAAATAGATGTAGAAAAATAATGTTACAAAGATCGAACGACCATCATTTGTTAGTTTATAAAAGGTCAAAGAAGAAAGTATCATCCGATAAAGGGTATGTATTTCTGATTAACATACACCTATAAAAGAAGAAAAATAAGCAAGAAGAAGAAGAAGAAATATATAGGCATGTGTACATGAGCTGCTTAGGGATGTGTGGAGGGTGTTTTGAGCCATAGAGAATGGGCGTGGTTTGGGGCATGATTCCTTGATTGACCGAAGGAAAAAAATTGTATGGAAGAGATGGACGTAGGATGTAGCGTGATGGGAAAAAGTTCAAAATAAACATTGAAGCATGTTAAATTCCTCCAACTAGCCACTCTAACTGATAACTTTTGACCCCCTCAAAAGAAAAACTGACAACTTTTGATGGTAAAAAGAAGCGTGTAGCATTTAATCACACAGTGCAACGTCGAGATTTGAATTTTTTCCTAACATTTTCTTGAAAATTTCCAACAAAATTGAAATCCAAATATTCTTAAAAGGAAAAAAATAATTTTAAAATACCAAATTTTTTGATAAAAACGTGAACAATTTTTGGAATTACGAATATTTTTTGAAAACACAAAGAAATTTTGAAAATGCCGACATTTTTAAATCCTCGAACATTTTTAAAGTACAAACACTTTTTGAAAAAAAGTATTTTTTAAAACACAAACAATTTTGAAAACTGAACAAAATTTTAGAGTGCAAACAAATTTTCAAAACAATATTTTTTTAAAACATAATCTTTTCTGTAAAAATAGGAACAAAATTTGAAAAATGAATAAAATTTGGACCTGTGGGCACTTTCTAATTTTCAAAAAAAGGGAAGAAAATTTCAAAATTGATCGCAGTTTATACTTTTTTTTGAAGTGTTCACACTTTATTTTCTTTGTGGGGATTTCAAAAATAGTTCATGTTTTCAATATTTATTTGTGTTTTCTAAAAAGATTGTAGTTTCAAAAATTCCTAATAAAATGTTCGAATTTCAAAGTTGTTGATACTTTTCTAGAAATTGTTTCAAAAAATTCGTAAATGATTTTAATTCTCGATACTGTGGTGTGTGGTTAAATATTTTTCACGCTTAGCACCAACAGCCTAGACGTGGCTTGTAGGACCAGTTCAGCAGCAGAGGTTGCAACTTGCAAGTTCGATTCCCTGTAGTCTCTCCTTTTTTTGGTAGTTTTAAGTCGCGCGTTACAGAAAAAGAAACACTTGGGCCAGCGCATTTGCGTCCGGCCGCAACAAACGATCCAGGATTTGAGCTGCCTGTTGACAATCTCTCTTTTGGGAACGTACTCAAGATTTAGAATAGATCAGGATTAGAAATTTTGTTGTGCTGATTTCAGGGATTAAGGGTTTAGGGTTTGATTTAGCTTTCGTATACAAGTACAAGTTATGTTTTGGACTTTTTCCTAGAGTGATGGGTAGGTTCACCTGGTCACGTAGATCCTTTCCTTTTTTGGCGAGTATAGCTCGTCACTCGTGACGTGTATGTTTCACCTAGATTTTTTGTTGTTGCCAGGACTCGTTACATAGATCAACAACCTTTTTTTTAGTAACATCAACAACCTTTGTTAATTTAAGAGGGTCTTCGGTTGGGCCTTTTTTTTGGCAAGTACAAGTTTTTTGGATTTGTTTTTTTGTCTTTAAAACACCTTATAAGTAAAAAAGCCAAAAAAAAATCACCTAAAAAGGTGCTTTTTCGGCTTATAAGACAATGTGGAAAAGCCGAGTAAAAGCCCAACCAAACATCCCCTAAAGTAAGTCTATTAAATAATGATCATTTGTTTCTGACTTTTGTGATATTTTCTAACATATTTTTTCTAGGGCTCGTTACATATATCAAATGGCTATCCTTTGTTAATTTATAAGTCTATGATCACATGTTTTTATTTTTATGATAATTTCTAACATGTTTTTTGGTAACCATGCCATGTACTTTTAATATTATCATATTTTGCGAAAAATATCAAAATTATTATAGATTTTCATCAGAAGTACAAAGCATCTCAAACATACCAAATATGACATTCATATTTCGAGACCACCGAACGACCACTACTGCCACCAGAACGAGCCGCCGATGCGCTGCTGTCGCCGCTCCTCTACCGGAGTCGGCTTGACCATGTCGATGACAATCGGGAAGTCTTCGTGCACGTGCCCTAAGGATCAACACCCTAAAGCTGCGCCGTTGAACCCTTGCATAGATCTGAAGCACCTGACACCAAATTTCATCACCTGACAAGAAACCCTAACCTCACCGCCCTAAGAGACGGTAGATTAGTTCGGCCTAGATGATTAACTTCATTTAAAAAAATATGGCCATGTGCATCCAATAATTCAGAGGCCAACAGGATTGCCTTTTATTTTTGAAAAAAAAATGGGACTGTTTGAATCAAGTTGTTTCCTCTTGTGGACTACAGTGCTGCTGCTTCTTTCTCCTTATCCTGGATATATACTCAGCGGTTCGTGCAGCATATATAGCTTCTGTCTATAACTGAATTTGAGGGCCAGGTAATGCATCCACCATCCCGTTCCAACTAGAAGAGTTCAAAGTAGCACAAAGCGGCTGCTGCTGCTAGTACTCCCTCCATTTCTTTTTACTCTGCATATAAGATTTGGTCAAAGTCAAACTACACAAAGTTTGACCAAATTTATATAAAAAAATATGAACATCTACAATACTAAAACTATATAGTATGAAAATATGTTTCATGGTGCATCTGATAATATTGATTTCATATTGTGAATGTTTATATTTTTTAATATAAAGTTAGTCAAACTCTACAAAGCTTGACTTTGACCAAACCTTATATGCGGACTAAAAAGAAACGGAGGGAGTACAAAAGGTCAAGCATTCATAAATATACGGGGAAGGTCTACCAAATTGACATCGACGCACGCATACAAATCGTCACAGCGAATGGTGGGAAACTTGCGCGGGCCGGCAGTTCATGCATTGTCGCCGGCCCCTCTGATGTCAAAACCGTGAGCACATGCATGGAAAAAGTCAAATGGAACCACGAAAGCGACACAGTATTCTGTTTTTCCCTAGTACTCCCTCCGTAAACTAATATAAAAGCGTTTAGATAACTAAAGTAATGATCTAAATGCTTTTATATTAGTTTACCGAGGAAGTAGAATACTCAAGAGAAAATCGAACGGTGTATCTTACACGCGAGCTAAGGATGATGCCTTTGTATCATGAAGCTCCCATACGGAAGAACAAAAATGTACAGATGTTGTGCGTAACTTTATAAGAATTGTATAAAAACTGTATCAAGAAGCTGCTGTGCTGTGCGTGCGAAATTTCAGTCCCTCGATCGATCGATAGATCGACCTCGTGGAAAATTTCACACGAACAGCGCGAACTCTGCCTGGCTAACTGATTTGTACTGCACTATTTACATATATAGTACTAGGAGTATGCATATATGTAATCTCCTACGTACTAGACTGGTACCTGCAGTAGTAAGAAACCTGTCCAGATCAACTGCATATGGTTGCTTTGCTGATCAATTAGCACAAGGGGTTGAGCAGAGCTCCTGGATGGACTGCATGGTGTTGGGGGAGAAGATGAAGCCGCCGGGGGACATGAGCTGCCCGGCCGCCATGGGCGGATGCTGCCCGTGCCCAAGGGTGAGCAGCAGCGGGTCTCCTACTCCAGCTCCCTCCTCCATAGGCGCTCCGGGGACATCGTAGCCAGGGAACAGCGCCGGAGCCGGCGCCGGCTTGCCGGTCAGCCGCTGCACGACGGTCATGAACTCGTGCGGCCGCGCGTGCACGACCTTGGGCGTGTGCTCGTAGACGATCACCGGCGCACCGCCACAGTGGGCCTTCTTGGTCGACGGCCTGGAGGACGGCGGCGCCGACGCCACCTTCAGCGGCTGCGGCCGCGGCCCCCGGAGGCCGCTTTTCTTGGAGGGAGAGGACGCGCCGGCCATAGTCATCGCCGTCATGGCTGCTCGCGCTTACGTAGCTTGATTAGTCGCCGATGAAGTTACCTGTGTCTGTCTGTGTGCTCGGTACGGCGTGGCAATGGATCGCGGGGGGGCGCTAGGTTTTATAGAGCGCGGGGGAGAAGAGAGTCGAGACGAGATACTGGCTGGCCTGGCCGGCCGGCATGAGAGGAATTGAAGGAAGTGACATGCGATGGGCGCGAGTGTGAGTGCAAGGCGAAAAGTCGCCGGTCAAGTACGGCAGATGACACATTGTGGGTGGAAAGCGAGGGTAGGTTGGAAGTGGTTACTCAGTTTTCGTTTTGACTAATCGATTAATTGATATATTATAGTGTACTAATCAACGTGCCTTCACAGTTAGTTCGATCGAGGTGGCCAAACATGCATGCTCGGTCCTAAAGACTTCTCTGCTACGTACGTACTAGGTGTTCTTTGGTCCGCTCGCAAGGTGCCATTTTGCTTTCCTCTCAGTTGACACTTGCAAATTCCGAGCAGATGCACAAGCACTTTCAAAGTGTTCCAAGATTTACGGCCTCTTTGATTCACAGGAAAAGTAGAGAAAAATCATAGGAATGGATTTTTTTCCTATGATGAGACTATTCAATCCCTTTGATTCAAAGAAATTGATCACATAAAATTCTCATAAACAAAGGAATTTTGCAATCCACTAGGAGCTCCTTGATTTGCAGGAATTTCAAAACACGGCAATAGAAAAAACACATAAATGAAATAGCATGCCCACTTAAATTCAATAGGATCCCAAGCCCGTTAAATCAGTCTTTTTCAACAGAATAAAGTTTCTAGTCGGAAACGGTACTTCGACGAGATTCTGGGAGGATACATGGCTAGGGGAAACACCCCTCGCGCTTCAATATCCGTCCCTTTATAGCATTGTGCAACGAAGAGACGCTTTTGTTGCTATCGTGCTTCAGTCCACTCCCCTCAATATCCACTTTAGGAGAACACTTGCCGGAGCCCGTTGGGAAGCATGGCTCCATTTGGGCGAGACGACTGATGGATGTGCAACTTTCTCAACAGCCGGACATGTTGTGCTGGAAGCTAACCAGGAATGGAGAGTTCACGGTTAAATCTATGTATTTAGATGTGATCAACTCTAGCTCTATTCCTAATTCGAAACATGTTTGGAATGTCAAAGTACCTTTGAGAGTTAAAGAGTTCATGTGGTTTGTACACAAACAAGTCATTTTAACTAAGGAAAATTTAACAAAGCGCAACTAGACTGGTTCTACGAGATGTAGTTTTTGTGATCGGGATGAGACCATCAAACACCTCTTTCTTGACTGTCCGATGGCAAAGGTTCTATGGCGGACTGTTCACATTGCTTTTAATATTACTCCTCCAAATAATATCAACACATTATTTGGGACGTGGCTTGACGGGATAGATTCCCGAACAGCAAGACACATTCGTGTAGGAGTATGTGCTTTACTTAAATTTGGGCAGTCTGGTACTGCAGGAATGATTTATTTTTTAACAGAACAATAAATACTCATTTTTTACAGGTTATCTTCCGAGCCACTGCATTTATCCGTATGTGGTCGTTACTCACTCAGACGGAGGCCAGGGAGCGTTTGGTTACTGGATCTACCCGATGAGAGATGGTAGCTCGGGCTATATTCAACCGGTTTGGATGACGATCATGTAATAAGATAGACAATTAGTTTCCTATCTATCTTTTGCTTGCCGGTTGTGGCTTTTCTTTTCCGCTCTTCGTGAGCCTTTTTGTGGTTCGTTTTGTTTAAGACTTCATGGCGTTTATTGAACCTATTTGCTTTATAATAAAGGTGGCCGTATGCATCTTTCTGATGCAAAGGCCGGGGTTATACCCTTTTTCCAAAAAAAAGGATCGCAAGCCACAGGAATTGGGACTGGGGAGTGCCACATGCCACATGAAAAAAAAACTGTAAATCGAGATTTGAGTGAACGAAACTTTTCCTGGAAAACAGAGTGCAAACACAATCTTTCTGGAATTTTCCAATCCTACGAATCAAACATACTATGTAAAAAAATCCTAAGGATAGGAATCCTCCATGAAATCCTAAGATTCATTTGAATCAAAGGAAGCCTCAAACCTCAAACCTCCTTTTACTTTCCTCTGCACAAAAGAGCGAGACAAAGACCATGAATCATTGAATAATATAATTTCAGCTTATTTTACATATGGTTTGACCTTACTTTGGCCATGCTTTTTAGGATTCTTGTGTTATCCTATTCATACGAATTAAACACCCAATTTATGCAGATTCACGTGTTATCTGTTTTGCATGTGCAATCTTATCTAATCTCTGTGTTTTTCCTTGTTCATGTGTTTTTGGATTCCCACGAATCTAACAAGCCCAGGACATGCAGGATGTTCAAAGGCGCGTTACCGGGGATAACTCGATCAAAAATTTGCATGCATACTCACACAAATGTGTTTCTCAATGCTACATATCATAGAGCTGACGAAGACCCAAAATTAACTTGGCAAGCCTCGAGGTATAGGTAACTTTATTAGACGTACGGCCTAGTCGTGGCGACCGGCTGGCTCCCTTTTGACAAAGTGACAAGGGCTTACTTTCTGCGACTTGAACATGCACCTTAATTTGTCCACGGACTGCGCAAGTGCGTTCTATTCTACCTACGTACCGCCGGCGGTGCCGCGCGCAAGCGGCTGGAGATCAGGTCAAAGAACGCACACGAGACGACAATTATAAATGTCACCTAGAGACGTCTAGTCCATAGAAACTTGAAAAGACCACGTAGTAGTACCGGAAGGTTTCGGACGAAGAAGTCAGCCAACCTCGCTGCATGGAAACCGGCCGTCCGTCGTTTTCAGACTACTCCGAGAGGCCGGCCGGTATCCTTCTTTTACTTATTTTCTTGGATTGGTGGCAACGTCACATTGCTTGCCCGGTAGGACTAATAGTGGTAGTGCATTGATTGAGCAGCAATGACGGCGCCGGCTAACCCATGGCAATTAAAAAGTAGTGATGTTATCTGGCGAACGTTAGCTAAAAGAGGGATGGGAAGTGAACGCTTTTTTTGGCAAGTTTACTCTGTAAGAGACGGCAAATCCTGCCGGTTTTTCCCGTAAAAGTTATCTTCTGCCTATAAAATGTCAAGTGTTTCTAAAGAAATTGTCAACCCATACAATTAAATTACCATCTAAAACATTCACAAATGCCAACCCCTCTCGGGGAACATTCGTCAGCTATTGCAGTCCTTACAAAATTGCTATACTTAGGGTCAGTTTACCAACTTTTTGTTACGGGCCTCTCCCAAGACAATAATCACCCCATGGCAATTACTCCCTCCGTTCCTAAATATAAGTCTTTTTAGACATTTCAAATGGACAACAACATATGGACGTATGTAGACATATTTTAGAGTGTAGGTGTACTCATTTTGCTCCGTATATAGTCATTTGTTGGAATCTCTAGAAAGACTTATATTTGGGAACAAAGGGAGTACTTAGGTTGAAAGCGCAAGAGGCTGGAGATCATCAAAATAATGCAAGGCCTGTATTTGAAAATATACACTTACTTTTCGCAAAAGAAAATATACACTTACTTGATCGCGCTACCGGGTGGGGGGGGGAGGGGTATGCACCAGGGGAAAACACAATAGTTGTCTGAAGGCTTAATTAGCAAAAAATGCTAAAAATTTGACGTCAGGTTTTTACACATGGCAAATCAAATGTTTTTCATGGCAAATTTAGTTTGGGAGCATAACAATTTTGTAGCAAAATATTAAAATGAACTGAGGCGGAGTTTGCCATGCTTATGGCATCTCCAGCGACAACCCACAAATTTCCTCCCGCACCCGTCCACGGATAGGGGGGGCCAGTCCGCGGACACGGATGCGGGAGACCGTTGTATATGTCCGCCAGTAAATTTAAAATCAAATGTACGATGATCCACACAACGCTGGACCGCACCCGATCACAACCAAAAAGAGGCAAATATGCTTAGTTTTTACATAACCGAATCCAAAAGAACATCTGTCCGACAGTCCGTGCATTTCTGCCCTGGCGGACCAGCAATCCCAGCAAGCTGCTCCCCGATCAAGAATGCGTCGTCGCCGCCGTGTAGGCAGCCTCTGCGTCTGCGTCCGTCTCCGCCACGTCCTCATAGTTTGCTGCCGCCAACTCATCTTTCTGCCGCCGCAACATCTGGTAGCGGGCGGATTGCACGATCTTTCTAGCGTCGGCATCCAAAGAGTCGACATTCAAGGTCAACATCTTGGCGTCCTCCGCATTGAAGGCGATCTTCACCCTCTTTTCCTCGAGCATGGCCTTCCTCTCTTCGATCATGGTCCTCCTCTCTTCGAGCTTGATCTTCTTCTCCATCGCCTCCATCGATTGTTTGAACCACTCTGCCTTCCTCTCCTCCTTGATGTCTGAGCACCTCACGCATGCCTCCTTCTTCTTCGCCAAGATGTCCTCGAACCTCTCCATCAACTTGGCCGCCGCATGTTCTAGCTTCGCCCTCTCCTCCTCCCACTTCTTGCCCCGTAATTTCTTCTAACCTTCTTCGACGGTTCTTGGGTTGGGTCGGTAGAGTTGCCGATTTCTTCCTCGTTGTCTTGGGCAGTGGTCTTGGCAATGAAAAGGTTCCACTTTGGTTTCCCATTCAACTTCAACCAACAATGCATGACGGTGAAGGACTTCTTCTCCAACTTCTTGTACACCACACAAGCACGAGTAGGCTATAAAGTGAAACCATGCATATCCGTCTAGTGAGTAACAAAACAATACATGTTCAGCTAGTGATCAACAAAACTAAAGCATATCCGGCTAGTGATAAACTTACTTGCTCGGTGATTTGTGCACCGCTAGGCCACCGTGCGATGAGATGCTTCGAGTGCCCGCAATGCTTGGACACGCCCTCTTGGATGGTGTACCATCTATGGTTGAGGGACTTCCACTCATAGTTGCGGATGGCCCCGTCAGAGTAGGGCGCGAAATGCTTGTGTTCATGGAACCATATGTGAAAGTTCCTCCAAAAGGTTGTGCCCTTTTGCTACGTGTCGTGGAGAGGATCAAGGCTAGTGGCCAACCATGCATGGCAAAATAGCTCGTCCTCCCGCATGTTGAAGCTTTCTCCTCTACCCTTCTTCAATCACCAGTTGTATCATCCGGATCATCGTTGTCCCCGTCCTCCTCATCCCCCCCTTCGGATGCTGCTCTCCAGCGGCCCAATGATGTTGTTGTTTTGTGCCATCACCGGTCTGGGTGTAGGACTACTGCTGATGGTAGTTGTCGGACTGGGTGGGATCCGAGTCTTCCACTTGCCCGTCCTCATAGCCCCCTTCTCCTCCCTCGCCTCCATAGTGGATGACGTCGACCATCTTCCTGTCCGTGTCGTACGCCGGCTCCCCCGCTCTGGGCATTTGCAATGAATAGCATGCGGGCACCCATTTGCTCCTCGGCCGATGGCCGCGCCCGGACGATCCTCGGGGAAGAATACTCGGAGAAGAGCGGTGTCGCGTTAATGTCAACGATGTAAGGCACCGTACATGCGGGGGTTCCGAGTTGCTTGGCGGCGTAGTAGTACGGAGGCTCTAAGGCTTCGGTCACGGCGCTGGCTGTACTGTTGGCGCGCCGACTGCCGGTGTCCACCACAACTGCGCTGACTACCTCGTCTGCCATGACCTCCACGCCCATCGCCACCACCAGGCCCACCGGCAACCAACTGCTTCTTGAGCTTTGACGCGACGATTTTGCCGGGTCTCCGAGCTGATCTTCCGGGTGAGCGTGATGCTTGGATCCTCTGACACCTCTGCCGGCTCCATCTCTGACAGGTTCCATGCGTTGGCGGTGGAAGGAAGGAGAGGGTGGGAGAAAAGAGCGGGAATTGGACGAAGAACGGCGGGGAGTGGAAGAAGAGAGTGGGGGATTTTGGCGCAAAAACAGTGTGGGATGCTACAAAAGCGCGGGCTCCGCCTTCCTTTTGGGTGGGCTAGGGGGCAGAGAGCGACGTTTCGCGTGTCCGGACTCCTGCAAAGCCCCCCACATTTGTCTCCGGTTTGTAGAAGAAATCATGCCCGGGCCGCGCCACGGAACAATACAGGACAGCGTTGGCTGGCTTCCGTGGTCCGGACGTTTGCGGGAAGTTTGAGGGTCGACGTTCGGGATGCCCTTACCAATTAAACTGGCCACCCTCAGCAAACATAATTTTCCATGAAAAGGTTTGATTTTCCATGCCTAAAAATCTGACACTCCTACGATATCCTGGTCCTCAGTTAGCTAGCTAGGTCACAGTTGTCGTCCCTCGGCTTACTGCTACTTGGCAGCTGCGTTGGGATTTCCTCGAAGAGGAGAGGATGAAGCATTACAGTAATGATAAGTATTTCTCTCATTTAAGAACCAAGGTTATCAATCCAGTATGAGAACCACACAGAACCTCATTAGCAGTACCTGCACACACAAAAGCAAATACTTGCACCCAACGCGATCAAGGGGGTTGTCAATCCCCTCGGTAGTTATTTGCAAGGATCAAATATCTTAGTGGTAGATAAATGAAATAAAATAAAATAGAAAAAGTGCAGCAAGGTACTTTTGATTATATATATGATAAACGTAGACCCCGGGGGCCATAGTTTTCACTAGAGGCTTTCTCTCTCGAACACAAAGCATACGGTGGGTAAATAATTATTTTAGGCAATTGATAGAAAAGCGTATAGTTATGATGATATTCAAGGCAATGGTCATGTATATATGCATCACGTCCGAGACAAGTAGACCGACTCTGCCTGCATCTAGTACTATTACTCCACCCATCTACCGCTATCCAGCATGCATCTAGGCTATTAAGTTAATAAAAATAGAGTAACGCCTTAAGCAAGATGACATGATGCAGACAAAGTAAATCCAACCAATATGAATAAACCCCGTCGTTTTCTCCTTAATGGAAACAATATAAATACGTGTCTTGTCCCCTACTATCTCACTAGGATATAGAGCATTGCAAGATTGAATCCACTACAAAGCACCTCCCCGATTGCAAGATAAATAGATCTAGTTGCCCAAACCAAACGGATAGATCAAAGAGAAATACAAAGCTATCATAATCATGCATAAAATAATTCAGAAAAGACTCAAAAATTTCTCATGAAGAATCTGATTATAAGCCCATAATTCATCAGATCCCAACAAACACACCTCAAAAGAAGATTACATTTAATAGGACTCCAAGAACATGAAGGAGAACATTGTATTGAAGATCAAAGAGAGAGAGAAGAAGCCATCTAGATATTAGCTATGGACCCGTAGGTCTGTGGTGAACTACTCACGTATCATCGGAAGGACGACAATGTTGATGTAGAAGCCCTCCATGATCGATTCCCCCTCCGTTAGAGTAAAGGCCTCCAGATGGTATCGCGGAAGAACAAAGACTTGCGACGGCGGGAAAAGAATTTTTGGTGGCTCTCTGTTGGTTTCCCGATTTTGGATAACTAGATGATGCCCCGCGCGTTGCTGCGGAAATGTGTTGATACTTTTCCGGAGAACTGGGGAAGTAAACACTTCTGGAAACAGGGAATTTGCCATCAGCCAGCTCTTTGCCATCTGCCAGCTGATGGCAAAGAACGTCTTTGCCATCTGCTTATAAAAAACAGATGGCAAAGAACTGACAGAAGGCAAAGAACATGGTTGCAATCAGCCAATTCTTTGCCATCTGCTAGTGGATGGCAGCAGATGGCAAAGAGGTTGGCAAATCCTGTGGCCGTCAAGAGTGTAACGGCGTACCAGCCCCAACTCTTTGCCATCTGCTAGCAGACGGCAAAGATTCTTTGCCATCTGCTGGCAGATGGCAAAGAGATGGGGTTATTTTTTTCCAGGTAAAAAAAACTGTGGGGTTATTTTTGTTCTCATTGGTTGAAATGTTTGTGTCATGGATTGATGACATGGCATCCATCCATCCGTCCATCCCATTTATCTAAACTAAAGAAAGAGAAAGAAAGAAAAAGAACCCCCACCCCCCGGGCCGCCCACCCCCCCAAACCCGATCCCATCCCACTCCATCGCCGCTGCCCCAGATGCAATCTCGCCGCCACTCCATCCTCTCGCAGCTCGCAAGACGCTGCCGCCGCCACACGCCGCGGGTCGAACTCGGCGCAACGGCCTCCTCCCCTTCGCCGCCCTCCTCGCCTCATCCAAGGCCGCCTCCTCATTCTACTCCGACGATGACTGCGGGATAGTCCAGCGGGGCCTGGCGCGGGCCTCGTCCGTCCCGACCCCCGCCATCGCCCCAGCCAGGGCCACCTCCGCACTTGTCCCCGCAGACGAGCGGGGCTCCCTCTTCGCGCAACCCTCTCGATCAACTAGGGTTTGGGCTACCGCGTAGCTGGTGTGGCTCCAGCGTTGCTCCGGTGAGTCAGATCCCCTCTCTTCCCTTGCCACATCCCTCCTTCCTTATCTTCTTTACCACGCCCCCTCTAACTCTCTGATCCGTCGTCGCTCGAGCAACGGGACGCCATGGACAGGATGGCCACTTCCTCCCCTGCCCGGACGCCATGGAGTGGCTAGATCTGTCCATGGACGACGACACCCAGTGACAAGGGACGGCCTGGCCTGCCACCCTGAAGCCATAGCAAGGCGGATGAACAAGGAGGAGACCACCGTCGGAGGGGAGCTAGGAGGGGTCTGAAGCGGTCGTCTCTTTCGAGCGCAAAGACGGGTCTGCGGTGGATGCTGGGTTGCAGCTCAGGTCGATGGTGCGGCCATGGACACAACCTCCTCAACCTCGACAACCAATGCGTCGGCAGGGGAGCAACTAATTCCTGAACCTTTGCTTCTCCTCTTTTAATTCGAAGTTCTTAGTTTAGTTCCAGATTTCTATGCATGCCACCTTGTTATGATTAACTAGTAAGATGCCCGTGCTACGCTACGGATCAAATAAGATTAGATGGATTTAAGTTATAGTCAGGAACCAATATGTTGTTATAGACAATAACAAATGTATTGAGACATTGACTGAAGCAATGTTTGACAATAACAAATGTATTGCAAAAAAATTTGCGAATACGCAAAGCTTGTGTATCGTTGCATTTTTTGCGAGAAGATAACGATTTCATAGATAGAACGAGAAGAAGACGCGCCGCCGCCTGTGCTCGTCCATGCGCCTTGGATCATGAATATACGGCTTCTAGATCATTAGTCCTCACTGAAGCCTGCTCTATGACTTATTTCAGCAACAGAAAATTGTTCATGAACTTACGACCAATTCTAGAGAAGAAACATGCTCCAGAACTTTCTTTTTTGAAAGGAAGACTCTTGGCACTTTATTGCAAACTTGAAAGTGTTACATCATTCAGTACATGTGGTAATAGAAAACCAGGCGGAGCATCATATGACAAGATCATTTCTTTTGAGTCATAAGGATGTCTTGCTAAAACATGTGCCAACTTACTTGCTTCCCTGGGCAGTGACGGAACTGAAACCTTCTCCAGGACTTATTTCTCTGCAGAGACATATACTGCGAGAAATTACTGTGGCTTATTTGAAACAAACTAACAGAGGAATAGACGCAGTGGCCTCACCTTGCTCGTTAGTGACCCTTTTGCGAAGCTACCTTCTATATTTTGAAATCCGCAGGAAAAATCAAAATTAGAGACATGTTAGAACGAAATTATCTCGTGAAATATGCACCTAATCGACGACAGCTAAGATGGCACCGATAGAGAAAGGGACCTCATTCCCTCTATTGGCAATTTCAGGTCTAGCTCTTTACTTAGCCAATGTGCGTCTCGTCTTCTCTTTCAGTACCATCATCATTATCTATTCTTCTCTTTCATCATACTAATATCTACTTCTTCTTCTCTTCCATTATCCTCCTCATGTTTTATTTCCTGTCCTTCTGGTTCAGAGTTCAGACATCCTCTTGATAACTGAATCATCTTCTTCTTCTTTTTTATCATCCTACATAATTATTATGCAATTCAGTACTTGCAGATTTCAGAACTTGCACGAATCTATACCACAGTCCGCACTCAAGAAACATTTAAATTTTTACATGCTGCCATAATTAAGGGATTTTACAAAATGCACATGCTATTATAACAGTAGTATACAGTAGCACGATGCACTGAAATAAGGGGCATAGAGACGAAAATAATTCTACTTAGTCAGGTGCTATATAGGCGTATACAAATGCATGTGGCGCCTTGCTTGTAATCACAGTGAGTTGAAGAAATATAAACATAGCTTGTAACAACCGTGAGTTGAAGAAATATGAATGTAAGGCACCTTAATTACCTTCCAGTGGCTATCCAATCAGCTTTCATATATGCGTGTGTTGCTAATCCATCAATCAGTCCAGTGATTCGAGCTGGCTTTGGCTACCTACATTACTATAAGATTCAATACATCTCAAGACAAGTGAGGTTTCCTACATGCAGGTCTTGCTGTCTGCCAAAGGCACGGCTAGGTGAAATATTGGATTCAGAATTTTATAGTCTGACATTACCCTGTTTGTTAAGAGGGACAACTAAAACATTAGTTTCAGTATCTGCTAGTGCTTTATATATCTTGACCAAGGATCATCTCAATATCTGACATGACCCTGTTTGTTAGAGGGACAATTGATCCACCTATTTCTTCATACATGTAGGCATCACTCACAATTTCTTAGCTTTTGAGATAACACGAACATGTTTCTGAACATTTTATCCGAGAACTTGAAAAACTAAATTAATAAAAACAAGCAAGCCGTTTCCAGGCTCATAACTACAAGGATTTTATTTCAACTCACAGGAAAGAATAATTGATGTAGCAATTCTCAATGTATACTGTTTACAAAGGTTTAAATCAATCTACCATCCGACCCACGTCATATATTTGTGTCAGAACAAAAATATTCTAAAGAATTATTTATTCTCGACTTGATCTGAAAAACCATTCATCCTCCGTTGAAATTGTAATCTGCACCAAATTAATCTGACAACACAACTCAGAATTCAAAACACCGAATGAATCATGGCTGTGTCAAAGGACAAGGCAAGGAAGACCTGAATAATGGGAAAGAATGGCATAGCTTACCATCAATTCTGGAAAGCAAGAGCAACACACGCGACACACACGGGCAAGAACATGACGAAAACAAAGGAGAGGATGGAGATCGACACACCTGTAACTGCAGACAGGACATGGAAGCATTGCTGCAGGTATGAACAGAGCAAAACATAGTTGACTTGAATCTGTTATGCCCTTGATTTTTTAACTTAGCTTAACCCAGAACAACAACATCCTTGATATTTACTGATCCCCACCTCGCTCTTGCACTCGCAGACTTGAAGGCATCTATCGTCCCAGCTTTCAGAATGGAGAAACTAGTGAGTTTCATATATGATCTGAATGAAATGTTTAGGACTTGCGGCAGTGGACTTTGCTACTGGTGCGATCTATTTCCTGTTTTTGTCTACTAATCATCAGTTACTAGAATTTACCTTCTGCCTGCTACTGCTTGTTTCTTGACGCCACTAGTTTATACTGAAATGTGGAGACTTTACACCTTGCAAGATCATTCGGTGGTGGTGACCCATATGATGGCGATTCGCTCCGGCCATTCCAGTTTTGGCGGTGGTGGTGGTGCTGCTCCTATGATGGTAGACTCGTCTGATTCCCCTAGCCGCATCCATGGTGATGAAGCTCGGCCTAGGCTAGAACCCCCTCCGGTGAGCTCCTCACGTCCTCTTATACCCCTCCTACTTGCTTGTTGGTTCTATGCTCCGCCTTTGTGAGGTGTAATTGTTCAATTTTGTTCATAGTCGAGCATTGGATGATATTGTATTTGTCATGATGTACATGGTTCATGAACTATGCCAACCTGCAGCTTTGTTGTACTAGTGATAGTAGGATAATGCAATATTTCACAATCAATGCATATTTCCGCATCATAATAATCTTCTTCTTCTTCTTCTTCTAACTTTCTTCTTTCCCATTTTACAGATTTGCTTAAGATCACGGACGCTTGGGTTGATGGAGTGCTTGTATTTAATTAGTTTTTGTTTTGACCTTGTGAAACTTGCTACCTATGGATGAAAATTGATGAAACTATGTATATGTACGGATGAAACTTGCTACTATTGGTAACATGTGTTGGATATATATGTGTTCATGACTATTGGTAATATGTGTTGAATATGCTATATTGGTCATATAAATATATTTGTGTTCGATTTTCTGTGAAAATGAACTGATATAAAAAAACAAAATTAAATGGGGCAATATAGTCACTTTGCCATCTGCTGGCAGATGGCAAAGAGCTTTGCCATCAGCTGGCAGATGGCAAAGAGGCCACGTGTCATCTACATGTAAAATTTGGGCTGGCCTATTTGGGCTCTTTGCCATCTGCTGGCAGACGGCAAAGAGCCTGCAGCCTTTGTCATCTGCTGGCAGACGGCAAAGTATGCCATTAGCCTTCTAACGGGGCTAACCCCGTTAAAAGGTTTTGCCATCTGCCAGCTGATGGCAAAGGCACAGGCTCTTTGCCATCAGACAACAGACGGCAAAGAAGCCTTTGCCGGCAGAGTTCCAGACAAACTGTTTGCCATCTGCTGGCGGATGGCAAAGCCTTTGCCATCCGCCGACCATGCCTTTGTCATCTGCCATGGCAGATGGCAAAGTGCCAGATTCCAGTAGTGAAAAGAGACAATGTACATTGGGTGATGGAACTGTAGAAGCTATCAGTCAAGCTAACAATATGCTATGCTACTAAATGCCTTTTAGAAAGGTGTAATGAATTCCATATATAATATGGAATTGAGAGTTTAAAATAGAACTCTATCCAATTTACAGAACATAAATACGACAACCAACAGCAGAATCTGACTCGGTATTGCCCTTTTAGCTAATCCTATACAATCCTCTTAGATATACAATGTTGACCTAAGTTGTTAGTTTGGTAGTTAAGAAGAAACGTACTATAACAAACAATGTAGTGTCAGGTTGGTTCTTCTAATTTAATCAGCACACGAACATCTGGCATAAGCTAAATCACCATATTGATGCATCATGCCATGAGGGAAAGGTCACACAATCGAGGCACCCATGGGGAGGGATACTGAAATCAAAGCAGGCATCTCTGATCAGTAAGATGTATAACTGAAATACTCATGAAAGAGGGCAATTGTCTAAGTTCTTTAAAGGAAACTGCAAGAGAAAACCCTACAATATGGCAGTTGCCTATGTTTAGCAGGATACTGTTTCATTTATACCTGCCAAGTCAATGTGCATCCATTGATCTACAATATCCGCCGTTACATCAAATAGCATCCTTGTTGTTTCTCCGTTTGTCAAATATATAGCTGGCACATGTCACATGAATAATAATGAAGTACAATACATAAGAACAATAAGAAGCAAGGAAACGGACACTACAGAAACTTACTTCACAATGGTTCATCATTTGTCCAACATGTAACACTATCTGAAACAATGATAATCCAAGGTTTTGTTCTCAATTCACATTGAGCACTTGTAATATACATATTTTAAATGATTAAACCATTTAACTCTCACGAGACAAATAAGTAAATTCACCGAGTTTCACACGGTCACACCTTTCTGAATCATATAATTCATGAATAAGCAGGAGACCAGTGGATATTTTGATTGTCATTGCCAGTCTGCTACTACGTGACATTATAACAGAAATAGATGGAATATTAGAAATTCACTGTAGTGTCAAGTATCATGGGAAAACACGAATGGTCGTGCAGTATGCAAGATATGACTTGTGTTTTATGTTTGACCCACACGATGGCAAAAGAGAAGGGGAACGTACAAAATATATAATCCTTGCTACCACTGCATGTCTGCATCCATGATCAGAACCACTGCATATATATAAATATGTCTGACATCAGATTAATGAAAGGTGCACTTAAACATAGGCATAGCTTTTCGTACTATACTATATAGGAGTGTATGAGTAACAGTTAGACCTCAGAGAGGCGCTTGATGCTAGTAGGTGTTGCTTCTCACATCCAGAGACCGAGGTGTCCTTCATGTTGCCGTCCTCGTGCTGGCAAGTGACGATGGATACAAAAAGCGATGGATAGAGGAATTTATGTTATGAAGGCGGAGGAGCTTGGCTCCGGCAGCACCCAGTCATCAGTCATCAACGGGTGGCAGGCTGGCAGCTTCAATCTTGAATGTCGTCGGACTACAAAGCCACATAGAACAAAATCAACTGACGAAATAAGGTAAGAAATCAAATCACGTATGTGCAACACACAATTGAGATGAAGCGGAGCTTGAAATATTCTGGAGTGAGGAGATAAAGAGGAGAAGATTGAAGATGCCGTCGAGTTGGAGCTCGAAGTTTAAACGGGAGAAATCTGCACGAACTCCTGGTATGCCTCCCTCGGTTTCATGTACATTTATTTTCTTGTGGAGATCATGGGGGGAGTGCTACGTCTTGAGCTTGCGTTGGTTTTCCTTGAAGAGGAAAGGGTGATGCAGCAATAGTAGTGTAAGTATTTCCCTCAGTTTTTTAAAACCAAGGTATCAATCCAGTAGGAGGCTCCTCAAAAGTCCCACGCACCTACACAAACAAACAAAGAACTCGCAACCAACGCAATAAAAGGGTTGCCAATCCCTTCACGGCCACTTGCGAAAGTGAGATCTGATAGAGATAATATGATAAGATAAATATATTTTTGGTATTTTATAATATAGATGCAAAAAGTAAAGATGCAAATAAAAGTAGATTTAAAGCTTATATGATAAAAGATAGACCCGGGGGCCATAGGTTTCACTAGTGGCTTCTCTCAAGATAGCATAAGTATTACGGTGGGTGAACAAATTACTGTCGAGCAATTGATAGAAAAGCGAATAATTACGAGATTATCTAGGCATGATCATGTATATAGGCATCACGTCCGTGACAAATAGACCGACTCCTGCATGCATCTACTACTATTACTCCACACATCGACCGACTCCTGCCTGCATCTAGAGTATTAAGTTCATAAAGAACAGAGTAACACATTAGGAAAGATGACATGATGTAGAGGGATAAACTCATGCAATATGATATAAAACCCATCTTTTTATCCTCGATGGCAACAATGCAATACGTGCCTTGCTGCCCCTGCTATCACTGGGAAAGGACACCGCAAGATTGAATCCAAAGCTAAGCACTTCTCTCATGGCAAGAAAGATCAATCTAGTAAGCCAAACCAAACTAATAATTCGAAGAGACTTGCAAAGATAACTCAATCATACATAAAAGAATTCAGAGGAGATTCAAATATTTCTCATAGATAAACTTGATCATAAACCCACAATTCATCGGATCTCGACAAACACACCGCAAAAAGAGTTTACATCGAATAGATCTCCACAAGAGAGGGGAAGAACATTGTATTGAGATCCAAAAGAGAGAAGAAGCCATCTAGCTAATAAATATGGACCCGAAGGTCTGTGGTAAACTACTCACAACTCATCGGAGGGGCTATGGTGTTGATGTAGAAGCCCTCCGTGGTCGATTCCCTCCGGCGGGCGCCGACGAAGGCTCCAAGATGGGATCTCATGGATCTGAAGGTTACGGCGGTGGAAATTGTTTTTCGTTGGCTCCCTGGATGTATTCGGGGTACGTAGGTATATATAGGAGGAAGAAGTACATCGGTGGCCGCTCGTGGGGCCTAGGAGACAGGGGCGCGCCCTATAGGGGTGGGCGCGCCCTGCTATCTCCTAGCCGCCTCGTTCGCTTCTTGACGTGCACTCCAAGTTCTTCGGATCACGTTCGTTCCAAAAATCACGCTCCCGAAGGTTTCATTCTGTTTGGACTCCGTTTAATATTCCTTTTCTTCGAAATATTGAAATAGGCAAAAAACCAGCAATACGGGCTGGGCCTCCGGTTAGTAGGTTAGTCCCAAAAATGATATAAATGTGTAAAATAAAGCCCATAAACATCCAAAAGGGGTAATATAATAGCATGGAACAATAAAAAATTATAGATACGTTGGAGACGTATCAAGCATCCCCAAGCTTAATTCATGCTCGTCCTTGAGTAGGTAAATGATAAAAACAGATTTTTTGATGTGGAATGCTACCTAGCATAATTCTCAATGTAATTTTATTTATTGTGGCATGAATGTTCAGATCCAAATGATTCAAAATAAAAGTTCATATTGATAAAAGAAATAGTAACACTTCAAGCATACTAATTAAAGCAATCAAGTCTTCTCAAATAACATGGCTAAAGAAAGTTCATCCCTACAAAGTCATATAGTTAGGCTATGCTTCATTTTCGTCACACAAAGATGTTCCCAAATTCTACACCCCCGATGACAAGCCAAGCAATTGTTTCGTACTTAAATAATCTCAAACTTTTTCAACCTTCACGCAATACATGAGCGTGAGCCATGGATATAACACTATGGGTGGAATAGAATATGATGATGGGGATTGTGTGGAGAAGACAAAAATGGAGAAAGTCTCACATTGACGAGGATAATCAACGGGCTATGGAGATGCCCATCAATTGATGTCAACATGAGGAGTAGGGATTGCCATGCAACGGATGCACTTGAGCTATATATGAATGCTCAACAAAAAAAAACTAGTGGATGTGCATCCAACTTGCTTGCTCACGAAGACCTAGGGCATTTGAGGAAGCCCATCGTAGGAATATACAAGCCAAGTTCTATAATGAAAAATTCCCACTAGTATATGAAAGTGACAACATATGAGACTCACTATATGAAAAACATGGTGCTACTTTGAAGCACAATATATGAGACCCACTACATGAAGAACAAGGTGCTACTTTGAAGCACAAGTGTGGAAAAAGAGATAGTAACATTGCCCTTTTATTTTTTTCTTTTTTTTCTTTGGACCTTCTTTTTTGTTGGCCAATATCTTGTTCTAGCAAGATATTGGGTATTTCTGTCTTTTCTTTCTTCAAAAATTCTTATATGTTAGCAGAAAAACCTTATCCATTAATAGATGGAACTTCAACAGCAGCTAAGTCTAGAGGGAAGTTGTGAGAATTATGTCCCCTTTTTTTTCTTTGGGCAATGCTCTAATAATGATGATCATCACACTTCTATTGATTACAACATATGAATTACAACCCGAAACTAGAACAAGATATGACTCTATATGAATGCCTCCGGCAGTGTACCGGGATGGTGCAATGAATCAAGAGTTATATGTATGAAAAATTATGCATGGTGTCTTTGCCACAAATACGATGTCAACTACATGATCGTGCAATGGCAATATGACAAAAGTAATGTATGTCATGATGATGATGAACGGAAAGGTGGAAAGTTGCATGGCAATATATCTCGGAATGGCTATGGAAATGCCATAATAGGTAGGTATGGTGGATGTTTTGAGGAAGATATAAGGAGGTTTATGTGTGATAGAGCGTATCGTATCACGGGGTTTGGATGCACCGGCGAAGTTTGTGCCAAATCTCAAGGTGAGAAAGGGCAATGCACGGTACTGAAGAGGCTAGCAATAGTGGAAAGGTAAAAGTGCGTATAATCCATGGACTCAACATTAGTCAAAAGAACTCATATACTTATTGGCAAAATTTAGAAGTCATAAAAAATCAA
The DNA here is from genome assembly GCA_021605145.1 of Aegilops bicornis. Lineage (NCBI taxonomy): Eukaryota > Viridiplantae > Streptophyta > Magnoliopsida > Poales > Poaceae > Aegilops > Aegilops bicornis. Next base: position 698,912,746 of record CM038673.1, on the reverse strand, counting down.
GCACTATGCACATGCTCCTAGAGGGATAGATTGGTAGGAAAAGACCATCGCTCGTCCCCGACCGCCACTCATAAGGATGCACAAGCCAGGTACACTTCATGTTTCAAATTTGTTACACAACTTTAACCATACGTGCATGCTACGGGACTTGCTAACTTCAACACAAGCATTCTTTAAATTCATAATCACCCAACTAGCATAACTTTAATATCACTACCTCCATATCTCAAAACATTTATCAAGTATCAAATTGATCATAGCATCCAATTCACTTCCTATGATAGTTTTTATTATACCCAACTTGGATGCCTACCATTCTAGGACCAATTTTATAACCATAGAAAATACCATGCTGATCTAAAAGACTCTCAAAATAATATAAGTGAATCATGAGAGACTATCAATTTCTACAAAATTAAGCCACCGTCGTGCTCTAAAAGATATAAGTGAAGCACTAGAGCAAAAACTATCAAGCTCAAAAGATATAAGTGAAGCACATAGCATATTCTAATAAATTCTAATCAAGTAGGCTTCTCCCAAAAGGTGTGTACAACAAGGATGATTGTGGAAAACTAAATATCAAAGACTAATATAATACACGACGCTCCAAGAAAAACACATATCATGTGGCGAATAAAAATATAGCTCCAAGTAAAGTTACCAATGAACGAAGACGAAAGAGGGGATGCCTTCCCGGGGCATCCCCAAGCTTAGGCTTTTGGCTATCCTTGAGTATCTTGGGGTGCCTTGGGCATCCCCAAGCTTACGATCTTGCCACTCCTTATTCCATAGTCCATCAAATCTTTCCCCAAAACTTGAAAACTTCACAACACAAAACTCAACAGAAATCTCGTAAGCTCCGTTAGTGAAAGAAAGCAAAACCAGCACATAAGGTACTGTAATGAACTCATTCTTTATTTATATTGGTGTTAAACCTAATGTATTCCAACTTCTCTATGGTTTATAAACTATTTTACTAGCCATAGATGCATCAAAATAAGCAAACAACACATGAAAAACAGAATCTGTCAAAAACAGAACAGTCTGTAGTAATCTGTAACTAACGCAATTTTCTGGAACTCCAAAAGTTCTACCAAAATAGGAAGTCCTATACAATTTGTCTATCGATCAGCAGCAAAAATAATCAACGCAAAAGCACGTTTCTGTGATTTACTAAAAAAATTCTCGTGCGCGCAAAGTTTCTGTCTTTCAGCAAAATCAAATTAACTATCATCATAGGTTATCCTATAGGTTCTACTTGGCACAAGCACTAACTAAAACATAAAAACACATCTAAACAGAAGGTAGATGCAAAATTTATTACTAAACAGAAACAAAAACAAAAAAACACAAATAAAAATGGGTTGCCTCCCAACTAGCGCTATCGTTTCACGCCCCTAGCTAAGCATAAAAGCGAAGATAGATCTAAGTAGTGCCATCTTTGGCACTCAATTCATAAGTTGCTCGCATGATATATTCATAAGGTAATTTGACTTTCTTTCTTGGAAAGTGTTCCATGCCTTTCTTTAATGGAAATTGGAATCTAATATTCCCTTCCTTCATATCAATAATCGCACCAATCGTTCCAAGGAAAGGTCTACCAAGAATAATAGGGCAAGAAAGATTGCAATCAATATCGAGAACGATAAAATCTACGGGTACCAAGTTTCTATTTGCAATAATGAGAACATCATTGATTCTTCCCACTGGCTTTTTAATGGTGGAATCCGCAAGGTGCAAATTCAAAGAGCAATCATCAAGATCATGGAAACCTAGAATATCGCATAAAGTTTTCGGAATCGTGGAAACACTAGCACCCAAATCACACAAAGAAAAACACTCATGATCTTTAATTCTAATCTTTATAGTAGGTTCCCACTCATCATTAAGTTTCCTAGGTATAGAAACTTCCAAATTAAGTTTTTCATCATAAGATTGCATCAAGGCATCAACGATATGTTTGGTAAAAGCTTTATTTTGACTATAAGCATGAGGAGAATTAACAACGGATTGCAACAAGGAAATACATCCTTCTAAAGAACAATTATCATAATCAAATTCCTTGAAATCCGAAATAGTGGGTTCAATGCTATTTAAAGTCATAACCTCTCCAATCCCACTTTTACCAAATTTAGCATCAAGATCTAAAAAACTCCGAATTATTGGGACACCTTCTAATTAAAGTTGACTCATCTCCAGTCCCATTATTATCAAGATTCATATTGCAAAACAAAGATCTAATAGGAGACACATCAATAACTTTAAGATCTTCATCATTATTTTCATGAAAACTAGAAGAACACGCCTTTACAAAGCAATCTTTCTTAGCACGCAATCTAGCGGTTCTTTCCTTGCACTCATCAATGGAAATTCTCATTGCTTTGAGAGACTCATTGATATCATGCTTAGGAGGAGTAGATCTAAGTTTAAGAGAGTCAACATCAAGCGAAAGTCTATCAACGTTCCTAGCCAAATCATCAACTTTGAGCAATTTTTCTTCAAGCAAAACATTAAAATTCTTTTGAGAAATCATAAACTCTTTCACACTATTATCAAAATCAGAGGGCATCTTATTAAAATTACCATAAGAATTATTGTAGGAATTTCCATAATTATTAGAGGAATTACTAGGGAACAGTCTAGGATTAAAGTTTCCTCTATAAGCATTGTTTCCAAAACTATTCCTACTAACAAAATTCACATCCATAGATTCATTATTATTCTCAATCAAAGTAGACAAAGGCATATTATTGGGATCAAGAGGAGTATTTTTAGTAGCAAACATCTTCATAAGTTCATCCATCTTTCCACTCAAAACATTGATTTCTTTTATAGCATGCACTTTTTTACTAGAAGATCTTTCGGTGTGCCATTGAGAATAATTAGCCATAATATTATCAAGAAGTTTGTAGCATCTCCTAATGTGATTTCCATAAACGTGCCACCCGCGGCCGAATCTAAAAGATTCCTAGAAGCAAAGTTCAAACCGGCATAAAATTTTTGTATGATCATCCATAAATTCAAACCATGAGTAGGGCAACTGCGAATCATCAATTTCATTCTTCCCTAAGATTGGGCAACATGCTCATGATCAAGTTGTTTAAAATTCATAATATCGTTCCTAAGAGTGACAATCTTAGCGGGAGGAAAATACTTAGAGATAAAAGCATCTTTGCACTTGTTCCAAGAATCAATACTATTTTTAGGCAAAGATGAAAACCAAACTTTAGCACGATCTCTAAGTGAAAACAGAAATAACTTCAATTTAACAATATCATTATCCGTGTCTTTCTTCTTTTGCATATCACACAAATAAACAAAGTTGTTTAGATGAGTAGCGGCATCTTCACTAGGAAGGCCGGCGAATTGATCTTTCATAACAAGATTCAGCAAAGCAGTATTGATTTCACAAGACTCAACATCATTAAGAGGAGCAATCGAAGTACTAAGGAAATCATTATTATTGGTATTGGAGAAATCACACAATTTGGTATTATCTTGCGCCATGGCAACAAGTAATCCAACACACAAGCAAACAGAAAAGGGCAAGCAAGAGAGAGAGAGAGAGAGAGAGAGAGAGAGAGAGAGAGAGAGAGAGATTGGGAAAGAGAGGGCAAATAAAACGGCAAGGGTGATGTCGGAGTAATGGGCCACGGGTAGGCAAACCCGAGCCCCTAGACCTTTCAAAACATCGGGGCAGACTGCGCCCCTCAAGACCCCAAGACGAAGAGCCGCCTTCTGAGAGTCGGCGGCAGAGCCGCTGACTGCCCCTCCCAGCCGAGTCCCGGAGACGGCCTTGAGATGAGCCGACTCTCAACTAGCGACTTCCCGAGAAGCCGGCTATGGGGAGTCGGCCCACGACTCCAACCACCTCCTGCCTATGCAACCACAGACGGGATGGGATGTGGCCAGCGTCAGCCCGTCCTGCCCGTTCACGAGCGAGCATGGCCACGATGCACCCGTCGACGGAGATCTCCGTCTGGCAACCTTTGTTGCCACGCCAACCTCGACGTCGGCCCGTGGGCGAATCCACAACTCCACGGCATGTGCATCACGACCGAAGACGGCGGGACCCGCCTGTCGGCGGGAGTGCAGAAGACGGCAAGAGCTCCCCAAGACGGACCCGCTGGGAGTCGGCCTCCGAGAGTCGTCCGGCCCCTCCCACGGGCTCCGCACGCCATTAACCAGACAAGACAGGGAATGGCAACAGTGATCGCCCGTCAGGCGGCGACACTGTTGCCATGACCCCATGACCAAGCCCGCGTCATTAGAAGCGCGGCTACAGTAATCGCAGCCGGCAAGACCCGCCCGCGGCGGTCAAGGCTTGTCGGCCCCATGCTGGACCGTCGGTGGGGCCCACTAGTCGGCGGGCCCCAGAAGTCGGCGGAGAAGACGGCGACCTAAGAGACTGACGGCTGGGACCCGCGCCCAGCTGGATTACCATTGTACCCCCGGGGGGGTAGGCCTATATAAACCCCCCGGGGCACCCATGCAAGAGGTTGGACCCTAATAGTTTTAGACTCACATAGAGGGAAGACAAGAGCTAGCCTTGCCCTTCTCCTTCCTCACCCCGAACAACTCAAGGAGCAACCTTGTACCCACTTTGCCATAGTGATCATGCGGAGACCCCGCAGAGCAGCAGTAGGGGTGTTATCTCCATGGAGAGCCCTGAAGCTGGGTAAGATCCGCCGGCGTGCATTCCTTCGCCTCATCCCGTTTCCAGGCACCGGCGACGTTCTACTCGCCCCCTCCATGATAAGCCATCCTTTGGCATATGTCGCACCCAACTCCCGACATTTGGCGCCCATCGTGGGGCTAGGTGCACCGTCGTTCGGAGACCTGCTCTGGACGGGAACCCTTTTCCTCCCTGGCGGGCGCAGCCAGCCCGGCACGCCAGACGGAGTCTGCGCCGACGCGCTGCACGGTGCTGAGATCGCATGCGAGGCGAGCTGCCTCGCCGAACTTGTCGGCGAGGTTCGCCTCTCCGACGATCCTGCATCCGACGCAGACACGGGCGGCCCCGAGAGCCTCCTCGCGGGCCTCCTCGAGCAACTCCACGTCGCCGGGCGAGCTCGCCGCGGACTTGGAGTCTCAGAGGCTCCACCGACCGATCTTGGTCGACTCGACACCGTCGCTCGGCGCGTTCCCCACCAACGTGGTGGTCTACGACGAGCCGCTCCCTCACGAGGGGAGCGGCGGAAGCACCGACACAGAGGTGCTCGTCGTCGGTCATAGCAAGCATTCCGGCGAAGGAGCTCACGACCCCCTCGACGCGGCTCTGCGAGACCTGACCGCGCCTATTCCGGAAGATGCTGACGCCGAGATGCTGGAGGCACGCCGCCTTCAGCTCGTCGAAGGTGCAAGAAAGCTGGTAAGCATGAGGCGCTTGTCAGAAGCCTACCAGCGTGAGACGGATCACGCTGTGGGCGGCTCCCCGACCCCGACTGGGCCTAGCCGCCTAGGCGCGGTCCAGCAGCGCAGCGTAGCCATCGCCAACCTGTTCGGGGCCAATCGCCCTGTGTACGCCACGCCTACGGAGAACATCCGCGCCACCCAGGCGGCGGCGGACGAGCTGGACAACTTCGAGGGTGAGGAGCGCCGCCTGATGACTGAGCGAGTCCAGCAGCTCCTCGACACGGCTGCCGCGCAGGACGAAGCCGGCTGCTACACGGAGGCGCCGCGACGACAAAACGACGACTTGCCTCGCTGCCGAGAACAAGGCGCGACGTCTCGGATGCCGACTGGCGGTGTCCGCGGAAGAAGAAACAAGGATCCGGCTGTCAGCTACAGTCGGACTCACATCTCCATCGAGCGCGACCAAGACGGCCGCCCAAGAGCAGTAGAGCGGCGGGACGACTATCTGCCTCCTCCTCCCCGCAGAGAAAGGCGAGTCTCCCCGCCACCCGTCGAGCATCCGACTCTCGGAGACCGCCTTGGCCGCCGAGAGGGAGTCGGAGAAAACGACGCCCGCCACCGGATCGACCGACTCCACCGATCCTGGCGCTGGAAGAAGAAGACGAGTTAGGTCCGCCTGTTTCGGACCTCGCATCCGAGACGAGCCCTTCCCCAGAGGGTTCACACTGCCCCGAGACACGCCCAAGTATACCGGCTCCGTAAAGCCGGAAGACTGGCTAGTTGACTACTCCACGGCCGTCAACATAGAAAACGGCAACAAGCGTGTTGCCGTGAAGTATGTTCCCCTCATGCTCCAGGGCACGGCCCGGACATGGTTGAACAGCCTGAAGCCCCGCAGCATCAACAGCTGGGTCGACTTCACCGAGGCCTTCGTCCGCAACTTCCCGAGCACGCATAAGTGACCTCCCAAGCCTCGCCAGCTTTCCTTGTGCGTGCAAGGCCCGAACGAGTCAACTCGCGACTACCTCACGCTCTGGGCCGAGCTTCGGAACTCCTGCGAGGGCGTGCACGAGGTGCTAGCTATCGAGTACTTCACCGCCGGGTGCAGAAGGCACCCTCCTCAAGCACAAGCTCCTTTGCGACGAGCCGGAGACCCTCGACGAGCTGCTAATCATAGCAGACAAGTACGCCACGGCTGACTCCTCCATGAAGACGGAGATTGGAGTCAGTGCGACTGGCAATGTGGCCCCACATGCTCCCAGAACTCCAGCTGGAGACACGGTCCGGTGACAACAGAAGCGATCCTGGCGCAAGGCCCCACACCCGGCTTCCGAGCCGGCGGTGGCGGCAGTCGAACCAGCAACGGAGGGGCAGCCTCGGCCAAGCGACCGAAAGGCGGCAAGTCCAACTGGTTGCCGGACTTCTCTTCTGGCAGACTCTAGATGGTCCTGCAAGTTCCATAGCGGCGCTGAAGCCATCAAACCACACCACCGGAAGTGTCACCGGCTCACCAGGATCGCCAAGGAGACGGCCTCCTGCCTCCCCCTTTCTTTGTGCCGCCTCCACCGCCGCCCAAGATGGCCGTCGGGCCCGATCGGTAGCGATGCAAGACGAGTACCCAGAGGAGCATGGATCTTATGTGGTGTTCACCAGTGTGGCCGATGACCGACGCAGCAGGCGGCTGCAGCAACAAGAAGTGAATGCAGTAGCATCAGATACTCCAGAGTTCATGCACTAGTCCGAGAAACCTATCAGTTGGAGCAGAGCTGATCACCCAGAGGTAATGCCGAATCCGGGCTCCTACGCCCTGGTCTTGGGAGCCACCCTTGCCGCGGATAAGCGGGCCGCTCGCTTCTCGCGAGTGCTGATAGACGGAGGCAGCAGCATCAACATCCTGTACAAGGACACGATGGAGAAGTTAGGAATCAAGCGAAGACAGCTTGAATAGTTGGACTGTGTTCCACGGCATTGTACAGCCTTTCACGCTCACCGATCGGCAAGATCACGATAGGCGTCCTTTTGGGGACAAAGATCATTTCCGCCGAGAGCCCGGTCTGGTTCAAGTGGTGGACCTCGAAAGCCCGTACCACGCTCTGCTTGGCCGACCTGCTTTGGCCAAGTTCATGGCGATCCCCACTACTCCTACCTCAAGATGAAGATGCCAAGTTCCAAGGGGATCTCGACTGGCGGCGGCGACTACAGAAAGTCGTCCGCTTGTGCAGCTGAGAGCAGTCGGCTGGCCGAGTCCCTGGTGATCGCAGCTGAGAAGCGGCTTCTTGATCGGGTCGTGGCGATGGCCGGCAAGCAACACGAAATATCGCCCGACCCCAAGGAGTCGGAAGCTGAGGGCTCGTTCAAGCCGGCCAAAGAGACGAAGAAGATACCCTTGGACTCGGAGCACCCGGAGAGGTACGCTGTCGTAGGTGCAAACCTTGACACTAAATAGGAAGGCGAGCTCGTCGATTTCCTCCTTGAGAATCGGGACATTTTCGCATGGTCCCCTAAAGACATGCCAGGTGTACCGACGGAATTCGCCGAGCACAAGTTACATGTCCAATCTGATGTGAAGCCCGTCGAGCAGCCCTTGCGCCGCTGTCGGAAGAGAAGAGAAGAGTTGTTGGAGAAGAGGTAGCCGGGTCCTAGCAGCTGGTTTCATCATGGAAGTGTTCTTTCCAGAATGGTTAGCAAACCCGGTCTTGGTACTGAAGAAGAACAAGCAGTGGCGGATGTGTATTGACTACACAAGCCTCAACAAAGCTTGCCCCAAGGACCCGTTCGCTCTGCCGAGAATTGATCAGGTGATAGACTCCACAGCCGGATGCGAGCTGTTGAGCTTCTTAGATGCATATTCAGGATATCACAGATCAAGCTGAACCCGCCGACAGGCGAAGACCGCCTTCATCACGCCCGTTTGGAGCCTATACGCTGCGACCATGACGTTCGGCTTGAGGAACGCCGGCGCCACCTTTCAGCGTTGCATGTAGAAGTGCCTCCTCAAGCAGCTCGGCAGGAATGCCCATGTTTACGTGGATGATGTGGTGGTGAAGACGGAAAAGCGAGGAACACTGCTGGAAGACCTCAAGGAGACCTTTGAGAACCTGCGCCGATTCCAGATCAAGCTCAACCCCGAGAAGTGCGTCTTCGGAGTACCAGCCGGCCAGCTCCTTGGTTTCCTGGTCTCCGAACGCGGCATAGAGTGCAACACTGTGAAGATCAAGGCCATCGAGAGGATGGAAGTACCTCGCCGACTGCTAGATGTGCAGAAGTTCACCGGCTGCTTGGCCTCCATCAGCCGATTCATCAGTCGATTGGGCGAGAAAGCTCTCCCGTTGTATCAGCTCATGAAGAAGACCACCTTCTTCGAATGGAACCACAAGGCGGATGAAGCTTTTCTCCAGTTGAAGAAAATGCTGACTACTCCCCCCGTGCTGGCGGCCCCGACTCCTAAGGAGCCCATGCTCTTGTACATTGCCGCCACCAGCAGGGTAGTCAGCACAGTCATTGTAATTGAACGCAAGGAGGAAGGCAAGGCGCTACCTGTCCAGAGACCAGTATATTACCTGAGCAAAGTACTGTCGACCTCCAAGCAGAACTACCCCCACTACCAGAAGATGTGCTACGGCGTGCACTTTGCCGCCAAGAAGTTGAAGCCTTACTTTCAAGAGCATCCGATCACTGTGGTTTGCACAGCCCCACTTGCCGAGATCATCGGAAGCCGAGACGCTTCTGGCCGAGTGGCCAAATGGGCCATAGAGTTGGCCCCCTACACCATCTATGACCAGCCACGCACCGCCATCAAGTCGCATAACCGGCCGACTTCCTCGTCGGGCCGAGACCCAGTACCTGCCGCCAGCGCCCGACTCCACCCATTGGCGGATGCATTTCGATGGCTCCAAAATGCGCACCGGGTTGGGAGCCGGCGTCATCCTCACTTCCCCCAAAGGCGACAAGCTCAAGTATCCGCTGCAGATCCATTTCCCCGCCTCCAACAACGTCGCCGAGTACGAGGCGCTCATTCACGGGCTCCGGCTTGCCAAAGAACTTGGCATTCGCCGGATCCTGTGTTATGGCGACTCGACTTGGTGGTCCAACGGTCATCCGCGATCGGGACGCCAAAGATGCAAACATGGCGAGCTACCGTTTCTGGTACAGCAATTGAGTGGATATTTTGAGGGGTGCGAGTTCCTCCACGTGCCAAGAAACGACAACGACCAAGCAGATACCCTGGCAAGAATCGGCTCCACCCGCCAGGCAATACCATCCGGCGTCGCCCTTCAGCGCCTCCTCAAGCCATCTGTCAAGCCTTCACCAGAATCAGACTCCATTTTTGTGTCGGCTCCCCTTGAAGAAGTCGGATCCGACTCCAAAGCCTCAGCAGACGGCACGAGAATTCTTGCAGACGGCCCCAAGAATGCCGCAGTCGAAGCCGGCCCGGGGACTTCAGAACCCGGCCCGGGGACTGCGGCGACCGTCGCGAAGACTCCAGAACCCAGCAAGCGGCAGCGGACTCCAGCCCGCCGCCTCCCAGCGCAGCCGCCCTCGTCCAAGTGGCAGTACTGGCAGTTGAAGAAATAGCAGCACCCTCATGGGCCCAGCCCATCCTGAAGTTCCTAGTAAGCGGAGAGCTACCAACCGATGAAATCCTGGCTCGGCAAGTACAACGCCGAGCGGCAGCCTACACCATAGTCAACAGAGAGCTAGTCAGGCGCAGCGTCACTGGTGTCTACCAGCGTTGCGTCGAGCCAGAGCAAGGCCAAGCGATTCTCGAAGACATTCATCCAGGCGGGTGCGGCCACCATGCAGCCTCAAGAGCACTCATCGCCAAAGCCTTCCGACACGGTTTCTTCTGGCCAACCGCCCTAGAACAGGCCAAGGAATTAGTCCAAAAATGCAAGGGGTGCTAGATGTTCCGCTCCAAGCCGCTTCAGCCGGCTTCCGCACTCAAGACTATCCCCATCGCCCGGCCCTTTGCTGTTTGGGGCTTGGACATGGTGGGACCATTCAAAGCAGCATGAGGCGGCCTAACTCACTTACTTGTCGCGGTGGACAAGTTCACCAAGTGGATAGAAGTAAAGCCCATCAAGAAGTTGAATGGTCCAACTGCAGTGACTTTCATCGCCGACATCACGACTCGGTACGGCATACCACACAGCATCATCACCGACAATGGCACAAATTTTTCCAAAGGCGCCCTGGCTCGTTTCTGCGCGACGCAAGGCATCCGACTGGACTTAGCGTTCGTTGCCCATCTGCAGTCAAACGGCCAGGTGGAGCGAACAAACGGCCTCATCTTGTCCGGCATCAAGCCGCGACTGGTCGAACCACTGGAGCGTTCGGCTGGCTGTTGGCTTGGGGAATTGCCAGCTGTCCTCTGGAGTTTGCGCACGACTCCAAACAAGTCAACCGGCTTCACACCCTTCTTCCTCGTCTACGGTGCCGAAGCCGTCATCCCAACGGATATAGAGTTCGACTCCCCGCGAGTCACCATGTACACCGAGGAGGAAGCAGAAGAAGCACGTCAAGACGGCGTCGATCTGCTGGAAGAGGGCCGGCTGTTGGCACTCAGACGGTCCAGCATCTACCAGCAGAGCCTGCGCCGCTACTACAACAGGAAAGTCAAGCCGAGATCTTTCCAAGAGGGCGACCTTGTGCTCCGGCTGATCTAGCGGATAGCCGGCCAGCACAAGCTGTCGGCGCCTTGGGAAGGCCCCTTCATTATCAGCAAAGTGCTGGGCAACTACTCCTACTACCTGATCGACTCTCAGAAGCCCCGAGCACGCAAGAGGGACGACTCCGGCTAAGAGACGGAGCGGCCAAGGAACGCAAATCTTCTCCGAAGATTTTACAGTTGATGCAGTATGTACCACGCTACCTTTTGTGTTAAAGTACCAAGACTTTGGGCCCCCCGAGACGAGCTCGGGGACTGTCCTTTTTTGTTATCTGTATGATAAGAATTATGCCTTCGAGTATGTTACTCTTTGTTATGCCGCTTGGCACCGGGCTCGACTAGTCAGCCACAGGACTCATGACCTTGCATATGAATGCTTCCTGCGGTCGGACAAGTAGTGTCTTGATTGCCTAAGCCGTCTCTGTCGAAGCCGCAGCTCATGAGCAAGCGATTGGTGGCAGGAGTAAGGAAGAATGGGCGCTCACATGAAAAATGGCTAAGGACCCAAAGCATAAACATGGCTTAAGCCGGTTTCCAGCCCCTTTTTGCAAAAACCGACTCTTGAGTAGTCGGCTTGCCGCTTTCTATCCAACTTGTTTAAAAGACTCTAAAAGATGGCCAAGTACTTGCCTTCCCAAGAGTAGCCAAGCACTTGATCCAAACGGCGATCCATGAGCGGTTGTCCGATGGGCAAGGCGGCGACTAAGGAAAGGCGGCAAAGAAAAGAGCCATAAGAGCAATGAGCAAGGAAATATAGAATTAGATAATATTTACACAGCATAGGCCCTTGGCGAATCTTGACAGAAGTTCAAAATACACCCATGGTGGAATTGTCTTAATTAACAAGTTTTTCCAAAGACTACCAAAGCAGATAAAATAAAGACGAGACAGCAGCCTAGGAAGCGGTAGACGGGTTTGGAGGGCCGGAGGAGACGGCAGCGGCGTCGAGCGCCGGGCGGCCGGGGCGATCTCGGCTTGATCATCTCGGCGCAGCTGCCGGCAGACGGGCACGGCTCGTTCTTTGGAGGCGCGGTCGAGCTGAGGCTGGTCGCCCGCTCCGTCTTCTAGCGCCTCCATCTCATCTCCGTCCTCCGCCTCGCCTTCCTCCTCGGCGCTGGAGCCGATCACCTCCGCCGAGTCCTCGTCGTAATCTGGGTTCATCCAGAACCACTCCTGCGGCGCCTCCTCGCCGTCCTCGGCCGCTTCGAGGGGCGAAGACGCTGGTGTCCGTGTAGTCGGCGATCGCCGCCGACGCTAACGAGGGCGTCTTCCGCAGCCCGGCAGCTCCGCTGGGCCTCGGCCGGAACACGGCCAGCGGTCCAGATCCAGCCACAGATACCACGCCTTGGCGAATTCCAAGGCCCGGCGCTCGGTAGCCGCGAACCTTCCGAGCCTCAAGACGGCCAGCCGCGACCTCCAGCCAGTCGGCAGTCCGACTAGGAGTACGCAGAGCCGGCATGTCTTGCCATAGGGCAGCAATCACCTGGGCGCTGACACGTTGAAGCCGGCGCAACATCCGATGGGCCGGCCGCAGACGAGCCTCAATGCTCAGAAGCTGCTCGTCAAGGGTCCGGGGGGCGTTGGCAGCGATCTCAGCACCACTCGCCCTCCGCGCCTCGCGATCAGCCTCAATGGCTTGATTGGCCGCCTGCGTATGGCCGGGGAAGAAGTCTGCCAAGACGAAGAAGAAGCAAGTCAAAAAACCAGGAGTCAGCCTGACCAATAGTCAGCGGCTCAAAGAAGGAAAGTAAAGAAACTCACCGTCGACGATGTCCTCGATTTCATGGAAGCCGGAGGTCAGCTGTGCCTCCTTGTCGGTCCAGGAGGAGCGCTCGCTTTCGAACTCGGGCCTCTCTCTGCTCCGCCTCGTCCTGCGCCTTCTTAAGCAGCTCCCTTTGCTCCGCCAGCTGCGTAGCCAGCAGGTCGCGCTCTGCGGCGAGCTTGCTGCACTCCTCCCCCTTGATGCGCAAAGGCGGTGTCGGCTGCGCCAGCTCCCGTCGGAGAGTGGCGTTGGCCTCTGAAGAATAAAAAGGAAAGGGACGTTAAGTCGTCAACTAAGAAGGTCGCCAGGAAGATCCGGCCCGACTGCTCAGCAGTCGGCCCGAATCTCGGGGACTACAGCCCGCGGGTGCGCCAGCGCGCCCCCGCGAAGAAGAAAGAAGACTCACCCCGGCTTCTCGACAAGTCGGCGGTCCGCTTTCCCAGCTCCTCAACGTTGCGGTTGAAGGCAGTGGCGCGGAGGTTGTGATACTCCTGCGATGAGCATTTCAGACAAAGGTAAAAATTTGGAAATCGACAGGTAGAGTTCCGAGCCGCCTGCTCAGCAGCCGGCCCTAAACTCGGGGACTACACCCAATGGGTGCACTGGCGCGCCCCCACAGAGAAGAGCAAGGAAAAATTCAAAGAAGAAACATACCCGAACGGCGGTCCGCGACGCCAAGTGCGCCTTGGTGCAGTTCTGGATGGCATCGCCTTCAGCTCGCAGCTTCGCCTGAACGTCCAGAAGCGCCTGGTTCAGCGGGCCTGTGTTGCCTCCTCGCACCCACCCAACGGGCGCGGCGCTTGTCGCCTCGGCGTCTGGAATGGCCGAGCTGGCGGCGCCGGTCTCCAAAGGGCGTGGCGCCGAAGTCACCTTCTCAAGACGGGCGGCGTCTTTGGCGAGGCGACTTGATGGAGCAACCGCCCGCAACCGTCTTCAACGACGGCGCCGGCGGTTCCGCCTGTTGTTTACCTCGCGCGCTCTCAGACGGCGGCGGAGGCGACGGCGACGGCACGGCCATGCCCGACATGGAGGACTCGCCGCCTCCCCTCTCCATGATGGGGAACTCGCTGTCGGCTCCCTCCGTCTGCCCCGTGAACTCCGGCGGTGGCGGCGCAGAGCTCAGCGGGGTGACGAACAGCGCTGATTGGAGGCGCGCGGCCTCCTCGGCTCGCTGCTTAGCCGCGACGGCGGCTTCGGCCTCCTCCAGTTTCCTCTGGGCGGAAGCCGCCGCCTTCTCGGCCTCCGCCTTCTCGGTAGGCGGCCTCCTCCTCGTCGCGCTTCTCCTGCGCATTGGCTCCGTCGCCTCCGGAGGTCGGCGTGGGGTCAATCCGCCGAGTATTAGCGGATGTCTGCCGAACCCATGACGGGCGGCGGCGACCCTCTCTAAAGTAAGGGAGCCACGATGCAAAGAAGACATGTAAAGATTTGGACAAGATGAACGAGAAGAAAACAAGACAAAAGTAAAAAGCACTTACGCGGAGACTGAGGCGGCTTTTCACTTCCTTGCGGAAGCGGTTAGCCTTGGCGACCGCCTCTTCCTCAGGTGGCGGCCGCCCCTGAACTTTTTGGCGGCCGCCCTAGCGAGCTCGGCCCGGCCAGCGCTTCTTAGCGCCGCCTCGACCACCCAAGCGGCGGAGGAACTTCGCGCCCGGATGGCCGACCTTCGGTTGGCGGCGGGGACGACTTCCCTCTCGCCATCATCTTGAGCCGGTCGGCGAAGGTTGCCGAGGGCTGAAGTCATCAGCCTCCTCCCCCTCCTTCGGCGTCGGCCTCCACCGCCGCCGCCCCCAAGTCAGGTTCGTCGACGTTGCTCTCCGCCCGGTCGGGGACGAATTCACGGGCTGGCCCCGTGGTGCCGGCAGAGGGCTGCATGAGGGGGTTCTGACTCGAAAAAAAACCAAAAAAGATAAGAAGTCGGTTTCGGCTGAAAAAGAAAACAGAAGAGGAAAAGAGATGACTTACCACAGGCAGGGGGTTGGCGCACGAGTATGGCTCCTTGCCGAACTGCCAGTCCGCCGTAAGGTTGCAGTTCGCCAGGAAATTCACCGTGTCCGCCACCTCCGCGTGGGGCATGTCCTTGGAGCACCGATTTGGGGTCGGTGGCGCTCATCGGCGGTCGAGATGAGGTCGGCTTTGGGCGGAAGGACTCGGCGCGCCACGGCTGACAAGTCGGCCCGATCGGGCCCTCCGATTGCGTCAAGACTCGAGTCGCGACGGCGGCGGTGCTGCAGGAGTCGGCGTCTGGCCCGATGGGACGGTGGGAGCTGCCCGACAAAGACGCCCGGCTTCAGAAGCGGCAGATTGACCCAGTCGCCTTTCGAAGCGACGTTCTTCACGTAGAAGTAGGAGTGTTGCCACATCTTCACCGATTTGATCAGCGGGATGGCGGGGAAAGGGTTGTCGCCCACCGGCCTCCGCATCGCGACGAAGTTGCCGCACGAAGCCGGCACGTCGGCGACGTGCGTGCCGAGCTTGGCCTGGAAGAATTCCCCCCACAACTCGATGGTGGGGAGAACACCTAGAAAGCCCTCGCACAAGGAGGCGAAGGCGGCCAGCAGCACCACCGTGTCGGGTGGAGGTGGTGCGGCCGAGCCCGTGGAACTCAAGAAAGCACGGAAGAAGCCGCTCGCCGGCAGCCCAGAACCGCGCGCATGAGGTGCAAGCGGAATATGACCCGCCGCCCTCCTCTGGCGCCCGGCCTTATTTCGCCCGCGGCCTTGTGTGGTCTGCACTAAATTCTTGCCGGGGATGCGGCGCGTCTGGCGGAGGAACTCTATGTGGTCGTCGTCCACCTCGGAGCCGTCCCACACGCTGGAGCGCGGGGCGGGAGGCGCAGCGGCGGATGAGGAGCTCATCTCCGCGGCGCGGCGTGATTCGGTATGACGGAGGCAAGAGGAAGAAGAAGCGAGAGGAGGAAGAAGCAAGAGGAAGCGGGGAAGCGGGGAGATGGGTGCGCGTGCTTCGCCGCCCCGCTCCTCCCCGCCTAATTATAGGCCCACGGGCTGAGAAGCCGATGGGGCGGGCGTGGGATTAACTGCGCGCAGTAACGACGTGGGGAACCCAACCGCCCGCGCGGCCACAACGGATCCGCCCGTGCGCCGAGGCGCGGTAGTGGCAGGCCCCGCCTGACAGGCCTGTCTCGTCACGCGCGTGGGTGGGCAGACTGACCCTGCCACGTGGCGTCATGCGACGGGCCCGCAACGGGCAGCTGCCTAGAAGCTTATCAGGCACGCTGCCTGGATCCCGCCACGACCTTCAACACTTTGAGGAGCAAGACGGCCTCATGCGAGTCCGACTCCAGCTAGTCGGCCTAAGAGAAAGACGGCAAGCCAAGCCCAGATTCTTCCACCAGAGGGATGAAACTGTTGAGGCTCCTCGACATGTTGCCCTCGGCGCCTCACCAGCTTCGGGGACTACTGTCGGAGTAATGGGCCACGGGTTGGCAAACCCGAGCCCCTAGACCTTTCAAAACATCGGGGCAGACTGCGCCCTCAAGACCCCAAGACGAAGAGCCGCCTTCTGAGAGTCGGCGGCAGAGCCGCCGACTGCCCCTCCCAGCCGAGTCCCAGAGACGGCCTCGAGATGAGCCGACTCTCAACTAGCGACTTCCGGAGAAGCCGGCTATGGGGAGTCGGCCCGCGACTCCAACCACCTCCTGCCTATGCAACCACCGTGTCCGCCACCTCCCCGCGGCCCGTCCCTGCCCCGTTCACGAAGGGCAGGCATGGCCACAGTGCGCCGTACTGACGGAGATCTCCGTCCGGCGCGGCACTGTTTCCATGCCGGCCCTAACGTCAGCCCTGTGGGCAGATCCCTGTACCCACGACGACATGTCTGTACGACCCGAAGACGGCGGGACCCGCCTGTCGGCGGGAGGCTGAAAGATGGCGAGCGCCGAGACGGACCCACCGGGAGTCGGCCTCCAAGAGTCGGCCGGCCTCCCACGGGCTCCGCACGCCATTAACAGACAAGACAGGGAATGGCAGCGGTGATCGCCCGTCAGCGGCGGCAGACTGTGTTATGACCATGACCAAGCCCAGCGTCATTAGAAGCGCGGCTACAATAATCCGCAACCCGGCAAGACACGCCCGGCGGACAAGGCTTGTCGGCCCCATGCTTTGGACCATCGGCGGGGCCCACTAGTTGGCGGGCCCGAAGTCGGCGGAGAAGGCGGCGACCCTAAGAGCGACGGTGGGACCCGCGCCCAGCCGGATTACCATTGTACCCCGGGGGGGTAGGCCTATATAAACCCCCGGGGCACCCATGCAAGAGGTTGGACCCTAATAGTTTTAGACTCACATAGAGGGAAGACAAGAGCTAGCCTTGCCCTTCTCCTTCCTCACCCCGAACAGCTCAAGGAGCAACCTTGTACCCACTTTGCCATAGTGATCATGCGGAGACCTCGCAGAGCAGCAGTAGGGGTGTTATCTCCACGGAGAGCCCTGAAGCTGGGTAAGATCCGCCGGCATGCATGCCTTCGCCTCATCCCGTTTCCAGGCACCGGCGACGTTCTACTCGCCCCCACCATGATAAGCCATCCTTTGGCATATGTCGCACCCAACCCCCGACAGGTGAAGTGGGGGAGAGGAAAACGAGAGGCAAATGGAAAATAATGTAAATGCGAGGGAGATGAGTTTGTGATGGGTACTTGATATGTCTTGACTTGAGCGAAGACCTCCCCGGCAACAGCGGCGCGTAAATCCTTCTTGCTACGTCTTGAGCTTGCGTTGGTTTTCATTGAAGAGGAAAGGGTGATGCAACAATAGTAGCGTAAGTATTTCCCTCAGTTTTTGAGAACCAAGGTATCAATCCAGTAGGAGGCTCCTCAAAAGTCCCACGCACCTACACAAACAAACAAAGAACTCGCAACCAACGCAATAAAGGGGCTGTCAATCCCTTCATGGCCACTTGCGAAAGTGAGATCTAATAGAGATAATATGATAAGATAAATATATTTTTGGTATTTTATAATATAGATGCAAAAAGTAAAGATGCAAATAAAAGTAGATTGAAAGCTTATATGATAAAAGATAGACCCGGGGGCCACAGGTTTCACTAGTGGCTTCTCTCAAGATAGCATAAGTATTACGGTGGGTGAACAAATTATTGTCGAGCAATTGATAGAAAAGCGAATAATTATGAGATTATCTAGGCATGATCATGTATATAGGCATCACGTCCGTGACAAATAGACCGACTCCTGCCTGCATCTACTACTATTACTCCACACATCGACCGACTCCTGCCTGCATCTAGAGTATTTTTAAGTTCATAAAGAACAGAGTAACGCATTAAGAAAGATGACATGATGTAGAGGGATAAACTCATGCAATATGATATAAACCCCATCTTTTTATCCTCGATGGCAACAATACAATACGTGCCTTGCTGCCCTAACATCCTTTGGGAAAGGACACCGCAAGATTGAACCCAAAGCTAAGCACTTCTCCCATGGCAAGAAAGATCAATCTAGTAGGCCAAACCAAACTGATAATTCAAGAGACTTGCAAAGATAACTCAATCATACATAAAAGAATTCAGAGAAGATTCAAATATTTCTCATAGATAAACTTGATCATAAACCCACAATTCATCGGATCTCGACAAACACACCGCAAAAAGAGTTTACATCGAATAGATCTCCACAAGAGAGGGGGAGAACATTGTATTGAGATCCAAAAAGAGAGAAGAAGCCATCTAGCTAATAACCATGGACCCGAAGGTCTGTGGTAAACTACTCACAACTCATCGGAGGGGCTATGGTGTTGATGTAGAAGCCCTCTGTGGTCGATTCCCCCATTCAGCGGAGCGTCGGTGAAGGCTCCAAGATGGGATCTCGCGGATACAGAAGGTTATGACGGTGGAAATTGTTTTTCGTAGGCTCCCTGGATGTTTTCGGGGTACGTAGGTATATATAGGAGGAAGAAGTACATCAGTGGCCGCTCGTGGGGCCTAGGAGACAGGGGGCGCGCCCTATAGGGGTGGGCTTGCCCTGCTATCTTCTGGCCACCTCGTTCGCTTCTTGACGTGCAATCCATGTTCTCCAGATCACGTTCGTTCCAAAAATCACGCTCCCGAAGGTTTCATTCCGTTTGGACTCCGTTTAATATTCCTTCTCTTCGAAATACTGAAATAGGCAAAAAAACAGCAATACGGGTTGGGCCTCCGGTTAGTAGGTTAGTCCCAAAAATGATATAAATGTGTAAAATAAAGCCCATAAACATCCAAAAGGGGTAATATAATAGCATGGAACAATCAAAAATTATAGATACGTTGGAGACGTATCAGGGAGCACCAGAAGCAGAAGGGACTCCGTCGTTGCCGAAATTGTTGTTGAAGAGGAGGCGACAATGGTTGTAATGGATGCGAAGGGCTATTCAGTGGAAGGAAAATAGCCGTGTGGGCTGGTCCATCAATTGAGCATCAAAGAAGATGGAACATGGGCTGGTGGGCTGAATTAACGTGCTGGAGGATCGGGGCGTTTATTTGGCATTGGGGAACCATGTCCTAAATACTTATTGTCAGGCAACGGGACAACGTATCAACTATGCCAAATCATCTATCTATTTCAGTAAAGGATTGCCAGACTCGGTCAGACAGGAGATAAAAGATACTCTCAATGTTCCCAATGAGACTCTCAATGAGACATATTTGGGAATGACGTCTGATATTGGTAGTTCTAAGAATGGTGCTTTCAAGTACTTGAAAGACCGACTCTGGAGCAAGGTGCAAGGATGGATAGAACATACAATGTCCATGGCAGGAAAGGAGGTGCTTGTCAAGTCCGTAGCACAAGTAGTCCCGGTGTTCTCAATGTCATGTTTCAAGCTTCCGAGGGGATTATGTGAACATCTAAATATGCTAATCAGAAAGTTCTAGTGGGGAAGCAAAGAGGGCAAACGCAAGCCTCACTAGGTATCC
This sequence comes from Aegilops bicornis, assembly GCA_021605145.1. Classification (NCBI taxonomy): domain Eukaryota; kingdom Viridiplantae; phylum Streptophyta; class Magnoliopsida; order Poales; family Poaceae; genus Aegilops; species Aegilops bicornis. The sequence continues at coordinate 698,893,040 of CM038673.1, read as the reverse complement.
TGGAAGACCATGACCCAACCCAAAGGTATGGGTGGTCTAGGTTTTAAGGATTTTGAACTTTTTAACTTAGCCACGCTAGCCCGGCAAGCATGGCGTCTGCTACAGTACCCAGACATGTTATGTGCACGCGTGCTTAAGAGCATGTACTACCCTCAGCTGACATTCTTGAAGCGGAGTTAGGGGGGCACCCGAGCCAAGTTTGGCAAGCGATGATAGAGGGACAGGATACCTTAAAGCAAGGATTGGTCAAAAGGATTGGCAACGGTGTAACCACACATATTTGGGAACAAAACTGGCTTCCTAGGGAGGAGTTCCCTCGGCCTCTGGGCTGCCGCATACAACACCCACCCATGATGGTTTCCGATCTGATAGTTGGTGCCACGGCCTCGTGGGATAGAGAACTTGCTCAGGCAGTTTTTCTGCATATGGAGGCAGAAATCATACTAGGCATTCCTCTCTGCACACGCAACTTACCGGATTTTTGGTCTTAGCAGCATGAAAAGCATGGAACTTTTACAGTAAAATCAGCGTATAGAATGCTTGTGTCGACAAGACAGAGAAGAGAGGCCTGGCTAGAAGGAGAAGCCGGTCCATCAAATGTCAGCACAGAAGAGGGGGCGTGGAAATCTCTATGGAAAACTGTTGTCCCTGGTAAGATCCGCATGTTCCTATGGAGACTATCAAAACAATCTCTACCAACGAACGATGGACGTGCACATCGTCATATGGCTGACTCAAGCACATGCGGACTATGCGGAGTTCCAGATTCATGGCGTCACTCTCTCTTGGAGTGTACATCCTCTCGAAGCGTTTGGGCGCTAGCGGACGAGGAGATCACACATAAAATCACGTCAAATACGGAACCAGGAGCTAAAACCTGCCTGTTCGCGGTGATGGGATTGTTGTCTCGTGATAAGTTTACCATCACGGCAGTAACCCTTTGGTCCATTTGGCATGCCCGAAGAAAAGCTATCCACAAAGCAATTTTCCAGAGCCCTCAAGCGACCCACTGTTTCATCGAGAGATACCTACAAGACCTTGCCATCATCAGCAATACAGAGCAGAACCAGAACAGGCACGCCGCGGCTCCAATGCCGGGCCACGCAAGACCTAAAAAGCCACCTGCGGGTCATCACAAAATCCATGTCGATGCGGGTGTACGGGCCAGAAGAGGGAGCTCTGCTGTGGCTATTTGTAGAGATGAAGGTGGAAATTTTATTGGAAGCTCAGCTCTCGTGGTTGAGGGAATCTATGACCCCCCTACTCTGGAAGTGACTGCATGCCGGGAAGCCCTGTCTCTGGCGGAGGATCTGGGCATCCATCAGTTCACGGTGGCCTGGACTGTTGTCAGGTCGTGCTAGATATCAACAGAAGGGCAAGAGGTGTGTATGGCGCTGTCATTAGCGAGATCAATATCAAAGCCGCTAAGTTATCTTGTAATTTTTCTTTTTGAAAACCATGCTGCTAATTATGAAGCACATCGTTTAGCAAAGTTCGCACTATCTAGAGTTCCGAGTCGCAATGTCTGGTTTGGTGTTCCCCACGACCAAGTTTGTATTCCACTCCATGTGGAGTTTCCTGAATAAAGCAGTTTTTTGTTGGGGAACGTAGTAATTTCAAAAAAAATTCTACGCACACGCAAGATCATGGTGATGCATAGCAACGAGAGGGGAGAGTGTTGTCTACGTACCCTCGTAGACCAAAAGAGGAAGCGTTAGCACAACGCGGTTGATGTAGTCGTACGTCTTCACGATCCGACCGATCAAGTACCGAACGCACGGCACCTCCGAGTTCAGTACACGTTCAGCCCGATGACGTCCCTCGAGCTCCGATCCAGCCGAGTGTTGAGGGAGAGTTTCGTCAGCACGACGGTGTGGTGACGACGATGATGTTCTACCAACGCAGGGCTTCGCCTAAGCACCGCTACAGTATTATCGAGGTAGACTATGGTGGAGGGGGGCACCGCACACGGCTAAAAGATCAATGATCAATTGTATGTCTATGGGGTGCCCCCTGCCCCCGTATATAAAGGAGCAAGGGGGGTGCGGCTGTCCAAGGGGAGAGGCGCGCCGGGAGGAGTCCTACTCCTACCAGGAGTAGGACTCCCCCCCTTTCCATGTTGGACTAGGAGAGAGAGGGGGAAGAGGTGGAGGGGAGGAAGGAAAGGGGGGGCACCGCCCCCCTCTCCTTGTCCTATTCCGACTAGGGGGGACGGGCGCGCGGCCCTGCCCTGGCCTCCTCTCCTCTCTTCCACCAAGGCCCTCTAGGGCTCATTAAGTTCCCGGGGGGTTTCGGTAACCTCCCGGTACTCCGGAAAAATCCCGATTTCACCCGGAACACTTCCGATATCCAAACATAGGCTTCCAATATATCAATCTTCATGTCTCGACCATTTCGAGACTCCTCGTCATGTCCGGGATCACATACGGGACTCCGGACAACCTTCGGTACATCAAAACATATAAACTCATAATATAACTGTCATCGTAACGTTAAGCATGCGGACCCTACGGGTTCGAGAACTATGTAGACATGACCGAGACACGTCTCCAGTCAATAACCAATAGCGGAACCTGGATGCTCATATTGGCTCCCACATATTCTATGAAGATATTTATCGGTCAGACTGCATAACAAAATACGTTGTTCCCTTTGTCTTCGGTATGTTACTTGCCCGAGATTCGATCGTCGGTATCTCAATACCTAGTTCAGTCTCGTTACCGGCAAGTCTCTTTACTCGTTCCGTAATACATCATCCCGCAACTAACACATTAGTTGCAATGCTTGCAAGGCTTTAAGTGATGTGCATTACCAAGTGGGCCCAGAGATACCTCTTCGACAATCGGAGTGACAAATCCTAATCTCGAAATACGCCAACCCAACAAATACCTTCGGAGACATCTGTAGAGCACCTTTATAATCACCCAGTTACGTTGTGACGTTTGGTAGCACACAAAGTGTTCCTCCGGTAAAAGGGAGTTGCATAATCTCATAGTCATAGGAACATGTATAAGTCATGAAGAAAGCAATAGCAACATACTAAATGATCGAGTGCTAAGCTAACGGAATGGGTCAAGTCAATCACACCATTCTCCTAATGATGTGATCCCGTTAATCAAATGACAACTCTTTGTCCATGGCTAGGAAACATAACCATCTTTGATCAACAAGCTAGTCAAGTAGAGGCATACTAGTGACACTCTGTTTGTCTATGTATTCACACATGTATTATGTTTCCGGTTAATACAATTCTAGCATGAATAATAAGCATTTATCATGAAATAGGGAAATAAATAATAACTTTATTATTGCCTATAGGGCATATTTCCTTCAGTCTCCCACTTGCACTAGAGTCAATAATCTAGTTCACATCACCATGTGATTTAACACCAATATTCACATCTATATGTGATTAACGCCCGAAGGGTTTACTAGAGTCAATAAGCTAGTTCACATCGCTATGTGATTAACACCCAAATAGTACTAAGGTATGATCATGTTTTTCTCGTGAGAGAAGTTTAGTCAACGGGTCTGCCACATTAGAGCCGTATGTATTTTGCAAATATTCTATGTCTACAATGCTCTGCACGGAGCTACTCTAGCTAATTTCTCCCACTTTCAATATGTATCCAGATTAAGACTTAGAGTCTTCTGGATCGATTAAAACTTGTATCGACGTAACCCTTTACGGCCTAACCTTTGTCACCTCCATAATCGAGAAACATATCCTTATTCCACTAAGGATAATTCTGACCAATGTCCAGTGATCTACTCCTAGATCACTATTGTACTCCCTTGCCAAACCAGGGCCGAGTACACTATTGTACTGATGCATAGGGAATGATTTTCATTCTCTTTCTATTTTCTGCCGTGGTCGGGATTTGAGTCTTACTCAATTTCATACCTTTGCGATACAGGCAAGAACTCTTTCTTTGACTGTTCCATTTTGAACTACTTCAAAATCTTATCAAGGTATGTACTCATTGAAAAATCTTATCAAGCATCTTGATTTATCTCAATAGATCTTGATGCTCAATATGTAAGTAGCTTTACTGAGGTATTTCTTTTAAAGAACTCCTTTCAAACACTTCTTTATGCTTTCCAGAAAAATTCTACATCATTTCTGATCAACAATATGTCACTCACATATACTTATCAGAAAGGCTGTAGTGCTCCCACTCACTTTATTGTAAATACAGGCTTTACCGCAAGTCCGTATAAAACTATATGCTTTGATCAATTTATCAAAGCGTATATTCCAACTCCGAGATGCTTGCACCAGTCCATAGATGGATTGCTGGAGCTTTGCACATTTTTATAGCACCTTTAGGATTGACAAAACCTTATGGTTGCATCATATACAACTCTTCTTTAAGAAAACCATTAAGGAATGCAGTTTTGACATCCATTTGCCAGATTTCATAAAATGCGGCAGTTTGCTAACATGATTCGGACAGACTTAAGCATCGCTACGAGTGAGGAAATCTCATCATAGTCAACACCTTGAACTTGTCGAAAACCTTTTTTGTGACAATTCGAGCTTTGTAGATAGTAACACTACTATCAATGTCCGTCTTCCTCTTGAAAATCCATTTATTTTCCATGGCTTGCCGATCATCGGGCAAGTCCACCAAAGTCCACACTTTGTTCTCATACATGGATCCTATCTCAGATTTCATGACCTTCAAGCCATTCAGGATTACCGTACCACTTTGGTGCGGACCGTACTCTGGAAGACCTACGAGGTTCTGTAGTAACTTGATCTGAAGTTTCATGATCATCATCATTAGCTTCCTCACTAATTGGTGTAGGAATCAATGGAACTGATTTCAGTGATGAACTATTTTCCAATTTGGGAGAAGGTACAATTACCTCATCAAGTTCTACTTTTCTCCCACTCACTTACTTCGAGAGAAACTCCTTCTCTAGAAAGGATCCATCTTAGCAACGAATATCTTGCTTTCAGATCTGTGATAGAAGGTGTGCCCAATAGTTTTCTTTGGGTATTCTATGAAGACACACTTCTCCGATTTGGCTTCGAGCTTATCAGGTTGAAACTTTTTCACAGCACCGCATCCCCAAACTTTAAGAAACGACAACTTTGGTTTCTTGCCAAACCACAATTCATAAGGAGTCATCTCAAACGGATTTTGATGGTGCCCTATTTAAAGTGAATGCAACTGTCTCTAATGCATAACCCCAAAATGATAGTGGTAAATCAGTAAGATACATCATAGATCGCACCATATCCAATAAAGTACGGTTATGACGTTCGGACACACCATTACGCTGTGGTGTTCCATGTGGCGTGAATTGTGAAACTATTCCACATTGTTTTATATGAAGGCCAAACTCGTAACTCAAATATTCTCCTCCACGATCAGATCGTAGAAACTTTATTTTCTTGTTACGATGATTCTCCACTTCACTCTGAAATTCTTTGAACTTTTCAAATGTTTCAGACTTGTGTTTCATTAAGTAGATATACCCATATCTGCTCAAATCATCTGTGAAGGTCAGAAAATAACGATATTTGCCACGAGCATCAACACTCATTGGATCGCATACATTGGTATGTATTATTTCCAACAAGTCAGTAGTTCGTTCCATTGTTCCGGAGAACGGAGTTTTAGTCATCTTGCCCATAAGGCACGGTTCGCAAGCATCAAATGATTCATAATCAAGTGATTCCAAAAGTCCATCTTTATGGAGTTTCTTCATGCGCTTTACACCGATATGACCCAAACGGCAGTGCCACAAATATGTTGCACTATCATTATCAACTTTGCATCTTTTGGCATTATGAATATGTGTATCACTATGATCGAGATCCAACAAACTATTTTCATTGGGTGTATGACCATTGAAGGTTTTATTCATGTAAACAAAACAACAATTATTATCTGACTTTAAATGAATAACTATTTTTGCAATAAACATGATCAAATCATATTCATGCTCAACGCAAACGCCAAATAACATTTACTTAGGTTTAACACTAATCTCGAAAGTATAGGGAGTGTGCGATGATGATCATATCAATCTTGAAACCACTTCCAACACACATCGTCACTTCACCCTTAACTAGTCTCTGTTTATTCTGTAACTCCTGTTTCGAGTTACTAATTTTTTTAGCAACCGAACAAGTATCAAATACTCAGGGGTTACTATAAACACTAGTAAGGTACACATCAATAACCTGTATATCAAATATACCCTTGTTCACTTTGCCATCCTTCTTATTCACCTAATATTCAGGGCATTTCCGCTTCTAGTGACCATTTCCTTTGAAGTGTAAGCACTCAGTTTCAGGCTTTGGTCCAGCTTTGAGCTTCTTCGCGGGAGTGACAACTTGTTTGTCATTCTACTTGAAGTTCCCTTTCTTTCCCTTTGCCCTTTTCTTGAAACTAGTGGTCTTGTCAATCATCAACACTTGATGCTCTTTCTTGATTTCTACCTTCGTTGATTTCAACATCGCGAAGAGCTCGGGAATCGATTTCTCATCATTTGCATACTATAGTTCATCACGAAGTTCTACTAACTTGGTGATGGTGACTAGAGAACTCTGTCAACCACTATCTTATCTGGAAGATTAACTCCCACTTGATTCAAGCGATTGTAGTACCCAGACAATCTGAGCACATGCTCACTAGTTGAGCAATTCTCCTCCATCTTTTAGCTATAGAACTTGTTGGAGACTTCGTATCTCTCAACTCGGGTATTTGCTTGAAATATTAACTTCAACTCCTGGAACATCTCAAATGGTCCATGACGTTCAAAAACGTCTTTGAGGTCCCGATTCTAAGTCGTTAAGCATGGTGCACTAAACTATCAAGTAGTCATCATATTGAGCTAGCCAAACGTTCATAACGTCTGCATCTGCTCCTGCAATAGGTCTGTCACCTAGCGGTGCACCAAGGACATAATTCTTATGTGCAGCAATGAGGACAATCCTCAGATCATGGATCCAATCCGCATCATTGCTACTAGCATCTTTCAACACAGTTTTCTCTAGGAACATATCAAAATAAACATATGAAAGCAACAACGCGAGCTATTGATCTACACCATAATTTGCAAAATACTACCAGGACTAAGTTCATGATAAATTTAAGTTCAATTAATCATATTTCTTAAGAACTCCCACTTAGATAGACATCCCTCTAGTCATCTAAGTGATCACGTGATCCAAATCAACTAAACCATAACCGATCATCACGTGAGATGGAGTAGTTTTCAATGGTGAACATCACTATGTTGATCATATCTACTATATGATTCATGCTCGACCTTTCGGTCTCCAGTGTTCCGGGGCCATATCTGCATATGCTAGGCTCGTCAAGTTTAACCTGAGTATTCCGCATGTGCAAAACTGGCTTGCACCCATTGTAGATGGACGTAGAGCTTATCACACCCGATCATCACGTGGTGTCTGGGCACGACGAACTTTGGCAATGGTGCATACTCAGGGAGAACACTTTTATCTTGAAATTTAGTGAGAGATCATCTTATAATGCTACCGTCAATCAAAGCAAGATAATATGCATAAAAGATAAATATCACATGCAATCAATATAAGTGATATGATATGGCCATCATCATCTTGTGCTTGTGATCTCCATCTCCGAAGCACCGTCATGATCACCATCGTCACCGGCGCGACACCTTGATCTCCATCGTAGCATCGTTGTCGTCTCGTCAATCTTATGCTTCTACGACTATCGCTACCGCTTAGTGATAAAGTAAAGCATTACAGGGCGATTGCATTGCATACAATAAATCGACAACCATATGGCTCCTGCCGGTTGCCGATAACTCGGTTACAAAACATGATCATCTCATACAATAAAATTTAGCATCATGTCTTGACCATATGACATCACAACATGCCCTGCAAAAACAAGTTAGACGTCCTCTACTTTGTTGTTGCAAGTTTTACGTGGCTGCTACGGGCTTAGAAAGAACCGTTCTTACCTACGCATCAAAACCACAACGGTAGTTTGTCAAGTTGGTGCTGTTTTAACCTTCGCAAGGACCGGGCGTAGCTACACTCGGTTCAACTAAAGTTGGAGAAACCGACACCCGCCGCCACCTGTGTGCAAAGCACGTCGGTAGAACCAGTCTCGCGTAAGCGTACGCGTAATGTCGGTCCGGGCCGCTTCATCCAACAATACCCCCTAACCAAAGTATGACATGCTGGTAAGCAGTATGACTTGTATCGCCCACAACTCACTTGTGTTCTACTCGTGCATATAACGTCAACGCATAAAACCTGGCTCGGATGCCACTGTTGGGGAATGTAGTAATTTCAAAAAAAATCCTACTCACACGCAAGATCATGGTGATGCATAGCAACGAGAGGGGAGAGTGTTGTCTACGTACCCTCGTAGACCGAAAGCAGAAGCGTTAGCACAACATGGTTGATGTAGTCGTACGTCTTCACGATCCGACCGATCAAGTACCGAACGCACGACACCTCCCAGTCCAGCACACGTTCAGCCCGATAACGTCCCTCGAACTCCGATCCAGCCGAGTGTTGAGGGAGAGTTTCGTCAGCACGACGGCGTGGTGACGATGCGGGTGTACGGGCCAGAAGAGGGGGCTCTGCTGTGGCTGTTTGCAGAGATGAAGGTGGAAATTTTATTGGAAGCTCGGCTCTTGTGGTTGAGGGAATCTATGACCCCCCCCCCTACTCTGGAAGCGATTGCATGCCGGGAAGCCCTGTCTCTGGCGGAGGATCTGGGCATCCATCAGTTCACGGTGGCCTCGGACTGTCGTCAGGTCGTGCTAGATATTAACAGAAGGGCAAGAGGTGTGTATGGTGCTGTCATTAGCGAGATCAATATCAAAGTCGCTACGTTATCTTGTAATTTTTCTTTTGAAAACCATGCTGCTAATTATGAAGCACATCGTTTAGCAAAGTTTGCACTATCTAGAGGTCCGGGTCGCCATGTCCTGTTTGGTGATCCCCACGACCAAGTTTGTATCCCACTCCATGTGGAGTTTGATGAATAAAGCAGTTTTTTGTTGGGGAACGTAGTAATTTCAAAAAATTTCCTACGCAGACGCAAGATCATGGTGATGCATAGCAACGAGAGGGGAGATTGTTGTCTACGTACCCTCGTAGACCGAAAGCGGAAGCGTTAGCACAACGCGGTTGATGTAGTCGTACGTCTTCACGTTCCGACCGATCAAGTACCGAACGCACGGCACCTCCGAGTTCAGCACACATTCAGCCCGATGACGTCCCTCGAACTCTGATCCAGCCGAGTGTTGAGGGAGAGTTTCGTCAGCACGACGGTGTGGTGATGATGATGATGTTCTACCGACGCAGGGCTTCGCCTAAGCACCGCTACAGTATTATCGAGGTGGACTATGGTGGAGGGGGGCACCGCACACGGCTAAAAGATCAACGATCAATTGTGTGTTATGGGGTGCCCCCTGCCCCCGTATATAAAGGAGCAAGGGGGGTGCGGCCGGCCAAGGGGAGAGGCGCGCCAGGAGGAGTCCTACTCCTACCGGGAGTAGGACTCCCCCCCTTTCCATGTTGGACTAGGAGAGAGAGAGGGAAGAGGTGGAGGGGAGGAAGGAAAGGGGGGGCACCGCCCCCCTCTCCTTGTCCTATTCCGACTAGGAGGGAGGGGCGCGCGGCCCTGCCCTGGCCTCCTCTCCTCTCTTCCACCAAGGCCCACTAAGGCCCATTAAGTTCCCGGGGGGTTCCGGTAACCTCCCGGTACTCCGGAAAAAATCCCGATTTCACCCGGAACACTTCCGATATCCAAACATAGGCTTCCAATATATCAATCTTCATGTCTCGACCATTTCGAGACTCCTCGTCATGTCTGTGATCACATCCGGGACTCCGAACAACATTCGGTACACCAAAACATATAAACTCATAATATATCTGTGATCGTAACGTTAAGCGTGCGGACCCTACGGGTTCGAGAACTATGTAGACATGACTGAGACACGTCTCTGGTCAATAACCAATAGCGTAACCTGGATGCTCATATTGGCTTCCACATATTCTACGAAGATCTTTATCGGTCAGACCGCATAACAAAATACATTGTTCCCTTTGTCTTCGGTATGTTACTTGCCCGAGATTCGATCGTCGGTATCTCAATACCTAGTTCAATCTCGTTACCCGCAAGTATCTTTACTCGTTCCATAATATATCATCCCGCAACTAACTCATTAGTTGCAATGCTTGCAAGGCTTTAAGTGATGTGCATTACCGAGTGGGCCCAGAGATACCTCTCCGACAATCAGAGTGACAAATCCTAATCTCGAAATACGCCAACCCAACAAATACCTTCGGAGACACCTGTAGAGCACCTTTATAATCAGCCAGTTATGTTGTGACGTTTGGTAGCACACAAAGTGTTCCTCCGGTAAACAGGACTTGCATAATCTCATAGTCATAGGAATATGTATAAGTCATGAAGAAAGCAATAGCAACATACTAAACGATCGAGTGCTAAGCTAACGGAATGGGTCAAGTCAATCACACCATTCTCCTAATGATGTGATCCCGTTAATGAAATGACAACTCTTTGTCCATGGCTAGGAAACATAACCATCTTTGATCAACAAGCTAGTCAAGTAGAGGCATACTAGTGACACTCTGTTTGTCTATGTATTCACACATGTATTATGTTTCTGGTTAATATAATTGTAGCATGAATAATAAATATTTATCATGAAATAAGGAAATAAATAATAACTTTATTATTGCCTCTAGGGCATATTTCCTTTATTTTTCATCCCTAAAAAAAATTGGCATTGGGGAAAAGACCAAACAGAAAGTAAATGTACCACGAACAGGGCACATAACAGAAACGGGGAATGAACGGAACCGGGATTGATGAGGTGGCAACGTGGCTTGTTTGCATGATGAGAGAAATCAGATAGTGGTGTGCTCATATTTAGATATGGAAGATGATGTGGCACATCGCTGATGTGGACAGTGTGCATGGTGAGAGAATAGGGAGTAGTGGGGAGCAACTTCTTAAGAATGGTAGATTTATAGAGGTGGAATTAGATCAGACGGAGCCACGAGGGGTCCACAAGGCATCAGGGCGCGCCTACCCCATGGGCTCGCCCTATTGCCTTGTCGTCTCCTCGTTTGCCTTCTGGTCTCCTCCCGAAGCTTCTAGGGTCTCTCTTGTCCAGAAAAAAATCGTTAAAAAGTTTCGTAGCGTTTGGACTTCGTTTGGTACTAATTTCCTGGAAAACCAAAAACAACAACTGTCACTTGGCTCTGTGTTAATAGGTTAGTCCCAATAAAATATATAATTGCGTATAAAACATCCAAGATTGATACTATAATAACATGGAACAATAAAAAATTATAGATACGTTGGATACATATCACTTACCGAGTTGACGTTTTTATTTCCACGGATGCAAAATAGACAACTTTGGTCCCTTGACCGGTAAAACTAGACATTTTCTGTTCCTCGACCTGTCCGAAGCTTTTTTTACTCGGCCTGATTTTCAGTCGCACACAACATGCGGGTGAGCATTGTAACAACCCCAACCCAAAATCCTAGATCATTTTGCTCACTATGCAATATATATTTGGATGAATAATTTATGGATTTTATTTTTGCTTTTTCTTTTCATCATGCCATTAAAATTTTCACACCAAATTAGAACCTATGGTCATTTTCAGAAAAATCTTTTGAACATTCTTTCTATTTTATTTAAACACCTTTCCAACTCCTTCCAATACTTCTCCAAAATCATATTCGATTTCTACCCAAGGCTTGGCCTCCAAGCTTTGGCACAAATTGTTTTTGCATTTATCCAACCTCCACCAAAAATCTCATGATTTTTGGGCCCTTCTAAAACCTAGTCCTAGTTCAAACCCATTTGAATTAAATTCTAATGAGTTTGAATTTAAACTTTCAATTATACCCACTCCTATATTTACTGGATCAAGCTTTTTTCTTGGAGTACAAGAAAATATGCCATTTCAAAAAAAAATACCAATCCTACCCCTCCACTTTCCTTTCCCATCTCTGTTTAAAAGAAAAGGAGAAAGATGATCACCTAACCAGCGCCGCCCACCTGCCCCTTTTCACTCTACCCGGAGCACACCCAACTTTACCCCTGCAGACCCACTTGTCTTGCATTGATGCAACCCAGCCCATTTCCTATGGAACTAGTATATGTCTTCTTCCCCGGTAAAAAGGCAGCGAGGAGGGGACCGAGTGCCCTAGCACGGCTGCGTGCACGCCTCCCGCGCCTGGCCTCCTCCATCAAGCCGCCCCGGTGTAGTGGCGATCCTATCCTCCCACCTATCATTTCCCCTCTTGCAAGGTAAGTTTCACTTCAGGTCAACCCTCCCTGCAAGAGGTCGATGAGATCCCAAGTGACAGCCAGAGCACCACCACTCACCGACGTGTCCGTCGTCTTCCCCAATCCCGAAGAGCATGTATAGGACCATCTTCGTGTCAACTACGTCCTCTACGCCAACCTAATCTATCAAAGAGCGGCTACGGGATTCGCACGCGTACACCTTCATCATGACTTGATGCACAAGACCAAGGAGCTTAGGATGCCCCCCTAGTTTGGTTAGCTAAGGGAGAAAGGTACGAACGAATTCCACCTAAGTGACATGATAATTTTACCCAGGTTCGGGCCGTCGTGAAGCGTAAAATCCTACGTCCTGCTTGGTTGTCTTGATGGATGTGACGAGCAAAGGTTACAGGGTGTGATTTCCATTGTTGGGGCTTGCTGGGAGGACAAAATGCACTATTGTATGTGGGTGTTCTTCCTACTCTAGGGACTCCTTTTATAGTAGTAAGGGATTGCCACAATATCTACAATCAGTAGAAGAAATTGGTTGCATGGTAGAATTTCCATCGCAGTAAGTGACGGGCACGTGCCAACGATGGTGCGTAGCTGGGAGCAAACACACGTCCCATCAAATGCCTTTGTTGACTTTGGGGCGTGCCACTGTTGCACTGGGTGGCAAGTGGCACACATGCGAGAGAAAGCGTGCAGGGCGCCAGTAGGAAGGCTACTTGGCCTTCAAGGGAGGTCGTGCATGCTTGCCAGCTGACTCCTTACCGTAGTTGGAGGTCGTAGGCCTAGGTTGTCGCAGCCTCTGAGCAGTCCCATCATCATGCCTTCAAGTGGCTGAACGTTGGTGGGCTTAGGGAACCTGCCAGGAGGTTGCCGGTGAGGCTGACATTCCCGGGAGGAAAACCGCGCCCGTGGAGATTTTGACCTTGGCACTGCTGGTGATGACAGATTCCTCTCTCCAACGTGATAGTCTTGCCGATGAGTTTTCATAAAGATATGTATCTTTGTGGGTTGATGCTCACGAAGATCTGCATGCCACCCGAGGAGGGGCATGGTCTTTAGCACACATGCTAGATGCCTATGCTTTGCCCGTTGACGGGGCTGTCGTGACCCACGTGAGACAAATTCATGGGACCCTGGTCTTCACATGGCCGACGATAGCCCCTGGGCCTGGGGCCGACGCATGACCATTCTGTTGCCTGGGCTAGGGCCACTACGTGTGGGTGAGCCGACACATCGCAATCGAATCCTGGCATCGCCCAAGCCTGGCTGAGGGGAAACAGTCGGTTCGGTCGTTCCTAGAGGTCCTGGCTAGGGACCGCTTTAAGGTGTGTGCTATGCAGGCCAAATAATGAATTCACGCAACAAAACGGGCCATCTTTGCATTGCCCGAGCCTGATTGAGTTGTATGCACGCAACCAAATATGCCCTATATGAAGCCATTTTGCTTTGATTTGTCGAGCAAATGCACATAACGAGTGAGGCCAACAACTAAATGGGTCGGCCCGTTTAGGGTCGCAAGAATTCTGGTTTTAGGAACTTTCTAGAAGATTTATGACCGGTTCAGTTCTGGTCTTCTTCTTTTTATTTTTCTTGTCTTTTCTTTTACCGATTTTTTAGTTTCTTTTTATTTTTATTTTGTTATTTTTGAAATATCCTCTTTTTATGAAAATGTTCGAAATTTATAAAAACTTTGGAATTCAAAAAATGATTGCATTTAAAGAAGTTCTAGAGAATTTAAAAAACAATGTTGTTCTTCACCGTTTCAAAAATTATTCATGTTTATGAATATTGTTCAGAATTTCAAAAAAATATTGCTTTTAAAATTTGTCCAGAAATTCAAAAAATGTGTCCTTTCTCAAAATTTGTTCAGCAATTCAGAAAATGCTAATGTTTTAAAAAATGTTTGCAATTTCAAAAACAAATCGCTGTCTAAAAAAGTTCATACTTACAAAAAAATCAGAAATTTTAAAACTTGTTCGTTTTTCAAAGATGTTCAAAATAAAAATAAAAAACCGGTTGCTACAGTATGCTGTTTGCTACAGCGCGGCCGCTACGACGAATCGTTCTGCTGCAGTGTACCATGCCCTACAGGCGTAGTAAATGAGTCGACCCATTCGTTGCTCGTTGTGCTTCAGGGTCTCCATTGGATGCATAGAGCGTCACATAGGACTTCTCTTTGGCTACTGCATGTGTGGTTGCGTGCTACCGTGCGCCTACAGGCGCAGTAAAGGGATATTACGATGTTTGAATGTAGATTCAATAGCTTAAAAACATTGTGAACTTTCACTCAGTTTTTGGCAACTTCAATTGCATATTTGCATTGCATGGCTCCATACAAATAAGGCTATAATGAGAAACTTGTGATAGGATATTGATGTTCTAGCAACTAGCATGACTACAAAATCAGAGAGTTTTATGTACCGTAAGCTATGCTAAGAAGGAAGTCTTATGCACAACAACACAGTTGTAAATGTTGTTTCCAGTTTCACCATAAAAAAATGTTGCTCCTATTTAGTTCATAAAAAATGGATGACCTGTCTTTGAAAAATATCCATGATGTAATGTTGCTCAGACATAATAGTACATGGCATCAAAAAATAAAATGGGAAGGGTCTCATCCAACCTTTGCTCAATCAAGTTTTGTCCATTTTCATTAAAATAATCAAGGAAAAACATCTCACAGATAGAAAATAAAAGACCAGCTCGATGCGCTGATAGTAAACTTGCTACTCATACTCGGACTTGAGTACCAGCTACGCAATAAAAAACTGCAAGTACTAGCCAAAATGCTTGCAACTAACACATTACATGCCGATCTCGGCCAACGGAGGGAATATCATAAGTGCTTAGGCATGCATTGAGGTGCATATAATTACCAGCTCGCAGGAGTGGGGAAGGCAGTATATGGGTACACAGTCTCCATGCCCTTAACGGCCTCATGCACCTTCTTGAACTCCATAGTTTTAGGATATAGAATGAATATACCGACCATGGTCCACAAAAATAGTGCGTCTCCTTCCTCAGCGCTCCCGATGATCTTCACCTGCGGCATCACCAGAAAGCTAGAGCCTACCTTAGGCAATGTGACCTTTGACAAGCATGCAATGGCCTCTCCCAGATCAACCGAGGTGCGTAGTACCCAACCACTGTAGGCTCCCCGAGCCCACATACGCAATGTGAGGTCCTCCACGGCAGCAAGGCCGAGTTGTCCACCACCATCAACCTTCATTAGACGGGCATTTCCTCCATTCGGCCGCTCGAACACAGTGAGAGTACTCTTGTCCATGTCATAGGCCAACACATGATAGTCATTGACAGGTTGGTACATAGTGTTAAAGATAATGACACATGGCTCCACACGGATGTCACACAACAGCGGGAGATCCACCGACGTGGGCGGCAGGCTCCACTGACCAGTAAGTGAGGAGTAGACGCCGGCATGAACACGACCCCGAGAATCATTGTGGACAAGGGCCACACGAAATGGACTTGTGGGTTGTTGGCAGCAAACTTGGTGGCCATCGTTGTCATCAACCACACAGAGCAACGCAGCATTGCTGTTCTTCTCGGTGTACTCCTCCCAACGACTATATTCGGCATTGATTAGGCGGTAGTGGCCGGTCATTGGGTGCCACACGAGGAACTGACAGCCGTTACGGAGGAGGACACGGCCGTGACGGCAATCCATGAACGTCCACGAGTAATTTCCATCATTAGGAAAACGGAAGGATAAGCTAGTGGTGTCGTTGGTCTGTATGAATGGGCGGGGAAGTGTGCTGGAGTTGTGGAAGAAGCCCATGACCACTGGTGCAACATGGCGTGCATGGCACCGGTGGAGGAAACCAGGAGCAGACACTATGCGGCGCCATGCTTTGCAAACGACGGAGGTGTGGGCGATTGTCTGCGGACTTGGCGGGATGTACTCCAGGATCCCAGGGTGCAATTCATACGGTATGGTGGGGATCATAACTGCAAAACTATTGGATTAATTTTGAGATTTAGATCTAAGATGGATTGTAAGTAGCCAAAATTTACCTTTTAACTTCTAGTCGATTTTGCTAGTGCATGGAGATCCCGCCTTTCTTCTTCTTCATTAACCAAATGAGTCAACTCGCTAGCGCCATCACTAAGAGGATGTGCCAAAGGTGTTGCCTCCAACAAGAGAGAGACGCCGACGAAGTGATTTTACGGCGGCGGCAAATTCCCCTTGCTGAAAAATTCCGCGCCTCCTCCTCCCCTCCTCCCGCTATAATCTTTTTGTGGGATGCACCATAGACATTACCACTCATTGTCTGGAGGCGACATCGACGTCCGCCGTGAAAGTGGAGGAAGAGTGCCAACACATAGATCACTTGGAAGAGGGAGATGGGCAGCAAAAAAGATAGATGAGGGTGGATGTGGAGGACGATGTGAGGAGTGCGGCGGCGGCGAGATGGGAGGGAGATGGTTTAGGGTTAGGTTCAAGTGGTGTATTTATTGGATACCTGAGCAGATTGTGATGGTTGGATGTGGATCCAATGGCTACAAAAACTGTGCGTGCGTTCACACAATATTTTAGGCAACTTTTTTTTAGAAGGTACCATTGAGGCTTACCAAAAAACATGTGCTAAATACGGGGCCGGTCCTGAGATTTTAGGGGCTAGGCCGAAACTAAAATTCAAGGCCCATAATATAAAATAATTTGATGCAGCTTAGGGAGTAGACATCGTCTCATAATCAAGGAATGCAACTTACAGTATTCGTCTTCCTTCAGATTCGGCAGGTTTTGTACCACCCACCACATTTTCTTCATTTACTATTTTTTTTAATTTTTGATTGACGAAGTGTACATTATGGTATAACTCAGAATCAAACATGTGCTTCGACCTACTTTGCGCTACTAACATCTGCTACACTACATAAGTGTCGTGCCTTGTGTAAATACTAGTATATCCTATTGACAAAGGTACACACTTTGACTTGCTACTAGAGTCAATGGTGCCGACAAATGAAAATTCATAATCGAACAATAAGGTCAGCGCTCCTAATATTGCAATGCTAAGTGAAAATCCTGACAATTTTTATAAGAGGAAGGAAGGGTAGGAATAGTTTTTTTTTTGAGACAAGGGTAGGAATAGGTAGTAACACCGAGCACAAACCTTGGTGTTAGAAACTTTCTAGAAGGCTTCTCACCGGTTCACGTCTTATTTTTTTTCTTGTTGTTTCTTTTAGCATTTTTCTGTTTATTTTCCATTTTATTTTATTTTAAAAATGTTTGCTTTCTAAAAAATGATCATTTTTTAATTAAAAAAACAACAATTTCTCAAAAATTGTCTTGAATTTTGAAAATCTCATTTTCAAAACTTGTTCAGAAATTCAAAAAAATAGGTTTTAGAAAAATGTCCGCATTTACAAAAAATTGGGAATTTAAAAAAATGTTTTAAAAATTTGTTAAAAAATTCTAAAAATGTACCCATTTTGTAAAATGTTTGTTTTTTAAAAAATGGTTGGAATTTTCATAATCATAGTCTCAAAAAATGTTCCATAATTCAAAAAATGACCGCGTTCCCAAACAATCTTCATAAATTTCAGGATTTGTTCGCTTTTCAAAAGGTTCAAAATAAGAAGAGATTAAAAACAGGTTGCTACAGTAACCCAAGGCTACCGTGTCCGGTTCGCTACGTCGGGGGCCCTAAAATGAACTGGATAGCTACAGACCTACAGTAGGAGTCGCTAGAACGGATCGGTCTGCTATAGTGTACCATGCGATAGAGGTGCAGTAAATGGGTTGGTCCAATCGTGGCTCGCTGTGGGTGGAGGTCCCTATTAGACGTTGAGTGTGTCACATAGGACCTCTCGTTAGCTACTTCGTTGTGGATTGAACGTTAGCCTACCTTTTCCGTCCCCGATGGGCCATTGGCCCATGGACTACCCGTAAACCTGGGTGGGGCCTCTGGATTTTAGGAGCTTGGGGCGGCAGGCACCTCACGCCCTCCCCATGGGCCGGTCCTAATTCTAAACATTCACTACGCTTTTAGCGGACTAACTACTACTTATATGGGCCATTAGATCTTGAGGATTCTCACCCACATACAGGGGACAACTCGATCGTCCATGTCCACTCTATTTTTATCATAATAAAAAAACACGCTTCCCCCCGCAAAAAATTTTAACTATTGTTTTCAAAAGGGTGGAGTGTACGGATTTTATTTTTAAATGCAGTGCAAGAGATTTTTAGGAAATTTCCTGTTAGATCTAATGTTACAAATCAAACACCCCATGCTCTGCGCCATGCCCGGGCACCTCCTCGTGGCCATCATCCTCAACGCTCGCATTCTTAAGCTGGTCAACCGGGTCATCCGCGACTTCTTATGGCACGGGAGGAAGGATTCTGCAGCGGGCCACTGCGCAGTTAATTGGCGCTGGGTCTGCATGCCCCTTGAGCTTGGCGGACTGGGCGTCCGGGACTTGCGGCGCACTGGGATCTCCCTCCGCACCCGCTGGCTATGGCTGCAACGCATGGACCAATTGCGTCCCTGGAGCCACCTTTCTCTCCCCTCTGACCCTGAGGTCCTAGCCATCTTCCGTGCCTCTACGCAGTGGGAGCTTGGCGATGGGCGATCGTGCAAATTTTGGACGGACCACTGGATCCATGGGCAATCTGTTGCTGAAATTGAAGGAAATATGCCCTAGAGGCAATAATAAAGTTATTATTTATTTCCCTATATCATGATGAATATTTATTATTCATGCTAGAATTGTATTAACCAGAAACATAATACATGTGTGAATACATAGACAAAAGAGTGTCACTAGTATTGTAAGTGCATCTAGTGCCACCCCTAGTTGGTTTTGAAGTATTGACGACAAATGTGGTTGAGGGACTAATGCGTTTGTGAGAATTGCAGGATAACGCAGGTAGTGTCCCTCATCGATTCGGTTTACCTACCGGAGATGACCCCTAAAAATGTATGAAGACATTGACGACAATGATGGTATGTGAAGATATTTACATTGAAGACTATGACATGAGAAGACATTGAGTGAAGACTATGGAGCCTTGAAGATCGTGGTCGTGGTCGTTGTTTCCTTTTCTTCTTTGTTGAGTCGTAGGAACCACCGTCTTTGTTAAGTGGGGTCCAAGTGATCATAGTCGTAATGATCAAGTGATGCTCAACCCAAATCCTATGTCTTCGAGTGAAGACAATGAGAGCAAAACTTATCCAGAGCTGGATGAGTCAGCTTTGCTTGTAGCCCAAGTAAAGTTGCCGTGTGTGTTTGAAATCACCGTTGGAACACGTGTCGGTTCCTTAGTGACCGAGTGGTCATTTCGGACATATCGAGGTCGGGTTGCCTAGTGGCAATAAATAGCCCACCCCTACACCATAAATTGGTGGCTGCTCAGAGTTAGTGCACGGCTTTTGTCGTTTGAGAGCAACCCACCTCGAAGCCTTTGAGAGAGAGAAATCCTTGCGAGGACAAAGCCCAAACACCCAGAGCCAAAGAGTGTTAGGCATCACTAAGTCTTTCTTGTCTGTGTGACTTGAAGACTTATTACACTTGAGGACCGTGAATCCTCCAGCCGGTTAGGGCGTCGCTCGAGCATCCAAGAGTCATTGTGGATTGCCGGTGAACGCTTGATCTGTGAAGGTTCGGAAGTCTACCTTGAAGACTTACCAGAGTGATTGGGCGAGGACTGTGTGTCCTTAGCTCAAGGGAATAAGGTGAAGACGCGGTCTTCGAGTTGAATCTCAGCCTCCCTAACTGGATGTACAGCTTGTTACAAAGAATCGAACTGGTCCAACAAATCTGTGTCTTCAACAAGTGACTGGTTCTATCCCTTCCCTCCTTTACTTTGAGTTAGTCTTCGTGAAGTCATTTCTTATATGCCTTATCTGTTTGACTTCATTGCTTGACTACTATCGTTGTTTGGCTTCATACTATCTTCCATCTTGATCCTACTACCAAGCTGTTATTAGTCTTGTTCTTTCACGTTATTGCATACTCGACTATGGTTTGCTTGTTGTAGTTCATTCCGCTGCATATCAATTAGGTCATTTCTATTGTTTGTCTTCGAAACATCCGTGTTTTGAAGACTTTGTTAAAATCGCCTATTCACCACCCCCCCAGTCGATAACTAGCACTTTCAATTGGTATCAGAGCAAGGTACTCCCTTGTTCTGTGTGATTCGGTTTAACCACCTGGAGTTTTAGCTATGTCGACTGCAGGGATAATCAAAGTCTCCGCTGCTTGCCCCGTGTTCGATGGAACTGACTATCCCTACTAGAAGAATAAGATGCGCATGCATCTTGAAGCCATTGATGTCGACCTCTGGTATGTCGTCAAGAACGGCGCTCCCAAATCTGGTGAAGGTGTCACCCCTACTGATGTCAAAAATTTCATTCAACTGGACTCCACTACAAAGAACATCATCTGTGGTCATCTGACCAAAGGACAGTATGGCCGTGTGAGTGCTCTGGAAACGTCGAAACTAGTCTGGGACTGGCTATCCAAGGTCAACGAAGGCATCTCAACCTGCAGAGATCAAAGGATCAGTGTTCTTCGCAACCTCTTCAACCGCTTCAAGAGAAACGACAATGAAAATGTCCAGCTCACGTTTGATCGCCTCACTGACATCACAAATGAGCTTCATGCTCTCGGCGCCACTGAGGTCACCAAGCATGAAATCGTCAAGACACTACTGAGATCACTTGACAGCTCTTTTGACACCCTTGCCCTCATGATACAAGAACGTCCTGACTTCAAGACACTCGATCCGTCGATATACTTGAGAGGCTCAACACACATGAGTTCCATCTTTACGAGAAAAGTGATATCTATGGTCCCAACTATGGCGAACTCGCGCTTTGAAGGCAAAAGTTGTTTCCTCATCTGAAGAAGAATCATTGCGGTTCTGATGATCCTGAAGACATTGGAAAGGAACTTGCTATGCTTGTGAAGAAGTTCCAGAAGTTCACTAGGAAGAAAGGCTTCAGAAAGTCTTCAAGATCCAGCTCAAGAGATGATGAAGCTTTCACTCATGACTACAAGAAGAGAACCTGTCACAAGTGCAAGAAAATCGACACTATAGCTCACGAGTGTCCACAAAGTGGGACAATGAGAAGAAGAAGAAGAAGAGCAAGGAATATGATTACGATGACAAGAAAAAGAAGAAATCTTCAAAGTCTTCTTCCAAGTCCTCATCAAAGTCTTCATCTCATAAGAAGAGCTCATCTGGCAAGGCTCGAGCTTTTGTTGGCAAGGAAATGGATTCAGAGGAGGAGTCTGCTTCTGAGGATGTGGAGGTGGAGTCAGAAGAGGAGTCGACCAAGGCGTTGCAAGTCCGGCTTTAGCCACAGCCTTATGTTGCCAAGTCCATCTTCAACATCAAGACAATGACTTCCATACCAACATCAAGGCTGGTGACAAGGACGACCCTGCTCCCACTCTATCGCTTCATGGCACGCGGTGCCAAGGTAAAATCACGTGATGCTTACTTTCAAACATCAAGTGAAGATGACTCGATTGTGAATCCAAACCCAGCTACAAAACACTTGCTAAAATTGCAATCGAACAACAAAGAGCTATGGAACATACTCAAAACTGTTAGACAAAAGCGATGACCTGTTGGACACGGAAATGACACGTTCACAGTCCTTAGTTGAAGACATTAAAAATCTTCATGCTAAGTACCAAGAACTTGAAAGTCGTCATGAAACGCTCTCAACTACTCATCAAAAGCTCTCCTATGATTATCTTCAAAGGAAGCAAGAGCTTGAGAAATTGAGAGCGGCTCATGAAGATCTTCAAAAGAGAATGAGTCACTTCATGCTCCAGATCAGTTCCGCCAGGATGGATTTGAACCACCATGTCTAAAATGTCTTGAGTGTGATATAGCTACCTCTGTTCTTGAATGTTCAACTGCTGCCATTGTTGCATTGTCTTCAACTACTAATGTGGTAACTAACCCCTCTGCAGAGGATACCACTTCTATTGTCGATGAAAATGCTAGGTTGAAGACATTGCTTGAAACAGGGGATGTATAAAAGTGCGAAAGGGCATCGAGACACTTTGCGATGTCCTCAAAAAGCAGATATTGAACCGAAACCCTAGGAAAGAGGGTGTTGGGTTCGAGAGGAAAATGAATGTTGATGGTTCCTACTGGAAGCCTGAGCAGTATCCCAAAACCACATGGGTTGCTGCTGTTGGGGAACGTAGTAATTTCAAAAAATTTCCTACGCACACGCAAGATCATGGTGATGCATAGCAACGAGAGGGGAGAGTGTATGTCCACGTACCCTCGTAGACCGTAAGCGGAAGCGTTATAACAACGCGGTTGATGTAGTCGCACGTCTTCACGATCCGACCGATCCAAGTACCGAACGACGGCACCTCCGAGTTACGCACACGCTCAGCTCGATGGCGATCCCGGACTCCGATCCGGCAAAGTGTCGGGGATGAGTTCCACAAGACGACGGGCGTGGTGACGATGATGATGCTCCACCGACGCAGGGCTTCGCCTAAGCTCGCTGACGATATGACTTCTCCGGCGCAGGCTTCGCTTAAGCTCATGACGATATGACCAAGTGGAATATGGTGGAGGGGGCACCGCACACGGCTAAGGAACGATCCGTAGATCAACTTGTGTGTCCATGGGGTGCCCCTGCCCCGTATATAAAGGAGGGAGGGAGGAGGAGGCCGCCCTAGTAGGGCGGCGCCATGGGGAGTCCTACTCCCACCGAGTAGGATTCCCCTTTCCTAGTCCAACTAGGAGTCCTTCCATGTATTAGGAGTAGGAGACAAGGAAGGGGAAGAGAGAAGGAAGGAAGGAGGGTGCGGCCTCCCCTAGTCAATTCGGACTAGGCCATGGGGCGCGGCCTGCCCTAGGCAGCCCTCTCTCTTTCCCTTGAGGGCCCAATAAGGCCCAATACTTCTCCCGGAATTCCGTAACTCTCGGTACTCGAAAAATACCCGAATCATTCGAACCTTTCCGAACTCCGAATATAGTCGTCCAGTATATCGATCTTTATGTCTCGACCATTTCGAGACTCTCGTCATGTCCCCGATCTCATCTGGGACTCCGAACTCCTTCGGTACATCAAAACTCATAAACTCATAATATAAGCATCGCCGAAACCTTAAGCGTGCGGACCCTACGGGTTCGAGAACTATGTAGACATGACCTAGAACTATTCTCGGTCAATAACCAATAGCGGGACCTGGATGCCCATATTGGCTCCTACATATTCTACGAAGATCTTTATCGGTCAAACCGCATAACAACATACGTTGTTCCCTTTGTCATCGGTATGTTACTTGCCCGAGATTCGATCGTCGGTATCCAATACCTAGTTCAATCTCGCCACCGGCAAGTCTCTTTACTCGATTACGTAATGCATCATCCCGTAACCAACTCATTGGTCACATTGCTTGCAAGGCTTATAATGATGTGCATTACCGAGAGGGCCCAGAGATACCTCTCCGAGCAATCGGAGTGACAAAACCTAATCTCGAAATACGCCAACCCAACATGTACCTTTGGAAACACCTGTAGTACTCCTTTATAATCACCCGATTACGTTGTGACGTTTGGTAGCACCAAAGTGTTCCTCCGGTGGCAGGAGTTGCATAATCTCATAGTTACAGGAACATGTATAAGTCATGAAGAAAGCAATAGCAACATACTAAACGATCAAGTGCTAGGCTAACGGAATGGGTCATGTCAATCAGATCATTCTCCTAATGATGTGATCCCGTTAATCAAATGACAACTCATGTCTATGGTTAGGAAACATAACCATCTTGATTAACGAGCTAGTCAAGTAGAGGCATACTAGTGACACTCTGTTTGTCTATATATTCACACATGTATTATGTTTCCGGTTAATACAATTCTAGCATGAATAATAAACATTTATCATGATGTAAGGAAATAAATAATAACTTTATTATTGCCTCTAGGGCATATTTCCTTGAGTCTCCCACTTGCACTAGAGTCAATAATCTAGTTCACATCGCCATGTGATTTAACGACAATAGTTCACATCACCATGTGATTAACACCCATAGTTCACATCGATATGTGATCAACACCCAAAGGGTTTACTAGAGTCAGTAATCTAGTTCACATCGCTATGTGATTAACACCCAAAGAGTACTAAGGTGTGATCATGTTTTGCTTGTGAGATATTTTTAGTCAACGGATTACATCACATTCAGATCCGTAAGTAGTATTTTGCTAATTTCTATGTCAACAATGCTCATGAGGAAACTATTCTAGCTAATTGCTCCCACTTTCAATATGTATCTAGATCGAGACTTAGAGTCATCCAGATCGGTGTCAAAACTTGCATCGACGTAACCCTTTACGCATTTAACCTTTTGTCACTTCCATAATCGAGAAACATATCCTTATTCCACTAAGGATAATTTTGACCGATGTCCGATGATCTACTCCTAGATCACTATTGTACTCCTTGCCAAACTCAAAGGTAGGGTATACAATAGATCTGGTACACAGCATGGCATACTTTATAGAACCTATGGCCAAGGCATAGGGAATGACTTTCATTCTCTTTCTATCTTACGCCGTGGTCGGGTTTTGAGTCTTACTCAATTTGACACCTTGTAACACAGGCAAGAACTCTTTCTTTGACTATTCCATTTTGAACTACTTCAAAATCTTGTCAAGGTATGTACTCATTGAAAAAACTTATCAAGCGTCTTGATCTATCTCTATAGATCTTGATGCTCAATATGTAAGCAGCTTCACCGAGGTCTTTGTTTGAAAAACTCCTTTCAAACACTCCTTTATGCTTTGCAGAATAATTCTACATTATTTCCGATCTACAATATGTCATTCACATATACTTATCGAAATCTTTGTAGTGCTCCCACTCACTTTCTAGTAAATACAGGCTTCCTTTGTAAGTGCAGTATAAACTATATGCTTTGATCAACTTATCAAAGCGTATATTCCAACTCCGAGATGCTTGCACCAGTCCATAGATGGATCATTTGGAGCTTGCACACTTTGTTAGCTCCCTTTGGATCGATAAAACCTTCTGGTTGCATCATATACAACTCTTCCTCCGAAACCCATTCAGAATGCAGTTTTACATCCATTTGCCAAATTTCATCAACTGTGGCAATTGCTAACATGATTCGGACAGACTTAAGCATCGCTACAGTTGAGAAAATCTCATTGTAGTTAACACCTTGAACTTGTCAAAAACCTTTTGCGACAAGTCGAGCTTTGTAGATAGTAACACCACTATCAACGTCCGTCTTCCTCTTGAAGATCCATTTATTTTCTATTGCTTGCCGACCCTCTGCAAGTCAACCAAAGTCCACACTTTGTTTTCATACATGGATCCCATCTCAGATTTCATGGCTTCTAGCCATTTAGCGAAATCTGGGCTCACCATCGCTTCTTCATAGTTTGTAGGATCGTCATGATCTAGTAGCATGACTTCCAGAACAGGATTGCCGTACCACTTTGGTGCGGATCTCACTCTGGTTTACCTACGGGATTCGGTAGTGACTTGATCTGAAGTTACATGATCATCATCATTAGCTTCCTCACTAATTGGTGTAGGAATCACTTTGGAACTGATTTCCGTGATGAAATACTTTCCAATTCGGGAGAAGGTACAAATTACCTTATCAAGCTCCACTTTCCTCCCACTCACTTCTTTCGAGAGAAACTCCTTCTCTAGAAAGGATCCATTTATAAGCACCGAAGGTTTTTGCCTGCGGAACGGTGATAGAAGGTATACCCAACAATTTCCTGGGGGAATACTAGGAAGACGCCCTTCTCCGATTTGGGTTTGAGCTTATCGGGATGAAACTTTTTCACATAAGCATCACAACTTCCAAACTTTAAGAAACGACGACTTAGGTTTCTTGCTAAACCATAGTTCATACGGTGTCATCTCAACGGATTTAGATGGTGCCCTATTAAGCGTGAATGCAAATTTGTCTCTAATGCATAACCCAAAAGCGATGGTGGTAAATCGGTAAGATACATCATAGATCGCACCATATCCAATAAAGTCTTGATTCACGACATTCGGACACACCATTATGTTGTGGTGTTCCATGTGGCGTGAGCTGTGAAACTATTCCACTTTGTTTTAATTGAAGACCAAACTTCATAACTCGAATATTTTTCCTCTGCGATCATATCGTAGAAACTTTTATTTTCTTGTTACGATGATTCTTTATTTAAATCTGTTATTCTTTGTACTTTTCAAATGTTTCAGGACTTGTGTTTCATCAAGTAGATATACCCATATCTGCTCAAATCATCTGTGAAGGTCGAAAATAACGATACTTGCCACGAGCATCAACACTCATTGGATCGCATACATCAGTATGTATTATTTCTAATAAGTCATTTGCTCGCTCCATTGTTCCGGAGAACAGAGTCTTTAGTCATCTTGCCCATAAGGCATGGTTCGCAAGCATCAAGTGATTCCAAAATCCCATTAGCACGGAGTTTCTTCATGCGCTTTACACCAATATGACCTAAACGGCAGTGCCACAAATGAGTTGCACTATCATTATTAACTTTGCATCTTTTGGCATCAATATTATGAATATGTGTATCACTACGATCGAGATCCAACAAACTATTTTCATTGGGTGTACAACCATATAAGGTTTTATTCATGTAAACAGAACAACAATTTATTCTCTTACTTAAATGAATAACCGTATTGCAATAAACATGATCAAATCATATTTATGCTCAACACCAAATAACACTTATTTAGGTTCCACACTAATCCCGAAAGTATAGGGAGTGTGCGATGATGATCATATCAATCTTGGAACTACTTCCAACACTCATCGTCACTTCCCCTTCAACTAGTTTCTGTTCATACTGTAACTCCCGTTTCAAGTTACTACTCTTAGCAACTATATCGATTATCAAATACCGAGGGGTTGCTATGAACACTAGTAAAATACACATCAATAATCTATATATCAAATATACCTTTGTTCACTTTGCCATCCTTCTTATCCACCAAATATTCAGGGGTAGTTCCGCTTCGGTGACCAGTTCCATTGCAGCAAAAGTACTTAGTCTCGGGCTTAGGTCCGGACTTGGGCTTCTTCACTCGAGCAGCAACTTGCTTGCCGTTCCTTTTGAAGTTCCCCTTCTTCCCTTTGCCCTTTTCCTTGAGACTAGTGGTCTTGTCAATCATCAACACTTGATGCTCTTTCTTGATTTCTACCTTCGTTGATTTCAACATCATGAAGAGCTCGGGAATCGTTTCGTCATCCCCGCATACTATAGTTCATCACGAAGTTCTAGTAACTTAGTGATGGTGACTAGAGAATTCTGTCAATCACTATCTTATCCGGAAGATTAACTCCCACTTGATTCAAGCGATTGAAGTATTGAGACAATCTGAGCACATGCTCACTAGTTGAGCGATTCTCCTCCATCTTTTAGCTATAGAACTTGTTGGAGACTTCATATCTCTCAACTCGGTATTTGCTTGAAATATTAACTTCAATTCCTGGAACATCTCATATGGTCCATGACGTTCAAAACGTCTTTGAAGTCCCGATTCTAAGCCGTTAAGTATGGTGCACTAAACTATCAAGTAGTCATCATATTGAGCTAATAGCGTTCATAACGTCTTCATACGCTCTGCAATAGGTGCATCACCTAGCGGTGCATTAAGGACATAATTCTTACGTGCAGCATTGAGGATAAACCTCGGATCGCGGATCCAATCCGCATCATTGCTACTAACATTTTTCAACACAATTTTCTCTAGGAACATATGAAAATAAACATATGAAAGCAACAACGCGAGCTATTGATCTACAACATAATTTGCAAAATACTACCAGGACTAAGTTCATGATAAATTTAAGTTCAATTAATCATATTACTTAAGAACTCCCACTTAGGCAGACATCTCTCTAGTCATCTAAGTGATCACGTGATCCAAATCAACTAAACCATAACCGATCATCACGTGAGATGGAGTAGTTTTCAATGGTGAACATCACTATGTTGATCATATCTACTATATGATTCACGCTTTCGACCTTTCGGTCTCCGTGCTCGAGGCCATATACGCATATGCTAGGCTCGTCAAGTTTAACTTTGAGTATTCGGCGTGTGCAAAACTGGCTTGCACCCGTTGTAGATGGACGTAGAGCTTATCACACCCGATCATCACGTGGTGTGCAGGCACGACGAACTTTGGCAGCAGTGCATACTCGGGGAGAACACTTCTTGATAATTAGTGAGAGATCATCTTAAAATGCTACCATCAATCAAAGCAAGAATAAGATGTATAATAGATAAACATCACATGCAATCAAAATATGTGACATGATATGGCCATGATCATCTTGGCGCCTTTGATCTCCATCTCCAAAGTAATCTTGTCATGATCTCTATCGTCACCGCACGACACCATGATCTTCATCATCTTGATCTATATCAATGTGTCATCACATGGTTGTCTCGCCAACTATTGCTCTTGCAACTATTGCTATCGCATAGCGATGAAGTAAAGCAATTATTTGGCACTTGCATCTTATGCAACAAAGAGACAACCATAGGGCTTACGCCGATTGCCGATAACTTCAACAAAACATGATCATCTTATACAACAACTTATATCTCATCACGTCTTGACCATATCACATCACAACATGCCCTGCAAAAACAAGTTAGACGCCCTCTACTTTGTTGTTGCAAATTTTACGTGGCTGCTACGGGCTTAGCAAGAACCGTTCTCACCTACGCATCAAAACCACAACGATAGTTTGTCAAATAGACTCCGTTTTAACCTTCGCAAGGACCGGGCGTAGTCACACTCGGTTCAACTAAAGTGAGAGAGACAGACACCCGCCACCACCTTTAAGCACGAGTGCTCGTAGCACGGTGAAACCGGTCTCGCGTAAGCGTCTGGCGTAATGTCGGTCCGGGCCGCTTCATCTCACAATACCGCTGAACCAAAGTATGACATGCTTTGGTAGGCGGTATGACTTGTATCGCCCACAACTCACTTGTGTTCTACTCGTGCAAAACATCAAACCATAAAAACCTAGGCTCGATACCCTTTGTTGGGGAGCGTAGTAATTTCAAAAAATTCCTACGCACACGCAAGATCATGGTGATGCATAGCAACGAGAGGGAGAGTGTATGTCCACGTGCCCTCGTGACCGTAAGTGGAAGCATTATAACAACGCGGTTGATGTAGTAAATGCGTCTTCACGATCCGACCGATCCAAGTACCGAACGTCACGGCACCTCCGAGTTACGCACACGTTCAGCTCGATGGCGATCCCGGACTCCGATCCAGCAAAGTGTCGGGGATGAGTTCCGTCGGCACGACGGCGTGGTGGCGATGATGATGCTCCACCGACGCAGGCTTCGCCTTAAGCTCATGACGATATGACTTCTCCGGCGCAGGGCTTCGCCTAAGCTCCATGACGATATGACCGAAGTGGAATATGGTGGAGGGGCACCACACACGGCTAAGGAACGATCCGTAGATCAACTTGTGTGTCCATGGGGTGCCCCTGCCCTCAGATATAAAGGAGGGAGGGAGGAGGAGGCCGGCCCTAGTAGGCGCGCCATGGGGAGTCCTACTCCCACCGAGTAGGATTCCCCTTTCCTAGTCCAACTAGGAGTCCTTCCATGTATTAGGAGTAGGAGACAAGGAAGGGGAAGAGAGAAGGGAAGGAAGGAGGGTGCGGCCTCCCCTAGTCAATTCGGACTAGGACATGGGAAGCGCGGCCTGCCCTAGGCAGCCCCTCTCTCTTTCCCGCAGGGCCCAATAAGGCCCAATACTTCTCCCCGGCGAATTCCGTAACTCTCCGGTACTCCGAAAAATACCCGAATCATTCGGAACCTTTCCGAACTCCGAATATAGTCGTCCAATATATCGATCTTTATGTCTCGACCATTTCGAGACTCCTCGTCATGTCCCCGATCTCATCTGGGACTCCGAACTCCTTCGGTACATCAAAACTCATAAACTCATAATATAAGCATCATCGAAACCTTAAGCGTGCGGACCCTACGGGTTCGAGAACTATGTAGACATGACCTAGAACTATTCTCGGTCAATAACCAATAAGCGGGACCTGGATGCCCATATTGGCTCCTACATATTCTCTGAAGATCTTTATCGGTCAAACCGCATAACAACATCGTTGTTCCCTTTGTCATCGGTATGTTACTTGCCCGAGATTCGATCGTCGGTATCCAATACCTAGTTCAATCTCGTCACCGGCAAGTCTCTTTACTCGTTACGTAATGCATCATCCGTAACCAACTCATTGGTCACATTGCTTGCAAGGCTTATAATGATGTGCATTACCGAGAGGGCCCAAAGATACCTCTCCGACAATCGGAGTGACAAAACCTAATCTCGAAATACGCCAACCCAACATGTACCTTTGGAAACACCTGTAGTACTCCTTTATAATCACCCGATTACGTTGTGGACGTTTGGTAGCACCAAAGTGTTCCTCCGTGGCAGGAGTTGCATAATCTCATAGTTACAGGAACATGTATAAGTCATGAAGAAAGCAATAGCAACATACTAAGCGATCAAGTGCTAGGCTAACGGAATGGGTCATGTCAATCAGATCATTCTCCTAATGATGTGATCCCGTTAATCAAATGACAACTCATGTCTATGGTTAGGAAACATAACCATCTTGATTAACGAGCTAGTCAAGTAGAGGCATACTAGTGACACTCTGTTTGTCTATATATTCACACATGTATTATGTTTCCGGTTAATACAATTCTAGCATGAATAATAAACATTTATCATGATGTAAGGAAATAAATAATAACTTTATTATTGCCTCTAGGGCATATTTCCTTCAATTGCAAAGGGACCCTCGGTGGATCCATCCACCTTATCCGGCTTTACCTGTGCTAACCCTATTATCATTGATGAATCCTTTGATGCAAACTATAAGCTGTTCAAGAATCGAGAATGGTGAAGTGTTTGCGGTATATTGGTACTAGCTGCAGGAATGGACCGCCTATGAAGAAGATCTGGGTTCCCAAAAGCTGTCTTGAAAATCTTCCAGTGAATGTCATCATGACACCACCTGGGAAGAAGACAAACCCCATACCTAAGGCATCATATGGTCCAAAGGCTTCATACAGACAGAGGACTCACCTGAGTCACCCTAACGCCAATGTTTTGCAGGGAAACCGTACTCAAATTTATGAATATGAGTGTGTGCCTTCAAACCGCTATGTTCATAAAACTAAGAACTTTACGCTTATTCATACGAGTATCATTCATCTCCTGCAAGGCTATTTGCTAGGGCACCAAAGCCGAAATTCTCAGATGCTGCACTTAGACTCATTGCTTCTAAGCCACCCCTGAAGATGTGGGTGGTTAAGAAGAATTAACTCCTCCAGCTGAAAATCAAAGGCGTCTGATGCTATTGCTGGGGACCTAAAACATCTTATAGGGCACAAGATCAAATGCCCAAATGGTCTCACTATGTATTTTGTTCCTGAATCGTTTGCCATTCATACTATCAGTCCTAATCTTGATTTAAGCTTCAATAATCCACTTGCCCATCAAATGTTTATGCTTCACAATGCTCTTGGTGAAGCCTATCCCCCTAACTGCATCAGTAGGGTATGACACCTCATGCTTGAGAATGGAATATGGACGGTGGATGCACTAATCATATGACCGGTGATCAAGTCTTCTCATGGACTCAACCTTACGTCCATCAAACAAGAGTCACATCACATTTCTTGACCTTTGGTAAAAGCAAGGTATTGGGTCTAGGTAGAGTTGCAATCTCAAAGGATCAACACATGGATAAAGTGATGCTTGTTGAATCCCTTGGTTTCAACTTGATGTCTGTCTCAATGCTTTGTGACTTGAACATGATTGTGATATTTGGAAAATATCATTGCCTTGTACTAATGGAATCTGACAAATCTCTAGTCTTTGAAGGGTATAGGAAAGATGATCTATACATGGTAGATTTCTCAAGAGGTCCACGACTTGTCGTATGTCTTCTTGCAAAAGCTTGAGAATCTTGGCTCGCATCGGAGGTCGGGCATCTTGGCATGAGGAACTTACACACACTCGCCAAGAAGAAGCATGTCATAGGCATCGAGGGTGTCAAGTTCAAGAAGGATCATTTGTGTGGTGCTGCGAAGCTGGAAAAATGACTAGGGCAAAGCACCCCTCGAAGACAATCATGACGACATCTCAACCCTTCGAGCTGTTACACATGGATTTGTTTGGCCCTACTCATTACTCTACCCTCACAACAACTGCCTGTCTCTATGGCTTCGTCATTTTTGATGAGTACTCAAGATACACATGGGTGCACATAATTCTCTACAAGACTGAAGTGCAAGATGTCTTCAGACACTTCGCCAATCGAGCAATGAACAATTATGGCGTCAAGATCAAGCATATCAGAAGTGATAACGACCTTTGAATTCAAGAACACCGGACTTGATCTTTATCTCGGATACCATGGGAATCACTCATGAGTTCTCTGCTCCATACACACCTCAAAGAAATGGCATCAGAGAGCGCAAGAACAGTAACCTCATTGAGATGGCTCGAACGATGCTCGACGAGTACAAGACACCAAGAAAGTTACGGCTGAAGCCATTGATACAGCTTGGCACATCATCAACCGTGTTTATATCCATAAGCTTGAACAAAACTTCCTATGAGCTCCTCATCGCAAGAAGCCAAATGTCAGCTACTTGAGTATTTGGGGCTAAGTCTTTGGATCAAGGATCCCCATCACAAGTCAAAATTTGAACCCAAGGCTCACGAAGGCTTCATGCTCGATTACGGAAAGGACTCGCACTCCTCTGTAGTCTTCAACCTTTATCTCTACAAAATCGTCAAATCAGAGGCGATGCGATTTGATGAAACCAATGGTTCACAAAGAGAGTTCCTGCCAAGCACACTAGACGAAGCTCCGCCAAATAATCTATCAAGCTGATGGGAACTGGTGAAATCATGCCTTCTGAAGCACAGCCTGAAGAGGAACTTATCATTTCTGCACCTACTCAACCTAAAGACAATGCTCAGCCTGAAGACAATCCTTCCAATGATGACAGTGATCAGCAAGAGCAAAGTCTTCGTCCAGTTCATCCTCGAGTTGCAAATGAAGTACAGATTGAGAAGATAATCGATAGCATCAATGCACATAGTCTGCTTACTCGCTCAAGAGCAACACAGCTAGCAAACTTCTGTGGGCACTTTTCTTTTGTGTCAATATCAGAACCCAAGAAAGTTCTTTGAAGCCTTTATGGAACCAGAATGGATACAAGCTATGCAAGAAGAACTTCAACAGTTCAAGCTGAATAATGTTTGGGAACTTGTCAAGTGTCCTGACCCTCGCAAGCATAACATTATTGGCACCAAATGAATATATCGAAACAAGCAAGATGAGCATGGTCAAGTCGTCAGAAACAAAGCACGGCTTGTGGCTCAAGGATATACTCAAGTTGAAGGAATTGACTTCGATGAAACATTTGCTCCTGTAGCTAGGCTTGAAGCTATTCGCATATTACTAGCCTATGCTAACCACCACAACATCTTGCTCTATCAAATGGATGTGAAGAGTGCATTTCTCAAAGGCAAGATTGAAGAAGAAGTATATGTCGCTCAACCACCTGGCTTTGAAGATCCAAAACATCCTGATATGGTGTACAAGCTAAATAAAGCAATCGTATGGCCTCAAACAAGCTCCTCGCTACCGGTATGATACGATCAAAGACTTCACGAAGATCAAAGGCTTCAAACCTGGATCCCTTGATCCCACACTCTTCACGAAGACATATGATGGTGAACTGTTTGTATGCCAAATATATGTGGATGACATTATCTTCGGCACCAACCAAAAGTATAGTGATGAATTTGGATACATGATGCAAGAACAATATCGGATGTCCATGATGGGAGAGCTCAAGTTCTTCCTTGGTCTTCAAATTCACCAAAGAAAGAAAAATGGCATCTTTATATCTCAAGAAAAATACCTCCAAGATTGTCTCAAGAAGTTTGGAATGCAAGAGTGCAAAGGATACACGACGCCAATGCTAGCCAAACACCATCTGGGTCCCGACGACAATGGTAAAGAGTTCGATCAAAAGGTATACCGCTCCATGATTGGTTCCTTACTTTACCTATGTGCATCTAGGCCAGATATTATGCTTAGTGTTTTCATGTGTGCTCATTCCAAGCAGCACCAAAGGAATCGCATCACTTAGCTGTGAAGCGAATTCTTCGATATTTGGCTCACACCCCAACACTCGGATTATGGTATCCAAAGGGCTCAAAATTTGATTTGGTTGGATTTTCGGATGCTGATTATCTGGTGACAAAGTGGATCGCAAGTCTACATCAGGCACATGTCACTTTCGGGACGATCACTTGTCCGTTGGTCTTCAAAGAAGCGTAACTGTGTATCACTCTCAAGCTGCTGAATCTGAATACATTGCTTCTTTGGATCTTCTTGGGCTCGGCTTCTATGGATGAAGCAAACTCTCAAGGACTATGGCATCAATCGACACAAGTACCTCTCTTCACGACAACGAAAGCGCCTTCAAGATTGCCAACAATCCAGTCCAACACTTTCGAAGACAAAGCACATTGAAATTGGCCATCATTTTCTCGTGGATCATGTCATGAAGAAAGATATTGACATCATTCACGTCAACACCGGAGAGCAACCGCAGATATCTTCACAAAGCCCTTGGATGAGAATAGGTTTTGCAAGTTACGGTGTAAGCTAAATATCTTGGAATCCTCAAATGTCCTGTGATCAAGCACACATCCTAATACTTATGCATGTTGATGACTTAGATGTGCAACACACGAAGTAACGTATATCTTCAATCAATGAAGACTTACATTCTGAGTGTGAATACATTAACGTGGAATTTGACTTCGGAGTGCCACGATAATTGTGCGCCGTGTCTTGGTCTAATACTTCCTATACGGTGGGTAACGCCACCACCAAATTTCTTTGTTTGAAGTGTTTCACTCATGGAGTTATTTCTGCAATATCTTCGCATTTGATTTGTCTTCAACTTCAACTTATCTTCATGATTTTCTTCAGTATGTTGATTTGGTTGCTGTCTGATATATATATATATATATATATATATAGTTCTGTCCTCTACAGCATTCACTTATAGCTATGTCTTCAAGTCGAATCTTTTGAACTAAGTGAATGTGATCGGACCCTAATCTCTCTATGCTTTCTATCTCAAAGTCTATCTGTCCAAATCATATGCATTCTATTGAAACCGTCAAATGTCTTCTCTGCGTCCTTGTCAGCAGAAGACACAGAGATAAACTTTAAGTCTGTTTTAAATGATTCATCATTACTGTTGAACTCCGGAGAAGCCGGAATGACCATCCGACAAACCTGGTGGGCGTGGGAACGTGGGACATCTCACTGCATGTTGCATGCTTGCCACATGCCCCTCAGATGTGAACCGCCAGGGGCACCTACGTAATTGCGCTGTGCCGCACACCTGCTTATAAATACGTGTCATCTGCGGTAAAGAAAATCTTCTTCCACCTCTCCACCTCGTCAAAACCCTAGCGCCACCGCTAGCTCTCGACGACGCCGGCGACGAAGCGCTTAGCTGTCGCGACTTCTCCGACGCTGTCCTCACGCCGGCCGCGAACATCGTCATCTCCGCCGCCGCCGTAGGTGTCCTTCGTCGCCAAGTTAGGGCACGGTGGATTGAACTGCTCGGCCTCCTTTCTTCCCGTCTAGCAGTTCTTCGAAGTGGTAAATATAACTCTATTTTTACCATCTCTTTGATCTTCAAGATTCATCCTACTTGCCAAAATTGGTTTCTGCCCATACTGTGTTAGATCTATTATGTCTGCATCTCGTACTGCCTAGTATATTCACTTAAGCTTCACAACTAGTTAGATTCCTCACTTGTACTTATTCACGGATTCGCATAAATCTGGAACCAACTCCCAACAGATAAGTGAATGTCTTTGCATCATGAGGTCAATGTCTTCAAACTGATTTATCTTCAAAATCTTACGAGAATGCGTATGACCCCTTCCCTTCCTCGCATCTCTAATGCTTGTCACAGTGTACATGTCCGTGGGAGAATCCCTTGGTTCTCATAGTGCGCATTCGCTTGCAGATTTCTTACAAAGATCAAACCAATTCTCCCGGCCGATTCTGTTTGTCCAAAGAAACGCAAGCCTCTAAAGCCTTTTGAACGTGAAGCCATTCAGTTTGAAGCTCATGGCTCTGATAAATCAGTCAGGAAGGGCGGCAGACAGCGTCGTGAGGGAACCTCAAAAGATCTGCCTGATGACCTTGCAGAGTTGTACAAGACAGATCCCGAAGAGACTTACAATCAGCGCAAGACGCGGATCCAATGGATTCGGCGATATTGGGCTGAACAGTGGTTCAAGTATAATTTCTTCACCCAAGAATATGCCGAGAAGAATGCTATCAGAAGCCCTTGGGGTGATATTCTCTTTCGAGCCCTTCCACCCAAGAACATGGTTGAAGCTATTGCACAAGGTTTCTATCCTTGTATGGTCCGTGGACCTCAGCCTGAAAATGCCGACCCAATGTCTTTGCTCTGGTGTCGCGACGATAATCTCTTCAAGCGCAACTTTCAGCATGCAAAGGCTTCTGCCAAGGATAACAAGAAGTCATTGGGATTAGACTTCAACTCTGGTCCCTCTGCTCCCCGTGCTGACGGCTCTCGTGACGCTGAACCCAATGTCATCGGTCCCTTTTCAAACCTTGATGGCCTCATCACCTACATCCTGGTCCAAGGTGCCAAAGTGGATCACTCTGATGCCAATGCTGAGTCTGATGAAGCCCCAGCTCCAGCTCCCCGCTCTGCTCCAAAGCAGCCAGGCTTAAGAAAGTCAAGGCTTCAAAGTCAGCTGCTCCTCCAAAAGCTTCACGTGTGAAGCCACTGGCCACTGCACCTCCTGAAGCCAGTGTGCAGTCTGAAGATCAATCCCGCATCTCCAAGAAGACGGAGAAGAGAAAGAAAATTGTCAAGAATACTGAATTGACACTGACTCCTGCTGCCATTCTGCGTGAAGAGCACATAGATCTGTCCAGTGATGAAGATCTTGCAGATGATTCTCTTGAGCAACTTATCAAGAGCAAAGAAGAAGCAGAAATCTTCAAAAATTTGCCTCTCTTTGATGTGGCAATCATCCATCATTTCATTGATGAGTGGTTTGACACCCCCAACATCAGCTTTGAAGATCTGCAACTTCCTATTGGCCTCAGCGTCTCCTTCAATGGAGCCATTGCTTTTGAGCTAGCTCTTGCTCAGCGGATTGTTGAACTGAAGCACAAGATTGACTATGAGAAGGCTCAGTTCAAGAAGCACATGGCTGCACTCAACGTGCAAGACGTCAAAAACTTCAAGGTCATGCTGCACGACCTCAAGGAAGCCTTTGTCAAGAAGTGTGAAGAAGCCAGAGGCTCTCGCGAGCGCATGAAGGCTACGGGCCGACAAGTGTGTGCTTGCCTACAATGAGGCCGAGAAGCGCCAAGGCTCTTGGCGATCCCGGCATCGACCCTGTGATGGCTGCAAAGAAAAAGAAGTCTTCAACTGACCAAGCTGCACCTTCAAGGCGTGAAGAGCCCGCATAGTCTTCCCAAGCAGCATGACTGGCTCGAAGCCAAAGGTCGATCAACCGCTTCAAATGTAAGAAAGCGAGGGTTGCCGAGGCTGAAGCCAGAAAAAGGAAACTTCCTGACGCCTCTGATGCTGCTCCCTCTAAGAAGAAGCTAAAGACCAAGAAGAATCGGGCTGCTCCTATAGAGCCCTTGGTTGTTGAACCTATTTCTATGGTTCGCCCTTCCTCTGGTGTCCAAGAACGACGGATGATAGTTCATGAGCCTGCTCCAACAGAGGCTCATGAAGCTGAAGACATTCCAGCAGTTGACCCCATCACTGCTGAAGACATTGGTCCCCAAGGCAATGTTGAAGATGATGACGTTCTTCCTCAGATCGAACCAAACCCGGTATCATCGCCTGCTCTCGATTTAACAATGAACTCATCAAGATTGGTCGCCCTTCCGACGCCAATTGCTCAGATGCATCATGGGCTGATCACCCACGCAACAAGACTCCCCAAGTACCCCCAACAACAACAAGTCACTCCCCAACAGCAACAACAAGAAGAAGAGGAAGACTTTGAGGCCCAGCCAACTCCATCTCCAAAGGCGTCGCCAGCATTCCGCAGGCTTCGCAAAGGACAAAGGCCTCAAGACCCTGTTTCGAGCGTTCCATAAGGAGAAGTGCACCACCAACCTGTTGCACGTCAAGTGTTTTCAGAAGCCACTCCAACTGTGAATGTCACTGAGTCTGAAGCTAAAGCTGCTGACGACAATCCGGCTGCATCAGCCGATGAACCCCAAGAATAAGCAGAACGTGTCCCTACTCCCCCATTTATTGAAGAAGTTATTCCTGATATCAACGTGCCAGTGCCCGACCCTCCATCTCAGCAAGTGGAGGTTGAAAACATTGAGGCTGCCACCACCAACACCAATGAAGCCACTGACGTTGTCATGGCTGAAGCAAATGTGGAGCCTGCACCAACTGCTCATGAAGCCGATGAAGCACCTGCTCCTGAAGTCAATGAGGCTAACATGCCTGAAGCCAATGAGGCAACTGCCCCTGAAGCACCTATTGCACAGCTTGAAGCCTAAGTTGTAGCCACTGCTCCTGTTCCACCACCAAGGCCTCATACAATTGAGCAAGCATACAACTATGGTGAGCTAGTCACAGTAAGATGGCCTGTTCTGGTCCCTCCGCCTCATGCCTCTGGTCCTCAGTTTGACTATCATATAGGGCATAGGCTTCAGTCCGTAAGCCGGGCCAAGATCGCCAAGGTTCCTGTGCACCGCCACATCTACTGGGTCGTTCAATACCAATGGCTTCAAGGCCCACAACACTTTCTTTGACAGATCAAAGAACCCCTATACAAGGCCAAGGATATCATCTGATCGCTTCTGGAGTTATCAACAACGAAGCTATTACTCCTGTGTTCTGTATGATCAAGGCCGCATTTTCCCACATATGCGCCTCGACACTGAAGCCATTGCCGAACTGCCGTGCTTAGAAGAAGCACTTGATTGCTTTCGTGATGCAGGTCTGCTTGGTTTCGTAATGCATAAAGAGCACTGGAATGAAGAACTTGTGCTTCAATTCTATGCTACCCTCCACATCTGCGGCTACAACAGAGATACGAAGACATGGGTCCTCGAGTGGATGACAGGAAATGTTCATCATGAAGCCAAGGCTCTTGACATCATTGAGCTCATAGGCCTACCCACTCCCGGAGAACTGTTTGAACCTGGATGTCAACTCCACCGCGATGCCTTGGAGAGCATATTTCATAAACCAGAACCCGACATGAGTCAAATGTTGAGTATGATGAAGCCACTGCCACATGATGCTGAATACCCTCAAGACTTCTTTGTTGATGACCTTGAGTATCGCCTGCATAATATATCACATCATCAGGCGAACTCTATGGCCTATCAAAGGGCATTCATCGTCTGCAAAACTAGAAGGAGCAATGAAGACTTTGGTCTTCTACATCCTCAATGGCATCAGCTTCAACACGCAAGAATTCATCATCCGACAATTGGCTGTGTCTGGATCTGATCTGTTTGGTCTGAAGTTCTATGCTCCATGGGTCATGCGCCTCATCAAGATGCACTCTGCTATCAACTATCAACCCTCTTTCTACCACAGGTTGATATGTCTGTTGAAGCCATATACCCTGAGCCTGCCAAAACGCCACTTTGTCTTCAGAATGCAGATCACCACAGCTTCTCTCAACCTATGAAAGGCGTCCAAGCGGTATCTCGTGTCTATCCTCTCGGTTGGGAACACATATACGCCTCATCGATGCGCAGATCGAAGCCACCGAGAGCACAATTGGCCAAAGGCCTCGGAAGCGCTCTCGAGTCCTCAATGATCGAGAACTTCTTGTGGCGCTGCATCAAAAGCAAGATAAGAATCACTCCTGGCTCAAGCGTCAAATGCAAAGCCTCTTGGTGGACGTCAATCGCATTCGAAACCTTGCCACCAAGAATGCTTTTGTCACTCACGAGACCTGTCGGCGATTGTCGGATTTCGGGTTCCGGCAGACCCTTGAGGTTCGAACACTGGGGTGCGCACGGAGATCCAACCCTCCACCGTCTCGTACCACGCCGAATCGCAGGGACCTAAACTTCTAAACAGAACAGCACAAGAGACACGAGATTTATATTAGTTCGGGCCACCGTTGTGGTGTAATACCCTACTCTAGTTTGTGGCGTGGTGGATTGCCTCTTGGGCTGATGAGGAACAGTACAGGGAAGAACAGCCTCGCGAGGGTCTGTTCTTGGTGGGTGTGATGAACTGCTAGGTGGTGCTTTGTCGCTCTAGCTACTGGGTCCTTGATGAGGATTCCGGTCTCATTCCGGGGGGCCGATCCCTCTACCCTGGGGGTGGCTACTCCTATTTATAGGCGAAGGCCCTGGCCAACTACCCAAAAATTGAGCGGGAAAGGCCCCAACAATTGGCCATTTTGAAGGGGAACAGCGGGTACACTTATCCCGACTAAAGTTGGTCCTCGCCGCCAAAGGCTCTGGTGATGACGCTGCTTGGGCTCCACGATGACTCCCTTCCACCGTGGCCGGGCTGGTCTTGGTCTTGTTGCACCGAAACGGATGCCTTTGCTTAATGCTCTCGCCTGCGCTTGCTCCCTTTGCACCAAAGGGGAAAGAAGGACGCTGCGCGGGCTGGCGCCCGATTGGCGCCCTTGGTCGTCATGGCTTGCGTCATGGGCACCTCGCGAGGTACCCGGCCTTGAACTCTCCGCCTCCTCATGAGCCACCGACGAGGCCGTGCTCGAGGAAGCTCCTCGTCGTCCGCCCATGATGCTTGGCCCCTCGCGAGGGTCTTGAGCTTTCGTTGATGAAGATGGGCCGTCCTGGGCCTCCTTTGAGCCACGCCGCGGGCCGCAGGCAGGCAAGTCTGGGGACCCCCGTTCCCAGAACGCCGACACTAGCCCCCGGGCCCACGGCGCGCCCGAACTTGGCCAGGCAGAGAGGCGAAAGGGCA
Organism: Aegilops bicornis; assembly: GCA_021605145.1. Lineage (NCBI taxonomy): Eukaryota > Viridiplantae > Streptophyta > Magnoliopsida > Poales > Poaceae > Aegilops > Aegilops bicornis. The sequence continues at coordinate 698,851,603 of CM038673.1, read as the reverse complement.
AGTGCGAAGCGTCGCGGGCCCTAACAGCCTGCGGCCTCGGGCGACGCGTGGCGGTTGATTGGACGTGGGCGACCTTTGTTCCCCACGCCTCCTTATTTCGTGCCTTGCTAGGCGGACACGCTGGCCGCACACATCCGTTCCCCTCTCGCCGCCAGCGCCCTGTCCTTCCCCCTCTCGAACTCCAGCTTCCATTTCCAATCCAGTCTCGAATCTTCTCCCCCCCCCTTTCAATCGCCATGGCTCCAACGAAGAAGGGGAAAGGGAAGAAACCTGTGCCTCCGCCTCGCTCGCCGCCGCCGGCGGCATCCACTGTCGACCCGTCGATCATACTCAATCTAGAGGGCTTGGGCAAGGTCAGTTCGGCTCTGGCCACCACCTTCAACGAATGCGGAAGGACGACGGCCTGGCCCGCGTCCCACTTCTCCATCGACAGGATAGCCACCGAAGTCCGGTATTTTGCTGACGCCCTGTGGGCGGGGCTGGTTCCCCCATTTTCTGGTTTCTTCAATGCCGTGCTTTCCCACTATCAGATCCACATGATGCATCTGGGTCATGAGTCCATCACTCTCCTCTCGGTATTCGCCTTCGTTTGTGAAGCAATGATGGGCATCCTTCCTTCGGTTGCCTTGCTGCGCCACTTCTTCTCTCTGCGCCTTGTCGACCCCACCCAATGCTCGGCGTGCGTGAGCTTCGTCCGCTACGCCGAGACAAATGCCTCGTGGATTGACTTTAGCCTGCCTCACCAAGGCTGAGTTCCGCGAGAGGTGGTTGTACGTGGATGTGGGGTGCCCAGCCCCTGCTATCGGAGCCAACCTCGCTTGCTGTCCCCAATTCAGCCGGGGCCAGAGACGCTTTCAAGCCCTCGGCTCATCTTTGTCTGGCGCCGTCATGGCGTTCCTCGAGGTCGCTTCGTGGCGGCGCCCAAGGTGGTGAAGGAGTTCCTGATGTGCCGCATTGCTCCTCTCCAACGCCACTCCCACCGGATGTGGTCCTTCAGCGGGCCTGGCGATCGCATGAGGCTCCAGGAAGAAGACCTGACGCCTGAAGCGCTAAGGAAAGTGCTCCTGGTCCCGTTGGCGATCCCAACCCCGGTGGCATCCGGCATGAAGGGGCCTTGCTGTACCTCTGCCAGAACAGGGGCGATTTCGTGAACCAGATGCCTATCTTTGATGAATGGGGGCCGCGCCCCGCTGGTCTCCAGGGGCCTCGCGAGAATCCAGTGATGGTGACAGCCCTTCCAGTCGGCCAAGGCGGCTCCTCCTCAAGTGGCGGAGTAGGGAGGCACAAGCCGCCAGAGAAGGGAGGCCCTGGGCGATGATTACCCCTGTCGCCTGCTGAAGCGTAGGAAGTACTTCGCCACCGATGAGTAAGTCTTCTCCTTCTCGGCTCCCGATTCTTCTCGCTGCTTGTACCGATCCTTGCTCTGCAGGCCCCTTCCCGCCGAGCTCACAGAGACGAGTGAGGAGCCATCCCCCCCGGCTTCGCCCCCTCCCCCGTCCTTGAGTGCTCCAAGCAGTGGAGCCCTTGTGGTGAGGGCGACCGGGGAGGTGAACCGTCCCGAGGCGCTCGTGGCCCTGCGCGCCTCGCGAGCCTTCCTGGCATAGCTAGCTGCTGTGGGCTTCTCGCCTGTCGCGGACGGCGATTGGTTGAGGCGCTTCCTGCGCCCCTAAATGCTGGGATGGGCTGGCTCCAGTGCCGTCTTCCGGCGCGGCGTGCCCGTCCGTCATGAGGGTGCCAGCCTCAGCCTCGCCCGAGGGGGGAGTGCTGATTTATGGCTCTCGGCTCACTGGGCGGTTGATGGTGTGGAGGACGTGCACGAGCGCGCCCGGGAGCGCCACGCCCTTCGCCAAGGATTTCTTCGAAGGGCGGCTGACGCGGTGAGCCTTCTGAAGGAAATATGCCCTAGAGGCAATAATAAAGTTATTATTTATTTCCTTATTTCATGATAAATGTTTATTGTTCATGCTAGAATTGTATTAACCGGAAACATAATACATGTGTGAATACATAGACAAACAGAGTGTCACTAGTATGCCTCTACTAGACTAGCTTGTTAATCAAAGGTGGTTATGTTTCCTAACCATAGACAAAGGAGTTGTCATTTGATTAACAAGGTCACATCATTGGTTGAATGATCTGATTGACATGACCCATTCCATTAGCTTAGCACCCGATCGTTTAGTATGTTGCTATTGCTTTTATCCATGACTTATACATGTTCCTATAACTATGAGATTATGCAACTCCCATTTACCAGAGGAACACTTTGGGTACTACCAAACGTCACAACGTAATCGGGTGATTATAAAGGAGTACTACAGGTGTCTCCAAAGGCAGATGTTGGGTTGGCGTATTTCGAGATTAGGATTTGTCACTCCGATTGCTCGGAGAGGTATCTCTGGGCCCTCTCGGTAATGCACATCACTAAGCCTTGCAAGCATTACAACTAATGAGTTAGCTGTGAGATGATGTATTACGGAACGAGTAAAGAGACTTGCCAAGAATGAGATTGAACTAGGTATTGGATACCGACGATCAATCTCGAGCAAGTAACATACCGATGACAAAGGGAACAACGTATGTTGTTATGCGGTCCGACCGATAAAGATCTTCAGAGAATATGTAGGAGCCAATATGGGCATCCAGGTCCCGCTATTGGTTATTGACCGAGACGTGTCTCGGTCATGTCTACATTGTTCTCAAACCGTAGGGTCCGCACGCTTAAGGTTTCGATGGCGGTTATATTATGAGTTTTGTGTATTTTGATGTACCAAGGAGTTCGGAGTCCCGGATGTGATCACGGACATGACGAGGAGTCTCGAAATGATCGAGACATAAAGATTGATATATTGGACGGCTATATTCGGACACCAGAAAGGTTCCGGAAGTTTCCGGAGAAAACCGGAGTGCCGGAGGGGTTACCGGAACCCCCCGGGGAAGTAATGGGCCTTATTGGGCCAAGAGGGGAGAGAGAGGGCCGCACCAGGAGGTGGCGCCCCCCCCCCCATGGGGAGTCCGAATTGGACAAGGAGGGGGGGCGCGGCCCCCCTTTCCCTCTCCCTCTCCCTCTCTTTCCTTCCCCCTTCCTCCTTCCTAGTTGGACTAGGAAAGGGGAGTCCTACTCCCACTAGGAGGAGGACTCCCCCCTCCCTTGGCGCGCCTCCTCGGGCCGGCCGGCCCTCCCCCTTGCTCCTTTATATACGGGGGCAGGGGGGCACCCTAGAACACACACGTTGATCCTTGAGATCGTTCCTTAGCCGTGTGCGGTGCCCCCCTCCACCATATTCCACCTCGGTCATATCGTAGCGGTGCTTAGGCGAAGCCCTGCGTCGGTAGAACATCAAGATCGACACCACGCCGTCGTGCTGACGGAACTCTCTCTCCCAGTAGATTTGCTGGATCGGATCAAGAGGAGCTTCAACGAGCTGAAAGTGTGCCAAGAACTCGGAGGCGACGGAGTAACGGCGCAGGGATCGGTTGGATCGCGAGGAGAACGTCTGACTACTTCCTCTATGTTGTGATCGCTTCCGGCCGGTCTCACGAGGGTACGTGAGACAACACTCTCCCCTCTCGTTGCTATGCATCACCATGATCTTGCGTGTGCGTAGGGAAATTTTTGAAATTACTACGTTCCCCAAAGTGGCATCCGAGCCTAGGTTTTTATGGTTTGATGTTTTGCACGAGTAGAACACAAGTGAGTTGTGGGCGATACAAGTCATACCGCCTACCAGCATGTTATACTTTGGTTCAGCGGTATTGTGAGATGATGAAGCGGCCCGGACCGACATTACGCCAGACGCTTACGCGAGACTGGTTTCACTGCTACGAGCACTCGTGCTTAAAGGTGGCTGGCGGGTGTCTGTCTCTCTCACTTTAGTTGAACTGAGTAAGCATACGCCCGGTCCTTGAGAAGGTTAAAACGGAGTCTAATTGACGAAGTATCGTTGTGGTCTTGATGCGTAGGTGAGATTAGTTCTTACTTAAGCCCATAGCAGCCACGTAAAATTTGCAACAACAAAGTAGAGGACGTCTAACTTGTTTTTGCAGGGCATGTTGTGATGTGATATGGTCAAGACGTGATGCTATATTTTATTGTATGAGATGATCATGTTTTGTAACCGAAGTTATCGGCAATCGGCTGGAGCCATATGGTTGTCGCTTTATTGTATGAAATGCAACGCCCTGTAATTGCTTTACTTTATCACTAAGCGTAGCGATAGTCGAGAAGCAATAGATGGCGAAACGACAACGATGTTACGATGGAGATCAAGGTGTCGCGCCCGGTGACGATGGTGATCACGACGGTACTTGGGAGATGGAGATCACAAGCACAAGATGATGATGGCCATATCATATCACTTATATTGATTGCATGTGATGTTTATCCTTTATGAATCTTATTTTGCTTTGATTGACGGTAGCATTTTAAGATGATCTCTCACTAAAATTATCAAGTAGTGTTCTCCCTGAGTATGCACCTTTGCCAAAGTTCGTCGTGCCGAGACACCACGTGATGATCGGGTGTGATAAGCTCTACGTCCATCTACAACGGGTGCAAGCCAGTTTTGCACAAGCAGAATAATCATTTTATACTTGACGAGCCTAGCATATGCAGATATGGCCTCGAACACGGAGACCGAAAGGTCGAGCGTGAATCATATAGTAGATATGATCAACATAAGATGTTCACCATTGAAAACTACTCCATCTCACGTGATGATCGGTTATGGTTTAGTTGATTTGGATCACGTGATCACTTAGATGACTAGAGAGATGTCTGTCTAGTTGGGAGTTCTTAAGTAATATGATTAATTGAACTTAAATTTATCATGAACTTAGTACCTGATAGTATCTTGCTTGTCTATGTTTGTTTATAGATAGATGGCTCGTCTTGTTGTTCCGTTGAATTTTAATGCGTTCCTTGAGAAAGCAAAGTTGAAAGATGATGGTAGCAATTACACGGACTGGGTCCAGAATCGAGGATTATCCTCATTGCTGCACGTAAGAGTTACGTCCCGGATGCACCGCTAGGTGCTGTGCTCTTCTTGATGTAACCGACGACGTTAAGAACGTCTGGCGAGCAAAGCTGATGACTACTCTATAGTTCGTGTGCCATGCTTTACGGCTTAGAACTGGTCTTCAACGACGCTTTTGAACGTCATGGAGCATATGAGATGTTCCAGGAGTTGAAGTTGATATTTCAAATGTAATGCCCGGATTGAGAGATATGAAGTCTACAATAAGTTCTATAGCTGCAAGATGGAAGAGAATGGGTCTGTCAAAGGAGCACATACTCGTAATGTCCGGGTATTACAATCACTTGACTCAACTAGGAGTTGATCTTCCGGATGATTGTGTCATTGATGTAATTCTTCAATCAACGCCACCAAGCTACAAAGGCTTCGTGATGAACTATAATATGCAAGGGTTAGTAAAGACTATGCTCGAGCTCTTCGCAATGCTAAAGGCTGGAGGTAGAAATCAAGAAGGAGCATCAAGTGTTGATGGTCAATAAGACCACTAGTTTCAAGAAGAAAGGCAAAGGGAAGAATAAGGAACTTCAAGAAGAACAGCAAACAAGTTGTCGCTCAGAGAAGAAACCCAAGTCCGGACCTAAACCTGAAACTGAGTGCTTCTACCGCAAGCATCGGTCCTTCGAAGCGGAACTGCCCCAAGTATTTGGCGGATAAGAAGGATGGCAAGGTGAACAAAGGTATATGTGATATACATGTTATTAATGTGTACCTTACTAGAGCTCGCAGTAGCACTGGTATTTGATACTGGTTACGTTGCTAATATTTGCAACTTCGAACAGAGGGACTACGGATTGCGAACACCGGCAAAGGACGAAATGACGATGCGGCGTGGGAAATGGTTCCAAAGTCGATGTGATCGCGGTCGGCACGCTACCTCTACATCTACCTTCGGATTAGTTTTAGACCTAAATAATTGTTATTTGGTGCCGCCGTTGAGCATGAACATTATATCCGGATCTTGTTTGATGCGAGACGGTTATTCATTTAAATCAGAGAATAATGGTTGTTCTATTTATATGAATAATATCTTTTATGGTCATGCACCCTTGAAGAGTGGTCTATTTTTAATGAATCTCGATAGTAGTGATACACATATTCATAATGTTGAAACCAAAAGATGCAGAGTTGATAATGATAGTGCGACTTATTTGTGGTAATCGCCGTTTAGGTCATATCGGTATAAAGCGCATGAAGAAACTCCATATCGATGGACTTTTGGAGTCACTTGATTATGAATCACTTGGCACTTGCGTAACCGTGCCTCATGGGCAAGATGACTAAAACCCGTTCTCCGGTACTATGGAGAGAGCAACAGATTTGTTGGAAATCATACATACAGAGATGTATGTGGTCCAATGAATGTTGAGGCTCGTATGGCGGATATCGTTATTTTCTCACCTTCACAGATGATTTAAGCAGATATGGGTATATCTTCTTAATGAAACATAAGTCTGAAACATTTGAAAAATTCAAAGAATTTCAGAGTGAAGTTGAAAATCATCGTAATAAGAAAATAAAGTTTCTATGATCTGATCGTGGAGGCGAATATTTGAGTTACGAGTTTGGTCTACATTTGAAACAATGCGGAATAGTTTCAAGAACTCACGCCACCCGAACACCACAAATAAGAATGGTATGTCCGAACGTCAGAATCGCACTTTACTAGATATGGTGCGATCTATGATGTCTCTGACTGATTTTCCGCTATCGTTTTGGTGTTATTCTATTGAGACGGCCGCATTCTCGCTGATTAGAACAACATCAAAATCCGTTGTGACGACACCTTATTAACTATGGTTTAGAAAGAAACCATAGTTGTCGTTTCTTAAAGTTTGGGGATGCGATGCTTATGTGAAGAAGCTTCAACCTGATAAGCTCGAACCCAAATCGGCGAAATGTGTCTTCATAGGATACCCAAAGGAGACAGTTGGGTACACCTTCTATCACAGATCCGAAGGCAAGACATTTGTTGCTAAGAATGGATCCTTTCTAGAGAAGGAGTTTCTCTCGAAAGAAGTGAGTGGGAGGAAAGTAGAACTTGATGAGGTAATCTGTACCTTCTCCCTTATTTGAAAGTAGTTTATCACGTAAACCGGTTTCTCGCGACATCTACACCAAATAGTGAGGAAGTTGATGATGTTGGTCATGAAACTTGAGATCAAGTTACTACGTAACCTCGTAGATCAACCAGAGTAAGATCCGCACTGCAGTGGTACGGTAATCCTGTTCTGGAAGTCATGCTACTAGATCATGATGAACCTACGAACTATGAAGAAGCGATGATGAGCCCAGATTCCGCAAAATGGCTTGAAGCCATGAAATCTGAGATGGGATCCATGTATGAAAACAAAGTGTGGACTTTGGTTGACTTGCCCGAGGGTCGGCAAGCAATAGAAAACAAGTGGATCTTCAAGAAGAAGATCGACGCCGACAAAGAATATTATCGCTCATTAAAGCTCGACTTGTCGCAAAGGGTTTTCGACAAGTTCAAGGGATTGACTACGATGAGACCTTCTCACCAGAAGCGATGCTTAAGTCTGTCCGAATCATGTTAGCAATTGCCGCATTTTATGATTATGAAATTTGGCAAATGGATGTAAAGACTGCATTCCTGAATGGATTTACGGAAGAAGAGTTGTATATGATGCAACCAGAAGGTTTTATCGATCCAAAGGGAGCTAACAAAGTGTGCAAGCTCCAAATGATCCATTTATGGACTGGTGCAAGCATCTCGGAGTTAGAATAAACGCTTTGATAGTGTGATCAAAGCATTTGGGTTTATATGCACTTTTGGAGAAGCTTTGTATTTACAAGAAAGTGAGTGGGAGCTCAGTAGCATTTACGATATTATATGTAGATGACATATTACTAATCGGAAATGATATAGAATTCTGGATAGCATAAAGGGATACTTGAATAAGAGTTTTTCGATGAAGGACCTCGGTGAAGCTGCTTACATATTGGGCATCAAAATCTATAGAGATATATCAAGACGCTTAATTGGACTTTCACAAAGCACATACCTTGACAAAATTTTGAAGAAGTTCAAAATGGATCAAGCAAAGAAAGGGTTCTTGCTCGTGTTACAAGGTGTGAAGTTGAGTAAGACTCAATGCCCGACCACCGCAGAAGATAGAGAGAAAATGAAAGATGTTCCCTATGCCTCAGCCATAGGCTCTATCATGTATGCAATGCTGTGTACTGACCTGATGTGTGCCTTGCTATAAGCTTAGCAGGAGGTACCAAAGTAATCCAGAGTGGATCATCGGACAGCGGTCAAGAACATCCCGAAATACGAAAAGGACTAAGGATATGTTTCTCAGATATGGAGGTGACAAAGAGCTCATCGTAAACGGTTACGTTGATGCAAGCTTTGACACCGATCCGGACGATTCTAAATCGCAGACCGGATAATGATTTACACTAAACGGAGGAGTCAGTTGGTGCAGTTCTAAACAAAGCGTCAGAAGGGATCTACATGTGAAGCGGAATACATAGCAGCTTCGAAGCAGCTAATGAAGGAATCTGGATGAAGGAGTTCATATCCGATCTAGGTGTCATACCTAGTGCATCGGATCCAATGAAAATCTTTTGTGACAATATCGAGCAATTGCTTTAGCAAAGGAATCCAGATTTCACAAGAGAACCAAACACATCAAAAGACGCTTCAATTCCATCCGGGACTTAGTCCGTGGGAGACATAGAGATTTGCAAGATACATACGGATCTGAATGTTGCAGACCCGCTGACTAAGCCTCTTCCACGAGCAAAACATGATCAGCACCAAGACTCCATGGGTGTTAGAATCATTACTATGTAATCTAGATTACTGACTCTAGTGCAAGTGGGAGACTGAAGGAAATATGCCCTAGAGGCAATAATAAAGTTATTATTTATTTCCTTATTTCATGATAAATGTTTATTGTTCATGCTAGAATTGTATTAACCGAAACATAATACATGTGTGAATACATAGACAAACAGAGTGTCACTAGTATGCCTCTACTAGACTAGCTTGTTAATCAAAGGTGGTTATGTTTCCTAACCATAGACAAAGGAGTTGTCATTTGATTAACAAGGTCACATCATTGGTTGAATGATCCGATTGACATGACCCATTCCATTAGCTTAGCACCCGATCGCTTAGTATGTTGCTATTGCTTTTATCCATGACTTATACATGTTCCTATAACTATGAGATTATGCAACTCCCATTTACCAGAGGAACACTTTGGGTACTACCAAACGTCACAACGTGAATCGGGTGATTATAAAGGAGTACTACAGGTGTCTCCAAAGGCAGATGTTGGGTTGGCGATTTCGAGATTAGGATTTGTCACTCCGATTGCTCTGGAGAGGTATCTCTGGCCCTCTCGGTAATGCACATCACTAAGCCTTGCAAGCATTACAACTAATGAGTTAGCTGTGAGATGATGTATTACTTAACGAGTAAAGAGACTTGCCAAGAACGAGATTGAACTAGGTATTGGATACCGACGACCGAATCTCGCAAGTAACATACCGATGACAAAGGGAACAACGATGTTGTTATGCGGTCTCGACCGATAAAGATCTTCAGAGAATATGTAGGAGCCAATATGGGCATCCAGGTCCCGCTATTGGTTATTGACCGGAGACGTGTCTCGGTCATGTCTACATTGTTCTCAAACCGTAGGGTCCGTGACGCTTAAGGTTTCAAGGACGGTTATATTATGAGTTATGTGAATTTTGATGTACCAACGGACATCGGAGTCCCGGATGTGATCACGGACATGACGAGGAGTCTCGAAATGATCTAGACAAAAAGATTGATATATTGGACGGAAATATTCGGACACCGGAAAGGTTCCGGAAGTTTCCGGAGAAAACGGAGTGCCGAGGGGTTACCGAACCCCCGGGAAGTAATGGGCCTTATTGGGCCAAGAGGGAGAGAGAGGGTCGCACCAGGAGGTGGCGCCGCTTCCCCATGGGGAGTCCGAATTGGACAAGGAGGGGGGCGCGGCCCCTTTCCCTCTCCCTCCCTCTCTTTCCTTCCCCTTCCTCCTTCCTAGTTGGACTAGGAAAGGGAGTCCTACTCCCACTAGGAGGAGGACTCCCTCCCTTGGCGCGCCTCCTAGGGCCGGCCGTCCCTCCCCTTGCTCCTTTATATACGGGGCAGGGGGACACCCTAGAACACACAAGTTGATCCTTGAGATCGCTTCCTTAGCCGTGTCGGTGCCCCTCCACCATATTCCACCTCGGTCATATCAGAAGCGGTGCTTAGGCGAAGCCCTTCGTCGGTAGAACATCAAGATCGCCACCACGCCTGCGGCCGATTTTAACTCTCTCTCCCGAGCTTTGCTGGATCGGAGCTCGAGGAGCGCCACCGAGCTGAACGTGTGCCAAGAACTCGGAGGCGCCGGAGTAACGGCTGGGATCGGTTGGATCGCGAGGAGAACGTGACGACTACTTCCTCTACGCCAGATCGCTTCCGCTTCGATCTACGAGGGTACGTAGACAACACTCTCCCCTCTCGTTGCTATGCATCACCATGATCTTGCGTGTGCGTAGGAAAATTTTTGAAATTACTACGTTCCCCAACACCTTCTTGGTGAAGAGCTCGCTGACGAAGACGCGCGCCTCGAGGCCGAGGGCCTGCGCCTGGCTGCAGAGAGGCGTGAGCTGGAGGGTGCTGCTGCCCTTGCGCGCCACCAGCGCGATCTTGATGATGAAGAGGCCACATGTTACTGGCAGCCTCTCGGGAGGCCTGTTCTCGGGCCGCCGAGGAGGCCCGGCAGCTAACAAAGCGGCGAGAGGCGGCGGAGGAGCGGGCACGGGAACTCCTGGCCCGGTGTCACTCATTGGAGGAGCAAGTGGAGCTGCGCGAGGCAGCCCTCGCGTCGATGAAGGTGGCCTCCGGCGACCCAGCGGAGCTCCAGAAGCGTGAGGAGGCGCTGACACTTGAAGCCGCCGAACGAGCGCGCAAGTACGAGCGCTTGGAGACGAGGGAGCGCCTGGTGACGCGGGTAGAGGATGAGGTCACTGCACGGGAAGCCCGCGTCCTGGAGGAGGTCGAACGCCGAGTGGCGGCGGCGTGCTCGAACCTCAAGCGCGAGTTTGAGGAGAGGCTGGGGTTGATCAAGGCCGAGGCTGAGGGCAGGACTACTGCCTTGAGGGCCAAGCTGGAGGAGGCGACGCAATGGGCCAATGCTCTTCGGGTCGCCCTCGAGGTGGCGCAGAGGGAGTCCACCACCTCTCAGGCTGAGGCGCTCCTTCTTCGTCAACGGGTGGAGGAGGCCAAGGCCGTCAAGGCTGTAATGCGGACGAGATGCGTCAAGGCGAATCCTGGAGCATGAGCACGGCCCCATGCTCGCCATGTTCGGGAAAGAGCCAACGCAGCCTTTGGGTAATATCTCGCGAGGCGGTTGGCGCAGCCAGACGTCTGTTAATTCACGCCCGGCAACCTTCGAGTTCTTCACCGACGTGGTGGCGCGGGTGAAGGCGCGTCGGTCAGACCAATAGGTTGGTGGAGGAGAGGAGCCGGCGCTGCTTGGGCGCGCTTTTCTCGTGTTTTCAGCCATCTCTGTGACATGGACCCCACTTCGACTTTTGACGCAGTTATCGCCTTCAGCTTCCTGTGCCGTCCGGGCGACCGCACATCGGGTGGAAGACAATGTGGATGCTGTCGTCCGGGCCTTCGCTTAGGAAAACGACGGCATGGTCGTGGCCGCCGATGAGGGCGGCGTGGTGAACGACCCAGACGCCGCCGACGGCCACGCAGACAGTGTCGGCGAGGCCAGCGACGCCAGTAACGGCTCGGGAGGTGCTCCTGAGGACGCATTGGGGGATTTATCCGACTGATTATGTATTGTCCCTGTCCCGTTACCCTGCATGAATAGAACTCAGGTTTTGGCCTGATGGCTGTGAGAGCATTTTGGGAGGGGAGCCCTCATGTAAAACTTGTGTTTATCAGACAGCAGGTGTTACATCGCCCATACGCCCGCGCCAAGTGGTTGGCTAAGCGACGTGCTGGTTGGCTGGTTTACCTTTGTTTCGTACGATCCCTGAGATAGCCTGTGGGAGGCTGTGGCGATCTGAGTGCCTCCTGATTGAATCCGTAGGATCTGCAGTAAAAACCCTCCGGAGAGGACACGGCTGCGACAGGCTGGGCTGCGCGCAAGCTAGGCCTCGCCCGGCTCGCGAGGGGCTCGCGAGGGGAGGCAGCTGAGGCGGGGTGGTAACCGAAACGCGAGAGATTTGCTCGAACGAGACTAAGCACCCCTTCTCCGGACACACGCAAATCTCAAATTCGAATCCAACTTAAATCCAAATGGGAAAGCGACAATCAAATGGAAAGGCGAAGAAAGCAGAAGAAAAGCCGCTGGCCCAGCACCTAGTCTAGTCTTGGACGTCTTCTCACCAATGCGGAGCTAAGTGCTGCCACTGGGCGTGGGAGGGAGCCCCAGGGCTCGAGGCCGCACCTCGAGACTCGGGCGTGTACAACCCCACTCATTATTACGTGAGAGTGTCACGGGCGGCGAAGCTTCACAGCACCGGGCCTTCTTCACAGTACTGCCTTGCTTCATATCGCCAGACGAGGGCCCCGCCTATGCGCCACACTTTGGTGCCATCAACGACGACCGAAACCGTGACGCCGCCGATGGGGTAGAGCGGTCGCCAGTTCCCCGACGACCACGGGTCCTCCGCCAGGCAGGCCCCGAGGCGCCTCCCAGCAGAGGGCCTACCTCCCGAGAACGCCTTGCTCAACGCCGCGTGGTGATGTCGGATCTCTGCCCTCTCCGGCAGCCTCGCGCCTCCCGAGGGGTAGGAGATCTGGAGCGGGCCACCGCCGTCGTGGCGACTGTACCTCCTGCGACCTATGGTTAGCGTATGTTTGCTCTTGAGGAAGTAGCGGTACCGATAATCGCCGCCCCGGCGTGACCAGTGGGACCGCCTCGAGGCTCTGGAAGAGCTCGGCTTCCGCCTCATCCCCGGCTTGGGCTGAGGAGCGAGCCTTGTTCTCCCTCATGCGGGTGCCCCGGTCCATCATGTGGGGCATGTATTCTTCTGGCGCCGTCATCCCGGCACACGCCGTAGTGCTGAGCGTGCCATGCTGCTCGCTTGATGCGCCCACCGTGGGTGGTGGCGCGCGTCCACCAGGGCCATGAGTCACGTCGAGTCCTTCTTCTCCACGGGCCGGGGGCGGGGGCAACCCCGCCGCCGGCCCGGCGCTGACAGCTTCGCCGGTGTTGGAGTAGCTTTGGAGCCCGCGGGCGCGCGCGGAGCCCTCGTGCGAGCCGCCCTGGGCCTGAGATGGAAGCTGGGTGCAGAAGGGGTGAGCCCCCGAGGCGGCGAAGCCTGTGAGCTCGCCACTCGCTTCCAAAGAAGACGTCCGCGGCCGCTCTCCGGCACTGCACTACAGCAGCTCTCGGGCCACCGTGAGCGCGGCCTCGAGTTCGCCTGCTCCCGGCGGGTGTACGGTGATGTGGTCGCGGCGTGATTGGAGGCCCTTACTGCCGACCGCCGCCGCTGCATGAGAGCCGCTGGCTTTGTCCGCGCCGCCGCTGCCCCGCAGCGCCCTGCGGACCGCGAGCTGCCTGGGGCACGGGGTCGCCCGAGGCGAGCGGCTCTGCCCAAGGATCTGAGTTGCCCACTTGGTCGCCGGACATGGTGATGGCGATGCGACGGGACACGAGGTGGCAGAAGGTGGATTCTGGCGCACCCCTACCTGGCGCGCCAAATGTCGGATTTCGGGTTCCGGCAGACCCTTGAGGTTCGAACACTAGGGTGCGCACGGAGATCCAACCCTCCATCGTCTCGTACCTCGCCGAATCGCAGGGACCTAAACTACTAAATGTAAACAGCACAAGAGACACGAGATTTATACTAGTTCGCCACCGCTAGGTGTAATACCCTACTCTAGTTTGTGGCGTGGTGGATTGCCTCTTGGGCTGATGAGGAATAAGATAGGAAGAACAGCCTCGCGAGGGTCTGTTCTTGGTGGGTGTGATGAACTGCTAGGTGGTGCTTTGTCGCTCTAGCTACTGGGTCCTTGATGAGGATTCCGGTCTCATTCCGGGGGGCCGATCCCTCTACCCTGGGGGTGGCTACTCCTATTTATAGGCGAAGGCCCTGGGCCTCTTCCCAAATATTGAGCGGGAAGGGCGCCAACAATTGGCCATTTTGAAGGGGAACAGCGGGTACACTTATCCTGACTAAAGTTGGTCCTCGCCGCCAAAGGCTCGTGATGACGCCTTTGCTTGGGCTCCACGATGACTCCCTTCCAAATTGCTGGCTGGTCTTGGTCTTGTTGCACCAAAACGGATGCCTTTGCTTGATGCTCTCGCCGCGCTTGCTCCCTTTGCACCAAAGGGGAAGGAGGACGCTTGCTGGCTGGCGCCGATCGGGCGCCCTTTGGTCGTCATGGCGTGCGTCCTGGGCACCTCGCGAGGTACCCTGCCTTGAACTCTCCGCCTCCTCATGAGCCAGCCTGACGAGGTCGTGCCTGAGGAAGCTCCTCGTCGTCCGCCCCGCGAGGCTTGGCCCCTCGCGAGGGTCTTGAGCTTGCGTTGATGAAGATGGGCCGTCCTGGCCTCCTTTGAGCCACGCCGCAGGCCGCAGGCAGGCAAGTCTGGGGACCCCCGTTCCCAGAATGCCGACAGCGATCATGGAAGAGTTTGACCCTGCTCAGTGCTGAAGCAGATCTTCAAGACGATGGCTTCACTGAACGTTTCAAGTTTGACTCCACTCCTCCACGGAATGCAGTCCTACGACGAACTCCATCCCTTGAAGACTCTGACTATTCTTCCTCTGCGGCAACTGTAAATGCCAGAGTGATCGATGATGAAGCCGATGCTACTTCACCACCCCCTACTTCGCACGCGACGACATCGCACCAAGCTCGCTCGCACCGCCAACCAACACCGACAACCCTGCTGCACCATCTACTTCTAAAGATGACGAGTAGATGCTCTATGTCTTCAAACCTTTTTGGTCCTTACTGACAAAAGGGGGAGAAGCATATGAGTTTGATAGTCTTCAAGCGGGTTCATAAGGGCGGTTGCACTATATTTTGCCTAGTGTTTACAACTCTCGCTTTTGATACATTTGGTTCTTTGAGTTGTAACACTTAAACTCGATGGTCGTCTGCTACTTATTTGCCTTACTCTGGTGCGATGACAACTTCCGCATGTGCAACGATAACTTCCGCACTTAGATCATTCTGCAGGCGTCCATTTTTCATTATGCATGTCATTCTCTTAGTTATATCATTTCATGCATGATGAATTATCTTCATAAGTTGAAGAGGATCTCCACAAGTACAACCTGCCATGTGCATTTGCATTCCAAAAGCAAACTACTTATATGCACATCTTCGTGGGGAGCCTTTGCCTCTTATGAAGACAATTCCTATCCTTTACAATTTCACATATTTAATCCCGTTGAAAACTTCAACCAGTTTGTCATCAATCACCAAAAAGGGGAGATTGTAAGTGCATCTAGTGCCACCCCTAGTTGGTTTTGGAGTATTGACGACAAATGTGGTTGAGGGACTAATGCGTTTGTGAGAATTGCAGGATAACGCAGGTAGTGTCCCTCATCGATTCGGTTTACCTACCGGAGATGACCCCTAAAAATGTATGAAGACATTGACGACAATGATGGTATGTGAAGATATTTACATTGAAGACTATGACATGAGAAGACATTGAGTGAAGACTATGGAGCGCGAAGACTGTGTCGTGTCGTTGTTTCCTTTTCTTCTTTGTTGAGTCGTAGGAACCACAAGATCTTTAAGTGGGGTCCAAGTGATCATAGTCGAATGATCAAGTGATGCTCAACCCAAATCCTATGTCTTCGAGCGAAGACAATGAGAGCAAAACTTATCCAGTGGAAGAGTCACTTTGCTTGTAGCCCAAGTAAAGTTGTCGTGTGTGTTTGAAATCGACCGTTGGAACACGTGCATTTCCTTAGTGACCCAGGTCATTTCGGACATATCAGTCGGGTTGCCTAGTGGCTATAAATAGCCCACCCCTACACCATAAATTGGTGGCTGCTCAGAGTTAGTGCACGGCTTTTTGTCGTTTGAGAGCAACCCACCAAGCCTTTGAGAGAGAGAAATCCTTGCGAGGACAAAGCCCAAACACCCAGAGCCAAAGAGTGTTAGGCATCACTAAGTCTTTCTTGTCTGTGTGACTTGAAGACTTATTACACTTGAGGACCGTGAATCCTCCAGCCGGTTAGGCGTCGCGTTCTGAGCATCCAAGAGTCATTGTGGATTGCCGGTGAACGCAGTCTGTGAAGGTTCGGAAGTCTACCTTGAAGACTTACCAGAGTGATTGGGCGAGGACTGTGTGTCCTTAGCTCAAGGGGAATAAGGTGAAGACGCGGTCTTCGAGTTGAATCTCAGCCTCCCTAACCAGGATGTACAAGAGTCACAAGAATCGAACTGGTCCAACAAATCTCGTGTCTTCAACAAGTGATCGGTTCTATCCCTTCCTCCTTTACGTTGAGTTAGTCTTCGTGAAGTCATTGCTTATATGCCTTATCTGTTTGACTTCATTGCTTGACTACTATCGTTGTTTGGCTTCATACTATCTTCCATCTTGATCCTACTACCAAGCTGCTATTAGTCTTGTTCTTTCACGTTATTGCATACTCGACTATGGTTTGCTTGTTGTAGTTCATCTTCCGCTGCATATCAATTAGGCCATTTCTATTGTTTGTCTTTGAAACATCCGTGTTTTGAAGACTTTGTTAAAATTGCCTATTCACCCCCCCCCCCTAGTCGATAACTAGCACTTTCAAGTATGCCTCTACTTGACTAGCTCGTTGATCAAAGATGGTTATGTTTCCTAACCATAGACATGAGTTGTCATTTGATTAACGAGATCACATCATTAGGAGAATGATGTGATTGACTTGACCCATTCGGTTAGCTTAGCACTTGATCGTTGTTGCTATTGCTTTCTTCATGACTTATACATGTTCCTATGACTATAAGATTATGCAACTCCCATTTACCGGAGGAACACTTTGTGTGCTACCAAACGTCACAACGTAACTGGGTGATTATAAAAGTGTTCTACAGGTGTCTCCGAAGGTACTTGTTGGGTTGGCGTATTTCGAGATTAGGATTTGTCACTCCGATTGTCGGAGAGGTATCTCTGGGCCCACTCGGTAATGCACATCACTTAAAGCCTTGCAAGCATTGCAACTAATGAGTTAGTTGCGGAATGATGTATTATGGAACAATTAAAGAGACTTGCCGGTAACGAGATTGAACTAGGTATTGAGATACCGACGATCGAATCTCGGGCAAGTAACATACCGATGACAAAGGGAACAACGTATGTTGTTATGCGGTCTGACCGATAAAGATCTTCGTAGAACATGTGGGAGCCAATATGAGTATCCAGGTTCCGCTATTGGTTATTGACCAGAGACGTGTCTCGGTCATGTCTACATTGTTCTCGAACCCGTAGGGTCCGCACGCTTAAAGTTTCGATGACGGTTATATTATGAGTTTATGTGTTTTGATGTACCGAAGGAGTTCGCAGTCCCGGATGAGATCGGGGACATGACGAGGAGTCTCGAAATGGCCAAGACGTAAAGATCGATATATTGGACGACTATATTCCGACTTCGGAAAGGTTCCGGGTGATTTGGGTATTTATCGGAGTACCGGAGAGTTACGGGAATTCGCTGGGGAGAAGTATTGGGCCTTATTGGGCCATACGGGAATAGAGGAGAGAGGCCAAAAGGAAGGAGGCGCGCACCCCCCTGGTCCGAATTGGACAAGGGGTGCAGCCCCCTTTTCCTTCTCCCTCTCCCCCTCTTTCCTTCTCTCCTACTCCAACAAGGAAAGGAGGAGTCCTACTCCCGGTGGGAGTAGGACTCCCCCCTTGGCGCGCCCTCCTCCTTGGCCGGCCGCCTCCCCCCTTGCTCCTTTATATACGGGGGCTGGGGGGGCACCCCAGAGACACAACAATTGATCGTTTGATTTTTTAGCCGTGTGCGGTGCCCCCCTTCACCATAGTCCACCTCGAGCACATCAGAAGCGGTGCTTAGACGAAGCCTCGCATCGGTAGAACATCATCATCGTCACCACGCCGCCGTCAGGTCGACGTAAACTCTCCTCAACACTCGGCTGGATCGAAGTTCGAGGGACGTCATCGAGCTGAATGTGTGCTGAACTCGGAGGTGTCGTGCGTTCGGTACTTGATCGGTCGGATCATGAAGACGTACGACTACATCAACCGCGTTGTGCTAACGCTTCCGATTTTGGTCTACGAGGGTACGTGGACACACTCTCCCCTCTCGTTGCTATGCATCACCATGATCCTTTGTGTGCGTAGGAATTTTTTTTGAAATTACTACGTTCCCCAACAGAAATCATGCCCGCAATCTACGCCATGGTGCCAAAGCGACGCCGCAGGACTCGCCTGGTTGCTGATGGTCTCGCGGGCCGGGCTTGGGTTCAGGACATTGCTGGCGCTCTGGGACCCCTTGCCACGGTGCAGTACATTGAGCTATGGCGGCGGGTGCGCCTAATCACCCTTGCGGACCATCCTAAAAATCTTCGTTGGCGCTGGACGACCAATGGCCTACACTCCGCCAAGTCTTGCTATGACGCACTCTTCCTCGGCTCCACCTGTTCACCTCATGCTACTCTCACATGGAAGACTTGGGCCCCCCTCAGTGTCAAGTTCTTCATGTGGCTCGCCTTGCAGGACCGGTGTTGGAAAAATGAGAGACTGGCGCATCACGGCCTTCCGCACTCACCTGCGTGCGTGCTCTGTGACCAGGCCCCCGAGTCTATGCAACATCTTCTGATCGGCTGCCCCTTCCCCCGCACGGTCAGGCATGACATCTTCTCCAAGCTTAGGCTCACCGCTACCATGCCCATCGGGCATGAGTCTTTCTTCGACTGGTGGCAGGAGGCCACTACGTCTGCCCCGCCTTCTCTTCGCAAGGGCACTGCTTCGCTCGGAATCATCGTGGCCTGGACCCTCTGGAAACATAGGAACGCTTGTATCTTCGACAACGCTACCCCCTCCACTGCCGAGGCCACCAAGGCCGCCCTTGCCGAGGCTAGGTTTTGGGCGATGGCAGGTGCCAAGGGGCTTCGTGTTTTCATCTTCCAACCACTTTGAACCTTGTTGCTGCTCCTGTAATGTATTGCTGACCTATCCACCAAATGTGTGGCTTAGTTTAGCACATGTAACTCTCTCCTTTCTATCAATGCAATGATAAGCTCTTTTGCGTATTCGAGAAAAATATATTTTTTGTTATAATCCTCCAAAAGTCCTATAAAAACTTATTTTTCATGAATACACAAAGCTTGCATATATGTTCATTGATAGAAGGGAATGAAATGGGTACAAAGAGAGGGTACAACACATGGCACGAACAAAAGAAGGCATAAAGATGATGCCTAGAGCACAGTGACAAGGCATACTCAATCCAAAACAAGAGATATAACACAGCCAAACCCAAAGTCATTATCTAGAGGGGCGGAGAGCACGAGCATGATGTCCAACATCACCAAAACCAATGCCGGGGTCGCCGCGAGCAAGTAAGATAGCGTCCTCATGAAGGAAAACGACGTCATGACGTCGTCGTCATCCACTCCGGAGAACCGGGCCTAGGGTTTTCCCCGAGCTCGAAGAGGAACGCATGAGGAGCGTCTTCATCAAGAAGAAAAAACAGCCCCCCGTGGGTGTCGCCGCTGCTAGCACTGACAAGCAGAACAAAGATTTCTCCTTGGCCAGCGCTTGAGCAATCCCAAACCCTCCAGGTCCAGAGTCGAAGATGAGGAATCCACCGTTGGTCGCAACCGACATGACAGAAAACCGCCACGCCCGGAGGGCGGCCCTGGGTGTTGGAACTGGCACCGGGCAAGGCTTGGAGATGTATACAAGGGCCAAGAGGCAGCGAGTTTCAGCAAAGATACCTTGCAAAAATTATGTGTCCGTGCTGCGTTAGTTTTTTTGTTTTGTTTTTTGAGTCCGTTTATATATACACGTTTATTTTTTATAGTAAAGCAAAACCGATAATTTAGGCGTTGGGAAGGAAATAGGCTTGGATCCGCATCCCGCCCGTCCGTCCAAAGCTCCCGCCACCCTCCCTTGCCCACTGACAACCAGTCCTACAGGGCAGCAACCGGCCAGGCCCACACGGCAGTCGCACAGACCTGCCCGCTGGGCCCACCACATTTGGTTCTCGCTCCGTCCGTTCTTTCCCTCCCTTCTCTCTCCGCGCCTCTCCGATCCAAGCGAGCAACCGCCCGCGCCCTCGCGGCCCCTCCACCGCTCGTCTCCAATGCCACCGTCGCC
The DNA here is from genome assembly GCA_021605145.1 of Aegilops bicornis. Lineage (NCBI taxonomy): Eukaryota > Viridiplantae > Streptophyta > Magnoliopsida > Poales > Poaceae > Aegilops > Aegilops bicornis. The sequence continues at coordinate 698,831,250 of CM038673.1, read as the reverse complement.
GCCGCCGCCGCCGTCCCCGTAGGGTTTCCCGGCGATGGGGAACAGCTGCGCCGGCTCCGGCCCCAACGGCGCCGGCCGCAGCGGCTTCCTCGCCTCCGTCGCCATCTGGCGCGCGAAGCCCGCCGAGCAGGCGCCGGCCACCGACACCCCCCCGGCGTCCACCTCCGAGCAGAAGGCGCCCGATCCCGTCACCATACCCCCCGGCGATCACTCCTCCTCGCATGGCGGCGCGCGCTCCTCCGACCCGCCGCCCCCCAAGCGCGCCGAGACGCAGCGGCAGATGTCGATGGCCCCCACGGCCAAGAAGCCCGTGCCCAAGGTCAAGCGCGTCCAGAGCGCCGGCCTCCAGGCCGACTCTGTCCTCAAGCGCGACGTCAACACCGCCAAACTCAAGGACCTCTACACCATCGGCAAGAAGCTGGGGCAGGGCCAGTTCGGCACCACCTACCTCTGCGTCGAGAAGGCCACGGGGAAGGAGTACGCCTGCAAGTCCATCGCCAAGCGGAAGCTGCTCACCGATGAGGACGTCGAGGACGTGCGCCGCGAGATCCAGATCATGCACCACCTGGCCGGGCACAGCAGCGTCGTCTCCATCGTCGGCGCCTACGAGGATGCCGTCGCCGTGCAGCTTGTCATGGAGCTCTGCGCCGGCGGCGAGCTGTTCGACAGAATCATCCAGAGGGGGCACTACTCCGAGAAGGCCGCGGCGCAGCTCACCAGGGTGATCGTCGGCGTCATCGAGGCGTGCCACTCGCTCGGCGTCATGCACAGGGATCTCAAGCCGGAGAATTTCTTGTTCATCAATACTCAGGAGGACTCGCCGCTCAAGGCCATTGATTTCGGGCTCTCCATCTTCTTCACGCCAGGTATGGTCGCCTCAAACAATGCAATGCAACGCTGTGTATTTCGTGATGTATGTTTTGATGGTGCGATTCCCTCACGTGGTCGAATTTACAATTGATTTAGCGCAATGTGGATTGTTTATGCGAAAATTGCCATGCATCTGCAAACATCGGCTCTGTATCGTAATGGAAAGGTAAAATGGATGATAGCTTGGCCTCTTGTTGTGCACGGGCTGTCATTGCTGCCGTTAGCATGCATCATTGCCTAATCAGGATGTAATAATCTATTTACGTTTTTCTGCCGGTTCCTTTAAAACTTTGACGCTTGTAACCATGATTTCATTATAGAATAGTCAGTGCTCATGCCATTTTCCTGAAAAACTGACTCCGAAATCCAAATTCATTGCTCTGCCACGATGCAAGTTATTCGCTGGGTTTTCACTGCACAACTGCCATTGGACAACTGACAATTCGCATTCGAGATTTTGGTAGTACAGTCCAATTCTATAGCAAATATTTATTGTTTTCTACTACTGTGCTAAACATTTCAAACTTAGAGCACTTTGAAGTGCCTGATAACAACCTTAGACCATCTTTTTTAATTAATTGAAGGTTGCTCCTTGGCCCACCGGGTGCACATAAGACAACCTAATCAGGATGAAAAAATTCTTCATTGCCAGTTTCTTTCTGAGGCGTGAAATAGCAACTTAAGTAGGTTTGCACCTGCAGATCCTCACCGCTTTTCTTAGAGACAGGGCTACTAGATATGAAAAGTGAGTTAGATGCTGAATGACTAGCTAGAGAGAACGGACCATATCGATGTGCGATGATGCTCTTACACTCTACCAAATTATTTCCAAACGCTATTTTATTTTTGTTCTGACGCATAATGTAATTGATTGTGCAGGTCAGATGTTTACAGATGTAGTTGGAAGTCCATACTATGTTGCACCTGAGGTTCTTCTAAAGAACTATGGGCGTGAAGTTGACGTCTGGAGTGCTGGTGTAATAATCTATATCTTGTTGAGTGGGGTTCCTCCATTCTGGGATGGTGAGGTTATGTGTAACTGTTTTAGTAAAATGCTGCATTACGATTTTGCGTAATGTATGCAAGCTGCATCCGACTGATTATGCTTGTGGTTTTTCGAGCAGAAAGTGAACAAGGGATATTTGAACAAGTTTTGAAAGGTGAGCTAGACTTTACAACTGATCCCTGGCCTAGTATCTCAGAGAGTGCGAAGGATTTGGTCAGGAAAATGCTTAATCGTGATCCAAAGAAGAGATTGACTGCCCATGAAGCGCTATGTGAGTAGTATGGTAGTGCAGCTATAAGTATAAGTCGGCACTCAATAAATAAGTACTCGCCGCTACTTTATATAAATGTCCTCTAATCACCCGTCTTGTGCTAGGTCACCCTTGGGTTTGTGTTGATGGAGTTGCTCCTGATAAACCTCTTGATTCTGCTGTCCTAAGTCGGTTAAAACAATTTTCTGCAATGAACAAACTAAAGAAAATGGCCCTTAGGGTGAGTATTGGTATTAAATTTGTAATTGGTGTTATACAATCTGTATTCGTGTTGATGTTCTATTCTACATACAATTGTAGGTTATTGCCGAGAGTTTATCTGAAGAAGAGATTGCAGGATTGAAAGAGATGTTTAAAATGCTAGACACTGATAACAGCGGTCATATCACGTTGGAGGAGCTAAAAACTGGCTTGCGGCGAGTTGGTGCTACTCTGATGGACTCAGAAATTGATGCTTTAATGGAAGCAGTAAGTATTTTAAGATGATCTCTGTACATTTGTTCCTCAAGTACACAGAAATTTTTTACCACTGTTCAAACAAATTGTTCCTCACCTGGACAATCTCCTTACTCTTCAATTGAGGTTAAATAAATTTCTACCATTTTCGTATGCTGAAAATAAATAAAATAGCGAGTAATTCCTACATACCCCCTTTAATTTTTTGTGGTGGAGATAGGAACTTTTTGGAGTTTGGGCAAGCACCACTTGGCCAAGAATCCTGTGCCTTAATCTTACTCAGTAGGCAGTGGCTACTCTGTCTGATGCCCACGCTGCCCAAACGCCATCTTTATCTCACTTGAAAAATATTTTTTTGTTAAACCCGCTTCATTTGGAACCGTCTGCCAGCTTAAGAGTATCATTTTGCGTAGGCGGAAAACAACTGTTGTTAGGAGGCTTACTGTATTTTCAGATACCCAATAGTTGCGGAAGTTTATCAAGTAGTTACGGTTACTCTTATAATGATACTGTTTTCGTTTTTGACTCTGCTCCAAATGAAATTCAAGCTCATTTCATGAAAATGTCAGGCGGATATTGACAATAGTGGTACCATTGATTATGGGGAGTTCATTGCTGCAACTATGCATATGAACAAAGTTGACAAGGACGATAAGCTCTTTGCAGCCTTCCAATACTTTGATAAAGACGGCAGTGGTTACATCACTCAAGATGAGCTCCAAAAGGCATGCGATGAGTTTGGTATTGGAGACACCCGTATTGAAGATATTATCGGAGATGTCGATAAGGACAATGTAAGTAGATTCATTGTTCAGGTTTTAAATTGCCAACAAGAGTTTTGTCTCATTGTCCACCACCTTTTGCAGGATGGGAAGATCGACTACAATGAGTTTGTCGAAATGATGCAGAAAGGAAATAATCCACTGGGTAGAAAGGGACAGCAAAGCAATGTGAACTTTGGTCTTGGAGATGCACTGAAGCTTCGGTAAACTAAGGTAACATATGGGTGCCTTCCCTACTGATTGATAATATTAGATATTCTTTCCAAGTTAAATTTGTATGACTTTCATTTGCCTTACCAGAGTTAGATGAGTTGTTTCAGTCTATGATCAGTTATCTGTATGATAGGATACAATCATATGACTGATAGCATAACACTCATCCAGTTATTTGGATTATATTGATGTATCATGCGTCGACACTAGTACAGTTCAAATACAAACCATGGGAAGACAAAATTGCCAGTGAACTAATTGTGATGATTGTGGTAGACTATTTGTGTGGTGAATGTTATGCAGATCATAAGAATATGTGTTAAAATAAGCACTTCCAACTGCAGTAGCCCAAAGCCCAAAACTCTGAAGTCCATTCTGAATCCTGAACTATTGAGCTTCGTCCGACTTGAACCCTAAACTATGAAACCATCTCTATTATATCCTGAACTTTCTAAAACCATTTAAAACCTAGACGGTTTTGAAAAGTGGTTTTGTATTTCAGCCTTTAAGAAAACGTGAAGAAAAAAAATCATGGATGTAGGTAATGCTATTATTTATGTCATGTTGGTTGATGATTATTTTTCTTTCTTACTTTAAGCTTCTGCGCAACAGTTAATTGTTTTAATATTTTTTTAGAACCTCGGAATATGAAACCACCGTCAAAACACTAACATGGTTATTTAGGGTAGTTTCACATTTTCTAAGTTTTGGAAATGTAAAAAGATTGTCTTTTGTAAAAGTTGGGAACCTGCAAAAGATTATTAAAAAGTATGACAATTTGTCTTTTGTACAAAAAAAGAAGAGAAGACGAATATATCTATCTTTGCTATTTTTGCACATGACACAAATAGGCACATTTTTTTTGTGAATTGCAGGTTATAAATTACTAGCATTCTCTACGTCTGTTAAAAAATACGTTTTTTAGAACACCTAAATACAAAACCAAGCTACGGCTGAACTTGAACAATTCTAGAAAATTTACACTTTAATAAGGATGGTTTAAGTCAGGGTTCAAACTGGACTTGACACCATAGTTGAGGGTTTAAAGTGGACTTCTTTCTACGTATTTGAGAAATAAGACGAGTAAAAAAGGGTTTTGGACTTCTGAAAGAAAATGGCACACATTCAGTCCATTTCCACATTCAGATAGGTTATTAATGCCTTCAAGCCATCATTACATGAAGCAACAGGCTGCAACTTCCACTATGTGGTAAAGTTACGATCAATTCATTTCACAGGTGTTGAAGTCTACAATCATACAAAGCCACCAGATTTTTACAGGCATACATATTCGTAATGATGAATAAGTTAAGGTTCATTCTGCCGTTAAAAAAATAAGAAGATAAACTCGTTAAGGAGTATGTATCCAAGAAAGCAGAGCAATAAATAAGTGGCGAGGAGTAAACTGTTTTGACATGAAATGCGTTTGAGCGACAACGAATATGGATCGGAGGGAGCACAGAAAATCATGATAAGCTTGGTATCCTTGATAAGCTGCTTTGGTTTTCTTAATAAATGTGCATTTTATGTGATTTCTTTGTACTAAGTGAAATAGAGTATGTGTCAATCAGAACTGTCGTTTCTGTTCAGGTAAAATGAGATTCAAGCAACCCCGCCAAAAAAAAGAGATTAAAGTACAACCAAAACGAATACTTGCTAAACTAAAATAGTTTCTGAATTCTTGTCCTAGTTGGGCAATGGCTTACAGCATTTTCAGGTCGTAAATATAAGGTGCCTCATACGCACAGATACCTGCAGACTTCAGTTGTTAAACTGGAGGTGGTGATGGCTGTGTAACTGTAACCCAGCAGCTCTTCAGATGTTCTCACTGTTTTTTGTTCTGGTTCTTCTACAGGTGTAGCTAACCAAAAATGCCATTCAGCGACCCACAAAAGATAACCCAGCAGCAGAGTAGCTCCCAAGGCTTGTCGCACGCAGGCAGGGATTCAGATGATCAGATATCAAGATTCCATGGCACCTCGGTCCGAGTTTTGGTGGGTCGGGTCTATGAACTCTTAAGGCTGAAGGGGCAGAGTACCAAAAGCCTCTCACAGGAGCTGACATTAGGGTGTCCCCAACATGACATCGTATGATATGATTCTCTTAATTAATTTACATCCGCAAGAGCATCGGCCGGTAAGAAATGCTCGGCGAAACCGCCATGTACACGTGTTGTAAGTAAAGCGTGAGAGTTGAGTAGGAGAGGTGTCCTTTTCTTCTTCTTCTTCTTCTTCAGTTTTTCCCCTCGTTCTGAAACCAGCGGCAGGGAGAACCCTAAGCTATGGGAGAAAGGGGAACCAAACTCCAGCTGCTACGTTTGATTCTCTTCATCTGTATTATTGGATAGCGGCTTAGTACGTCTTGGCTTTTGTAAGGGTAGTAGGTGCTTGTCTCTCTCTGTGTGTGTACTGTAGGCAAAAAAGAAATGTCTGACCAATGAAAACCGATTCTCCTGCTATTATTGTCCGTTTTTCGGCGTTGTAAGAACAGTGTTGGCGCGGACTAATTAAAGCCTGATGATGATGATGATGATGAAGATTTGCATCTTGTGAGCTTGGGAGTTGTGACCTATTTGGTCTGTCAATTGCTCTGGCTGAGTATCTTTTTCGCCGACCATCCTTATTTGGTTGTGGTTAAGAGCTGGGAGCAGAAAAAGGATAAAATCAAAAAAGGACAGCAAGGGCCCAACCGGGTTCGAACCGGTGACCTATTGATCTGCAGTCAATTGCTCTACCACTGAGCTATGGACCCTTTGATGTTAGTTCTCATGGAAGACACGATATGTTATACATTAACTCGTATAAATAGTACTTTGAAAAAGTTCACTTATTTTCAAAAAGAGACCACGAGGTACTTCGCCATGGTAGCACGGCAACAAGTTATGATTGTGAAAAAGAACATTTGGACGATCTGCATTATAATCAAACATACTCCAAAGATAAACTCAATTCAAAACACATCCCAAGACCACGCAAAAAAAAAAATCCCCCAAGAAAAAAAAATCTGAAGCTAATGGTGACTTTTTTTCTCTTGCTCTCTGCGTTGGTATTTGCACTAAAACTTGTCTTTTTCGTCGCAATCATTGAATCAAATTACAATTTGGAAATTTATATTTTATGGCACCATTGATACAACTTGTGACAATTCCAAACCTAATGGTGATTAAACATACATTGATAAAACTTGTGAGAATTCTAAGGTGTTCTCACTCGAAAACGTTTGCTTATAGACCCGATGAAAATAAAAAATGGCAACAGATAGAGGATCGGTTGAAGAGTCCCTTAGCGTGAAACCCTAGTCACCACAGACGATCCAACAACAAGAGCAAGTAGGCACCCCAGATTTCGTTGTCACTGCGGTTCTCTCACCTCTGACGCCTGCTCTGGCAGTGGCGAGAGGGAGGGGATACATGGGACCTTTTCTTCACATGCATTCAGTACTCTAGACTAGATGTCTTAGTTTGGTCTTTGGATGTACATGGCTTCGGCTTCGGCGGTGTCGATGGTGGTGGTGAATAAGTTTCCTCCAGATCTCTCATAGAACTGATGACTTTGGCTATCGGTGTTGGATCTGGGAGCCAATCTCTAAGTGTTCTCGGGTCCTTTATTTTCGTGCAGGCACTTCATGCATCCTCGTGTTGGTGTCGATGTAATGGTTTTCTTCTTCCTGCTCTTTGTGCTAGTGATGCTGCGTGCAACCAACTCATCGATGAGGGAAGGCCATCCCTTCGCCATGGGGGTGATGTCCCCCTCGCTCGTTTTTTTGCAGCAAAGACGAGACTATGGTCTCCTTTTCTCGCCTTGGGGTATCTCCTTGACGCGATAGGCCGTTCTTTGGTGGTTTGTGGTCCCTCTCCGCCGCAACCACGTTCTCTTTACTGTCAGTGCAAAGCTGGCAAAAAAATTGTTCCGGAGATGGTTCGGCTCCGAGATTTCCGATCTACAAGGCTTCTATGGTAATGGCTTCTTCTCTGGGGTGTTGGTACAACTGAATCTTAGCATGACGACTTCCCTCGCAAGATACAATGTTAGCCGGCTCCTGCGATGGAGCGGCAGCAGCGACACACCTTCAGCTCGTTCTAAAGATTGAGTTTGTTTGGCTCAATGAGAACCATTTTGTAATTTCCTTGTTTTGGGGATATCTTGTATTGTTGAACGCTTCTAATATAAATCCATTGCCTTATTCACACACAAAAAATAGAGGATTAGTTGATGGAAAGGTTTCTTTCATCCTATTGTTGGCTTTAAATAGATTAATTTGTAGATTTATACTTGTATGCAAGTGTATCGACTTTATCTCCATGAGATCTTTTTTTGGCATAAAGATCAATGGGATACTATTGCACGAATTACTAAAGAAGCATCGTTTAGAACATGGTTGGCAGGCAGGTTGGGGATACCAACCTTTGATTCTTGCATCTACGTGAGGAGGGAGAATACACACTAGGTGTAGACGTAGCACATGTCGCGTGTCACCCATTGCCAATTGATTAGGACACTTCCCCTGTTAGATAACCCTTTGTACATTTTTCCTTTAATAATGGCTAAAGTGTCTTATTATTTAGTAGTACTTATTTAAAGGCGAGATGTATTTCTTAAACCAAAATGTCACTATGACCATGTTTCTCCGCACCTCGGAACAACACATCACCCTCTACTTGTACAAAACTTAGCAAGTCCGGCATTCTTTTGTTCGTAGGATAGGAATATAATATGAATAAAAAAACCATAAAAAATAAGATGACATGTATCTTAATTAACATGGGAAAAAAAATGTCACTTGATTCATAGGATAAGAACTTTTTCGTTGGGTCTAGGCTAATATGTTTATTCCATTGAAATGTGAATGATTGTTTTTTTCTTGAACACGGTACAACCGCAAATGCCCACATACACGTACATACACTGACCCATATAAATACACACACACCTTCACACCCTACCCTTATGAGAACCTCATCCGGCATCGCATCTTAAGATTGACGAAGTTACTGTAGCCGTCTCGTAGTCGATGGAAACGTCTCCTCCCACTGAATGAACATCGCCGACAAACCTGGAACAAATCCAGGAAAATATGAGCACTAGTGCCAATTTCAGGACTTGAACCCTAGTGGGTTGGTTCCACCACAAAGAACATAACCATCTGAGCTACGTCAATTCGTATGAATGATTGGTTCCTATCCTGCGTAAGAATAGGAAGCCATTCCTACAAACTAAAGAGTTCCAAAGGATTTTTTTCGTACGAAATTCATATCCTTTAGAATTACTATAAAATTCCTGTAAACCAAAGGAGGTCTTTATGTGTAAAAAAGAAATTATGTTTTGAGATTACAAGATATATCTTGTTGTTATGAGTAGTGTTGGGCTGTCACAAGATCTCTGGGAATTTCGATGAGGGGTTCCCTTGCGGGAGTGGACACCATGGTGTTTTTATGTGGGGTACTTAAGAGCACAGTTGAAAGATTGGTCATCGGGATGCTGAGCTACATGCCTAGGTTGAAAATCAACGATCTAGTCTTTGTTGGCCGAACCTGCCAACGATACACTCTCCCATCGGTATCTTATTAAAGGTGTTATCTTAGTCTCTTTCCATATAGGCATAAAACCATTTAAGGTTGCATTGGATTGCTAGTTTCAAAAGGTTTGTCGCTCTACTTCCACACTAAAAGTGCAGTAATAGTCCCTTCCATTGTTTAGGAGGGTGAGGGCAAAAGGGTTGGGGTGGGGGGAGGGTCAGGTCTGTGGCAATAGTGGTCTCACCATTTGAGTTGACTAGGGCGTCTCAAAAGGCGTTTTTTTGGGTGAGCAGTTCCATAATTGTCCATATCCTGGAGTGATGAATCCTTTCATAAAATTTCATTCTTCGCAACATCTTTTGAGGCCCATAAACCATGGTCATTATCCAAAAATGAAACATCATGGTGCCCTATAGCATGGCATGAACAATTCAAATGCAAAACCAGAGATACAAGCATAAGTCTTGAATCTATGGCACCAAATGATCTATGGATTTGGAATTCCTATTTTGGGTTGCCGGGATCTCACAATAACCTCATTGTGTTGCAAAGATCTCACTTGTTTCCAAGGCTAACAAAAAGGGAAGCGCCACAAGTGAATTTTGGGGTCAATGGTAATTGGTACGACATGGGTTATTATCTTGCCGATGTCATATATCCTTCGTGGTCTACATTTGTGAAGACGATATCAAACCCTCAAGGAAACAAAACATTTTGGTAGCTATCAAGAAGTATGTGGAAAGGATGTGGAGTGAGCATTCAGAGTGTTGCAAGTTTGATTTGCTATTGTCCATGGCACGACAAGATTCTGGTGTCAGAAGCTTTTATGGCCCATTATGACATCGTGTGTGATCATGCACAATATGGTCATAGAAGACGGGCGAGGTTAGCCTGATGACTTACCGTATGAGAATGAGGGAAAGAAAATTTACATAGCTCTTGCGAACCCTATCTTTTTTTGTGGGAGCTCTTGTGAACTCTATCAGGAATGAACAACCCCTCTAGAGGTTTCTTCAAGTGCATCGACAGACTGGAGACCGTGCGGGGCATGAACAACTTCATGATGACCTTATTTAGCACTTGTGGAAGCTGCATGGGCGTTGAACTTCTCCATGTTTACTTTGAATGCATTTCGACCATTTATTATGTGTAATTTCAATTCAAATTCAAAATTTATAAGTTCAGGATTTGAAATTGTGACGAATATGTGTGTTTGAGACATAAATATTTGAGTTATTTTGATGGTCAAATGTTTTTGTCTATGTATGTATGCACTAGTGAAGAGAGAAACAGACAAAAAAATAGATTATATGAGGAGATTTATAGGGAAATTGCTCAAGCCACACACCTTTGAAAACCCAAGGGATTTGCACCATAGATCGTAAAAATCCAATGAAAGTTCACGGCTGACGGATGCTACTCTGCCGCCACAACATACAAGATGCAATTTGCGGGATTGATCAAATCCGAGATGCCTACTATGGTTTGGAAGATATGGGCACCTCCGAAGGTCAAGTTCTTCTCCTGGCTGATACTCCAAGATAGAATCTGGACGGCGGGCAGGTTGATTCGCAGAGGTTGGCCAAACTGCAGTCATTGCCAGCTTTGCGAGTGCGAGCAGAAAGCAGTGGCCCACCTTATGTTCTAGTGCCGCTGTACGATCCAAGTTTGGAACTTGATTTACGACTAGATTGGATGGCAGTCCAAGACGCCCTCTTGAAGTGACCTGCACACAATTAAGCAATGGTGGAACTCAAGTGAAGCGCAACCAGGATACAACAAAAAGACGATCAACTCTATACAGATACTCATCTGCTGGGAGATATGGAACGAAAGGAATGCTTGGGTTTTCCGTAACAAGGCCTCCCTGCCTACTCGGGTGGCGGCGACAATCATGGATGAGGCGAATACTTGGGTAGTTGTTGGGGCTTGATTTTTGGGTAACATTTTACCGGGAGTGTGATCCCTTCTAGTCGAGTCTGCGTGGCCTTGTACTGGCCTTTCTTATTTAATGACATGAGGCAAAGCTTTTGTCTCCGTTTAAATAAAAATCCAACAAATTTATTAAAAGAGCCTCTAAACGTACTTATAGGGATGCTGGAGATGCTCTAAGGAGGATCAACAGATGCAAGAGAAACAGAGAGAAACCCATTTGCTTGATAGAAAACATCACGCACGTTCCAAACAGGGCATGGTTTTCTCATCATTGTGATTTGGCGAACACCTCGCAGATATATCGATTCTCCTGGCACGATGTCCCACCAGCAGCCCACGCAGTAAACCAAGCGAGAATGCCATGTCCATGTGCATGCGCAGGCGATGCCCAGCTCAGCCCAACCAACAAACCCCACGCACACGTGCGCGCGCCCGCCCGAGCATGAAAAAGAAATGTGTATAAAAAAAAGAAGACGAAAAAGAAAATGTGAGCAGAGAATGAGAGGGCCCGTACTTAAATGGTCAAGCCCGTCTTTGTCTCGACCGACGGAAGCCAGGCGTAGACGTGCGAGCCGAATCCACCGACACCGACCGACGCCTCCGTCCACCCGCGCTCGCCCGCGACACCGTACCGAATGCCCAGGGCCGTAACAAAATCAACGCGGCAGCGCATCCGCTGGCCTATAATAACAAGCAAAACGACCCGGCGCCTTCCGCTGCTGGCTGCTACCCATCCGTCGCCGTGCCGTCCCCGCGCCGGATCGCTTGTCAGTCAGTAGTAACTTACTTCTTTCTTGTTGGTACCCACCGGGACACGGCTTTTCCTCGTCTTTCTTCGCTTGCCATGCGTACGTGGGCGGCAGACACAGGAGCGCAGGACTTGGCTTCAAAGGGGGCGCCGGGTGTTATACTACTCCTGGCAGGCCGGCAGCGAGCCATGAAGTACTCCTGCTGGTACTGTAGCAGTATGCTTGTACACGTAATGGCACGTCGATCATTCACACGATTCAAAGACCTGGATGGAGCACGAGGATGCACTCCTTTTGTTTCTACGCGAGAACAAGCTAGCCGGTTCCTTCGGAAGAGATGGACTTGAGTTGCGTGAAATTCTTACGTCCCGGACGTGTTTCTAGAAGGAAGCATACACCAACTAGGGGCCCCATCAGCATAACTAACAAGTATCCGGCCAAAAGACAACACAAATGCACATCATGTAACGGTAGGGGGGAAGAAAAGACACGTACTGGTCGAATCGAAACCGGAGCCGGGGAACATGGCTGGCGGGCAAGCCTCTGCTTGGCGTGGAGAGCAACCCACGTCAAGCAAACGACGCGACGCGCCAAACAAACTATCCAAAAAGAGAAAACCCTACAGAATACCATCGGAAAAGTGTCCATCCCTTCTTTACGACGATCCAATAGCAACGAAGCAACCAAGAGGAAGCGAAGCCAAAGCCACGACCCGGTAACTAATCGACGGACGTGACACCTCCTTTGCACACGGCTAAGCAACGTTTTTGCGTCACACCTGAATTAGGAGCCCTTTTCGCGCTTGTGTGGAAGCTAGCCGCTAGGGATTGAAAGATCGTGGCCGTACTACGGTGTCCGTCCGGCTTAATATGTGGCCTAGCATTTCTTTTTCTGGGTGCGGATTGATTACCCGTTCGTGGTTGCGGCGTCAGCGAACTGGCCGGAGCGCGGCTCGGCGACGGTGACCGCCCAACCAACTGTCATCAGATCGTCACCGGTGCCAGTATGAATGAAACTACCAATATATAGCGAGAGTTGTTTATCTTTCCGGTCCGGCCGATCGAGCGGCATTTTCTCACACGAACTACTGCATCAAGATGCCAATAAGATATGGTTGGATCTTACTACTGCAGAACAATAAGAATTGACATAGTCGAGACTATATGCTAATGCCACTAGCCATTCCTCCCTCCAGTGCATTAACTCTGAGCTAGCTGTCTCGCGGGGCGTCTACTTTTCCGACATGAGCTACCCAAGCCATTTGACTAGTACTCCTGATTAACCTAATCAAATCCCCTTGTACACCTGACACCAGACGGAAAACAATTGAGAACAATGCGATCCGCGCAACGCAACGATCCCCACACATTCATTGCCCCGATCCTCCCATCCTCGTTGACCTGCCGCAACTTGCAAAGCGAGCGAGCGAGCAACACGAGGTGTAATGCGTGTTCCGGGAGCAGTTAGTGAGCGCTCCTGCTACTAAGTGACACGATGTATCTGTGTGTTGTTAAGAACAGTGAGAGGAAAGGAAGGAAGGAAGGCACATGGCGCCTCTTGTCTGACTTGAACAAAAAGATGCCCCAGGTGGCCAGGTCCAGCTGATCGAACCTGGGCATTAGGTGGGTCGTTTAATTATGATGATGGATCCGGTTCTGGTGGCGGCACCTACCGGACGCACGCACGCACTTGACCACCTCATCACTATACTTCCTTTCGGCAGTAAGGCCCCTCCCAATGCTCCACATCTTATACAAGGTGCTAAGCCTTTCACGTCAGCAAAAAAATTGATGTGATGAGTTATTTAAAAGGGAAGAAATGAGTGTGGTGACCTCAGTAAGGAACAATGCTAAGCGTGTGAATCTAGGCAAAACATTTAAAGGAAGAAAACCCACCAATGCATGAAGAGCTTTAGTTGCTAAATCATTAAATGAAGCAAGCTTAGGAACCATTAGCTAAGGACCTATGCATTAGGGAGTATAAATAAGTTTATTTAATGCTAAGACCTCATCTAAGACTCCATGCATTGGCAAGCAAATTTCAACGAAACAGACCCGGAGAAGCACCACCAATTCTGATCTGGTCGAGATCACCACCTCCCTTCCATTTAACCAGTTTTAACCTTCCTTACATTGAACTTGAAACTAAAATATTAAGTAGTACTCTCTCTGTAAAAATATAAGAGCGTCTTTAGTGATCTAAACGTACGTAGGGAGTATCACGCAAAACTTATATGAGTATCAAATTTAGCTCGAGTTTACTAAATTTTATGTGAATTATGCTTGATTTACTTGTTATCTTTTTATATATAAAGCATTTGAATATTTCCCCTTTCTGACGGCGTGAGCATCTTTTTTAGGCTCAATTGCTTATTTAACAATCTAATGTAGGAAAATAGCCATTGAACTAAGTGGCATAAGTTGGTTAAAAATATACCAAAATGGGCAAAAACTGGTTGAATAAGCTGGATTATCATAATCCACCGTAATGCCAACCACAACCTTGGTTTCACTGCGCCAAAAAATCGGAAAACGTTCCTGTTTATCAATTCTCATCCAGCGAACAATTCGGTGAAATTTCAACTTATTGGCATATGGTTTGTTTGAGAGGTCAAGTCCAACTTTTGGGTTTTAAATTCAAACTGCACAGAAAAATATGACTATTTTCCAGTAAGTCAGTAAACAATCTAGTAAAATTTCAGCTGAAACAGATCAAAACCGGTTAATCGAGAAGATGAGTTTTTTTTTAAACTTTGGGCGGTAATTGAACAAAATCATAGTCTGGGTTTGTAAGATAAACCTAGGACAAGTTCAAGGAGTAAAGTAGACATCTCTTCGCTTGGGTTTGTAAGCTTGAAAAACTCTTGAATGTGATAGTATTGCAAAACGACTATATATTGTGGAAACAATATGAGAAACTGTCTTAGTCATGCACAAATGAGTGGAACAACTAAAATTTGAAAGAGCACCAAGATTCTTATGAAACTATGATCATAGAAGACCGATATATATATATAAATTTGGCAGCCTCTTCTTCCCTATGATTCAAAGTCCTATATTGGAAGAAGAGGGGTACACATCAAGCCGAATTTGCCGTTGAAAAGTATTACATACTTCTAGCCAGGATCTTATATGACAAACATCTCATTTGGAGTTTGAAGAAAGAACATGCATGCATGGCAACCAGGACACCACTCTTTCCTGGCCATTCTGCTTAACCATTCCTCGTCAAGTCATTGTTCATGTCTGCTGAACTCTTGTGAGTGCACAGATCGACGGGTGTTAAATCTTTGGCAATTGTCATCGCCTCCAGGGCCGTCGATCACTTCCTTCTGTCAGCGCTGATCGACAGGCGCTCGAAGCTCCGGAATGCTGAGTGGCTGTCCCGTCGGCTTGATCTCCCTGGTGCGTTCCGGGCGATGGGTACGGGTGCAGACGAGCCGTTCTCCGCACCGCTGCCTCCGGATTGGTGGAGCCTTTGAATGGTCGACGACGACGGGCGGCTGCTGCTGCCGCCACTTCCCGAGAACAACCGACCGGTGCAGTCCCCTGAAGAGGTTGGCCGGCTGGATGGCGTGCCAGCCATCTTCGATGAGCTCCCAGTCCGGGACAAGATGTGTGTTTTCTCCGTATCAGCAGCAAGCTACCGCATATAGGGTAAAGTAAGCTATTACTTCCTTACAAAATCCACCAGATCTCAAGCAGAAATGTAGTAATTGATTTTGCCTCCTTTCCGTCGTTTTTTGGTGCTAAGCAAAGAGCTTTGACATTTGGTTATGAGTAATTAAAAAATCAAAATGGAGTGCAAATACTTACAGCTTCTCTAGATGAACTGAATGAATCCGCAATGCTTTTGTGCCTCAAATGGTCTCCGTGTCCGTGGCGACCGGAGCTCGAGTTTCTTCTGGCAAATGCCTCCACAGCACCAGTGAATCTATCCCGGATCTCTTGTCCTACTGGCAGAATAGACATGTATTAATCTGGGTATTGATCTCAGTGTTTCATACGATAAACGACAAGAAGGCAAACCTGAAGGTCTTTCTGTTCTCTCAACAGATGGCCCAACTCCAGCCAATCTTCCACTCGGCTGCTGGATATGGACAAGATAAATAGTTCGACAAGAATGTAAAGAAAATAATACCAATCGATAAGGTAAGATAATACATACTCGAACAAGCTTGTTACTGGAACTCATATGAGGATACTTGAGTGCGGTCCAGTCAAATACATAATCAAATTGATATCCTACAAAGGTAGCCCATAATTAGACCACTTTTCTCAACATCAGCTTATAGAAAGCTTCCAGTGGATAAATTAATGGACAAGTGTACAAATAACCTCCAAAGAAGAAAAATGTATACCTTCACGAACAAATACATCCCGAAATAGTTTCTTCAAGTAAGAGTAATCTGGTCTGTCTTCGAATCTCAGGGAACGACAATAGTGGAAATATGAGATGAACTCCGATGGATAAGATTTGCACAGAACCTGGACAAATTTATATTTAGGGGAATCAATACATCTAGGCGTTACCATCACAGAATGACAAACTTCATGATTGCAACATCAGTACCTCTGCCGGGGTAAGCATTTTCTTTTCACTAATTCTATCATACTTTTGTTTCTTAGTGCCAGCTTTAAGACCCTGCCATGGGAGACTAAGAATAACACCAAAGCATGCCAAGTCAGTGCTCACATTATTGAACAGAAAACAGGCAAGATAACAAAGTACTAAATCACCAGTCCTAACCTTCCTCTCAAAAAATACAGTAGAAGATAACCAACAGACTCTAGATCATCTCTCCTGCTTTGTTCTGCAAGAAACAAGCACATGCATATGTAAGATACCATGTTTTTTTTTTTTTTTGAAAGTCACCGGGGGAGGGCGAAAGCCCTCCACCTGAATTTTCTTTTTCCCTTTATTGAATCACCCCCCCGGGGGGAGGCAGGTTTTTACAGAGGGAGGGAGAGAAGCGACAGCACCCCCCGACGCACAGCCGCGCCGGAGAGGGTGGGGGGAGCACAAGCCCTCCCCCGCGGCAAGCAAGATACCATGTTTTTATTGTTTTATTTTTAAAATATGTATACCACATAGCTACCAATACACCATATGATATTCATTTTATAGCTAAATAATCCAGTGCCTTGATTCTAGGATAATCTGGGAAAAGATAGCAAGGTTTGATTTGCTTATTGTGCTCACCTATTCCAAGATGAGTATTCACACTAGCATAGCGTGCTGTTCCTGTCAGATTTTTATTCTCCCTGTACAGACAAAAAAATAGCTATAAATATATAAGAAGTACAGTTTGAATACATTAGCACAAAGAGGCATTCAAGTTTGAGCCTAACATATACACTGTCCAAGAAAAGGCATTGCAAATATTTGGATGTAGTGTAGCACTAGAAACATTTGAGAGACTAATATTTAGAGGCTAAATTAATCATATTCAGGTCTTTTACATTTGAATAATAACAAAATAAGAAGCATAGACTCATGATCCTATATATACCATAATATAATATATATAATCAGTTGTGTCTAGGAAAAAGACAAACCCTCTGTAAATTTGTTACAATGGTATACCACTAGGAAATATCACATAAAAAATATATGCCAATATGCTAGTACATAAAAGAAAAACATGGGGAAATATTCAGATATATTCTGGGGACATATTTGAATTTACCATCAGAAATACTTGAGATAACAAAACCTATATCAAATCTAACTTCCAAATTTATCTCAAGAAGAAACTTCATAAATGAGTACTCACCTGTAGGGGATGTGTTTATGAGTCTGGAGGTCCTTGTATTTCTTAGCAAGCCCATAGTCAATTATATAGACCTACAGATTTAATAACATATGTTTTGATGTGTTGTTGATTTATGAATAATGAACTTGGGTAGTTGATAAAGTTTACAATATAAAAGAACTCGCTACTCCTATTAAATTTATTTGTAAAACAAGTCAAGCAAGAACCATTTTTGACAATGCTAACCTGATTAGCTTTCCGGCCTAAGCCCATAAGGAAGTTATCTGGCTTGATGTCACGGTGAAGAAATCCTTTGGAATGCATGTATTCCACCCGTGTTATCTAAAAAAAATCATCAAAGATAATCCGAACAGAAGTATAAAACCTCATGCAAAGATCAAGCAATAATCTTTTTTTTTCGAGAAAACGCAAAAGACTTTTGCGTTTCATTGTATTGAAAAGAAGGGGTTTGGTACAATCCTCCTAGGAGGCAGATTTACAAGGTACAGGCACACTAGTGGACATCCCAGGTCTGCGGCAAGATGGCCCGGAGCCCCAAGGCGCCAGCTCTGGCCCAGAGTGCGGCCTCTTCCTTAATCCTAGCAGTCAGGGAGGTAACCGACGGTGTTGCGCCCTCAAACACGCATCCGTTGCGATGCTTCCAAATCATCCAAGGGACGAGCAAGGCAGCGGAAGCCAATCCCTTGTGCATAGGTTTAGGGGTGTCATGTCGTGCAGCAATAATCTCAACTAAGCACCAACTCTTATTTTCTCAATGAAATCTAAACTTAAATAAGTGCCCTAGTGATGTAAATCGGTTGATGCATAGCCTGATAGTAGTTGGGTTGAGACCTAGTAAAAGTTAGTCTCCGGTGGAGTTTGTGGATTTCACATGTCCACTACCCCAAATTCATGAATTATGGCTTAACAATTTGGATTTTTCTTCACCAAGTAAGATAACCATTTTTTCCAAATCCTTACAAAACTTTGATAAACCAGATTATAGAAAAATGACTGTGATCAGACTCGATCACATGGACTTGTTTTATAACTTCATGGATCAGCACCGGGTAACGGATGTAGAGGAACAAACTTACTAGTTGATCAGCAAGCATAAGGGTTGTTTTCATAGTAAATTTCCTGTTGCAGGAGTTAAATAAGTCCTCCAGGCTTGGGCCAAGAAGATCAATCACCATAACATTGTACTCTCCCTCGACACCATACCACTTCAGATGTGGGATACCGCCTATAATGAGAAAAAAAGAGAGCAAAGGAGTAATTCAACACATGATTGGTAAATGAAATATATAGATAACCCACTTACTTCCACCCTGCATCAGCATGTAAACTTTGGACTCATAGTGCAGCTGCGGATGCTTCGATTTCACGGGTTCCTAATACAAATCAGATTGAGGGAAAGGTGAGACGTTGAGCCGGGCATTTTAACCATTGAAGGTGAGACAAGTGTCAAAGTGAAAAAGCCGTTGATATATGCACATTACAAATTATAGATCCTCCAATTGAAAATTACAAGAAAGTTTATCAGCACTTACCAATTTTATACCCACTTCCTCTCCATTCTGTATATTAATACCTGAATCAAAGAAAAGACACATACAAAGAACATAAACATTGATATTTGCAGGTTAACGCAATGACAACCATTTTGCACATAAGCTACATGAATGGAACATACCAAGGTATAGCTCCCCAAACGAGCCACTCCCAATCTTCCTCCCAAGCTTAAACTTGGCCGCAATAATATGCTCCATGGCCACTCTCTGCTTGCTCGCCGCCGGCGGCCGCAGGAAAAAGCACCAAATGGAAGGGAAAAAAATGCTCCTCTTCTTCAGATACAACCACCACACTGAACTACTGTTGTTATCAAATCAGCCGCCTACTGCCTCAATCAATTCCTCCCCAAAGAATCAGCATTCCATCCCCTCCGCCACAAAGAGCCACCCAGCATGATCAAACAGTAACCCCGAAATCGCCCCCTGAAATCCGCAGAAACCGCAGAATCAGATGCCCGCCGCGCCCCTAAAACATCATCGCCATTGCTAAGGCCGAACATCCACAATGCATTATTACGAGGAAGGAAAGAAACATCGGAGGAAAGAAGCAGGAGGAAGGAGCTACGGTACCCTCGAGGACGGATCTTCAGGACCCGGGAGACTCCCACGCAGGACGGCGGCGCCCCACCGAGCCCGGCCGCGGAACCACCACCTCCCCTGCACCGGACGCGAGGCCGCCCCAGCCGAATCGCATCGATGCGGATGGCCGGAGCTTTCTTCTCTCTCTCTCTCTCTCTCTCTCTCTCTCTCTCTCTTGCGGAGGATGGGGGCGGCGGGTGGCTGGAGTTTTTTTCACGTCTAGGTCCCCGGGAATAGAAACCCGGTCGCTGGGCTCGCCTGCGTGGCCGCGGGAGGCGGAAAGGTGGGGGCGAGCCGTGAGCGGAGGCGCGCGAAAGGCGGCAGACCTCACCTCACGGCCAAAACAAAAAGGTTGCGTACGTCGCCGCCGCTCGGCACGGCACGGGCCGCTGACGACGTACTACTCGCTGCCAACCGAACCTTGAGTTGTGTGCGGTGCGGCCAGGCAGCAGCGCACACCGACTGACCGACCGACCGACCGACCGACACTTGCTCGGGCCGGGCCCGCCGGCCAGCCTGTGCCCGCCCACCACCAACTACGCCGCGTCTTCCTCCTATGCTCTCGCTCTCTCTCTTCGGTTATAAGCAAAGCTCACTCTCTCTTTCGCTGTCTGGCCGGCCTTCTCTCGCTCTCTCTCTTTCTCTCTCTAGACCACTAAACAAAAGAGGGGGGAAGAAAAGCTCACACCACCCAACACCATATAGTTACTCCCCTCCCCCCCTCCCCCCAGGAGCTTGCTAGCTGGAGCAGCAACAGCAGCAGCCAGCCACCACCGCAAATCCACCGCCGCCGACGCATCCCCGTCCTCCGCCGCCGACGCATCAGCAGCGGCAGATAGAGCAGCTAGAGCAGAGGGGGCGCTCCGCCATGGGTGCGCCGGCGTACGGCGCCGTGCTCCTCTTCACCCTCGCGCTGGCCGTGGCCGCGGGAGCTGCTGAGACGGCGCGGCCGGAGGAACCCACATTGCCCGCCGTGGCCGCCGCTGGCGGTGGCGACGCCGGGGTGGTGGTGGCGGCCGTGAACGCGTCCGGGGCGGGGGTCAACTCCAACTCGGTGCTGGTGGCGCTGCTGGACTCGCACTACACGGAGCTGGCGGAGCTGGTGGAGAAGGCGCTGCTGCTGCAGACGCTGGAGGACGCCGTGGGCCGCCACAACGTCACCATCTTCGCGCCCCGCAACGAGGCGCTGGAGCGGGACCTCGACCCGGAGTTCAAGCGCTTCCTGCTCGAGCCCCGCAACCTCAAGTCGCTCCAGACGCTGCTCCTCTTCCACGTCCTCCCGGCGCGCCACCCGGCGGGCTCCTGGCCCGCGGCCTCCCACCCCACGCTCTCCGGCGAGGACGTCGAGCTCGCCGCCGGCGCCAACGGATCCATGCGCGTCGCCCACGCCGCCGTCACGCGCCCCGACGCCGTGCTCAGGCCCGACGGCGTCATCCACGGCATCGAGCGCCTCCTCGTCCCCCGCTCCGTGCAGGAGGACTTCAACCGCCGCCGCAGCCTCGCCGCGATCTCGGCCGTGCTCCCCACCGGCGCGCCCGAGGTGGACCCCAGGACGCACCGCCTCAAGAAGCCCGCGCCGCCGGTCCTCCCCGGCGCGCCCCCCGTGCTCCCCGTCTGGGACGCCATGGCCCCCGGCCCCTCCATCGCCCCCGCGCCCGCGCCCGGCCCGGGCAACGGGAAGCACCACTTCGACGGCCACAGCCAGGTCAAGGACTTCATCCAGACCCTGGTGCTCTACGGCGGGTACAACGAGCTGGCCGACATCCTCGTCAACCTCACCTCGCTGGCCACCGAGATGGGCCGGCTCGTCTCCGAGGGGTACGTGCTGACCGTCCTGGCCCCCAACGACGAGGCCATGGCGCGGCTCACCACGGACCAGCTCAGCGAGCCCGGGTCGCCGGAGAACATCCTCTACTACCACATGATCCCGGAGTACCAGACGGAGGAGAGCATGTACAACGCCGTCCGCCGGTTCGGCAAGGTGCGGTACGACACGCTGCGGCTGCCGCACAAGGTGGTGGCGCGGGAGGCGGACGGCTCCGTCAAGTTCGGCAGGGCGAGGGCTCCGCCTACCTCTTCGACCCGGACATCTACACGGACGGCAGGATCTCGGTGCAGGGCATCGACGCCGTGCTGCTGCCGGAGGACGACAAGAAGCCGGCCACGCCGGTGTCCGCCCCGGACAGGAAGGCGCCCGCCGTCACCGGCTCCAGGAAGAGCAAGCTCCGGCGAGGTCAGTACCCCCCAGATCTGAACCCCACTCCGCACCTCCCTTCCCCATTATTAAATTAGCATCATAACTAGCCTGCTTAGTACTGTACCATCGCATCATTGCCACCGAAAATTTACAGTCCACAACCTAGATAGATTCTAGCGGTTAGTAGTAGATGAACCTGCCCCCATTGATTAACCTCAATGCTGGTTGCGCCGTTGACGGCTAGAATATTGCCGGTGAGGGTACCGGTGAGTGCGGCGGGGGTTAATCTATCGATTGGTTGGTGGTGAGCAATTAGGGTTCCGTCCTGCCGTCCTCTGCTCATGGCCCTGTCGGTGCCCTGCCCATCATCATGTGTCATGTCATGTACCGCCCAAAACTGCAGAGGATTGGTTTTCCCTTGGAGTTTTATGCAGCCACAAATTAAATACACCGGCGATTTTATCACACTTGTGATGCCCAATTGGCCTGCCCATTGGAATTTTTGTTGAGAAATCCATTGGCATCAACGCTGTGGAAACTTGGACGGTATTAGAAAGAATCCATAGGAGTAGAATAGCTGAGCTGAACCTCACGAGTCACCACGCCTGTGGTGTGTTGGTGGGTCACTGTCTTATTCACCGTCTCCTGATTGATGCTGTTACTGGGGCTGCAAGCAAACTCAGCTCAGATCTCTGGCCTGTGTCTTCTTCACGCCCTGAGCATGAGCAACAGTTCTTAGCTTTCCCAAAAGCAGCAGACCAAAGCCTGATGCTCAAGCCTTGGTCACTCACATCCTTGCTGTCTTAGCACTAGTTTGGTGTAATGGTAGGTCCAAATGGTTATGGAATGAGTGACTGGCAAGGGCCGAACCCGTGCGCCTTTCTGAGTTTATTGACGCATGATTAAAATCCTGTGCATGGAACCAATAATTTTAAGCATGTATGTTAGGGAATAGGGATCAAAACTTAGTATAAGTAGTTCTTGTGTGGCATTGATGAGAAGACCCTTAGGTACCAATGATTTGGGCCACCCTGGCTTGGTTTATGTGTATCGTATTGCCTACAAACAGCATCCATTGTGAAATCAGATGACTGGCTATTTAGACATTTGGACACATTGGCTTGGACAAAACTTGGTGTTGAGTTTTAGTCCCACGATGATGAGATATGGTGAAGTGAGCACGAATATGCCATTCCTTGCACCCACTCCTTTTCATAGCCAGCCGTGGCTCTTGATTTAGAAGATATGGTCCGCCTCCCAATAGCCTGTGAATCACGACCTCCAGTGATTTTCCCGCGATTTCGACATGAGAGGCCATTCCACCTTGCACACAAAAATTATTCCTCCTCTTTCTTTCTAGTACTAGGCTTTGAAGCTAGGTCACCTGCAGCCGTTGCAATGTCCCTAGCATAGCATAGACAAGATGCCAAAATATGCAAGTTCCTTTCGCGTGAAAAACCCACATAGGCAACAGGCATCCGACGCTGATTTGATAGCGCGTCTTCTGTTATATATAAATAAACATAATCACTTTTGCGAATTGGCGTAATCAGACATCGATTCCCCAACTCCCGTGCCCATGCCACCGTCGGTGCAGCACCAGCACTGCTGTCGCTACGTGTGAACCACTCATTCCATGCTGTTAGTTCAACAATCATATTATGCTTAACTCGTTCCATTAAAAAATTGGTGCAGGCAAGTTGTTGGAGGCAACGTGCAGAATGGCTGGCGTCTTCGGTCAGCGATCGCGATTAGCGAGCTGCCAGTAGAAGGCTGGAGGAAGGATTCGGAAGATTGATCTCATGATTGGTTGACACCGAAACACGGCCCGAAACGAGGAGGTGACGGCGGGGCCGGGCTGGGCTTTGCTTGCTTGCTTGGAGCCTGCCAGCCGTCCACGATATTGTTTGCTGTTCTTTTTTTTGTTTATTACTATTATACTACTATGGAATAATTGGTGGGGAATGTAAAACCGGTGGTTGTTGGTGTGTCGAAGGAAGAAGAAAAAAGAATTGTTTATACTCGAAGGCTATGATCTTCTGTGTGTGTATGTATAGGAACGTTTTTGTTTTGCTCGTCATTCTTTGCGTCTGTTTGTTTCATTTTGTTTGTCTAACGGGGTTCTGGAGTGAAGAAGGTTGCATCTGGATGGGTTAAAAGTTAAGTGTTGTAGGAAAAAAGGGTTTTGGTACAACTATGCATATACATGCATAGCTTGATGATTCATGTTCTTCTCAAGATCTTGGTACATTCTTCCTTGTGCTTATGATAATAAGATATAAGGTTGCGAACTGTGTTTTGTCTCTTCCGTTCCGTCTTTCTCCTGGTGCGCGCCATGTGCTCGCATTGTTCATGTAGGAGGACAGCTGTGCGAATCAACTCACCCAAGAACGGACAAAAGGCAGGTGTATATGTGGAGTAACTAACTGTAGATAGATGCTTGCTCCAACTAAGTAGAGCAGTAGCAATTAGGCAGATCGTGTTTGTATAGTATCGACCCAAGGGGTCTGCAAGTGATTTGACTTTGCTTGATGCTGCTCCTATCTCATGGTCAATGTCTCGGTGGCTGGCAGACACCTCAGATGAGGTTGCTAATTAGTCGGTTGGTACCAACAGCAAGGCGTAGCTTAGCTTATGCTTTATCACGCGCAGGGCCATAATAATATGTGAATCGAGGTTTGATCTCTCTCATACTCAGTAAACGAATGGAGTTGGAGTAGTGGTTACAATAGTACAGCTGTACAGGTAGGCCCCAAACAAGGGTGGCGGTAGCAATTCCACTGCATGAGCATCGATCGATCTGGCCGTGTGTGTTTTGGCACAAGCATCTGTCTATGGCTGTGATCTGTGATCAGTGGATGGACCACCGGTTTGTGTCCGGGACAAAGATGGCAGGAACGCAACATATCTCGACCAAAGCGACAGGTGCCCTAGTGAGTCCAACGTGCATTTGGGTGCCTGAGCCCAACGCTGCGCCTGGGCCATGCTGGTGCTCGTGAGTGGGGTCTAGGCACGGACGGACGCGACGGATCTCCCCTTCACGTGCCCGCTGTCTGGTTTCTGCGGCTCACCGCCGTTGGGTTGTCCTGGCTCAGGCCCCTCCTCCTCCTGCGCCGCTGATCGAGCAGCGGCTGGCGGCGACGGCGATCTCCCCGTAAGTTTATTTTATTTTATTTATTACCGTGGGCGTGGCTTGTTTGTCGCCCAGCTAGCTTGCGCAGTCGCGCGTGACGGGCGCAACGCGTGGGCTGGGCACCTGGAAGTAGCTGGTACCGTGGTACGTGTAGCAAGCAACGCACGCAGCGGCAAGCAGGAATGGGTTCGTCGGTGGAAGGTGAACCGAGGGGCGAACCCCGGGCTGTGTGTTGTTGGTGGAAATGGCGTGGGCTTGAGGAGCCGAACGCGCGTGCTCCCCTCACCTGCCTCTGCCTGCCTGGATCGCGACGCGGGTACGCAACCCGGCCTACTGACGACAGGTGCACCTGAGGGGCAAAATTTCATGTTTTGACCCTTTTTGAAAAGTATTTCAGGATTTGATTCCTGTTTGAATTTTTTTTGAGATTTAACCCTTTTGCCTACCGTCAGGGCCTCTGGTGGTAGGGTTAGATAGCCTACCGCCACGGCCCATGGCGGTAGGAAACTTATCCACGTCAGCGCGCGGAGACGGCGCCGTCCCCCTCCGTCGCACCCTACCACTGGGCCTGGCGGTAGGCTGTCTAACCATACCGCCAGGGGCCCTGGCGGTAGGGTCCGGGCAGCTATTTGACCCGGAGCCCCCGCGCCCCTTCCCTTCTCCCCACCCCTCCCCTCCCTCAAGTCGGCAGTTCATCCATTTTCTCCCCCAAGTCGCGCCCCTCTCTCCCACTCTCATCTCCTTCACTCCCCCCCTTGGATCTTCACCGATTCTTCACCGTTTTGGCGGATCGAGATGGCCCCGAGGAGAGAACCGTAAGCTCCTCCGATCCCTCCAATTAGTTTTTGCAAACTTGCTACCGATGCGACGCATTATTTGCTTAAAATCCCTCATGTTTTTGAACTTAGATTGATTTTTTTTTCACCTAAGATTGATTGTAGTTGTAGTTCTTAGTTCTTTAGTAAGTAGTGGTATTGGATATGTACTCTAATCAATAGTTCATATGTTAGTGTGAAGATGAACCCTAGTTCATAATTTTTTGTTAAAAAAATTATGATGTAATGTTGATAAAGGGATGAACCCTAGTTTGATGATGCATGTGATATGATGATATGATCTAGTGTGAAGATGAACCCTAGTTTGATGATGCATGTGATATGATGATATGATCTAGTGTGAAGATGAACCCTAGTTTGATGATGCATGTTGATATGATGATATGAAGATGTTGTTTGGAAATTTTGTTTAAAAATATGAAGCTATGATGTATGTTGGAGGTTTTTTTGATATGATGCATGTTGATATGATTTGATCCATCATGTGTAGTAGATGTTGTTGGAGGAATATGCTTAAAATTTTATCTTGATATGATTTGAGTTCATTGTTTGTTTATGTATGCTTATGCTTATGGTGCTTTTGTTTATGAAACTCTATTAAGGCGGCCACCTCTTGCGGACAACATCGCCCACTGCATCGCATGTCGGATCGGGCATTCGACAAGGGTCATCGTGCCCGTTTCATAGAGAACGGAGAGGTAAGTGATATGAAAGAAATTTTGATCAAAGTTCTCGGATTGATGAAAATGATTTCCTAACATTTTGGCGTTCACGTTTTCACAGACGCTCCAGCCACTGCGCATGAGGGGTCACGGGGTTCATGGGCATATGGACTACGATGAGCGCTTCTGCCGCTTCTTCAAGAGAGCCCGTCTGTTGGGTTTCGTCTTTGCAGTTCAAGCGTCGGCCGCCGACGCTTGTCCACGCGGCTCTCACAGCTCGATTGACCGTTGGAGACCGGAGACCCATTCTTTCCATCTGCCATGCAGGAGATGACGGTGACCCTAGAGGATCGGGGATGATTACCGCAATGCCGATCGAGGGTCATGCACTCACCGGTCGAGTGGAGAGGGCCAAGCTGGCGGAGAGGGTCACCACCCTCATCGGCGATCGCCGGTGCCAAGAGTAACCGTACATCCGGTGTGCCGTTGATCGCTCTCGAGCACCGGAGGACATGCCCCCAAGGCGCAGATGAGGCGATCGTGGAGTTGTACGCGAGGGCCTATCTGTGGTATATTCTCTCGGAGGTCGTGTTTCCGCACAGCCCGGAACTCGCCAACTGGGCGATTTGTTCTTCCTAGCGGACTGGGATGCAGTGCAGTTGGGGGACGGCATCTCTCGCCTACCTATACCGTTCGGTAAGAGAGTGTCTAATTGCGTACCTACCTACGAAAGTGTGTCCATGACATTTTCTTATATCTGATCCTCATTTGATGTTTTGCAGCTTGACGATGCAACTCAGAGGACGGGAGACAAGTCCAATATGGGTGGCTTTGTCTAGGCCTTCTCCATTTGGATGTGGGAGCGGCTGCCGGTGGGGCGTCCGAAGAAGTTGCCAAGACGCCCATGGGAAGACTATGGCGAAGAAGGCGACGAGACTCGAAACCCCACCGTAGCTTACGAGTGGGACATTGTCAAACTCTACACGGGCCTAAACAAGACTTCGTACAAGACCTACACCAACGAGTTGGACGCTTTGACGCATACGCAGATATATGAACTCGCACAACACCTTTCTCTTTGATTCCGCTATTGACCGAGAGTGCGAACTTACCAAGGTATATGTAATAGGTAATCTGGTGCCCATATCGACAAGAACGAGAGTGGGCCTTTGATCTGAACGTGATGTGCGATGCGGACCGTGGTATCTGGCGGTGCATCGTGCCCATGATCTGTGTGTACGCCGATCGAGTGGCATTTGCCACAACGCGTGGCCACGCAGTCTGGGATTTATCGCGATACCCCACCGGCCAGCCCACCGATACCGGGCGGCCACGCCGCTGCACTGTGAGCTCTTTGTTCTCCGTGAGATTATCATGTTTCTTGTTGCTTATGATGATCTCATTGCGCTTATGATGATTCTTGTTGCTTATGCCTTGCAGGATGAGCGGCGGAAGAATCGATCGATCCTGAGGCGGGAGAGGAGCATAAGACTCATGTGACAGAGTGGAACCGACGGAGGTGGCGTAAAGACGTGGAGAGGAGAGTGACTAATCTGGGATGATTACAGGCCGACACATGAGGTGGTACGATGATGGCGAAGCACCGTCTTCGTCTCGGGCCTCGATGGACGGCGGAAGACATCGCGAGCTGGAGTGGGCTGACCCCGATGAACAGGCATACCAGACCGACATCAGAGACATGCACAGTGGATTTAGGGAGTTTGCACCCCTCATCAACAGAGTGGTACGTTTGAACCGGCGGTCGTATTTAAAATATTTTATTCGTCAATGTGACTGACTTATGGCGTTGCAGTCCGGTGAGCTGAACAGATGCATCTTTGAAGCCTCAGATGCACTAGGTCATCTTCCCGGGAGCGTACAATCTGAGACCCAGTCGGGGACGATGAGGGTACAATTTCAGCCTCCTCGGAACGGATGCATCTTGTTCACTTGCAGTCAGTCGATCTGATACTTATTATGACCTTGCTTCATTGTGAGTGCAGAAGTTCATGCAGCGTTGTCGCAAGCTGGTAGGGCTGCTTGGGTGTCTTTGGAGCTGGGTCGATTGAAGCTTATCACCAGTAGCCACATTGGGGTCTCATCGGCTCATCGAGCCATGCTCCCTCGTCGTCCAGGTTGGTTGGGGAGGAGGAGGAGGAAGAGGATGAGGATGAGGAGGCCACAGATGAAGAAGAGGAGGGGGAGGAGGATGAGAGCAACGGGGAGGAGGAGTACGATGAAGATTATGGACCTCCACCAACTCAAACATCTCGTGCATCTCACCTGCCAAGAGGAATCCAAGAAGAAGGATTTCTTGAGTGGGACCCTTTCCAGAGACCGGTTCCTCGCCGGCCCAAGAAGAAGACCGAAGAGACTCGTTCAAAGAGTAACAAGGACCGTACCTCCAAGAGGGGAAGGAGCAACTGATTATGCTCTTCGATACTTGGCTCTTTTAGTTTGGTTGAACTTGTCTAGTGGTTGTGAAACTATGTGGAACTATGTGTTTGATATTTGTGGATCTATGTGTTTGAAATGTTCTATGCACTTCAAGTTATCTTAATATGGATCTACGTGATGCCCAAATTTAATTGTTTAAAATCTATGATATTGTTGTTATATTTGTGAAACTTGCTGTGATATTGAATTTGAAAACAAGCAACCAAATGAACTTGAAAAAACAAAACAGAGGACCCTACCGCCAGGAAACCTGGCGGTAGGGTTACACAACCTACCGCCAGACACCATGGCGGTAGGGTGAACCTACCGCCAGGGCCCTTGCATATTTCGTTACAGAAACTTTATACGGCAAAACCCTGCCACACCTTACCGCCAGAGCACCTGGCGGTAGGGTTAGACATCTTACCGCCAAGTTGTCTGGCGGTAAGGTACTTATCCACGTCAGCGCGCGGTGACGGCTGCCGTCCTTTCGTCACACCCTACCGCCATGGTGCTGGCGGTAGGTCGTCTAACCCTACCGCCAGGAGCTCTGGCGGTAGCAAAAGGGTCAAATCCTTAAAATATTTCAAAGTGGGGTCATATCCTGAATTTGTTTAGGAAAAGGGTCAAAACACGAAATTTAGCCCACCTGAGGATGAGTGTGCCGCGGCCAACGCGCCATCGACGCCATGTGGGTGATGCGGTGTGGCAAGATTGCCGTGCGTCTTGTGGCGGCGGCGGCATTTTTTTCTGTACGCAGCTCCTGTTTTTTTTTCTGTTTTGAGGCAACTCCATTATTTGGTTGTCCTGCTGGAGTTGAACCGCACAGGGGCCGTGGCGCAGCCGGGCCGCCAAGTGGCGCTTTCTCTGACTAGACCACGATGAGACCTCCTAACGGTATATACGCACCAGTTAGGAGAAGCGGCGCTCATCGACGATTCTGCCATACCGACCCATTGAAAGCTTCTACAACAGCTCTCTGGCTCGCTCGATCGTAGCTCGCGCCAGATGACATTTTGGCATTTTAACCACTGACCGTAGGACCAATTGACAATCGACCATTTGTCCTGTTCACTTCACATTGAATTTACATAAGCTCATAAATTTCAAAAAGTTCACAAATTTGAAAGTTTGCAGTTTTAAATAAAGTTCATGGATTAAAAAAAACCAAGAACTCGAAAAAGTTCAGTTTTTTTTCTAAAAAAGCAAATGTTTTGGAAAAGTTCGTAAAATTGGAAAAAGTTCATGAATTTTAAAAAAAAATCAAGACTGGGAAAAGTTCATAATCTAAACAATCACACAAATGAAAAAAAAATCATGAATTTGAAAAAAGTTCAAGACTTAGAACAGTTCAAAATATTAAACAGTTCGCAAAAGTGGAAAAAAAAGTCCACAAATTTGAAATGTTAGCAGTTTAAAAAAAATCGAGAACTCGAAAAGATTCAGATTTTAAAAAAGTTATAACATTTTGAAAAAAGTTTGTAAAATTGGAAAAAAAATCATGAATTTTAAAAAAAGTTCAAGACTTGGAAAAGTTCAAAATCTAAAAAATCATGAATTGAGAAAAGTTCAAGACTTGGAACAATTCAAAATATAAAATTGTTTGCAGAAATGAGAAAAAGTTCGCGAACTTAAAAAAACAGTAGACAACTTTTTAAAACAAATCATACTTTTTAAAAAAGGCAATGAACTTTAGAAAAGGTTCACAAATTTGCAAAAAGAAGTTTTCAAATTTGAAAAAAAAATCACGCATTTAAAACTGGAGGGGGCTTCTGAAAAAATGAACTCTATATGGGCCAACCTAATTCGCTAGACAGAAAGGATAGAGGGTGTGCGCCAGTTACCGTTAACGAAGGAACTTGCGCCTGAAGCGCCAAATAGGGTTTGCGGACCACGACTTGATGCGTTTAGCCGATCGTCACCCCAACTTGCTCAAGTGGGCCGCTTGTGTGGCAATATCGACTATGTGTTTAGAGTATATCCTGTTGTCAAAAATAAAATAATATAAGAGCATCTCCAACCATAAACATTAAAGTTAGCCTTCATTTGTCCATGGAGATGTCCGCACAGTACTCATTCGAGTCTCATTTGTTCGGTCGGGCATCCGTGCACCTCATTTCCTCATGTCAGTGTCAAAACCGGCGGATCTCGGGTAGGGGGTCCCGAACTGTGCGTCTAGGATCGATGGTAACAGGAGACGGGGGACACGATGTTTACCCAGGCTCGGGCCCTCTCTATGGAGGTAATACCCTACTTCCTGCTTGATTGATCTTGATGAATATGAGTATTACAAGAGTTGATCTACCACGAGATCGTAATGGCTAAACCCTAGAAGTATAGCCTGTATGACTATGGTAATGAGTATATCTGTTCCGGACTACGCCCTCCGATTTATATAGATACCGGAGGGATCTAGGGTTACATAGAGTCGGTTACATCAAAGGGAATCTTCATAGTCGATCGCCAAGCTTGCCTTCTACGCCAAGGAGAGT
Organism: Aegilops bicornis; assembly: GCA_021605145.1. NCBI lineage: Eukaryota > Viridiplantae > Streptophyta > Magnoliopsida > Poales > Poaceae > Aegilops > Aegilops bicornis. Next base: position 698,799,789 of record CM038673.1, on the reverse strand, counting down.
CCAATCTGGACATAGGTACGGTCTTCGGTCTTCATGTCTTCACAGCCCATCAGTCCGGCCCATGGATAACAGGCCGGACGCCCGAGGACCCCTTAGTCCAGGACTCCCTGAGTAGCCCCCGAACCAGGCTTCAATGACAAGGTGTTCGACACGCAGATTGTCTTTGACATTGCAAGGCGGGTTCCTCCTCCAAGTTACGTATCCGTCCGTTGATTCAGTATCGCTCCCCTCGGATTCTGTGCACTAATAACTTCGGCTTCCACGTGCCGAGCGAATGCGGAAGGTCAGGGTATTTTTGCAAATAAAACCCCATCCAGGCAAGGAAGAGCGTCTATTTTTAAAGAGATTGAATCTTAGATCCATTCGACGCCGCACAGAGAAAGTCCCCGGAGATCGCCAGGAGAAACCATTCCAACATGGCTAGCATTCCCAGCTCCTCCTCCCGTTCCGGCCCAGAGAAAGGCGAGTGGGAGAAGTGTTCCGTGTCCCACAGTCAATTGGTGAAGTTGCAAACGCACGGATTTCTTCCTCCCGTGGATATGGTCCTTGTTGGAGCAGGGCTGGCCTCCTTTAATGGCGAGACTCAGGCCGAGGACTTCCCCAACCCATCCGGGGGGGGGGGGGGAGCGAGTGTGTTTCGTCCCTTTTCTGCTAAGAGGCGTTGGATTTCCAATCCATCCATTCCTTCGAGGGCTTCTGGAATACTATGGTCTCCATCTGCACAACTTCACTCCCGCCTCTATCCTGCACATCGCAGGTTATGTCGCTTTATGCGAATTATTTCTGGGTGTTGAGGCCCACTTTGAACTGTGGAGAAAACTGTTCTGTCTTGTCTCGCATAATGTAGGATCTTGAGAAGAGGTGTCTAGAGGGGCGGTGATTAGACACTAAGTACCAAAGTTGCAGTTTTTAACTTCTTTTGGTTTAAATGGAGTTTAGGCACAAGTTTAGCATTCTCAATACATAACAAGCAAGCATGCAAAGAGTATGTAGGCAGCGGAAAATAAAGCATGCAACTTGCAAGAATGTAAAGGGAAGGGTTTGGAGGATTCAAACGCAATTGGAGACACGGATGTTTTTGTCGTGGTTCCGATAGGTGGTGCTATCGTACATCCACGTTGATGGAGACTTCAACCCACGTAGGGTAGCAGTTCTTGTGAGTCCACGGAGGGCTCCACCCACGAAGGGTCCACGAAGAAGCAGCCTTGTCTATCCCACCATGGCCGTCGCCCACGAATGACTTGCCTCACTAGCGGTAGATCTTCACGAAGTAGGCGATCTCCTTGCCCTTCCAACTCCTTGGTTCAACTCCACAATCTTGTCGGAGGCTCCCAAGTGACACCTAGCCAATCTAGGAGACACCACTCTCCAAGAAGTAACAAATGGTGTGTTGATGATGAACTCCTTGCTCTTGTGCTTCAAATGATAGTCTCCCCACCACTCAACTCTCTCTCATAGGATTTGGATCTGGTGGAAAGAAGATTTGAGTGGAAAGCAACTTGGGGAAGGCTAGAGATCAAGATTCATGTGGTTGGAATGGAATATCTTGGCCTCAACACATGAGTAGGTAGTTCTCTCTCAGAAATAGGATGCTGGAAGTGTAGGCTTGTTCTGATGGCTCTCTCCATGAATGAAGAGGAGGTGGAGGGGTATATATAGCATCCACACAAAATCTAACCGTTACACACAATTTACCAAACTCGGTGGGACCGAATCAACAAACTCGGTCAGACCGATTTAGTAAACCTAGTGACCGTTAGGGTTTTCGGTGGGACTGACATGCATCTCGGTAGGACCGATTAGGTTAGGGTTAGGGCATAACGTAATCTCGGTGAGACCGATTACACAAACTCGGTGAGACCGAATTTGGTAATTAGCTAACCAGAGAGTTGGTCAGGCAAACTCGGTGAGACCGATTACTCAAACTCGGTGGGACCGATTTGGGTAATAAGTTAACCAGAAAGTTTGCATTGTAATCTCGGTAGTACCGATTACACAAATTCGGTGAGGCCGAATCTGGTAATGGACATACACAGAGAGATTACAATCCCATCTCGGTGAGACCGTGATCTCTATCGGTGAAACCGATTTGCCTAGGGTTTGTGGCAGTGGCTATGACATCTTAACTCGGTGGCGCCGGATAGAAAGAATCGGTAGGGCCGAGTTTGACTTTAGGTTTAGGTCATATGTGTGGAAGTGGGAAAGTAGTGGAGGGTTTTGGAGCATATCATTAAGCACATGAAGCAAAAGGCTCATTAAGCAACACCTCATCCCTCCTTGATAGTATTGGCTTTTCCTATAGACTCAGTGTGATCTTGGATCACTAAAATGTAAAATGAAGAGTCTTGGGCTTGAAGCTTGAGCCAATCCTTTGTCCTTAGCATCTTGAAGGAGTTCCCACATCCTTTAGTAAATGCCACTCCATTGTTGAACTTATCTGAAACATACTAGATAAAAGTGTTAGTCCAACAAGAGATATGTTGACATTAATTACCAAAACCACCTAGGGAGCACTTGTGCTTTAAATCTCCCCCTTTTTGGTAATTGATGGCAACATACATCAAAGCTTTAGGTAAGGATATAAAGAATAACAAGTAAAGCTTAGGAAAGACATGTAACAAGCATAGGCTCCCCCTATATGTATGCAATCATGTGAATATGGAATGTAGGAACATGTGAGAGCAATAACCATGATAGAGTAGGCAATGTGTTACATGTATCTTGGCCATATGCATCAGCGCAAAGAATATTAAAGAAAGTAACTTCATGCTCATGAGTCCTTCTTGCAAACAGTATGTACATCAGCAAGAATTCCTCATACACATGAGTGTGATTCATATACTTACCTTGTAGTCTTGAGTTGGCTTAGGGTGGAATGAACCTGCACAAACAAGGTTAGATAACACAGGTACATCTACTAGCCAGAGCAAACAGAGGAAACCACAAGAATACCAAGACTGGGATGACATGTAGAGAGTGAGTACTAAGTACCACATTGGATTAGACATGTACCCAAAAGTAAAGATATGCAATGAATTTAAATGATTTCTTTCCCTTAGATGTCTTGCTCCCCCTGAATCTAGCATGGGATACTGGGAGAAGATAGGGAACGGAAAATCAGAGCTGAAAACAGAGCTGAAAGATATAAAAGAACAGAGCTTAATGCAAGTAAGCACACATGAACATGTCTTTCCCCCAAAAAAAGACATGTGGCATCTCTCCTCTTGAACACCAAGCATCTGGGATCCTTGAGAAATACTTTCTACTTGAGTATTCTCTCCCCCTGGAGATCTCTTTCTCCCCCTTAATACTCTCTCTGATGTGATCTCTCTAAGTGATAAGCTTTGATGTGATCTCTCTCTCCCCCTTTGACATCAATTTCCAAGAAGGATCTTCTGAAATTTGTTGTGTATGGGTTCGGTCCTTGAGTCACAACACAAAGCACTGGATAAAATTTGTGATGCTTGTAGAGGAAAAGATTCATTGAGTGGAGCTGGATTTAAAAGAAACACATAATAAGTGGCAAACTGTTTTTCCTGTTGTGAAATCGGTGGCACCGAGTGGTATGCTTCGATTGTACCAAAAAGATTCGGTTGGACCGAAAACAACAAATCGGTGAAACCGAGTTCATCGCAGAGAAAACATTTGTCACCTCAGCTCACTAAACTAGAAAGGTCTCACAAAGATTTGCAAGGAATTAACGAAATGATATGCAATGAATTGGATGCTGAAAATGCAGAGCAAATAGAAAGAAAAGAATGATATCTAGATGAAGTTTTTTTGAAAGGGGAAACAAATATGCATGAGACAAATGCAAAAAAAACACAAATAAGAACACGAGAGAACTTCATCTAGAGATGGTCGGTGACAAAGTCACCTATGTTAGAGTATATTGACTTAGTAATCAAGTGAGATCACTTGATCATGGGTCATACTCATCGTTTAAGCTCAAAATGGGATTACCATTTTTCGTTTAAGCATCTTGATGTATTCACATCTTGTCGAGTTGCTTTAGCTCATGACTTGGAGTAAAGCTTCTCTAAGATGGAATAACATACCTTGGTTGGTGGTGTTGTCCATGTAGTTGAACTTGTGTGGGTTGCTCAAGGTTGATGTAGCTCATCAAGAGTTGGGAGCACCACTTGGAATTTGAGTCCATCTACCTACACAGGTTAGTTCTTGCAAGGAAGAGCACTTGTGTATCCAAAATGACAATCATGAAGCTCAATCATAGAGTTTGTCAAAAGGATATGTTAGAAAGATTCCATGCTTCCTTGTATTCATCCACCATAGGGTAGAGACTTGGTGATGTAGAGATTGCTCAAGATGTGAGTAGATTACAATCTCATGGAGTTTGATTCAACCAAGTACCTACATGGGTTAGATGACATGCAAGATGCAAATATATCCAAGATATAATATATTCATCATAAGGGAGATATCATGGATTAGTCATAAGCTCATGTCTTGCATGTATCCAATGGAGTTTCTACTCCAAATTTGAGGCATCAATGATGTTCAATTCTCCTCTCAACCTGCAAAACACTTTCTAATCAAGGGGTTTAGTAAATATATCCGCTAATTGCTTTTCGGTGCGAACATGCTTAAGATTAATGTCACCCTTAGCAACATGATCTCGAATGAAATGATGACGAACTTCAATATGCTTAGTTCGAGAATGTTGTACGAGATTATGGCCAATTTTGATAGCACTTTCATTGTCACAAAGCAATGGAACATGTTTCACATATATCCCATAATCTTTAAGAGTTTGGGTCATCCAAAATGTCGAGCACAACATGAACCAGTGACAATGTACTCCGCTTGGCGGTAGATAAGGATACCGAGTTTTGTTTCTTGGAGGACCAAGACACAAGAGATCTACCAAGAAATTGACAAGTACCGAAGTGGACTTTCTATCAACCTTGTCTCCGGCATAGTCCGAGTCGGAATAGCCAACAAGATCAAAAGAGGCCCTCTTAGGATACCAAATGCCAAAATTTGGTGTATGAATTAAGTATCTCACTATCCTTTTCACAGCCTTAAGATGACATTCTTTAGGAGCAGCTTGATATCTTGCACACATGCACACACTTAGCATAATATCGGGACGTGAAGCACATAGGTATAACAATGAACCAATCATAGAGCGATAAACCTTTTGATCAACGGTTTACCATCTTGGTCAAATCAAGATGTCCACTAGTAGGCATGGGTGTAGACATACCTTTGCACTCTTGCATATTGAACTTCTTGAATAAGTCCTTAGTGTACTTCGTTTGAGAGACAAAAGTACCTTCCTTAGTTTGCTTGATTTGCAACCCAAGAAAGAATTTGAGTTCACTCATCATTGACATCTCAAACTTCTCCGACATTAGCTTCCCAAACGTTTCACTAAAATGAGGGTTAGTTGATCCAAATATGATATCATCAACATAAATTTGGCATACAAATAATTCTCCATTAACCCTTTTTGTAAAAAGTGTGGAATCAATTTTCCCAATTTCAAAGCCTTTTTCAAGAAGAAACTTGGTCAAGCATTTATACCATGCTCTAGGAGCTTGTTTAAGACCATAAAGAGCTTTGTGAAGTTTGTAAACATGATTTGGTTTCTTAGGATTGATAAAGCCGGGAGGTTGTTTAACATAAACTTCCTCCTATATTTTACCATTTAGAAAAGCACTTTTAATGTCCATTTGGTACAAGGTGATATTATGGTGATTAGCATAGGCAAGTAAGATGCGAATGGACTCAAGTCTAGCAACAGGAGCATAAGTCTCACCATAGTCCATGCCTTCGACTTGTGTGTAGCCTTGGGCGATGAGACGTGCTTTGTTGTGAACTACTTGTCCATCTTCATCTTGCTTGTTGCGAAACACCCATTTGGTACCGATGATGTTGTGGTTGTTGTCGGGCTTCTCAACCAATGTCCAAACTTGGTTTCTCTCAAAGTTGTGTAGCTATTCATGCATAGTATTTATCCAATCCAGATCTTCCAATGCTTCTTCGACCTTCATAGGTTCAATGCTAGAGATGAAAGAATAGTTTTCACAAAAGTTAGCTAAACGATTTTTAGAGCGAGTGATTCTCCCGGTTTGAATATCATTGTAGATTTGTTCGACGGGATGGTCTTTAGCAATTCTTGCTCGAACTCGTGAAAGCTTTTGCTTGGGTCTCGGTTGAACATCTTCTTCATCTTGTTCTTCTTCTTCTTCTTGATCTTCTTCATTGTTGGCGTTGTCGTTTTCTTGTCGAGGTGGAGAAGGAGGTTGTTGACGATCGTGTTGTTCTTCCTCGTTTTCTTCATCTTGGTGTGTTCCACTTTTGGATGCTTCCGTATCAACTCTTGGTTCACCTTGTCTAGATGTAGAAGCTTCCACTTGGATAGACGAGGTACTCTCCTTCACCTCCGTTGGACGGACCTTGCCAATAGACAAGTCTTGGATTGCTTCCGAAGGGTCTTTGTATCCTACATCAATTGGCAATTGCTCTACTTGCAAGCCGTTAGATTCATCAAACTTCACATCTACCATCTCTTCAACCTTTCGGGTGAAATTGTTGTAGACACGGTAAGTGTGAGAGTTTGAGCCATAACCTAGTAGGAAACCTTCATGAGACTTAGGAGCAAATTTTGAGCAGCGATGCTTATCAAGAATGTAGCACTTTGAGCGAATACTCGAAAGTATCCAACTTGGGGTTTGTTACCGGTGAGGAGATCGTATGCCGTCTTGCCGAGTAGCTTGTGAAGATACAAGCGATTTGTTGCATGACAAGCTGTCTCAAGCTATACGCCGAAAAGTGCTTCGGCGTCTTGTACTCATCAAGCATCGTTCTCGCCATTTCGATGAGCGTCCGATTCTTCCTCTCAACAACTCCATTTTGTTGAGGTGTGTACGTAGCCGAGAACTCGTGTGAAATCCCTTCTTCGTCAAGAAAGGTGTCCACGTTTGTGTTCTTGAACTCTGTTCCGTTGTCGCTGCGAACCTTCTTGATCTTCACTTCAAATTGGTTTTGGGCCTTCCTAGCGAAGTTTTTGAAGATCTTTTGGACCTGCGATTTATCATCGAGAAAGAACACCCACGTAATTCTTGAAAAATCATCAACTATAACTAGACCAAAAGAATTTCCACCGAGACTTTTGTAAGCGTTGGGACCAAAGGGATCCATATGAAGTAGCTCGAGTGGCCTCCTTGTGGTCATGATGTTCTTCACGGGATGTCTTCCTCCAACCTGTTTACTTGCTTGACAAGCACTGCACAGTCTATCCTTATCAAATATGACATCGTTAGCTCCAAGGATATGATTTCCTTTAATAAGCTTGTCAAGATTTCTCATGCCAACGTGACCTAGTCGTCTATGCCATAACCAACCTTTTGAGGATTTAGCAATGAAGGAAGTTTTAGGTTGTGCCTTTTTAGAGAAATCAACAATATAAAGATCACCTCTACGTATACCAGTAAAGACCATTTTATGATTGTCTCGACGAAACACTTGACAATCTACTTCAGTAAATAGGACGTTTAAACCGAAATCAGCAAGTCTAGATACTGAAAGTAAGTTGTAGCCAAGAGACTCAACGAGCATGACATTTTTAATGGAGCTATCATGTGAGATGGCCACCTTACCGAGGCCAACCACCTTACCCCTTTGAGTTGTCACCGAAAGTGACATACTTTCGAGGACTATCATTTTCAGCAAGCTCACGAAACATGTCTTTATCTCCGATCATGTGATTGGTACATCCACTATCAAGAACCCATTCCTTTCCTCCTGACATATATCCCCGAAGATTTGCCATAAGACCAAAATGTCTCATTGCATCATCAAGATCGAAGTCACTATCATCATCCTCATCATAGTATCCATGTTCAACATCGTCATGTGGTGGATCAAGTCCTAGAGAGGGTAATTCATTAGAGTGAGTTTGACAATGATCTTGCTTATGAATTCTTATAGCTTCGGAAATAATATCACCAATAATTCCAACATCTCCATTGGCACGCATAAGGTCGGTAAGTTCAAATAGACGATCACCAAACATACGATCACTAGTATTCATCTTACTCAAGGCAATAGACTTATAGAGAATCTCATCTATATTTTTCAAGGAATAATTTGGAAAGCGTTCGTCAAGAAATTTCCATATAGTGTAGGCACACTCAAAATTAGGCAAGATTCTAATCAAGTTTCTAGGCAAGCCTCTAGTGATAACATTAACAGTTCTAAGATTTCTAGTCATGTAAATAGATTCATCAAGGGTAGGATGCATATGATCAACATGAGGTGCACAAGGGCTAGCAATGTACTTGTTCAATTGATATTGATTGAAAATTACAAGCATCTCATTTTTCCACTCATGAAAATACTCTCCATCAAGAATAGGCACTCTATGACTAAGACTCCCCAAAGTAGACTCATCCATCTTCCTCTAATGGTGATTAAACCAAGGCAAAGGAGACCAATGCTCTGATACCACTTGTAGGATCTTGAGAAGAGGTGTCTAGAGGGGGGGTGATTAGACACTAAGTACCAAAGTTGCAGTTTTTAACTTCTTTTGGTTTAAATGGAGTTTAGGCACAAGTTTAGCATTCTCAATACATAACAAGCAAGCATGCAAAGAGTATGTAGGCAGCGGAAAATAAAGCATGCAACTTGCAAGAATGTAAAGGGAAGGGTTTGGAGGATTCAAACGCAATTGGAGACACAGATGTTTTTGTCGTGGTTCCGATAGGTGGTGCTATTGTACATCCACGTTGATGGAGACTTCAACCCGTAGGGTAACAGTTCTTGTGAGTCCACGGAGGGCTCCACCCACGAAGGGTCCATGAAGAAGCAACCTTGTCTATCCTACCATGGCCGTCGCCCACGAAGGACTTGCCCCACTAGCGGTAGATCTTCACGAAGTAGGCGATCTCCTTGCCCTTACAAACTCCTTGGTTCAACTCCACAATCTTGTCGGAGGCTCCCAAGTGACACCTAGCCAATCTAGGAGACACCACTCTCAAGAAGTAACAAATGGTGTGTTGATGATGAACTCCTTGCTCTTGTGCTTCAAATGATAGTCTCCCCAACACTCAACTCTCTCTCATAGGATTTGGATCTGGTGGGAAGAAGATTTGAGTGGAAAGCAACTTGGGGAAGGCTAGAGATCAAGATTCATGTGGTTGGAATGGAATATCTTGGCCTCAACACATGAGTAGGTAGTTCTCTCTCGAGAAATGGGATCTTTGGAAGTGTGAAGCTTGTACGATGGCTCTCTCCACGAATGAAGAGAAGATGGAGGGGTATATATAGCCTCCACACAAAATCTAACCGTTACACACAATTTACCAAACTCGGTGGGACCGAATCAACAAACTCGGTCAGACCGATTTAGTAAACCTAGTGACCGTTAGGGTTTTCGGTGGGACTGACATGCATCTCGGTAGGACCGATTAGGTTAGGGTTAGGGATAATCTCGGTGAGACCGATTACACAAACTCGGTGAGACCGAATTTGGTAATTAGCTAACCAGAGAGTTGGTCAGGCAAACTCGGTGAGACCGATTACTCAAACTCGGTGGGACCGATTTGGGTAATAAGTTAACCAGAAAGTTTGCATTGTGATCTCAGTAGTACCGATTACACAAATTCGGTGAGGTCGAATCTGGCGATGGACATACACAGAGAGATTACAATCCCATCTCGGTGAGACCGAGATCCCTATCGATGAAACCGATTTGCCTAGGGTTTGTGGCAGTGGCTATGACATCTAAACTCGATGGCGCCGGATAGAAAGAATCGGTAGGGCCGAGTTTGACTTTAGGTTTAGGTCATATGTGTGGAAGTGGGAAAGTAGTGGAGGGTTTTGGAGCATATCACTAAGCACATGAAGCAAAAGGCTCATTAAGCAACACCTCGTCCCTCCTTGATAGTATTGGCTTTTCCTATAGACTCAATGTGATCTTGGATCACTAAAATGTAAAATGAAGAGTCTTGAGCTTGAAGCTTGAGCCAATCCTTTGTCCTTAGCATCTTGAAGGAGTTCCCACATCCTTTAGTCCATGCCACTCCATTGTTGAACTTATCTGAAACATACTAGATAAAAGTTTTAGTCCAACAAGAGATATGTTGACATTAATTACCAAAACCACCTAGGGAGCACTTGTGCTTTCACATAACCATGAGGGGTCAATATTTGAAGTGGGTGGAGCCGAAGTATGGCGCATCGCCGATTCCGGATACCTGTCCGGCACACTGAGGAGGGCATCTCAGGAATGGCCTTCCGAATGGTTCTATATTGAAGACGTCGCACTTCCCCACCCAGTTTGAAAGGTTCTTCCTGAGTTCGCAAGCGTTCCGCTGAAGAAACGCCACAGTTGGCGTCCTCGGAGTCTTGAAGAGGATGACAGTGCGGAAAATGGTCAGCTCATGGGTAAGATAAAGATGCTTACCCAGTCCGGATTAATAATAGTTCAGGTAATGGCGGTCTCCATAGTGCGAGGGGTTCAGACGCTTCGATATAGAGGCTCCCAATGTGGCACTACAACGGGGAGGACGATGCCTCTCGCTGTGGTCGGAAAGGTCCGGACTCCCCCGCCGCTTTAGCCAAGATACTGGCCGAGCTGTTCAAAGGGCAGGAAGAGGAATTTCTTCGAGTCAATCACAGAGATGGGTATTCTATGTATGATCCTCCTAGTTGTTGGAAATATGCCCTAGAGGCAATAATAAAAGGATTATTATTATATTTCCTTGTTCATGATAATTGTCTTTTATTCATGCTATAATTGTATTATCCGGAAATTGTAATACACGTGTGAATACATAGACCACAACATGTCCCTAGTGAGCCTCTAGTTGACTAGCACGTTGATCAACAAATAGTCATGGTTTCCTGACTATGGACATTGGATGTCATTGATAACGGGATCACATCATTAGGAGAATGATGTGATGGACAAGACCCAATCCTAAGCATAGCACAAGATCGTGTAGTTCGTTTGCTAGAGCTTTTCCAATGTCAAGTATCTTTTCCTTAGACCATGAGATCGTGTAACTCCCGGATACCGTAGGAGTGCTTTGGGTGTAGCAAGCGTCCTGGCAATGGCTGGGTGACTATAAAGGTATACTACGGGTATCTCCGAAAGTATCTGTTGGGTTGACACGGATCGAGACTGGAATTTGTCACTCCGTATGACGGAGAGGTATCTCTGGGCCCACTCGGTAATGCATCATCATAATGAGCTCAAAGTGACCAAGTGTTTGTTCACGGGATCATGCATTACTGATGCGAGTAAAGTGACTTGCGATAACGAGATTGAACGAGGTATTGGGATACCGACGATCGAATCTCGGGCAAGTAATACCGGCGAGAAAGGGAATTGTATACGGGTTGCTTGAATCCTCGACATCGTGGTTCATCCGATGAGATCATTGAGGAGCATGTGGGATCCAACATGGGTATCCAGATCCCGGCTGTTGGTTATTGACGGAGAGTCGTCTCGGTCATGTTCACGTGTCTCCGAACCCCTAGGGTCTACACACTTAAGGTTCGGTGATGCTAGGGTTATTAGGAAGACTTGTATGTGATTACGAATGTTGTTCGGAGTCCGGATAAGATCCCGGACATCACGAGGAGTTCGGAATGGTCCGGAGGTGAAGATTTATATATGGGAAGTTGTCATACGGTCACCGGAAAGGTTAGGGGCATATCGGTATTGTCAGGGGCCACCGGAGGGGTTCCTGGGGTCCACCGGGAGGGGCCACCTCTCTCGGAGGGCCTCATGGGCCGTAGTGGGCAGGGAACCAGCCCCTGGAGGGCTGGGCGCATCCCCCCCTTGGGCCCATGCGCCTAGGGTTGGGGGGGGGGGAACCCTAGTGGGGGCGCCCCCCTTGCTTGGGGGGCAAGCCCCCTCCCCTTGGCCGCCCCCCCTCTAGATCTCATCTAGAGGGGGCCGGCCCCCGTCCCCCATACCCAATAAAAAGAGGGGCGAGGGGAGGGCTGCACACAACAACCCAGGCGCAGCCCTCCCTCCCAACACCTCTCCTCCTCCGTTAAGAGCTTGGCGAAGCCCCGCCGAGAATCTGCCTCTCCACCACCACCACGCCGTCGTGATGCTGCTGGAGCTCTCTTCCTCAACCTCTCCCTCCACCTTGCTGGATCAAGGCGCAGGAGACGTCTCCACTCCGTACGTGTGTTGAACGCGGAGGTGCTGTCCGTTCAGCACTAGGATCATCGGTGATTTGGATCACGACGAGTACGACTCCCTCAACCCCGTTCTCTTGAACGCTTCCGCTCGCGATCTACAAAGGTATGTAGATGCACTCCTTTCTCTCGTTGCTAGATGAACTCATAGATTGATCTTGGTGAAAGCGTAGAAATTTTTTATTTTCTGCAACATTCCCCAACAGTGGCATCATGAGCTATGTCTATGCATAGTTCTCTTTGCACGAGTAGAACACAAATCTGTTGTGGGCGTAGATGTTGTCAACTTTCTTGCCACTACTAGTCTTATTTTGCTTCAGCGGTAGCGGCCTGGACCAACCTTACACGTACACTTACGTGATACAGGTTCCACCGACTGACATGCACTAGTTGCATAAGGTGGCTAGCGGGTGTCTGTCTCTCCCACTTTAGTTGGAGCGGATTCGATGAAAAGGGTCCTTATGAAGGGTAAATAGAAGTTGACAAATCACGTTGTGGCTTTTTTCCGTAGGTAAGAAAACATTCTTGCTAGAACCCTATTGCAGCCACGTAAAAGATGCAACAACAATTAGAGGACGTCTAACTTGTTTTTGCAGCAATTGCTTTGTGATGTGATATGGCCAAAAGTTGTGATGTATGATGAATGATATATTGTGATGTATGAGATCATGTTCTTGTAATAGGAATCATGACTTGCATGTCGATGAGTATGACAACCGCAGGAGCCATAGGAGTTGTCTTAATTATTGTATCACCTGCGTGTCAATGATTTAACGCCATGTAATTACTTTACTTTATTGCTAAACCGTTAGCTATAGTAGTAGAAGTAATAGTTGGCGAGCAACTTCTTGAAGACACGATGATGTAGATCATGATGATGGAGATCATGGTGTCATGCCGGTGATGAAGATGATCATGGAGCCCCGAAGATGGAGATCAAAGGAGCTATATGATATTGGCCATATCATGTCACTACTATTTGATTGCATGTGATGTTTATCATGTTTTTGCATCTTGTTTACTTAGACCGACGGTAGTAAATAAGATGATCCTCATTATAATTTCAAGAAAGTGTTCCCCCTAGCATGCGCCGTTGCGACGGTTCATTGTTTCAAGCACTACGTGATGATCGGGTGTGATAGATTCTAACGTTCACATACAACGGGTGTAAGACAGATTTACACATGCAAAACACTTAGGTTAACTTGACGAGCCTAGCATGTACAGACATGGCCTCGGAACACAGAGACTGAAAGGTCGAACATGAGTTGTATGGAAGATACGATCAACATGGAGATGTTCACCGATGATGACTAGTCCGTCTCACGTGATGATCGGACACGACCTAGTCGACTCGGAGCATGTAACACTTAGATGACTAGAGGGATGTCTAATCTGAGTGGGAGTTCATTAAATAATTTGATTAGATGAACTTAATTATCATGAACTTAGTCTAAAATCTTTGCAAAAATGTCTTGTAGATCAAATGGCCAACGCTCATGTCAACATGACTTCAACGCGTTCCTAGAGAAAACCAAGCTGAAAGATGATGGCAGCAACTATACGGATCGGGTCCGAACACGAGGATCATCCTCATAGCTGCCAAGAAAGCATATGTCCTAGAAGGACCGCTAGGTGAAGCACCCATCGAGAGAACCAAGGCGTTATGAGCGCTTGGCGATCAGCGTCGATGATTACTCCCTCGTTCAGTGCGGCATGCTTTACAACTTAGAACCAGGGCTTCAAAAGCGTTTTGAGCAACACGGAGCATTTGAGATGTTCGAGGAGCTGAAAATGGTTTTCCAAGCTCACGCCCGGGTCGAGAGATATGAAGTCTCCGACAAGTTCTATAGTTGTAAGATGGAGGGAAATAGTTACATCGGTGAGCACATACTCAAAATATGCAGGTTGCACAACCGCTTTGTCCCATTTGGATATTAACCTCCTGACGAGGCGGTCATTGACAGAATCCTTCAATCGCTCCCACCGAGCTACAAGAGCTTTGTGATGAACTACAATATGCAGGGGATGGTGAAAACTATTCACGAAGTATTTTCAATCTTTGAAGTCGAGAGGTAGAAATAAAAAGGAACATCAAGTGTTGATGGTCAATAAAACCACCAAGTTCAAGAAATGCAAGGGTAAGAAGAACTTCAAGAAGGACAGCAAGGATGTTGCTGGCGCCCGGTAAGCCGATTCGGGAAGAAGTCAAAGAATGGACCCAAGCACGAGACCTGAGTGCTTTTATTGCAAAGGGAAGGGTCATTTGGAAGCGGAACTGCCCCAAATACTTAGCGGACAAGAAGGCCGGCAACACTAAAGGTATATGTCATATACATGTAATTGATGTGTACCTTACCGATTGCTCGTAGTAGCTCCCAGGTATTTGATACCGGTCTTGCCGTGCTCATATTTGTAACTCAAAGCGGAGCTGCGGAATAAGCGGAGGCTGGCGAAGGGCGAGGTGACAATGCGCGTCGGGAATGGTTCCAAGGTCGATGTGATCGCCCGTCGGCACGCTACCTCTACATTTACCTCACGGGATTAGTTTTAAACCTCAATAATTGTTATTTAGTGCCAAGTTTGAGCATGAACATTGTATCTGGATCTCGTTTAATACGAGATGGCTACTCATTTAAATCCGAGAATAATGGTTGTTCTATTTATATGAGAGATATATGTTTTATGGTCATGCCCCGATGGTCAATGGTTCATTCTTAATGAATCTCGAACGTGATGTTACACATATTCATAGTGTGAATACCAAAAGATGTAAAGTTGATAACAATAGTCCCACATACTTGTGGCACTGCCGCCTTGGTCACATTGGTGTCAAGCGCATGAAGAAGCTCAATGCTGATGGAATTTTAGAGTCTCTCGATTATGAATCATTTGACACATGCGAACCATGCCTCATGGAAAAAATGACCAAGACTCCGTTCTCCGGAACAATGGAGCGAGCAACCAACTTATTGGAAATCATACATACTGATGTGTGTGGTCCAATGAGCGTTGAGGCTCGCGGAAGATATCGTTATGTTCTCACTCTCACTAACGACTTGAGTAGATATGGGTATGTCTACTTGATGAAACACAAGTCTGAGACCTTTGAAAAGTTCAAGGAATTTCAGAATGAGGTAGAGAATCAACGCGACCGAAAGATAAAGTTCCTACGATCAGATCATGGAGGAGAATATTTAAGTCACGCAATTTGGTACGCACTTAAGGAAATGTGGAATCGTTTCACAACTCACGCCGCCTGGAACACCTCAGCGTAACGGTGTGTCCGAACATCGTAATCGCACTCTATTGGATATGGTGCGATCTATGATGTCTATTACCGATTTACTGCTATCATTTTGGGGATACGCACTAGAGACAGCTACATTCACTTTAAATAGGGCTCCGTCTAAATCCGTTGAGACGACACCGTATGAATTATGGTTTGGGAAGAAACCTAAGCCGCTGCTTTCTAAAAGTTTGGGGATGCGATGCTTATGTCAAGAAACTTCAACACGAAAAGCTCGAACCCAAGTCGGAAAAATGCGTCTTCATAGGATACCCTAAGGAAACCATTGGGTATACCTTCTACCTTAGATCCGAAGGCAAGATCTTTGTTGCCAAGAACGGATCCTTTACGGAAAAAGAGTTTCTCTCGAAAGGAGTAAGTGGGAGGAAAGTAGAACTCGATGAAGTACTACCTCTTGAACCGGAAAGTAGTGCAGCTCGGGAAAATGTTCTGTGGTGCCTACACCGATCGGAGAGGAAATTAATGATGATGATCAAGGTACTTGGATCAAGTTGCTCTTGAACCCATTGAGGTCTACAAGGACACGTTCCACGCCAGTGGTATGGCAACCCTGTCACCGGAAATCATGTTGTTAGACAACGGTGAACCTTGAACTATGAAGAAGCGATGGCGGGACCAGATTCCAACAAGTGGCTTGAAGCCATGCAATCCGAGATAGAATCCATGTATGAAAACAAAGTATGGACTTTGATGACTTGCCCGATGATCGTGACGATAGAAAACAAATGGATCTTTAAGAAGAAGACGGACGCGGATGGTAATGTTACCATCTATAAAGCTCGACTTGTCGCTAAGGGTTATCGGCAAGTTCAAGGGTTTGACTACGATGAGACTTTCTCTCCCGTAGCGAAGCTGAAGTCAGTATGAATCATGTTAGCAATTGCCGCATACTATGATTATGAGATATGGCAGATGGACGTCAAAATGGCATTCCTTAACGGCTATCTTAAGGAAGAACTGTATATGATGCAGCCGGAAGGTTTTGTCGACCCTAAGAATGCTAACAAGGTATGCAAGCTCCAGCGATCCATTTATGGACTGGTGCAAGCATCTCGGAGTTGGAACATTCGCTTTGATGAGATGATCAAATCGTTTGGGTTTATGCAGACTTATGGAGAAGCCTGCGTTTACAAGAAAGTGAGTGGGAGCGCTGTAGCATTTCTCATATTATATGTAGATGACATCCTCTTGATGGGAAATGAAATAGAACTCTTGGACAGCATTAAGGCCTACTTGAATAAGTGTTTTTCAATGAAGGACCTTGGAGAAGCTGCTTACATATTAGGCATCAAGATCTATAGGGATAGATCGAGACGCCTCATATGTCTTTCACAAAGCACATACCTTGATAAGATATTGAAGAAGTTCAATATGGATCAGTCCAAGAAAGGGTTCTTGCCGGTATTACAAGGTGTGAGATTGAGCTCGGCTCAATGCCCGACCACGGCAGAAGATAAAGAAGAGATGAGTGTCATCCTATGCCTCGACCATAGGATCTATTATGTATGCCATGCTGTGTACGGACCTGATGTAAACCTTGCCGTAAGTTTGGTAGGAAGGTACCAAAGTAATCCCGGCAAGGAACACTGGCAGCGGTCAAGAATATCCTGAAGTACCTGAAAAGGACTAAGGATATGTTTCTCGTTTATGGAGGTGACGAAGACCTCGTCGTAAAGGGTTACGTCGATGCTAGCTTCGACACAGATCTGGATGACTCAAGTCACAAACCGGATACATGTATATGTTGAATCGTGGAGCAGTCAGCTGGTGCAGTTGCAAGCAGAGTGTCGTGGTGGGATCTACATGTGAAGCGGAGTACATGACAGCCTCGGAGGCAGCGCATGAAGCAATATGGATGAAGGAGTTCATCACCGACCTAGGAGTCATACCCAATGCATCGGGGCCAATCACTCTCTTCTGTGACAACACTGGAGCTATTGCCCTTGCCAAGGAGCCCAGGATTCACAAGAAGACCAGGCACATCAAGCATCGTTTCAACTCCATCCGTGAAAATGTTCAAGATGGAGACATAGATATTTGCAAAGTACATACGGATCTGAATGTCGCAGATCCGTTGACTAAACCTCTTCCATTGAAAGCAAAACATGATCAACACCAGAACTCTATGGGTGTTTGATTCATCACAATGTAACAAGATTATTGACTCTAGTGCAAGTGGGAGACTGTTGGAAATATGCCCTAGAGGCAATAATAAAAGGATTATTATTATATTTCCTTGTTCATGATAATTGTCTTTTATTCATGCTATAATTGTATTATCCGTAAATCGTAATACACGTGTGAATACATAGACCACAACATGTCCCTAGTGAGCCTCTAGTTGACTAGCTCGTTGATCAACAGATAGTCATGGTTTCTGACTATGGACATTGGATGTCATTGATAACGGGATCACATCATTAGGAGAATGATGTGATGGACAAGACTCAATCCTAAGCATAGCACAAGATCGTGTAGTTCGTTTGCTAGGGCTTTTCCAATGTCAAGTATCTTTTCCTTAGACCATGAGATCGTGTAACTCCCGGATACCGTAGGAGTGCTTTGGGTGTACCAAACGTCACAACGTAACTGGGTGACTATAAAGGTATACTACGGGTATCTCCGAAAGTATCTGTTGGGTTGACACGGATCGAGACTGGAATTTGTCACTCCGTATGACGGAGAGGTATCTCTGGGCCCACTCGGTAATGCATCATCATAATGAGCTCAAAGTGACCAAGTGTCTGGTCACGGATCATGCATTACGGTATGAGTAAAGTGAATTCCCGGTTACGAGATTGAACGAGGTATTGGGATACCGACGATCGAATCTTGGGCAAGTAACGTACCGACTAACAAAGGGAACTGTATACGGGGTTGCTTGAATCCTCGACATCGTGGTTCATCCGATGAGATTGAACGAGGTATTGGGATACCGACGATCGAATCTTGGGCAAGTAACGTACCGACTAACAAAGGGAATTGTATACGGGGTTGCTTGAATCCTTGACATCGTGGTTCATCCGATGAGATCGTCGAGGAGCATGTGGGAGCCAACATGGGTATCCAGATCCCGCTGTTGGTTATTGACCGGAGAGTCGTCTCGGTCATGTCTACGTGTCTCCGAACCCGTAGGGTCTACACACTTAAGGTTCGGTGGCGCTTAGGGTTATTAGGAAGACTTGTATGTGATTACGAATGTTGTCCGGAGTCCGGATAAGATCCCGGACGTCACGAGGAGTTCGGAATGGTCCAGAGGTGAAGATTTATATATGGGAAGTTGTCATACGGTCACCGGAAAGGTTCGGGGCATATCGGTATTATCTGGGGCCACCGGAGGGGTTCCGGGGGTCCACCGGGAGGGGCCACCTCTCACGGAGGGCCTCATGGGCCGTAATGGATAGGGAACCAGCCCCTGGAGGGCTGGGCGCATCCCCCCTTGGGCTCATGCGCCTAGGGTTGGGAGGGAAACCCTAGTGGGGGTGCCCCCCTTGCTTGGGGGGGCAAGCCCCTCCCTTGGCGCCGCCCCCTCTAGATCTCATCTAGAGGGGCCGCCCCTTCCCCTTCCCTATAAATAGAGGGGCGAGGGAGGGCTGCACACAACATCCAGGCGCAGCCCTCCCCTCCCAACACCTCTCCTGCTCCGTTAAGAGCTTGGCGAAGCCCTACCGAGAATCTTGCCTCTCCACCACCACCACGCCGTCGTCTTTGCTGCTGGAGCTCTCTTCCTCAACCTCTCCCTCCACCTTGCTGGATCAAGGCGCGGAGGCGTCTCCGCTCCGTCACGTGTGTTGAACGCGGAGGTGCTGTCCGTTCAAGCACTAGGATCATCGGTGATTTGGATCACGGCAGTACGACTCCCTCAACCCCGTTCTCTTGAACGCTTCCGCTCGCGATCTACAAAGGTATGTAGATGCACTCCTTCTCTCGTTGCTAGATGAACTCATAGATTGATCTTGGTGAAAGCGTAGAAATTTTTTATTTTCTGCAACTTTCCCCAACACTAGTTGGGTAAGCCCCTATCCATCTGCTTTACTCATTCCTTTTCCCGGATCACTTTTGATAAATTTCTAATCTGCTTATAATAGCACTGGCGAAAAATCACCGAGGGGCTTCACAGCCCCGCCCCACAGCCGGAGAACCACAACCAGGAGCTGGATCCAGGGTTCGAAGAGGACCCGGATATATTCGTGGTACTTGCGGAAGGGGTGTTTTACCAGGCGAGCTATGATGGCACGGAAGTGGACATTATCGCCGATTATCCTGGTCTTCTTCCTGCTTCCCACATAAGTCATCAAGAAAAATCCTTCTCGAAAGAGTTTCCTCGCACCGCCTTACCCACCACACTACCTCGTGCTCCAAAGGGGAGGCGTTCGGCTCGTCATGCTACTCCGGGGGCGACTCCAAAGAGAGCGGCTCCAGCACCGAGCAAGGCCTCTAAAAGGAAGGTCGGTGAAGACACGACCGATCCCTCGTCGAAGAGGTAAGGATTTGAAGGTATGCCTTAGTAGTCACATCCAACTGTAACGTGTTCATTTGTCTTGTACCAGGAAAAAGGTTCGCCAGACCATGTCCGGGGGTCCGGCCAGCCGTACTCCCAACAACCGAGATTTTGATCCTGCCGGGGAAACGGGAGCCGACATGAGAGCAACGTCGGACTGTCCTTCGGCCGAGGGTTTGAAAGATATGTCCGTTACCAACTCGAAATAGAGAGCGCCATGAATCATCGGCGCTCCAGGGCTATTTTACGAGACCCTGAATTCTCGGAAGAGGCATTCAATGCCTTCAGCTCGGCTGATGCATACATCTGAGCTACTCGAAACGGTCTTAGTAGAGCCATAAAGCAGCATTTAACAGATGTGCAGGTAAGTTTTCTTTGTCCGAATAGGATAGCCATATACCAGTAGCCCTTGGGACTGAAAGCAGTTGGTACAACTGATTTAAGGATCGTTGTATGACCAGGTTCTTACAGAGAAGAACAACCTGCTAACCCAAGAGCTGGAGCAGTGTCGGACGCAACTAAATGCTGCTACCGCCGAACTAAAAAAGTCCAAGAAGGCGTCACCCGGTAATATTCCCCTCCATCAAGGAAACATTATTATATGCCATTAATGCTAACGGTGTTGCCTATACCATGACATAATTGTCAAAGGAACTTAAGGAGGCGCTGGAAGTCGCGCAAGCAAACGAACAAGAAGCCAAAAGGCTACATGTTGCGGGCGACCGTGTGCTGAAGCAGGCTATTGTTGAGAAAATCAACTCCAGGATTGCAAGACCCAGCTGGGCGAATAGCTGAAGGATGTGCGGGCCCAGCTAGCCGATTCCGTGAAGGAGAACAAGAAGCTGCGGGGCCGCATATTCAGTATGTGTCTGAACTACTTTTAAAGTTGTTCGAAAAATAGATGAAACTGATATAGTTATGATTGAAGGTATGTTGACGGGCCGTCCTGAAGAGGAGGTGTCTGGGTCATCAAGTGATCTGCTGCAAGGGCTGTCGCAAGTGCACGAGCATGCTCAGCTGGCCATGCGGAGTGTTGCCAAGGCTTTATGGCCATCGCCTCCCCTCCAGGAAGTATGGAGGAGCTTGTAGAGCTGTTCAAGGGAGCGCGGCGGTGTATCCGACTATGGAAGATATCAGCCTGCCGAGAGGGTTCGCGAGAGGCCTGGGCCATGGTGAAAACGCGATATACCAAGCTAGATCCTAATCACATGGCCCGGTAGGACCGCTAGGGTCAAATGGGGAAGAAGTTCCCGTTAGTTTAGTATATGACCTAGTAGAGGTGGCCGCCAAATATTCCCAACAGGATTGTAAGTTAGACCGCCTGTTGGATGGTGTAGAGGAGGAAGTGTTTGAGTCCAAGTGACTATGTACTTTCCTTACCTTGTGTAATTCTAGCTGGATTATATAGCATTTGTCATGGCAGACCTTTTCCCTTCAACCTCCGGACCCGAGGGTGCGGAGTGTTTCCGAATACCCTCACGGCCGAAAAGATCGGGGTATGCCTGGAAATCTAGGCGTAGGGGTCATAGTTGCTTGAACAGACAAGTTGTATCCTGCTAGTTATGTTATATTACATTGAAATCACAAGAAACATCTTCTAGAGAGAATAGTTCCATTAAGGGTTCCTTTCCCTGGGTGTGCATGCATTAATGTACATGTCCGAATTGTGATGTGAAAATCACAGTATGTATAGCTTCTGGGGGTTCACAATCAAGTTAGTGCAAAAAACATCTTTAATTCACCGACCGAATATTCCCTTAAGAACGCTACCTTTCGGCTTCACCCAGTCTGAGGTGCACATCCGGATGACCCGACAGTAACAATCTCAGAGGTGCTCCCTTTATGCCCTAGCCGGACTAACGGGAACGTAGGGCATAAGCACAGGAGCCAGGCAACCCAGCTTGGCCAAAACTTAAGTCATATTGATGCATATAGTGGCAAAGAAAAGGTACATACGGAGAAGCTCATATACGAAGAGCTTGATTCTCAAGAGAGAATAATAAAAAGCTTCTGTCGAAGAAGCCCCCAGGTATGATGGACGTACATATTTAAAGAGGTGTACATCACAATTGCGCAGTTGAGCCACGCGAAAGCTTTAAGGCTAGAGAGCAAAGGAAAGCGAAAAGGGAAAAAAGAGAGAAAAACAGGGTATATAGTAGGGAGAAGGGGACGAACAAAGATTTCGGCGCTAGGCGTAGAATCTTCGGAGTCTAGCCGCGTTCCATGGGTTCGGCCCTAAGCGATTATCTGAGGCATCACGCAGGTGGTACGCTCCTCCAGTGAGAACTTCGTCGATGATGAAGGGACCCTCCCACTTGGGCTTGAGTTTGTCCTTTTTCTTCTCCGGCAAGCGTAGAACTAGTTCGCCAACATTATAGGTCTTGGCCCGTACTTCTTTGCTTTGATATCTTCAGGCCTGCTGTTGGTAAAATGCGGAACGGGCTTTTGCAACGTCGCGTCCTCCTCCAGGGCATCTAGGCTGTCCTGCCGATCTAGCTCGGCTTATCTCTCTTCGTACATACCGACTCTAGGTGAGTCATGAATAATATCGCAAGGTAACACAGCCTCTGCGCCATACACCATAAAAAAGGGTGTGTATCCAGTTGTGCGGTTAGGCGTGGTCCGCAACTGAGGGAGTCCTGGATTAGGGGGTGTCCGGATAGCCGGACTATAGCCTTTGGCCGGACTCATGGACTTTGAAGATACAAGATTGAAGACTTCGTCCCATGTCCGGATGGGACATTCCTTGGCGTGGAAGGCAAGCTTGGCGATACGGATATGTAGATCTCCTACCATTGTAACCGACTCTGTGTAACCCTAAGCCTATTTGGTGTCTATATAAACCGGAGGGTTTTAGTCCGTGGGGACGAACAACAATCATACCATAGGCTAGCTTCTAGGGTTTAGCCTCTCACGATCTCGTGGTAGATCTACTCTTGTACTACCCATATCATCAATATTAATCAAGCGGAGTAGGGTTTTACCTCCATCGAGAGGGCCCGAACCTGGGTAAAAACATCGTGTCCCTTGTCTCATGTTACCATCCGCCTAGACGCACAGTTCGGGACCCCCTACCCGAGATCCATCAGTTTTGACACCGACATTGGTGCTTTCATTGAGAGTTCCTCTGTGTCGTCATCTTTAGGCCCGATGGATCCTCCGATCATCAACAACGATGCGCTCCAGGGTGAGACTTTTCTCCCCGGACAGATCTTCGTATTCGTGACTTTGCATCATGCGGGCCAATTCGCTTGGCCATCTGGAGCAGATTGAAAGCTACGCCCGGCCATCATGTCGATTTGGAAGTTTGAACTACACGGGCCGACATCCGCGGAGACTTGATCTTGACGGTGTTCGAGCTACAGACCAAGCGCTACCGCCGCATCACGAGGGGCATGATCTAGCTCTGCGCCGAACAGTGTCCCGGAGGCCGCGCAGTACGCTCCGACCTTTAGCTTCCGGAGCCGACCGCGCCGATCGAGGGCGGGTGGCTGGACACCGCCTCGGGGCTGCGATCTCTCTGGCGATTGAGCCGTACACCTACCCTGTCGCTGCGAAGCTTCGTAACTCCAAGGTGCGGACACCTCTCCGGACTCCGAGCCTTCCGCGCCCCTGCCAATCGAATCCGATTGGATGCTGATCATGGAATTCACTGCCACGGACGTCTTTCAGCACTCGCCCTTTGACGACTTTCTGAATTCACTAAAGTCTCTCTCTTTATCAGGACAGCCCTGGCCGTATTATGGTCAGGAAGGTTGGGATGCGGACGACGAAGAAAATCAAAGCCCACCCGCCACCCACTTCGTAACCATCGCCGATGATTTAACCGACATGCTCGACTTCGACCAAGACATCGACGGTATGGGCGGCGATGCAGAGACGATTAAGAACCATGCCCACAGGCAATCGGAAGGCCACCTCGTCATCGACATATACATGGTGGACATCCCAAAAGATGGGAATGGCGATGGAACAGCGGAGGATGACCCCTCCAAGAAACAGCCTAAGCGTCGGCGTCAGCGGCGCCACTCTAAATCCCGCCACAGCAAAAACGGTGATTCCGGCACGGGAGACAATAATACCCCGGACAATGCCGAAGACAACCCCCTCGAGCAAGATTCAGCGCAGGAGGATGGAGAAGCCAGCCCTCATGAGAGAGCGGCAGAAAAAGAGGTAGAGGATGATAATTACATGCCTCCCTCCGAAGATGAGGCAAGCCTCGACGACGAATTAAATGCGTGCCGAGGATCCCATCGAACAAGAGCGTTTCAAACGCAGGCTCATGGCCACGGCAAGCAGCCTCAAGAAAAGCAGCAACAGCTTAGAGCTGACCAAGATTTGCTAGCTGACAGATGGACTGAAGTCCATGCGGCCGAAGAGTATGAACTCGAGCGCCCCTCCAAGAGCTACCCAAGATGCAGGCTGCTACCTTGATTAGAGGAGGAAGCACCCAAACCTACATCACCAGTGCATGATATGGCTGACCGGCCACCTTGTGGCCGCGACAGAGAGGCCTCTCGGCCCTCAACTCAAGCCGCACCCAGCGCCGCTCAAAAATACAATGGCGGCGAAATGCGCCAGACCTGCGAGATATATTGGAGGACAAGGCAAAGCAGACAAGATCGATCTATGGATCGCGTGGGCGCCCCACGACACGTGACGATAACCATCACGCCGGATATGGCAATTCCGGCCGGGCCAAACACAGTAGACAAAGCTCATTTGAGCTGTGTCGTGATATAGCCCAATACAGAGGCGCCGCACACCCACTATGCTTCACAGATGAAGTAATGGATCATCAAATCCCCGAGGGTTTCAAACCCGTAAACATTGAATCATACGATGGCACAACAGATCCTGCGGTTTGCATCGAGGACTACCTCCTTCACATCCACATGGCCCGCGATGATGATCTACACGCCATCAAATACCTCCCACTCAAGCTTAAAGGACCAGCCCGGCATTGGCTTAACAGCTTGCCAGCAGAGTCAATTGGTTGTTGGGAAGACCTTGAAGCCGCATTCCTAGACAATTTCCAGGGCACATATGTGCGACCACCAGACGCCGATGACCTAAGCCACATAATTCAGCAGCCCGAGGAATCGTCCAGACAATTCTGGACACGGTTCCTAACCAAGAAAAATCAAATTGTCGATTGTCCGGATGCCGAGGCCCTTGGAGCCTTCAAACACAACATCCGCGACGAGTGGCTTGCCCGGCACCTAGGACAGGAAAAGCCGAAATCCATGGCAGCCCTCACGACACTCATGACCCGCTTTTGCGCGGGAGAGGACAGCTGGCTAGCTCGTAGTAACAACATGACCAAGAGCCCTGGTAATTCAGATACCAAGGACAGCAATGGCAGGTCGCGTCGCAACAAACACAAGCGCCGCAATAACGGCGATAATGCTGAGGATACGGCAGTCAATGCCCGATTCAGAGGCTCTAAACCCGGTCAACAAAAAAAGCCATTTAAAAGAAATACTCCGGGCCCGTCCAATTTGGACCGAATACTCGATCGCTCGTGCCAGATACATGGCACTTCAAAAAGCCAGCCAATCACACCAACAGGATTGTTGGGTGTTCAAGCAGCGAGCAAGTTAAATGCGAAAACAATGACAAGGGGCTGCATAGCAATGACGAGGAGGAGCCCGGCCGCCGAACAATAGAGGACGAAGGGCTTCCCCGCAAGTGCTGACGGTGAACATGATATACGCAACCCACATACCCAAAAGAGAGCGGAAGCGTGCACTAAGGGACGTATATGCGATGGAGCCAGTCGCCCCAAAGTTCAACCCATGGTCTTCCTGCCCGATCACTTTTGATCGAAGGGGCCACCCCACCAGCATCCGCCATGGCGGATTTGCCGCATTGGTTCTAGACCCAATCATTGACGGATTTCACCTCACTAGAGTCCTAATGGACGGCGGCAACTGAACCTGCTTTATCGTGTTACAAGGCGCAAAATGGGCATAGACCCATCAAGGATTAAACCCACGAAGACGACCTTTAAAGGTGTCATACCAGTGTAGAGGCCAATCAGACAGGCTCAGTTACACTTGAAGTGGTCTTCGGATCCCCGGATAACTTCCGGAGCGAGGAGTTAATCTTTGACATAGTCCCGTTCCGCATCGGCTATCATGCACTGCTCGGACGAACCACATTTGCAAAGTTCAATGCGGTGCCGCACTACGCATATCTCAAGCTCAAGATGGCAGGTCCCCGAGGAGTCATTACGGTCAATGGAAACACCAAACGCTCTCTCCGGACGGAGGAGCATACGGCTGCCCTCGCGGCGGAAGTACAAAGCAGCCTTTTAAGGCAATTCTCGAGTCCGGCTATTAAACGTCCGGACACCGTCAAGCGCGCCCGGAGTAACCTACAACAAGACCGCCTGGCATGTTCCGAGCACGCATAGCAATGCGGCCCAAGCCCCAGCCCTCGTGAAATTGCGAAACCAGTACTATGCGTACATAATTACGCTCTGGAAATACCATGGGCATAGGGGAAGGGGCACGACCACGGCATGCCCAGAATGCGGCTCAACCGCACCAGGGGCTCCTGATTGTGTCATTCTTTTCTTCTTTCTTTTTACTTTCAGGACTCCGTTCTCACGAAGCCCTGTCCGGCATTAGAATCGCCGAACACACGATGCAACAGCCAGCGAAGCACAAAGCTCCGTCGAGTGTCCAGGTGGTCTTTATTACGAGCAATATCTCTGTTTTCCACACCATCCCACGGCTTACCCTCGAGGGAGACATATTAAAAGTCCGTCCCTTGCTTATCGCACTATTTGTATCGTTCTGCTCTTACTGCAGCCCTTTTGAATAAACAATATATAGCTTCTGCCTATTATTGAATTCCCTTTTTTCTATATATATATGTTCATTTATGACATTGTGCAACTGTACACTTTAGTGCAGGCAATACACCAGGGCTTAAGTACCCCATAACATGGTGTGATAAGTCCGAACACTTTCACAAGTGCGGCACGAACTTATAGCATTATATGCATCGGCTCTGAATCATGTCTTGGGTCAATAGTTGGGTTTGCCCGGCTCCCATGTTTTGGTACCTTACGCTCATTATATCGGCTAAGGTAGTATTTGGGAGAACCACCGTGATTGTGCCCGGTCGAGCTGGGTTAAGCACCTCAGTGGAGAAAGCTAAAACTGACCGTCATGATAGGGCGAGAGCCGGTCGCTGTTCGAGAGGTTTTCGAGTCCCTAAAGACTTATGCCGCTTAGAGCGAGGAGTCGGCATTGTCCGGCCTAGGCGTGGATAGTGCCCCGAACTCGGTCTTCCGAATACCAGGGGCTTCACCGAAATTTAAAATTATAGAATTCTATGGCTAAGTGAGAGTGTTCAAGCATTATAGTCCGGTTGCCTTGTTTGTTCGTTGAGCGCCTCCCTCGAAGGACCCAAGAATGGG
The DNA here is from genome assembly GCA_021605145.1 of Aegilops bicornis. Taxonomy (NCBI): domain Eukaryota; kingdom Viridiplantae; phylum Streptophyta; class Magnoliopsida; order Poales; family Poaceae; genus Aegilops; species Aegilops bicornis. The sequence continues at coordinate 698,772,363 of CM038673.1, read as the reverse complement.
AACAGGAGTGCTCAAGTTCATCCCGAACACCCCAGCACTCGTGGCATGGGGGCTGAAGCCGACGACTCGCCATCTCTCAAATTTAATACACGGCCGCACAGAAGGTAATATTTTAAATTCAAAAGTGTTGCTTAGCGCATATGAACAAGTTTTCAGCGTACAAGATAACAAATGCGAGTCTACTAAAAAAATATATCTTTGGAGCATTCATCCGCTATAAGGCAGGCACCCTTCAGGACGCCTTCATAATACATTTCAGGCTTGCGATGCTCCTTCTTGGTGGTGGTCCGTCCGTCACAAGCTTCTCGGCGTCCATCTTGCCCTCAAAGTACACCTTAGCAAGGGCAAGGCCCTACGGGCACCTTCGATGCAGAAGGCGCTTGATGACTTCAACCCATGGACAAAGGCGTCCACCGGCCCGCCTCACCAGCCAAGTAGCTCCCAGGCATGGCTTCCTTAGACCACAGCCGAACTATGAGGCCCTTCATGGCCTGTTCGGCCACCTTATGGAGCTCGACCAGCTGCTTCAACTGGTCGCTTAAGGGCACCGGGTGTCCGGCCTCAGCATACTGAGGCCAGAACACCTTCTCCGTCGAGCTTCCCTCCTCAGCGCAGTAGAATGCGGCAAAATCAGCCACACTGCGCAGCAGATCTGCGAATGCTCCTGGAGAGCTCCGGATTCGGGTAAGTAACAGATAATTCACTTTCACATGCTTGCTTTGCATATAGAATGCCTTACCGCTGCTATCTTCTTCATCGCCTCAATCTCCTGGAGGGATTTTTGGGCTTCGGCCTTAGCGGCCTTGGTGCTCTCAAGGGCCGAGGCGAGCTCGGACTCTCGAGTCTTTAAGTCACGCTCCAAACTCTCGTGTTTTTCCACGAGAGCTTGGAGCTCTTGCCGCACCTCCACCACCCGCGCCTCCTGCTTCTCTCGCTCGGTGCGCTCAGCCGCATTGCTGCCTTGGACACCGCTTCCTTCAGGTCGCCACCTCGTTCGTGGCCCCTGCAATATTCATGTTATTCCTGTCATTTTTGCAAACACATCTTTTAAATACTCCCATAAGGTATTACTTACCTTCCTTGTCCTCGAGCTGCTTTTGGCAAGTCCGAGCTTGTTCTCGGACCGCTCGAGGCTCTGCTAATGCATCAACCTCCATGATCGGTCTGGCGGCAGAGGTCAGCAGCGCAACCTGCATTCCCATATTGACATACTTATGTTAGACTCTTGCGTATATATTTTTAGATCCTCAGTTCAGCTATTTCTTTCCGAACACCAAACTGAGCATCAGCGGCTACTGTCTATGCAGTAATATTTTTACATATCTTAAATACATACCTCAAAGCCTGTTAGAAGGCTGGCACAGGCTTCAGTCAGCCCGCTCTTGGCGGACTAAACTTCTGGATCACGCACTCATAACGATGCGGTGCTCCTCATCGATGGAAGCGCCGTTAAGCGCCTCCATCAAATCATCCGTGCCTCGGTTGGGCCAGAGGTCACCGGCATCGCGATCTTGCCCTTCTTACGAAGGGGTCGCTGTCGGACTCTGGAACCACTGAAGGTTCGATGCGGAGTCGACATAGGGCCACTTGAAGCCCTTGAGGTTTTATCCCTTTTGAGCCCGGGTTCGGAGGTCGCCTTCGGCGCCTCGAGGCCACCTCCTCTGGCTGGGCCCCTTTGGGACTCCACCCGGCGTCATCCGCGGGCGGGAGGAGACGAGGCGGTCGGAAGTGAGGTGCTATTCACCTCCGACGAATCCAGGGAGCCGCTCGACGAATCGTCGAGCCCGTCCTTGGGCGGGCTGCACGGTTATGCTTGGCATTAGAAGATGTTGTGCGACAAATGGAACGCCATGAGTTACTCTGGTGTCTGGACACTTACGATTTCACTAGGGGCTTGGTCCTTGGTGCCCAGCCCTCTTCGCCGTCGTCGGCATTGGCGGTGTAATCCGGAGGAAGGGTCCTTCCCTTCTTGGACCCTCCGGCCTCCCCAGTTGGGGCGGCCTTCCTTTTCTTCTCTCCCCCTGCTGGGGGAGAGGCCTCTTTTTCCTCCTCCTCGTCTTCGCGGGGGGAGTCCGCCTCGGAGTCATCGGACAATGAGTCCGATAACACATGGCGCCGGGAACTCCTTCGAGTTCCCGTGGCCTTTTTCTTGGCCTTCTTCTCCGGCACCACATGAGGTGCCGGAACCAGCAGCCCCGTCTATCGAGCGTCCCCTGGGTCTTCTGGCAAGGGAGCCGGACAGTCAACCTGTTCGGACGTCTTGACCGATCTGTCAAAGGTGAGGGAGTTTTAGATCCCGCAAAGAGTCAAACTATGAAAAAAGAGTCCCGTAAAGGGTAAAATAACTTACCTCGCTGGCTTGATGCTGCGAGCTGAATCCGCGATCTTCGGTAGCGGATGCGGGAGCTTCGGCGCCCTTGAACAGCACCTTCCAGGCATCTTCGTACATAGTGTCGAAGAGCCGGCTCAAGGTTTGGTACTGTGCCGGATCAAACTCCCACAAGTTGAAGGCCCGTTGCTGGCATGGGAGAATCCGGCGGATGAGCATCACCTGGATTACGTTGACAAGCTTGAGATTCTTGTCCACCAGGTTTCAGACGCAGGTTTGGAGTCCGGTCAGCTCTTCCGAATTACCTCACGCCAGGCCCGTCTCTTTCCATGAGGTGAGCCGTGTAGGGAAGCCAGATCGGAATTCGGGGGTCGCCGCCCATTGAGAGTCGCGCGGCTCGGTGATGTAGAACCACCCCGATTGCCACCCCTTTATGGTCTCCACAAAGGAGCCCTCGAGCCATAGGACGTTGGCCATCTTGCCCACCATGGCACCTCCGCACTCCGCTTGGCGGCCGCCACTACCTTCGCTTGACATTGAAGGTCTTCAGCCATAAGCGAAGTGGGGCTGGATGCACGAAGGAAGGCCTCGCTACGATGATAAACGCCGAAATGTTGAGGATGAAATTCGGGGCCAGATCATGGAAATCTAGGCCGTAGTAGAACATGAGCCTCCGTACGAATGGGTGAAGTGGAAACCCTAGTCCGCGGAGGAAGTGGGGGAGGAACACCACCCTCTCATGGGGCCTGGGGTGGGGATGAGCTGCCCCTTGTTGGGGAGCCTATGCGCCATGTCGCCAGACAAGTATCCGGCCTTCCGCAGCTTTTTGATGTGCCCCTCCGTGACGGAGGAGGCCATCCACTTGCCTCCCGCTCCAGACATAGTTGGAGAAGGTCGAGGTGGGATGTGCGGACTTGGGCGCTGGAGCTCGAGTGCGCGGAAATGGATAAGCAAAGGAGGAAGAAGGCGTGTGTGAAAAAGTGGATCCTTATCCCCTTATATGGACGGACAAAGCTATGCGTCCCCATCGGCCTAATAAAACTCACTCATCTCCCAGGCGCCGTAATCAATGGCGCGGTTGGGTTACCCACGCCCGTATTGATGAGAATCCCAAAATAAGGGGACACGATCTCTGCTTTGACAAGACGTGCCAAGGAAACCGCCTCGCTAAACGCGCTGAGGTGGGACAGATTCAAATAAAGGCTTGGCCAGGGTGTGATGTCACGCCACGGAATACGTCAGCAGATTGAACTTGTGTAAATGTTATTCTCTCTACCGTGGTATGTGGAACTTATTTTGCAGAGCCGGACACTATTCTTGTGTTCAAAATCTTCTATGAAGTATTTGGTGGAGGAACCCGCCTTGCAATGCCTAAGACAATATGCGCGCCGGACTGCGTCATTGAAGCCTGGTTCAGGGGCTCTTGAGGAGTCCTGGATTAGGGGTGTCCGGATAGCGGACTATAGCCTTGGCCGGACTCCTGGACTTTGAAGAAACAATATTGAAGAATTCGTCCCGTGTCCGAATGGGACTTTCCTTGGCGTGGAAGGCATACTTGGCGATACGGATATGTAGATCTCCTACCATTGTAACCGACTCTATGTAACCCTAACCCTATTCGGTGTCTATATAAAATGGAGGGTTTTAGTCCGTAGGACGAACAACAATCATACCATAGGCTAGCTTCTAGGGTTTAGCCTCTCTGATCTCATGGTAGATCTACTCTTGTACTACCCATATCATCAATATTAATCAAGCAGGAGTAGGGTTTTACCTCCATCGAGAGGGCCCGAACCTGGGTAAAAACATCGTGTCCCTTGTCTCCTGTTACCATCCGCCTAGACGCAAGCACAGTTCGGGACCCCCTACCCGAGATCCGCCGGTTTTGACACCGACATTGGTGCTTTCATTGAGAGTTCCTCTGTGTCGCCGCCGTCAGGAAGGATGCCTCATCCCGTCTTTAAAGACGGCACTGTTGCTAAAGAAGCTTTGGCTGTCGGCCAAACTCTCCGGCTAGGGGGTTTTCTTATGACCGCTGTTCGCCGCTACCGACGATGACTTCTCGGGTCATTGAAAGCAATCTTCACATTAACTCGGAGCTCGCTGAGCAGTTAGATCCGATGGAGCTCTCTTCCTTAAACGAGCTCTTGGATCACATCGCCGCCCTGGGAGTCGCTACAGACTATGACCAGATTTGGCCTAAACCCGATCTGAGAGGGATCAGCTCTCCCCAGGTTACCCACCACGTTGTTGTGGTGGAGGAACAATACGGCAACCCTTCTTCTATCTTAAGGACTAGCTACGTCCGAATTCCCAATCCCTCCATGCCGGATTCCCGCGGAGGAGAGGACATCACTCAAGCGCTGAACCTAAAGTCAGGCAGCGGGCCAGATTCATTGGACAACATCCAAGAATCCAAGTTTCCAAGTTCGGAAGCTCCTTGGCCCTTAAGTCTCAGATTGGGCGCAGTTCCGACTTGGCGTCCATAGTACGAAAGTACTGTGCGATGGAAAGCGCCTGGAAAACCGAATCAAGATTTTGGGACAATCCAACCTTGAATACAACCCCAGTCCGAAATAAAAGGGTGCATCATCGCCAGGCACCTGGGTTAAATACCAAAAGCAAAAACCTCTATAGGGCATGGAACCGTCTTTGGAGTGATGGCTCAATGGACCTGTAAAATTCATAATCTGAGGGCGCCACTCCAACTCATAGCCTTAGAGCATGTTGGATACTACGGCAGGTGGCCAAAAGTGGCGAAGAGTTTCTAGCTCTAGAGCACCAACCCAAGGATACCAGTACGGTATTAACAGTCTTCGAGAGTTTCGCATCAAATAATATGCGGAAACGAACACTCCGTAGCCTTGCCGAAGTCTACCATGTAGCAACAATAAACCCATGGAGTGACACGGCTATTACCTTTAATGCCAGTGACGAACCTAAATTCGAACAGCCCGAGAGCACCACCGCATTGGTCCTCGGTCCGAAAGTGGACGGCTTTCGCCTTACCAAGGTACTCATGGACGGTGGCAGCGGATTGAACCTCATTTACGAGGAAACCCTCCGAAAAATGGAGATAGACGGGAGCCGCATTGAGCTAAGTAGCACAACCTTTAGAGGAATAATCCCGATCGGGAAGCACTGTGTCTGGGAAAAATCACAGTGGATGTGGTGTTGACGCATTGGATAATTACAGGTCCGAGGAGGTCACGTTCCAAGTGGCCCCGTTAAACAGCGGATACCACGCTCTATTAGAGGCGAGAGGCATTCACAATTTTCCAAGCTATACCCCATAATGGGTACATGAAGCTCAAAATGCCCGGGCCCAACGGAATCATCACTCTTGCTAGTGACCGGACATAGCACTCCGACCGAAAATAAGACAGCCAGACCTTTGGCCCTTGAGGCACTATCCGAAGCCCTAGCGGCCGAGGAACTCACTGCGCTGCTTTCCATGGTGAATAGGGACGATGTGATACTCGATAGGAGATCCAAATCCACTTCCTTCAAACCAGCTGACGAAATAGTCAAATTCCAAGTCCATCCAACGGACCCTACAAAAATGGCCTCCATCAGGGCACAATTAAATCCTGATGTAGACGCCGCACTAAGAGAATTCCTACGCGAAAATTGGGACATTTTTGCCTGGCACCCTTCAGACATGCCAGGAATCCCACGCCGGTGGCGAGCACAGCCTAAACATCCTAAAAGGATTCAAGCTACCAAACAGGCTCTTCGGTGTTTCTCCGAACCCAAGAGACAGGCCATGGGAGAGGAGCTAGGCAAACTATTGGAGGCCGGATTCATCAGAGATATAAAAATCCGGACTGGCTAGCAAACCTGGTGATGGTACCAAAGAAGGACAAATCCTGGCGCCTGTGCATCGATTTCAAGGACCTCAACAAGGCTTGCCCAAAGGATCCCTTCCCCCTGCCCCGCATTGATCAAATCATCGATGCTACCGGAGGACACGATTCATTGTGTTTCCTCGACGCATACTCTGGCTACCACCAAATTAAGATGGCAGAGCCTGACCAAGCCGCAACGGCATTTATCACTCCATACGGCCCATTCTGCTTCAACACAATTCCCTTCGGGCTCAAAAACGCCGGCGCAACATATCAGCGCATGATTCAGACATGTCTGGCAAACCAGATCGGCAAAATAGTGGAGGCATACGTAGACGATGTGGTCGTCAAAAGCAAGCACGTCGAAACTCTAGTAGACGACTTGACGCTCACATTCGATAATCTCCGAACATATGACATTAAGCTCAACCCGGAAGAATGCGTTTTCGGCGTACCAGCTGGAAAGCTCTTGGGCTTCATTATATCCGGTAGAGGAATTGAAGCAAATCCAGCCAAGATCCGAGCTCTATCACAATTAGATATCCCAAAAGACCTCAAACAAATACAAAAATTGATTGGATGCATGGCGGCTCTAAGCCGCTTCATCTCCCATTTGGGAGAAAAGGCATTACCCCTTTATCGCCTCCTCCGCGCACCGAACACTTCAAGTGGACGGATGCCGCCATGGCCGGACTCGAAGAAATAAAAGCCATATTGGCAACAAACCCGGTCCTGGCCGCGCCCAACATGGGCGAACCAATGCTATTATACATCACATCAACTCATCAAGTTGTAAGCGCGGTGCTCGTTGTCGAACGAGAAACGGACGGACACAAGTTCCCTCTTCAAAAACCAGTTTACTACGTGTCCACTGTCCTAACTCCATGCAAGTCACGGTACCCACATTATCAAAAGATAGCGTACGCGGTTTTATGGCATCCAGGAAGCTGCGACACTACTTTCAAGAGTGTACAATAACAGTAGCCTCTGAAGTACCTCTTAACGACATTATAAACAACCGTGACGCGACGGGCCGGATTGCCAAATGGGCCATTGAGCTCCTCCTGTTCGACATAACATATAAGCCACGCAGAGCCATTAAGTCACAGGTTTTGGCCGACTTCGTTGCCGAATGGACCGAGGCCGAACTCCCTAAAGAGTACGGCGCATATTCCAACTGGATAATGCACTTCGACGGCTCCAAAATGTTGGCTGGCCTGGGAGCTGGCGTCGTTCTGACGTCCCCAACCAGAGATCTGATTCAATCGTACTCCGGATAATGTATACGGACTCCAACAACGCAGCGAATCTGAAGCCCTTCTACATGGTCTCCGGATGGCGGTCTCCATGGGCATTCAACGCCTAGAGGTGCGCGAGATTCGAACCTCGCGATATCCCAAATAAATGGAGACTTTGATGCCAAGGATCCGAAAATGGCAGCCTATCACAATGCCGTCCTAAAAATGTCAGCTCGGTTTGAGGGGCTCGAATTTCACCGTATAGCCCGGGATAACAACCAGGTAGCAGACGTGTTGGCACGCATCGGCGCAAAGCGCGATGCTGTCCCCCCCAACATCTTCCTAGAAAGGCTGTTCAAGCCATCCGTGTTATGGGAGGAAGAGTCCGGAAATAACAACCCGGACCCAACCGCACTGCCCCACACCAAACATTCTGACACAGTTGGTGGTTCTACCAACGAAATAACACCCTCAACCCATGTAATAATGGCAGTCATTGCCCCGTGGACAGAACCATTCCTAGCCTACCTAACCAGGCAGGAACTCCCCGAGGACAAAAACGAGGCCCGCTGCATAGTGCGGCGATCTAAAGCCTACAAAGTCCATGAGGGAGAGCTTTATAAGAAAAGCACAACCGGAGTCCTTCAAAGGTGTATCTCCGAAGAGGAAGGGCGGAATCTTGGCTGAAATACATGCGGACTCGGCGGGCACCACGCCGCAGCCCGGGCCCTTGTAGGCAAGGCCTTCCAGACAGGATTTTATTGTGACGGCCCGAGGCAGATGCTCGGGACTTATTCCAACGATCGTCTTATGCCATCTCTTTGCTAATCAGAGCCACATGCCACCCACCGCCCTCAAAACTATAGCCATCACCTGGCCCTTCGCGGTCCGGGGGCTTGACATGGTAGGACCCCTTAAAGGGGGAACCCACAAGCAAAAATACCTACTAGTCATGGCGGATAAATTCACCAAATGGATAGAGGCCAAGCCTGTCAAAACGGCCGAATCCGGACCGGTGATAGACTTCATATCAGGGGTCATACACCGTTACGGTGGCCCCCACGCATCATCAGCGATAACGGCCACGAACTTTACGGCCGACGAGGTCAAACTACGGTGCAAAAACATGGGCATTAAGCTCGACTACGCTTCAGTCTATCACCCTCAAACTAACGGTCAAGTTGAGCGAGCAAATGGTCTAATTATGAGCGGCATCAAACCCAGATTAGTGCGGTCGCTCAAGGAATCTAACACGCACTGGGTAGAGGAGCTCGACTCCGTACTCTTGGGGCTGCGGACCACTCCGAATCGCACGACCGGATTTACACCATTCTTTATGGTATACGGCGCAGAGGCAGTTCTGCCCTGCGACATAATTCATGACTCACCTCGCGTGCGCGTATGCGAGGAAAGAGAAGCCGAGCTCGATCGGCGGAGGACAGTTTGGACGCCTTGGAGGAGGAGCATGGCGTAGCAAAAGCCCGTTCCGCATTCTATCAACAGCGAGGCTCGAAGATATCAAAGCAGAAATGCGGGCCAAAATTACAATGTTGGCGAGCTAGTTCTACGCTGCCGGACAAGAAAAAGGACAAACTAAAGCCCAAACGGGAAGGTCCCTTTATCATCGACCAAGTCACGAGCGGTGGAACGTACTGGTCTGCGAGATGCATCGGATAACCGACTCGAGCCAAACCCATGGAACGCAGCCCGTCTCCGAAGATTCTCGCCTAGCGCCGGATTCTGAGTTCGTCTCCTTCTTCTGTCCATATTTTATATTTTAGCTGTCTTCTATTTTTCTCCTTCTCCCTCCTTTTTCTTTCCAGCCTTTGAAGGCTCGTTAGCGCATTGTTCGCACACACTTGACGCGCCATCCGCGCTCATTGTACCTGGGGGCTTCTTTTACACAAGCTTAATTATAAGGGCTTCATGCCCAATACATGTGTCACACTTCCGCATGTACCTTTTATTCACCATTATATGCATTGATATGACTTAAGTTTTGGCCAAGATGGGTTGCCTGGCTCCTGTGCTTACCCCTACGTTCCCGATTGTTCGGCTAGGTGGTAAAGGGAGCACCTCTGCGATTGTTACTGCCGGGTCAGCCGGATGTGTACCTCAGACTGGGTGAAGCCGAAAGCTAGCGTTCGTAAGAGCATATTCGGTCGGTGAACTAAAATAAGATTTCTTACATATTTATTTATCTGCCCCCGGATGTTTTTCTGCTTTTTTCATAGTCCGGACATGCACTTTAGGGCATGCCTCCCAGGGAAAGGAACCCCTAACGGAACTATTCTCCCTGGAAGATGTTTCTTACTCACCATGTAATATAACATAACTAGTTGGGCACTTATCTGATAAAGCACTACTGACCCCTACGCCTGGTCTCCACGCATGCCCCGGTTTTTATATAACCGCAAGGATATTCGGACACACTCCAGACTATCGGGTCCCGAGGTTGAAGCGAAAAGGTATGCTAAGACAAATGATCTACAATCCGGCTAGAAGGCATTTTACATGTCACCTTAAATTACATAGTCAATTTGACTGATTGTATTCCTCTTCAATGCCATCTAACAGGCTGTCTAGTTTACAGTCCTGCTGGGAATACTTTGTGGCCAATTCTACCTGGCTGTACACTAATCTCACAGGGATCTCCTTCCCATCTGGCCCCACAGGTCCGACCTCGTCCATGTGGTTTGGGTCAGCCTTCGTGTACCGCGTCTTCACCATGGCCCAGGCCTCCCTGGTGCCTTGACGGCAGGCCGATATCTTCCATAATCGGAAGTGCCTCTGGGCTCCCTGGAGCCTCTCTGCAAGCTCCCCAAGGCCTTCGGGCAGGGAGACAGATGGCCACAAGGCCTGGGCGATGCCTTTCATCACTGCCGAACTTCGTTAAATGCAGTTGTAAGCTTCGGGAAGAAGGTCACCCGTAGAACCGGGCATTTCCTCTGCGTGACGGCCTGTGAGCATACCTACAGACATAACTCTGTTAGTCAACTTCCTCGCCGAACTCTTTTTTTTCAAAAGTTCGTTTAAGCACTTACTAAAAATGCCGCGTCGAAGCCGCCGGTTCTCCTTAACGGAGTCAGACAGCTAGGCACGAACATCTTTTAGTTCCTTACCCAGCTGGGTGTTGGCATCTTGGAGATTATTTTTCTCCTGCCTCACCCTCGTAAGCACGTTCTCGCCGGCCTTTAACCGACGCAAGAGCTGTTGCTTGTCCGGATCTACCCCGGCGCCATCTGCAACGTTATTATCAGATCTATATACACGCCGCACTTCATAACATACTTATCTGTTAAAAGCGTATATTACTAGAGGGGGTCTCTTTGGCTTCCCCTGTCGCGGCTTGTGCAGCCTCAAGTTGGGCTTTGCACTCTTCAAGCTCCTGGGACAGTTGGGTATTCTTTTCTGTAAGATCCTGCACAATAAATGATCCTTAAATCAGTTATTCTAACTATTTCATGTCTCGGGGGCTACTGGCATATATAACCGTTAAATTTCCTCACTCGTATGTCTTTCACATACTGCTCCGTGACTCTGGCTAGACCATTTTGAGCAGCACGAAGGTGCGCATCTCCCCAATTGAAGGCGTTCAACGCCTCTTGGGAGAAACATGTGTCACGAAGAATTGTCCGGCGGCGCCTGTGATTCATGGAACTCTCCACCTCGGAGTTTGTGGCGGACAATCTGTCGGCATCCTCTGTCGGAGGAGCATTCGACGCACGCCTAGTGTTTGCCTCCGCTTGTGGCACGGCTTTGAAGCCCGGCTGGCGGAGGCTCGATTGGCAACCTCTCCGGATATAGTTCGTGGCAGCGCTTTTTCCTGAAGAGAGCACGGCGTTAGTATGCCTTCCGGAATAAAACCTGGGTCTAAGGCAACACGCCATACCGTTCTGGCGCTTCGGTCCGGACCGCACTGCTTTTCGACTTCTTTGGGCCTTGCTGCCCCTTGTTGGCTAGCCACCGCAGTTCGGCCTTCCGCCTCAAGGGCTCCCCGCAAAACACCATTGATATACGGGGGTCAAAGATAAGATAGGAGGTATCATTTCTAAAGTATTTTGACTTTTGTCTCAATTAACTGTGAGGCTGGAAATATTCCGGGGTAATCGGCCGTAATGGCAACCAAGGCATTGTCGATGCTCAGTTGGTAAAATACCCCATCGATCAGCTCCACAGATATGTCCGGATCCTCTTGGGAGGCCGGGTCGAGGGACCGTTCCGGATCCTCAGGTTGTGGAGGTGGGCTGTTTATATACTTTACGGCCCGGCGCAATTCCTGCGTTAAAATCACAAGATAAGGTACTTAACTATGGGAATATGGAATGGATGGGCATAAAGAAATGACCGCTTACCCAGCTTGGAGGGTTGTTCATAGAAAACCCGTCCTGAGGATTGACGCGAAGAACTTCTTCCTCTTCTCCCTTGTACAATGCAAACAAGATCTTCATCAGATTTGCGACCGATCCTGGCCCCTTACGGCCATGGTGGGTTGCATCATCCTCCCCGTTGAAATCCCACATGGGGTGGCCCCTATACTGGAGCGGCTGCACTCCCCGCATAATGCATGTGGCCATGACCCCGATCATGGTCAGTCCGGAATGAGCCAACAACCTTATTCGGCTCATCAGGTAGAGGACGTCCCTGTCATTTTCCCCATGTGGGCTCCGTGGACGCCAGCTTAGGCGTTTCTTCAAAGGAGCATTACTGAACTCCGGGAGGCCGATCCGAACAGGGTCCGGCAGGGGGACATCTTCTATATAAAACCATTTAGAAGGCCAGTCTTCGGACGCCTTCTTCGGGGTTCCGGATAGATATCTGGTCCCGGCGATGCGCCATAGTTCGGCTCCACCCAGTTGATATATCGACCCCTCCTAAGAACGGGGTACGAGGCAGAACAACCTCTTCCACAGCGCGAAATGAGCCTCGATGCCCAAAAACAGCTTGCAAAGGGCCACGAAGCCCGCAATATGCAGAATGGAGGCAGGCGTAAGGTTGTGCAACTGGAGGCCATAGAACTCCAAGAGCCCCCGGAGAAACGGATGAATTGGAAATCCGAGCCCTCTTATCAAATAAGGGACAAGGCATACCCGCTCTCCTCGGGAGGAACTGGGGACGCTCTCCGCTTGTTTTCCACCCTTATAGGTGGCGAGTCCGGCTCGAACCGGAACCATGAAGGCTGGGGGAAGAAACCCCTTGGTTTGGAGCGTCACTAACTCGTTGTGCGGGACGGAGCATCTCTCCCAATCTCCAGGCTCAGGACTAGGAGGGCGAGAGGAGGAGCCGCGTCGACTGTCCATGATGGAATGGGTTTCTGTCAGATGCGCTCTGATGAAAGCTCGCGAAAGGAAGGTGGTGTGATTCGGATCTAGATCCTCGTCTCTTATATAGGCAACTCATTTGCGCAGCTAGGGGGGCAAATGTAAAAATACCCTGGCTTTTCGCATTCATTCAACGCGTGGAAGATGGCCATTATTGGGCGTGGAAGCCAAGCAGTGCGATATTTACAAGAAGCCGGACACTATTCAACAAGTACACAGGAATTGAAGAAGAACCCGCCTTGCAATACCGAAGACAATCTACGCGCTGGACTCGTCGTCATTGAAGCCTGGTTCGGGGCTCTTGAGGAGTCTGGATTAGGGGTGTCCGGATAGCGGACTATGACCTTTGGCGGATTCCTAGACTATGAAGATACAAGATTGAAGACTTCGTCCCGTGTCCGGATGGGACTTTCCTTGGCGTGGAAGGCAAGCTTGGCGTCTGAGATATGTAGATCTCCTACCATTGTAACCGACTCTGTGTAACCCTAACCCTATTCGGTGTTTATATAAACCGGAGGGTTTTAGTCCGTAGGACGAACAACAATAATACCATAGGCTAGCTTCTAGGGTTTAGCCTATCTGATCTCGTGGTAGATCTACTCTTGTACTACCCATATCGTCAATATTAATCAAGCAGGAGTAGGGTTTACCTCCATCGAGAGGGCCCAAACCTGGGTAAAAACATCATGTCTCTTGTCTCCTGTTGCCATCCGCCTAGACGCACAGTTCGGGCCTGCTGTTGATAAAATGCGGAACGGGCTTTTGCGACGTCGCATCCTCCTCCAGGGCATCTAGGCTGTCCTGCCGATCTAGCTCGGCTTATCTCTCTTCGTACATACCGACTCTGGGTGAGTCATGAATAATATCGCAAGGTAACACAGCCTCTGCGCCGTACACCATAAAAAAGGGTGTGTATCCGGTTGTGCGGTTAGGCGTGGTCCGCAACCCTCAGAGTACGGAGCCGAGCTCCTCAACCCAGTGCTTGTCCGACTCTTTCAAAGACGACACTAGTCTGGGTTTAATGCCGCTCATAATAAGACCATTGGCTCGTTCAACTTGACCGTTTGATTGCGGGTGGTAGATAGAGGCGCAATCGAGCTTAATGCCCAGATTAGCACACCAAGTTTTCACCTCATCAACTGTGAAATTGGAACCGTTGTCTGTGATGATGCTGTGCGGGTCACCATAACGGTGCACCACATCGGATATAAATGCAATCACCGGTCCGGACTCGGCCGTTTTAACTGGTCTAGCCTCTATCCACTTGGTGAATTTATCCACCATGACCAGCAGATATTTTTTCTTATGGCTTCCCCCTTTAAGGGGTCCAACCATGTCCAAGCCCCAGACCGCAAAGGGCCATGTAATGGGTTTTTTTTGTAGGGCGGTTGGCGGCATATGGCTTTGGTTGGCGAAGAGTTGGCATCCAACGCAACGCTGGACGAGGTCCTATGCGTCTTCTCGGGCCGTAGGCCAATAAAATCCTGTACGGAAGGCCTTGCTGACAAGTGCGCGGGCTGCGGCGTGGTGCTCGCCAAGACCGGCGTGAATTTCTACCAAAAGTTGCCGCCCCTCCTCCTCGGAGATACACCTTTGAAGGACTCCGGTAGTACTTTTCTTGTAGAGCTGTCCTTTGTGAACTTTATAGGCTTTCGAACGCCGAACAATGCGGCGAGCCTCGTTCTGATCTTCTGGGAGCTCCTTCATATTAAGGTGGTTCGGTCCACGGGGCAATGACTGCCATGATGAGGTGGGCCGATGGTGTCATTTTGGTGACTGAGCCTCTGATGATATCGGTGTGTTCGCCATTTATGTTTGTGTTCGGGACGGGACTGTCGTTGCTGTCTCCCCCTTGCCACACCACGGATGGCTTGAAGAGCCTTTCCAGGAAAATGTTAGGTGGGACAGGGTCGTGCTTAGCGCCGATGCGAGCAAGGACGTCTGCCGCCTGATTACTTTCGCGGGCGACGTGATGAAATTCGAGCCCCTCAAACCGAGCCGGCATTTTTAAGACAGCGTTGCGATAAGCTGCCATCTTTGGATCTTTGGCATCAAAGTCTCCATTAATTTGGTATATTGCGAGGTTTGAGTCCCTGCGCACCTCCAGGCATTGTATGCCCATTGATACGGCCATCTGAAGGCCATGTAACAAGGCCTCGTATTCGGCTGCGTTGTTGGAGTCTGTGTATAATATTTGGAGTACGTACTGGACGATATCTCCCATGGGGGACATTAATACGACGCCCGCTCCTAGCCCTGCCAACATTTTGGAGCCATCAAAATGCATGACCCAGTTGGAATACGCGTCGTACTCTTTAGGGAGTTCGGCCTCTGTCCATTCGGCGACGAAGTTGGCCAGTACTTGGGATTTAATGGCTCGATGTGGTTTGTACGTGATGTCGAATGGAAGGAGCTCAATGGCCCATTTGGCAATCCGGCCCGTGGCGTCCCGGTTGTTTATTATATCATTGAGGGGCACTTCAGAAGCCACCGTGATTGAACACTCCTGGAAGTAGTGTCTTAGCTTTCGGGATGCCATGAAGACCGTGTATGCTATCTTTTGATAGTGGGGGTACCGGGATTTGCATGGTGTGAGGACGGTGGATACGTAGTATACAGGCTTTTGGAGCAGAAATTTGTGTCCGTCCTGTTCTCGCTCAATGACGAGTACGGCGCTCACCACCTGGAGTGTTGCCGATATATATATAGGAGCATTGGTTCGCCGGCGTTTGGTGCGGCCAGGACTGGGTTGCTTGCGAGGAGGGCTTTTGTTTCTTCCAATCCGGCTGTCGCCGCGTCTGTCCACTCGAAGTTATCGGTGCGCCGGAGAAGGCAATAAAGTGGCAGTGCCTTTTCTCCCAATCTGGAGATAAAGCGGCTTAAAGCTGCCGCGCAACCAGCAAGCTTTTGGACTTGTTTAAGGTCAGTTTGCATAGCCAATTGTGACAGAGCTCGGATTTTGGCTGGATTTGCTTCAATTCCTCTATTGGAAACAATGAAGCCCAGCAGTTTTCCGGTGGGGACGCCGAACACACACTTTTCCGGATTGAGCTTAATGTTGTACGCGCGGAGGTTGTCGAATGTGAGACGTAAATCGTCTATTAGTGTTTCGACGTGCCTAGTTTTGATGACAACGTCGTCCATGTAAGCTTCGACTTTCTTGCCGATTTGTTTCTCGAGGCATGTTTGAATCATGCGTTGGTATGTGGCGCCGACGTTCTTGAGCCCGAAAGGCATGGTGTTGAAGCAGAATGGCCCATATGGGGTAATAAATGCTGTTGCAGCTTGATCGGACTCCTTCATTTTGATTTGATGGTATCCGGAATATGCATCAAGGAAACACAGTGAATCGTGTCCTGCGGTGGCGTCAATGATTTGATCAATGCGGGGGAGGGGGAAGGGATCCTTAGGGCAAGCCTTGTTGAGGTCTTTGAAATCGACACACAGGTGCCAGGATTTGTCCTTCTTTGGTACCATCACCAGGTTTGCCAGCCAATCCGGGTGTTTGATTTCTCTAGTGAATCCGGCTTCGATAAGCTTGGCCAGCTCCTCCCCCATGGCTTGTCGCTTGGGTTCGGAAAAACGCCGCAGTGTTTGCTTGACCGGTTTAAATCCCTTTAATATATTGAGGCTATGTTCGCCAGCTTATGGGATCACGACATATCTGAAGGGTGCCAGAGAATATGTCGATTTTCGCAGGAATTCTCGTAGTGCGGTGTCAACTGTTGGGTTCAGTTGCGCTCCGATAGATGTTGTCTTCTTGGGGTCCGTTGGGTGGACCTGGAATTTGACTATTTCTTCTGCTGGTTTGAAGGAGGTGGATTAGGGTCATTTGTCGAGGATTACGTCATCCCTGTCCACCATAGAGCGTATTGCCGTTAATTCTTCGGCCGCGAGAGCTTCAGATAGCACCTCAAGGGCCAGGGATGCGGTTTTGTTTTCAGCGCGAAGTGTTATGTCTGGATCACTGACGAGAGTGATTATACCATTTGGTCCGGGCATTTTGAGCTTCATATACCCGTAATGAGGTATAGCTTGGAAGCGTGTAAAAGCATCCCGCCCCAACAGGGCGTGGTATCCGCTGCTGAAAGGGGCCACTTGGAAAGTGATTTCATCAGACCGATAATTCTCCGGCGTGCCGAACACCATGTCAAGTGTGATTTTGCCCGCGCACCGTGCCTCCCGACTGGGAATGATTCCACGAAAGGTTGTGCTACTTTGCTTGATGCGGCTCCTGTCTATGTCCATTTTGCCTAGTGTGTCCTCATAAATGAGATTTAGTCCGTTGTCGCCGTCCATGAGGACCTTAGTAAGTCGAAACCCGTCCACGATAGGACTGAGGACTAATGTGGCTGGCACTCGGACTGTCCTGTACCTTGGTTCGTCACCGGCGTTGAATGTTATAGCCGTGTCGTTCCAAGGGTTTATTGCGGCTATTTGGCAGACTTTGGCGAGGTCGCGAAGTGCCCTTTTGCGCTTTTTGTTTGAAGCGAATGTCTTGAAGACCGTCAATACTCTTGTGTCGTCGTTTTCTGGAGGGTGCTGTTCTGGGGTGTCCTTGATAAGGATGTCCTCATCTCTCTTGGCTACCTGCCGGAGTATCCAACATGCTCTAAGGCTATGGGTTGCCACGGTATCTGGCGTCGTGTGTATTTTGCATGGGCCATCGAGCCATCCTTCCAGAATGGTGCCGTGCCGCGTAATGGGTTTATGTTTCTTGACTGTCGGGCTGGGCGTGCCACGGGGGTGCGCCCTGTTCGCCTGTAGGAGGAGTTGAGTTGGGGCCGACGGTTCCCAGCAAGCTGCCTGAGTTTTCCAGGCGCTTTCCATTGCACTGTACTTTTGTACGATAATTGCTAAGTCGGTGAACTTTAGTATGCGGCGGCAATTGATGGTGTTAAAAATACCTTCGTCCGCGCAGTTGATGCAGAACGCTGCTATCGCGTCCTCATCGCGGCAATCTTTTACCTTATCTTTGACAAGGAGGAATCTGGCCCAGAAGTGGTGGACCGTTTCCTGAGACTGTTGTTTGATGCTCATGAGAGTGTCTATGTCTGGGTGGGTGGATAGAATTAAATACGAACCCTGACCCGACCGATTACCCGGAGTCTGATGGACTTCCAGACTCAACAGTCCGGGTTCCAGAGTATCTTCTGATTGTTTAGGACTGCCGTCCAATTCTATGTTCGTAGGGCTGGTCACCTCCTTTCGCTTGTGGGTATCCGGTTCTTCCAGATCGGTGATCCGGACATAGTCCGTCTTCGATATAGAAGAAGACTCGCCGTCCTGCTCCTCGACTACCGCTATCTAATGGGTGACCGGTGGAGTTTTGATTTCTCCTTGATCGGTTTTAAGCCCGATCCGATCGTAATCTGCAGAGATTCCCAAAGCGGCGATGCGATCTAGGAGTTCTTTTAAGGATGAAAACTCTGCCGGATCCATCTGCCTGGAGTGTTCAGAGTCGATGCGAAGGGGTTTTTCGATGGCCCGAGAGGTCATCATCGGCTCAACGGCCGAATAGGCGATCATAGTAAATCCGCCCAGCCGGAGGGTTTGGCCTGGGGTCAGGACTCCTCCGGAAGTGATGTTGTCTGTAAGGACAAGGCGAGCCATCTAACCTTACGTCGACGTCACAGTGGAACTCTCAAAGAAAGCACCAATGTCAGTGTCAAAACCGGCGGATCTCGGGTAGGGGGTCCCGAACTGTGCGTCTAGGATCGATGGTAACAGGAGACGAGGGACACGATGTTTACCCAGGTTCGGGCCCTCTCTATGGAGGTAATACCCTACTTCCTGCTTGATTGATCTTGATGAATATGAGTATTACAAGAGTTGATCTACCACGAGATCTTAATGGCTAAACCCTAGAAGTCTAGCTTGTATGACTATGGTAATGAGTATATCTGTTCCGGACTACGCCCTCCGGTTTATATAGATACCGGAGGGATCTAGGGTTACATAGAGTCGGTTACATCAAAGGGAATCTTCATAGTCAATCGCCAAGCTTGCCTTCCACGCCAAGGAGATTCCAATCCGGACACAAGTACGGTCTTTGGTCTTCATGTCTTCACAGCCCATCAGTCCGGCCCATGGATAACAGGCCGGACGCCCGAGGACCCCTTAGTCCAAGACTCCCTAACCTCCTCCCTAAACCAATGCAAACCATGTACATAGATCGTTTGACAACAAATATAGCATCCAACAATTCAACTGTTCAAACAAGCCAGCATGACCACGACAAATAAAATTCAATAATTCATACATACTTATAAAACAAATGAATCAAACTTGCGCTAGTTGATGTCTTTGTGCATGTTAGTCAACAGCACATTGGCCTAGTTATCCATAGGGCTAGTGTCCGTCAACATGACCGTCGATTCCTCGGTGATACTCGCGAACCTCACCTTCTCTCTCTCAATCTCAATGCTCTCTCTCACCTTCGTCTATGCCTTCTCAAGCTACATATGCTCCCATGCCTTCATCTTGTACATCTCCATCCTCTCCCTCTCAAGCAGCAACCTTACCCTCTCCCTATCGAACAACATCCTCTCACTTTGGACATCCAAGTAGTGCTTGTATACCTCCTGCTTCTCCTCCTTCTTGATGTTCTCCCCTTTTTTCAGTTCCCCTTCATTGGAAACGAGCTCCGTCCATGTGGCTGGCATTTTTCTTGCCGCTTAGTCATGTGTGGCCCTATCTTTATCCCATTTCTTGCCTATCATACTCCTACTCCTGTTCAGGTCAGTCCTAAGTCCGATTGCCGCTCCATTTTTCTCGTCCTCTTCATTCAATCCAATATATTGGTGGGATCTTGAGCCATCATTGTTTTTCCTCTTCTCGTTGGGGTTCTTGAGATCATCAAATAGAGTTGCCCACTTGGTTTTCCCTTGCAACTCCAACCAATAACGAGACATAGTGAATGGCTTCTTCTTGTTTTGATGGTACAGTGTGTCGACCAACCCCATCTATGAAAAAACTACGTGTCAACATATTGGAAGAAATGAAGCAAACAAGAAGGATGATGACTGATATGGATAAAATAAAACTACACGGCTTCCGACTCCAACATCACTTTGGTTCGTATTCACCACTTGAGCATATGGACCCTAAAACTTGTTCGCCAACTCTTCATTGGCAGCCCTTGTGCATTGGGGAGATCTGCATTGTAGTAATTAGGGATTGGATGAGTGTTGGGAAATGTTGCATGGAAAACAAAAAAAATTCTACGCACACGCAATGATCTATCCATGGAGATGCATAGCAATGAGGGAGAGTGTGTGTCTACGTACCCTCATAGACCGTAAGCATAAGCGTTTGACAACGCGGTTGATGTAGTCAAACTTCTTCACGTTCCAACCAATCGAGCAAAGAACGTATGACACCTCCGCGTTCAGCACACGTTCAGCTTGATGACGTCCTCCGCCTTCTTGATCCAACAAGATGGCTGTTGGGGAACGTAGTAATTTCAAAAAATTCCTACGCACACGCAAGATCATGGTGATGCATAGCAATGAGAGGGGAGAGTGCTGTCCACGTACCCTCGTAGACCGAAAGCGGAAGCGTTATCACAACGCGGTTGATGTAGTCGTACATCTTCACGATCCGACCAATCAAGTACCGAACGCACGGCACCTCCGAGTTCAGCACACGTTTAGCCCGATGACATCCCTCGGACTCCGATCCAGCCGAGTGTTGAGGGAGAGTTTCGTCAGCACGACGGCGTGGTGGCGATGTTGATGTTCTACCGACGCAGGGCTTCACCTAAGCACCGCTACAGTATTATCGAGGTGGACTATGGTGGAGGGGGGCACCGCACACGGCTAAAAGATCAAACAGATCAATGTTGTGTCTCTGGGGTGCCCCCCTGCCCCCGTATATAAAGGAGCAAAGGGGAAGGCGGTCGGCCAAGGAGGAGGGCGCGCCAAGGGGGGAGTCCTACTCCCACCGGGAGTAGGACTCCTCCTTTCCTTGTTGGAGTAGGAGAGAAGGAAAGAGGAGGAGAGGGAGAAGGAAAAGGGGGCTGCACCCCTTGTCCAATTCGGACAAGAGGGGGGGCGCAGGCCTCCTTCCTTTTGGCCTCTCTCCTCTATTCCCGTATGGCCCAATAAGGCCCATATACTCCCCGGTGAATTCCCGTAACTCTCCGGTACTCTGAAAAAAACCCGAATCACTCGGAACCTTTCCAAAGTCCGAATAGTCGTCCAATATATCAATCTTTACGTCTCGACCATTTCGAGACTCCTCGTCATGTACCCGATCTCATCCGGGACTCCGAACTTCTTCGGTACATTAAAACTCATAATAAAACTGTCATCGAAACCTTAAGCGTGCGGACCCTACGAGTTCGAGAACTATGTAGACATGACCGAAACACGTTTCCGGTCAATAACCAATAGCAGAACCTGGATGCTCATATTGGCTCCTACATATTATACGAAGATCTTTATCGGTCAAACCGCATAACAACATAAGTTGTTCCCTTTATCATCGGTATGTTACTTGCCAGAGATTCGATCGTCGGTATCTCAATACCTAGTTCAATCTCGTTACCGGCAAGTCTATTTACTCGTTCCGTAAGACATCATCCCGCAACTAACTCATTAGTTGCAATGCTTGCAAGGCTTATAGTGATGTGCATTACTGAGTGGGCCCAGAGATACCTCTCCGATAATCAGAGTGTCAAATCCTAATCTCGAAATACGCCAACCCAACTAGTACCTTCGGAGACACCTGTAGAGAATCTTTATAATCACCCAGTTACGTTGTGACGTTTGGTAGCACACAAAGTGTTCCTCCCAGAACGGAGTTGCATAATCTCATAGTCATAGGAACATGTATAAGTCATGAAGAAAGCAATAGCAACATACTTAATGATCGAGTGCTAAGCTAATCGGAATGGGTCAAGACAATCACATCATTCTCCTACTCATGTCAATGGTTAGGAAACATAACCATCTTTGATCAATGAGCTAGTCAAGTAGAGGCATACTAGTGACTCTCTGTTTGTCTATGTATTCACACAAGTATTACGTTTCCGGTTAATACAATTCTAGCATGAATAATAAACATTTATCATGATATAAGGAAATAAATAATAACTTTATTATTGCCTCTAGGGCATATTTCCTTCAATGGCGAGGTAGTGGATGAGTTCCGGAAGCACGACGGCGTGGTGACAGTGATGGTGAAGTGATCTCCGCAGGGCTTCGCCTAAGCACTACGAAAATATGACCGAGGGTGTAAACGGTGGTGGGGGTGCCGAACACGGCAAGGCAATTGTCTGTTGTGTGCTAGGCGCCCCCTCCCACACACACACACACACACACACATATATATATATATATATATATATATATATATATATATATATATATATATATATATATATATATATATATAGGTGGGAGGGAGGGAGGAGCAGTCAAAGGGGGCGCCCAAGTAGGGGGAATCCTACTTGGGGTCTCTCCCAAGCCGAGCCCCCCTTTCCTTATTTGGAGCGCGGGGAAAGGGAGGGGAGGGTGGCGCCCCCCTTTTCCTTTCTCCCATGAGAGGGAAAGGCGGGAGGGGCTAGCCCTCCCCTTTTTCTTTCCCTAGGGCTGGCCAACCAAGGGAGGAGGCGCACCAACCCCCTTGTGGGCTGGTCTGTCCCCTCCTTTGGCCCATAAGGCCTATATCTTTCCGGGGGGGTGCCCAAAACCCCTTCCGGTGACCCGATTTCTTCCCGGTACATCCCGAAACATTTCTGGTGTCCAAATACCATCATCATATATATCAATATTTACCTCTCAACCATTTCGAGACTCCTCACCATGTCCGTGATCTCATCCAGGACTCTGAACAACATTCGGTCACCAAAACATATAACTCATATAACACTATATCGTCGACGAACGTTAAGCGTGTGGACCCTACGAGTTCGAGAACTATGTAGACATGACCAAGACACCTCTTCGGTCAATAACCAATAGCGGAACCTGGATGCCCATATTGGCTCCTACATATTCTACGAAGATCTTTATCGGTCGAACAGTTATGACAACATACGTAATTCCCTTTGTCCATCGGTATGTTACTTGCCCGAGATTTGATCGTCGTTATCTCTATACCTAGTTCAATCTCGTTACTGGCAAGTCTCTTTACTCATTCCATAATACATCACCTCGTGACTAACTCCTTAGTCATTTGCTTGCAAGCTTATGATGTGTATTACCGAGAGGGCCCAGAGATACCTCTCCGATACTCGGAGTGACAAATCCTAATCTTGATCTATGTCAACTCAACAAACACCTTCGGAGATACCTGTAGAGAATCTTTATGATCACCCAATTACATTGTGATGTTTGATAGCACACAAGGTATTCCACCGGTATCCGGGAGTTGCATAATCTCATAGTCGAAGGAATAAGTATTTGGCATGAAGAAAGCAATAGCAATAAACTAAACGATCATTATGCTAAGCTAACGGGTGGGTCTTGCCCATCACATCATTCTCCTAATGATGTGATCCCGTTATCAAATGACAACACATGTCTATGGTTATGAAACCTTAACCATCTTTGATCAACGAGCTAGTGTAGTAGAGGCATACTAGGGACAGAGTATTTGTTTATGTATTCACACATGTATTTAAGTTTCCAATCAATACAGTTCTAGTATGAATAATAAACCTTTATCATAACAAATTTATTATTGCCTCCAGGGCCTATTTCCTTTAGTCTCCTACTTGCACTAGAGTCAATAAATCTAGTTCACATCGTCATGTAATTAACACCCATAGTTCACATCGTCATGTGACTAACACCCAAAGAGTTTACTAAAGTCAACAATCTAGTTCACATTGCCATGTGATTAACACCCAAAGAGTACTAAGGTGTGATCATGTTTTTCTTGTGAGAGAGGTTTAGTCAACGGGTCTACCACATTTAGATCCGCATGTATTTTGTAATTTCCTATGTCTACGATGCTTTGCATGGAGCTACTCTAGCCAATTGCTCCCACTTACAATACGTATCCAGATTGCATCGATGTAACCCTTTATAACAAACCCTTTATCACTTCCATAACTGAGAAACATTTCCTTAGTCCTCTAAGGATAATTTTGACCGCTGTCCAGTGATCTACTCCTGGATCACTATTGTACCTCCTTGCCAAACTCATGGCAAGGCACACAATAGGTCTGGTACATAGCATGGCATACTTTATAGAACCTATGGCTGAGACATAGGTAATGACTTTCATTCTCTCTCTATCTTCTGCAGTGGTCTGGCATTGAGTCTGACTCAATTTCACACCTTGTATCACATGCAAGAACCCTTTCTTTGACTGATCCATTTTGAACTTCTTCAAAACTTTGTCAAGGTATGTGCTTTGTGAAAGTCCTATTAGACGTCTCGATCTATCCCTAGAGATTTTGATGCCCAATATATAAGCAGCTTCAACGAGGTATTTCTTTGAAAAATTCTTAGTCAAGTATCCTTTTATGCTATCCAGAAATTCTATATCATTTCCAATCAATAATATGTCATCCACATATAATACCAAAAATGCTACATAGCTCCCACTCACATATAATACCAAAAATGCTATCCGCTTCAACGGACTTAAGCATCGCTACAGGTGAGAAAGTCTCATCGTAGTCAACCCCTTGAATTTGTTGAAAACACTTTTGTGACAAGTAGAGCTTTGTAGATAGTGATATTACCATCAGCGTCTGTCTTCCTCTTGAAAATCCATTTATTCTCAATGGCTTGCCGATCATTGGGCAAATCCACCAGAGTCCACACTTTGTTCTCATACATGGATCCTATCTCAGATTTTATGGCCTCAATCCATTTATCGGAATCTGGGCTCATCATAGCTTCTTCATAGTTCGTAGGTTCGCCATGGTTTAATAACATGACTTTGATGACATGATTACCGTACCACTCTAGTGCGAAACGTGCTCTGTTCGACCTACAAAGTCATGTAGTAAATTGATCCGAAGTTTCATGATCATCATCATTAGCTTCCTCTCTAGTTGGTGTAGGCATCACGGGAACGGATTTCTTTGATGTGCTAATCTCCAATTCGAGAGAAGGTACAATTACCTCATAAAGTTCTACTTTCCTACCACTCACTTCTTTCGAGAGAAACTCCTTCTCTAGAAAGGACCCACTCTTAGCAACAAAGATCTTACCTTCGGATCTATGGTAGAAGGTGTACCCAATAGTTTCTTTAGGGTATCCTATGAAGACGCACTTCTTCGATTTGGGTTCGAGCTTATCTGGCTGAAGCCTTTTGACATAAGCATCGCATCCCCAAACTTTAAGAAACGACAACTTAGGTTTCTTGCCAAACCATAGTTCATACGGTGTCATCTCAACAGATTCAGACGGTGCCCTATTTAACGTGAATGCAGCTGTCTCTAATGCATAACCCCATATGATAGTGGTAAATCGATAAGAGACATCATAGATTGCACCATATCTAATAAAGTACGGTTACGATGTTCGGACACACCATTACGCTGTGGTCTTCCAGGTGGCATGAGTTGTGAAACTATTCCGCATTGTTTTAAATGAGGGCCAAACTCGTAACTCAAATATTCGCCTCCACAATCAGATCGTAGAAACTTTATTTTCTTGTTACGATGATTCTCCACTTCACTCTAAAGTTCTTTGAACTTTTCAAATGTTTCAGACTTGTGTTTCATCAAGTAGATATACCCATACCTACTCAAATCATCTGTGAAGATCAGAAAATAATGATACCCGCCGCGTGCTTCAACACTCACCGGTCCATATACCCATACCTACTCAAAGTTCACAAGTATGGCTCAAAAAGTTTAAATTTTTAGCACACGCATCTAGCCTTTCTTGCAACCATTTAGTTTCTAAATGCTTATGCACTACAAAAAAATACACTTCCGTGATGATACATGTTTGTCATAGTAGGTCGCGTTTTTTGTCATGCATGTACATCCATGACAAATTTATGACAGAATCAAGATAGTCTTACTCTTTGTCAGAGAAGTGTTCCATGACATTACCAAAATTATCATCACGGAAGTGTACACTTCCATGACTATAAATCGCACGTCACAGAAGTGCTTTCGTCAAGGGTGACCGACACGTGGCATCCACCATAACGGAACGCCTTTAAGCTATTGGGTCGGGTTTTGGATCCGATAACCCGTTAATGTACCGACCAATGGGGATTTTCCACGTGTAAAATCATCATTGGCTGGAGGAAACACGTGTCGGCTCACCGTTGGGACAGATGTCATCCACTCATTGGACAGAAGGCGCCTATGATACGTCGACACGTGGCACGACCCAACAGAGGCCCATTACTGTGACAAGGCCGGCCCATTTGACTTGGTCAAAAGGTGGCGGGTCGGCCCATGTAAAGCCTGTTAATGGCCTGTTCACATATAGCCCATTTACAGCCCGCTAACCCAAGGCCCGTTACGCCCTATCCGAATTAGGCCCAGTAGCATCATCTGGGCCACCCAATATGATTCCAGCCCGTTTTCACTTCTGGCCCATGTATGGCCCATGACGTCTTTCGGGCCATATGAGGCCCTATGGAACTCTTGGCCTGTTAACGGCCCGTGGTGAAACTGGCCCGTAATGAACAGTGTATTACTTTACACCCATTAACGGCCCATGGTGAAAGTGGCCCGTAATGAACAGTGCATCACTTTATACCCATTAAGGGCCCGTTATTCCGTTGGGCCGTTTCCAGCCCATGTTATCTTTCGGCCTTCTCAGAGCCCATTTATTCTTGGTCTCATTTCCAGCATTCGTTTACTTACTACATTCTTGTCATTTTCTGCTTATGGGCCAAATTCAGCCTGTGGTTACAGTCGGCCCGTTTGTGGTCCATTAACATGTTGGGCCGTTTTCATAGCGTCATGAAATACGACCCATTAACGATGGCCCATTATGGTCGGCCCATGAACGGACGGTTCCAACTCTAGCCCATTTACGACCATAATGCGGCCTATTATTGGCCCAAGTTTGGCCAATCGATCATACTGCCCGTATAAGGCCCATTGATGATACGACCCGTAGAAGGACCAATGTTTCTATGGCCCGTAGAAGGCCCATTGTTTCTACGGCCCGTAGGAGGCCCAGTGTCACTACAGTAAATATTAGCCCATGGTTATTGTGGCCTAGTTTTAAAAAATAGGTTATTGCAGCCACTAGAAAACCGCGGAAAAAGAAAAGCAATGACTACAAGCAAACAAATAAACAAGACAACAAGGAAATAAATAAGAAAGCAACTTACGCTAGGCTATCACGGCTATCACACATATTACATCCACTGGGCATCAAAGTTCGCCACTAGTGCAAATAAACGTGCCGACAAAAGAATATACAAAGCGAGAGCACTTTGAAGGCACTAGGCCTGGCGGTCGGGCCCCCAAACAGTGAAGAAGCTGAGTAGACCTTAGTTGTGTCAACGATAGATGCATCAACACTAGATTTAAGGCATGATGGTGCGACGGCAGTCCTCGACATCTTCATTGCATCTTTGACTTCAAGTCGAGCTGAGCCGAAGCAAGCCTTTTCGCTTTAAGTTGAGATGAAGAAGTCAACCGATTGAGGCAGCGATCGCACAGAGGTTGTCTCACACCAGCTGGTGAGTATCTTCAACTCACTGTCTTCATCAAGACAGGACCTTGGGGTCATCTCGCTGACCACCAGATGGTTTGGCTCACTACCTTCCCTAAAGTTCTGACTGGCGTAAGAGATACGACTACGAAAGAGAAACAAGGAGACACGTAACAGGTTTCACAATTATATAAGCAAATAAATGGACCTATTCTCAAGCATAAGGAACATGTTTTTACAACTACAATTTGAAACTGGTAGTTGTTGCAAACATCCAATCAGATGTAAACAAAGAAAGCAAAAGTAGTGGAGGCAATGATGCCTATCCAAATCTATACTAGAACAAAGTTTGAAGGCTTGAGAAGGATGAACTTACATTACATGTTAACACGGGTTGGACAAAGCCCTTCTCCATGTTGATGGAAGGATAATTCAATAAATTCCCCAAAGAAAATTCTTTATAAGCGTTGCCATTATTCTACATTTTGCAAAGAGTAAATATAGATCAAATAATATTGGAAGAAACATAGGATAATGAAGGTCAGGTGCATCGATGATACATAATCAAATAGCAATTAATTAAGTACAGTGTTACAAGGCAAAAGGGAGAGAGGTACTGACAAGAGCAATGCAGAGCCCATTATTGTTTTGAGATCGTATGATCCTTTGAGCAAGGAGATTCATCTGAAATTGTTTTCATACAAGAGAGAAGGTAAGGCACAAGCAGAAATTTAGGAGTTCAAATTTTGAATTGATATCATAGACAGTACCTGACGCTGGGCTCCCAGCAGTTCTAATAGGGGTTTGGCCACTTGAGTAGGGGTAAAGTGTGGTACAGTTGGGCATGTGTTTTCTGTGGCTGCTGATCTATCTGATTTAACAGGTACCACTACCTTTTCCAAATACCTAGTTTGTACTCCTTGAGGATCTGCACTCACCCTCTTCCTTTTGGACATCTATCACGAAAGAACAACATTTATTTGGAAAAACATAGTGTGACGACACATGGAATAGGTATAGAAAATGGATAGTTATGGCATATACTCATATATGATGCTTAAACTAAGCAGATGGTGTAACAAAGTAGAAGAAATGCAAGAGGTCAGATGCAAAATTTGTGCGACCAATACAACTTTGCAAAGTTAGAGCAAGCACCTTGATGGGTGAATAAGATAGGCCATCCTCCACCATGCCAAGTTTGTTAGCGGTGGATCGTTCCGCATAATATTCCTCTCATGCGCCCATTCTCATATTCATTTTGATAATGTTCAATATGTGACATGCATGAAAACATAAAAACAAGTGAGATTTTCTTTGTAATGCGAAGTGATTCTAATCCAATACGCCTCCTGTAAACCCCTTTGTGCTATCTACGCAATTCTTTTAAAAGATGCCATGCATGCTGTAATTTGTTGTGTGCACTAATATAATGTGGCCTACTCCTCAAAATATGAGAGCTCAAGTGATGACACTTTGCGGATGATAGCTTCAACATATAGTAAAGAAGAACAAGTCGACACGACTGTGATTCAAAATATACTAAGGAGAACAACTCGACTGACCAAATGATCGCAAGAGAAGAGTATCATCTTAAAGAAGAGCGGAAGAGCAAGCAGATTGAAGATATTACAAGTGTTTCAATACAATGTCGGTTGGCCACCCATGATGAACCGTAGCGCACAGAGAAATACTATTCTTTCTGGTCTCTCCATATGTGGCTCACATGCATTTCAAAACTAAAGTAGGAACATTTAGCTAACCAATTAAACATCTCTCAGTTTTACTAATATCAGCAATAATATCAGATATGAATTTTTACAACTAAGCTTGTTTAGCTCGATGGGTGGAGCAGTGCTATTACGACACGAACCACGTAGGCTGATTGTGGTCATCATAAAATGGGGAAAACATAAGCATGATTAGTACAGTGTTGACCGTGGCAGTGGGATGGCAGATCTGAAGCTGGAAACCGCGCAAAGGGTAGTTAGCAACCGATGTTTGCTTTGAAATAAGAACTAAGATTTGGTATGGACAAGAAAGTACGGTCAACAAGTGACAAAGAAATGCAATTATGCTATCTCTCTATATGTCGCGACATGCATATGGAAACTCAAGTGGGAACTTTAGCTAACCAATTAAATGTGTCAGTTAACTAATATCAGTATCATATCACAATCATATTTGAACAACTAAGCTTTCGAATTACGAGTGTTGTGTTGTTTAGCTTCAAGGGTGGAGTAATGCTAGTACGACGTAAAGCACCTACGGAGATCATAGTAGAGTAGATAAAAGGGAAAACCCTAAGCATCAAGAGAAAAATCAGGAAAGTGGAACTAGCTGGACCAAAGGGTGGCGCACATGCTTTTCAAAGCGAATATAGGAACATTAGGTGACCAATTAAACATTCTCTGTTTTAGTGATATGAGCATCATATCAGATTCAGATTTGAACACGTAAGCTTTGGGTTGAGGTCTTGAGGAGCAGGTGCTAGCACGACCACGAAGCACCTACGATGATGGTAGTGAATATAAAGGGGAAACCATAAGCTTTACAGTATAGTGCCCATGCCATGGCGGATCTGAAGGTGCAAACCGGACAAAGCTACTTCGCAACCAATGTTTGCTTTCAACTAGCCACTACGATTTGTTACGGACAAGAAAAGTATAGTAAACAAATTACGATCTATTTTCCGGGTGAGATCACTAACTTAAGCACATATGGAAGTGTACCACCTCTCTTGCGACGCCGTGTAGGCCTATGCTGATACATTGAGGGTGCTGCGGGTGCGATGGCTGTCGGCGGCGGGGAAGAAGACTTTAGACGACAGACGGCCGGGTCGGGGGATATATCCTGTTGCCGTGGACGAGGCGGTCGTAGGAGCGGCAATGGCAAGGTGGACGACGGCGCCGATGAAGCGAGAGGAGGCAATGAAAGGATCCTGGTCCAGCGCCGTGGATGAGAGACATCCATCTCTTGCAGTGGACAACGGGGTAGGGGTAGCGACTTCGGCAAGGTGGAGGATGGGGTGGTGGACGGAGGAGGCTGGCCGCAGTGTGGAGGTTGTCGTGCCGCCGACGGTGTATGAATGGGGAAATGGAGGGGGGGATCTCAAACTTTGGGACGCGCTTCTCTGAAATGGGGGAAAGTTACGAACTTATCCCCCGTTTAAAATTTCAGACATCGCGTCGGTTGGGGATAGGACGGTAATCTCGCATCTCCCAAATATTTGCCGATAACTATTTCGGGCGAGGAGAGGCTGTTTTACCTCCCACGGTTGGCGCCCACGGTGTATGAACGGGCTGACAGGTAGGGCGGTTATGTCACGTCTGATGGAAGTTACACATCTGCCCCTATTTAAAATATTAGCCTACATCGATTTCGGACGAGGAGAGTTTGTTTTGCCGCCCACCGTGTATGAATGGGGAAATGGAGGAAGAGACACATGTCTTTCGGACGAGTTTGAATCAAATGTGTTTTGCCGCCCACGTTTGGCACCCACCATGCCTGAATGGGCTCAGAGGCCGTCGTGTCACGTCTGATTGAAGTTACTAGTCTACCCCTATCAACAACAGTGTAAATCCGGTCGATAAGGATGTCAAGTGTCAGGGGTAGACAGTAATTTCCATCTCGCAAACACTTGCTTCGGGGAGCCCACAAATGATAGTGGGTGTTTAGGCAACCGTTCAAAACTTGGGAGAATTAGCATTCACGTTTGCCCTGGGACCTGGCAAACTAAATTCAAATCCAGTTTGTATTCGATTACGAATATACACAGATAATTATACGTTTTGTTATTTATTTCTTCAAAACCACAACAAAGATTTATTCCACCTTTATATATGATTATGATTTAGAAATGCCGTGATCTTGAATTGATGGGTTGGATACACTCTGATTCAAACGGTTATTTCATCCAATACAATATGCTCACACGAAAAATAGTTCACCTTATGTCAATCATACAAATCTTGAGGATTACCTCGCCTAAAAAATTCGGATCATTACAACACATGGACAACATGGAATTCCGGACAACATAGGGGTCTTGCAACATAATCCATTCAAAGACATGACACAACATGCAAGTACAATAATCGACTGACAATTTCAACTGGTATCTAAAGAAGAACCGAGATTACCTTGGGCTCCAGATAGCAGAAACAGCAGGACCTCCTCCGTCTTCAAATGCAACATTCTTACTTCCTCTAATTCTTGGGTTGCTTGCATAATGCGTGCCGCTAATTCCGTAATTTCCAGCCTCAAGATAAATATTACCTCATTCATGGCAGCCACACCATCTCTTTCTGCCTCTAGTAGAGCCACAAGCACTAAAATATCTGAGCTCAGACAGCTCTCCGGCGTTGTTGCCTCTTAACTGCTATCATCTGGAAACATGGATGTCGCACAGCTTCCACAAATAGATTCAGGGGTTGTACATTGTGTCATAGTTTGAACGGCATCTGAAAAGGTTTCCACCGGACATAAGTAAGAGATAGTTATCGTATGATCCAGGCGAAGCTTACATGGTAAACGATTTGACTAATTATTGCCGAGCATGGCAAACTATATTTAAATGGTTCAAGCAGCATCACCAAAAAAGAAATTAAAATGGTAAGATGAAAGTTGAAAGGAGTGTACAACCACTATATTTAAGTTGCCAAGGCATCTAAGCGGTTGAAATAATCTGAGAAAGCACTTAACAGTGTGGCCTCATATAAACTACGAAGACAGTCTTGTGATCAAGTTGAGAGGAAAAGTTAAGGACTCAAATGAAATAGGCATGCATTTCTTTACAATAGTACAGCAGGCACTCAACATATTGGCCAACTTCAGGTATAACGTAACAACAAACAAGCATTCGAATCAAGCAATACAAAGAAAGCGCATAACCGAACTATTTGTAATTCGGTAGGATTACACGTTGAGGGCACAAGCCAAGAAAGCAGCCCACTCGCATTAAATTTAACATGTACTAAAACACACTGGCTTATCATATGTTGCTGTGAAGCCTAGCTATTGTTGCAATGTTGTTTGAAGATATCGTCAGCATCCCGTGGTTGCAAATCTAGTTGTTGTAGTTTATTCTGCACCATCTATTTAGGTAAAATTAATTTTAATCGCATGCACTGGTCCGAGTTGATCATCAATGGTTCATCTAAACTAATGAAAGAAGGGTGTGTGCATACACGACAATATATCTGCTTCCCTCTATTTTTATGCTTGTTCGAGGTGCCAAAGACCAAAAGAACAAATATTTTGTTTGATGGGGTTGGCAGTTCCATAATTAATAGAAGCATCAAATTAGTCATGCAACTTGGGAAGATCAAGAACACACAAACAAGTAATGAACAGAGGCTCGGAGCAGTGATGTAATAGCTAGCATCAGAAAATGTAGGGTAAAACAAACAAAAAGTAGCGGAACCACATGCTAGTTTGTTGATGTGTAATTAAGCATAGAGAACATTAAGCAGTCTGATGGAACCAACAGGTGGCATCAGAACAAAACTAAAGCATATTAACTATATGTGCCTTTGGTATGTAATTTAACACATGTAACATGTTCCTCGCCGGAAGTATGGCCCTCACAGTGCAAAGCAGAATAACGCGTCTCATGAAAAACTGAATGATGCCATGAAGAAATTCAAAGGTGTGGTGCTTATGCTAGGGAAGTGAGCGAGGCGCCCGGCCGTTGGATAATAGTACCTGATTCTCGGCGTATGGGTATCGTTGTCATACTTGATAGCTAAGGATGCGTCGATCGTGCTCGTGTTAAGTTGAGTTTGGGCGGTATGTCGCCATCGCTGAAGCTGCTCACGCTATTCTATGGCGCTGTCGACATACAAGAAAGCTCATACGTGGTAAGTGAACAGTTGCACGATAAAGAGAAAACCGAAGGAGTACAAATCGAAATAACCCGATGAGGCTGCGGCGTCGGTAAGCAGGGCCGGTGGAGTTGAATATGGTGTCCGTGGGAGCGGGTCGGTCTGCGATGGACGAAGGCTTCAGCGGGCGCGTTGTATAGTGCTTTCGGTGAGGTGGATCTGTTGCGTCGGACGAGGGCTTGTATGAAGGGCCAGTGAAGGGGCGGACGAGGGAGTCAGTGAAGGGCCTACGCTGTGGTGGAGGGCGCTGGTTAAGTAGATCCGGTGCGGTGGACCATGATGGCGGTCAAGGAGATCTGGAGCGGTGGACAGGCCAGTCGCTGAAACGGCTCCGGTGAAGTGGTGAGTTGGCAGTTGGGGGTTCCAAGGTGCGGAAGGTAGATCCGGCGGGGTGTGAGGTCCACCGCTGCGGCGGAGGACTAGATTCGGTGGCTTCCGTGGTTGGGGGGTCGGGGAGGGGAAGGGGAGGGGCTCTGCGTAAGAATGTTGGGGGCAAAGAGGGGAAAACAATGGAGTTACCAAAGCAGCCCTTTTCCGTTCATGTGGCAGGGGTAAAACAGGAATGTCGCAGGGCTAAACTTTCGGGCGCGTGATATTTCGATGTGAGTGGGAAGTTTGAAAGCTTTTGGCGCCTAAAATTATAAGTATTCTGCTCTCGTACGGCCGACTATGATATCATGGCCGACAATTTGTTTGTTTTGCACGCAAAAAAAAATGTGCAAGTTTTGAAAATCAATGTCTCCAACTCAAAACTTAGATTGTCCATTCAATTCAAATATGGATCATTGAGCTACTACAAGAAAATACCATCATACGATCCAATTCAAATGAAATTCCAAATGTGATTATCCTAAATATGATGACAAAAGCTAAAATGTGTATGTGTATGAATAAAGTGGATGATTATAAAGTTTGAACATGCCCGTATGTGTATATTTCTAGGTTTGATATATGAATTTGGAATCACGAAATCCCGGCTTAAAAAATGTACCTCCGTTTAAATGAATTACAAAAGCTAATGATGGAGTCGAATTCCAAAATTCCAATCTTAGGTTGATAATTCTGGTACATCAAGGTATATCACGCATGTTCAAAAGTATCGTTATCTCATAGTACAAACTGTGAAACAAATGGATCAACCATGAGTGCACAATATCTCAATTATGCTAAAGTCCCTCAAATATAGACATCTCACTCTTTATCTGAAGTCAACCCCCCCACCACCATACACACACACACACATACACACACACACACACACATAGAGAAGTCGTTCTCTCCCCCAAACACGAACACACGAGCATATTAACACACCTCTCTCTTGTAAAGTCCGGACCCCAACATAGGTCTCTATCACTTTGTCCCTCGGGCATGCACACATCTCTTCCCTCACTCTCTAGGTCTCCCGCTATCTCTCTTTCCCAAGCACACGCACTATGTAGAGTGTATAATTCCCATACACACAAAACGTCGCCCCCAAACGTCTATCTCCCTAGTTATGTGGTTCTCACGCACTCACCTCACACACCACCTCCACTGCAAACAAGCACACTTTGTCTCCTTGTGCACCACTCTCCTCTTCTATCTCTCCCATAGGCGGACCCGACCCAGCTCCTTCCCTGCATACATATATGTCGTGAGTCTTTGCATAGCTCCCTAATGCATAATCGTTCTCGATTTCGCACATTGTTCTCTACACCATCTATTCTAGATCTCTCATGGAGTCCCTATCACACACACGATGACTCGCTTCCCTTGCATCTCCGTTCATAGGCCAATTTCGGACAACATCAACATTGTCTCCCTATCTATACGACATTTATGGACACAAACGACCCCTCTCACCCCCTCTCTTCCTCTCTCTCTCTCTCTCCGTCACTAGCTCTCTTTCTCTCGCTCTCACACCCCTCTCCCACACACACACTCGATGTCTCTTCCAAATAGTCTGCTCCCCAGCCCTTTTAGTGCTATCCCGCTACTACACATGTCACACCATTCCCACTTCCCTTATACTAGGTTTACATCATCAGTGGTATCTCTACTCCACGTACACTCTCTCCCTCTCACACACAAACGCGTGCACAAACACGCACAAACACCCATTTATCTGGATCCTCATCTCTCCCCATGTCCGCATGTGTATCTCACACACTCACTCACTAATTATGTATATGTGTCTCCGCGTTACACAACACAAAGCCCCATGTACATGTCTCTCTCTATCCTCCACACACATAGACACAAAGAATCTGTTATCATTGCCTCAATCTCTAACATATCACACACGCACACTGTCTCTCTCTCTCTCTCTCTCTCTCTCTCTCTCACAAACACGCTCATCAAGGGTTTCCCCGTGAATAACTTACCGTCTATTCATCAACAATCGTGGCAGTACGGCAAACACGAGACGTGAAAAAGAATAAATCTACACGTGCTTAGACCACCTAGTATGACGGGAAAATCTTTGTTTTACACAATCAAGAAGTCATTGTGCTAAGGCCCCACATGCCGAGGCGTTGAATAGAATGTAGATGCTAGTTTACGGAAGCAAGTATCGATAATACGTTTGTATCTCCATACTTATATTTCTTCTCTTATAAAAAACCGAGTTGGTGATGATGGTACGTGTGCCATCTTGCAATATAGACCGTCCGATCTATATCTGACGGATGGAAATTAAACTAAAAGATACCCTCACCCCTCTCCACATTTGCAGACAAGGCCTTCCCTCGTTCATCCCTATCTCCAACAAACCTCATTGTTGAGCAATTAAGAAAGGAAGCCTCTGGAACAAACTGGCGTGGTGGGCTGCCCGGCGTCGTCAATCCCCATGCCTCCGCCAACCACCACCACCAACCACCACCATACCCCACTCCTCTTCACCTTATCTCATATTTCTCGAGATATCATTAGTTTTACACATGGGATTACTCCATGAAGGGTCAATCACAACAAGTGTTTTATAAAAAAATGCATCTTGATGTTTCGTGCAATGCACGGATCTTGCTAGTACTCCTACACAAGACTAAGTTGGTGATCCTGGTGTGTCTGCCATCCGTCATTTCTGACCATTAGATCTACATCTAACGATTGTGAGGTAAGTTGTTGCCTTTTCTCACCAACATCCCACTTGTCTACCAATTTGCAGAAAAACCCATAATTAGTATCTTAAAACCAACCACATCCCTCCCTGGCCTCACCAAAGCAGCCCAAGGAATATATTCTAATTGAAACATATGTATATCAAAATTAGAGTGTTTTGTACCAAGTTTTTGAATAAGTATTATTCTAATTATGATTCGTTGCAACGGACATGAACATTGCTGGTATTTCCAACCATGCATTTTTCCTAGTATTCCATAGTTTCGAGTTTTCCATCAAGATATTAGTCACTCATGGTTGATATTTACTTTCAGTCATGTACACATATGCACTATGTAACTAGCCTTGCTTATTGGCTTCCAAAGCTTAACTTTCACTCCTACTTACAATATGTAGAGTATTTAACAAAAAACTACCACTTTCAACCAGCCCTAGGAAGAATCTATTGTACAAAAAATAGCAAAAACATACCCAAAATTTCTTAATCCACGCCAAAAACTACTACCTAGAACTCCTACCGATTAGGTTCGTTTAAACCCATTTATGACAGGGTTGGCCCACACGTCCGTGCTGACGAGGCAGTTTAAACCAACACATTTTGTTTGACCGTTGACACGAGGGACCCACATCGACCTTCTATCCTGTTAGTCCCCCTCAAATAATTATTTTTCCTGAACATGACTTCAAACAGTACTGATGCGTGTTCGTTGGTGGCGCTGGTGATGAGCGAGTTGGCCGCCGCTCCGCCGGACGGGCCGGACGCCGCTAGCCTCCGTGACGGTTGGAGGCTGGCCCGAGCGTGACTCACGAGCAAGCAAGCCGCCATTGCTGGTCTTCGCCGAGCCGGATGGCTGGCTGGCCTTAGCGGCCATGAAACAAGCCGCCAGCCGCTGCCGTGCCAATCTAGCTAGCAAACCTTGCGAGACAAGTAGCTGGACGGAGCTATCTTGGCTAGCTAGCGACATGAGCGCCGGATGAGCTGGCATCCGGGCCGCAACATGGGCTCCGCATCACGGCGGTTTTGACCTCGCTTATACGGCCGGCGGTAGCTGCCCCCATGGCCGAGGATGACTAGGTGGATGGGCGGAGGTAGGAGGTCACTCGAGGATTTTTGTTGGTAAGAGCATGTACAATGGTTGATAAGGTAGTCTTATCTTAAGTCTGCCACGTATGCAAGTGGTAGTAGTTTCTTGGCATTTTAGTGGTTTCTTGCATTATTAGGGGTTTCTTGTAAGGAACAATGTAACGTACTACTAGCGACAAAAGGCGATTCTAGGTTGCGTTGTACTCCAACGAGTACTACTAGTGGTCGCGAGTGTATACCTCGCTTTTGTGGGTTCGATCCCAGCCAACGCACGGCCTTTTTTAAATAGTACTACTACACTTCGCTGCGAGCCATATTTTACGGGGGTAGTTTGAGTTTTGAAGTCGAACGGGCGTGCGGCCCCACAAACTGGGTGCACTGGACAGCCTAGCCACGTGAACGGGTTTTCCTTCCCAGCATCCTGTGGCTCGCGTGCTCGCCCTAGCCGCACCTCGCTTGGAGCTTCCTCATCAGCTAGTAGCATATTTAAACTAGCGCCTCCCAATTAAGCCCGAGGAGCCGGAATAGCCTGGCGGGGCATTGGGAACTATGCAATATGGCTCCGTACGTAAAGTGCTCTACTACTACTCTGTAGCTTGTGGCGTTGCACACATGGACTTCACTCCATTATCGGCTCTACTATAAAAGAAATTCCTGTTGACGTGTTTTTTTTAAACGGAGGCAAAAGATTTGCTTCATCTCATTCATAAAGAAGGAAATACTAACAAAGTTCGACGACATCCATTACACCTCCACAAATGGAAGCGAAAAGCCTAGTCTCGCTGTATCAAATAACTCAAATGTTCTGCCTTCGCAAAGAATCGTCAGCCGATAAACATGCTGCTAGTGTGTGCGTGAGAGGAGCGGCTGAGTAGGCCAGCTACTCCTACGTGAGAGGAGCGGCTGAATATAGCACCGAGAGTACCCACTAGGCCACTACGCAGGTGTACTTCCCCTACATTGATAGTACAATGATGGTTCTAGGGAACAGTAGTACCCTCCACTTCCAACTGTAGCTCCTTGGCCCTGAGATTCAAGAGTTCAAAACTGGTGCACTATACTAGACTAGACTAGAAGTACAGTACATCGCACTACTAGTTGAGAAAATTAGTACTAGTACTGCTACAGTACGAGTACGTACTCCTCCGTCACATAATGTAAGACGTTTTTTGACACTAGTTGGCGTGTACAAAAAATGGCAAAAACATACCCAAAATTTCTTAATCCACGCCAAAAACTACTACCTAGTGCCAAAATTTCTTACTAGTGCTATTATTTACAGTATAATGCAATCCCATAACGTTCTATAATGCTAGTACTAGTATTAAATAATAGCCTCACCCCTTCACTGAGGAACGATCTACGCTTGGAAGGGACGAGGCCTACTTGTTACTACACGCTCTTATCTCCTCCTCGCCAGTTCCTCCCCGAAGAGAAGGCGATTCGTTTACGCTCCCATGGATTCACCAGCGGTTCTCTCCTCCTCGTCGGGGCTGGGAGACCTTGGACGACGATCCTCTGGGAGAAATCGCACACCGCTCCGACGTCCTCACCGCCGCAAGACTCGGTGCTTCCTGCACCAACTTTTTCAAGACGCTGCTTAAATAGGCTTGGGAAAAGGCCATGCTTGTTGGTCTTCCACCTCGAGGAGAAGGTTCTTCTATGGGACAATCCTTCGAACAGTCCACCGCTCCCTGGCCATGGTTGCACGTTGACTCTGCTAGAGTTGCCGATGTTGAAAGGTAGTTGGATTTTGTCCGATGAGCATGTCAGTATTGGAGTTTGATCATGTAGTACTTAGTTATTCCATTTCCATCCCGTAATTTCTCTGC
This sequence comes from Aegilops bicornis, assembly GCA_021605145.1. Lineage (NCBI taxonomy): Eukaryota > Viridiplantae > Streptophyta > Magnoliopsida > Poales > Poaceae > Aegilops > Aegilops bicornis. The sequence goes on along the minus strand of CM038673.1, from coordinate 698,733,130 downwards.
TGCCCACCGTCTTATATATATATGTCTGGGTCGGTGCCAACGAAGATTGGCTTGCATACCTCCGGCCGGATACCACCATCATTTTGCACACCATCCACAACAGTGTGGCCGTTCTGGTAGACCCCTTCTCCACCATTGGGATCGACCTTCTGGACTGGCTAAGCTTGAATACATATAATGATGCCTACATGAGATTGAAGAAGATAGCAATTGCTGACCCGCCAACAAAGTGATGCGGCTACGACGATTACTATCTCATCGCGGTGTTCGACATAAGGATTGCCATCAATGCAAGACGCAGTAACAGCAGAGGCTGGCGCATGTTGGCGACAGCAGATTTGTACCCCTACACGTTCGAAGACGCCATGCGCCATCTAGGCCGCATCTTCGCGGTGACAAGCTAGGGGACTTGTTTCATCTGGTTGCCATCCTACGGTACGGGGGATTACAAACGGAATGCACAAACCATCATTTGTACCCCTAACAGTACTCCATTATTTTGCAGGGACCAGTCATCCCCCGATCAAAATAAGATCGCCGATCCTGGATGTGCATTTGCATCCGCGATTCGGTCTAACCTGGAACCTTGTAGCTGACTTTGTCATATTGGGATCAACTATCTTAGCAGTCGTTACCCATGGTACCACTGATGTGCAACATGGTCACACAATCTACCACGATCAGACCATCACCATCTACCCAGGTATTCCATTTTTTAACCCTCTCGCCTTCTCTTTCATTGTTGTACTAGTAGTATACTTAGTAGTACTAGTAGGAGTAATTTTTACCTTGGAGGACGAGTATAGCTAGCTGGGCCCTTGAAGACTTGAACCCACTAGCTGCCACCATTTTTGTTTTTCCATGTCTTACTATCTCATCCATGTAGCCAAGAGTGGCTATATATAATAAGCCGGTTATTTTACTTCCTCTATACCGAGTAGTACTATTTGCTGCACAAGACATTCTTGACCGCCATATTTGAGCACAACATTATTATGCATGGACCTTGACTATGTACGTCACCATGTGTCCAGATCTGGGATGCCGCGTGTACCAGATGAACGGCGCCGAGTTCGACCGCCGTGATGCTACGTGGGTGCCGAGGAACACTGAGGGAGTCCCGGATTAGGGGGTGTCCGGATAGCCGAACTCTTACTGTTGGCCGGACTCCTGGACTATGAAGATACAAGATTGAAGACTTCGTCCCGTGTCCGGATGGGACTTTCCTTGGCGTGGAAGGCAAGCTTGGCGATACGGATATGTAGATCTCCTACCATTGTAACCGACTCTATGTAACCCTAACCTATCCGGTGTCTATATAAACCGGAGGGTTTTAGTCCGTGGGGCGAACAACAAGCATACCATAGGCTAGCTTCTATGGTTTAGCCTCCTTGATCTCGTGGTAGATCTACTCTTGTACTACCCATATCATCAATATTAATCAAGCAGAGTAGGGTATACCTCCATCGAGAGGGCCCGAACACAGGTAAAAACATCGTGTCCCTTGTCTCCTGTTACCATCCGCCTTAGACGCACAGTTCGGGACCCCTACCCGAGATCCGCCGGTTTTGACACCGACATTGGTGCTTTCATTGAGAGTTCCTCCGTGTTGCCGCCATCGTAGGATGCCCCATCTCGCCTTTTTAAAGACGACACCATCGCCAAAGAAGCCTTGACCATTGGTCGACTCTTGACTAGGCGGTTTTCTCATGACCGCTAGTTCGGCATTGCTACCGACGATGACCTCTCGAGTCATCGAAACCAATCTCCATGTTAGTTCGGAACTTGCCGAACAGTTAGATCCGATCGAGCTCTCCTCCATAAACGAGCTCTTGGATCGCATCGCCGCTCTGGGAGTCGCCACAGACACGACCGGATCGGGCCTAAAACCGATCTCGAGAGAGATCAACTCTCCCTAGGCTACCCATCATGTTGCTTTGTGATAGAGGGCAATGCGGCGATTCTTCTTCTATCTTAAGGACTAGCTACGTCCGATTCCCGATCCTCCATGCCGGATTCCCGCGGAGGGACGGATGTCGATCAAGCCACGAAGTTAAAGTCGCGGCGGTCGGACTCATTGGATAGCACTCAAAAATCCAAACTTCCAAGTTCGGAAACTTCTGGCCCTTGAGTCCTAAATTGGACGGGGTTCCGGATTTAGTGCCACCCGCCCACCCAAACATGAGCGATCTCTCTCGAATTCGGCAAGAGCCCTTTGAAACAGTACATCATTACTGGGCCAGATTCCTCCTGGTTATGAACAGGATGAAGGACTGCCGAGAGGAGGACGCAATCCCAATTTTTTGCAATAATTGCATGGACAAAGGAATCCTAAACGCCATAAGTCGTCGCGAAATTACACGCTTTGCTGACTTGGTGACCATAGTACAAAAGTACTGTATGCGATGGAGAGCACACGGAAAACCGAAAGTAAATTTTGGGATAATCCGCCCCGAATTCATCCCTAGTCCGAACAAAAGGGTGCATCAAGCACCGGGTTGAATACCAAAACCAAAACCCCTAAAGGGTACGGAACCATCTTTGGAGGGTTGGCTAAACGGACCTGCAAAATTCATAGCACGTAGGGCGCCACTCCAACTCATAGCCTTCGAGCATGTTGGATACTACGGCAGTGGCCAAAAGTGGCGAAGAGCTTCTAGCTTCAGAATCCCAGCCCAAAGAACACCAAGACGGTGTTAACAGTCTTCGAGACTTTCGCATCAAATAACATGCGAAAACGAACACTCCGCAACCTTGCCGAAGTCTACCAAGTAGCAACAATAAATCAATGGAGTGACACGGCTATTACCTTTATGCCAGTGACGAACCTAAATTCCAAACTGCCCGGGCACCAGCCGCATTGGTCTTCAGTCCGATTGTGGACGACTTTCGCCTTACTAAGGTACTCATGGATGGCGGCAGCGGACTAAACCTCGTCTATGAGGAAACCCTCCGAATAATGGAAATAGACTGGAACCGCATTGAGCGAAGCAGCACAACCTTTAGAGGAATTATCCCTAGCCGGGAAGCATGCTGCACAGGAAAAATTACACTGGACATAGTATTCGCTCACGGACAATTACAGGTCCAAGGAGGTCACATTTCAAGTGGCCCTGCTCAACAAATGGATACCATGCTTTATTAGGACGAGAGGCATTCACAATCTTTCAAGCTATACCCCATTATGGGTACATGAAACTTAAAATGCCCGGACCTAACGGAATCATCACTCTCGCTAGTGATCCGAACATAGCACTCCGCGCCGAAAACAAGACAGCCGCACTAGCCCTCGAGGCACTATCCGAAGCCCTAGCGTCCGAGGAACTCACCGCGATGCGCTCCGCGGTGAACAGGGACGATGTGATACTTGAGAAAAGATCCAAGTCCACCTCTTTTAAACCATCGGATGAAATAGTCAAATTCCAAGTCCACCCAACAGACCCTCGCAAAGACGGCCTCCATTGGGGCACAGTTAAACCACGATGTAGACGCCAGACTACGAGAATTTCTACAAGAAAACTGGGACATCTTTGCTCGGCACCCTTGAGACATGCCAGGAATCCCACGTCACCGGTGGCGAGCATAGCCTAAATATCCTAAAAGGATTCAAGCCACCAAACAGGCTCTTCGGCGCTTTTCAACCCAAGAGACAAAGCCATGGGAGAGGAGCTAGCCAAACTTTTGGAAAGTAGGATTCATCGAGATATAAAACATCCGGACCGCTAGCAAACCTGGTGATGGTACCAAAGAAGGATAAATCCTGGCGCCTATGTGTTGATTTCAAAGACCTTAATAAGGCTTGCCCAAAGGATCCCTTCCCCCTCCCTCGAATTGATCAAATCATTGACACTACATCAGGACACGATTCATTGTGCTTCCTCGACGCGTACTCCGGCTACCACCAAATCAAGATGGCGGAGCCAGACCAAGCTGCAACAGCATTCATCACTCCATACGGCCCGTTCTGCTTCAACACAATGCCCTTTGGGCTCAAAAACGCCGGCGCAACATATCAGCGCATGATTCAGACATGTCTGACAAACCAGATCGGCAAAACGGTGGAAGCATATGTAGATGATGTGGTCGTCAAAACCAAGCACGTCGAAACTCTAGTAGACGACTTGAGGCTCACATTCGACAATCTTCAAAAATATGACATCAAGCTCAATCCGGCAAAATGCGTCTTGGCGTTCGCTCCAGAGAAAGCTCACAGGCTTCATTGTGTCCGTAGATGAATTGAAGCAAACCCAGCCAAGATTCGAGCTCTTTCACAATTGGATATTCCAAAAGACCTCAAACAAATACAAAAATTGACGGGATGCGTAGCGGCTCTAAGCCGCTTTATCTCCCGTTTAGGAGAAAAGGCATTACCTCTTTAGCGCCTCCTCCACCGCACCGAACACTTCGAGTGGATTTGATGCCGCCACGGCCGGACTCGAAGAAATAAAGGCCATTTTGGCAACAAATCCGGTCTGGCCGCGCCCAATGTGGGCGAACCAATGCTATTATATATCGCCGCAACACATCAAGTTGTCGGTAGGTGCTCGTTGTCGAACGAGAAACGGACGGACACCGGTTCCCTATTCAAAAACCGGTTTATTATGTGTCCACTGTCCTAACTCCATGCAAGTCCCGGTACCCACACTATCAAAATATGGCATACGCGGTGTTCATGGCATCCCGGAAGCTGCGACACTACTTTCAAGAGTGTTCGATAACGGTGGCCTCCGAAGTACCTCTTAATGACATTATAAACAATCATGACGCGACGGGCCGGATTGCTAAATGGGCCATAGAGCTCCTCCCATTTGACATAACTTATAAGCCACGACGAGCTATTAAGTCACAGGTTTTGGCCGACTTCGTGGCCGAATGGACCGAAGCCGAACTCCCTAAAGAGTACGGCGCATATTCCAATTGGATCATGCACTTCGACGGCTCCAAAATGTTGGCGGCCTGGGGCTGGCGTCGTCCGACGTCCCCCAACCGGGGACAGATCCAATACGTCCTTCAAATAATGTATACGGACTCCAACAACGCAGCGAATACGAGGCCCTTACGCACGGCCTTCGGATGGCGGTCTCCATGGGCATTCAACACCTAGAGGTGCGCGATTGAACCTCGCAATATCTCAAATAAACGGAGACTTTGATGCCAAAGATCCGAAAATGGCAGCATACCGCAATGCAGTCCTAAAAATGTCAAGACGGTTCGAAGGGCTCGAATTTCATCATATAGCCCGGGATAACAACCAGGCGGCGGATATATTGGCACACATCGGTGCAAAACGCGATGCCGTCCCACCCAATATCTTTTTGGCACGGCTGTTCAAGCCATCCGTACTATGCGAAGGGGAGTCCGGCAATAACAATCCGGACCCAACCGCATCACCGACGCCAACACTCTAACACAAACGGAGGCTCCGCCGAGATAACACCCTCTGGCCGATGAAATAATGGCGGTTATCGCCTGCGGATCGAACCATTCCTAGCCTACCTAACTAGGCAGGAACTCCCCGAAGACCAAAATGAGGCTCGCTGCATAGTGCGGTGCTCTAAAGCCTATAAAGTTCATGAGGGAGAGCTTTATAAGAAAAGCACTACCAGAGTCCTTCAAAGGTGTATCTCCGAAGAGAAAAGGCGAAACCTCCTGGCTGAAATTCATGCCGGACTGGGTGGGCACCACGCCGCAGCCCGGGCCCTTGTAGGCAAGGCCTTCCGTACAGGATTTTATTGGCCGACGGCCCGTGCAGATGCGCAGGACTTAGTCCAACGATGCGTCGGTTGCCAGCTTTTTGCTAACCAAAGCCAAATGCCACCCACCGCCTTAAAACTATACCCATCACCGGCCGTTCACGGTGCAGGGGCTTGACATGGTTGGACCCCTCAAGGAGGAACCCACAAGCAAAAATACCTATTGGTCAAGGTGGATAAATTCACCAAATGGATAGAGGCCAAGCTCGTTAAAGCGGCCGATTCCGACCAGTGATAGACTTCATATCGTGGGTAGTGCACCGTTACGGTGTCCCCATGTATCATCACTGATAATGGCACCAACTTCACGGCCGATGAGGTCAAATTATGGTGCAAAAACATGGGCATCAAGCTCGATTACGCCTCAGTTTATCACCCTCAAACCAACGGCCAAGTCAAAAGGGCAAATGGTCTAATCATGAGCGGCATTGAACCCAGACTAGTGCGGTCCCACAAGGAATCTAACACGCACTGGGTTCAGGAGCTCGACTCCGTACTCTGGGGGCTGCGGACCACTCCGAATCGTACGACCGGATTCACACCATTCTTCATGGTGTACGGCGCAGAGGCAGTCTTGCCCTGCGACATAATACATGACTCACCTCGCATGCGCATGTATGAAGAAAGAGAAGCCGAGCTTGATCGGCAGGACAGTTTGGACGCATTGGAGGAGGAGCGACGTGGCAAAAGCTCGTTCCGCATTCTATCAACAAAGAGGCTCGAAGATATCAAAGCAGGGAAGTACGGACAAAGCTTATAACGTTGGCGACCTAGTTCTACGCTCACGGACAAGAAAAAGGACAAACTCAAGCCCAAATGGGAAGGTCCTTCATCATAGACCAGGTTACGACCGGCCGGAGCACACCGTCATAAACGCATCGGATAACCGACTCGAGCCGAACCGTTGGAACGCAGCCCGTCTACGAAGATTCTACGCCTAAGTGCCGGACTCCAAGTTCGTCTCCTTCCTCCGTCCGCATTCTTTATTTTTGCTTTTGTGCTATCTTTTGTTTCTCTCCTTCCTCCTTCTTCTTCTTCTTGTAGCCTCTAGAGGCCTGCTTTGCTTTTTTCAAGACACACTTGACGCGCTGTCCGCTCATTATATCGGGGGCTTCTTTAATGAAGCTTATTTATACGGGCTTCATGCCCAACACATGCGTTAAACTTCCGCATGTACCTTTTATTCACCATTATATGCATCGATATGACTTAAGTTTTGGCCAAGCTGGGTTGCTCGCTCTGTGCTTACCCCTACGTTCCCGATTGTTCGGCTAGGTGGTAAAGGGAGCACCTCTGCGATTGTTACCGCTGGTCACCGGATGTGTACCTCAGACTGGGTGAAGCCGAAAGCTAGCATTCTTAAGGGAATATTCGGTCGGTGAACTGAAAGATGAGTTTGAACTATTTACCCGTCTGCCCCCAGATTATTTTCTGCTTTCATAAGCAGCTTTGACATGCACTTTAGGGCATGCATCCCAGCGAAAGGAACCCTTAACGGAACTATTCTCCCTGGAAGATGTTTCTTACTACCCATGTAATATAACATAACTAGTTGGGCACTTGTCCGATACAGCAACAATGACCCCTACGCCTTGTCTCCATGCATACCACGGTTCTTATTTAACCACGATGGTATTGGACACCGGGGGACTATTGGGTCCGGAGGTCGGGTTAAAAGGTCCGCTATGACAAACGATCTACAATCCGGCTAGAAGACATTCTTTCATGTCATATTTTTACATAGTCAACTCGACTCATTGTATTCCTCCTCAATGCCATCTAATAGGCTATCTAATTTACAATCTTGCTGGGAATACTTATGCCAATTCTACTTGGTCGTACACTAAGCTTACAGGATCTCCATCTCATCCGCCCCACAGTGTCCGACCTCGCCATGTGGTTTGGGTCACCGTGGTACTGCGTCTTTACCATGGCCTGAGCCTCCTCGGCGCCTTTGACGGCAGGCCGATATCTTCCATAGCCGAAAGCGCCGTCGTGCTCCTTGAAGCCGCTCGCCAGCTCCCCAATGCCTTCGGGCAGGGAGATAGATGGCCACAAGGCTCGGCCGATGCCTTTCATCACCGCCCGGACTCGTTCGTGCACCGATGCAGTTCGGGAAGTAGATCGCCCGAGGAACTGGACATCTCCTCCTCTGGACGTCCTGTGAGCAAACCTACATACATGTTTATGTTAGTCGCCTTCCTCGCCGAACTCTTTCTCAGTTCTCTAAAGCAGTTACTGAAAATGCCGCTGACGGTTACCGATTCTCCTTCTGGTCGGACAACCGGGCACGAACATCCTTTAGTTCCTCACCCAGCTTGGTGTTGGCGCCTTGAGGTTATTTTCTCCTGCCGACCCTCACAAGACGCTCTCGCCGCCTTTAGCTGGCGCCAAGAGCTGCTGCTTGTCCGGATCTAGTCCGCGCCATCTGCAATATTTTTGTCGATTTACACACCCGCCCACTTCATAAACTATTTATCTTTTAAAAGTGTATATTAGGAGGGGGTCTCTGTGGCTCCCTCAGAAGTGCTAGTGCGGCCTCAAGTTGGGCCTTGCACTCTTCAAGCTCTGGGACAGTCGGGTATTCTTTTACGTAGGATCCTCAAGATAACAAATGATCCTTAAATCAGTTATTCTAACTATTTTAAGTCTCGGGGGCTACTGGCATATATAACTGTCAAATTATCTTACCCGTATGTCCTTTACATACTGCTCCGTGGCTCTGGCTAGATCATCTTGAGCGGCACGGAGGTGCGCATCTCCCGAATCAAAGGCATTCAAGGCCTCTTGGGAGAAACATGCGTCAGAAGAACTGTCCGTGGTGCAGTTCGTGATTCAAGGCGCTCTCCACCTCGGAGTTGGTGGCGGACAACCTGTCGGCATCCTCTGTCGGAGGAGCATCCGACGACGCCTCGTGCTTCGCCTCGACCTCCGGACCCGGCTTTGAAGCTTGTCCGGTGAAGGTTCGATCGGCAACCTCTCCGGACTCAGTCCGGCGAGTGGTCTTTTTTCCTGAAAAGAGCATCATCATTAGTATGCCTTCCAGGAATCAATCCTGGGAGTATGGTGACATGCCATACCATTGCGGCGGAGTTTCGATCCGGACCGCACTTCTTTTTAGCCTGCGGGGCCGCACTGCCCTTTGTTGGCCAGCCGCCGCAGGCTCGGCTTCCTGCCTCGAAGGTACCCCCTGCGAAGCACCATTGGTATACGGTGATCAAAAATAAGCATGGATGGGTCGTTATCAGGGTTTTGGGATCTCGGTCTCATTTACCTGTGAGGCTGGAAGTATTCCGGGGTAATCAGCCCTAATGGCAACCAACGCATTGTCGATGCTAAGTTGGTGGAATACCCCGTCAATCAACTCCACCTTTATATCCAGATCCTCTTCGGAGGTCGGATCGAGGGACCGTTCCGGATCCTCGGGTTGTGGGGGCGGGCTGTGTATCTTCTCCATACCCAGTAGTTCCTGCGTAGAAACCACGAAATGAGATATTTAACCATGGGAACATGGATCGGACATGTCACAAAGATGTTTGCTTACCTAGCTTCGAGGATTATTCGAAGAAAACTCCTTCATGGATTGACACGGAGGAAATCCTCCTCCTCCCCTTTATACATGGCAGACAAGATTTTCACCAGTTCGGTGACCGATCCTGGCCCTTTGCGGCCATGGCGGGTGGCATCGTCCTCCCCGTTGAAGTCCCACATGGGGTGGCCCCTGTATTGGAGCGGCTGCACTCCCCTCATAATGTAGATTGCCATGACTCCTGTCATGGTCAATCCGGCATGAGCCAAGAACCTTATTCGCTCATCAAATAACGGACATCCCGGTCATCTTCTCTCCGGGCTCCGAGGGCGCCAAATGAGGCGCTTCTTCAGAGGAGCATTGCTGAACTCTAGAAGGCCGATCCGAACAGGATCCGCAGCGGACGTCCTCCATGTAAAACCATTCAAGGCCGGTCTTGGACGCCTCCTTTGGGGTTCCGGATAGGTATCTGGTCCCGGCGATGCGCCATAGCTCGGCTCCGCCCACTTGATATATTGACCCGTCATGAGAACGGGGTACTAGGCAGAATATTCTCTTCCACAGCCCGGAATGAGCCTCGACGCCCAAGAATAGTTCGCAAAGGGCCACGAAGCCCGCGATGTGCAGGATGGAGGCAGGAGTAAGGTGGTGCAATTGGAGGTCAGAGAACTCCAAGAGCCCCGGAGAAACGGATGGATTGGAAATCCGAGGCCTCTTACTAGATAAGAGATGAAGCATACCCGCTCTCCTTTAGAGGGATCGGACGCCTCCGCTTGCTTTCCGCCCTTGTAGGTGGCAAGTCCGGCTCGAACTGGAACCATGAAGGCCGGGGAAGAAATCCCTTGGCTTGGAGTATAACTAGCTCACTATGCGGGACTGAGCATCTCTCCCCATTTCCTGGCTGAGGGCTGGGAGCGCGAGAAGAGGATCCGCGTCAACTGTCCATGACGGAATGGGCTTTGGTCAGAGGCGCTCTGATGAAAGCTTCGCAAAGGGGGATGGTGTGACTCAGATCTAGATCCTTGCCCCTTTATAGGCGGCTCATTTGCGAGGCTAGGGGGTAATTGTAAAATACCCTGGCTGTTCGCATTCATTCAAACACATGGAAGATGGCCATTATTGGGCGTAGAAGCCGAGGCGCAGCATTTATCAGAAGCCGGACACTATTCGACAAGTATATGGAATTTGGAGAAGAACCCGCCTCGCAATACCGAAGACAATCAACGCGCCGGACTCATCGTCATTGAAGCCTGGTTCGGGGGCTACTGAGGCAGTCCCAGATGAGGGGGTGTCCGGATAGCCGAACTCTTACTGTTAGCCGGACTCCTGGACTATGAAGATACAAGATTGAAGACTTCGTCCCGTGTCCGGATGGGACTTTCCTTGGCGTGGAAGGCAAGCTTGGCGATACGGATATGTAGATCTCCTACCATTGTAACCGACTCTGTGTAACCCTAACCTATCTGGTGTCTATATAAACCGGAGGGTTTTAGTCCGTGGGGCGAACAACAATCAAACCATAGGCTAGCTTCTAGGGTTTAGCCTCGCTTGATCTCGTGGTAGATCTACTCTTGTACTACCCATATCATCAATATTAATCAAGCAGAGTAGGGTATTACCTCCATCGAGAGGGCCCGAACCCGGGTAAAAACATCGTGTCCCTTGTCTCCTGTTACCATCCGCCTAGACGCACAGTTCGGGACCCCCTACCCGAGATCCGCCGGTTTTGACACCGACAAACACTCTTGGATAGTACTCGCTTTTCATCGGGGACAACTACCCCATTGTGAAGCGGATGCCACCTTCTGTGCACGACACGGAAGGCCTGCCCTTTCTGAAGCATGGTTGTGTCTTCATTGCGCACCGCCGGATGAACGACATGGTGGGACACGCTATCCCTGATTTATGCCGCTTCAGCTTGGATGAGTCTCCATTGTGTGGAACCGGGCTAGAAAGCTGCGACAATGATTCTCGTTGCCCACCGCTATGGATCATGCCATCCATGAAGAACACCTGGGACTAGAACCTGGAGGAGGACATGCATCTAGCCCATCTATAACGTGTAAGTGGAGTACAGTAATTGTGAACGGTAGTGCTGTGAGTATATGTAGACTAGTCGTGCACAAATTTATCACATGAATTGGATATGAACTTGTGTGGCATACTGGCATTTGTCCTTTAGAATTTATTACTAGTTAATGTGTTATGTGTACGTGCAACTTGTGTGGTTGTTGAACGGGCTCCAACACGCTCTTTGAGAAAAAAAAGGTGGCACAGCTTTGGATATACGTGACGTGGCGGCATCATACAGTAGCATCGTTCGCTATAGTTGTAGTACACTCCTACTAGGACGAAAACTCCTATAAAACCTTGCGCTTGGCTATTTACCTCTTCGGGAGGTTCAACAGTTCGTACTCGTGCGAACCTTGCATTTGGCTCTTCGCCTCTTCGGAAGGTCCAACAATGATGATACTACAGTACAATATGCTTCTGGCAATCTGACACCGATTGAACTGCTGCACGTCCACCGCAAGGGCGAGGGCGAGGGGGAGGGAAAGGGATAGGGAGGGAGAGGGAGAGGGCGCTATAGTCAAAATCCTCTCCTCGTCCTGCGAACCACCGCGTGCGTGGGCGAGGGAGAGGCGTAGTAAGCAAGCTTCTCCTCGTTTGGCGAGTTGACGGGACACATCAAAGGAGTACTAGTACTAGTACTAGTCCATACTGCGTCCTTTCCAATTAATATGTCTTAATTTGAAACAAGAAAAATACACTGGCGGTCAACGTATGTAACAATACGCTCTTTACGGTCACTATATATAGTTTTGTTGCGATTATACAATCACTAGCTCATCGTAGAGCACCGTATTGCACCCTATTGACCGGCCACATAGTCGATGTGGCACTTTGTTGACTGGTTAAATTGTCACCTGGTTTCTGGGTCCCACCTGTCTGTTGGCAGAGCAAAGAAATCAGTTAAACAAAACTTTAAGCAGGCGCGACACGAGTCCAACCTTTGCGCGCGAACTGCCCTGGCTGTGTATGTGAGTGCATGCACGTGTCCTCCATCGGTCTTCCAACAAAGAGTGTACATCGGCTACAAAACAAAGAGTGTGTTACATAATGTACATCTACACTTCCAATGCATTTAGCCTTTAATCTAAATCGATATTGATTGACTAATGCACCAACTTGTGCTGTAGGTATAGGCTACATGTCTATCCTTAATTACAGCATGCACCGGCCTTCCTTTAATCTTCTTATCTCAATGGTCGCATGCACACATAAGTCTGCTACTTTTGGGCGTTAATTATGCCCTGGTTAATGTGTAAATCTCTAAATGTACAGTCTTTCACGGACGTAGGGAGTAGGTTGAGCACTTGAGCGTGAGCTGTGTGTGTTGCATCGTGTGTTGTCTGCCGCATGGGTGCGTGAGTGTTGCGTGCGTCCATGTGTACGTGTGAGTGTTGCATGTTGCATGCATGCATGCATGGGGCTTACTCCCTGCCATTGACATGTTCATATTTCAAGCTTCCTCGGTTCCCTCCATATGGTGATACTCCCTCTGTTCCCAAATAGTACGGAGTAAAAGCCTCCCTCTGTTCCCAAATATGGAGTATTTGTCTTTCTACAGATTTCAACAAGTGACTAAGGTACGGAGCAAAATGAGTGAAGTGAGCGTAGAGGCATAGGGATACTGTAGAAAGGAAGTCCTCGCGATCCATTATTCCCCATCTCGTTCAGAGAGAACTATTCAACTAGTCTTCGCAGTGAAGTGACAATACACTCTGCAGCAGATGGGACACATAATTAATAAGATGAATCAGTGTGTTGTTGTTACTAAATCAGCCTTACCCAGTACTGCCATCATGTTTGCCAGTAGAGCACGCTTCCGCAAATACGCCTACGCACCTCTGTCCTCCATTAACTGACATATGGGCCCTCTTGTGGCAGACCCACATGTCATCGGTGTAACTATTTACACTCCGAAGGACGGTATATCCTGGTAGTGGTACTAGTAGAATTGAGATTTAATGCACTTTCTTCCCCGTCTTCCACTCTTCTTCCTCCTCTCTTCTTCTTCCTCCTCTCTTCCCCATAAATCGCCGCACACCATTTACCCCGCTCACTACTCGCCGCCCGCGCCATCTTCCTTGGTAGCTCGCGATACCATATCCCCCGCCACTGCTCGCCACACGAGGAGAAGCTTCTTCGCCGCCACTTTGAATCCACCTCCCCTGGCTCGCAGCATCGAAAACCCCAATGGCAGAACTGACCGACACGCAGAGCCGCTGATTGAATTCCTCCCCGATGTTCTCTGGGAGCAGATCTGTAGTCGTATGGACCTACTCAGCACCGTCCGTCTGGCCGCATGCTCGGTGTCTTTGTACCGTCTACTCGTCTGCAACCGGCCGGCTCTTTTCAAGACACCCTGCTTGCTGATGCCCGATCCTCGCAGGTGGCCCAGACACCGACTTGACGATCCTACGGAGGTTGCCGTGGTGCCCCTCGACATGCTACCACTACCCGTCCACCTGTCCTTCATGAAGGCCAACTGGATCGTCCTCATCCACCACACCGGTAGTCCGTGGTGTCTCGTGGATATCTACACCCAGCAAGAGATCACCCTTCCATCGTTGGATACCGCCGACATCGAGCCTCGCGGCCCGCCGGACACTCCTGCCTACTACGCACGAGACGCGTCAAGCTTTTGGCTCGACCTCTGTTTGCAGAAAGTTGTAATCTGCGAAGTGCCCACACCATCGGAAGACTACATGGATTACAAGCTCATTGCCTTGTTCAACATGGGATTAGTCTATCTGGAATCCGGTCGCCATACATAGTTATGGCTCATCATCAATCCTGTTGAGGCAACCTTTCTGTCTGATGCTATAGTGCATGATGGCATCGTTTACGCGGTCGACGCACAGATTGGCTACCTATACTGGTGGAATATATCGTCGTGTAATTGTTCTATCTCATCTCATCTTTACCTTATGAATACGACTGCCTGTTCATTTGTTACAAATTTGGAATGCATAGCATGTCTATAACCACATCATTGCTATGTGTTCCTCTCATTTCCTAGATTTTTATGACCACACATGTTATTGTTAGAGTTGATATGAGAACAATTGGCATCTAATGATTGTTAGAATACATATTATGAGCATAACATCATGATTGCTATATGTTACTCTCGTTTATAAGATTTTTATAACAACGCATGTTATTGCTTAGAGTTGATATGAAAACAGTAGTAGTAGTAAGTGCTATGGTAGAATATGAGTAGGCGCTGTCATAGCTATTTTCCTCTCATTGTTACATGATGTTTGAACCATGACATGTTGCTAGAATATGAAAGCCATTGGCTTATTTTTTTAACTTGGGGTATGATTATGACCACGGCATTGCAATTCTCTGTCGATGATATGTGTCACTGTTATAATAATCTTAATTCCACACATACTCTAAACATGATTGTTTATTTTTGTCCTTTTGGTCTCCAATTTGAATTATTGCAGCAGACGCAAATGCGCTGGCCTTCATGATTCCAGGACCTGGAATCATACCAGCCGATGGGTGGTGGTTTATTGCTCGTTCACCGACGGCGGTCATTTGATGCTCATTCAGCACGCGTACCAAATTGACCAAACCATTTCATCAAACCACATGCAGTACAATGCATGGGGCGTTCGTGACATTGATGGCTATGGCTGCTTCGTGTTCGAGAAAGATCCCAGCTCCGTTGGGCCAGGCGTATTCAACTGGAGGCGGGTTTACAGCCTCGACAACCACTCCTTGTTCCTCGGGCTCAATTATCCGATCATCCAACCAATCATCGATCATATCACCGGCGATGATTACTGTGCTATGCAACTTCCATTCGCGAGGGGGGGGGCTGTGTTTACACATCATACCATGGGTTTCATGAATCACCATATCCAGAGATTCGTCGACACAGCTTGTTGCCAGGTAATCTTCAGTGTGTGTAAGGCATCAAGCTTCCATGCGATGGATGGCTTTTGCAAACCCGACATGCGGCGATGAGGTTCATGCCAACAACAAATATGCACAACTTGATTCGCGGCCGATATCTAGATCGAGCCATGTATTCTTTGTAGCATGACCTTCTTTTGTTGGATATTATGTATTGTTGTTAGTTTGAAGCACTCCTCTGGTTTGAAGGATAGATGCCTTCACGGGATCAAGTGCATCCTAACTCACTGCGTGAGGATGTACTGATAATGATGATGGAGATGCTGTGCAGAAGCCATATATATCAGTTAGGCTTCAAGTGCGTACTTGTTAGTTAAACCTATGTATAAATTGTGACACTAAACACGACTAGTAAGTAGTACATTATTAGTACTAGTATACGTCGGTCAAATTATTCATCATGTCCACACATTGAATTGACGTGACAACACGCTGCACGTGAGGTGACACAAGAATCCCGGCGGCGTGTTCGGGTATTCTGGACTTCAGATTTGGAGTACCACTTATCTGTCGAAATCTTTCATCATTCAATTAAAACAGTCGATTGATCATACATTGAGTACCATATAACTAGAATTACCGATTCAAGTCGAAGAAGGATTGGCCAGTGCTGCCGGCTAGCGTCAAGTTCGATCCCACGGGTCAGGAGCTGATCGAGCACCTTGAGGCCAAAGTGAGTGCTGACAGCACGAGATTTCAGTCTTTCATCGATTTGTTCATACCAACCATCGACAGTGAGCACATCATATGCTACACCCAACCTGAGAAACTTCCAGGTAAGACACCGACCGGCCGTCTACTTGCACAAACATATTCCTTTGTTTATAGCTCTATTTTTCTTTTTAGACACAGCACTGGTGAAGCAATTACAATTTGACAGTTAATAAAAAGTGAAACAAGTGACTTCAACATGCCAAAGATGTTATGAAAATGCCAACTACGTACACTAAAAACCTGTATTCCACAATCTGCAGGTATCACACTGAGTGGCCTAAGGAAGCAATTCTTCCAGCGCAATTCTAGGGCGTTCAAAAGGGGCACGTGGACGCGTCGCAAGATACAGTCGGAGTGCAGCATGCACGCGATGTGGCACAAGGCCGACAATACCTTGCCGGTGATGGTCACCGGCCGACAGACGGGCAGCAAAAAAGGTTCCGGTGCTGCACACCAACAAGAACTTCGACCAGCAGAGGACCAACTGGGTGATGCACCAGTACCACCTCGGGGACCTGGAGCAAGAGAAGGAGCGGGAGCTGGTCCTCTGCAAGATTTTCTACCAGACGAACACTAGGGCCGGGAGTAAAAAGATTATAAGTTTGTTTGGTATTGGTAGTTGTACTACCTTGTCGCCCTGCAAGTTGGTATTGTTGTTAACGATCTTTTGGTATGAACTTGCATTTGCTTCCAACCATCATGCCGAGGGTCGGCGTGGATATAAAGCTGGATCATTTGTTTCGAAACGAATTTTCAGGAGCCTGATTTTTATTTGATGGGTAGCATAAGCACCCGCCGTTCCAATTCCCAGTTCTCCAATTTTTTCGAAACAAGTGCATGCACTTATTATCACGATAAAAAACAATATCCATGCTGCATCCCAGTTATCAGTCTGTACTTGCAGAATTCTCTCGTTTATTGAGCACGTATATTGTTTTTTCAGGTCGAGCAAGTTTCAACTGGGCTGCAGACTGCCCAGGGTTGGTTTTGTTTTTAACAGGCCCAGCCCATGACGACAACAGGGCACAAAGATCCAGCAGGTATCTACTGGCCTCTGGCCCACCAACGTTAGTTATATTTTGTCTTACAACTTCCGCAGGCAGTTTTTTTACTGAATCAAACACACAACCCAGTTCTATTTTCCTCTGTAAACGCATGTTCTGCATTCGTTTTCTAATCTCTACCTATAGTTTTACTAGTTCATATACACGTATCATTATATGGAAAACACATCAAATTCCCTTTTCATATTTACATCCTTATTTTTGTTGTTTTTTCCCACCCAAATATTGATTTTTTACCACTGGTTTTCCCTTAAACCAACTCAATTGTCCCACGTCTTATTTGCTCACAAAAACAAAAGCGATTTTTGGCAAATCAATAAGTTCTTAAAAAATGTTTATCATTTCGGGATTACAACAGTCCGGACTCCACCGAAATATGCAAAATAAGGTTGAACTTTTTGACCGTGGTCCTGGGCACATAGAGAGGAAACTTGATATTATTGCAATTCCTACAAGCATACATTCCTCCCTCATAATAACTTTTAGTAGCATCATGAATGAATTAAACAATATAACCATCACCTAAAGCATTCTTTTCATGATCTACAAGCATAGAAAATTTACTACTCTCCACACAAGCAAAATTCTTCTCATTTGGAATAGTGGGAGAATCATAAGAGACTCGAATACTATAGATTGTTTCCACTTTAAAAGAGTAATGTTCAGAAAAAGGGTAATCATAATCATGACAAGTTTTATAAATATAATCATCACTACTTTTTATAGCATAACTTTCATCACAATAATCATCATAAGTAGCAACTTTGTTCTCACCATAATTAATTGAAACCTCTTCCGAAATAGTGGATACATCACTAAATAAAGTCATGACCTCTTCAAATCCACTTTCATAATTATCACAATAAGATTCAACATCCTCCAATATTGTGGGGTCACTACTTCCTAAAGTTGACACTCTTCCAAACCCACTTTCATCAATATAATCATCATAAGTAGGATGCATGCTATCATTATTATAAATTTGCATATCAAAACTTGGGAGACTAAAAATATCATCTTCATTAAACGTAGCATCCCCAAACTTGGGACAAACATTAATTGCAGCAAATATATTCTCAAAAACATCATCTTCATCAAACATAGCATCCCCAAGCTTGGGCCTTTTCATATCATAAGCATCATCACTCTCATCATTAATAGTATGGATAGCACCAATAGTATAGCAAACATTATTATCATATTCTTCCAAGCAAATGCCAAAAAGATTTTCAAGATCATAAGAAGTATCATTATCTTCCCAATCGTAATCATCACAATAAGCAATAGGCATAACGAGATCATCATCAAGTGCATCATCTTCCACAATTATTTTTGATTCATTTTCATGAGGCACAACAATAATAGGAGCAACTTTATTTGGGAGAGATATCTTTTTACCTCTCTTCCTTTTCTTTTCTTCTTCTTCTCCTCATCATGTGTGGGTTCAATCCTCTTTTCGGAGCTCCTTATTAATGAGATTGGTTGAATAGAAGGCTCCTCCTCATTACCTGATTCATCATAAGAAGTAATAGGAAGATATTGGGAAGTCTCTTCCCTTTCATTAGTATTCTATTCATCTTATATTTGTTTTCTTTTCTTTATGTAATTGGCAATATAAGGATTTTCAATGCAATTCACCACGCAATACATATAAATTTCCTCTAGATCAAAATGAAGAACTCTATCAAGGGCAAATTCTGGAATATCCTTAGTTATACGTTTCATTTCTTCATAACCCAAGAGCAAACTAAGTTCATTATGGTGTGCAAGGGAAATCAAGTCATCACAATTTTTGGACACGATACGATCATGAAACAATTTGCATTGGGTACTGAAATGATCACGTTCATTGCAAAGTTCACAAGTATGGCTAAGAAAGTTTAAATTTTCAGCACACACATCTATCCTTTCTTGCAACCATTTAGTTTCTAAATGCTTATGCCTCTTGCAATATCTATCTTCTCTATTTGGTGTGTACTTGCAAACTCAATACACTCCACAAAAATTGACATGCTTATAGGAGATATTTTCATCATGACTAGTGCAATCATCAGTAGTACTATGGATATTCAAGGAGTTCATACTAACAACATTGCAATCATGCTCATCGTTCAAAGATTTAGTGCCAAACATTTTAATGCATTCTTCTTCTAACACTTTGGCACAATTTTCTTTTCCATCATACTCACGAAAGATATTAAAAAGATGAAGCGTATGAGACAAACTCAATTCCATTTTTTGTAGTTTTCTTTTATAAACTAAACTAGTGCTAAAACAAGAAACAAAAAGGTTCGATTGCAAGATCTAAAGATATACCTTCAAGCACTTTCCTCCCCGGCATCGGCGCCAGAAAAAAGCTTTGTTGACGGGGTGTGAGTGCCGCTTACCTAGCCTCCCCAACAACGGCGCCAGAAAAGAGCTTGATGTCTATGACGCAACCTTCTTCTTGTAGACGTTGTTGGGCCTCCAAGTGCAGAGGTTTGTAGGACCGTAGCAAATTTCCCTCAAGTGGATGACCTAAGGTTTATCAATCCGTGGAGGCGTGGGATGAAGATGGTCTCTCTCAAACAACCCTGCAACCAAATAACAAAGAGTCTCTTGTGTCCCCAACACACCCAATACAATGGTAAATTGTATAGGTGCACTAGTTCGGCGAAGAGATGGTGATACAAGTGCAATAGGGATGGTAGATATAGGTTTTTGTAATATGAAAATATAAAAACAGCAAGGTAGCATGCTAAAAGTGAGCGTAAACGGTATTGCAATGCTAGGAAACAAGGCCTAGGGTTCATACTTTCACTAGTGCAAGTTCTCTCAACAATAATAACATAATTGGATCACATAACTATCTCTCAACATGCAACAAAGAGTCACTCCAAAGTCACTAATAGCGGAGAACAAACGAAGAGATTATGGTAGGGTACGAAACCACCTCAAAGTTATTCTTTCCAATCAATCCGTTGGGCTATTCCTATAAGTGCCACAAACAGCCCTAGACTTCGTACTAGAATAACACCTTAAGACACAAATCAACCAAAACCCTAATGTCACCTAGATACTCCAATGTCACCTCAAGTATCCGTGGGTATGATTATACGATATGCATCACACAATCTCAGATTCATCTATTCAACCAACACATAGAACCTCAAAGAGTGCCCCAAAGTTTCTACCGGAGAATCACGACGAAAACGTGTGCCAACCCCTATGCATAGGTTCATGGGCGGAACCCACAAGTTGATCACCAAAACATACATCAAGTGAATCACGTGATACCCCATTGTCACCATAGACACGCACGGCAAGACATACATCAAGTGTTCTCAAATCATTAAAGACTCAATCCGATAAGATAACTTCAAAGGGAAAACTCAATCCATTACAAGAGAGTAGAGGGGGAGAACAAACATAAGATCCAACTATAATAGCAAAGCTCGCGATACATCAAGATCGTGCCAAATCAAGAACACGAGAGAGAGAGAGAGAGAGAGAGAGAGAGATCAAACACATAGCTACTGGTACATACCCTCAGCCCCGAGGGTGAACTACTCCCTCCTCGTCATGGAGAGCGCCGGGATGATGAAGATGGCCACCGGTGAGGGTCCCCCCCTCCGTGAGTGCTTGGAACAGGGTCCCGATTGGTTTTGGTGGCTCTGAGAGGCTTGCGGTGGCGGAACTCGCGATCTGTTCTGTTCCCCGATCGTTTTAGGGTATATGGATATATATAGGTGAAAGAAATACGTCAGGGGAGCCACAAGGGGCCCACGAGGGTGGAGGGCGTGCCCTAGGGGGTGGGCGAGCCCCCCTACCTCGTGGCTCCCTCGTTTCTTTCCTGACGTGCACTCCAAGTCCATCGGGTAGCTTTCCTTCCAAAAATAACTTCTCCAGAAGGTTTCATTCGGTTTCGACTCCGTTTGATATTCCTTTTCTTCGAAACACTGAAACAAGGGAAAAAATAGGAACTGGCACTGGGCTCTGGGTCAATAGGTTAGTCCCAAAAATAATATAAAAGTGCATAGTAAATCCCATAAAACATCCAAGATGGATAATATAATAGCATGGAACAATCAAAAATTATAGATACGTTGGAGACGTATCACCCATATGAATATAATCAAAAGCAGGATGTATGGTTTTACCTCCATCAAGAGGGCCCGAACCTGGGTAAAATCCCGTGTCCATGTTACCATCACTCCAAGACGCGTAGCTTAGGACCCCTACTACGAGATATGCCGGATATTGAACCGACTTTGGTGCTTTCATTGAGAGCCTGCTAGGCGATCATCACGGTTCGATGGGTCTTCTATCGATGCCAAATCAGGTGTTATATTTTCAGTTTATTTCATTCTATATAGATCGGTTCGTGTGCAAATTATCTACGTCGCTGCGGGCAATTCTTTTATAGATAGGTTTTTGCCCTCGCCTAGAAGTCGGGATCAAACGATAGCCGCGCAAACGCCGCACACCCTGATCTCCACTTCGCAATCTGTGTGATGCACACCGAGCCAAGTTTCTATTCGGCGGCCGACAAAGGAAATCAAATCTGGCGCATGGCTGTAGCCTCACGTGGGCAGATTACTCAAAGCTTTATTTTCTCTCCCAAAACAGCTATGTGCACTAGGAGATCATCAGGGAGATTCAATTCCCTTCTCTCTCTTCCTTATTTAATTAGGCCATGAGGAAATAGACTACTTTAATACCTAGTTTCTATTACATGTACGCAAAGCATGCATTGTACCAAATTTTTTGCAATTTCTGAGGACTGATCACGGTGCAAATTTGCTTTCAAGCGCCACTTATCATTAAGGAAGTGTGGCACCCCGATCCGCATGGAGAAGGGGGCCTTCGCACGTCAGCTCAGGAAAACACCTGACGCACGACAGGTCCATAATACAGCATTCCAGGTACAATAATATTCATCAAACATGTGCATAAGCTTACATCCTTGATGAATACAACCATCTGGCATATCCCTACGGCTATTTAAATGGTAGCGGAAGTCTATTTAAATGGTGACGGAAGTCTTGGTTTAGCAGCATAACAACTCTGGCTGGGCTCCACAACTCACATGACTGATAAGGTAACGGCCTAGCACGACGGATCAAGCGAACAATATGGGTACGACCTACAAAACTGGCATGACACGCCAGGTCAGTACATTGAATGTACTTGCAAGACAACCAAATACATAGCATCCAAACAATCAGAAGACAAGGCAAGAACGAAGCGCATGCAACCACCTATCTCATATCAATTACTAAACATGGCATGATAAAGACCAACTAAGCATGAACAAAATCATAGCATCTACTAACATGGCAATGACATGGCATATCAAAACATGCTTCTAAAATGGCAATAGCAAAACATAGCATATCATCTCAATCATGGCATAATTTAACATATAAATCAACGCATGACATGGCATCATGAAACTATGCTGAAAATAAACTACCAATGATATCCAATGCAGACATAGTAGGTTAACTTTATGCAACCATCTTCTGTTCTGCCATGGTTCTTCAAATGCAGCATATTACTCATGCAATGCAACCAAACTTGTGCACCGAGTCCCTCGGACTCTCTTACCAACGGGTTGCCTCGCAACCGAAATGTGATCTTTCCGACGATCACAACCATGACCAACACTTGGTCTCCAACACTTATCGAGACCTCGTCTCGTGATCATATCAAAACATCGTCCTGACTTATCACGACTATCTCATAGTCCAAGTCACCATATTCTCGTTATCACATATTTATTTACCAACTTAATTATTTCAGGTTTATCCTCCCTTTCGATCAAGACCCGATAGTGTGACCTACTACGAACTTGTGCCCATGACCGAGGACGCGGCTATCGATAGATTGAATACACTCTGCAGAGGTAGCGCACTGTACCCACACCACGGAACCCATGGCCTCGTCATCCTATTCGGGTGGACCAAAGGCATTCCGACGAAACCGACCTACTGCCGTGACACTCTCCTGGCCACTCCGACCCACTCCCAACTGGGCTAGCCCTAGTTGGCCCCGTGTCTACCAAAGACACAATGACCACCGTCGTGGCCAAAACGTCCCTCATGGGGACCGGTACCAAAAAATTTAACAACGGGCACACAAGGTTATGTCCGCCTACCTGATCAGGGTAAGCATGCCCATAACCTTCCATAGTTGGAGGCACCGGCGAGAGGCCCGACAATAGATCGCATTAAGGCCTTCCCATAAAGGCAAATGTGGCTGCACTGAAAAAGTTCGATTTGGTGGCACTATGACTCGATCCCATCGATGACGGAGGAGGTTTGTTATTATTAAGTCATTTTAATTCCTTCTCCATCATCATGAACATGAATGCAACAATGAGAATGCAACATACAAATGGATGAACAAAATACTGAACTTCTCAAGTGCCCAACTATAGCATAAAGAACATGACAATACCAAGTAATAGCATATCAACGGTGCATTACAATCCTCATAACATTTTATAATGATGACATGCAAATAAAGTAGAGTAGTGACATGGCATTATTAATAACAACATTCTAATTAGTATGGCAAACGATATCGTTAAAACACAAGCATGCATGACACACATAATGGAATAACTGCAGACGAAAACGATATGAAAGAAGTGCAACTACACACACACAAGGGGCAAGCAAAGTCAACATGCAAGTTCGGGGCTCATGATAAGAGGTTGGCTTGCCTGGGGGTCGACAAATACTCCGGGAATAATTGTGAAACGACCGCAACAAGATTTGCCGGAAACAGTTCTCTCTCGGAGGGGGCTGTTTACGGGCAAGGGCAAAATGGTCATTTTCACTAGGTGAAAACATTATGAAAATGATACCAACAGAAAGAGCTCGACGGACAGAAAACGTGAGCATTGGAATCACCTCAATCAGAGTTACGGTTCCAAAGATGCGGCCGTTGGAATGACAGGGACTAATCTGTAAAATAAATATTCACAGACAGGCCCTTGTCGGTTATAACAGAAAGCGCACTAACGAAAATACGCTTTCAGACAAGCGAAAGCGCATTACTGACCAAAGGCGACAGAAAGTATGTTTTCAGAAAACGAAAACGCATTCCTCTCTGAAGCCGCGACGAAGTACGCTTTCGAGAAACGAAAGAGCATTCTCGCGGGGCGTCTGCACTTACGCCAGGTCAGCGAGCCGGCCGGCCAGCAGAGGTCGACAGTGTGCAGGGTTAACACGGCTGGGCCCGCCTGCTTATGTCTTCCACCTCCCGCCGGGAGCGAGCGTGGCTGGGGGAAGATCGCCCGGCAATGGGTCGCCGGGCGCCCGGCCACCATACGGGCGCGCGACTCACCTGTAAGCTCAGGGCGGAGAGGCGCATCGGCTGGTGGTCTCCGTTGACGGCGAGAGGCGCTGCAGAGGGAGCAGCAAGGCCCGCGGCGGAGAGGAGTTTCGGCCACCGGTGGAGCAAGGTGCTCTGGTAGGGGAGAGAAAGGGACGAGGCTACGGGGAGACTTGCTGGGATCTATAGGTTGCAGTGGTGGTGGAGGAACGGCGAGGAGGGCTCGTGAGAGCCGGAATCCATGGAGGCCCGAGGCGGCGGCCACGGTGGTGATGGGGTCAGAGAGGGGCTCTAAACTCGGGGAGAGGCACGGGGAGGGGGTTGTGGACTGCGGGGATGCTCGGGGCGTGCTTAAATAGCCGCTGAGAGGCTCGAGGGGAGGGAGGAGGTGGCATGGCGCGGCAAAGCGACGTGTCAAGCTGCCGGCGAGGGGCGCAACATCGGCAGGCGCAGCCAAGGCTCACTGGAAGCGGCGGGAAGGCGACGAGGAGGAAGCAGATGCTGCGCAGAGGCTCACGGAGACGAGCAACGCTCGTGGACGAGAGGGAGAAGAAGACAGAAGTGAGGAAGAAGAGAATGGATACAGCAGCTCACTGTTTGGCCGTTGGCATGACTCGCCGGAGAAGAAAACGAAGGGGGACAGAGGTCCAGGGGGAAGAAGACGGTCGGAGCAGCGATGCCGACGCGAACAATGGCTAGACCACCATTTTGGGCTGGTTACACTCGTTATCACCACAGACATGGCGCGCTCTAGAGATTTTACTGATGCCAGCTCATGTCTACCGCGTAGTACTTAGTAGATAGAGTGTTACGACGGTAAACAAACGGGAGGGACATATGGAGCTGAGTAAACCAAGCTGCACAAGTTTGTTGTTGCAAACTTGACCACATCCTAGATAGTAAACCAGAGAGGGTAAAAGGTAAACTTGATGTCTGAGAAGCTTAGGGTAACAAGGACTACAGTCCTGGGAGTTATGAGGTCATTAGGACAAAGATTTAATATAGTTGCAGTGCAACCACTAAATCTGGTCCAGAAATTAGATGATGAACAAGCACTCAGTAGGAGTGAGGGATGGAGCTAAAACTTGACAAATCTTGATGATTTGATCATAGGTAGATGTCAGTAAATATCATACAAAATGGACTTGCCAAAATGGTACTTCCTTCACAACTATCAGTTTTTCCCAGAAACTTGAGAAAAATCCTCAGGGCAAATGACTAATTGAAATGAGCCAAAATCTTGTGGAGAGAGATAATATGGATAGGCGAAAGCCTGGGAATGTTTTCAGCCATAATGGAGCAAGATAAAATGCACTTGCTTCACAAACTGAAAAATTGGACAGAAACCAAGAATTGCTCCTATGCTCACATAGTTCAATGAAATGAACTGAATTTGGGTGGAGGCTAATTATTTGAGATACTTGAGAGTATGGAAAAGTTTCATCCTATTTGAAAACCCTATGAAGGTACTTTCTTCACAAAGTTGTATTCTGGTCAGAAACTTTGAAAAAATGCACAGGGAGCTAGGATGAATGGATTGGGCTAATATTTGGCATCCATGGGTTATTTATCCATGTTAATCACCCTGCCAAATTGCACCTCCATTGGAATTAGGAATAAAGCACTTCCTTTGCAAAATTTCAGAGAAGGCAGAAACTTGCATTGGATCATGTGCCAAATTTTTGAACTGAGGAACATGAGATTAGGATGGAACTAGTGATTATATAGCAAGGACAAGCTCCACAATTTATGTGGGAATTTTCTATACTATAAAATAGTAGTTCCTTTGGAAAATGGCAGAAATACAATATTGGCTTAAAATAGGAAACTGCAATTTTCCTTATTTAATTATGGCCAATATACTTGCCAGAGCTTGGATTAGGCATAAGTATCAACGCCACTAATTCTCATGAATTTAGGAGATGGCTAGCTATGCCTTTGGATTTTATTCCTCAGAAAGGCAAGAAAAGGAATAAATCACAATTCAAAAATATTGCATGGGACTTAGCAATATTTTTGCATATCCAAGGTTCGAGAAGACAGGATGATCTCTGGGAACAATTGGGAAGATCAATAGATCAAGGAAAAGGATGGCTCCTTTGTAAGCACAAGGGCATATCCAAATTCCAAAATTTGGAATTGGGGTTTGTGAGGGTTTGAGATGATGCAAATGAGGTATTGCCCACTGACAAAGACATGAGCAAGGTTTTGAAAAGGTTGAAAATGACAAGAATAGTCAGAGTCCCAACAAACTCAGGAGAAAGATTTTGAAAAATGAGTGCCAGGAAGGAATAACAGCACAAAAATTGATAACCCAATTTTGGGGCTGTTACAGGAAGCTCCGCGCTGGCCTGACTCGACCGGCTGTTTGTCAACCAGTTTCTTGTACTGCTATTGATGGACACCTCGTGCGCGACACTGAAAGTTAACAGTGTCCGCGGACCTTGGTGCCCTGATACGTCTTCAACGTATCTATCATGCTATATTATTTTCTGTTTTGGATGTTTAATGGGCTTTATTATACATTTTTATATTATTTTTGGGACTAACCTATTAACCGGAGGCCCAACCCAAATTGCTGTTTTTTTGCCTATTTCAGTGTTTTGCAGAAAAAGGATATCAAACGGAGTCCAAACGGAATGAAATCTTCGGGAGAGTTATTTTTGGAACAAACGTGATCCAGAGGACTTGGAGTGGACGTAAAGCCACCAACGAGGCGGCCACCCCCTGGGCGCGCCCTCCACCCTCATGGGCCCCTCGTAGCTCCACCGACCTACTTCTTCCTCCTATATATACCTACGTACCCCCAAACTATCGTTGAGCACCACAAAAACCTAATTCCGCTGCCTCAACTCTCTGTACCCGTGAGATCACATCTTGGGGCCTTTTCCGGTGTCCTGTCGGAGGGGCCATCAATCACGGAGGGCTTCTACATCAACACCATAGCCTCTCCGATGATGTGTGAGTAGTTTACCTCAGACCTTCGGGTCCATAGTTATTAGCTAGATGGCTTCTTCTCTCTCTTTGGATCTCAATACAAAGTTCTCCTTGATATTCTTGGAGATCTATTCGATGTAACTCTTTTTGCGGTGTGTTTGTCGAGATCCGATGAATTGTGGGTTTATGATCAAGATTATCTATGAACAATATTTGAATCTCCTCTGAATTCTTTTATGTATGATTGCTTATCTTAGCAAGTCTCTTCGAATTACCGGTTTGGTTTAGCCTACTAGATTGATCTTTCTTGCAATGGGAGAAGTGCTTAGCTTTGGGTTCAATCTTGCGGTGCTCGATCCCAAAGGATGTGAGGGGAAACGACACGTATTGTATTGTTGCCATCGAGGATAGAAAGATGGGGTTTATATCATATTGCATGAGTTTATCCCTCTACATCATGTCATCTTGCTTAAAGCATTACTCCGTTCTTATGAACTTAATACTCTAGATGCATGCTGGATAGCGGTCGATGTGTGGAGTAATAGTAGTAGATGCAGGCAGGAGTCGGTCTACTTGTCACGGACGTGATGCCTATATACGTGATCATACCTAGATATTCTCATAACTATGATCAATTCTATCAATTGCTCGACAGTAATTCGTTTACCCACCGTAATACTTATGCTATCTTGGGAGAGGCCACTAGTGAAACCTATGGCCCCCAGGTGTATTTTCCATCATATTAATCTCCCGTCAACAATCTATTTCTAGCATCGTTTATTTTACTTTGCTTTCTTTATTTTCTCTTTATCATAAAAATACCAAAGATATTATCTTATCATCTCTATCAGATCCACTCTCGTAAGTGAACGTGAAGGGATTGACAACCCCTTTATCGCGTTCGTTGCGAGGTTCTTATATGTTTGTGTAGGTGCGTGAGACTCGAGCGTAGCCTCCTACTGGATTGATATCTTGGTTCTCAAAAACTGAGGGAAATACTTACGCTACTTTACTGCATCACCCTTTCCTCTTCAAGGGAAAACCAACGCAGTGCTCAAGAGGTAGCATGCCCAGGCTTTCATTGAAAGCTTTCTAGGTCATTACCGCGGAATGGTGGGACGATCAGGTGATATTTTTCCAGTCAAATCTTTTCCATGCAAAATTTCTCTCCTGAAAATCGTCGCTACCGTGCTGTGCAATTTTTTCACAGTCAGATTGGATCGAAAAATTTTATAGCGGCAGCGACCGTATCTGCCGCCTGACAGAACGTCGCACCCGAACTACCTTGCGTACTGTAAAGACCCCGGTGAAACGCGTTTGTAAGCGACGGCATAGTTACAGGACTCGCTACAGGGCGGCGGCGACTCAGCCGAGGTGATCGTGCAGCCCGTACTACCCACACAGTGCAGCACATGTGGGCCTGCTGACTGAAGCATTAGATTGGCAGCAACAGGGAGGCTCTCTTCCTTTTTCTTTTTTTTCCTTTTTTTTAATCTACTAGTATCTACGCTGCCGCTCGTGGTCTGCTACTTCTTAGTGAACATGCATAATACAAACACTAGTGTTGTAGCACTACTTCAATTGGGTTTGCCTCACGTGAAGCTCAAAGCGCTATGTAGCACTCGCACGGCTTTCAAGAAAATTTTCAGAGACAAACATCACATATGTCGCCCAGTAAGTATCTGTGATTTAGCTCGGCCGGACAACTTTTCATTAGACTTTGCTTCGTGCCACTTATATTACTGCCAGGTGCTACCTCTCCAAATTATTTTTAGTGCACAATACCTTTTCTTCTGGGAATTATTACTTCGGCAAGTATCATTTTTTGTGTACTGGCAGTTAATGTGTGGCAACAATGATGTCTTTTTGTGAGTTCTTGTTTCGCCACTATGTTGCATCGACGTATCTGTGGTTTTCGACCAGCGTGATGTTTTCTCTGCGTCACTCCACTGAGCCAATGTCAACCACGCCGTGTCACCGCCCCAGGCCATTATTTCTTTAAAACAATATATTTGCACAAATAGTTATGCGAAGATTTCTTTTAAATTATTATTATTATTATTACTTTTGGCCTGCACTATTTTACATGTGTAGGTAATCAACTTCGACTGCGTCAAGCGGTCATTTCGGCAAGGCGACGTCGTTGTCCCAATCGGCATAAATCGGCTTGCGTGATCACCTTGTTAGTCGAATTGCCATACCGACTTGTTCGGTTGCCTCATGGACTTCGGTATCACTGAGAGAGCTCTCTCTCATCGAGTGTTCGACACACGGGCCATATTTCTTTTATTACCCACCTTGCATAAATTATTTATTATGCTATGATTTTTTAAAATTTATTATTATTACTATTATCTCCGGCTTGCCCTATTCTCTGTGCACAGGTAAGTGATCCGAGTTGGGCAGCGCTATCACCTCGGCGTACCGACGTACCACGTCACCTTGGCTGGACCAGGGGCTTCGTTATCACTTCATTAACCCACGCCGGGGACTTCGGTGTCATACTGCCGGCCTGCTCCGTCACCTCGGCTGGACCGAGGGCTTTGCCATCTCTTCATCAAACCTACTCCGTGGACTCCGGCATCATCAGCCGACTAGCTTCGTCAGTTCGGATGGACCGGGGGCTCCTCCTCAACATGTCAACCGCGCTATGTCGCCACTTCGTCAAGTCGAGCTCTTTTCTCGGACACTTCGGAACCGGCTTGGGGGCTGGGACCTCGGCCAGGCCGAGGACTATGTCTTCGTCCCGCCATAAGTCCGGACCTCATAATCAACACCGAGCACACTAACCAGCTAAGTCGCTTTCATGCTAAAAAACTTTCAGTTTTAAATTTTGTTTGGTTCGACCAAGCATTATACTTTTTGGCAAAAAGTTGTTTGTGAAAAACTTCCTTGTCAAAACTTTGTTTGTGACACACAAATTCAAATACCCCGTTTACTTGGGGGCTTCCTTTATGAAGCCTTTCCTCTTGCATATGATTATACGTGTATGGCTTCGTTCCTTGTTCGTGTATTACGCCACAATATGCACCATGTTGACTTAAGTGTTCCACAAGCTGGCTTGCCTTGCTCCTGTGTTTACCCTACGTTCCCGATTGTTCGCCTAGGGAGTAAAGGGAGCACCTCTGCGATTGTCACGATCAGGTCATCCGAGCTCGGACCTCATACTGGGTGAAGCCGAAAGCTAGCGCTCTTATTGTTTTCAATCATGGTCGGCACACAACGGGACTCATGAGTACAAAAAATCTATTGCACAAGTCTCATAGTAACAATGAGCAACCTAAGAAAGGTATCGGTGGGGGTACTATTTTCTTGAAGATGCTTCTTACACTTCACAAGTAATATAGCATAAGTTCCTCGAGCGTGCTATGTCTCATATGACCTTATGGCCTGATTGCCTGGTTATTGGAAACACCGTCGATATTCTCGACAGGTGGAGTACATAACACTTTTTGGCCCTTGACCGAAGAGGGAGAAGCCGACGGTCGGTTAAGACGTGTTTAAAGTTCAGGTGGACACATATATGATATAAGTACTTCGGTACATACAATCATTATACATAAAATTCTTTTACCCAAGTTACTTGGGAGCTCTTAAATTTATGTGAGCTGTTTTACAATAAGTGTTCTTCTTCTTCGTTGTTGCAAAGTCTTTTTCTATCACTCCTTTTTTCGACGCGAGTGTGTGGTCAATAGCCGGGGAGCCTAATTTCTAAGACCAATTTTCGAATTGGCACCGAACACTTGATCTAGTTCGGACGTCAAGTGTTTACTGAAGTTTTTTTGGTCTTCCAAGCCTATGGCACTTTTAAACTATTTGTGTGTTTCCAGCATAAGTCTCGCAGTGCAAAGCCAGACACCTTTAGAGATTCGGCAAAAACATTCTCGGATATTGCTATATATGCATCGGTTTTGAATTGTGTCTTCGGTCAATAGTTGGGTTGCTCGGCTCCTCTGCCTGCCTCCTACGTTCCGCTTTGTTCGGCTAGGTGTGCAAAGGGAGAACCACTGCGATTGTGCTTCTGGCTCGCATGATTAAGCGCCTCAGTGGAGAAAAGCCGAAAACCGATTTGTCACAATAAGCGTAAACTGGTCAGTGATCCGATGACTTTATTAAACTATAAGATCGATAGAGGTCACCCTGTGTTAAATGACGGTCTGTTCATAAAATTTGCCGAAGTGTTTATGGCTTGACCTCGATAATCGCCGAACACTAACCAGGGGCTTGAAAGTGTGTTATATCGACTAGAGGGGGGGGTGGTGAATAGGCGATTTTTATGAATTCTTCAATGAGGAATTTGCCGGTGAGGAAATTCCTAAGTGAAGAACTACTTGCAGTGGAATAAGTAATCAGAAGTAAGCATAAGAGAATGCGGGCATGGTCATCAAGATGAAATGAAGACAATCAAAGAGTACAGAAAGCGTAAACACATGATAGCTCAAGATGAAGACAAACAGACTGAAGAAATTGAACTGAGGAAATTGAGAAAGTCTTCAGTCAAAGTCTTCAAACACAGATATGAATGAACACTGAACACGAATGAGGAAATGAAAGAGTTGAGGAAATAGAACCTGTTAGGTTTGTGAAGACAATGATTTGGTAGACGAGTTCCAACTGTTGTCTCAGTTGTACTTCTGGTTGGAGCGGCTTAGTATTTAAACTCGAGGAAACACAGTCCGGACACCCGATCGGCTGAGCACGCAGCTCAGGACACCAAGTCCTCACCGTATTCTCCTTGAACTAAGGTCACACAGACCTCGTCCAATCACTCATGATAAGTCTTCAGGCGACTTCCAGACCTTCACAGACTTGGTCACTCGGCGATCCACAATTCCTATTGGATGCTCTAGACCATGACTCCTAACTGTCTGGAAGAAGCACAGTCTTCAAAGGTATCAAGCGTCGGATCCACGCAGGATCAATCTCTTCAGTGATGCTCAATCACTTTGGGTTTGTAGGGGTTTGGTTTTGGGTTTTTCCTCACTCAATGATTTTTGCTCAAAGTCCTCGGAGGATGGGTTTCTCTTAAATGACAAGTGTCAAGTTCTCTCGAGCAGCCAACCAGCTAGTGGTTGTAGGGGGCGGCTATTTATAGCCTAGGGAGCAGCCCGACATGATAAGACATAAATGCCCTTCAATGATATGACCGTTAGGTGGATAAGATATTTTGGGGACAGGCGCACAAGACGACAAAGAACGGTCGGAAATTTGACTCTCAAATTCATCGGGGCTATCATGTTCCTCACTGTGTAGGCAATCCGCATTGGAGAATTCCTAACTCCTCGGGCCAGAACAAATTCCTCGGCGACCGGAAGAACTTCGTCTCACATCAAGAAATTGACTGAGTTGTATGAGATTTCCAATGGTTTCACTGTATTGGATTGGTAGGTGTA
Source organism: Aegilops bicornis (assembly GCA_021605145.1). Lineage (NCBI taxonomy): Eukaryota > Viridiplantae > Streptophyta > Magnoliopsida > Poales > Poaceae > Aegilops > Aegilops bicornis. The sequence goes on along the minus strand of CM038673.1, from coordinate 698,700,420 downwards.
GGATTTTGAGTTGTGTATCTCATGGTGATTTTTCCTTAGTATTTCCTCGACCCCTTTAACGATACGGTGTTTCCTATGACTCAAGAAAGAGAAAAACGAAACTACGAAAACAAAAGTCTTCACGCTTCATGTTCCTCAAATGAATACCAAGTCTTCAAGGCCACACCAATTTCTTCACTTTCAAAGTCTTCAGAAATTCTTCAGAATATCAAAGTCTTCAGTTGAAGAACTTCATTTTTAGGGGTCGACTTTCTCTGTAAATATCAAACTCCTCATAGACTTATAGACCTGTGTACACTCATAAACACATTAGTCCCTTAACCTATAAGTCTTCAATACACCAAAATCACTAAGGGGCACTAGATGCACTTACAATCTCCCCCTTTTTGGTGATTGATGACAATATAGGTTAAGTTTTCAACGGGGATAAACATATGAAGTGTAACTACTGATATTGAGGAATTTGATTGCAAAATATAGAAGAACTCCCCCTGAAGATGTGCATAGTGAGGAATTTGCTTTTGAGGCAATGCACATTTGAAGAGTTGAATCATGGAGATCTCCCCCTATATCTTGTAATTCATACACGCATTTGACATATAATATGAGGAATTTGAAATGCATGATGAAATATGGTGCTTGATGAAATTCAGCATGCGTGCAATAACATTAATGAGGAACAGGCATGCAAAATAACGCATCAAGAGTATCAGAGCATAGTGCATCAAAAGTATCAGAGCACCATCGGGTTTAAGATTACAACTCGATCCAATAAAAGTTTCAGAAGAACGAGAGTTATAACTTAACAAAAAATGCCCATATAATAGACCCGCTTGAAGACTAACTCACATTTCTCCCCCTTTGTCATCGAATGACCAAAGGGATCGAAACTGAGGACTAACGCCCCTGAAGAATTTCAAGTTGATGAAGGAGCGCCACGTTGTTGGGGCCGGTTGTCGTAGTAGGGCCTGCTGCAGTGTCGTCCAAGTCTTCATTTTCATCAGTGCCTCGCGATGAAGGATAGGAGCTGGCCACCAAGGAAGGAACCTTGACCTTCTTGTATTTCTTCGATGGAGGTGCAGACCAGTCAAAATCTTCCTTGAGACCCATTGTCTTCAGTTCTTCCGCGCTGTAGACATTAGAAAGAACAGACCAGGTGCGTTTGAAGGTTTCATGGAGGTAGTAGTGGTTTTTCTTCACTGCATTGTGTGTAGAGGTCATGTTGTGAAGAATTGAACCAAACTGACGCTTGACCCATTTATGATTGCGATCAACCTTCTGATGAAGACTGAGGAGTAACTCACGATCAGTCATCACCCTGGGTGCTGTGGCTTGATGATTTTGCTTGGCTGAGGTATTGGCGGCAGAATCATGTGTGGCAGAGTCATCATTGGATGGAAGGTAGATGAACCATTTCTGGAGCCTGAGTGGATTCAGGCCATGCAAGAAGAATTACATCAGTTCGAGCTCAACAATGTCTGGGAACTGGTCAAACGTCCAGATCCTCGCAAGCATAATATCATTGGCACAAAGTGGATCTACCGCAACAAGCAAGATGAAAATGGCCTTGTGGTGAGGAATAAGGCACGACTTGTAGCTCAAGGCTACACACACAGGTTGAAGGAATTGATTTCGATGAAACTTTTGCACCTGTTGCTAGACTTGAGGCTATTCGCATATTACTTGCTTATGCTAACCATCATAATATCACTTTATATCAAATGGATGTGAAAAGTGCATTCCTCAATGGTAAGCTTGAGGAAGAAGTATATGTTGCTCAACCCCAGGTTTTCAAGATCCAAAGAATCCCGACAAAGTCTTGAGACTCAACAAGTCCCTCTATTGTCTCTAACAGGCCCCACGTGAGTGGTATGATACTTTGAAGGAATTCTTCGTGAAGAATGGCTTCACACCCGGTTCACTCGAACCTACTCTCTTTACTAAATCATATGATGGTGAACTGTTTGTGTGCCAAATATACGTTGATGATATTATCTTTGGATGTACTGACCAACGTTATAGTGATGAATTTGCCTATATGATGAGTGAAGAATAGCAAATGTCTATGATGGGAGAGTTGAAATTCTTGTTAGGTCTTCAAATTCGTCAACAACACAATGGCATATTCATATCTCAGGAAAATACCTCAAAGATGTCCTGAAGAAATTCGGCATGCAAGATTGCAAAGGCGTAAAAATTCCTATGCCCACAAATGGCCATCTATGCACTGATGAAAATGGTATTGACTTCGATCACAAGGTATACCGCTCCATGATTGGTTCTCTATTGTACTTATGTGCATCTAGGCCAGATATAATGCTTAGTGTTTGCATGTGTGTCCGATTTCAAGCTACACCGAAGGAATCACACCATAAGGTGTGAAGCATATTCTTCGATATCTAGCTCACACACCAACACTAGGATTATGGTACCCCAAGGGCTCTACTTTTGATCTCATTGGATGTTACGACTCGACTATGCTTTGGTGATCGTGTGGACCGCAAGTCAACATCTGGTACTTGTCATTTCCTCGACGATCTTTTGGTCCATTGGTCCTCGAAGAAATAGAACTGCGTATCACCGCTCATCTGCGGAAGCTGAATACATTGCTTCGGCTCTTGTTGTGCTCAATTGCTGTGGATGAAACAAAATCTCAAGGACTACGGCATCAACGTGAAGAATGTGCCTCTCTACTGTGACAATGAGAGTGCCATCAAGATTGCTCACAACCTAGTTCAGCACTCGAAGACAAAGCACATTCAAATTCGTCATCATTTTCTTCGTGATCATGTGTTGAAGGGTGACATCTCCATCGAGCATGTGAAGACTGAAGAACAGCTAGCCGATATCTTCACAAAGCCCTTGGATGAGAAGAGATTTAGCAAGTTGCGGTGTGAGCTAAATATCTTAGAATTTTCGAATGTTCTTTGAAAAGGACACACATCCTGGCACATATGAAAAATTGATGACTTAGATGTGCAACACATGAAGAAACGTTTTTCTTCAATCAATGAAGAATAACACGTGTGAAGAAATTAATGAAGAATTTGATTCTCAGAACCCTATGACAATTGTACGTGGTGTCTGAAATCATCATTCTTCTACAGTGGGTCACGCCACCACCAAAGTTGAAAATCTTCAATTTGAGTTTTTTCTCAGTTTGAAATTCTTCAGTTTTTCAAATTCTTCAACTTTGCAAAATCTTCACTGTTTCCGTCGTTTTTCTTCATTGGCTATATATATATATATATATATATGGGTTTATGTCCTCTACAGCATTCACTTATGGCTATTTCTTAAAGTTGCTTTTTTTATGCTAAGTGAATGTGATCGGACCCTTCCCCCTCTATGCTATACTCAACCCAATCTATTCACAAATTCTTCATGTGCGTTCTATTTGAAACTTGTTCAAAATCTTCACTGTGTCCTTGTTAGCTGAAGAAATTGTGAACGGAACTTTAAAACTGATCTTATCCAAACTTTCGTTTTTGCCGCTCAAACCGTTCCGCATTCCACGATAGATTTATCTATTCACCCACGATCTAACACAATCTCCAGTTCTCGATGCGTGGTTGACACATGTCAGCGAATGAGAAGGGTCAGAACACGTTCGTCCCAAATCTTCAGGCGAACAGTTTTTCACCGTGGCTATATATACCCCCTCTCCCCTTCCTCACTTCCTTTACTCCGCTCGACCGCTCTCTCTCTCTCTCTCTCGAGCTGCTCAAACCCTAGCGCCGCCGCTACTCCATCGTCGCCGGTGAGGAAGAGCTTCACTGCCTCAACCTCGTCGCCGACGTACTCGCGCCGGCCGTGGAAATCTTCACTCCGCCGCCGCCGTAGCTGTCTTCCTCTGCCGAGTTAAGGCGTGGAAGATCTAACCAGAGAAACTTCCCATCTGTTCTTCTCAGTTCGTCGTGTTCTTCACTTCGGGTAATTAAAAGTTACTTTTATTACTCGCTTTGATTCTCAAACCTTCCTGAAAATCTTCAAAGGTGTTTATTCTTCAAATCTTCACACATATGAACACCTCAAACAAAACATGCTCTTGATTCGTTTCTCTAAGCAATGATTTCTCTTCAAGATTCCTCAATTGTGTGGATCCTTAATCTATACAACTCTGGAACCTAAGACAAAGATCGCTTAGTGAAATTCTTCAAGGCTCATCTGGTCAAATTCCTCAAACTAGTTCTTTTTGAAAAACCTTCTAAGAACGCATATGACCTCTCCAAATTCCTCGCAACTATACTGCTCATAGGTACTCATGTCCGTTGCTGAATCACTAGGTTCTCATCAACTTAACTCATTTGCAGCGTTCCTCGAAGAAAAGTTGCATACTTCTTCAGAGAATTCGATTGTTCAAATTCCTCAGCTGAAGAATATGGCAGAAGGAAAGAAGCCACAGAAAGGAGGGAAGAGGCCCGAGGTCATGACTGCGTTTGAAATTCCTAAGGAAATATATGCTGACTATTGCACACCTGATGAAGCCGAGTTCGGTAAAGAAAACAAAAATCAGCGCAAGGTGCGCATTCAAAGGATTGAACGGAGATGGGCAAGGGAATGGAGGGAGTATAGATATGTAACTCCAAAGTACATGAAGAAATTCGCTCTCAATCCTCCATGCCCAAGAGCTCCATTGGCACCTGGCCAAGAAGCTGATCCCACCAGCATCAAGCGTGGTGAGGACTTTCCTGAAGAATGGGCCAAGCGCCAAGCCAAATTGGCAAGACAAGCCAACGAGGCAGTGAGGAAATTTAATGAGGACTCTGCTACTGCTGCTGCCACTGAGGCCTCTGTCAAGCCAAGAAAATCTATGGCAAAGATGCCCGCACACAAGCCAAGTGCTACACCGACAGTGCCCTCACGGCCAAGTTCCTCAGCTGTGCCCTCACGGCCAATTCCTCATGCTGCTCCAGCTCCTCCCAAATCCTCAGCTCCTACAAAGTCCTCAACAGCTCCTCCCAAGTCCTCAGCAGTTCTGACAAAGTCCTCAGCACCTGTGCATCTGGCCACGTGCCAAAGGACTGCAGGTGAGGGAGTCCCGGATTAGGGGGTGTCCGGATAGCCGAACTCTTACTGTTGGCCGGACTCCTGGACTATGAAGATACAAGATTGAAGACTTCGTCCCGTGTCCGGATGGGACTTTCCTTGGCGTGGAAGGCAAGCTTGGCGATACGGATATGTAGATCTCCTACCATTGTAACCGACTCTATGTAACCCTAACCTATCCGGTGTCTATATAAACCGGAGGGTTTTAGTCCGTAGGACGAACAACAAGCATACCATAGGCTAGCTTCTATGGTTTAGCCTCCTTGATCTCGTGGTAGATCTACTCTTGTACTACCCATATCATCAATATTAATCAAGCAGGAGTAGGGTATACCTCCATCGAGAGGGCCCGAACCTGGGTAAAAACATCGTGTCCCTTGTCTCCTGTTACCATCCGCCTAGACGCACAGTTCGGGACCCCCTACCCGAGATCCGCCGGTTTTGACACCGACATTGGTGCTTCCATTGAGAGTTCCTCTGTGCCATCGCCATCAGGTAGGATGCCCCATCTCGTCTTTAAAGACGACACCATCGCCAAAGAAGCCTTGGCCTTGGTCGACTCTTGACTAGGCGGTTTTCTCATGACCGCTAGTTCGGCGCCCGGCGACGATGACCTCTCGAGTCATCGAAACCAATCTCCATGTTAGTTCGAACTTGCCGAACAGTTAGATCGATCGAGATCTCCTCCATAAACGAGCTCTTGGATCGCATCGCCATCACAGGAGTCGCCACAGACACGACGGATCGGGCCTAAAACCGATTTGAGAGAGATCAACTCTCCCTAGGCTACCCATCATGTTGCTGTGATAGAGGGGCAATGCGGCGATTCTTCTTCTATCTTAAGGGCTAGCTACGTCCGGATTCCCGATCCCTCCATGCCGGATTCCTGCGGAGGGACGGATGTCGATCAAGCCCTGAACTTAAAGTCGGTAATGGGTCGGACTCATTGGATAGCACACAAAAATCCAAACTTCCGAGTTCGAAAACTTCTCGGCCCTTGAGTCCTAAATTGGACGGGGTTCCGGATTTAGTGCCACCCGCCCACCCAAACATGAGAGATCTCTCTCGAATTCGGCAAGAGCCCGCTGAAACAGTACATCATTACTGGGCTAGATTCGTCCTGGTTATGAACAGGATAAAGGACTGCCGAGAGGAGGACGCAATCCCAATTTTTTGCAATAATTGCATGGACAAAGGAATCCTAAACGCCATAAGTTGTCGCGAAATTACACGCTTTGCTGACTTGGTGACCATAGTACAAAAGTACTGTGCGATGGAGAGCGCCTGGAAAACCGAAAGTAAATTTTGGGATAATCCGGCCTCGAATTCATCCCTAGTCCGGAACAAAAGGGTGCATCATTATCAAGCACCTGGGTTAAATACCAAAAAACCAAAACCCCCTAAAGGGTACTGAACCGTCTTTGGAGGGTTGGCTAAACGGACCTGCAAAATTCATAGCACAGAGGGCACCACTCCAACTCATAGCCTTGAGCATGTTGGATACTACGGCAGGTGGCCAAAAGTGGCGAAGACCTTCTAGCTTCAGAATCCCAGCCCAACAACACCAAGACGGTGTTAATAGTCTTGAGACTTCCGCATCAAATAACATGCTAAAACGAACACTCCGCAACCTTGCGAAGTCTACCAAGTAGCAACAATAAATCCATGGGTGACACGGCTATTACCTTTAATGCGATGTGAACCTAAATTCGAACTGCCCGGGCACCAGCCGCATTGGTCCTCGGTCCCGATAGTGGGCGGCTTCGCCTTACTAAGGTACTCATGGATGGCGGCAGCGGACTAAACCTCATCTATGAGGAAACCCTCCGAAAAATGGAAATAGACCGGAACCGCATTGAGCGAAGCAGCACAACCTTTAGAGGAATTATCCCTAGCCGGGAAGCATGATGCACAGGAAAAATTACACTGGACGTAGTATTCGGCTCGCCGGACAATTACAGGTCCGAGGAGGTCACATTTCAAGTGGCCCCGTTCAACAGCGGATACCATGCTTTATTAGGACGAGAGGCATTCACAATCTTTCAAGCTATACCCCATTATGGGTAGATGAAGCTTAAAATGCCCGGACCTAACGGAATCATCACTCTCGCTAGTGATCCGAACATAGCACTCCGCGCCGAAAACAAGACAGCCGCACTAGCCCTCGAGGCACTATCCGAAGCCCTAGCGGCCGAGGAACTCACCGCGATGCGCTCCGTGGTGAAAAGGGACGATGTGATACTTGATAAAAGATCCAAGTCCACCTCTTTTAAACCAGTGGATGAAATAGTCAAATTCCAAGTCCACCCAACAGACCCTGCAAAGACGGCCTCCATTGGGGCACAATTAAACCCTGATGTAGACGCCAGACCACGAGAATTTCTACAAGAAAAGCGGGACATCTTTGCTGGCACCCTTCAGACATGCCAGGAATCCCACATCAGCTGGCCGAGCACAGCCTAAATATCCTAAAAGGATTCAAGCCAGTCAAACAGGCTCTTCGGCGCTTTTCCGAACCCAAGAGACAGGCCATGGGAGAGGAGCTAGCAAAACTTTTGGAAAGGCGGATTCATCAGAGATATAAAACATCCGGACTGGCTAGCAAACCTGGTGATGGTACCAAAGAAGGATAAATCCTGGCGCCTATGTGTTGATTTCAAAGACCTTAATAAGGCTTGCCCAAAGGATCCCTTCCCCTTCCCTCGAATTGATCAAATCATTGACGCTACAGCAGGACACGACTCATTGTGCTTCCTCAACGCGTACTCCGGCTACCACCAAATCAAGATGGCGGAGCCAGACCAAGCTGCAACAGCATTCATCACTCCATACGGCCCGTTCAACACAATGCCCTTTGGGCTCAAAAACGCCGGCACAACATATCAGCGCATGATTCAGACATGTCTAGCAAACCAGATCGGCAAAACGGTGGAAGCATATGTAGATGACATGGTCGTCAAAACCAAGCACGTCGAAACTCTAGTAGACGACTTGAGGCTCACATTCGACAATCTTCAAAAATATGACATCAAGCTCAATCCGGAAAAATGCGTCTTCGGCGTTCCAACCGGAAAGCTCCTGGGCTTCATTATATCCGGTAGAGGAATTGAAGCAAACCCAGCCAAGATTCGAGCTCTGTCACAATTGGATATTCAAAAAGACCTCAAACAAATATAAAAATTGACAGGATGCGTAGCGGCTCTAAGCCGCTTTATCTCCCGTTTAGGAGAAAAGGCATTACCTCTTTACCGCCTCCTCCGCCGCACCGAACACTTCGAGTGGGCGGATGCCGCCACGGCCGGACTCGAAGAAATAAAGGCCATTTTGGCAACAAATCCGGTCCTGGCCGCGCCCAACATGGGCGAACCAATGCTATTATATATCGCCGCAACACATCAAGTTGTCGGTAGCGGTGCTCGTTGTCGAACGAAAGCGGATGGACACCGGTTCCCTATTCAAAACCGGTTTATTATGTGTCCACCGTCCTAACTCCATGCAAGTCGGTACCCACACTATCAAAAGATAGCATACGCGGTGTTCATGGCATCCCGGAAGCTGCGACACTACTTTCAAGAGTGTTCGATAACGGTGGCCTCCAAGTACCTCTTAATGACATTATAAACAATCATGACGCTGACGGGCGGATTGCTAAATGGGCCATAGAGCTCCTCCCATTCGACATAACTTATAAGCCACGACGAGCTATTAAGTCACAGGTTTTGGCCGACTTCGTGGCGAATGGACCAAGCCGAACTCCCTAAAGAGTACGGCGCATACTCAATTGGATCATGCACTTCGACGGCTCCAAAATGATGGCGGCACTGGGGCTGGCGTCGTCTGACGTCCCCAACCGGGGACACAGTCCAATCGTCCTTCAAATAATGTATACGGACTCCAACAACGCGGCGAATACGAGGCCCTTCGCACGGCCTCCGGATGGCAGTCTCCATGGGCATTCAACGCCTAGAGGTGCGCGGATTGAACCTCGCAATATCTCAAATAAACGGGACTTTGATGCCAAAGATCCAAAAATGGCAGCATACCGTGACCGTGGTCCTAAAAATGTCGGCCGCAGTTGAAGGGCTCGAATTTCATCATATAGCCGGGATAACAACCAGCGGGCGCATATATTGACACGCATCGGTGCAAAACGCGATGCCGTCCCACCAATATCTTTTGGAACGGCTGTTCAAGCCATCGGTACTATGGGAAGGGAGTCCAGCAATAACAATCCGGACCCAACCGCACTTTGACGCCCGAACACTCGACACAAACGAAGGCTCCGCCCACGAGATAACACCCTCTGCTCACGAAAAAATGGCGGTCATCGCCCCGTGGACGGAACCATTCCTAGCCTACCTAACTAGGCAGGAACTCCCCGAAGACCAAAATGAGGCTCGCTGCATAGTGCGGCGCTCTAAAGCCTATAAAGTCCATGAGGGAGAGCTTTATAAGAAAAGCACTACTAGAGTCCTTCAAAGGTGTATCTCCGAAGAGGAAGGGTGAAACCTCCTGACTGAAATTCATGCCGGACTGGGTGGGCACCATGCACAGCCCGGGCCCTTGTAGGCAAGGCCTTCCGTGCAGGATTTTATTGGCCGACGGCCCGGGCAGAATCTGTGAGGACTTAGTCCAACGATCGTCGGTTGCCAGCTTTTTGCTAACCAAAGCCACATGCCACCCACCGCCCTTAAAACTATACCCATCACCGGCCGTTCATGATGCAGGGGCTTGACATGGTTGGACCCCTCAAGGGAGGAACCCACAAGCAAAAATACCTATTGGTCATGGTGGATAAATTCACCAAATGGATAGAGGCCAAGCATGTAAAAGCGGCGAATCCGGACCAGTGATAGACTTCATATCGGGGTAGTGCACCGTTACGGTGTCCCCCACGATATCATCGCGATAATGGAACCAACTTCACGGCCGATGAGGTCAAATTATGGTGCAAAAACATGGGCATCAAGCTCGATTACGCCTCAGTCTATCACCCTCAAACCAACGGCCAAGTCGAAAGGGCAAATGGTCTAATCATGAGCGACATTAAACCCAGACTAGTGCGGTCCCTCAAGGAATCTAACACGCACTGGGTTGAGGAGCTCGACTCCGTACTCTGGGGGCTACGGACCACGCCGAATCGTACTACCGGATTTACACCATTCTTCATGGTGTATGCGGCAGAGCAGTCTTGCCCTGCGACATAATACATGACTCACCTCGCGTGCGCATGTATGAAGAAAGAGAAGCCGAGCTTGATCGGCAGGACAGTTTGGACGCGTTGGAGGAGGAGCGCGACGTGGCAAAAGCTCGTTCCGCATTCTATCAACAGCAGGCTCAAAGATATCAAACCAGGGAAGTACGAGCCAAAGCTTATAACGTTGGCGACCTAGTTCTACGCCTGCCGGACAAGAAAAAGGACAAACTCAAGCCCAAATGGGAAGGTCCCTTCATCATCGACCAGGTTCTGACCGGCGGAGCATGCCGTCTGCGAAACGCATCGGATAACCGACTCGAGCCAAACCCATTGAACGCAGCCCGTCTACGAAGATTCTACGCCAAAGTGCTGGACTCCAAGTTCGTCTCCTTCCTCTGTCCGCATTCTTTATTTTTGCTTTTGTGTTATCTTTTATTTATCTCCTTCCTCCTTCTTCTTCTTGTAGCCTCTAGAGGCCTGCTTTGCGCTTTTTTCAAGACACACTTGACGCGCTGTCCGCTCATTATACTGGGGCTTCTTTAACAGAAGCTTATTTATACGGGCTTCATGCCCAACACATGCGTTAAACTTCCGCATGTACCTTTTATTCTTCATTATATGCATCGATATGACTTAAGTTTTGGCCAAGCTGGGTTGCCTGGCTCCTGTGCTTACCCCTACATTCCCGATTGTTCGGCTAGGTGGTAAAGGGAGCACCTCTGTGATTGTTACTGCCGGGTCAGCCGGATGTGTACCTCAGACTGGGTGAAGTCGAAAGGTAGCGTTCTTAAGGGAATATTCGGTCGGTGAACTGAAAGATGATTTTTAACTATTTACCCATCTGCCCCCAGATGATTTTCTGCTTTCATAAGCAGCTTTGACATGCACTTTAGGGCATGCATCCCAGCGAAAGGAACCCTTAACGGAACTATTCTCCCTGTAAGATGTTTCTTACTACCCATGTAATATAACATAACTAGTTGGGCACTTGTCTGATACAGCAACAATGACCCCTACGCCTTGTCTCCATGCATACCACGGTTCTTATTTAACCACGACGGTATTCGGACACACTCCGGACTATTGGGTCCGGAGGTCGGGCAAAAGGTCCGCTATGACAAACGATCTACAATCCGGCTAGAAGACATTCTTTCATGTCATATTTTTACATAGTCAACTCCACTCATTGTATTCCTCCTCAATGCCATCTAATAGGCTATCTAATTTACAATCTTGCTGGGAATACTTGGCGGCCAATTCTACTTGGCCGTACACTGCTTTCTGAGGATCTCCATCCCATCCGCCCCACAGGTCCGACCTCGCCATGTGGTTTGGGTCCAACCGTGTGCAGCGTCTTTACCATGGCCCGAGCCTCCTGGCGCCTTGACGGCAGGCCGATATCTTCCATAGCGGAAGTGCCGCGTGCTCCTTGAAGCCGCTCTGCCAGCTCCCCAATGCCTTGAGGCAGGGAGATAGATGGCCACAAGGCTGGCCGATGCCTTTCATCACTGCCGGACTCGTTCGCGGCGGTGATGCAGTTCGGGAAGAAGATCGCCGAGGAACTGGACATCTCCTCCTCGTGACGACACGTGAGCAAACCTATATACATGTTTATGTTAGTCGCCTTCCTCGCCGAACTCTTTCACGATTCGCTCAAGCACTTCTTGAAAATGCCGCGGCGAAGCGCCGATTCTCCTTTACGGGGTCGCATACCGGGCACGAACATCCTTTAGTTCCTCACCCAGCTTGGTGTTGGCGTCTTGGAGGTTATTTTTCTCCTGCCGCACCCTCGTCAGCACGCTCTCGACGGCCTTTAGCTGGCGCAAGAGCTGCTGCTTGTCCATAATGGCAACCAACGCATTGTCGATGCTAAGTTGGTGGAATACCCCGTCGATCAACTCCACCTTTATATCCGGATCCTCTTCGGAGGTCGGACCGAGGGACCGTTCCGGATCCTCGGGTTGTGGGGGCGGGCTGTGTATCTTCTCCACAGTCCGGCGTAGTTCCTGCGCAGAAACCACGAAATGAGATATTTAACCATGAGAACATGGATCAGACAGGTCACAAAGATGTTTGCTTACCCAGCTTCGAGGATTATTCGAAGAAAACTCCTTCAGTGGATTGACATGGAGGAAATCCTCATCCTCCCCTTTATACATGGCGCATAAGATTTTCACCAGTTCGGTGACCGATCCTGACCTTTGCGGCCATGGCGGGTGGCATCGTCCTCCCGTTGAAGTCCCACATGGGGTGGCCCGGTATTGGGCGGCTGCACTCCCTCATAATGCAGATTGCCATGACTCCTATCATGGTCAATCCGGCATGAGCCAAGATAACCTTATTCGGCTCATCAAATAACGGACATCCCGGTCATCTTCTCTCCGGGGGCTCCGAGGGCGCCAGCTTAGGCGCTTCTTCATAGGAGCATTGCTGAACTCTGGAAGGCCGATCCGAACAGGATCCGGCAGCGGGACGTCCTCCATGTAAAACCATTCCGAAGGCCAGTCTTTGGACGCCTACTTTGGGGTTCCGGATAGGTATCCGGTCCCGGCAATGCGCCATAGCTCGGCTCCGCCCACTTGATATATTGACCCCTCATGAGAACGGGGTACTAGGCAGAATATTCTCTTCCACAGCCCGAAATGAGCCTCGACGCCCAAGAATAGTTCGCAAAGGGCCACGAAGCCTTGATGTGCAGGATGGAGGCAGGAGTAAGGTGGTGCAATTGGAGGTCAGAGAACTCCAAGAGCCCCGGAGAAAGCGGATGGATTGGAAATCCGAGGCCTCTTACTAGATAAGAGATGAAGCATACCTGCTCTCCTTTAGAGGGATCGGGGACGCTCTCCACTTGCTTTCCGCCCTTGTAGGTGGCAAGTCCGGCTCGAACCGGAACCATGAAGGCCGGGGGGAGAAATCCCTTGGCTTGGAGTATAACTTGCTCGCTATGCGGGACTGAGCATCTCTCCCAATTTCCTGCCTGAGGGCTGGGAGCACGAGAAGAGGAGCCGCGTCGACTGTCCATGATGGAATGGGCTTTGGTCAGAGGCGCTCCGATGAAAGCTCGCAAAGGGGGGATGGTGTGACTCAGATCTAGATCCTTGCCCCTTTTATAGGCGACTCATTTGCGCGGCTATGGGGGCAATTGTAAAAATACCCTGGCTGTTCGCATTCATTCAAACACGTGGAAGATGGCCATTATTGGGCGTAGAAGCCTAGGAGCGCAGCATTTATCAGAAGCCGGACACTATTCGACAAGTATATGGAATTTGGAGAAGAACCCGCCTCGCAATGCCGAAGACAATCAACGCGCCGGACTCATCGTCATTGAAGCCTGGTTCGGGGGCTACTGAGGGAGTCCCGGATTAGGGGGTGTCCGGATAGCCGAACCCTTACTGTTGGCCGGACTCCTGGACTATGAAGATACAAGAATGAACACTTCGTCCCGTGTCCGGATGGGACTTTCCTTGGCGTGGAAGGCAAGCTTGGCGATACGGATATGTAGATCTCCTACCATTGTAACCGACTCTGTGTAACCCTAACCTATCCGGTGTCTATATAAACCGGAGGGTTTTAGTCCGTAGGACGTACAACAATCATACAATAGGCTAGCTTCTAGGGTTTAGCCTCGTTGATCTCGTCGTAGATCTACTCTTGTACTACCCATATCATCAATATTAATCAAGCAGGAGTAGGGTATTACCTCCATCGAGAGGGCCCGAACCTGGGTAAAAACATCGTGTCCCTTGTCTCCTGTTACCATCCGCCTAGACGCACAGTTCGGGACCCCCTACCCGAGATCCGCCGGTTTTGACACCGACAAACACTCTTGGAGAGTACTCGCTTTTCATCGGGGACAACTACCCCATTGTGAAGCGGATGCCACCTTCTGTGCACGACACGGAAGGCCTGCCGTTCATGAAGCATGGTTGTGTATTCATTGCGCACCGCCGGATGAACGACATGGTGGGACACGCTATCCCTGATTTATGCCGCTTCAGCTTGGATGAGTCTCCATTGTGTGGAACCGGACTAGAAAGCTGCGACAATGATTATCGTTGCCCACCGCTATGGATCGTGCCATCCATGAAGAACACCTGGGACTAGAACCCGGAGGAGGACATGCATCTAGCCCATCTATAATGTGTAAGTGGAGTACGGTAATTGTGAACGGTAGCGCTGTGAGTATATGTAGACTAGTCATGCACAAATTTATCACATGAATTGGATATGAACTTGTGTGGCATACTGGCATTGTCCTTTAGAATTTATTACTAGTAAATGTGTTATGTGTACGTGCAACTTGTGTGGTTGTTGCACGGGCTCCAACACGCTCTTTGAGAAAAAAGGTGGCACAACTTTGGATATACGTGACGTGGCGGCATCATACAGTAGCATCGTTCGCTATAGTTGTTGTACACTCCTACTAGGACGACAACTCCTATAAAACCTTGCGCTTGGCTCTTTACCTCTTCGGGAGGTTCAACAGTTCGTACTCGTGTGAACCTTGCATTTGGCTCTTCGCCTCTTCGGAAGGTCCAACAATGATGATACTACAGTACAATATGCTTCTGGCAATCTGACACCGATTGAACTGCTGCACGTCCACCGCAAGGGCGAGGGCGAGGGTGAGGGAAAGGGATAGGGAGGGAGAGGGAGAGGGCGCTGTAGTCAAAACCCTCTCCTCGTCCTGCGAACCACCGCGTGCGTGGGCGAGGGAGAGGCGTAGTAAGCAAGCTTCTCCTCGTTTGGCGAGTTGACGGGACACATCAAAGGAGTACTATACTAGTAGTAGTCCATACTGCGTCCTTTCCAATTAATATGGCTTAATTTGAAACGAGAAAAATACACTTGCGGTCAACATGTAACAATACGCTCTTTACAGTCACTATATATAGTTTTGTTGCGATTATACAATCACTAGCTCATCGTAGAGCACTGTATTGCACCCTACTGACCGGCCACATAGTCGACGTGGCACTTTGTTGACTGGTTAAATTGTCACTTGGTTTCTGGGTCCCACCTGTCTGTTGGTAGAGCAAAGAAATAAGTTAAACAAAACTTTACGCAGGCGCGACACGAGTCCAACCCTTGCGCGCGAACCGCCCTGGTTGTGTATGTGAGTGCATGCACGTGTCCTCCCTCGGTCTTCCAACAAAGAGTGTACATCGGCTACAAAACAAAGAGTGTGGTACATAATGTACATCTACACTTCCAATGCATTTAGCCTTTAATCTAAATCGATATTGATTGACTAATGCACCAACTTGTGCTGTAGGTATAGGCTACATGTCTATCCTTAATTACAGCATGCAACGGCCTTCATTTAATCTTCTTATCTCAATGGTCGCATGCACACATAAGTCTGCTACTTTTGGGCGTTAATTATGCCCTGGTTAATGTGTAAATCTCTAAATGTACAGTCTTTCACGGACATAGGGAGTAGGTTGAGCACTTGAGCGTGAGCTGTGTGTGTTGCGTCGTGTGCTGTGTGCCGCATGGGTGAGTGAGTGTTGCATGCGTCCATGTGTACGTGTGAGTGTTGCATGTTGCATGCATGCATGCATGGGGCTTACTCCCTGCCATTGACATGTTCATATTTCATTCTTCCTCGGTTCCCTCCATATGGTGATACTCCCTCTGTTCCCAAATAGTACGGAGTAAAAGCCTCCCTCTGTTCCCAAATACGGAGTATTTGTCTTTCTACAGATTTCAACAAGTGACTAAGGTACGGAGCAAAATGAGTGAAGTGAGCGTAGAGGCATAGGGATACTGTAGAAAGGAATTCCTCGTGATCCATTATTCCCCATCTCGGTCAAAGAGAACTATTCAACTAGTCTTCACAGTGAAGTGACAATACACGCTGCAGCAGATGGGACACATAATTAATAAGATGAACCAGTGTGTTGTTGTTACTAAATCAGCCTTACCCAGTACTGCCATAATGTTTGCCATTAGAGCACGCTTCCGCAAATACGCCTATGCACCTCTATCCTCCATTAACTGACATATGGGCCCTCTTGTGGTAGACCCACATGTCATCGGTGTAACTATTTACACTCCGAAGGACGGTATATCCTGGTAGTAGTACTAGTAGAATTGAGATTTAATGCACTTTCTTCCCCGTCTTGCACTCTTCTTCCTCCTCTCTTCTTCTTCCTCCTCTCTCCCATCAATCGGCCGCACACCATTTACCCCGCTCCTGCTTTCGCCCGCCAGCGCCATCTTCCTTGGTAGCTCATGGCGTACCATATATCCCCCGCCACCGCTTTCGCCACACGAGGAGAAACTTCTTTGCTCGCCCGCCTGAATCCACCTCCCCGCTGGCTCGCAGGCACCGAAAACCCCAATGGCAGAACCGACTGACACGCAGAGCCACGATTGGAATTCCCTCCCCGATGTTCTCTTGGAGTAGATCTGTAGTCGTATGGACCTACTCAGCACCGTCTGTCTGGCCGCATGCTCGGTGTCTTTGTACCGTCTACTCGTCTGCAACCGGCCGGCTCTTTTCAAGACACCCTGCTTGCTGATGCCCGATCCTCGCAGGTGGCCCAGACACCGACTTGACGATCCTACGGAGGTTGCCGTGGTGCCCCTCGACAGCTTGTTGCCAGGTAATCTTCAGTGTGTGTAAGGCATCAAGCTTCCATGCGATGGATGGCCTTTGCAAACCCGACATGCGGCGATGAGGTTCATGCCAACAACAAATATGCACAACTTGATTCATGCTGATATCTAGACTGAGCCATGTATTCTGCTGCTGTAGCACGACCCTCTTTTGTTGGATATTATGTATTGTTGTTAGTTTGAAGCACTCCTCTGGTTTGAAGGATAGATGCCTTCCTGGGATCAAGTGCATCCTAACTCACCTGCGTAGGATGTACTGATAATGATGATGGAGATGCTGTGCAGAAGCCATATATATATCAGTTAGGCTTCAAGTTCGTACTTGTTAGTTAAACCTATGTATAAATTGTGACACTAAATACGACTAGTAAGTAGTACATTAGCAGTACTAGTATACGTCGGTCAAATTATTCATCATGTCCACATATTGAGGAGAAGGAGAAGGAGAAGAAGGAGAAGAAGGAGAAGGAGGAGAAGGAGGAGAAGGAGGAGAAGGAGGAGAAGGAGGAGAAGGAGGAGAAGGAGGAGAAGGAGGAGAAGGAGGAGAAGGAGGAGAAGGAGAAGAAGGAGAAGAAGGAGAAGAAGGAGGAGAAGAAGGAGAAGAAGGAGGAGAAGGAGGAGAAGAAGGAGAAGAAGGAGAAGAAGGAGAAGAAGGAGAAGAAGGAGAAGAAGGAGAAGAAGGAGAAGAAGAAGAAGAAGAAGAAGAAGAAGAAGAAGAAGAAGAAGAAGGAGAAGAAGCAGAAGAAGGAGGAGAAGAAGGAGAAGAAGAAGAAGAAGAAGAAGAAGAAGAAGAAGAAGAAGAAGAAGAAGAAGAAGAAGAAGGAGAAGAAGAAGGAGAAGGAGAAGGAGAAGGAGAAGGAGAAGAAGACGTGACAACACGCTGCGCGTGAGGTGACACAAGAATCCCGGCGGCGTGTTCGGGTATTCCGGACTTCAGATTTGGAGTACCACTTATCTGTCGAAATCTTTCATCATTCACTTAAAACAGTCGATTGATCATACATTGAGTACCATATAACTAGAATTACCGATGCAAGTCGAAGAAGGATTGGCCGGTGCTGCCGGCTAGCGTCAAGTTCGATCCCACGGGTCAGGAGCTGATCGAGCACCTTGAGGCCAAAGTGAGTGCTGACAGCACGAGATTTCAGTCTCTCATTGATTTGTTCATACAAACCATCGACAGTGAGCACATCATATGCTACACCCAACCTGAGAAACTTCCAGGTAAGACACCGACCGGCCGTCTACTTGCACAAACATATTCCTTTGTTTATAGCTCTATTTTTCTTTTTAGACACAGACCTGGTGAAGCAATTACAATTTGACAGTTAATAAAAAGTGAAACAAGTGACTTCAACATGCCAAAGATGTTATGAAAATGCCAACTACGTACACTAAAACCTGTATTCCACAATACTGCAGGTATCACACTGAGTGGCCTAAGGAACCAATTCTTCCAGCGCAATTCTAGGGCGTTCAAAAGGGGCACGTGGACGCGTCGCAAGATACAGTCGGAGTGCAGCATGCACGCGATGTGGCACAAGACCGACAATACCTTGCCGGTGATGGTCAACGTCCGACAAACGGGCAGCAAAAAAGGTTCCGGTGCTCCACACCAACAAGAATTTCGACCAGCAGAGGACCAACTGGGTGATGCACCAGTACCACCTCTGGGACCTGGAGCAAGAGAAGGAGCGGGAACTGGTCCTCTGCAAGATTTTCTACCAGACGAACACTAGGGCCAGGAGTAAAAAGATTATAAGTTAGTTAGGTATTGGTAGTTGTACTACCTTGTCGTCCGCAAGTTGGTATTGTTGTTAACGATCTTTTGGTATGAACTTGCATTTGCTTCCAACCATCATGCCGAGGGTCGGCGTGGATATAAAGCTGAATCATTTGTTCCGAAACGAATTTTCAGGCACCTGATTTTTATTTGATGGGTAGCATAAGCACCCGCCGTTCCAATTCCCAGTTCTCCAATTTTTTCGAAACAAGTGCATGCACTTATTATCACGATAAAAAACAGTATCCGTGCTGCATCCCAGTTATCAGTCTGTACTTGCATAATTCTCTCGTTTATTGAGCACGTATATTGTTTTTTCAGGTCGAGCAAGTTTCAACTGGGCTGCAGACTGCCCAGGGTTGGTTTTGTTTTTAATGTGCCCAGCCCATAGCGACAACAGGCACAAAAGATCCAAATAGGTATCTACTGGCCTCTGGCCCACCAACATTAGTTATATTTTGTCTTACAACATCCGCAGGCAGTTTTTTACTGAATCAAACACACAACCCAGTTCTATTTTCCTCTGTAAACGCATGTCCTGCATTCGTTTTCTAATCTCTACCTATAGTTTTACTAGTTCATATACATGTATCATTATATTGAAAACACATGAAATTCCCTTTTCATATTTACATCCTTATTCACCCAGCGCTGATTTTTTTACCACTGGTTTTCCCTTAAACCAACTCAATTGTCCCACGTCTTATTTGCTCACAAAAACAAAACGATTTTTTTGGCAAATCAATAAGTTCTTAAAAAAATGTTTATCATTTCAGGATTACAACAGTTCGGACTCCACCGAAATATGCAAAATGAGGTTGAACTTTTTGACCGTGGTCCTGGGCACATAGAGAGGAAACTTCATATTATTGCAATTCCTACAAGCATACATTCCTCCCTCATAATAACTTTCAGTAGCATCATGAATGAATTAAACAATATAACCATCACCTAAAGCATTGTTTTCATGATCTACAAGCATAGAAAATTTACTACTCTCCACACAAGCAAAAAATTTCTCATTTGGAATAGTGGGAGAATCATAAGAGACTCAAATACTATAGATTGTTTCCACATTAAAAGAGTAATGTTCATAAAAATGTAATCATAATCATGACAAGTTTTATAAATATAATCATCACTACTTTTTATAGCATAAGTTTCATCACAATAATCATCATAAGTAGCAACTTTGTTCTCATCATAATTAATTGAAACCTCTTCCGAAATAGTGGATACATCACTAAATAAAGTCATGACCTCTTCAAATCCACTTTCATAATTATCACAATAAGATTCAACATCCTCCAATATTGTGGGATCACTACTTCCTAAAGTTGACACTCTTCCAAACCCACTTTCATCAATATAATCATCATAAGTAGGAGGCATGCTATCATTATTATAAATTTGCATATCAAAACTTGGGAGACTAAAAATATCATCTTCATTAAACGTAGCATCCCCAAACTTGGGACAAACATTAATTGCAGCAAATATATTCTCAAAAGCATCATCTTCATCAAACATAGCATCCCCAAGCTTGGGCCTTTTCATATCATAAGCATCATCACTCTCATCATTAATAGTATGGATAGCACCAATAGTATAGCAAACATTATTATCATATTATTCCAAGCAAGTGCCAAAAAGATTTTCAAGATCATAAGAAGTATCATTATCTTCCCAATCGTAATCATCACAATAAGCAATAGGCATAACGAGATCATCATCAAGTGCATCATCTTCCACAATTATTTTTGATTCATTTTCATGAGGCACAACAATAATAGGAGCAACTTTATTTGGGAGAGATATCTTTTTACCTCTCTTCCTTTTTCTTTTCTTCTTCTTCTCCTCATCATGTGTGGGTTCAATCCTCTTTTCGGAGCTCCTTATTAATGAGATTGGTTGAATAGAAGGCTCCTCCTCGTTACCTGATTCATCATAAGAAGTAGTAGGAGGATATTGGGAAGTCTCTTCCCATTCATTAGCATTCTATTCATCTTCTATTTGTTTTATTTTCTTTATGTAATTGGCAATATAAGGATTTTCAATGCAATTCACCGCGCAATACATATAAATTTCCTCTAGATCAAAATGAAGAACTCTATCAAGGGCAAATTCTGGAATATCCTTAGTTATACGTTTCATTTCTTCATAACCCAAGAGCAAACTAAGTTCATTATAGTGTGCAAGGGAAATCAAGTCATCACAATTTTTGGACACGGTACGATCATGAAACAATTTGCATTGGGTACTGAAATGATTATGTTCATTGCAAAGTTCACAAGTATGGCTAAGAAAGTTTAAATTTTCAGCACACACATCTATCCTTTCTTGCAAGCATTCAGTTTCTAAATGCTTATGCCTCTTGCAATATCTATCTTCTCTATTTGGTGTGTACTTGCAAACTCAATACACTCCAAAAAAATTGACATGCTTATAGGAGATATTTTTATCATGACTAGTGCAATCATCAGTAGTACTATGGATATTCAAGGAGTTCATACTAACAACATTGCAATCATGCTCATCGTTCAAAGATTTAGTGCCAAACATTTTAATGCATTCTTCTTCTAACACTTTGGCACTATTTTCTTTTCCATCATACTCAGGAAAGATATTAAAAAGATGAAGCGTATGAGACAAACTCAATTCCATTTTTTTGTAGTTTTCTTTTATAAACTAAACTAGTGCTAAAACAAGAAACAAAAAGGTTCGATTGCAAGATCTAAAGATAGACCTTCAAGCACTTACCTCCCCAGCAACGGCGCCATAAAAAAGCTTTGTTGACGGGGTGTGAGTGCCGCTTACCTAGCCTCCCCAACAACGGCGCCAGAAAAGAGCTTGATGTCTATTACGCAACCTTCTTCTTGTAGACGTTGTTGGGCCTCCAAGTGCAGAGGTTTGTAGGACCGTAGCAAATTTCCCTCAAGTGGATGACCTAAGGTTTATCAATCCGTGGGAGGCGTAGGATGAAGATGGTCTCTCTCAAACAACCCTGCAACCAAATAACAAAGAGTCTCTTGTGTCCCCAACACACCCAATACAATGGTAAATTGTATAGGTGCACTAGTTCGCTAAGAGATGGTGATACAAGTGCAATAGGGATGGTAGATATAGGTTTTTGTAATCTGAAAATATAAAAACAGCAAGGTAGCAAGCGATAAAAGTGAGCGTAAACGGTATTGCAATGCTAGGAAACAAGGCCTAGGGTTCATACTTTCACTAGTGCAAGTTCTCTCAACAATAATAACATAATTGGATCACATAACTATCTCTCAACATGCAACAAAGAGTCACTCCAAAGTCACTAATAGAGGAGAACAAACGAAGAGATTATGGTAGGGTACGAAACCACCTCAAAGTTATTCTTTCCAATCAATCCGTTGGGCTATTCCTATAAGTGCCACAAACAGCCCTAGAGTTCGTACTAGAATAACACCTTAAGACACAAATCAACCAAAACCCTAATGTCACCTAGATACTCCAATGTCACCTCAAGTATCCGTGGGTATGATTATACGATATGCATCACACAATCTCAGATTCATCTATTCAACCAACACATAGAACCTCAAAGAGTGCCCCAAAGTTTCTACCGGAGAATCACGACGAAAACGTGTGCCAACCCCTATGCATAGGTTCATGGGCGGAACCATAAGTTGATCACCAAAACATACATCAAGTGAATCACGTGATACCCCATTGTCACCACCAGACACATGCGGCAAGACATACATCAAGTGTTCTCAAATCATTAAAGACTCAATCCGATAAGATAACTTCAAAGGGAAAACTCAATCCATTACAAGAGAGTAGAGGGGGAGAAGAAACATAAGATTCAACTATAATAGCAAAGCTCGCGATACATCAAGATCGTTCCAAATCAAGAACACGAGAGAGAGAGAGAGAGAGAGAGAGAGAGAGAGAGAGAGAAAGAGAGAGAGAGAGAGAGAGAGAGAGAGAGAGAGAGAGAGAGATCAAACACATAGCTACTGGTACATACCCTCAGCCTCGAGGGTGAACTACTCCCTCCTCGTCATGGAGAGCGCCGGGATGATGAAGATGGCCACCGGTGAGGGCCCCCCCCCTCCGGCAGGGTGCCAGAACAGGGTCCCGATTGGTTTTTGGTGGCTACAGAGGCCTGCGGCGGCGGAACTCCCGATCTATTATGTTCCCCGATCGTTTTAGGGTATATGGATATATATAGGTGAAAGAAATACGTCAGGGGAGCCACAAGAGGCCCACGAGGGTTGAGGGCGTTCCCTAGGGGGGTGGGCGCGCCCCCTACCTCGTGGCTCCCTCGTTTCTTTCCTGACGTGCACTCCAAGTCCATCGGGTAGCTTTCCTTCCAAAAATAACTTCTCCAGAAGGTTTCATTCGGTTTCGACTCCGTTTGATATTCCTTTTCTTCGAAACACTGAAACAAGGGAAAAATAGGAATTGGCACTGGGCTCTGGGGCAATAGGTTAGTCCCAAAAATAATATAAAAGTGCATAGTAAATCCCATAAAACATCCAAGACGGATAATATAATAGCATGGAACAATCAAAAATTATAGATACGTTGGAGACGTATCACCCATATGAATATAATCAAAAGCAGGATGTATGGTTTTACCTCCATCAAGAGGGCCCGAACCTGGGTAAAATCCCGTGTCCATGTTACCATCACTCCAAGACGCGTAGCTTAGGACCCCTACTACGAGATATGCCGGATATTGAACCGACTTTGGTGCTTTCATTGAGAGCACGCTAAGCGATCATCACGATTCGATGGGTCTTATATCGATGCCAAATCAGGTGTTATATTTTCAGTTTATTTCATTCTATATAGACCGGTTCGTGTGCAAATTATCTACGTCATTGCAGTGCAATTCTTTTATAGATAGGTTTTGCCCTCGCTTTGGAAGTCAGGATCAAGCGATAGCCGCATAAGCGCCGCACACCCTGGTCTCCACTTCGCAATCTGTGTGATGCACACCGAGCCAAGTTTCTATTCGGCGGCCGACAAAGGAAATCAAATCTGGCGCATGGCTGTAGCCTCACGTGGGCAGATTACTCAAAGCTTTCTTTTCTCCCCCAAAACAGCTATGTGCACTAGGAGATCATCAGGGAGATTCAATTCCATTCTCTCTCTTCCTTATTTAATTAGGCCATGAGGAAATAGACTACTTTAATACCTAGTGTCTATTACATGTACGCAAAGCATGCATCGTACTAATTTTTTTCCAATTTCTGAGGATTGATCACACTGCAAATTTGCTTTCAAGCGCCACTTATCATTAAGGAAGTGTGGCACCCCGATCCGCATGGAGCAGGGGGCCTTCGCACGTCAGCCCAGGATAACACCTAACGCACGACAGGTCAATAATACAGCATTCCAGGTACAATAATATTCATCAAACATGTGCATAAGCTTACATCCTTGATGAATACAACCATTTGGCATAGCCCTACGGCTATTTAAATGGCAGCGGAAGTCTATTTAAATGGTGATGGAAGTCTTGGTTTAGCAGCATAACAACTCTGGCTGGGCTCCACAACTCACAGGACTAACAAGGTTACGGCCTAGCACGACGGATCAAGTGAACAATACGGGTACGACCTACAAAACTGGCATGACACGTCAGGTCAGTACATTGAATGTACTTGCAAGACAACCAAATACATAGCATCCAAACAATCAGAAGACAAGGCAAGAACCAAGCGCATGCAACCACCTATCTCATATCAATTACTAAACATGGCATGATAAAGATCAACTAAGCATGAACAAAATCATAACATCTACTAACATGGCAATGACATGGCATATCAAAACATGCTTCTAACATGGCAATAGCAAAACATAGCATATCATCTCAATCATGGCATAATTTAACATATAAATCAACGCATGGCATGGCATCATGAAACTATGTTGAAAATAAACTACCAATGGTATCCAATGCAGACATAGTAGGTTAACTTTATGCAACCATCTTACATTACGCCATGGTTCTTTAAATGCAACATATTACTCATGCAATGCAACCAAACTTGTGCACCGAGTCCCTCGGACTCTCTTACCAACGGGTTGCCTCGCAACCGAACGGTGATCTTTCCGACGATCACAACCATGACCAACACTTGGTCTCCAACACTTATCGAGACCTCGTCTCGTGACCATATCAAAACATCGTGGTGACTTATCACGACTATCTCATAGTCCAAGTCACCATATTCTCGTTATCACATATTTATTTACCAACTTAATTATTTCAGGTTTATCCTCCCTTTCGATCAAGACCCGATAGTGTGACCTACTATGAACTTGTGCCCATGACCGAGGACGCGGCTATCGATAGATTGAATACACTCTGTAGAGGTAGCGCACTATACCCACACCACGGAACCCATGGCCTCGTCATCCCATTCGGGTGGACCAACGGCATTCCGACGAAACCGACCTACTGCCATGACACTCTCCTTCCACTCCGACCCGCTCCCAACTGGGCTAACCCTGGTTGGCCCTGTGTCTACCAAAGACACAACGACCACAGTCGTGGCCAAAACGTCCCTCACGGGGACCGGTACCAAATTTTTTAACAACGGGCACACAAGGTTATGTCCGCCTACCTGATCAGGGTAAGCATGCCCATAACCTTCCATAGTTGGAGGTACCGGCGAGAGGCCCGACAAATAGATCGCATTAAGGCCTTCCCATAAAGGCAAATGTGGCTACACTGAAAAAGTTCGATTTGGTGGCACTATGACTCGATCCCATCGATGACGGTGGAGGTTTGTTATTATTAAGTCATTTTAATTCCTTCTCCGTCATCATGAACATGAATGCAACAATGAGCATGCAGCATACAAATGGATGAACAAAATACTGAACTTCTCAAGTGCCCAACTATAGCATAAAGAACATGACAATACCAAGTAATAGCATATCAACGGTGCATTACAATCCTCATAACATTTTATAATGATGACATGCAAATAAAGTAGAGTAGTGACATGGCACTATTAATAACAACATTCTAATTAGTATGGCAAACGATATCGTTAAAACACAAGCATGCATGACAGACATAATGGAATAACTGCAGACGAAAACGATATGAAAGAAGTGCAACTACACACACACAAGGGGCAAGCAAAGTCAACATGCAAGTTCGGGGCTCATGATAAGAGGTTGGCTTGCCTGGGGGTCGACAAATACTCCGGGAATAAGTGTGAAACGATCGCAACAAGATTTGCCGGAAACAGTTCTCTCTCGGAGGGGGCTGTTTACGGGCAAGGGCAAAATGGTCATTTTCACTGGGTGAAAACATTATGAAAATTACACCAACAGAAAGAGCTCGACGGACAGAAAACTTGAGCGTTGGAATCACCTCAATCAGAGTTACGGTTCCAAAGATGCGGCCGTTGGAATGACAGGGACTAATCTATAAAATAAATATTCACAGACAGGCCCTTGTCGGTTATAACAGAAAGCGCACTAATGAATATACGCTTTCAGAGAAGGGAAAGCGCATTACTGACCAAAGGCGAAAGGAAGTACGTTTTCAGAAAACGAAAACGCATTCCTCTCTGAAGCCGCGACGAAGTACGCTTTCGAGAAACGAAAGAGCATTCTCGCGGGGCGTCTGCACTTACGCCAGGTCAGCGAGCCGGCCCGGTCAGCGCGCAGAGGCCGACAGGCAGGGTCAACACGGAGCGGGGCCTGCCTGGCTTGCGTCTTCCACCTCCCGCTCGGGAGCGAGCGTGGCCGAGGGGGAAGATCGCCCGACAATGATCGCCGTGGCCCGGCCACCACTCTGGTATGCGACCTACCCAGGCTCAGGCGGAGGCGATCGGCTGGTGGTCTCCGTTGACGGCGAGAGGCGCTTCAGAGAGAGCAGCAAGGCCCGAGGCGGAGAGGAGTTTCGGCCACCGGTGGAGCAAGGTGCTCTGGTAGGGGAGAGAAAGGGCCGAGGCTACGGGGAGACTTGCTGGGCTCTATAGGTTGCATTGGTGGTGGAGGAACGGCGAGGAGGGCTCGGGAGTGCTGGAATCCATGGAGGCCCGAGGCGGCGGCCACGGTGGTGATGGAGTCAGAGAGGGGCTCTGAACTCGGGGAGAGGCACGGGGAGGGGGTTGTGGACTGCGGGGATGCTCGGGGCGTGCTTAAATAGCCGCGGGAGGGCTCGAGGGGGATGGGAGGAGGTGGCATGCGGCAGGCGACATGTCCGTGCACCAGCGAGGGGCGCAACATCGGCAGGCGCAGCCAAGGCTCACTGGAAGCGGCGGGAAGGCGACGAGGAGGAAGCAGATCTGGCGCAGAGGCTCACGGAGATGAGCAACGCCATGGACGAGAGGGAGAAGAAGACATAAGTTAGGAAGAAGACAATGGCTAGAGCAGCTCACTGTTTGGCCGTTGGCATGACTCGCCGGAGAAGAAAACGAAGGGGGACAGAGGTCCAGGGGAAGAAGACGTCGAGGGGGATCTGCAGGACATTAATGGCGAGGTTAGAGACGGTCGAGCAGCGATGCCGACGCCGTAATAAAGGGCTAGACCACCATTTTGGGCTGGTTACACTCGTGATCACCACAGACATGGCGCGCTCTGGAGATTTCTTGATGCCAGCTCGTGTCTACCGCATAGTACTTAGTAGATAGAGTGTTACGACGGTTAACAAACGGGAGGTACATATGGAGCTGAGTAAACCAAGCTGCACAAGTTTGTTGTTGCAAACTTGACCACATCCTAGATAGTAAACCAGAGAGGGTAAAAGGTAAATTTGATGTCTGAGAAGCTTAGGGTAACAAGGACTACGGTCCTGGGAGTTATGAGGTCATTAGGACAAAGATTTAATATAGTTGCAGTGCAACCACTAAATCTGGTCCAGAAATTAGATGATGAACAAGCACTCAGTAGGAGTGAGGGATGGAGCTAAAACTTGACAAATCTTGATGATTTGATCATAGGTAGATGCTGCAGAAATATCATACAAAATGGACTTGCCAAAATGGTACTTTCTTCACAACTATCAGTTTTTCCCAGAAACTTGAGAAAAATCCTCAGGGCAAATGACTAATTGAAATGAGCCAAAATCTTGCGGAGAGAGATAATATGGATAGGCGAAAGCCTGGGAATATTTTCAGCCATAATGGAGCAAGATAAAATGCACTTGCTTCACAAACTGAAAAATTGGACATAAACCAAGAATTGCTCCTATGCTGATATAGTTCAATGAAATGAACTGAATTTGGGTGGAGGCTAATTATTTGAGATACTTGAGAGTATGGAAAAGTTTCATCCCATTTGAAAACCCTATGAAGGTACTTCCTTCACAAAGTTGTATTCTGGTCAGAAACTTTGAAAAAATGCACAGGGAGCTAGGATGAATGGATTGGCTAATATTTGGCATCCATGGGTTATTTATCCATGTTAATCACCCTGCCAAATTGCACCTCCATTGGAATTAGGAATAAAGCACTTCCTTTGCAAAATTTAGGAGAAGGCAGAAATTTGCATTGGATCATGTGCCAAATTTTTGAACTAAGGAACATGAGATTAGGATGGAACTAGTGATTATATAGCAAGGACAAGCTCCACAATTTATGTGGGAATTTTCTATACTATAAAATAGTAGTTCCTTTGGAAAATGGCAGAAATGCAATATTGGCTTAAAATAGGAAACTGCAATTTTCCTTGTTTAATTATGGCCAATATACTTGCCAGAGCTTGGATTAGGCATAAGTATCAACTCCACCAATTCTCATGAATTTAGGAGATGGCTAGCTATGCCTTTGGATTTTATTCCTCAGAAAGGCAAGAAAAGGAATAAATCACAATTCAAAAATATTGCATGGGACTTAGCAATATTTTTGCATATCCAAGGTTCAGAAAGACAGGATGATCTCTGGGAACAATTGGGAAGATCAATAGATCAAGGAAAAAGGATGGCTCCTTTGTAAGCACAAAGGGCATATCCAAATTCCAAAAATTTGGAATTGGGGTTTGAGAGGGTTTGAGATGATGCAAATGAGGTCTTGCCTAATTGACAAAGACATGAGCAAGGTTTTGAAAAGGTTGAAAATGACAAGAATAGTCAGAGTCCCAACAAACTTAGGAGAAAGATTTTGAAAAATGAGTGCCAGGAAGGAATAACAACACAAATATTGATAACCCAATTTTGGGGCTGTTACAGGAAGCTCCGCGCTGGCCTGACTCGACCGGCTGTTTGTCAACCAGTTTCTTGTACTGCTATTGATGGACACCTCGCGCCGATAATCGAAAGTTATCGGTGTCCGCGCTTATGCCGCTTCGCCGCAATTCGACCTTGGTGCCCTGATACGTCTTCAACGTATCTATAATTTTTTATTGTTCCATGCTATATTATATTCTGTTTTGGATGTTTAATGGGATTTGTTATACATTTTTATATTATTTTTGGGACTAACCTATTAACCGGAGGCCCAGACCAAATTGCTGTTTTTTTGCCTATTTCAGTGTTTTGCAGAAAAAAGATATCAAACGGAGTCCAAATGGAATGAAATTTTTGGGAGAGTTATTTTTGGAACAAACGTGATCCAGAGGACGTGGAGTGGACGTAAAGCAACCAACGAGGCGGCCACCCCCTGGGCGCGCCCTCCACCCTCATGGGCCCCTCGTAGCTCCACCGACCTACTTCTTCCTCCTATATATACCTACGTACCCCCAAACCATCGTTGAGCACCACGAAAACCTAATTCCGCTGCCGCAACTCTCTGTACCCGTGAGATCCCATCTTGGGGCCTTTTCCGTGTCTGTCGGAGGGGCCATCAATCACGGAGGGCTTCTACATCAACACCATAGCCTCTCCGATGATGTGTGAGTAGTTTACCTCGCACCTTGGGTCCATAGTTATTAGCTAGATGGCTTCTTCTCTCTTTGGATCTCAATACAAAGTTCTCCTCGATCTTCTTGGAGATCTATTCGATGTAACTCTTTTTGCGGTGTGTTTGTCGAGATCCAATGAATTGTGGGTTTATGATCAAGATTATCTATGAACAATATTTGAATCTCCTCTGAATTCTTTTATGTATGATTGCTTATCTTTGCAAGTCTCTTCGGATTACCGGTTTGGTTTGGCCTACTAGATTGATCTTTCTTCCAATGGGAAAAGTGCTTAGCTTTGGGTTCAATCTTGCGGTGCTCGATCCCAGTGACAGTAGGGGAAACGACACGTATTGTATTGTTGCCATCGAGGATAGAAAGATGGGGTTTATATCATATTGCATGAGTTTATCCCTCTACATCATGTCATCTTGCTTAAAGCATTACTCCATTCTTATGAACTTAATACTCTAGATGCATGCTGGATAGCGGTCGATGTGTGGAGTAATAGTAGTAGATGCAGGCAGGAGTCGGTCTACTTGTCACGGACGTGATGCCTATATACATGATCATACCTAGATATTCTCATAACTATGATCAATTTTATCAATTGCTCGACAGTAATTCGTTTACCCACCGTAATACTTATGCTATCTTGGGAGAAGCCACTAGTGAAACCTATGGCCCCCGGGTGTATTTTCCATCATATTAATCTCCCGTCAACAATCTATTTCTAGCACCATTTATTTTACTTTGCTTTCTTTATTTTATCTTTATCATAAAAATACCAAAAATATTATCTTATCATCTCTATCAGATCCACTCTCGTAAGTGAACGTGAAGGGATTGACAACCCCTTTATCGCGTTCATTGCGAGGTTCTTATTTGTTTGTGTAGGTGCGTGGGACTCGGGCGTAGCCTCCTTCTGGATTGATACCTTGGTTCTCAAAAACTGAGAGAAATACTTACGCTACTTTACTGCATCACCCTTTCCTCTTCAAGGGAAAACCAACGCAGTGCTCAAGAGGTAGCATGCCCAGGCTTTCATTGAAAGCTTGCTAGGTCATTACAGCGGAATGGTGGGACGATCAGTGATATTTTTCCAAATGAATCTTTTCCATGCAAATTTTCTCTCCGCAAAATCGTCGCTACCGTGTTGTGCAATTTGTTCACAGTCAGATTGGATCAAAAATTTATAGCGGCAGCGACCAGATCTGCCGCCGATGTAATCGTCAGACCCGAACTACCTTATGCGTCTTGTAAAGACCCGGTGAAACGCGTTTTGTAAGCGGCAGCATAGTTACAGGACTCACATGTATGCGGCGGCGACTCAGCCGAGGTGATCGTGCAGCCCGTACTACCCACACAAGGCAGCACATGTGGGCTCATTGATCAAGCATTAGATTGGCAGCAACAGGGAGGCTCTCTTCCTTTTTATTTTTTCCTTTTCTTTAATCTACTAGTGTCTATGCTGCCGCTCGTGGTCTGCTACTTCTTAGTGAACATGCATAATACAAACACTAGTGTTGTAGCACTACTTCAATTGGGTTTGCCTCACGTGAAGCTCAAAGCGATATGTAGCACTCGCACGGCTTTCAAGAAAATTTTCAGAGACAAACATCACATATGTCACCCAGTAAGTATCTGTGATTTAGCTCGGCCGGACAACTTTTCATCAGACTTTGCTTCGTCGGTCTTCAGTTTGGCCAGCCACTTATATTACTGCCAGGTGCTACCTCTCCAAATTATTTTTAGTGCACAATACCTTTTCTTCTGGGAATTATTACTTCGGCAAGTATCATTTTTTGTGTACTGGCAGTTAATGTGTGGCAACAATGATGTCTTTTGTGAGTTCTTGTTTCGCCACTATGTTGCATCGACGTATCTGTGGTTTTCGACCAGCGTGATGTTTTCTCTGCGCCACTCCAATCGAGCCAATGTCAACCACGCCGTGTCACCGCCTCTGTGCCATTATTTCTTTAAAACAATATATTTGCACAAATAGTTATGCGAAGATTTCTTTTAAATTATTATTATTATTATTACTTTTGGCCTGCACTATTTTACATGTGTAGGTAATCAACTGATCGCGTCAAGCGGTCATTTCGGCAAGGCGACGTCGTCGTCCCAATCGGCATAAATCGGCTTGTGTGATCACCTTGTTAGTCGAATTGCCATACCGACATGGTCGGTTGCCTCGTGGACTTCGGTATCACTGAGAGAGCTCTGTCTCATCGAGTGTTCGACACACGGGCCATATTTCTTTTATTACCCACCTTGCATAAATTATTTATTATGCTATGATTTTTTTTAAATTTATTATCATTACTATTATCTCCGGCTTGCCCTATTCTCTATGCACAAGTAAGTCATCCGGGTTGGGCAGCGCTTATCACCTCGGCGCACTCAACGCATTACACGCCACCTTGGCTGGACCAGGGCTTCGTTATCACTTCATTAACCCACGCCGGGACTTCGGTGTCATCTTGCCGGCCTGCTCCGTCACCTCGGCTGGACCGAGGGCTTTGCCATCTCTTCATCAAACCTACTCCGTGGACTCCGGCATCATCAGCCGACTAGCTTCGTCAGTTCGGATGGACCGGGGGCTCCTCCTCAACATGTCAACCGCGCTATGTCGCCACTTCGTCAAGCCGAGCTCTTTTCTCGGACACTTCGAACCGGCTTGGGTTGGGACCTCGGCCAGGCCGAGGACTATGTCTTCGTCCCGCCATAAGTCCGGACCTCATAATCAACACCGAGCACACTAACCAGCTAAGTCGCTTTCATGCTCAAAAACTTTCAGTTTTAAATTTTGTTCGGTTCGACCAAGCATTATACTTTTTGGCAAAAAGTTGTTTGTGAAAAACTTCCTTGTCAAAACTTTGTTTGTGACACACAAATTCAAATACCCTGTTTACTTGGGGGCTTCCTTTATGAAGCCTTTCCTCTTGCATATGATTATACTTGTATGGCTTCGTTCCTTGTTCGTGTATTACGCCACAATATGCACCATGTTGACTTAAGTGTTCCACAAGCTGGCTTGCCTTGCTCCTGTGTTTACCCCTACGTTCCCGATTGTTCGGCTAGGGAGTAAAGGGAGCACCTCTACGATTGTCACGATCAGGTCATCCGAGCTCGGACCTCATACTAGGTGAAGCCGAAAGCTAGCGCTCTTATTGTTTTCAATCATGGTCGGCACACAACGGGACTCATGAGTACAAAAAATCTATTGCACAAGTCTCATAGTAACAATGAGCAACCGAAGAAAGGTATCGGTGGGGGTACTATTTTCTTCGAAGATGCTTCTTACACTTCGTCAGTAATATAGCATAAGTTCCATGAGCGTGCTATGTCTGTTATAGCCTTATGGCCTGATTGCCTGGTTATCGGAAACACCGTCGATATTCTCGACAGGTGGAGTACATAACACTTTTCGGCCCTTGACCGAAGAGGGAGAAGCCTACGGTCGGTTAAGACGCGTTTAAAGTTCAGGTGAACACAGATATGATATAAGTACTTCGGTACATACAATCATTATACATAAAATTCTTTTACCCAAGTCACTTGGGAGCTCTTAAATTTATGTGAGCTGTTTTACAATAAGTGTTCTTCTTCTTCGTCGTTGCAAAGTCTTTTTCTATCACTCCTTTTCTCGACGCGAGTGTGTGGTCAATAGCCGGGGAGCCTAATTTCTCTCTCAAAGCCGCTAGAGTTTACTTTGCTAAACTGGCCTAACGAGAAATACTCCGCCTTCAGGATAGGAGGTTGAAGCCGTAGGCTGACCCGCTTTAAGTCTTGAGATAGGATGTGTCGTGTTAAAGCACGACAGAAGCACAATTTTTTTTCTAAGACCAATTTTCGAATTGGCACCGAACACTTGATCTAGTTCGGATGTCAAGTGTTTACTGAAGTTTTTTTGGTCTTCCAAGCCTATGGCACTTTTAAACTATTTGTGTGTTTCCAGCATAAGTCTCGCAGTGCAACGCCGAACACCTTTAGAGATTCGGCAAAAACATTCTCGGATATTGCTATATATGCATCGGTTTCGAATTGAGTCTTCGGTCAATAGTTGGGTTGCTCGGCTCCTCTGCATGCCTCCTATGTTCCGCTTTGTTCGGCTAGGTGTGCAAAGGGAGAACCACTACGATTGTGCTTCTGGCTCGCATGATTAAGCGCCTCAGTGGAGAAAGCCGAAACCGATCGTCACAATAAGCGTAAACTGGTCAGTGATCCGATGACTTTATTAAACTATAAGATCGATAGAGGTCACCCTGTGTTAAATGACGGTCTGTTCAAAAAATTTGCCGAAGTGTTTATGGCTTGACCTCGATTATCGCCGAACACTAACCAGAGGCTTGAAAGTGCGTTATATCAACTAGAGGGGGTGTGAATAGGAGATTTTTATGAATTCTTCAATGAGGAATTTGTCGGTGAGGAAATTCCTAAGTGAAGAACTACTTGCAGCGGAATAAGTACTCAGAAGTAAGCATAAGAGAATGCGGGCATGGTCATCAAGATGAAATGAAGACAATCAAAGAGTACAGAAAGCGTAAACACAGGAAAGCTCAAGATGAAGACAAACAGACTAAAGAAATTGAACTGAGGAAATTGAGAAAGTCTTCAGTCAAAGTCTTCAAACACATATATGAATGAACACTGAACACAGTAATGAGGAAATGAAAGAGTTGAGGAAATAGAACCAGTTAGGTTGGTGAAGACAATGATTTGGTAGACCAGTTCCAACTGCTGTCTCAGTTGTACATCTGGTTGGAGCGGATGAGTATTTACACTCGAGGACACACAATCCCGGACACCCAGTCGCTGAGCACGCAGCTCAGGACACCAAGTCCTCACCGTATTCTCCTTGAAATAAGGTCACACAGACCTCGTCCAATCACTCGTGGTAAGTCTTCAGGCGACTTCCAAACCTTCACAGACTTGGTCACTCGGCGATCCACAATTCCTCTTGGATGCTCTAGACTATGACGCCTAACCGTCTGGAAGAAGCACAGTCTTCAAAGGTAACAAGCGTCGGATCCACGCAGGATCAATCTCTTCAGTGATGCTCAATCACTTTGGGTTTGTAGGGGTTTGGTTTTGGGTTTTTCCTCACTCAATGATTTTTGCTCAAAGTCCTCGGAGGATGGGTTGCTCTTAAATGACAAGTGTCAAGTTCTCTCGGAGCAGCCAACCAGCTAGTGGTTGTAGGGGGCGGCTATTTATAGCCTAGGGAGCAGCCCGACATGATAAGACATAAATGCCCTTCAATGATATGACCGTTAGGTGGATAAGATATTTTGGGACAGCTAGTGCAAAGATAAAGAACGGTCGGAAATTTGACTCTCAAATTCCTCGTGGTTATCATGTTCCTCACTGTAGGCAATCCAGACTGGCGAATTCCTAACTCCTCGGTCGAACAAATTCTCAACATCAGAAGAACTTCATCTCACATCAAGAAATTGACTGAGCTGTATGAGATTTCCAATGGCTTCACTCAAGGGATTGGTAGGTGTAGGATTTTGAGTTGAGCATCACATGGAAAATTTTCCTTAGTATTTCCTTGACCCCTTTAACAAAGACGGTGTTTCCTATGACTCAAGAAAGAGAAAAACAAAACTACGAAAACAAAAGTCTTCACGCTTCATGTTCCTCAAATGAATACCAAGTCTTCAAGGTCACACCAATTTCTTCACTTTCAAAGTCTTTAAAGTCTTCGAATATCAAAGTCTTCATCGAAGAACTTCATTTTTAGGGGTCGACTTTTCTCTGTAAATATCAAACTCCTCATAGACTTATAGACCATGCGTACACTCATAAACACATTAGTCCCTTAACCTATAAGTCTTCAATACACCAAAATCACTAAGGGCACTAGATGCACTTACAATCTCCCCTTTTGGTGATTGATGACAATATAGGTTAAGTTTTCAACGGGATAAACATATGCAGTGTAACTACTGATATTGAGGAATTTGATTGCAAAATATAGAAGAACTCCCCCTGAAGATGTGCATAGTGAGGAATTTGCTTTTGAGGCAATGCACATTTGAAGAGTTGAATCATGGAGATCTCCCCCTATATCTTGTAATTCATACACGCATTTGACATATAATATGAGGAATTTGAAATGCATGATGAAATATGGTGCTTGATGAAATTCAGCATGCGTGCAATAACATTAATGAGGAACAGGCATGCAAAATAACGCATCAAGAGTATCAGAGCACAGTGCATCAAAAGTATCAGAGCACCATCGGGTTTAAGATTACAACTCGATCCAATAAAAGTTTCAGAAGAACGAGAGTTGTAACTTAACAAAAAAATGCCCATATAATAGACCCGCTTGAAGACTAACTCACATTTCTCCCCCTTTGTCATCGAATGACCAAAAGGATCGAACCGAGGACTAACGCTCAAGAATTTCAAGTTGATGAAGGAGCGCCAGCGTTGTTGGGGTCGGTTGTCGTAGTAGGGCCTGCCGCGTCGTCCAAGTCTTCATTTTCATCAGTGTCTCACGATGAAGAATAGGAGCTGGCCACCAAGGAAGGAACCTTGACCTTCTTGTATTTCTTCGGTGGAGGTGCAGACCAGTCAAAATCTTCCTTGAGACCCATTATCTTCAGTTCTTCCGCGCTGTAGACATTAGAAAGAACATCCCAGGTGCGTTTGAAGGTTTCATGGAGGTAGTAGTGGTTTTTCTTCACTGCATTGTGTGTAGAGGTCATGTTGTGAAGAATTGAACCAAACTGACGCTTGACCCATTTATGATTGTGATCAACCTTCCGATGAAGACTGAGGAGTAACTCACGATCAGTCATCACCCTGGGTGCTGTGGCTTGAGGATTTTGCTTGGCTGAGGTATTGGCGGCAGAGTCATGTGTGGCAGAGTCATCATTGGATGGAAGGTAGATGAAGCATTTCTGGAGCCTGAGTGGATTCAGGCCATGCAAGAAGAATTACATCAGTTCGAGCTCAACAATGTCTGGGAACTGGTCAAACGTCCAGATCCTCGCAAGCATAATATCATTGGCACAAAGTGGATCTACCAAACAAGCAAGATGAAAATGGCCTTGTGGTGAGGAATAAGGCATGACTTGTAGCTCAAGGCTACACACAGGTTGAAGGAAGTGATTTCGATGAAACTTTTGCACTGTTGCTAGACTTTCGCTATTCGCATATTACTTGCTTATGCTAACCATCATAATATCACTTTATATCAAATGGATGTGAAAAGTGCATTCCTCAATGGTAAGCTTGAGGAAGAAGTATATGTTGCTCAACCCCCAGGTTTTGAAGATCCAAAGAATCCCGACAAAGTCTTCAGACTCAACAAGGCCCTCTATGGTCTCAAACAGGCCCCACGGGCGTGGTATGATACTTTGAAGGAATTCTTCGTGAAGAATGGCTTCACACCCGGTTCACTCGACCCTACTCTCTTTACTAAATCATATGATGGTGAACTGTTTGTGTGCCAAATATACGTTGATGATATTATCTTTAGCTGTACTGACCAACGTTATAGTGATGAATTTGCCTATATGATGAGTGAAGAATATCAAATGTCTATGATGGGAGAGTTGAAAT
The DNA here is from genome assembly GCA_021605145.1 of Aegilops bicornis. Classification (NCBI taxonomy): domain Eukaryota; kingdom Viridiplantae; phylum Streptophyta; class Magnoliopsida; order Poales; family Poaceae; genus Aegilops; species Aegilops bicornis. The sequence goes on along the minus strand of CM038673.1, from coordinate 698,663,326 downwards.
TCTTGTTAGGTCTTCAAATTCGTTAACAACACAATGGCATATTCATATCTCAGAGAAATACCTCAAAGATGTCCTCAAGAAATTCGCATGAAAGATTGCAAAGGCGTCAAAATTCCTATGCCCACAAATGGCCATCTATGCAATCGATGAAAATGGTATTGACTTCGATCACAAGGTATACCGCCCAAGATTGGTTCTCTATTGTACTTATGTGCATCTAGGCCAGATATAATGCTTAGTGTTTGCATGTGTGCCCGATTTCAAGCTACACGAAGGAATCACACCATAAGGTTGTGAAGCATATTCTTCGATATCTAGCTCACACACCAACACTAGGATTATGGTACCCCAAGGGCTCTACTTTTGATCTCATTGGATATTCTCGACTGACTATGTCAGGTGATCGTGTGGACCGCAAGTCAACATCCGGTACTTGTCATTTCCTCGGACGCATCTTTGGTCCGTTGGTCCTCAAAGAAGCAGAATCACAGATCACCGCTTCATCATGGAAGCTGAATACATTGCTGCTGGCTCTTGTTGTGCTCAATTGCTGTGGATGAAGCAAACTCTCAAGGACTACGGCATCAACGTGAAGAATGTGCCTCTCATCGTGACAATGAGAGTGCCATCAAGATTGCTCACAACCCAGTTCAGCACTCAAGACAAAGCACATTCAAATTCGTCATTATTTTCTTCGTGACTATGTGTTGAAGGGCGACATCTCCATCGAAAGCATGTGAAGATCAAGAACAGCTAGCCGATATCTTCACAAAGCCCTTGGATGAGAAGAGATTTAGCAAGTTGCGGTGTGAGCTAAATATCTTAGAATCTTCGAATGTTCTTTGAAAAGGACACACATCCTGATACATATGCAAAATTGATGACTTAGATGTGCAACACATGAAGAAACGTTTTTCTTCAATCAATGAAGAATAACACTCTAAGTGTGAAGAAATTAATGAAGAATTTGATTCTCGTAACCCCACGACAATTGTACGCGGTGTCCGAAATCATCATTCTTATACGGTGGGTGACGCCACCACCAAAGTTGAAAATCTTCAATTTGAGTTTTTCCTCGCTTTTCAAATTCTTCAACTTTGCAAAATCTTCACTGCTTCCGCTGCTTTTTCTTCATTGGCTATATATATATATATATGGGTTTATGTCCTCTACAAAGATTCACTTATGGCTATTTCTTCAAGTTGCTTTTTCTCGCTAAGTGAATGTGATCGGACCCTTTCCCCTCTATGCTATACTCAACCCAATCTATTCACAAATTCTTCATGTGCGTTCTATTTGAAACTTGTTCAAAATCTTCACTGTGTCCTTGTCAGCTGAAGAAATTGCGAACGGAACTTTAAAACTGATCTTATCCAAACTTTCGTTTTTGCCGCTCAAACCGTTCCGCATTCCACGATAAATTTATCTATTCACCCACGATCTAACACAATCTCCACTCCTTAGTACGTGGGTGACACATGTCAAGCGAATGAGAAGGGTCAGGGGCACGTTCGTCCCAAATCTTCGGGCGAACAGTTTTTCACCGTGGCTATATATACCCCTCTCCCTTCCTCACTTCCTTTACTCCGCCGACCGCCTCTCTCTCTCTCTCTCGAAGCTTCTCAAACCCTAGCGCCCGCTTACTCCATCGTCACCGGTGAGGAAGAGCTTCACTACCTCGACCTCGCCGACGCATCACAAGCAGACCGTGGAAATCTTCACTCCGCCGCCGCCAGAAGCTGTCTTCCTCTCGCCGAAGAAGCGTGGAAGATCTAACTGCATAAACTTCCCATCTGTTCTTCTCATTCGTCGTGTTCTTCACTTCGGTAATTAAAAGTTACTTTTATTACTCGCTTTGATTCTCAAACCTTCCTGAAAATCTTCAAAGGTGTTTATTCTTCAAATCTTCACACATATGAACACCTCAAACAAAACATGCTCTTGATTCGTTTCTCTAAGCAATGATTTCTCTTCAAGATTCCTCAATTGTGTGGATCCTCAATCTATACAACTCGAACCTAAGACAAAGATCGCTTAGTGAAATTCTTCAAGGCTCATCCGGTCAAATTCCTCAAACTAGTTCTTTTTGAAAACCTTCCGAGAATGCATATGACCTCTCCAAATTCCTCGCAACTATACTGCTCATTGTGTACTCATGTCCGCTGCTGAATCACTAGGTTCTCATCAACTTAACTCATTTGCAGCGTTCCTCGAAGAAAAGTTGCAACTTCTTCAGAGAATTCGATTGTTCAAATTCCTCAATTGAAGAATATGGCAGAAGGAAAGAAGCCACAGAAAGGAGGGAAGAGGCCTGAGGTCATGACTGCGTTTGAAATTCCTGAGGAAATATATGCTGACTATTGCACACCTGATGAAGCCGAGTTCGGCAAAGAAAACAAAAATCAGCGCAAGGTGCGCATTCAAAGGATTGAACGGAGATGGGCAAGGGAATGGAGGGAGTACATATATGTAACTCCAAAGTACATGAAGAAATTCGCTCTCAATCCTCCATACCCAAGAGCTCCATTGGCACCTGGCCAAGAAGCTGATCCCACCAGCATCAAGCGTGGTGAGGACTTTCCAAGAATGGGCCAAGCGCCAAGCCAAATTGGCAAGACAAGCCAACGAGGCAGTGAGGAAATTTAATGAGGACTCACATCGCTGCTGCCACTGAGGCCTCTGTCAAGCCAAGAAAATCTATGGAAAAGAAGCCCACACACAAGCCAAGTGCTTCACCGACAGTGCCCTCACGGCCAAGTTCCTCAGCTGTGCCCTCACGGCCAATTCCTCATGGTGCTCCAGCTCCTCCCAAATCCTCAGCTCCTACAAAGTCCTCAAAGAGCTCCTCCCAAGTCCTCAAGAGTTCCGACAAAGTCCTCAAGACTGTGCATCCGGCCACGTGCCAAAGGACTGCAGTGAAGGAGTCCCGGATTAGGGGTGTCCGGATAGTCGAACTCATCGCTGGCGGACTCCTGGACTATGAAGATACAAGATTGAAGACTTCGCCCCGTGTCCGGATGGGACTTTCCTTGGCGTGGATGGCAAGCTTGGTGATACGGATATGTAGATCTCCTACCATCGTAACCGACTATGTGTAACCCTAACCTATCCGGTGTCTATATAAACCGGAGGGTTTTAGCCCATAGGACGAACAACAATCATACCATAGGCTAGCTTCTAGGGTTTAGCCTCTTGATCTCGTGGTAGATCTACTCTTGTACTACCCATATCATCAATATTAATCAAGCAGGAGTAGGGTATTACCTCCATCGAGAGGGCCCAACCTGGGTAAAAACATCGTGTCCCTTGTCTCCTCGTTACCATCCGCCTAGACGCATAGTTCAGGACCCCTACCGAGATCCGCCGGTTTTGACACCGACATTGGTGCTTTCATTGAGAGTTCTTCGCGTGCTGCCGCCATCACGTAGGATGCCTCATCTCGCCTTTAAAAGACGACACCATCGCCAAAGAAGCCTTGGCCATCGGGTCGAGACTCTTCGCTAGGCGGTTTTCTCATGACCGCTTAGTTCGCCGCCGCTACCGATGATGACCTCTCGAGTCATCGAAACCAATCTCCATGTTAGTTCGAACTTGCCGAACAGTTAGATCCGATCGAGCTCTCCACCATAAACGAGCTCTTGGATCGTGATCGCCGCTCGGGAGTCGCCACAGTTACGACCGGATCGGGCCTAAAACCGATCTCGAGAGAGTTCAACTCTCCTGTGCTACCCAAAGATGTTGCTGTGATAGAGGGGCAATGCGGCGATTCTTCTTCTATCTTAAGGACTAGCTACGTCCGGATTTCCGATCTCTCCATGCCGGATTCCTGCGGAGGGACGGATGTCGATCAAGCCCTGAACTTAAAGTCAGGCGGCGGGTCGGACTCATTGGATAGCACTCAAAAATCCAAACTTCCAAGTTCGGAAACTTCTCGGACCTTGAGTCCTAAATTGGACGGGGTTCCGGATTTAGTGCCACCCGCCCACCCAAACATGAGCGATCTCTCTCGAATTCGGCAAGAGCCCACTGAAACAATACATCATTATCGGGCAGATTCCTCCGGTTATGAACAGAATAAAGTACTGCCGAGAGGAGGACGCAATCCCAATTTTTTGCAATAATTGCATGGACAAAGGAATCCTAAACGCCATAAGTCGTCGCGAAATTACACGCTTTGCTGACTTGGTGACCATAGTACAAAAGTACTGTGCGATGGAGAGCGCCTGGAAAACCGAAAGTAAAATTTGGGATAATCCAGCCCCGATTTCATCCCTAGTCCGGAACAAAAGGGTGCATCATTATCAAGCACCTGGGTTGAATACCAAAAAACCAAAAACCCCTAAAGGGTACGAAACCGTACTGGAGGGTTGGCTAAACGGACCCTACAAAATTCATAGCACAGAGGGCGCCACTCCAACTCATAGCCTTCGAGCATGTTGGATACTACGGCAGGTGGCCAAAAGTGGCTAAGAGCTTCTAGCTTCAGAATCCCAGCCCAAGAACACCAAAGACGGTGTTAATAGTCTTCGAGAATTTCGCATCAAATAACATGCTAAAACTAACACTCCACAACCTTGTCAAGTCTACCACGTAGCAACAATAAATCCATGGAGGACACGGCTATTACCTTTAATGCCAAAGGATTTAACCTAAATTCGAACTGCCTGTGCACCAGCCGCATTGGTCCTCGGTCCGATAGTGGACGACTTTCGCCTTACTAAGGTAATCGATGGATGGCGGCAATGACTAAACCTCATCTATGAGGAAACCCTCCGAAAAATGGAAATAGACTGGAACCGCATTGAGCGAAGCAGCACAACCTTTAGAGGAATTATCCCTAGCCGGGAAGCATGCTGCACAGGAAAAATTACACTAGACATAGTATTCGGCTCGCCGGACAATTACAGGTCCGAGGAGGTCACATTTCAAGTGGCCCCGTTCAATAGCGGATACCATGCTTTATTAGGACAAGAGGCATTCACAATCTTTCAAGCTATACCCCATTATGGGTACATGAAACTTAAAATGCCCGGACCTAACGGAATCATCACTCTCGCTAGTGATCCAAACATAGCACTCCGCGCCGAAAACAAGACAGCCGCACTAGCCCTCGAGGCACTATCTGAAGCCCTAGCGGCCGAGGAACTCACCGCGATGCGCTCCACGGTGAATGTGGACGATGTGATACTTGATAAAAGATCCAAGTACACCTCTTTTAAACCAGCGGATGAAATAGTCAAATTCCAAGTCCACCCAACGGACCCTGCAAAGACGGCCTCCATTGGGGCACAATTAAACCCTGATGTAGACACCACACTACAAGAATTTCTACAAGAAAACTGGGACATCTTTGCCTGGCACCCTTCAGACATGCCAGCAATCCCACGTCAGCTGGCCGAGCACAGCCTAAATATCCTAAAAGGATTCAAGCCAGTCAAACAGGCTCTTCGGCGCATTTCCGAACCCAAGAGACAGGCCATGGGAGAGGAGCTGGCCAAACTTTTGGAAGCCGGATTCATCAGAGATATAAAACATCCGGACTGGCTAGCAAACCTGGTGATGGTACCAAAGAAGGATAAATCCTGGCGCCTATGTGTTGATTTCAAAGACCTTAATAAGGCTTGCCCAAAGGATCCCTTCCCCCTCGAATTGATCAAATCATTGACGCCACAAAGAGGACATGACTCATTGTGCTTCCTCGACGCAGACTCCGGCTACCACCAAATCAAGATGGCGGAGCTGCACCAAGCTGCAACAGCATTCATCACTCCATACGGCCCGCTCGCTTCAACACAATGCCCTTTGGGCTCAAAAATGCCGCGCAACATATTAGCGCATGATTCGTACATGTCCGCAAACCAGATCGGCAAAACGGTGGAAGCATATGTAGATGACGTGGTCGCCAAAACCAAGCACGCCGAAACTCTAGTAGACGACTTGAGGCTCACATTCGACAATCTTCAAAATATGACATCAAGCTCAATCCGTAAAAATGCGTCTTGGCTGCTCCACCGAAAGCTCTGGGCTTCATTGTGTCCGGTAGAGGAATTGAAGCAAACCCAGCCAAGATCCGAGCTCTGTCACAATTGGATATTCCAAAAGACCTCAAACAAATACAAAAATTGACGGGATGCATAGCGGCTTTAAGCCGCTTTAGCTCCCGTTTAGGAGAAAAGGCATTACCTCTTTACCGCCTCCTCCGCCAAGACCAACACTTCGAGTGGACGGATACTGCCACGGCCGGACTCGAAGAAATAAAGGCCATTTTGGCAACAAATCCGGTCCTGGCCACGCCCAACGTGGGCGAACCAATGCTATTATATATCGCCACAACACATCAAGTTGTCAGCGCGGTGCTCGTTGTCGAACGAGAAACGGACGGACACCGGTTCCCTATTCAAAAACTGGTTTATTATGTGTCCACTGTCCTAACTCCATGCAAGTCCCGGTACCCACACTATCAAAAGATAGCATACGCGGTGTTCATGGCATCCCGGAAGCTACGACACTACTTTCAAGAGTGTTCGATAACGGTGGCCTCCGAAGTACCTCTTAATGACATTATAAACAACCGCGACACGACGGGCCGGATTGCTAAATGGGCCATAGAGCTCCTCCCATTCGACATAACTTATAAGCCACGACGAGCTATTAAGTCACAGGTTTTGGCCGACTTCATGGCCGAATGGACCGTTTAACTCCCTAAAGAGTACGGCGCGATACTCCAATTGGATCATGCACTTCGACAGCTCCAAAATGTTGGTCGGCCTGGGGCTGGCGTTGCCCCGACGTCCCCCAACCGGGGACACAGTCCAATACGTCCTTCAAATAATGTATACGGACTCCAACAACGCAGCCGAACACGAGGCCCTTCTGCACGGCCTCCGGATGGCAGTCTCCATGGGCATTCAACGCCTAGAGGTGCGCGATTCAACCTCGCGATATCTCAAATAAACGGGACTTTGATGCCAAAGATCCGAAAATGGCAGCATACCGCAATGCGGTCCTAAAATGTCAAGACGGTTCAAGGGCTCGAATTTCATCATATAGCCCGGATAACAACCAGCGGCAGATATATTGGCACGCATCGGTGCAAAACGCGATGCCGCCCCACCCAATATCTTTTTGGAACGGCTGTTCGCCATCCGCATTATGGGAAGGAGTCCGCAATAACAATCCGGACTCCAACCGCACCGCCGACGCCAACACTTCGACACAACCGAGGCTCCGCCCGAGATAACACCCTCTCGCCACGAAATAATGGCGGTTATCGCCTCGCGGATCGGAACCATTCCTAGCCTACCTAACTAGGCAGGAACTCCCCGAAGACCAAAATGAGGCTTGCTGCATAGTGCGGCGCCTAAAGCCTATAAAGTCCATGAGGGAGAGCTTTATAAGAAAAGCACTACCGAGTCCTTCAAAGGTGTATCTCCGAAGAGGAAGGGCGAAACCTCCTGGCTGAAATTCATGCCGGACTGGGTGGGCACCACGCCGCAGCCCGGGCCCTTGTAGGCAAGGCCTTCCGTACAGGATTTTATTGGCCGACGGCCCGGGCAGATGCGCGGGACTTAGTCCAACGATGCGTCGGTTGCCAGCTTTTTGCTAACCAAAGCCACATGCCACCCATCGCCCTTAAAACTATATCCATCACCTGGCCGTTCGTGGTCTGGGGGCTTGACATGGTTGGACCCCTCAACGGAGGAACCCACAAGCAAAAATACCTATTGGTCATGGTGGATAAATTCACCAAATGGATAGAGGCCAAGCCTGTTAAAACGGCTGAATCCGGACCGGTGATAGACTTCATATCAGGGGTAGTGCACCGTTACGGTGTCCCCCACAGTATCATCACTGATAATGGCACCAACTTCACGGCCAATGAGGTCAAATTATGGTGCAAAAACATGGGCATCAAGCTCGACACGCCTCGCCTATCACCCTCAAACCAACGGCCAAGTCGAAAGGGCAAATGGTCTAATCATGAGCGGCATTAAACCCAGACTAGTCCGTCCCTCAAGGAGTCTAACACGACCGGGTTGAGGAGCTCGACCTCAGACTGGGGGCTGCGGACCACGCCAATCGTGACATCGGATTCACACCATTCTTCATGGTGTACGGCGCAGAGGCAGTCTTGCCTCATGACATAATACATGACTCACCTCGCGTGCGCATGTATGAAGAAAGAGAAGCCAAGCTTGATCGGCAGGACAGTTTGGACGCATTGGAGGAGGAGCGCGACGTGGCAAAAGCTCGTTCCGCATTCTATCAGCAGCAGGGTCGAAAATATCAAAGCAGGGAAGTATGGGCCAAAGCTTATAACGTTGGTGACCTAGTTCTACGCCTGCCGGACAAGAAAAAGGACAAACTCAAGCCCAAATGGGAAGGTCCCTTCATCATCGACCAGGTTTTGACCGGCGGAGCATACCGTCTGTGAAACGCATCGGATAACCGACTCAAGCCAAACCCATGGAACGCAGCCCGTCTACGAAGATTCTACGCCTAAGTGCCAGACTCCAAGTTCGTCACCTTCCTCTGTCCGCATTCTTTATTTTTGCTTTTGTGCTATCTTTTATTTCTCTCCTTCCTCCTTCTTCTTGTAGCCTCTAGAGGCTCGTTTGCGCTTTTTTCGCACACACTTGACGCGCTGTCCACGCTCATTATACCTGGGGGCTTCTTTAGCAAAAGCTTATTTATACGGGCTTCATGCCCAACACATGCGTTAAACTTCCGCATGTACAATTTATTCACCATTATATGCATCGATATGACTTAAGTTTTGGCCAAGCTGGGTTGCCTGGCTCCTGTGCTTACCCCTACGTTCCCGATTGTTCGGCTAGGTGGTAAAGGGAGCACCTCTGCGATTGTTATCACTGGTCAGCCGGATGTGTACCTCAGACTGGGTGAAGCCGAAAGCTAGCGTTCTTAAGGGAATATTCGGTCGGTGAACTGAAAGATGATTTTTAACTATTTACCCATCTGCCCCCAGATGATTTTCTGCTTTCATAAGCAGCTTTGACATGCACTTTAGGGCATGCATCCCAGCGAAAGGAACCCTTAACGAAACTATTCTCCCTGGAAGATGTTTCTTACTACCCATGTAATATAACATAACTAGTTGGGAACTTGTCTGATACAGCAACAATGACCCCTATGCCTTGTCTCCATGCATACCACAGTTCTTATTTAACCACAACGCAGATTCGGACACACTCCGGACTATTGGGTCCGGAGGTCGGGTTAAAAGGTCCGCTATGACAAACGATCTACAATCCGGCTAGAAGACATTCTTTCATGTCATATTTTTACATAGTCAACTCGACTCATTGTATTCCTCCTCAATGCCATCTAATAGGCTATCTAATTTACAATCTTGCTTGAATACTTGGCGGCCAATTCTACTTGGCCATACACTAAGCTTACAGGATCTCCATCCCATCCGGCGCCACAGTCCGACCTCGGCCATGTGGTTTGGGCCAGCCTTCGTGGTACCTCAGATTTGCCATGGCCCAGCCTCCTGGCGCCTTTGACGGCAGGCCGATATCTTCCATAGCCTAAGCGCCATTGCTCCTTGAAGCCGCTCTGCCAGCTCCCCAATGCCTTCGGGCAGGGAGATAGATGGCCACAAGGCCTGGCCGATGCCTTTCATCACCTGCCGGACTCGTTCGTGCAGCTGATGCAGTTCGGGAAGAAGATCGCCCGAGGAACTGGACATCTCCTCCTCAGGACGACCTGTGAGCAAACCTACATACATGTTTATGTTAGTCGCCTTCCTCGCCGAACTCTTTCACAGTTCGCTCAAGCACTTACTGAAAATGCCGCGACGAAGCCGCCGATTCTCCTTTACGGAGTCAGACAGTTGGGCACGAACATCCTTTAGTTCCTCACCCAGCTTGGTGTTGGCGTCTTGGTGGTTATTTTTCTCCTGCCGCTCCCTCGTCAGCATGCTCTCGCCGGCCTTTAGCTGGCGCAAGAGCTGCTGCTTGTCCGGATCTAGTCCGGCGCCATCTGCAATATTTTTGTCAGATTTACACACCCGCTGCACTTCATAAACTATTTATCTTTTAGAAGTGTATATTACCGGAGGGGGTCTCTGTGGCTCCCCCTGTAGCGGCTAGTGCAGCCTCAAGTTGAGCCTTGCACTCTTCAAGCTCCTGGGACAGCCGGGTATTCTTTTCTCGTAAGATCCTCAGATAACAAATGATCCTTAAATCAGTTATTCTAACTATTTTAAGTCTCGGGGCTACTGCATATATAATCACAAATTATCTTACCCGTATGTCCTTTACATACCGCTCCGTGGCTCGCTAGACCATCTTGAGCGGCACGGAGGTGCGCATCTCCCGAATCAAAGGCATTCAAGGCCTCTTGGGAGAAACATGCGTCACGAAGAACTGTCCGGCGGCGCCTGTGATTCAAGGCCCTCTCCACCTCGGAGTTGGTGGCGGACAACCTGTCGGCATCCTTTGTCGGAGGAGCATCCGACACACGTCTCGTGCTCGCCTCAGCCTCCGGACCCTACTTTGAAGCTTGTCCGGTGAAGATTCGATTGGCAACCTCTCCAGACTCAGTCCGGCGAGCGCTCTTTTTCCTGAAAAGAGCATCAGCGTTAGTACGCCTTCCAGGAATCAATCCTGGGAGTATGGTGACATGCCATACCGTTACGGCGGAGTTTCGATCCGGACCGGACTTCTTTTTAGTCTGCGGGGCTGCACTGCCCTTTGTTGGCCAGCCGCTGGCTCGGCTTCCTGCCTCAAGGTACCCTCAAAGCACCATTGGTATACGGTGATAAAAAATAAGCATGGATGGGTCGTTATCGTGGTTTTGGGATCTCGGTCTCATTTACTGTGGAGGTCGAAGTATTCCGGTAATCAGCCGTAATGGCAACCAACGATTGTCGATGCTAAGTTGGTGGAATACCCGTCGATCAACTCCACCTTTATATACGGATCCCTTCGAAGGTCGGATCGAGGGACCATTCCGGATCCTCGGGTTGTGGGGCGGGCTGTGTATCTTCTCCACAAATCGCGCGGTTCCTCAAGCAGAAACCACTTAAATGAGATATTTAACCATGGGAACATGGATCGACAGTCACAAAGATGTTTGTTTACCCAGCTTCGAGGATTATTCAAGAAAACTCCTTGATGGATTGACACGGAGGAAATCCTCCTCCTCCCTTTATACATGGCGCATAAGATTTTCACCAGTTCGGTGACCGATCCTCGCCCTTTGCGGCCATGGCGTGTGGCATCGTCCTCCCTGCTGAAGTCCCACATGGGTGGCCTCAGATTGGAGCGGCTGCACTTTCATCATGCAGATCGCCATGAATCCGGTCATGGTCAATCCGGCATGAGCCAGTAACCTTATCCGGCACATCAAATAACGGACATCCCGGTCATCTTCTCTCCGGGGGCTCCGAGGACGCCAGCTTAGGCGCTTCTTCAGAGGAGCATTGCTGAACTCCGGAAGGCGGATCCGAATAGGATCCGGCAGCGGGACGTCCTCCATGTAAAACCATTCCAAAGGCCAGTCTTCGGACGCCTTCTTTGGGGTTCCGGATAGGTATCCGGTCCCGGCGATGCGCCATAGCTCAGCTCCGCCCACTTGATATATTGACCCCTCGTGAGAACGGGGTACTAGGCAGAATATTCTCTTCCACAGCCCGAAATGAGCCTCGACGCCCAAGAATAGTTCGCAAAGGGCCACGAAGCCCGCGATGTGCAGGATGGAGGCAGGAGTAAGGTGGTGCAATTGGAGGTCGCAGAACTCCAAGAGCCCCCGGAGAAACGGATGGATTGGGAATCCAAGGCCTCTTACTAGATAAGAGATGAAGCATACCCGCCTCCTTTAGAGGGATCGGGACGCCTCCGCTTGCTTTCCGCCCTTGTAGGTGGCAAGTCCGGCTCGAACTGGAACCATGAAGGCCGGGGAGAAATCCCTTGGCTTGGAGTATAACTAGCTCGCTATGCGGATCGAGCATCTCTCCCAATTTCTGGCCGAGGGCTGGAGCGCGTGAAGCGGAGCCGCCGACCGCCCATGATGAAATGGGCTTTGGTCGAGGCGCCCGATGAAAGCTTCGCAAAGGGGGATGGTGTGACTCAGATCTAGATCCTGCCCCTTTTATAGGCGTGCTCATTTGCACGGCTAGGGGGTAATTGTAAAATACCCTGGTTGTTCGCATTCATTCAAACACGTGGAAGATGGCCATTAGTGGGCGAGAAGCCGAGGAGCGCAACATTTATCGTAAGCCGGACACTATTCGACAAGTATATGGAATTTGGAGAAGAACCCGCCGCAATGTCGAAAACAATCAACGCTACGGACTGATCGTCATTGAAGCCTGGTTCGGGGCTACCGAGGGAGTCCCGGATTAGGGGTGTCCGGATAGTCGAACTCTTCACTTGGCGGACTCGGACTATGAAGATACAAGATTGAAGACTTCGTCCCGTGTCCGGATGGGACTTTCCTTGGCGTGGAAGGCAAGCTTGGCGATACGGATATGTAGATCTCCTACCATTGTAACCGACTCGTGTAACCCTAACCTATCCGGTGTCTATATAAACCGGAGGGTTTTAGTCCGTGAGGATCTAACAACAATCATACCATAGGCTAGCTTCTAGGGTTTAGCCTCTTGATCTCGTGGTAGATCTACTCTTGTACTACCCATATCATCAATATTAATCAAGCAGGAGTAGGGTATTACCTCTATCGAGAGGGCCCGAACCTGGGTAAAAACATTGTGTCCCTTGTCTCCTATTACCATCTGCATAGACGCACAGTTTGGGACCGCCTACCCGAGATTCGCCGGTTTTGACACCGACAAATAGTATCTCCATTGCCTCGGTGTTTCAAAGAAGTTCCTCACCGCACCAAATTCTTCATCCTGCCCGACTCGTTGTAGACTAAGGCCACAAATGGACGAGGTCCTCGCCAAGTCCCAAGAAGAAACAGTCGCCTTCCAAGAGCCAATTAAGATGATGAGGCTGATGATGATGAACTTGCGGAAATCATCGAGACCGCCAAGAAAGGGCCGCTAGAGCCAAAGGCACACCGTGTCACGCTGTTGGATCCAAGAGCGATCTTAGACTACATTGATCTCCGCACAAGGAACCAAACACTCCTATGCCTCGACTTCAAGCCGATGCTCGCCAAAGTCACATGTCGACTCATTTCATCCAAGAGGAGAAATGGAAATTTGATACGCCAGAGAGATCAAGAAATCGCAAAGATGTAAAGGAGAAACTGCCGAAGAAAAACGTTGTCAAGATGACAAATCAAGAACTTATCAAGATGCAGCTGACATCAAAGCCCTCAAAGGACAAATTTGATCGCTATTATGCTGATTGGCAAGGAGCCAAAGTCGATTCACAACCCGACGAAGAATTCACCAATGTTGCAGCCCCAACGCAACAAGAAATTCTCAGCCGGAGCCTCACCAGCCGATCGAAGAACATGCCAAAGACCACTGATGAAGTTCAGGTGCTGAAGACAATGCTAGTTCCGTGGCTGATGACTCCATTCCACCACCGAAGAAATTGCTGTGGCATCCACTAGTGGTGCGCTCAAGAAATCCGAACAAGTAAGGGCAATCAGATCGCGCTACCGAGGAAAATCAACCAGATTCCTCAGCTCCTCGTGCTAACACTAACTCCAATTCTTCCATCTGCATCCGATGTGAAGAAGACCAAGGCTGCAGAACGAGCTGCAGTGAAGAAACGGAAAGCATCTGCTGCTTCAAATTCTTCAGCCCCGAAGAAGATGAAGACAATGACCAGCTATTTTGAAAATCCTATTGATGTTGTTCCAATTTTCTCAATTCCATCAAAGGACCTTGTTCCTTTTGGTGAAGATTATGAGATCCCAAGCGGATCTGATGAAGAAAATCATTCTGCTGCTTCGTCAGAGCAGATTGATGAAGAAATTGAAGTGGAAGATATCCCTTCAACCCCAATCATTTCCTCGCCCATGCCTCAGTTCACAACTGAAGAGGCCGGTGTTGAGGAAACTGAAGAAGATGTGGACATTGGAAGCACAGCACCAGTGATGAACGATGACTTTTGGGAAAGTCAGCATCCAAATTCGCCACTCTTCACCCCAATTCAACAGATTCCTCAGTCCCCGCTTCCAACAGCTCAAATGGGCTCGATGAAACTCATCCCACTTCATCTCAGACATGAAGAAATTCCAGCCACTAGCGCCGATGAACTCCGCCGCCGATCCTCAGACTGCACATGTAGAGGAACCAGAAATTCCTCAGCCTGAAGAACCTAAGATTGCGATTCCAGAGGTCGTGATGCAACTCACTGACACTCCACTGCCAAAGCCAAAGAATCCCTTCTCAACAAAGCAAAAGTTCAAGGCTGAAGATTTCTTCGGCGAGCACGTATTCTTCAATCGACATAATCCCTATGATTCTGCTCGCATAAGGAAGAGGCGCTTCGACCGCTACCAAGCCAATTTCTATTCCTCAAGATCGCTCAACAAAGACAAAGTCTTCGATCATGCACATATTCCTCATGTGGACATGGAATCTCTGCCAGGCTTCGAGCCAGTCCTCAGTGTTCTTCATGATGCAGGACTTCTGAATTTCTGCACTGATATCTGTGATTGGAATGAAGAACTCATTCTTCAATTCTATGCGATGCTGCACATCACCGGAGACGCTGAAGATGCGAACTCGTGGGTGTTAGAATGGATGTCTGAAAACACTCACTACAAAGCACCAGCAACTGAATTGCTTCGTGCCCTACCACTCAGTCCTCCACTTGATGGTGCTTGTTGTATCTACAACGAACTCCGAAGCTTTCAAATCACTATATGCAAGTGCCGATGAAGCCTTTGAAGCCGTGGCAGACCACAAGAACCAAATTCCTCGTCATGGTATTATTGTATGTGCCTCAGACTGTCTATCGGATTCTGACGAAGACAATGATTCCTATCAAAGGCCACGACTCAAATTATGAAGAAGTCGTTGGCATCATGAAGAATATGCTTTTCAATATCATTCATGGCGTTCCCGCCAACTTCCATGATTTCTTCATGAGGACTCTGGCAAACATTGCTATGTCACCTTTTGAGCTGAAGCCTTATGCACCATGGATTATGAGGTTCATCAGACAAGGTCTTCACTCAATTACAAGGTTGATACTCAATCACCGCAGCTACTTGCCTCCAATTGAAGTCCTCAAACGGACATTTTCCTCACCGATGACAAGGGCAAGGCTACTGCTGTGATCGATGAAGGCATTCGCCCATTGGAAGGTCGGTTTCACAAAGCTGCATCCTACTCCACCAATGATGACTCGCCACACATGACTCTGCCGCCAATACCTCAAATGCAAGCAAAATCCTCAAGCCACAAAGACCTGTGGTGATGATCGATCATGAGTTACTCCTCGCCTTCATCAAGGTTGATCGTAATCATAAATGGGTCAAGCGCCGCTTTGGTTCAATTCTTCACAACATGACCTCTACACACAATGCAGTGAAGAAAAACCACTACTACCTCCATGAAACCTTCAAACGCACTGGATGTTCTTTCTAATGTCTACAGCTGGAAGAACTGAAGACAATGGGTCTCAAGGAAGAATTTGACTGGTCTGCACCTCCACCGAAGAAATACAAGAAGGTCAAGGTTCCTTCCTTGGTGGCCAGCTCCTATTCTTCATCGCGCGACACTGATGAAAATGAAGACTTGGACGACACTGCGGCAGGCCCTACTACGACAACCGACCCTGACAACGTCAAGGCGCTCCTTCATCAACTTGAAATTCTTCAGGGGCGTTAGTCCTCAGTTTCGATCCTTTTGGTCATTCGATGACAAAGGGGGAGAAATGTGAGTTAGTCTTCAAGCGGGTCTATTATATGAGCGTTTTTTTTCAGTACCATTTTCTTTAGCATTATCCTCAGGTGCATCAACTCGACGTTCTTCGCGTATAGGAATGAATTCTTCAGCAGATTCTTCAGTAGGAATGACATCCTCAGTTGCCTTGAACTTGGTAGATTCCTCAGGAGCTGGTTCATCTAACACAGAAGGTAGGTGCTCTCTTTGCGAGCCATTAGTTTCATCGAACCGCACATCTACAGTATCAATAATCTTGTGAAGAGCGAAGTTGAAGACTCAGAGGTGTGCGTAGTCCTTTCCGTAACCAAGCATAAAACCTTCATGTGCTTTCGGTGCAAATTTAGAATTGTGATGAGGATCTCTAATCCAGCATTTAGCAATCAAGAATTTGAAATAACTCACATTGGGTTTCTTGTCGTTGAGGAGTTCATAGGCAGTCTTCTTGAAGAATTTGTGAAGATATACTGCTGATGATGTGGCATGCAAGATCAATTGCATCAATCCAAAAACGACTAGGCGCTTTGTATTCATCAAGCATAGTGCGAGCCATCTCTACAAGAGTTCTGCTTCTTGCACTCAATCGACGCCCATTTTGCTGAGGAGTATAGGGAGCAGATAACTCATGAGTAATACCAAGTTCATCAAGATAGGCATCAAGACCGGAATTCTTGAACTCAGTTCCATTGTCACTCCTGATGTGTCTGATCTTCACACCAAATTTAGTTGAAGCCCTCGAGGAAAAACGTTTGAAGACTTCCTGCACTTCATTTTTGTAAGTAACAATGTGTACCCATGTGTAACGAGAGTAATCATCAACAATAACAAAGCCATATAGAGATGCATCATTAGTGACTGCTGAGTAATGATTAGGACCAAAGAGGTCCATATGAAGCAATTCGAATGGACGAGTAGTGGTCATGATAGTCTTCGCTGGATGCTTGGCCTTAGTCATTTTTCCAGCTTCACAGGCTCCACACAAGTGATCCTTGAGGAATTTGACATTCTCAATGCCAATGACATGCTTCTTCTTCACAAGCTGCAGTAAATTCCTCATGCCCGTGTGACCAAGTCGTCGATGCCATAGCCAACCTTCTAGAGCTTTTGCAAGTAGACACACGGCTGGTTGTGGTCCTGTAGAGAAATCAACAATATACAAGTCTCCTCTCCTAAAGCCTTCGAAGACTTTGGAATTGTCAGCTTCCATGATCACAACACAATGATACTTGCCAAAGACAACAACCATATCAAGATCACAAAGCATTGAGATCGACATGAGGTTGTATCCTAAGGACTCAACAAGCATGACTTTGTCCATGTGTATGTCCTTAGAGATCGCAACCTTACCAAGACCCAATACCTGACTTTTGCCTTTGTCAGCAAAGATGATATGCTTCAGATGTGACGGTGATAAGGGAGCATCCATCAATAGATTCTTGTCACCAGTCATGTGATTTGTACATCCATTATTGAGAATCCACTCATTGGCTTTGGGTTGATCATCCTGCAGATGAATTAGTGCAACTTACGATCTCATATACTTCATCGCTGAAGAATATGATATCAAGTTCATCGATGAATTTCATCGACAAAGATAATGTATAAGCAAGATGAGGACGTGTGAAATGAAAGTTCATTTCTTCATGATTAGCTCAAGGCCCTTTCGTGCATTTTTGTCGTGCCCCAAAGAAATTCTTCAGACGCCAAAGCATCGCCCCGGAGACCTCGACTCGCAGAAGAGATTAGTTCTTTTCTTCACCACCCACATCTCAAGGGTTGGCAAAGAGTTCATCACTCATGCGAGCACCATATGAGAATGGTGGCATAGAGGCCAATCCATTTCGCTTTCACATAAGAGGGGTTAGGGTAAGCATATGAATAAGCAGAGAAATTCTTCGAGGACTTATGAACATATTGGTTTGAAGAATAATGCACATATTCATAGCCCTTAGCTCTACCCTGTGAAACAGAGTTGTTAGCACGATGATAATTATATGAGGACGTTGATCCTTTTGAGGAATTTGATCCACGTGAGGAATTTGGTCCGTATGAGGACTTGGATCCATATGAAGAATTTGGTCCATATGAAGAATTTGATCTGGGGTTCCTACTCTTCACAGGTGGTGTCATGAGGACATTCACCTGAAGACTTTCAAGGCACTTCTTGGGAACCCAAATTTTCTTCATAGGGGAACCGTTCCTGCAGTTAGTGCCAACATATCTAGCAAATACTTCACCATTCTGATTTTTGAACAGTTTATAGTTGGAGTCAAATGACTCATCGTAAGAATGAGGAGATTCGCATGTAAAGTCAGATAAGTTAGATGGATCAACTGGAGGTCCCTTTGCAGCAACTCCATGAGGTTTTGGGATACCGCCAAAGCTTCCAATATGTTCCATCAAGATTGAGTTTCCTCTCAAAGGCAATACCCTCTTTCCTAGGGTTCCTGTTGAGGATCTGCTTTTTAAGCACATCAAAGAGTCTGATGCCCTTTGAGGCTTTTGTACATGCCTATCATGTACAATTCCTTCAGCCCTGCATCGTCGTTGATACTAGCAATGTCCTCAGATGAGGAATTAGTGATAGCAGAGGCAGGTGAAGAATTTGTAACATTTGAAGTATTTGAACATTCAGGTGAAGGATTAGCAGATTCACATTCAATGCACTTTAAGCATGGAGGAACAAATTCTTCCTGAGAAGCGCTGATTTGTTGAGAAAGTAATGAATCGCACTCCTTCTGAAGATCTTCATAACTCACTCTTAGCTTCTCAAGATCTTGCTTTCTTTGAAGAAATTCATAAGAAAGTTTCTCATGATCAGACAAGAGAGTGTTATGATGACCTTGAAGGCTGTCAAACCTAGATCAAGTCTCTCAAGATTTTCAGCGTGGCTTTAGTGCGATCCATTTCTTCACCCAACATATCATCACTTTTATCTAGCATGTTTTGAACCTTTTCAAAAGCCCTTTGTTGTTGTACAGCAATCTTAGCAAGTTTTGAGTAGTCGGGCTTTAGATCTTCATCGATTCATTTTCACTAGATTCAGAGGAGGTATATTTGAGTACCTTGGCACCCTTTGCCATGAAGCAATAGGTGGGAGCGTAGTCATCACTATCTTCATCAGCTTTGTTGGTGAGGTCATTTTCTTCAGAGTTGAAGATGGATTTGCTGACGAAAGCAGTACCGAGAGCTAGACTCGCCACACTGCACTCAGATTCTTCCGATGCCTCCTCTTCCTCATGTTCCTCGATTCAGCTTCAGAGTCCATTTCCTTGCCAATGAATGCCCGAGCCTTTTTGAGCTGCCCTTCTTGTGAGAAGAAGGCTTTGAGGATTTTGATGATGAAGATTTCGATGATTTCTTCTTCTTCTTAGCGCCATCGTAATTGTAATCCTTGTATTTCTTCTTCTTTAATTCCTTTTCCCAATCGAGGACAATCGGAATGTAGTGACCAGGTTTCTTGCATTTGTGGAAAAGTCTTCTTATAGTCACCGGATGAGGAATCATCGCTGCTTGAGGAATTTCCAAAGCGACCACGCCTTGGGAACTTCGAATTTCTTCACGAGCAAAGGCGCCTCTCGCTCAATTATTCAGGTTCTCCAAGGCTACTACCAGAGTCTTCACAATCAGATTCAGACACAGCCTTGGCCTTCAGGGCACGAGATTTTCCATAGCTAGACCCATAGATATCTCTCTTTTCAGCAAGCTGGAACTCATGAGTATTTAGCCTCTCGAGGATATCAGCTGGATCAAGTGACTTGTAGTCAGCACGCTCTTGTATCATCAGTGCCAGAGTGTCAAATGAGGAATCAAGCGATCTCAACAATTTTTTCACCACCTCATGGTCAGTGATGTCAGTGGCACCAAGCGCTTGAACCTCATTTGAGATGTCAGTGAGGCGATCGAAGGTTTGTTGAACATTTTCGTTGTCGAGTCTTTTGAAGCGATTAAAGAGATTGCGAAGAACATCAACTCGAGAGTCACTGTAACGCCCCGGATTCGTGCGCCAGGTGTCTGCCAGTTATTCGTCGTCGTTGCCATGTCATTTGCTTGCGTGTTGCATTTTGCCATGTCATCATGTGCATTTCATTTTGCATACGTGTTCGTCTCATGCATCCGAGCTTTTCCCCGTTGTCCGTTTTGCAATCCGGCACTCCTATGTCTCCGGCGCCCCTTTTGCCTCTCTTTTCGTATGAGGGTGTTAAAATTTCTGAATGGCCCGAGGTTTGTCAAGCTGCCTTGGTATAGCACCGTAGACCGCCTTTCAAGTTTCAAGGCCATTTGGAGGTCGTTTGGTACTCCAACAAGCTTAACTGGTAACCGCAAAAGCCTCCTTCTCTTTGCAGCCCAACACCCCTTTCAAAGTGGCCCAAAACCCAGCAAACTCCCCTCCATGCTCTCGGTCGTTCGATCACGATCGTGTGGGCGAAAACCGCGCTCCATTTGGAGTCTCCTAGCTCCCTCTACCTATAAATAAGTCTCCTCCCCCGAAATTCGCGGTGCAAACCCTAGCCTAGCCTCTCTTCTCTCTCTCACGGACACGCCCACCAAGAATCGGACATGTCTGCCGCCCTCACCACATCACCTCGCCCAATAGGACGCCCACACCTCAGCCGCCGCCTCCTCCACTCCTCAAGGCCACGTATGCTGCTGGCCTCGCCCGGCCTAACGCAGCTCAAGAAGCAGTTCAAGGCCCAGATCCGCACTAAGGCTGAAGGCCGCCGCTGCCAGCTGAAGCGCCGCTGCTGCTGCTGGCGGGCTGCGCTTGCCGCTGGCGCTGGCTTCCGCCGGCCAAGGCCGCTGCCGACCTCGGGACCTCGGCCCCGCCCGCTTTCTCCGGCCTCGGCTGCTCACAGAAGGCTGCTGGTCGCCCACCTCGCCGCTTCGACCGGCGCGCCGCCTCGCTGCTCTCGCTGGCGCCGCCTCGGGCGCCATCGCCGGCCACCGCTCCGCCATGGATCCGTTGGATCCGCCGGATCCGTCCGCCCCGGACCTCCCCGGCCTCCTCCCCGTCCAACTCCGGCAGCCGCGCCGCCCTGCTCCGACGAACCTCGCCATCCGTGCCGAAGGTTGACTTCCCCCCCCCCCCCGAAATCTGCTAAGTCCCAGTTTTGTGTAATAATCATCCCATGTTCGTTGCATCGTATCTCTGCATTTGTAGCTTCGTTTCGTGCGTGTAATATTTAAAATTGTTCGTCTCGACGAGTACTTCATTTCATTCCATTGCATCATGTTCATTTGAGTCCATCTTGATGCCTGAATCTTTGTTGCAAGAGTGCTATATGATGTTAATCTGCTGAAACTGTTATAACTTGATGATTTGTCATTTTTGTTGCATTTGATGATTGCATCCAATGAGCATGAGATATACATGTGTTTTGATCTATGATATTCCATCTTTCCATAGGTGACATCCATGCATTTTTGTGATTAATGTAGTGAGTGCATCGAGCTTGTTAAGTAGGGTACTTGTTGTTGCTGTTTTCCTGACAGATTCTGTTATATTTTGTTGCTATGTAAACCTGCTGCTACTAGTCATTCTATGCATAATCTGGAGATGTTCACTAAGGATGTTTTGTTATTCATGTCATGCTATATCCATTAATGCCATTGGTTACATTTATAGCTTGTTGTAGATTGTTGTTATCTTGCTCCAAATTTGCTAAATAATGTTTGTCAACCTGTTAACTTTAAGTTCAATGTTGTCATGATTGTTGCTAGTGATCCATGCACCCTATGAACTTTCTCTTGCCATTCTTATCTTAATAAACATGTCTTATTACTGTTGGTTGCCTTTCGATTCCATGTTTTGCTCTGTGGTGAGTGGTTCAAGCTCACCAACATGCCTACTTATTGTTGTTCCTGCCATGTATAAATCTGTCATATCACTTGCCATGTTACATGGGTGCCATCATATTTTCTGTGCCCTTTTGACTCATGGTCAGTAAGGGACTTTTGTTCTATGCAATTAGTAGATTCATTCCATGCCTTTGTTTGACATGATAAGTTCCTGTAGCATGTCGTTTGATAGCTCTAAACATTGCAACCTGATGTTATTTCCTGATAAGTCTGAAACTGTTAATACTTGCAATCTTGCCATGTGTGTTTGAGCATGTTCTAGTGATTTTTGGAGATAGCTCAGTGTTCATGTTTTGTCATGATTTACCTTTACTTCATGCCCATGCCTTTTGTTCTTCCGTTGAGATGATGTAGCTTGTTGTTTAGGTGCTTGCATTATGCCTAGTTGCTGTTTTGGACAGCTTGTCCTTTAAACTTGTTTCATGTGTATGTGTTGAACCGCTGTCTGCTTTTGAGTGTGCTCTATATGAAACTTGCTTGATTTTGCATGTAGTTTCATATTATCATGTTGCATCCTTGTCTTGAGAGTGTTTGCTTGATGTTTGTATGCATTTTGCATCAATGCCATGTTGAACTTTTTTTGCTCATATCTTCTAGGTCGTAGTCTCAATCTAATGAACTTTATATGTAACTTGACTAGAATTTCGTGTAGTTCATCTTGGTGCATCTTAACTTGTTGTTTAACAACTTGAACTTAAGGTTTATTCAGATCTTGACCAATTTCGAAATTTGCATATGAGGACTTACCGGAATTGTTCTATGTTGTTTCCGGCCTTATTTAAACTTGCTTTGATGTGTTGCTCTTGTTTGCATCATCTCTTGCCATGGGTAGCTTCATGTAGCCTTGTCATGCATCATACTTGGTTGTGCATCATGCCTTGTTCATGTGTGGTGTGTTTACTATGTTGTGTGCTTCTTGTTAGTTCCTGTTTGCTATGATCGTGGAGGATTCGCTCGCTTCACGCTTGGTTCGCTTCATCCGCTTGTCTTCTTCATGGACTCGTTCTTCTTCCTAGCGGGATTTCGTGCAAGATGACCGCTACCCTGGATCTCACTACTATCATTGCTATGCTAGTTGCTTCGTTTCTATCGCTATGTCTGCGCTTACCTATCACTTGCTGCTCAAGCCTCCCAAATTGCCATGAACCTCTAACCCGTTGTCACCCTTCCCAAAGAAACCGTTGCTTGGCTATGTTGCCGCTTTGCTCAGCCCCTCTTATAGCGTTGTTAGTTGCAGGTGAAGTTGAAGATTGCTCCATGGTGGACAGGATTTTGGTTGGGATATCACAATATCTCTTATATTATTAATGCATCTATATACTTGGTAAAGGGTGGAAGGCTCGGCCTTATGCCCGTGTTTTGTTCCACTCTTGCCACCCTAGTTTCCGCCATATCGGTATTATGTTCCCGGATTTTATGCTCCTAACGCGGTTGGGTGATTTATGGGATCCCCTTGACAGTTCGCTTTGAATAAGACTTTTCCAAAGAAGGCCCAACATTGGTTTTACCATTTGCCTCACCTATGCCCTTTTTCCCTTGGGTTTCGGAGCCCGAGGGTCATCTTTATTTTAGCCCCCGGCCAGTTCTCCTCCGAGTGCTGGTCCAAACCGAGCGATGTCCGGCGCCCCCTGGGCAATCAGGGTCTATGCCAACCCGACGTCTGGCTCATCCGGTGTGCCCTGAGAACGAGATATGTGCAGCTCCTATCGGGATTTGTCGGCACATCCGGGCGGCTTTGCTGGTCTTGTTTTATTACTGTCGAAATGTCTTGTAGCCGGGATTCCGAGACTGATCGGGTCTTCCTGGGGAGAAGGAATATCCTTCGTTGATCGCGAGAGCTTATCATGGGCTGTTGGGACACCCTGCAGGGTATAAAATTTCGAGAGCCGTGCCCGCGATTATGTGGCAGATGGGAATTTGTTAATATCCGTTGTAGTAAACTTGAAGCAAACTCTTCTAAAATACACCAACCGTGCGTAATCGTGAGTGTCTCTTTTCGGGTTGATCGAGAGGAGAACACGGTTCTTGGGTTATGTCTCGACGAAGTAGGAGTTCAGGATCACTTCTTGATCATTGCTAGCTTCACGACTGCTCCGCTTGCTCTCTTATCGCCTTATTTGCGTTGGTTAGCCACCATATATGCTTAGTCGCTGCTGCAACCTCACCACCTTTACCCCTTCCTTTCCCATTAAGCTTTGCTAGTCTTGATACCCATGGTAATGGGATTGCTGAGTCCTCGTGGCTCACAGATTACTACACCAACAGTTGCAGGTATGGATTATGCGATGATCATGACGCGAGAGCGATGCTTGCTTGTCTTGAGTTCTTCTTCTGCTTCTTCGATCAGGGGATAGGCTCTGTGTCGGCAGCCTGGGCTAAAGGTGGTGGATATTGTTTGAGTTTCGCTTATGATTCATCCGTAGTTGGATGTTGATGTTGTATGATGTATTGTTGTATTCATGTGACATTGTATGTATTGGATGTATCCCCACTATTATGTAATGTTGATGTAATGATATCCACCTTGCAAAAGCGTCTTCAAGATGCGCTTCTATCCTTGGTGGGACCTTCGAGTTCCTTTAGGATAGGGTTGCATCTTGGGCGTGACAGTCACGCTGAGTTGAGACTCCTTCATTTACTTTGGACAGCCTGTCCCAGATGAGCTTAGCAGTTTCCAAAGCACCCACTCTTCCATATTGTCCTTTGCTCAGATGACCACATATGATATTCTTCGCTTGAGAATCGAGTTGCTTGAATCTCTTCACATCGGCAGCATTCAGAGAAGGTGTGACTGAGGGAACACCATTTTCCACAACATACCAGAGATCGTTGTCAATTGACTCAAGATGCATTCGCATCTTGTTCTTCCGGTAGGGGTAGTCCGTCCCATCAAAGGTAGGACACCCAGCTAAGACCTTGATCATACCTGCGGTCGACATAACTAAAACTCTGTGGTTAAACCAAAATCACACGTAACAAGGGAGTACCTTTCTCGATACCAATTGAAAGTGCGTTATATCGACTAGAGGGGGTGAATAGGCGATTTTATGAATTGTTCAATGAGGAATTTGCGGTGAGGAAATTCCTAAGTGAAGAACTACTTGCAGCGGAATAAGTACTCAGAAGTAAGCATAAGAGAATGCGGCATGGTCATCAAGATGAAATGAAGACAATCAAAGAGTATGTAAAGCGTAAACACATGATAGCTCAAGATGAAGACAAACAGATCAAGAAATTGAACCGAGGAAATTGAGAAAGTCTTCAACAAATTCTTCAAACACATATATGAATGAACACTCAACACAAAGAATGAGGAAATGAAAGAGTTGAGGAAATAGAACCAGTTATGTTGGTGAAGACAATGATTTGGTAGACCAGTTCCAACTGTTGTCTCGGTTATGCGTCTGGTTGGAGCGGCCGAGTATTTAAACTCGAGGACACACAAAGGTTTGGGACACCCACCGCTAAGCACGCAACTCAGGACACCAAGTCCTCACGTATTCTCCTTGAACTAAGGTCACACAGACTCATACAATCACTCGTGGTAAGTCTTCAGGCGACTTCCAAACCTTCACAGACTTGGTCACTCGCGATCCACAATTCCTCTTGGATGCTCTAGACCATGACGCCTAACCGTCTGGAAGAAGCACAGTCTTCAAAGGTAACAAGCGCCGGATCCACGCAGGATCAATCTCTTCAAAGGATGCTCAATCACTTTGGGTTTGTAGGGGTTTGGTTTTGGGTTTTTCCTCACTCAATGATTTTCGCTCAAAGTCCTCGGAGGATGGGTTGCTCTTAAATGACAAGTGTCAAGTTCTCTCGGAGCAGCCAACCAGCTAGTGGTTGTAGGGGGCGGCTATTTATAGCCTAGGGAGCAGCCCGACATGATAAAACATAAATGCCCTTCAATGATATGACCATTAGGTGGATAAGATATTTTGGGACGGTCATGCCAAGAAGACAAAGAACGGTCGGAAATTTGACTCTCAAATTCCTCAGGCTATCATGTTCCTCACCGTAGGCAATCCACATCGGCTAATTCCTAACTCCTCGGTCAGAACAAATTCCTCAAATGACGTGAAGAACTTTGTCTCTCACATCAAGAAATTGATTGAGCTGTATGAGATTTCCAATGGCTTCACTCAAGGGATTGGTAGGTGTAGGATTTTGAGTTGAGCATCACATGGAAAATTTTAGTATTTCCTCGACCCCTTTAACAAAGACGGTGTTTCCTATGACTCAAGAAAGAGAAAACGAAACTACGAAAACAAAAGTCTTCACGCTTCATGTTCCTCAAATGAATACCAAGTCTTCAAGGTCACACCAATTTCTTCACTTTCAATTCTTGAGAAAGTCTTCAGAATATCAAAGTCTTCATCAAGAACTTCATTTTTAGGGTCGACTTTCTCTGTAAATATCAAACTCCTCATAGACTTATAGACATGTGTACACTCATAAACACATTAGTCCCTTAACCTATAAGTCTTCAATACACCAAAATCAATAAGGGGCACTAGATGCACTTACAGGGCTAGTAACTGGCCTCCAAACTTTAAGCTCCTATGACTAAGTGAAAGTTATAAAGCCCGCATATCTGATTGCCTCATTTCCGCTAACACAACCGCCTTCGGGCACCGAGACGTCAGCTAAGGATTGTTTTTTTATTACGGAAGCACCCTACGTAGCATCTACAAAGGGGTAGAAGCCGACGATGGGCCACTTTCAAATGATAAACGGCGCAACGGAGTCAAATAAACATATATCATCAGCGTTTGTATTCTATATACGAGTGCTGCCTTCCATAATTACGTTATAAAGCCATAAATATGCATTAATTTGACTTAAGATTTTGGCCAAGCTGGGTTGCCTGGCTCCTGTGCTTACCCCTACGCTCTCGATCGCTCGGCTAGGCGGTAAAGGGAGCACCTCTGTGATTGTTACTACCGGTCATCCGAGTTAGTACCTCGACCGGGTGAAGCCGAGAGCTAGCAATCTTAAAGGATCACATTGGTCGGCAATGATGTAAGTGAAAATTTTGGTTCATTAATACCATAGAGTTCGGGAACTTTCCCCGACCTAAATCCTAAATATTTTCCTCCCACATTGATCGGAGGTGAGGTTTCATGATCATGATAAGCATGACGACCCAAAGAAAGGAACCGATAGCAGGATTATTTTCTTTGGAAGATGTTTCTTACATTAAAAAGTAATATAACATATCTCTCCGCGTACCTTTGTTTATAAAACTATATGGCCGGATTGCCTTGTTTGTCATAAATCTTTGCCCTCATAAAGGCTTTATAAAGTAGGACAAACACTCCTCGGCTATTGGCCGGGGAGGTGGAAGCCGATGGTCAGTCAACAAAGTTTTGTACAATGCGGATCCGAGCACTACTGATGTAAAGTACTTGGATACATAGAATCATTACAAATAAAAATTAAGTAGTACAATCCATTTACCGCAACCCGCCTTTTTAAACCCCTTGGGGCCGACCTTGGTGAGCCCATCTTTCGTTGGCTCTAGCTCCTTTAAGAGATCTTTATTCTCTTTTCGAGAAGTTAATTATGCATTTTTTCTGTCAAACGGACATCAATCCTTAATTCAGCCACCCGTGTCCACATTAAGGCTCGGGGGCTACTGGGCTTTGCGCTCATTATTTATAGATATTAAAGGGGCACATCGATCCCCTGATCTGGTGTGTCCACCTGACTAGTGGCTCGGGGGCTACTGCATTGCCTATTCAATGCAGAAAATTCAAAGTGCTCAGTGTTCGGCATGACCGAAATATGGACAAGCGCGTCTTCGGACAACAATAAGTACCATCTGGGACTTATCTCGCGTCAAGCTAATATATCACGACGACTTCTCACGACCCTCTCTCAGGGGGCCCGTCCGCCGATCACTATTACCTCTAATATATTACACTACATTTTTATTCCTATGTATGCTGTCGAGCTAGGAGTTGATCCATAGGCCGATTTTGCGAATCAACCTGAGTCTCAGGGGCTACTAGGATCAGCAGTTTCATGTTTTCCTTCAGGTGCATCTCGGGTTCTAGACTGACACACACCTTGAGGGCTACCGGTTATACATATTGACAAAGCAAATGAATTTACGCATCGGAAATAAAATCCGCAAACAATCAGCCCATGACCGAGGTGCCGAACCACCGAAAGCATTTCGGGATATAGCTCGGATGCAAGTGGTCGGCTTCGTAGAGGGCATTTCTGGCATTAAGCACAGCTAAACTCCTTCAACTTTTTTTGAACCAAGGTGATCTGTGACACCTCGAATATAGTCCGGCGTTGGAGCTTGGACATATTCCGGCGTTGGAGCTCGGATACAGTTCGGCGCTGGAGTTCGAATACATTCTGGCGTTGGAGCTCGGAAGCGGTTCGACTTTGGTGCTCGGCTGCAAAACATACCTCGACTGCAGTCCGGCGTTGGAGATCGGATGCAAGAGGACATTGCCGCATGACAAACACTTCAAACCCGAGGTGTGGCATTAAAATAGCAAGGCATTGATAAAGGCTGATAACTTAAAGGGGCTCCTTGGATACCCAACGTGTAAACTCTTCGGATTCACTTCGGTGATCCTCAAGATCAAAGGTGAGAAGATTTGTTGAACCAATTTTCCAGATTGATGACTGAAGATGAAGAACAGTTTGGAAGAATCGAGGAGCGTCCCCAACTTAAAGACCGGTTCAGGGGGCTACTGACGGTGTCCTTGACTAGGGGGTACTCACCATGTCGTCTCCCGACCAGATGGATCGGGCCGAGGACCCCCATGGCGGTTCACTATTGGGCCAGTTCGGACAACCCATGCCGCATACAAGGAAGACTCCACAAGACTTGGCACCCAAGACAAGGACTCTCCTAAACCCTAGGCCTCTGGTGTGTTATATAAACCGAGGCCAGGCTAGTCAATAGGTCATATGATATTCATTAGATGAATCTCATGGTAGACACATGTACTCTGTACTACACCCCATATGAATATAATCAAAAGCAGGATGTAGGGTTTTACCTCCATCCGGAGGGCCCAACACTGGTCAAATCTCGTGTCCATGTTACCATCACTCCAAGATGCCTAGCTTAGGACCCCTACTACGGGATATTCCGGATATTGAACCGATAGCCTACTACTTAATACTAGTAAGGTACACATCAATAACATTCATATCAAATATACCTTTGTTCACTTTGCCATCCATCTTATCCGCCAAGTATTTGTAGCAGTTCCACTTCCAGTGACCATTTCCTTTGCAGTAGAGGCACTCGGTCTTAGGCTTTTGGGCTTCTTCATGGGAGCGGTAACTTGCTTGCCATTCTTTTTGAAGTTCCCTTTCTTTCCCTTGCCCTTTTTCTTGAAACTAGTGTTCTTGTTAACCATCAAAACTTGATGCTCTTTCTTGATTTCTACCTTCACGATTTCCGCATCGCGAAGAGCTCGGGAATCATTTTCGTCATCCCTTGCATATTATAGTTCATCACGAAGTTCTAGTAGCTTGGTGATAGTGCCTAGAGAACTTTGTCAATCACTATCTTATCTCGAAAATTAACTCCCACTTGATTCAAGCGATTGTAGTACCCAGACATTCTGAGGACATGCTCACTAGTTGAGCTATTCTCCTCCATCTTGTAGGCAAAGTACTTGTCAGAGGTCTCATACCTCTCGACACGGGCATGAGTTTGAAATACCAATTTTAGCTCTTGGAACATCTCATATGCTCTGTGGCGTTCAAAATATTTTTGAAGTCCCGGTTCTAAGACGTAAAGCATGGAGAACTAAACTATTAAGTAGTCATCATATCGAGCTTTCCAAACGTTCATAATGTTTGTATCTGCTCCTGCAATAGGTCTGTCACCTAGCGGTGCATCAAGGACATAATTCTTCTGTGTAGCAATGAGGATAATCATCAGATCATGGACCCAGGCCGCATCATTGCTACTATCATATTACAACTTATTTTTCTCTAGGAACATATCAAAAATATGGGAGCTATATTACAGCTATTGATCTACAACATAGATATGCAAAACTATAAGACTAAGTTCATGATAAATTAAGTTCAATTAATCAAATTACTAATGAACTCCCACTTAAATAAACATCCCTCAACTTGTCTAAGTGATACATGATCCAAATCAACTAACCCATGTCCGATCATCACGTGAGGTGGGGTAGTCATCAATGGTGAACATCTCTATGTTGATCATATCTACTATATGACTCACGTTCATCAAGTTCAACCCAAGTATTCTGCATGTGCAAAACTGGCTTACACCCGTTGTATGTGAACGTAGAGTCTATCACACCCGATCATCACGTGGTGTCTCGAAGAAACGAACTTTCGCAACGGTGCATACCCGGGGAGAACACTTATATCTTGAAATTTAGTGAAGGGATCATCTTATAATGCTTCGGTCGTTCTAAGCAAAATAAGACACATAAAAGATAAACATCACATGAATCAAAATATGTGACATGATATGGCCATCATCATCTCGTGCTTTTGATCTCCATCTACAAAGCATCGTCATGATCTCCATCGTCACTGGCTCGACACTTTGATCTCCATCGCTAAGGCCGCCGTCGTCCTCACCGACTAATGCTAACGCATAGCGATAAAGTAAAGCAATTACATGGCATTTGCATTACATACAATAAAGAGACAACCATAAGGCTCCTGCCGGTTGCCGATAAATTACAAAACATGATAATCTCATACAATAACGTATATCACATCATGTCTTGACAATATCACATCACAACATACCCTGCAAAAACAAGTTAGACGTCATCTACTTTGTTGTTGCAAGTTTTATGTGGTTGCTACGGGTTTCTAGCAAGAACCGTTCTTACCTATGGCAAAACCACAATGGTGATTTATCAAGTTTGTTGTTTTAACCTTCCTCAAGGACCGGCCATATTCAAATTCGATTCAACTAAAGTAGGAGAAACATACACCCGTCAGCCACCTTTATGCAAAACTAGTTGCATGGCAGTCGGTGGAACCGGTCTCATGTGCGTGGACATGTAAGGTTGGTCCGAGCCGCTTCATCCCACAATGCCGCCGAATCAAAATAAGAGGTTGCTGGTAAGCAGTATGCACATCACCACCCACAACTTCTTTGTGTTCTACTCGTGCATATCATCTACGCATAAACCTGCCTCTGATACCACTATTGGGAAACGTTGCATGGAAAACAAAAAAAATTCTACGCACACGCAATGATCTATCCATGGAGATGCATAGCAACGAGGGGGAGTGTGTCTACGTACCCTCGTAGATCGTAAGCGAAAGCGTTTGACAACGCGGTTGATGTAGTCAAACTTTGTCGCGTTCCAACTGACCGAGCACCGAATGTACGGCACCTCCGCGTTCAGCACACGTTTAGCTCGATGACGTCCTCCACCTTCTTGATCCAGCAAGACGGCAAGGTAGTGGATGAGTTCCGGCAGCACGACGGCGTGGTGACAGTGATGGTGAAGTGATCTCCGCAAGGCTTCGCCTAAGCACTACGAAAATATGAGCGGGGTGTAAACGATGGAGGGGGCGCCGCACACGGCTAGGCAATTGTCGGTTGTGTGCTAGGCGACCCCCTCCCACATATATATAGGTGGAAGGGAGGGAGGAGCAGCCAAAGGGGCATCCAAGTAGGGGGGAATCCTACTTGGGGTCTCTCCCAAGCCGCGCCCCCTTTCCTTATTTGGAGCACGGGGAAAGGCAGGGGAGGGTTACCCCCCCCCCCCCTTTCCTTTCTCCCATGAGAGGGAAAAGTAGGAGGGGCTAGGCCCTCCCCTTTTTCCTTCCCTAGGGCTGGCCAACCAAGGAAGGAGGCGCACCAGCCCCCTTGTGGGCTGGTTTGTCCCCTCCTTTGGCCCATAAGGCCCATATCTTCCCGGGGTGCGGAACCCCTTTCTTGACCCGATTTCTTCCCTAAGACGTCTCAAACACTTCCGGTGTCCAATTACCATCATCTTATATATCAATCTTTACCTCTCAACCATTTCGAGACTCCTCATCATGTCAGTGATCTCATCCAGGACTCCGAACAACATTCGGTCACAAAAACATATAACTCATATAACACTATATCGTCAATCTAACGCAGCGTCAAGGACCCTACGGGTTCGAGATCTATGTAGACATGACCGATACACCTCTCCGGTAAATAACTAATAGCGGAACCTGGATTCCCATATTGGCTCCTACATATTCTACGAAGATCTTTATCGGTCGAACCATTATGACAACATGCGTAATTCTCATTGTCCATCGGTATGTTACTTGCCCGAGATTTGATCGTCGGTATCTCTATAACTAGTTCAATCTCGTTACCGCAAGTCTCTTTACTCGTTCCGTAATACATCACCTCGTGACTAAATCCTTAGTCATTTGTTTGCAAGCTTATGATATGTATTATCGAGAGGGCCCGAAGATACCTCTCTGATACTCGTAGTGACAAATCCTAATCTCGATCTATGCCAACTCAACAAACACCTTCGGAGATACCAGAGAGCATCTTTATGATCACCCGATTACGTTGTGACGTTTGATAGCACACAAGGTATTCCTTTGGTATCCGGGAGTTGCATAATCTCATAGTCAAAGGAATAAGTATTTGACATGAAGAAAGCAATAGCAATAAACTGAACGATCATTATGCTAAGCTAACGGGTGGGTCTTGTCCATCACATCATTATCCTAATGATGTGATCCCGTTATCAAATGACAACAATGTCTATGGTTAGGAAACTTTTACCATATTTGATCAAGGAGCTAGTCTAGTAGAGGCATACTAGGGACACGATATTTGTTTATGTATTCACAAGTGTATTTAAGTTTCCAATCAATATTATTCTAGCATGAATAGCAAACCTTTATCATGAATAAGGAAATATAAAATAACAAATTTATTATTGCCTCTAGGGCATATTTCCTTCAATGCGGTTACATGTAGTGCTTGTGTTCATGGATGTAGGTGTGAAATTTTTTGAAAATTTGAGGCCTTTTCCTCAATTCCACATATCGGTTTCATGCTAGTGTTGAACCAAGCTTGACAAAACAAAGTATCTTCTTTACTTATGTGTGCAATTCCTCTCTTCTTCACCTTATTTGCTTGTCCCGATGATTGCCCGATCTCAAGCACGGGCATATTTTGATCACTCATCTCAAAATTTGTAGGCGCTTGACCATTGTTGATCATCTCCATCATGAAATCCTCTTATACATGCATCACAATGAGCCTAGCATCCTAATTTTGCTCCTAAAAATGCATATAGCATACAAAACCTGAGTTGGGGCAGGCATATCATCAGATGATTGGTGGGCGTGTCTGCTGTTAGAGCTTGCCATCAGCATCCTCCTCCATTGGATTTGCAACGTATAGGTCATGTTGTCGATGGGTGAACATTGATATCAGGGATCTGAGATCCCCTTTTAGATGTTCAGTCAGGGATCATAACACTTCAAAGAGAGAGACGCTTTATTTGTCCAGGTTCGGGCCACCGAGGAGGTGTAATACCCTACCTCCTATGTGGTGTTCTTGCTATCTTTGAGAGTGAGTGTGCTCTTGCAAGATGAGCTCAAAACACTATCCCTCCCCTGGTCTCGGTTCCTCCCTCATAAAATGATAATATAATATCATGAAACAATAAAAAATTATAGATACGTTTGAGACGATCAAACCCCGATCAAAGGTTAAGCAAAGAATCACTTTCCAACAACTTTTACACACTGTTTTATTTTCAATTTTGTTTTATACCAAAAATATTCATCACATATTATCTTCTAATTGCCTTCTACAACTAGTGAGGTTGACACCCTTGTTAGAACTGTTGTTTACACAAGTGAAGTTTTATTTGTGTTGCAGAGCATTCAATTATTGAAGGATACTGATACCTCCATGGATTGATGTTGGGAAATGTAGTAGAAAACCAAATTTTCATCCTACGATCACGGTCTTGGAACACTATATGTGAATATGCATAAGAGGTTTAGATTGGATCGTTACCAACTTTGAATTGCAGCGAAAGAAGAGTTGGTGTAGATCGTTGATGAAGTTCCTCGAACCGTTCACGAACATTCCTCGAATCAAGACCGAAAGCACAACCTCTCTACGGATTGCAAGTGTACTGATTTCATGATCCGGCAGTGCTTCACCGTCTAGAGCGAATCATCGCCGAAGAATTAGTGGAGGGAGACTAGAACCTCACGGGGCTTCTCTATTATGAGGATTAGAGAGGTCTGGTACTTGTAAGCTGCATTGGGATTTTCCCCGAAGAGGAAGGGTGAAGCTATATAGTAGTGGATAGTATTTCCCTCAGTAGAGAACCAAAGTTATGAACCAAAAGGAGAACCACGCAAATGCCCATCAACAAGATTTGCACACACAAGAGCAACATACTTGCACCCAACGCGGGCAAGAGGGTTGTCAATCCCCTTGTACTCGTTAATTGAAAGGATTAAATCTGGTAATGGTAGATAGATAAATATTGCAAAGTAAAATTGCAGCAACGTACTTTTGGTTTTCGTAATATAGTCAAAATAGACCCGGGGGCCATAGTTTTCACTAGAGGCACCTCTCTCAAAAAATAGCATACGATGGGTAGACAAATTACCGTTGGGCAATTGATAGAAAAGCACATAGTTATGACGATATTCATGGCAATGATCATGTACATAGGCAGTATGTCCGTGACAATCGACTATTACTCCACCAATCGACTGACTCATGCCTGCTTCTATGGTATTAAGTTCATGACAAATAGAGTAACACTATAAGCAAGATGACATAATGTAGACGGAATAAAAACCAAGCAATATGATTAAACCCCATCGTTTTAACCTTAGTAGCAACAATACAACACGTGCCTCGCTACCCCTTCTGTCACAAGGTGGGGACACCACAAGATTGAACCTACTACAAAGCACCTATCCCACTGAAGATAAATCAATCTAGTTGGCCAAACCAAACAGATAGATCGGAGAGAAATACAAAGCTATAATAATGATGCATAATAAAGTTTAGAAAAGACTCAATTACTTTCACACTACTAGGGAAAAGCCTAGCAGTAGCTCGGGTCTATATATCAAGAGCGCCGGGCATCGCGCTATCGACACGACGCCACAGCCTAACGCTTAGCAAGAGTACGCTTTGACATGCACTACTGCTATACCTACCTAGCAGTAGCGCTTTCCAAACCAGCGCTACTGCTAAGTGCTTTAGCAGTAGCATTTTCCTGTCCAGCGCTAAAGAGCGCTACTACTATATTTTCTCATATCTTTTTTGCTGCGTATTTGCGATGTTTTTGTATAGCTTTTATATAGTATTCTAATCATATCATAAACATGAAATATGCTCATCATACACTACAAAAAAATACACTTCCGTGATGATACGTGTTTGTCAAAGTAGGTCGCGTTTTTTGTCATGTATGTACATCCATGACAAATTTATGACAGAATCAAGATAGTCATACCGTGTCGTCAGAGAAGTGTTCCATGACATTACCAAAATTATCATCACGAAGTGTCCACTTCCATGACGATAAATCGCGTCACGTAAGTGCTTTCGTCAAGGGTGACCGACACGTGGCATCCACCGTAATGTAACGCCCGTTAAGCTATCGGGTCGGATTTTGGATCCAGAATCCGTTATCACTCGCCAATGGGAAATTTCCACGTGTAAAATTCCGATTGGCCGAAGGGAACACCTGTCAGCTCGTTAGTGGGCCAGATGTCGCCCATCCATTGGAGGAGACATGCCTATGATACGTCGACACGTGGCTGGGCCCAACAGAGGCCCATATAGGTTAAAAAGGCCGCCTACCAAAGGCCCGTGAGAACTTAATCAGTACTAGTGGGCCAGCCCAATAACAGCCTACTTAATAAAGGCCCATTTACGGCTCAAGCCGATCTGGCCCGTTAATTGTTTGCCCAATATTTGGGCCCATTTATGGCCCGAAGCCAGATCTGGCCCGTTAATTGTTCGCCCAATATTTGGGCCCATTTGCGGCCCGAAGCCAGATCTGGCCCGTTAATTGTTCGCCGAATATTTGGGCCCAACTACAGCCCAGTGACTTTCGGCCTGTTAGAGGCCTGATGTAGACATGGGCCCATTTCAGCCCGGTGTGACTTTCGGCCTGGGAATGGCCCGTGCTGCCCATGGGCCATATATGGTCCGGTGAGACATCGGGCCCACTAACGGCCCGTGCTAAAGGTGGCAATGATTAAGCCCAACGTGACTTTGGGCCTGTTAAAGGCCTGTCGCGTAATTCAGCCCGTTGATGCCTGTACTAAGCTTTCATCCTCTTAAAGGCCCATGATATCAGTGGGCCAACTAAGGCCCGAGATATGTTTCGCCGGTAACGCCCGTGAGCTAATCGGGCCCAAAACGGCTCGGTCTACATTTCGCCTGTCAAGGCGTCTGCCGATGACTAGTGAAAATTGAGGCCCAACATGCATTTTGACCTGCTAAAGGCCCGTGGTTTCATCTCGGCCGTAACAGGCCAGTACAATATTCAGCCTGTTAATGGCCCAATGCTACCTGGGCCAAACTAAGCGCTGGGTCGACAAAAGGCCCAACTAAAATATAGGCCGGTGTAAGTTTGGGCCTGGCGCAATGTGTGAAGGCCCCAATCATTCGGGCCCAAGAAAGACGCAGGCCGGCCCAATTGTGGCCCGCTAAAACCTGGCCCATTAGAGTCGTATGTTTCGGTCCGGTCGACTACATCTGATTTTTTCCAGATAGCGAATGATGGCAGTAACTAGTAGGAATTAAGAACAAACCTACTCTATACAATAAAGAAATTACGGCATAGTAACTAAGAATAAACCTACACTATACAATAAAGGATTTAAGGTATATTACATCCATCGGGCATCAAGTTCGCCACCAAAGGATCATAAAGCGCAACGAAGAAGCAGACATAAAAATCGGGCACAATTGCAAACAGAATAAAATAATCTTGAATCGAGACCACTTCCAAGACAGTTCAAGAAAGGTTAGCCTTGTGGGAGAACCGTCACGCTAAGTCAGCCGAAAGCAAGGCCGTGAGACCGCCTAGCATGTCGGTCATAGCTTCCGTGTGTAGCTGTTTAGCGATGAGGTTCTCATTGGTGTTCTCCACAATCTTTCTTAGAGATAGGACTTCAAGTCGAAGTTGAGTTGCGTAATGCCTTCGCTAGAACTTGGGACTCAAGAATTGAACTGATTCGCATAACGAATTATGTGAGATTGTCTCGATCGTTAGTCTCAAGTAACTTGAACACTGCATCAAGACAAGACTTTGGGGTTGTCTCGCTATCTTCAAGATGTTTTGCCTTCTTTGCTGCAATATATGTTGGGTTTGTCTCACAGCCTTCAAGCAGACTTGTGCATGCCATCGTGCATATCACCCTGAAACATAGCATAGAGATGACATTTTTTGCACGTGTATAAAAAAAGATGATAAATGTTCTTTCAATTCTATCCAATTTCAATTTAGAAAATTAAGAGTAAGTTCAAAATATCAATAGCATAATTTGGCATTGTTCATAATGCGGGAGCTTCACCACACTACTAGATTACCTTGTCAACATAACAAGCATAGATGAAGGGCAAAGAAAATCATTGTATCTATTTTGGATAATGTGCATGGCATGTTGTTCATATCATCAGCCACATCAGTAAGATAAAACTTGAGATGACAAGGTGCAAACGTGGGCTGCTTCACCACACACTGGATTATAGATCCACAAAAACAAGCATACATATAGGGAGTATTAAGTAATGTGCATGGTATGAATATGAATTTGGTTTTACAAGTAAAACTTAGAACTTACTTGCCTTCTTAACATGCATTTTGGTAGAAACAAGAAACTAAACAAAGAAGAAACGATAGGGAGTATGAGCAAATTAAACAGCTGTTGAGGATAAAGGCTTTAGAAGGACTGACTTACATTAACAGTTAACGCCGGCTTTATAATGCCCTTCTCCATGTCAATGGAAGGATAACTCAAGAATTTCAGCACAGAATCTTCTTCATAAGCATTGCCTGTACTCTACATTTTGTAGAGAGTAATTGTAGATATGATAATACTGGAAGGGATAGAGGATAATGAAGATAAGATGCAGATTGATGCTACATGATCAACTACCAATCCTCGGAAGTAGCTCATAATGTAAGTACAAAGGATAGACCACGCTCAGTCCTTACAAGAGGACTGCAGAGCTAAACCTCTTCAAAAGCATTGGGTTGATTCTAAATTTATGTAAGAGTCCATATGGATCTTATAATGTCCACCAAATGGACGATTACGAGGCTAACATGTGCAGTGATGCTACATAATCAAAAAACTATGAAAGTAAGTATGGTCATACAGTGGCAAGAGGTACTCACAAGAGCAATGCAAGGTGCAGAGATAGTTGCGAGATTCTGTGGTCCCTTGAGAACGGTTGTTCTTCTGCTAACAGTTTTCGTACAAGTGAGACATTAAGGCAAATGCAGAAATGTAGTTCAAATTGTGATGTGATATCATAGACAGTACCTTACGCTGCAGCCGAGACCAATGTGTACCAAGATTATTCCAGTCACCGTCGGATAAATGTAGCACCGGAGACTTTACAGAAAATTCGTTCAGAGGCTTGCCATCAAAGTGCGCTTGCCTCAGGTAGGAATGATACTTCATCAACGAGTGCTTGAAAAGCGCAACCAACCCTTGCTCGTCATCACAATCCAGTTTGCTCCTCGCCTATTTAAAAGAATGAAATCTTGTGTCTTCGTCACAGAAACATATGCAAGAATGACCATGAATAACATTAGTACATTACTTACGCTGTAAGTTGCGGAGGAAGACTGGAAATTGTTCTGTTCATGTAATCTTTCCATGAAGGAAAGATGCGCACAAAGTTCCTGACAACAACATAAGCTTCGTCTTCTAAACTGGGAAGAAATGGAACATGGGTCCTATTTGCTGCAATTGGGGCTCTCTCTTGTTTGAAAAGGGACTTGGCAACTGGATTTGGTGTACTCTTTGCTGGAATGGGGGTTTTGCATCGAATAGCTGGTGCTATGTCAACTGGCATAATCATACTGTTTGCTGCAGTTGGGGTCTGCTGAGTTGGGGCATCAGAAATGACTAGTGAGGGAGTCCCGGATTAGGGGGTGTGCGAATAGCCGAACTATAACCTTCGGCCGGACTCCTGGACTATGAAGATACAAGATTGAAGACTTCGTCCCGTGTCCGGATGGGACTTTCCTTGGCGTGGAAGGCAAGCTTGGCGATACAGATGTGTAGATCTCCTTCCATTGTAACCGACTATGTGTAACCCTAGCCCTCTCCGGTGTCTATATAAACCGGAGGGTTTTAGTCCGTGGATCTAACAACAATCATACCATAGGCTAGCTTCTAGGGTTTAGCCTCTACGATCTCGTGGTAGATCTACTCTTGTACTACCCATATCATCAATATTATTCTAGCATGATTAGGGTTTTACATCCTTCGAGAGGGCCCGAACCTGGGTATAAACATCGTGTCCCTTGTCTCCTGTTACCATCCGCCTAGACGCACAGTTCGGGACCCCCTACCCGAGATCCGCCGGTTTTGACACCGACATTGGTGCTTTCATTGAGAGTTCCGCTGTACTGTCGCCATCAGGATGCCTCATCCCGCCTTTAAAGACGGCTCGTTGCTAAAGGAGCTTTGGCTATCGGCCAAACTCTACGGCTAGGCGGTTTTCTTATGACACTTTGCTCGTCACGCACCGACGATGACTTCTCGGGTCATCAAAAGCAATCATCACGTCAACTCGGAACTTGCCGAGCAGTTAGATCCGATGGAGCTCTCTTCTTTAAACGAGCTCTTGGATCGCACGCCGCTCGAGTCGCCATACCACGCATCGATTAGGCCTAAACCTGATCTCGAGAGAGATTAACACTCCCAGGTCACCCATCACGTTGATGTGGTGGAGGAACAATGCGGCAACCCTTCATGTATCTTAAGGACTAACTATGTCCGGATTCCCAATCCCTCCAAGCCGGATACCCGCAGAGGGGAGGACATCACTCAAGACCTGAACTTAGAGTCAGGCAACGGGCTAGATTCAGTGGACAACATCCAAGAATCCAAGCTTCCGAGTTTGGAAACTCCTTGGCCCTTGAGCCTCAGATTGGGTGGAGTTTCGGATCTAATTCCACCCACCCACCCGAACATAGGCGAAGCTATCCAATATCGTGCAAGAGCTCAAGAAACAAAGACATCATTATCGGGCGATTCCTCCTGATTATGAACAGGATAAAGGACTACCGCAAGGAAGACGCAATTTCATTCTTCTGCAATAATTGCACGGACATGGGAATCCTCAACGCCATAGGTCGCCGTGGAAATTACACGCCATCGACTTGGCGTAAATAGTACGAAAGTACTGGCGATGGAAAGCGCCTTTGAAAACCAAGTAAGATTTTGGGACAATCCGCCCCAATACAAACCCAGTCCAAACAAAAGGGTGCATTATCGCCAATCACCCGGTTAAACACCAAAAACAAAAAAAATACCACGGGGCATGGAACCAGATCGAGGGATGGCTCAACGGACCTCGAAAAATTCATAGTACAGATGGCGCCACACCAACTCATAGCCTTAGAGCATGTTGGATACTCCGGCAGGTGGCCAAAAGCGGCGAAGAGCTTCTAACCCCAGCATCCACAGAGCACCAGCCCAAGGATACCAGTACGGTATTAACAGTCTTCGAGACTTTCGCATCAAACAATATGCAAAAACGAACACTCCGCAGCCTTGCCGAAGTCTACCAAGTAGCAACAATAAATCCATGGAGTGAAACGGCTATTACCTTTAATGCCAGTGATGAACCTACATTACGAACAGCCCGAGCACCAGCAGCATTGGTCCTCAGTCCAATAGTGGACGGCTTTCGCCTTAACAAGGTACTCATGGACGGTGGCAGCAGATTGAACCTCATTTATGAGGAAACCCTTCAAAAAATGGAAATAGACTGGAGCCACATTGAGCGAAGCAGCACAACCTTTAGAGGAATAATCCCCAGTCGGGAAGCGAGCTGCACAGGTAAAATCACACTGGATGTGGTGTTCGGCATGCTGGATAATTACAGGTCCGAGGAGGTCACGCCCAAGTGGCCCTGCTCAGCAGCGGATACCACGCCTATTAGGGCGAGAGGCATTCACAAATTTTCAAGCTATACCCTATTACGGGTACATGAAGCTCAAAATTCCTGTGCCCAACGGAATCATCACTCTTGCTAATGACCGGACATAGCACTCCGCTACCGAAAATAAGACAGCCAAGACTAGCCCTTGAGGCACTATCCAAGCACTAGCGGTCGAGGAACTGATGCGCTTACGCTCCACGTTGAATGTGGACGATGTGATACTCGATAAAAGATCCAAGTCCACCTCCTTTAAACCAGCAAACGAAATAGTCAAATTCCAAGGCCACCCAACGGACCCTACAAAACGGCTTCCATTGGGGCACAATTAAACCTCGATGTAGACGCCAAGACTACGAGAATTCCTACGCAAAAATTGGGACATTTTTGCTCGGCACCCTTCAGACATGCCAGAATCCCACGCCGGGCCGAAAGCACAGCCTAAACATCCTAAAAGGATTCAAGCTACCAAACAGGCTCTTCGGCGTTTCTCGAACCTAAGAGATAAGCCATGGGAGAGGAGCTAGCCAAACTATTGGAGGCTGGATTCATGA
Organism: Aegilops bicornis; assembly: GCA_021605145.1. NCBI lineage: Eukaryota > Viridiplantae > Streptophyta > Magnoliopsida > Poales > Poaceae > Aegilops > Aegilops bicornis. Next base: position 698,621,901 of record CM038673.1, on the reverse strand, counting down.
TAGATATAAAACATCCGGATCGGCTAGCAAACCCGGTGATGGTACCAAAGAAGGACAAATCCTTGCGCCTATGCGCCGATTTCAAGGACCTCAACAAGGCTTGCCCAAAGGATCCCTTCCCCCTCCCCCGCATTGATCAAATTATCGACGCTACCGCAGGACACGATTCATTGTGTTTCCTCGACGCATACTCTGGCTACCATCAAATTAAGATGGCAAAACCTGATCAAGCCGCAACGGCATTTATCACCCCATACGGCCCATTCTGCTTCAACACAATGCCCTTCGGGCTCAGAAACGCCGGCAAATATATATCAACAAGATGATTCAGACATGTCTGGCAAACCAGATCGGCAAAACAGTGGAGGCATACGTAGATGATGTGGTCGTCAAAACCAAGCATGACGAAACCCTAGTAGACGACTAGAGGCTCACATTCGATAATCTTCGAACATATGATATCAAGCTTAACCCGAAAAAATGCGTTTATGCATCACCCGGAAAGCTCTTGGGCTTCATTGTATCCGGTAGAGGAATTGAAGTAAACCCAGCCAAGATCCGAGCTCTGTCACAATTGGATATCCCAAAGGACCTCAAACAAACACAAAAATTGACTGGATGTGTGGCGGCTTTAAGCCGCTTTATATCCCGTTTGGGAGAAAAGGCATTACCCCTCTATCGCCTCCTCCGGCGCACAGAACACTTCGAGTGGATGGATGCCGCCAGGGCCGGACTCGAAGAAATAAAAGCCATATTGGAAACAAACCCGGTCCTGGCCGTGCCCAACATGGGCGAACCAATGCTATTATACATCGCCGCGACTCATCAAGTTGTAAGCGCGGTGCTCATTGTCGAACGAGAAACGAACGGACACAAGTTTCTCCTTCAAAAACAAGTCTACTACGTGTCCACTGTCCTCACTCCATACAAGTCACGGTATCCGCATTATCAAAAGATAGCATACACGGTGTTTATGGCATCCCGGAAGCTTCGACACTACTTTCAAGAGTGTTCGATAACAGTAGCCTCCGAAGTACCTCTTAATGACATTATAAACAACCGCGACGCGACGGACCAGATTGTCAAATGGGCCATTGAGCTCCTCCCGTTGGACATAACCTATAAGCCACGGCGAGCAATTAAGTCGCAAGTTTTGGCCGACTTCGTCGCCGAATGAACTGAAGCCGAACTCCCTAAAGAGTACGGCACATATTCCAAATGGATCATGCACTTCGACGGCTCCAAAATGTTGGCTGGTCTGGCGTCAAGGCTGCTCAAGGCCCCAACAGGAGATACAGATTCAATACGTACTCTAGATAATGTATAGGACTCCAACAATGCAGCCGAATACGAGGCCCTTCTACATGGTCTCCGGATGGCAGTATCCATGGGCATTCAACGCCTAGAGGTGCGCGGGGACTCGAACCTCGCGATATCCCAAATAAATGGAGACTTTGATGCCAAGGATCCAAAAATGATAGCTTATCGCAACACCGTCCTAAAATGTCAGCTCGGTTTGAAGGGCTCGAATTTCACCATATAGCCCGAGAAAACAATCAGGCAGTAGACGTCCTGGCACGCATTGGCGCAAAGCGCGATGCCGTCCCCCCCCCCCCAATATCTTCTTAGAGAGGCTGTTCAAGGCATCCGTATCACGGGAAGGGGGGGTCCGGAAATAACAGCCCGGACCCAATAGCACTGCCCGACACCGAACATTCTGACACAATTGGAGGCTCTGCCAACGAAGTAACATCTTCAGCCCACGTAATAATGGCAGTCATTGCCCCGTGGACGGAACCATTCCTAGCCTGCCTAACTAGGCAGGAACTTCCCGAGGACCAAAATGAGGCACGCTACATAGTGCGGCGATCTAAAGCCTATAAAGTCCATGAGGGAGAGCTTTATAACAAAAGCACCACCGGAGTCCTTCAAAGTTGTATCTCCGAAGAGGAAGGGCGGAATCTTCTGGCTGAAATTCATGCCGGACTCGGCGGGCACCATGCCGCAGCCCGGGCCCTTGTAAGCAAGGCCTTCCGTACAGGATTCTATTGGCCGAGGCCCGGGCAGATGCTCAGGACTTAGTCCAACGATGTGTCGGTTGCCAACTCTTTGCTAATCAAAGCCACATGCCACCCACCGCCCTCCAAACTATACCCATCACCTGGCCCTTCGTGGTCTGGGGGCTTGACATGGTTGGACCCCTTAAAGTAGGAACCCACAAGCAAAAATACCTACTGGTCATGGTGGATAAATTCACCAAATGGATAGAGGCCAAGCCTGTTAAGACGGCCGAATCCGGACCGGTGATAGACTTCATATCGTGGGTCAGACACCGCTACGCGCCCCCACAAAGATCATCACTGATAACGGCATGAACTTCACGGCCGACGAGGTCAAACTCTATGCAAAAACATGGGCATCAAGCTGGACTATGCTTCAGTCTATCACCCTCAAACTAACGGTCAAGTCGAACGAGCAAATGGTCTAATCATGAGCAGCATCAAACCCAGATTAGTGTGGTCCCTCAAGGAATCTAACACACACTGGGTAGAGGAGCTCGACTTCGTACTCTGGGGGCTGCGGACCACGAAGTCGCACCACCGGATTCACACCATTCTTTATGGTATACGGCATGAGGCAGTTACGCCTGCGACATAATTCATGACTCACCTCGCGTGCACATGTACAAAGAAAGAGAAGCCGAGCTTGATCGGCAGGACAGTTTGGACGCCTTCGAGGAGGAGCGTGACGTGGCCAAAGCCCGTTCCGCATTCTATCAACAACAGGCTCGAAGATATCAAAGCAGAGAAATACGAGCCAAAACTTACAATGTTGGCGAATTAGTTCTATGCCTGCCGGATAAGAAAAAGGACAAACTCAAGCCGAAATGGGAAGGTCCCTTTATTATCGACCAAGTCCTGGCCGGTGGAGCGTATCGTTTGCGAGATGCATCAGATAGCCGACTCGAGCCGAACCCATGGAACGCAGCCCCTCTCCGAAGATTCTACGCCTAGCACCGGATTCTGAGTTCGTCTCCTTCCTCTGTCTATTTTTTACACATTAGCTTTCTTATATTTCTCTCCTTCTCCCTCTTTTTCTCTTACAACCTTTAAAGGCTCATTCGCGCATTGTTCTGACACTTGACGCGCTTATCCGCTCATTATATTCGGGGCTTCTTTAACAGAAGCTTAATTTACGGGCTTTATGCCTAACACATGTGTAATGCTTCCGCATGTACCTTTTATTCACCATTATATGCATCGATATTTCTTATGTTTTGGCCAAGCTGGGTTGCCTCGCTCCAGTGCTTATCCCTACGTTCCCGATTGTTCGGCTAGGTGGTAAAGGGAGCACCTCTACGATTGTTACTGTCGGGTCAGCCGGATGTGTACCTCAGACTGGGTGAAGCCGAAAGCTAGCGTTCTTAAGGGAATATTCGGTTGGTGAACTAAAGATGATTTCTCACTTATTTATTTATCCGCCCCCAGATGCTTTTCTACTTTTTTCTGCAGTCTGGACATGCACTTTAAGGCATGCCTCCCAGGGAAAGGAACCCCTAACAGAACTATTCTCCCTGGAAGATGTTTCTTACTAACCATGTAATATAACATAACTAGTTGGGCACTTATGCATTAAAGCACTAATGACCCCTACGCCTGGTCTCCACGCATACCCCGGTTCTTACATAACCGTGATGGTATTCGCACACACTCCGGACTATAGGGTCCCGAGGTAGAAGCGAAAAGGTCCGCCATGACAAACGATCTACAATCCGGCTAGAAGGCATTTTTACATGTCATCTTAAATTACATAGTCAATTTGACTGGGTGTATTCCTCCTCAATACCATCTAATAGGCTGTCTAGTTTACAGTCCTGTTGGGAATACTTTGCGGCCAATTCTACTTGGCCGTACACTAAGCTCACAGGATCTCCTTCCCATCGGGCCCCACAGGTCCGACCTCGGCCATGTGGTTTGGGTCAGCCTTCGTGTACCGCGTCTTCACCATGGCCCAGGCCTCCTGGCGCCTTTGACGGCAGGCCGATATCTTCCATAATCGGAAGCGCTGCCGCGCTCCCTTAAGCCTCTTCGCAAGCTCTCCAAGGCCTTCGGGCAGGGAGACAGATGGCCACAAGGCTTGGGCGACGCCCTTCATCACCTGCCGAACTCGTTTGTGCAGTTGTAAGAGCTCGGGAAGAAGGTCACCCGTAGAACTGGGCATTTCCTCTGCGGGGCGACACGTGAGCATACCTACAGACATAACTCTGTTAGTCGACTTCTTCGCCGAACTCTTTTTCAAAGTTCGTTCAAGAACTTACTAAAAATGCCGCGTTGAAGCCGTCGATTCTCCTTCACGGAGTCCGCCAGCTGGGCACGAACATCTATAAAATAAATATTCACAGACAGGCCCTTGTCGGTTATAACAGAAAGCGCACTAATGAATATACGCTTTCAGAGAAGGGAAAGCGCATTACTGACCAAAGGCGAAAGGAAGTACGCGTAAAACGAAAACGCATTCCTCTCGAAGCTGACGGCACGCTTTCGAGAAACGAAGAGCATTCTCGCTGGGCGCTCAGACTTACGCCAGTCAGCGAGCCGGTCGGCCAACCAAGCAGAGGTCGGTGCAGGGTCAACACGGAGCGGGGCCTGCCTGGCTTGCGTCTTCCACCTCCCGCTCGGGAGCGAGCGTGGCCGAGGGGGAAGATCGCCCCGACAGCGGTCGCCGGCGCGCCCGGCCACCATACGGGGCGCGCGACCTACCCAGAAGCTCAGGGCGGAGAGGCGCATCGGCTGGTGGTCTCCGTTGACGGCGAGAGGCGCTTCAGAGAGAGCAGCAAGGCCCGAGGCGGAGAGGAGTTTCGGCCACCGGTGGAGCAAGGTGCTCTGGTAGGGGAGAGAAAGGGCCGAGGCTACGGGGAGACTTCTTTGGGCTCTATAGGTTGCATTGGTGGTGGAGGAACGGCGAGGAGGGCTCGGGAGTGCTGGAATCCATGGAGGCCCGAGGCGGCGGCCACGGTGGTGATGGAGTCAGAGAGGGGCTCTGAACTCGGGGAGAGGCACGGGGAGGGGGTTGTGGACTGCGGGGATGCTCGGGGCGTGCTTAAATAGCCATGGAGGGCTCGAGGGGGATGGGAGGAGGTGGCATGCGGCAGGCGATATGTCCGTGCACCAGCGAGGGGCGCAACATCGGCAGGCGCAGCCAAGGCTCACTGGAAGCGGCGGGAAGGCGACGAGGAGGAAGCAGATGCGGCGCAGAGGCTCACGGAGATGAGCAACGCTCGCGGACGAGAGGGAGAAGAAGACATAAGTTAGGAAGAAGACAATGGCTAGAGCAGCTCACTGTTTGGCCGTTGGCATGACTCGCCGGAGAAGAAAACGAAGGGGGACAGAGGTCCAGGGGAAGAAGACGTCGAGGGGGATCTGCAGGACATTAATGGCGAGGTTAGAGACGGTCGGAGCAGCGATGCCGACGCGAACAGTGGCTAGACCACCATTTTGGGCTGGTTACACTCGTGATCACCACAGACATGGCGCGCTCTGGAGATTTTACTGATGCCAGCTCGTGTCTACCGCATAGTACTTAGTAGATAGAGTGTTACGACGGTTAACAAACGGGAGGTACATATGGAGCTGAGTAAACCAAGCTGCACAAGTTTGTTGTTGCAAACTTGACCACATCCTAGATAGTAAACCAGAGAGGGTAAAAGGTAAATTTGATGTCTGAGAAGCTTAGGGTAACAAGGACTACGGTCCCGGAGTTATGAGGTCATTAGGACAAAGATTTAATATAGTTGCGGTGCAACCACTAAATCTGGTCCAGAAATTAGATGATGAACAAGCACTCGGTAGGGAGTGAGGGATGGAGCTAAAACTTGACAAATCTTGATGATTTGATCATAGGTAGATGCTGCAGAAATATCATACAAAATGGACTTGCCAAAATGGTACTTTCTTCACAACTATCAGTTTTTCCCAGAAACTTGAGAAAAATCCTCAGGGCAAATGACTAATTGAAATGAGCCAAAATCTTGCGGAGAGAGATAATATGGATAGGCGAAAGTTCGGGAATATTTTCAGCCATAATGGAGCAAGATAAAATGCACTTGCTTCACAAACCTAAAAATTGGACATAAACCAAGAATTGCTCCTATGCTTGATATAGTTCAATGAAATGAACTGAATTTGGGTGGAGGCTAATTATTTGAGATACTTGAGAGTATGGAAAAGTTTCATCCCATTTGAAAACCCTATGAAGGTACTTCCTTCACAAAGTTGTATTGCAGTCGAAACTTTGAAAAAATGCACAGGGAGCTAGGATGAATGGATTGGCTAATATTTGGCATCCATGGGTTATTTATCCATGTTAATCACCCTGCCAAATTGCACCTCCATTGGAATTAGGAATAAAGCACTTCCTTTGCAAAATTTCAGAGAAGGCAGAAATTTGCATTGGATCATGTGCCAAATTTTTGAACTAAGGAACATGAGATTAGGATGGAACTAGTGATTATATAGCAAGGACAAGCTCCACAATTTATGTGGGAATTTTCTATACTATAAAATAGTAGTTCCTTTGGAAAATGGCAGAAATGCAATATTGGCTTAAAATAGGAAACTGCAATTTTCCTTGTTTAATTATGGCCAATATACTTGCGGAGCTTGGATTAGGCATAAATATCAACTCCACCAATTCTCATGAATTTAGGAGATGGCTAGCTATGCCTTTGGATTTTATTCCTCAGAAAGGCAAGAAAAGGAATAAATCACAATTCAAAAATATTGCATGGGACTTAGCAATATTTTTGCATATCCAAGGTTCAGAAAGACAGGATGATCTCTGGGAACAATTGGGAAGATCAATAGATCAAGGAAAAAGGATGGCTCCTTTGTAAGCACAAAGGGCATATCCAAATTCCAAAAATTTGGAATTGGGGTTTGAGAGGGTTTGAGATGATGCAAATGAGGTCTTGCCCACTGACAAAGACATGAGCAAGGTTTTGAAAAGGTTGAAAATGACAAGAATAGTCAGAGTCCCAACAAACTTAGGAGAAAGATTTTGAAAAATGAGTGCCAGGAAGGAATAACAACACAAATATTGATAACCCAATTTTGGGGCTGTTACAGGAAGCTCCGCGCTGGCCTGACTCGACCGGCTGTTTGTCAACCAGTTTCTTGTACTGCTATTGATGGACACCTCGTGCGCGACACTGAAAGTTATCAGTGTCCGCGCTATGCCGCCTGCTCGGCAATTCGACCTTGGTGCCCTGATACGTCTTCAACGTATCTATAATTTTTTATTGTTCCATGCTATATTATATTCTGTTTTGGATGTTTAATGGGATTTGTTATACATTTTTATATTATTTTTGGGACTAACCTATTAACCGGAGGCCCAGACCAAATTGCTGTTTTTTTGCCTATTTCAGTGTTTTGCAGAAAAAAGATATCAAACGGAGTCCAAATGGAATGAAATTTTTGGGAGAGTTATTTTTGGAACAAACGTGATCCAGAGGGCGTGGAGTGGGCGTAAAGCAACCAACGAGGCGGCCACCTGGCGCGCGCCTCCACCCTCATGGGCCCCTCGTAGCTCCACCGACCTACTTCTTCCTCCTATATATACCTACGTACCCCCAAACCATCGTTGAGCACCACGAAAACCTAATTCCGCTGCCGCAACTCTCTGTACCCGTGAGATCCCATCTTGGGGCCTTTTCCGGTGTCCTGTCGGAGGGGCCATCAATCACGGAGGGCTTCTACATCAACACCATAGCCTCTCCGATGATGTGTGAGTAGTTTACCTCAGACCTTCGGGTCCATAGTTATTAGCTAGATGGCTTCTTCTCTCTCTTTGGATCTCAATACAAAGTTCTCCTCGATCTTCTTGGAGATCTATTCGATGTAACTCTTTTTGCGGTGTGTTTGTCGAGATCCAATGAATTGTGGGTTTATGATCAAGATTATCTATGAACAATATTTGAATCTCCTCTGAATTCTTTTATGTATGATTGCTTATCTTTGCAAGTCTCTTCGGATTACCGGTTTGGTTTGGCCTACTAGATTGATCTTTCTTCCAATGGGAAAAGTGCTTAGCTTTGGGTTCAATCTTGCGGTGCTCGATCCCAGTGACAGTAGGGGAAACGACACGTATTGTATTGTTGCCATCGAGGATAGAAAGATGGGGTTTATATCATATTGCATGAGTTTATCCCTCTACATCATGTCATCTTGCTTAAAGCATTACTCCATTCTTATGAACTTAATACTCTAGATGCATGCTTTGGATAGCGGTCGATGTGTGGAGTAATAGTAGTAGATGCGAGGTGAGTCGGTCTACTTGTCACGGACGTGATGCCTATATACATGATCATACCTAGATATTCTCATAACTATGATCAATTTTATCAATTGCTCGACAGTAATTCGTTTACCCACCGTAATACTTATGCTATCTTGGGAGAAGCCACTAGTGAAACCTATGGCCCCCGGGTGTATTTTCCATCATATTAATCTCCCGTCAACAATCTATTTCTAGCACCATTTATTTTACTTTGCTTTCTTTATTTTATCTTTATCATAAAAATACCAAAAATATTATCTTATCATCTCTATCAGATCCACTCTCGTGAAAGTGAGCGTGAAGGGATTGACAACCCCTTTATCGCGTTCATTGCGAGAGGTTCTTATTTGTTTGTGTAGGTGCGTGGGACTGGGCGTAGCCTCATACGGATTGATACCTTGGTTCTCAAAAACTGAGAGAAATACTTACGCTACTTTACTGCATCACCCTTTCCTCTTCAAGGGAAAACCAACGCAGTGCTCAAGAGGTAGCATGCCCAGGCTTTCATTGAAAGCTTGCTAGGTCATTACCGCGGAATGGTGGGACGATCAGGTGATATTTTTCCAGTCGAATCTTTTCCATGCAAATTTTCTCTCCTGCAAAATCGTCGCTACCGTGTTGTGCAATTTGTTCACAGTCAGATTGGATCAAAAAAATTTATAGCGGCAGCGACCGTATCTGCCGCCTGACAGAACGTCGCACCCGAACTACCTTGCGTACTGTAAAGACCCCGGTGAAACGCAGCTTGTGTTTACGGCATAGTTCTGAGGACTCGCTCTGGCGTGGCGACTCAGCCGAGGTGATCGTGCAGCCCGTACTACCCACACAAGGCAGCACATGTGGGCCTTCTTGTTGAAGCATTAGATTGGCGACAACAGGAGGCTCTCTTCCTTTTCTTTTTTTTCCTTTTTTAATCTACTAGTATCTACGCTGCCGCTCGTGGTGCGCTACTTCTTAGTGAACATGCATAATACAAACACTAGTGTTGTAGCACTACTTCAATTGGGTTTTGCCTCACGTGAAGCTCAAAGCGATATGTAGCACTCGCATACGGCTTTCAAGAAAATTTTCAGAGACAAACATCACATATGTCACCCGATGAAGTATCGTGATTTAGCTCGGCGGACAACTTTTCATCGGACTTTGCTTCGTCGGTCTTGAGTTTGGCCAGCCACTTATATTCTTGCCGGTGCTACCTCTCCAAATTATTTTTAGTGCACAATACCTTTTCTTACGGGAATTATTACTTGGCAAGTATCATTTTTGTGTCTTGGCGGTTAATGTGTGGCAACAATGATGTCTTTTGTGAGTTCTTGTTTAGCCACTATGTTGCATCGACGTGTCTGTGGTTTTCGACCAGCGTGATGTTTTCTCTGCGTCCTCCACCGAGCCAATGTCAACCACGCCGTGTCACCGCCCGAGCCATTATTTCTTTAAAACAATATATTTGCACAAATAGTTATGCGAAGATTTCTTTTAAATTATTATTATTATTATTACTTTTGGCCTGCACTATTTTACATGTGTAGGTAATCAACTTCGACTGCGTCAAGCGGTCATTTCGGCAAGGCGACGTCGTCGTCCCAATCGGCATAAATCGGCTTGTGTGATCACCTTGTTAGTCGAATTGCCATACCGACATGGTCGGTTGCCTCGTGGACTTCGGTATCACTGAGAGAGCTCTGTCTCATCGAGTGTTCGACACACGGGCCATATTTCTTTTATTACCCACCTTGCATAAATTATTTATTATGCTATGATTTTTTTTAAATTTATTATCATTACTATTATCTCCGGCTTGCCCTATTCTCTATGCACAAGTAAGTCATCCGGGTTGGGCAGCGCTATCACCTCGGCGTACCAACGTACCACGTCACCTTGGCTGGACCAGGGGCTTCGTTATCACTTCATTAACCCACGCCGGGGACTTCGGTGTCATACTGCCGGCCTGCTCCGTCACCTCGGCTGGACCGAGGGCTTTGCCATCTCTTCATCAAACCTACTCCGTGGACTCCGGCATCATCACCGACTAGCTTCGATTCGGATGGACCGGGGCTCCTCCTCAACATGTCAACAGCGCTTATGTCGCCACTTACGTCAAGTCGAGCTCTTTTCTCGGACACTTGAACCCGGCTTGGGGGCTGGGACCTCGGCCAGGCCGAGGACTATGTCTTCGTCCCGCCATAAGTCCGGACCTCATAATCAACACCGAGCACACTAACCAGCTAAGTCGCTTTCATGCTCAAAAACTTTCAGTTTTAAATTTTGTTCGGTTCGACCAAGCATTATACTTTTTGGCAAAAAGTTGTTTGTGAAAAACTTCCTTGTCAAAACTTTGTTTGTGACACACAAATTCAAATACCCGTTTACTTGGGGGCTTCCTTTATGAAGCCTTTCCTCTTGCATATGATTATACTTGTATGGCCGTTCCTTGTTCGTGTATTACGCCACAATATGCACCATGTTGACTTAAGTGTTCCACAAGCTGGCTTGCCTTGCTCCTGTGTTTACCCCTCGTTCCCGATTGTTCGGCTAGGGAGTAAAGGGAGCACCTCTACGATTGTCACGATCAGGTCATCGAGCTCGGACCTCATACTAGGTGAAGCCGAAAGCTAAGCGCTCTTATTGTTTTCAATCATGGTCGACACAAGCGGGACTCATGAGTACAAAAATCTATTGCACAAGTCTCATAGTAACAATGAGCAACGAAGAAAGGTATCGGTGGGGTACTATTTTCTTGAAGATGCTTCTTACACTTCGTCGATAATATAGCATAAGTTCCATGAGCGTGCTATGTCTGTTATAGCCTTATGGCCTGATTGCACGGTTATCGGAAACACCGTCGATATTCTCGGCAATTGGAGTACATAACACTTTTCGGCCCTTGACGAAGAGGGAGAAGCCTCTGATTAGGTTAAGGCAGCGTTTAAAGTTCAGGTGAACACAGATATGATATAAGTACTTCGGTACATACAATCATTATACATAAAATTCTTTTACCCAAGTCACTTGGGAGCTCTTAAATTTATGTGAGCTGTTTTACAATAAGTGTTCTTCTTCTTCGTCGTTGCAAAGTCTTTTTCTATCACTCCTTTTCTCGACGCGAGTGTGTGGTCAATAGCCGGGGAGCCTAATTTCTCTCTCAAAGCCGCTAGAGTTTACTTTGCTAAACTGGCCTAACGAGAAATACTCCGCCTTCAGGATAGGAGGTTGAAGCCGTAGGCTGACCCGCTTTAAGTCTTGAGATAGGATGTGTCGTGTTAAAGCACGACAGAAGCACAATTTTTTTTCTAAGACCAATTTTCGAATTGGCACCGAACACTTGATCTAGTTCGGATGTCAAGTGTTTACTGAAGTTTTTTTGGTCTTCCAAGCCTATGGCACTTTTAAACTATTTGTGTGTTTCCAGCATAAGTCTCGCAGTGCAACGCCGAACACCTTTAGAGATTCGGCAAAAACATTCTCGGATATTGCTATATATGCATCGGTTTCGAATTGAGTCTTCGGTCAATAGTTGGGTTGCTCGGCTCCTCTGCATGCCTCCTATGTTCCGCTTTGTTCGGCTAGGTGTGCAAAGGGAGAACCACTACGATTGTGCTTCTGGCTCGCATGATTAAGCGCCTCAGTGGAGAAAGCCGAAAACTGACTGTCACAATAAGCGTAAACTGGTCAGTGATCCGATGACTTTATTAAACTATAAGATCGATAGAGGTCACCCTGTGTTAAATGACGGTCTGTTCAAAAAATTTGCCGAAGTGTTTATGGCTTGACCTCGATTATCGCCGAACACTAACCAGAGGCTTGAAAGTGCGTTATATCAACTAGAGGGGGTGTGAATAGGAGATTTTTATGAATTCTTCAATGAGGAATTTGTCGGTGAGGAAATTCCTAAGTGAAGAACTACTTGCAGCGGAATAAGTACTTTCGAAGTAAGCATAAGAGAATGCGGGCATGGTCATCAAGATGAAATGAAGACAATCAAAGAGTACAGAAGCGTAAACACAGGAAAGCTCAAGATGAAGACAAAGCAGACTAAAGAAATTGAACTGAGGAAATTGAGAAAGTCTTGATCAAAGTCTTCAAACACATATATGAATGAACACTGAACACGAATGAGGAAATGAAAGAGTTGAGGAAATAGAACCAGTTAGGTTGGTGAAGACAATGATTTGGTAGACCAGTTCCAACTGCTGTCTCAGTTGTACATCTGGTTGGAGCGGATGAGTATTTACACTCGAGGACACACAATCCCGGACACCCGATTATTGAGCACGCAGCTCGGGACACCAAGTCCTCACCGTATTCTCCTTGAAATAAGGTCACACAGACCTCGTCCAATCACTCGTGGTAAGTCTTGAGCGACTTCCAAACCTTCACAGACTTGGTCACTCGGCGATCCACAATTCCTCTTGGATGCTCTAGACTATGACGCCTAACCGTGCGGAAGAAGCACAGTCTTCAAAGGTAACAAGCGTCGGATCCACATGAGATCAATCTCTTGATGATGCTCAATCACTTTGGGTTTGTAGGGGTTTGGTTTTGGGTTTTCCTCACTCAATGATTTTTGCTCAAAGTCCTCGGAGGATGGGTTGCTCTTAAATGACAAGTGTCAAGTTCTCTCGGGCAGCCAACCAGCTAGTGGTTGTAGGGGCGGCTATTTATAGCCTAGGGAGCAGCCCGACATGATAAGACATAAATGCCCTTCAATGATATGACCGTTAGGTGGATAAGATATTTTGGGACAGCTAGTGCAAGAAGACAAGCGGTCGGAAATTTGACTCTCAAATTCCTCGGGGTTATCATGTTCCTCCTTTGTGTAGGCAATCCATGGCGAATTCCTAACTCCTCGGTCAGAACAAATTCCTCGTGACCGGAAGAACTTCATCTACATCCTTGAAGAAATTGGTCGAGCTGTATGAGATTTCCAATGGCTTCACTCGAAGGGATTGGTAGGTGTAGGATTTTGAGTTGAGCATCACATGGAAAATTTTCCTTAGTATTTCCTTGACCCCCTTTAACAGTACGGTGTTTCCTATGACTCAAGAAAGAGAAAAACAAAACTACGAAAACAAAAGTCTTCACGCTTCATGTTCCTCAAATGAATACCAAGTCTTCAAGGTCACACCAATTTCTTCACTTTCAAAGTCTTGAGAAAGTCTTGAATATCAAAGTCTTGATCGAAGAACTTCATTTTTAGGGGTCGACTTTCTCTGTAAATATCAAACTCCTCATAGACTTATAGACCTGCGTACACTCATAAACACATTAGTCCCTTAACCTATAAGTCTTCAATACACCAAAATCACTAAGGGGCACTAGATGCACTTACAATCTCCCCCCTTTGGTGATTGATGACAATATAGGTTAAGTTTTCAACGAGGATAAACATATGCGGTGTAACTACTGATATTGAGGAATTTGATTGCAAAATATAGAAGAACTCCCCACGAAGATGTGCATAGTGAGGAATTTGCTTTTGAGGCAATGCACATTTGAAGAGTTGAATCATGGAGATCTCCCCCTATATCTTGTAATTCATACACGCATTTGACATATAATATGAGGAATTTGAAATGCATGATGAAATATGGTGCTTGATGAAATTCAGCATGCGTGCAATAACATTAATGAGGAGCAGGCATGCAAAATAACGCATCAAGAGTATCGAGCACATTGCATCAAAAGTATCGAGCACCATCGGGTTTAAGATTACAACTCGATCCAATAAAAGTTCGGAAGAGCGAGTTGTAACTTAACAAAAAATGCCCATATAATAGACCCGCTTGAAGACTAACTCACATTTCTCCCCTTTGTCATCGAATGACCAAAAGGATCGGCGAGGACTAACGCCCTGAAGAATTTCAAGTTGATGAAGGGCGCCCGGCGTTGTTGGGGTCGGTTGTCGTAGTAGGGCCTGCCGCGTCGTCCAAGTCTTCATTTTCATCAGTGTCTCACGATGAAGAATAGGAGCTGGCCACCAAGGAAGGAACCTTGACCTTCTTGTATTTCTTCGGTGGAGGTGCAGACCAGTCAAAATCTTCCTTGAGACCCATTGTCTTGAGTTCTTCCAGCTGTAGACATTAGAAAAGAACATCAGTGCGTTTGAAGGTTTCATGGAGGTAGTAGTGGTTTTTCTTCACGCATTGTGTGTAGAGGTCATGTTGTGAAGAATTGAACCAAGCTGACGCTTGACCCATTTATGATTGTGATCAACCTTCCGATGAAGACCGAGGAGTAACTCACGATCGATCATCACCACAGGTCTTTGTGGCTTGAGGATTTTGCTTGGCTGAGGTATTGGCGGCGAGAGTCATGTGTGGCGAGTCATCATTGGATGGAAGGTAGATGAAGCATTTACGGAGCTGAGTGGATTCAGGCCATGCAAGAAGAATTACATCGATTCGAGCTCAACAATGTGCGGGAACTGGTCAAACGTCCAGATCCTCGCAAGCATAATATCATTGGCACAAAGTGGATCTACCGAAACAAGCAAGATGAAAATGGCCTTGTGGTGAGGAATAAGGCATGACTTGTAGCTCAAGGCTACACACAGGTTGAAGGAAGTGATTTCGATGAAACTTTTGCACCTGTTGCTAGACTTTCGGCTATTCGCATATTACTTGCTTATGCTAACCATCATAATATCACTTTATATCAAATGGATGTGAAAAGTGCATTCCTCAATGGTAAGCTTGAGGAAGAAGTATATGTTGCTCAACCCCCAGGTTTTGAAGATCCAAAGAATCCCGACAAAGTCTTGAGACTCAACAAGGCCCTCTATGGTCTCAAACAGGCCCCGCAGGCGTGGTATGATACTTTGAAGGAATTCTTCGTGAAGAATGGCTTCACACCGGTTCACTCGACCCTACTCTCTTTACTAAATCATATGATGGTGAACTGTTTGTGTGCCAAATATCGTTGATGATATTATCTTTAGCTGTACTGACCAACGTTATAGTGATGAATTTGCCTATATGATGAGTGAAGAATATCAAATGTCTATGATGGGAGAGTTGAAATTCTTGTTAGGTCTTCAAATTCGTTAACAACACAATGGCATATTCATATCTCAGGAGAAATACCTCAAAGATGTCCTGAAGAAATTCGGCATGAAAGATTGCAAAGGCGTCAAAATTCCTATGCCCACAAATGGCCATCTATGCACTGATGAAAATGGTATTGACTTCGATCACAAGGTATACCGCTCCAAGATTGGTTCTCTATTGTACTTATGTGCATCTAGGCCAGATATAATGCTTAGTGTTTGCATGTGTGCCCGATTTCAAGCTACACCGAAGGAATCACACCATAAGGTTGTGAAGCATATTCTTCGATATCTAGCTCACACACCAACACTAGGATTATGGTACCCCAAGGGCTCTACTTTTGATCTCATTGGATATTACGACTCGACTATGCTTTGGTGATCGTGTGGACATAAGTCAACATCTGGTACTTGTCATTTCTGGACGATCTTTGGTGCATTGGTCCTCAAAGAAGCGAACTGCGTATCACCGCATCTCTGCGGAAGCTGAATACATTGCTCTTTGGCTCTTGTTGTGCTCAATTCTGTGGATGAAGCAAACTCTCAAGGACTACGGCATCAACGTGAAGAATGTGCCTCTCTCTTGTGACAATGAGAGTGCCATCAAGATTGCTCACAACCCAGTTCAGCACTCGAAGACAAAGCACATTCAAATTCGTCATTATTTTCTTCGTGACCATGTGTTGAAGGGCGACATCTCCATCGAGCATGTGAAGACTGAAGAACAGCTAGCCGATATCTTCACAAAGCCCTTGGATGAGAAGAGATTTAGCAAGTTGCGGTGTGAGCTAAATATCTTAGAATCTTGAATGTTCTTTGAAAAGGACACACATCACGATACATATGCAAAATTGATGACTTAGATGTGCAACACATGAAGAAAGCGTTTTCTTCAATCAATGAAGAATAACACTCTAAGTGTGAAGAAATTAATGAAGAATTTGATTCTCGAGAACCCTCGACAATTATGCAGCGGTGTCTGAAATCATCATTCTTATACGGTGGGTCACGCCACCACCAAAGTTGAAAATCTTCAATTTGAGTTTTTCCTCAGTTTTTCAAATTCTTCAACTTTGCAAAATCTTCACTGTTTCCGTCGTTTTTCTTCATTGGCTATATATATATATATATGGGTTTATGTCCTCTACAGCATTCACTTATGGCTATTTCTTCAAGTTGCTTTTTCTGCTAAGTGAATGTGATCGGACCCTTCCCCCTCTATGCTATACTCAACCCAATCTATTCACAAATTCTTCATATGCGTTCTATTTGAAACTTGTTCAAAATCTTCACTTTGTGTCCTTGTCAATTTGAAGAAATTGCGAGCGGAACTTTAAAACTGATCTTATCCAAACTTTCGTTTTTGCCGCTCAAACCGTTCCGCATTCCACGATAAATTTATCTATTCACCCACGATCTAACACAATCTCCACTCCTTAGTACGTGGGTGACACATGTCAAGCGAATGAGAAGGGTCAGGGGCACGTTCGTCCCAAATCTTCGGGCGAACAGTTTTTCACCGTGGCTATATATACCCCCTCTCCCCTTCCTCACTTCCTTTACTCCGCTCGACCGCCCTCTCTCTCTCTCTCTCGAGCTTCTCAAACCCTAGCGCCGCCGCTACTCCATCGTCACCGGTGAGCAAGAGCTTCACTACCTCGACCTCGTCGCCGACGTACTCGCGCAGACCGTGGAAATCTTCACTCCGCCGCCGCCGTAGCTGTCTTCCTCTGCCGAGTTAGGGCGTGGAAGATCTAACCAGACAAACTTCCCATCTGTTCTTCTCAGTTCGTCGTGTTCTTCACTTCGGGTAATTAAAAGTTACTTTTATTACTCGCTTTGATTCTCAAACCTTCCTGAAAATCTTCAAAGGTGTTTATTCTTCAAATCTTCACACATATGAACACCTCAAACAAAACATGCTCTTGATTCGTTTCTCTAAGCAATGATTTCTCTTCAAGATTCCTCAATTGTGTGGATCCTCAATCTATACAACTCTGGAACCTAAGACAAAGATCGCTTAGTGAAATTCTTCAAGGCTCATCTGGTCAAATTCCTCAAACTAGTTCTTTTTGAAAACCTTACGAGAATGCATATGACCTCTCCAAATTCCTCGCAACTATACTCTGTTCACGGTACTCATGTCCGCTGCTTGAATCACTAGGTTCTCATCAACTTAACTCATTTGCAGCGTTCCTCGAAGAAAAGTTGCAACTTCTTCAGAGAATTCGATTGTTCAAATTCCTCAATTGAAGAATATGGCAGAAGGAAAGAAGCCACAGAAAGGAGGGAAGAGGCCTGAGGTCATGACTGCGTTTGAAATTCCTGAGGAAATATATGCTGACTATTGCACACCTGATGAAGCCGAGTTCGGCAAAGAAAACAAAAATCAGCGCAAGGTGCGCATTCAAAGGATTGAACGGAGATGGGCAAGGGAATGGAGGGAGTACATATATGTAACTCCAAAGTACATGAAGAAATTCGCTCTCAATCCTCCATACCCAAGAGCTCCATTGGCACCTGGCCAAGAAGCTGATCCCACCAGCATCAAGCGTGGTGAGGACTTTCCTGAAGAATGGGCCAAGCGCCAAGCCAAATTGGCAAGACAAGCCAACGAGGCAGTGAGGAAATTTAATGAGGACTCTGCTACTGCTGCTGCCACTGAGGCCTCTGTCAAGCCAAGAAAATCTATGGAAAAGAAGCCCACACACAAGCCAAGTGCTTCACCGACAGTGCCCTCACGGCCAAGTTCCTCAGCTGTGCCCTCACGGCCAATTCCTCATGGTGCTCCAGCTCCTCCCAAATCCTCAGCTCCTACAAAGTCCTCAGCAGCTCCTCCCAAGTCCTCAGCAGTTCCGACAAAGTCCTCAGCACCTGTGCATCTGGCCACGTGCCAAAGGACTGCAGGTGAAGGAGTCCCGGATTAGGGTGTCCGGATAGCCGAACTCTTACTGTTGGCCGGACTCCTGGACTATGAAGATACAAGATTGAAGACTTCGCCCCGTGTCCGGATGGGACTTTCCTTGGCGTGGATGGCAAGCTTGGTGATACGGATATGTAGATCTCCTACCATTGTAACCGACTATGTGTAACCCTAACCTATCCGGTGTCTATATAAACCGGAGGGTTTTAGCCCATAGGACGAACAACAATCATACCATAGGCTAGCTTCTAGGGTTTAGCCTCTTGATCTCGTGGTAGATCTACTCTTGTACTACCCATATCATCAATATTAATCAAGCGGGGAGTAGGGTATTACCTCCATCGAGAGGGCCCGAACACAGGTAAAAACATCGTGTCCCTTGTCTCCTGTTACCATCCGCCCTAGGCGCATAGTTCGGGACCCCCTACCGAGATCCGCGGTTTTGACACCGACATTGGTGCTTTCATTGAGAGTTCCTGCGTGCCGTCGCCATCACGTAGGATGCCTCATCTCGTCTTTAAAAGGCGACACCATCGCCAAAGAAGCCTTGGCCCTTTGGTGGAACTCTTGGCTAGGCGGTTTTCTCATGACCGCTAGTTCGGCCGCCCGGCGCCGATGATGACCTCTCGAGTCATCGAAACCAATCTCCATGTTAGTTGAACTTGCGAACAGTTAGATCGATCGAGCTCTCCACCATAAGCGAGCTCTTGGATCGCATCGCCCGCCCAGGAGTCGCCACAGATTACGACCGGATCGGGCCTAAAACCGATCTGAGAGAGTTCAACTCTCCCCAGGCTACCCAGCATGTTGCTGTGATAGAGGGGCAATGCGGCGATTCTTCTTCTATCTTAAGGACTAGCTACGTCCGGATTTCCGATCTCTCCATGCCGGATTCCTGCGGAGGGACGGATGTCGATCAAGCCCTGAACTTAAAGTCGGTGGCGGGTCGGACTCATTGGATAGCACTCAAAATCCAAACTTCCGAGTTCGGAAACTTCTCGCCCTTGAGTCCTAAATTGGGCCGGGGTTAGGATTTAGTGCCACCGCCCACCCAAACATGGCGATCTCTCTCGAATTCGGCAAGAGCCCGCTGAAGCAGTACATCATTCTTTGGGCGATTCCTCCTGGTTATGAGCAGAATAAAATCTTTGCCGAGAGGAGGGCCTTAATCCCAATTTTTGCAATAATTGCATGGACAAAGGAATCCTAAGCGCCATAAGTCGTCAGCGAAATTACACGCTTTGCTGACTTGGTGACCATAGTACAAAAATCTTGTGCGATGGAAGCGCTGGAAAACCGAAAGTAAAATTTGGGATAATCCAGCCCGATTTCATCCCTAGTCCGGAACAAAAGGGTGCATCATTATCAAGCACACAGGTTGAATACCAAAAACCAAAAACCCTAAAGTGCGAAACCGTCTTTGGAGGGTTGGCTAAGCGGACCCTACAAAATTCATAGCACAGAGGCGCCACTCCAACTCATAGCCTTGAGCATGTTGGATACTACGGCGGTGGCCAAAAGTGGCGAAGAGCTTCTAGCTTGAATCCCAGCCCGGCAACACCCGATGCACGGTGTTAACAGTCTTCGAGAATTTCGCATCAAATAACATGCGAAAACGAACACTCCACAACCTTGCCGAAGTCTACCACGTAGCAACAATAAATCCATGGAGTGACACGGCTATTACCTTTAATGCCAGTGACGAACCTAAATTCCGAACTGCCCAGGCACCAGCCGCATTGGTCCTCAGTCCGATAGTGGACGACTTTCGCCTTACTAAGGTACTGATGGATGGCGGCAGCGGACTAAACCTCATCTATGAGGAAACCCTCCGAAAAATGGAAATAGGCGGAACCGCATTGAGCGAAGCAGCACAACCTTTAGAGGAATTATCCCTAGCCGGGAAGCATGCGCCGGGAAAAATTACACTAGACATAGTATTGGCTCACGGACAATTCTGGTCCGAGGAGGTCACATTTCAAGTGGCCCCGTTCAATAGCGGATACCATGCTTTATTAGGACAAGAGGCATTCACAATCTTTCAAGCTATACCCCATTATGGGTACATGAAACTTAAAATGCCCGGACCTAACGGAATCATCACTCTCGCTAGTGATCCAAACATAGCACTCCGCGAAAAACAAGACAGCCGCACTAGCCCTCGAGGCACTATAAAAGCCCTAGCGGCCGAGGAACTCACCGCGATCGCTCCACGGTGAACAGGGGCGATGTGATACTTGATAAAAGATCCAAGTACACCTCTTTTAAACCAGCGGATGAAATAGTCAAATTCCAAGTCCACCAGCGGACCACAAAAGACGGCCTCCATTGGGGCACAATTAAACCACGATGTAGACACCACACTACAAGAATTTCTACAAGAAAAGCTGGGACATCTTTGCACGGCACCCTTGAGACATGCCGGCAATCCCACGTCGGTGGCGAAACTGACCTAAATATCCTAAAAGATTCAAGCCCGATCAAGCAGGCTCTTGGCGCATTCCGAACCCAAGAGGCAGGCCATGGGAGAGGAGCTGGCCAAACTTTTGGAAGCAGGATTCATCGAGAGATATAAAACATCCGGACTGGCTAGCAAACCTGGTGATGGTACCAAAGAAGGATAAATCCACAGCGCCTATGTGTTGATTTCAAAGACCTTAATAAGGCTTGCCCAAAGGATCCCTTCCCTCCCTCGAATTGATCAAATCATTGGCCTTCTGACGGGACATGACTCATTGTGCTTCCTCAGCGTACTCCGGCTACCACCAAATCAAGATGGCGGAGCCAGACCAAGCTGCAACAGCATTCATCACTCCATACGGCCCGTTCTGCTTCAACACAATGCCCTTTGGGCTCAAAAATGCCGGCGCAACATATTAGCGCATGATTCAGACATGTCTGGCAAACCAGATCGGCAAAACGGTGGAAGCATATGTAGATGACGTGGTCGTCAAAACCAAGCACGTCGAAACTCTAGTAGACGACTTGAGGCTCACATTCGACAATCTTGAAAATATGACATCAAGCTCAATCCGTAAAAATGCGTCTTGGCGTTCGGTAGAAAGCTCCTGAGGCTTCATTGTGTCCGGTAGAGGAATTGAAGCAAACCCAGCCAAGATCCGAGCTCTGTCACAATTGGATATTCAAAGACCTCAAACAAATACAAAAATTGACGGGATGCATAAGCGGCTTTAAGCCGCTTTAGCTCCGTTTAGGAAAAAGGCATTACCTCTTTACCGCCTCCTCGCGCACGAACACTTGAGTGGGCCGGATGCACATATGGCCGGACTCGAAGAAATAAAGGCCATTTTGGCAACAAATCCGGTCCTGGCCACGCCCAGCGATAGGCGAACCAATGCTATTATATATCGCCACAACACATCAAGTTGTCGGTAGCGGTGCTTTCGTTGTCGAGCGAAAGCGGACGGACACGGTTCCCTATTCAAAAACTGGTTTATTATGTGTCCCTTGTCCTAACTCCATGCAAGTCCGGTACCCACACTATCAAAAGATAGCATACGCGGTGTTCATGGCATCCGGAAGCTTCGACACTACTTTCAAGAGTGTTCGATAACGGTGGCCTCGAAGTACCTCTTAATGACATTATAAACAACCGCGACCACGACGGGCGGATTGCTAAATGGGCCATAGAGCTCCTCCCATTCGACATAACTTATAAGCCACGACGAGCTATTAAGTCACAGGTTTTGGCCGACTTCATGGCGAATGGACGGCGAACTCCCTAAAGAGTACGGCGCATACTCAATTGGATCATGCACTTGACGGCTCCAAAATGTTGGCGGCACGAAATTTGGCGTCGTCTGACGTCCCCAACCGGGACACAGTCCAATCGTCCTTCAAATAATGTATACGGACTCCAACAAGCGCGGCGAATCTGAGGCCCATACGCACGGCCTCCGGATGGCAGTCTCCATGGGCATTCAACGCCTAGAGGTGCGAGGATTCGAACCTCGCGATATCTCAAATAAGCGGGACTTTGATGCCAAAGATCCGAAAATGGCAGCATACCGCAATGCGGTCCTAAAAATGTCGGCCGCAGTTGAAGGGCTCGAATTTCATCATATAGCCGGGATAACAACGGTAGCGGATATATTAGCGCGCATCGGTGCAAAGCAGCGATGCCGTCCCACCCAATATCTTTTGGAGCGGCTGTTCAAGCCATCCGTACTATGGGAAGAAGTCCGGCAATAACAATCCGGACCCAACCGCACCGCTGACGCGAACACTCGACACAACGGAGGCTCCGCCCCGAGATAACACCCTACGCTCACGAAATAATGGCGGTTATCGCCCGTGGGCGGAACCATTCCTAGCCTACCTAACTAGGCGGGAACTCCCCGAAGACCAAAATGAGGCTTGCTTTGCATAGTGCGGCGCTCTAAAGCCTATAAAGTCCATGAGGAGAGCTTTATAAGAAAAGCACTACGGAGTCCTTCAAAGGTGTATCTCCGAAGAGGAAGGCGAAACCTCCTGGCTGAAATTCATGCGGACTGGGTGGGCACCACGCCGCAGCCGGGCCCTTGTAGGCAAGGCCTTCCGTGCAGGATTTTATTGGCCGGCGGCCGGGCGGAATCTTGGGACTTAGTCCAACGATCGTCGGTTGCCAGCTTTTTGCTAACCAAAGCCACATGCCACCCATCGCCCTTAAAACTATATCCATCACCTGGCCGTTCGTGGTCTGGGGGCTTGACATGGTTGGACCCCTCAACGGAGGAACCCACAAGCAAAAATACCTATTGGTCATGGTGGATAAATTCACCAAATGGATAGAGGCCAAGCACATTAAAGCGGCTGAATCCGGACCCGGTGATAGACTTCATATCGGGGGTAGTGCACCGTTACGGTGTCCCCACGGTATCATCGCGATAATGGCACCAACTTCACGGCCGATGAGGTCAAATTATGGTGCAAAAACATGGGCATCAAGCTCGATTACGCCTCGATCTATCACCCTCAAACCAGCGGCCAAGTCGAAAGGGCAAATGGTCTAATCATGGCGGCATTAAACCCAGACTAGTCCGGTCCCTCAAGGAGTCTAACACGCCTTTGGGTTGAGGAGCTCGACCCGTACTCACGGGGGCTGCGGACCACGCCGAATCGTACTACGGTTCACACCATTCTTCATGGTGTATGCAGCGCGAAGGCAGTCTTGCCTGCGACATAATACATGACTCACCTCGGCGTGCGCATGTATGAAGAAAGAGAAGCCAAGCTTGATCGGCGGGACAGTTTGGGCGCATTGGAGGAGGCGCGGCGTGGCAAAAGCTTCGTTCCGCATTCTATCGGCGAGGTCGAAAATATCAAAGCGAGGAAGTATGGGCCAAAGCTTATAACGTTGGTGACCTAGTTCTCGCTGCGGACAAGAAAAGGACAAACTCAAGCCCAAATGGGAAGGTCCCTTCATCATCGACCAGGTTTTGACGGTAGACATACCGTCTGTAAAGCGCGCCGGATAACCGACTCAAGCCAAACCCATGGAGCGCAGCCCGTCTACGAAGATTCTACGCCTAAGTGCCAGACTCCAAGTTCGTCACCTTCCTCTGTCCGCATTCTTTATTTTTGCTTTTGTGCTATCTTTTATTTCTCTCCTTCCTCCTTCTTCTTGTAGCCTCTAGAGGCTCGTTTGCGCTTTTTTCGCACACACTTGACGCGCTGTCCACGCTCATTATACACAGGGGCTTCTTTAGCAAAAGCTTATTTATCACGGGCTTCATGCCCAACACATGCGTTAAACTTCGCATGTACAATTTATTCACCATTATATGCATCGATATGACTTAAGTTTTGGCCAAGCTGGGTTGCACGGCTCTGTGCTTACCCCTCGTTCCCGATTGTTCGGCTAGGTGGTAAAGGGAGCACCTCTGCGATTATTCTTCTTTGGGTCGGCGGATGTGTACCTCGAGACGGGTGAAGCGAAAGCTAAGCGTTCTTAAGGGAATATTGATTCGGTGAACTGAAAGATGATTTTAACTATTTACCCATCTGCCCCGGATGATTTTACGCTTTCATAAGCAGCTTTGACATACACTTTAGGGCATGCATCCCAGCGAAAAGGAACCCTTGTGAAACTATTCTCCCTGGAAGATGTTTCTTACTACCCATGTAATATAACATAACTAGTTGGGAACTTGTCTGATACAGCAACAATGACCCCTATGCCTTGTCTCCATGCATACCACGGTTCTTATTTAACCACAACGGTATTCGGACACACTCCGGACTATTGGGTCCGGAGGTCGAAGCGAAAAGGTCTGCTATGACAAACGATCTACAATCCGGCTAGAAGACATTCTTTCATGTCATATTTTTACATAGTCAACTCGACTCATTGTATTCCTCCTCAATGCCATCTAATAGGCTATCTAATTTACAATCTTCTTTGGGAATACTTGGCGGCCAATTCTACTTGGCCATACACTAAGCTTTCTGAGGATCTCCATCCCATCCGGCCACCAGTGCGACCTCGGCCATGTGGTTTGGGCCAGCCGTGTACCTCGTATTTGCCATGGCCCGAGCCTCCTGGCGCCTTGACGGCGAGCCGATATCTTCCATAGCGGAAGCGCCGCCGTGCTCCTTGAAGCCGCTCTGCCCGGCTCCCCAATGCCTTGAGCGGGGAGATAGATAGCCACAATTCTGGCCGATGCCTTTCATCACTGCCGGACTCGTTTGTGCGGTGATGCGATTCGGGAAGAAAGATCGCCGAGGCTGGACATCTCCTCCTCGGGGCGACACTGTGAGCAAACCTACATACATGTTTATGTTAGTCGCCTTCCTCGCCGAACTCTTTCACAGTTCGCTCAAGCACTTCTTGAAAATGCAGCGGCAAGCCGCCGATTCTCCTTCTGGTCAGGGCAGTTGAGCACGAACATCCTTTAGTTCCTCACCCAGCTTGGTGTTGGCGTCTTGGTGGTTATTTTTCTCCTGCCGCTCCCTCGTCGGCATGCTCTACTTGACCTTTAGCTGGCGCAAGAGCTGCTGCTTGTCGAGATCTAGTCCGGCGCCATCTGCAATATTTTTGTCAGATTTACACACCCGCTGCACTTCATAAACTATTTATCTTTTAGAAGTGTATATTACCGGAGGGGGTCTCTGTGGCTCCCCCTGTAGCGGCTAGTGCAGCCTCAAGTTGAGCCTTGCACTCTTCAAGCTCCTGGGACAGCCGGGTATTCTTTTCTGTAAGATCCTGCATAACAAATGATCCTTAAATCAGTTATTCTAACTATTTTAAGTCTCGGGACTCTTGGCATATATAAGCATCAAATTATCTTACCCGTATGTCCTTTACATACTTTGCTCCGTGGCTCTGGCTAGACCATCTTGGCGGACGGAGGTGCGCATCTCCCGAATCAAAAGGCATTCAAGGCCTCTTGGGAGAAACATCGTCACGAAGAACTGTCCGTGGCGCTTTGTGATTCAAGGCCCTCTCCACCTCGGAGTTGGTGGCGGACAACTGTCGGCATCCTTTGTCGGAGGAGCATCCGACACACGTCTCGTGCTTTCGCCTCGACCTCCGGACCCTACTTTGAAGCTTGTCCGGTGAAGATTCGATTGGCAACCTCTCCGGACTCGGTCCGTGGCGCTCTTTTTCTGAAAAGAGCATCGGCGTTAATCGCCTTCCAGGAATCAATCCTGGGAGTATGGTGACATGCCATACCGTTACGGCGGAGTTTCGATCCGGACCGGACTTCTTTTTAGTCTGCGGGGCTGCACTGCCCTTTGTTGGCCAGCCGCCGCGGGCTCGGCTTCCTGCCTCGAAGGTACCCCCTGCGAAGCACCATTGGTATACGGTGATAAAAAATAAGCATGGATGGAGTGCGTTATCGGGGTTTTGGGATCTCGGTCTCATTTACTGTGAAATTTGGAAGTATTCCGGGGTAATCGGCCGTAATGGCAACCAACGCATTGTCGATGCTAAGTTGGTGGAATACCCGTCGATCAACTCCACCTTTATATCTGGATCCCCTTGAAGGTCGGATCGAGGGACCATTCGGATCCTCGGGTTGTGGGGCGGGCTGTGTATCTTCTCCACGGTCCGCGCGGTTCCTCTTGTGAGAAACCACGAAATGAGATATTTAACCATGGGAACATGGATCGGACAGGTCACAAAGATGTTTGTTTACCCAGCGAGGATTATTGAAGAAAACTCCTTGATGGATTGACACGGAGAAATCCTCCTCCTCCCTTTATACATGGCAGACAAGATTTTCACGGTTCGGTGACCGATCCACAGCCCTTTGCGGCCATGGCGTGTGGCATCGTCCTCCCCGTTGAAGTCCCACATGGGGTGGCCCCTGTATTGGAGCGGCTGCACTCCCCTCATAATGCAGATTGCCATGAATCCTGTCATGGTCAATCCGGCATGAGCCAGTAACCTTATCCGGCACATCAAATAACGGACATCCCGGTCATCTTCTCTCCGGGGCTCAGGGGCCTTGACTTAGGCGCTTCTTGAGGAGCATTGCTGAACTCCGGAAGGCGGATCCGAATAGGATCCGGCAGCGGAGCGTCCTCCATGTAAAACCATTCCAAAGGCCAGATCTTGGACGCCTTCTTTGGGGTTCGGATAGGTATCCGGTCCGGCGATGCGCCATAGCTCAGCTCCGCCCACTTGATATATTGACCCCTCGTGAGAGCGGGGTACTAGGCAGAATATTCTCTTCCACAGCCCGAAATGAGCCTCGGCGCCCAAGAATAGTTCGCAAAGGGCCACGAAGCCCGCGATGTGCAGGATGGAGGCAGGAGTAAGGTGGTGCAATTGGAGCCGTAGAACTCCAAGAGCCCCGGAGAAAGCGGATGGATTGGAAATCCGAGGCCTCTTACTAGATAAGAGATGAAGCATACCGCTCTCCTTTAGAGGGATCGGGGCGCTCTCCTTGCTTTCCGCCCTTGTAGGTGGCAAGTCCGGCTCGAACCGGAACCATGAAGGCGGGGAGAAATCCCTTGGCTTGGAGTATAACTAGCTCGCTATGGGGTGAGCATCTCTCCCAATTTCTGGCTGAGTGGGGCGCGTGAAGCGGAGCCGCGTCATTGTCCATGATGAAATGGGCTTTGGTCGAGGCGCTCGATGAAAGCTTCGCAAAGGGGATGGTGTGACTCGAGATCTAGATCCTTGCCCCTTTTATAGGCGGCTCATTTGCCTGGCTAGGGGGTAATTGTAAAAATACCCTGGTTGTTAGCATTCATTCAAACACGTGGAAGATGGCCATTAGTGGGCGTAGAAGCCGAGGAGGCGCAACATTTATCGAAGCGGACACTATTACGACAAGTATATGGAATTTGGAGAAGAACCCGCCTCGCAATGTCGAAAACAATCAGCCCGGACTGATCGTCATTGAAGCTTTGGTTCGGAGAGCTCTTGAGGAGTCGGATTAGGGGGTGTCCGGATAGCGAACTCTTCTTGTTGGCGGACTCTGGACTATGAAGATACAAGATTGAAGACTTACGTCCCGTGTCAGGATGGGACTTTCCTTGGCGTGGAAGGCAAGCTTGGCGTCTGGATATGTAGATCTCCTACCATTGTAACCGACTCTGTGTAACCCTAACCTATCCGGTGTCTATATAAACCGGAGGGTTTTAGTCCGTGGGGACGAACAACAATCATACCATAGGCTAGCTTCTAGGGTTTAGCCTCTTGATCTCGTGGTAGATCTACTCTTGTACTACCCATATCATCAATATTAATCAAGCGGGGTAGGGTATTACCTCTATCGAGAGGGCCCGAACACAGGTAAAAACATTGTGTCCCTTGTCTCCTATTACCATACGCCTAGGCCTTGCAGTTCGGGACCCCCTACCGAGATCCGCGGTTTTGACACCGGCAATGAGCATCTCCATTGCCTCTGGTGTTTGACCAAGTTCCTCGGCTGCACCAAATTCTTCATCTGGCCCGACTTCTGTTGTAGACTAAGGCCACCAGTTGGGCGAGGTCCTCGGCCAAGTCCCAGAAGAAGCAGTCGCCTTCCAAGAGCCACACGAAGATGATGAGGCTGATGATGATGAACTTGCGGAAATCATCGAGACCGCCAAGAAAGGGCCGCTAGAGCCAAAGGCACACACTGTGCCGCTTATTGAATCAAGGCGATCTTAGACTACATTGATCTACGGCACAAGGAACCAAACACTCCTATGCGACTTCAAGCTGATGCTGGCCAAAGTCACATCTTGACTCATTTCATCCAAGAGGAGAAATGGAAATTTGATCTGACGGAGAGATCAAGAAATCATGATCTGAGAAAGGAGAAACTTTGAAGAAAAGCGTTGTCAAGATGACAAGCGAAGAACTTATCAAGATGCGGTGACATCAAAGCCCTCGGTGACAAATTTGACTGCTATTATGCTGATTGGCAAGGAGCCAAAGTCAGATTAAATCAACTGACGAAGAAATTCACCAATGTTGCAGCCCCAAGCGCAACAAGAAATTCCTCGGTGGAGCCTCGGCTCAGCCATTGAAGAACATGCCACCGACCGATGAAGTTCAGGCTCGAAGACAATGCTAGTTCGAGGCTGATGACTCCATTCCAGCCCGAAGAAATTGCGGGGCATCCACTAGTGGTGCGCTGAAGAAAGCCCGAACAAGTAAGGGCAAGCTGCATCGATTCTTTGAGGATAATCAACGATTCCTCGGCTCCTCTGTGCCAACACCAACTCCAATTCTTCCATCTGCATCCGATGTGAAGAAGACCAAGGCTGTAGAACGAGCTGCAGTGAAGAAACGGAAAGCATCTGCTGCTTCAAATTCTTCAGCCCCGAAGAAGATGAAGACAATGACCAGCTATTTTGAAAATCCTATTGATGTTGTTCCAATTTTCTCAATTCCATCAAAGGACCTTGTTCCTTTTGGTGAAGATTATGAGATCCCAAGCGGATCTGATGAAGAAAATCATTCTGCTGCTTCGTCAGAGCAGATTGATGAAGAAATTGAAGTGGAAGATATCCCTTCAACCCCAATCATTTCCTCGCCCATGCCTCGGTTCTGGCCCGAAGAGGCGGTGTTGAGAAGCTGAAGAAGATGTGGACATTGGAAGCACGGCACCGGTGATGAGCGATGACTTTTGGGAAAGTCGACATCCAAATTCGCCACTCTTCACCCCAATTCAGCAGATTCCTCGGTCCCTGCTCCAGCAGTTCAAATGGGCTCACGATGAAACTCATCCCACTTCATCTGTACATGAAGAAATTCCAGCCACTAGCGCTGATGAACCTGCTGCTGCTGATCCTCAGACTGCACATGTAGAGGAACCAGAAATTCCTCAGCCTGAAGAACCTAAGATTGCGATTCCAGAGGTCTTGATGCAACTCGCGACACTCCTTTGCCAAAGCCAAAGAATCCCTTCTCAACAAAGCAAAAGTTCAAGGCTGAAGATTTCTTGGCGAAACACGTATTCTTCACTGATTACAATCCCTATGATTACGCTGCGCATAAGGAAGAGGCGTTTACGGACTGCCGGTCAAGCCAATTTCTATTCCTCGATCTTTGTTCAACAAAGACAAAGTCTTCGATCATGCACATATTCCTCATGTGGACATGGAATCTCTGCCGGGCTTGAGCCGGTCCTCGGTGTTCTTCACGATCACGGGACTTACGAATTTCTGCAGCGATATACGTGATTGGAATGAAGAACTCATTCTTCAATTCTATGCGATCTTTGCACATCACGGAGGCTGAAGATGCGAACTCGTGGGTGTTAGAATGGATGTCTGAAAACACTCACTACAAGGCACCAGCAACTGAATTGCTTCGTGCCCTACCACTCAGTCCTCCACTTGATGGTGCTTGTTGTATCTACAACGAACCTGAGCTTTCAAATCACTATATGCAAGTGCTGATGAAGCCTTTGAAGCCAGGGCAGACCACAAGAACCAAATTCCTCGTCAAGGAATTATTGTATGTGCCTCGGACTGTCTATCGGATTACAGCGAAGACAATGAGTCCTATCAAATGCCACGACTCAAATGATGAAGAAGTCGTTGGCATCATGAAGAATATGCTTTTCAATATCATTCATGGCGTTCCGTCAACTTCCATGATTTCTTCATGAGGACTCTGGCAAACATTGCTATGTCACCTTTTGAGATGAAGCCTTATGCACCATGGATTATGAGGTTCATCAGGACAAGGTCTTCACTCAATTACAAGGTTGATACTCTGAATCACTGCAGCTACTTGCCTCCAATTGAAGTCCTCAAACGGACATTTTCCTCAGCTGATGACAAGGGCAAGGCTACTGCTGTGATCGATGAAGGCATTCGTCCATTGGAAGGTCAGTTTCACAAAGCTGCATCCTACTCCACCAATGATGACTCTGCCACACATGACTCTGCCGCCAATACCTCAGCCAAGCAAAATCCTCAAGCCACAGCACCCAGGGTGATGACTGATCATGAGTTACTCCTCGGTCTTCATCAGAAGGTTGATCGCAATCATAAATGGGTCAAGCGTCAGTTTGGTTCAATTCTTCACAACATGACCTCTACACACAATGCGGTGAAGAAAAACCACTACTACCTCCATGAAACCTTCAAGCGCACACAGGATGTTCTTTCTAATGTCTCTGTTGGAAGAACTGAAGATAATGGGTCTCAAGGAAGATTTTGGTGATGCGCACCTCCACCGAAGAAATACAAGAAGGTCAAGGTTCCTTCCTTGGTGGCCAGCTCCTATTCTTCATCGCGAGACAATGATGAAAATGAAGACTTGGACGACACTGCGGCAGGCCCTACTACGACAACCGACCCCAACAACGCTGGCGCTCCTTCATCAACTTGAAATTCTTCAGGCGTTAGTCCTCGGTTTGATCCTTTTGGTCATTCGATGACAAAGGGGGAGAAATGTGAGTTAGTCTTCAAGCGGGTCTATTATATGAGCGTTTTTTTTCAGTACCATTTTCTTTAGCATTATCCTCAGGTGCATCAACTCGACGTTCTTCGCGTATAGGAATGAATTCTTCCAGATTCTTGATGGGAATGACATCCTCGGTTGCCTTGAACTTGGTAGATTCCTCGGGAGCTGGTTCATCTAACACGAAGGTAGGTGCTCTCTTTGCGAGCCATTAGTTTCATCGAACCGCACATCTACGGTATCAATAATCTTGTGAAGAAGCGAAGTTGAAGACTTCTGTAGGTGTCTGAGTCCTTTCCGTAACCAAGCATAAAACCTTCATGTGCTTTCGGTGCAAATTTAGAATTGTGATGAGGATCTCTAATCCAGCATTTAGCACCGAAGAATTTGAAATAACTCACATTGGGTTTCTTGTCAGTGAGGAGTTCATAGGCAGTCTTCTTGAAGAATTTGTGAAGATATACTCTGTTGATGATGTGGCATGCAGTATCAATTGCATCAATCCAAAAACGACTAGGCGTTTTGTATTCATCAAGCATAGTGCGAGCCATCTCTACAAGAGTTCTGTTCTTGCACTCAACGACGCCATTTTGCTGAGGAGTATAGGGAGCAGATAACTCATGAGTAATACCAAGTTCATCAAGATAGGCATCAAGACCGGAATTCTTGAACTCAGTTCCATTGTCACTCCTGATGTGTCTGATCTTCACACCAAATTTAGTTGAAGCCCTCGAGGAAAATCGTTTGAAGACTTCCTGCACTTCATTTTTGTAAGTAACAATGTGTACCCATGTGTATGAGAGTAATCATCAACAATAACAAAGCCATATAGAGATGCATCATTAGTGGCTATTTGAGTAATGATTAGGACCAAAGAGGTCCATATGAAGCAATTCGAATGGACGAGTAGTGGTCATGATAGTCTTATTTGGATGCTTGGCCTTGGTCATTTTCCGACTTCACGGGCTCCACACAAGTGATCCTTGAGGAATTTGACATTTTCAATGCCAATGACATGCTTCTTCTTCTGGCGTGTGCAAATTCCTCATGCTGTGTGACCAAGTCGTCGATGCCATAGCCGATATACGAAGCTTTTGCAAGTAGACACCACGGCTGGTTGTGGTCCTGTAGAGAAATCAACAATATACAAGTCTCCTCTCCTAAAGCCTTGAAGACTTTGGAATTGTAAACTTCCATGATCACAACACAATGATACTTGCCAAAGACAACAACCATATCAAGATCACAAAGCATTGAGGCTGACATGAGGTTGTATCCTAAGGACTCAACAAGCATGACTTTGTCCATGTGTATGTCCTTAGAGATGTAACCTTACCAAGACCAATACGACTTTTGCCTTTGTCGGCAAAGATGATATGCTTGAGATGTAGCGGTGATAAGGGAGCATCCATCAATAGATTCTTGTCACCAGTCATGTGATTTGTACATCCATTATTGAGAATCCACTCATTGGCTTTGGGTTGATCATCCTGCAGATGAATTAGTGCAACTTACGATCTCATATACTTCATCAGTGAAGAATATGATATCAAGTTCATCAGATGAATTTCATCGAACGATTATAACGAGATAAGCGGTATGAGGGCGTGTGAAATGAAAGTTCATTTCTTCATGATTAGCTGCGTCCTTTCGAGCATTTTTGTCGGGCCCCGGCAAATTCTTGAGGCGTCAAAGCGCGTGCGGAGACTGACCCTGCGAGAAGAGATTAGTTCTTTTCTTCACCACCCACATCTGAAGGGTTGGCAAAGAGTTCATCACTCTGCGAGCACCATATGAGAATGGTGGCATAGAGGCCAATCCATTTCGTTTCACATAAGAGGGTTAGGGTAAGCATATGAATAAGCGAGAGAAATTCTTGAGGACTTATGAACATATTGGTTTGAAGAATAATGCACATATTCATAGCCCTTAGCTCTACCACGTGAAAGCGAGTTGTTATACGATGATAATTATATGAGGACGTTGATCCTTTTGAGAATTTGATCCACGTGAGGAATTTGGTCCGTATGAGGACTTGGATCCATATGAAGAATTTGGTCCATATGAAGAATTTGATCTGGGGTTCCTACTCTTCACGAGGTGGTGTCATGAGGACATTCACACGAAGACTTTCAAGGCACTTCTTGGGAACCCAAATTTTCTTCATAGGGGAACCGTTCCTGCGATTAGTGCCAACATATCTAGCAAATACTTCACCATTCGATTTTTGAACAGTTTATAGTTGGAGTCAAATGACTCATCGGAAGAATGAGGAGATTCGCATGTAAAGCGAGATAAGTTAGATGGATCAAGCTGGAGGTCCCTTTGCAGCAACCCATGAGGTTTTGGGATCTTGCTCGGGGCTTCCAATATGTTCCATCGACATTGAGTTTCCTCTCAAAGGCAATACCCTCTTTCCTAGGGTTCTGTTGAGGATCTGCTTTTAAGCACATCAAAGAGTCGATGCCCTTTGAGGCTTTTGTACATGCCTATCATGTACAATTCCTTCAGCCCTGCATAAATCGTTGATACTAGCAATGTCCTCGAGATGAGGAATTAGTGATAGCGAGGCAGGTGAAGAATTTGTAACATTTGAAGTATTTGAACATTCGGGTGAAGGATTAGCGATTCACATTCAATGCACTTTAAGCATGGAGGAACAAATTCTTCACGAGAAGCGCTGATTTGTTGAGAAAGTAATGAATCGCACTCCTTACGAAGATCTTCATAACTCACTCTTAGCTTCTCAAGATCTTGCTTTCTTTGAAGAAATTCATAAGAAAGTTTCTCATGATCGAGACAAGAGAGTGTTATGATGACCTTGAAGGCTGTCAAACCTAGGTGAAGTCTCTGAAGATTTTCGATCGGGGCTTTAGTGCGATCCATTTCTTCACCCAACATATCATCACTTTTATCTAGCATGTTTTGAACCTTTTCAAAAGCCCTTTGTTGTTGTCTGACAATCTTAGCAAGTTTTGAGTATTTGGGCTTTAGATCTTCATCGATTCATTTTCACTAGATTCGGAGGAGGTATATTTGAGTACCTTGGCACCCTTTGCCATGAAGCAATAGGTGGGGCGTAGTCATCACTATCTTCATCAGCTTTGTTGGTGAGGTCATTTTCTTGAGTTGAAGATGGATTCTTGTGAAAGCGATCTGAGAGCTAGACTCGCCACACGGACTCAGATTCTTACGATGCCTCCTCTTCCTCATGTTCCTCGATTCAGCTTGAGTCCATTTCCTTGCCAATGAATGCAGAGCCTTTTTGGAGCTGCCCTTCTTGTGAGAAGAAGGCTTTGAGGATTTTGATGATGAAGATTTCGATGATTTCTTCTTCTTCTTAGCGTCATCAGAATTGTAATCCTTGTATTTCTTCTTCTTTAATTCCTTTTCCCACTGAGGACAATCCTGAATGTAGTGACCAGGTTTCTTGCATTTGTGGAAAAGTCTTCTCTTATAGTCCTTTGGATGAGGAATCACTTTGCTGCTTGAGGAATTTCCAGCGACCACGTCTTGGGAACTTACGGAATTTCTTCCTGGCGATGCCGACTCCTGGCTCAATTATTCAGGTTCTCCAAGGCTACTACCAGAGTCTTCACAATCAGATTCAGACACAGCCTTGGCCTTCAGGGCACGAGATTTTCCATAGCTAGACCCATAGATATCTCTCTTTTCAGCAAGCTGGAACTCATGAGTATTTAGCCTCTCGAGGATATCAATTTGGATCAAGTGACTTGTAGTCGGCCGCGCTCTTGTATCATCAGTGCCAGAGTGTCAAATGAGGAATCAAGCGATCTCAACAATTTTTTCACCACCTCATGGTCAGTGATGTCAGTGGCACCAAGCGCTTGAACCTCATTTGAGATGTCAGTGAGGCGATCGAAGGTTTGTTGAACATTTTCGTTGTCGAGTCTTTTGAAGCGATTAAAGAGATTGCGAAGAACATCAACTCGAGAGTCACTGTAACGCCCCGGATTAAATGCGCCCGGTGTACGCGATTATTAAATCGTCGTTGCCATGTCATTTGCTTGCGTGTTGCATTTTGCCATGTCATCATGTGCATTTCATTTTGCATACGTGTTCGTCTCATGCATCCGAGCTTTTCCCCGTTGTCCGTTTTGCAATCCGGCACTCCTATGTCTCCCGGCGCCCCCTTTTGCCTCTCTTTCGTATGAGGGTGTTAAAATTTCTCGGAATGGCCCGAGGTTTGTCAAGCGGCCTTGGTATAGCACCGGTAGACCGCCTTTCAAGTTTCGCGCCATTTGGAGGTCGTTTGGTACTCCAACAGTTAACCGGGTAACCGCAAAAGCCTCCTTCTCTTTGCAGCCCAACACCCCTTTCAAAGTGGCCCAAAACCCAGCAAACTCCCCTCCATGCTCTCGGTCGTTCGATCACGATCGTGTGGGCGAAAACCGCGCTCCATTTGGAGTCTCCTAGCTCCCTCTACCTATAAATAAGTCTCCTCCCCCGAAATTCGCGGTGCAAACCCTAGCCTAGCCTCTCTCTCTCCCGCCGGACACGTCCAGCCGCAACCGGACATGTCTGCCGCCCTCAGCCACATCACCCCGTCCAATAGGACGCCCACACCTCAGCGCCTTGCCGCCCCTCCTCCACTCCCAGCTTGGCGCGTGGGCGTCGCCGGCTCCGCGCCGCCCGGCCCGAGCCTTGACCCAGCCCGCAGCGAGCCTTGTGAGCCCAGATCCGCACCCAGCGCTGGCGCCTTTGGCCGCCGCCGCCCAGCCGCCGCCCGCCTCGCCGCCGCGCCCGGCCTTCGCCCGTCGCCAGCGCCGCCTCCGCCCGGCAGCCCTCGCTGGCCCGACCCGGGACCCAGCGCCTCGGTCCCGCCTCCGCCTCTCCGCCTCAGCGACCTCGCCCGCAAGCGCTGGGTCGCTCCACCCGGCCGCCCCGGCAGCGCCGCCGCCTCCGCCCGTCCTCGCCCGGCGCCGCCGGCCAGCCGCCAGGCGCCATCGCCCACCGCCTCCTCGCGCGCCTCGCCAGCGGATCGGCCGAGATCCGCCGGATCCGTCCGCCCGGACCTCCCGGCCTCCTCCCGTCCAACTCCGGCAGCAGCAGCCTGCTCAAGCGAACCTCGCCATCCGTGCCGAAGGTTGACTTCCCCCTCCCCCCCCGAAATCTGCTAAGTCCCAGTTTTGTGTAATAATCATCCCATGTTCGTTGCATCGTATCTCTGCATTTGTAGCTTCGTTTCGTGCGTGTAATATTTAAAATTGTTCGTCTCGACGAGTACTTCATTTCATTCCATTGCATCATGTTCATTTGAGTCCATCTTGATGCCTGAATCTTTGTTGCAAGAGTGCTATATGATGTTAATCTGCTGAAACTGTTATAACTTGATGATTTGTCATTTTTGTTGCATTTGATGATTGCATCCAATGAGCATGAGATATACATGTGTTTTGATCTATGATATTCCATCTTTCCATAGGTGACATCCATGCATTTTGTGATTAATGTAGTGAGTGCATCGAGCTTGTTAAGTAGGGTACTTGTTGTTGCTTGTTTTCTGACAGATTCTGTTATATTTTGTTGCTATGTAAACCTGCTGCTACTAGTCATTCTATGCATAATCTGGAGATGTTCACTAAGGATGTTTTGTTATTCATGTCATGCTATATCCATTAATGCCATTGGTTACATTTATAGCTTGTTGTAGATTGTTGTTATCTTGCTCCAAATTTGCTAAATAATGTTTGTCAACCTGTTAACTTTAAGTTCAATGTTGTCATGATTGTTGCTAGTGATCCATGCACCCTATGAACTTTCTCTTGCCATTCTTATCTTAATAAACATGTCTTATTACTGTTGGTTGCCTTCGATTCCATGTTTTGCTCTGTGGTGAGTGGTTCAAGCTCACCAACATGCCTACTTATTATTGTTCCTGCCATGTATAAATCTGTCATATCACTTGCCATGTTACATGGGTGCCATCATATTTTCTGTGCCCTTTTGACTCATGGTCAGTAAGGGACTTTTGTTCTATGCAATTAGTAGATTCATTCCATGCCTTTGTTTGACATGATAAGTTCCTGTAGCATGTCGTTTGATAGCTCTAAACATTGCAACCTGATGTTATTTCCTGATAAGTCTGAAACTGTTAATACTTGCAATCTTGCCATGTGTGTTTGAGCATGTTCTAGTGATTTTTGGAGATAGCTCAGTGTTCATGTTTTGTCATGATTTACCTTTACTTCATGCCCATGCCTTTTGTTCTTCCGTTGAGATGATGTAGCTTGTTGTTTAGGTGCTTGCATTATGCCTAGTTGCTGTTTTGGACAGCTTGTCCTTTAAACTTGTTTCATGTGTATGTGTTGAACCGTTGCTCCGTTTTGAGTGTGCTCTATATGAAACTTGCTTGATTTTGCATGTAGTTTCATATTATCATGTTGCATCCTTGTCTTGAGAGTGTTTGCTTGATGTTTGTATGCATTTTGCATCAATGCCATGTTGAACTTGTTTTGCTCATATCTTCTAGGTCGTAGCTCCGAATCTAATGAACTTTATATGTAACTTGACTAGAATTTCGTGTAGTTCATCTTGGTGCATCTTAACTTGTTGTTTAACAACTTGAACTTAAGGTTTATTCAGATCTTGACCAATTTCGAAATTTGCATATGAGGACTTAGGAATTGTTCTATGTTGTTTAGGCCTTATTTAAACTTGCTTTGATGTGTTGCTCTTGTTTGCATCATCTCTTGCCATGGGTAGCTTCATGTAGCCTTGTCATGCATCATACTTGGTTGTGCATCATGCCTTGTTCATGTGTGGTGTGTTTACTATGTTGTGTGCTTCTTGTTAGTTCCTGTTTCGTTGCGATCGTGAGGATTCGTTCGTCTACGCTTGGTTCGGCTTCATCCGTTTGTCTTCTTCATGGACTCGTTCTTCTTCCTAGCGGGATTTCAGGCAAGATGACCGCTACCCTGGATCTCACTACTATCATTGCTATGCTAGTTGCTTCGTTCTATCGCTATGCTGCGCTACCTATCACTTGCTGCTCAAGCCTCCCAAATTGCCATGAACCTCTAACCCGTTGTCACCCTTCCCAGCAAACCGTTGCTTGGCTATGTTGCCGCTTTGCTCAGCCCCTCTTATAGCGTTGTTAGTTGCAGGTGAAGTTGAAGATTGCTCCATGGTGGACAGGATTTTGGTTGGGATATCACAATATCTCTTATATTATTAATGCATCTATATACTTGGTAAAGGGTGGAAGGCTCGGCCTTATGCACAGTGTTTTGTTCCACTCTTGCCACCCTAGTTTCCGTCATATCGGTATTATGTTCCCGGATTTTGCGTTCCTAACGCGGTTGGGTGATTTATGGGATCCCCTTGACAGTTCGCTTTGAATAAGACTTTTCCAGCAAGGCCCAACATTGGTTTTACCATTTGCCTCACCTATGCCCTTTTTCCCTTGGGTTTCCGGAGCCCGAGGGTCATCTTTATTTTAGCCCCGGGCCAGTTCTCCTCTCGAGTGCTGGTCCAAACCGAAGCGATGTCCGGCGCCCCACAGGCAATCGGGGTCTATGCCAACCCGACGTCTGGCTCATCCGGTGTGCCACGAGAGCGAGATATGTGCAGCTCCTATCGGGATTTGTCGGCACATCCGGGCGGCTTTGCTGGTCTTGTTTTATTCTTGTCGAAATGTCTTGTGGCGGGATTCCGAGACTGATCGGGTCTTCGGGGAGAAGGAATATCCTTCGTTGATCGCGAGCTTATCATGGGCTAAGTTGGGACACCCTGCAGGGTATAAAATTTCGAGAGCCGTGCCGCGATTATGTGGCGAGATGGGAATTTGTTAATATCCGGTTGTAGTAAACTTGAAGCAAACTCTTCTAAAATACACCAACCGGTATGCGTAGCAAGTGAGTGTCTCTTTTCGGGGTTGATCGAGAGGAGAACACGGTTCTTGGGTTATGTCTGACGTAAGTAGGAGTTCAGGATCACTTCTTGATCATTGCTAGCTTCACGACCGTTCCGCTTGCTCTCTTATCGCTCTTATTTGCGTTGGTTAGCCACCATATATGCTTAGTCGCTGCTGCAACCTCACCACCTTTACCCCTTCCTTTCCCATTAAGCTTTGCTAGTCTTGATACCCATGGTAATGGGATTGCTGAGTCCTCGTGGCTCACAGATTACTACACCTGTGATTGCGGTATGGATTGTCACGATGATCATGGCGCGAGGCGATGCTTGCTTGTCTTGAGTTCTTCTTACGCTTCTTGATCGAGGATAGGCTCGGTCGGCTGACTGGGCTAGCAGGGTGGATATTGTTTGAGTTTCTGTTTATGATTCATCCGTAGTTGGATGTTGATGTTGTATGATGTATTGTTGTATTCATGTGACATTGTATGTATTGGATGTATCCCCACTATTATGTAATGTTGATGTAATGATATCCACCTTGCAAAAGCGTCTTCAAGATGCGCTTCTATCCATGGTGGGACCTTGAGTTCCTTTAGGATAGGGTTGCATCTTAGGCGTGTGATCACGCTGAGTTGAGACTCCTTCATTTACTTTGGACCTTTGTCCCGGATGAGCTTAGCAGTTTCCAAAGCACCCACTCTTCCATATTGTCCTTTGCTCAGATGACCACATATGATATTCTTGGCTTGAGAATCGAGTTGCTTGAATCTCTTCACATCGGCAGCATTCGGAGAAGGTGTGGTGAGGAACACCATTTTCCACAACATACCAGAGATCGTTGTCAATTGACTCAAGATGCATTCGCATCTTGTTCTTCCGGTAGGGGTAGTCCGTCCCATCAAAGGTAGGACACCCAGCTAAGACCTTGATCATACCTGCGGTCGACATAACTAAAACTCCAGGTGGTTAAACCAAAATCACACAGAACAAGGGAGTACCTTTCTCTGATACCAATTGAAAGTGCGTTATATCGACTAGAGGGGGGTGAATAGGCGATTTTTATGAATTGTTCAATGAGGAATTTGCCGGTGAGGAAATTCCTAAGTGAAGAACTACTTGCAGCGGAATAAGTACTCAGAAGTAAGCATAAGAGAATGCGGGCATGGTCATCAAGATGAAATGAAGACAATCAAAGAGTACAGAAAGCGTAAACACATGATAGCTCAAGATGAAGACAAAGCGGTGAAGAAATTGGGCGAGGAAATTGAGAAAGTCTTGATCAAATTCTTCAAACACATATATGAATGAACACTCAACATTAATGAGGAAATGAAAGAGTTGAGGAAATAGAACCAGTTATGTTGGTGAAGACAATGATTTGGTAGACCAGTTCCAAGCTGTTGTCTCGGTTATGCGTCACAGTTGGGCGGCTGAGTATTTAAACTCGAGGACACACAGTGCCGGACACCCAGTCGCTAAGCACGCAACTCAGGACACCAAGTCCTCACCGTATTCTCCTTGAACTAAGGTCACACAGACTCATACAATCACTCGTGGTAAGTCTTCAGGCGACTTCCAAACCTTCACAGACTTGGTCACTTTCATGATCCACAATTCCTCTTGGATGCTCTAGACCATGACGCCTAACCGTCTGGAAGAAGCACAGTCTTCAAAGGTAACAAGCGTCGGATCCACGCAGGATCAATCTCTTGATGATGCTCAATCACTTTGGGTTTATGGGGTTTGGTTTTGGGTTTTCCTCACTCAATGATTTTCGCTCAAAGTCCTCGGAGGATGGGTTGCTCTTAAATGACAAGTGTCAAGTTCTCTCGGAGCAGCCAACCAGCTAGTGGTTGTAGGGGCGGCTATTTATAGCCTAGGGAGCAGCCGACATGATAAGACATAAATGCCCTTCAATGATATGACCGTTAGGTGGATAAGAAATTTTGGGACGGTGGCGCTTGAAGACATGAACGATCGGAAATTTGACTCTCAAATTCCTCGGGGCTATCATGTTCCTCCTTGTGTAGGCAATCCACCTTTGGCGAATTCCTAACTCCTCGGTCAGAACAAATTCCTCGTGACGGAAGAACTTTGTCTACATCCTTTGAAGAAATTGGTGAGCTGTATGAGATTTCCAATGGCTTCACTCGAAGGGATTGGTAGGTGTAGGATTTTGAGTTGAGCATCACATGGAAAATTTTAGTATTTCCTCGACCCCTTTAACGATCACGGTGTTTCCTATGACTCAAGAAAGAGAAAAGCGAAACTACGAAAACAAAAGTCTTCACGCTTCATGTTCCTCAAATGAATACCAAGTCTTCAAGGTCACACCAATTTCTTCACTTTGAATTCTTGAGAAAGTCTTGAATATCAAAGTCTTCAGTCGAAGAACTTCATTTTTAGGGGTCGACTTTCTCTGTAAATATCAAACTCCTCATAGACTTATAGACATGTGTACACTCATAAACACATTAGTCCCTTAACCTATAAGTCTTCAATACACCAAAATCAATAAGGGGCACTAGATGCACTTACAGGGCTAATGGCGGCCTCCAAACTTTAAGCTCCTATGACTAAGTGAAAGTTATAAAGCCCGCATATCTGATTGCCTCATTTCCGCTAACACAACCGCCTTCGGGCACCGAGACGTCAGCTAAGGATTGTTTTTTTATTACGGAAGCACCCTACGTAGCATCTACAAAGGGGTAGAAGCCGACGATGGGCCACTTTCAAATGATAAACGGCGCAACGGAGTCAAATAAACATATATCATCAGCGTTTGTATTCTATATACGAGTGCTGCCTTCCATAATTACGTTATAAAGCCATAAATATGCATTAATTTGACTTAAGATTTTGGCCAAGCTGGGTTGCCTGGCTCCTGTGCTTACCCCTACGTTCCTGACTGTTCGGCTAGGCGGTAAAGGGAGCACCTCTGTGATTGTTACTACCGGGTCATCCGAGTTAGTACCTCAGACTGGGTGAAGCCGAGAGCTAGCAATCTTAAAGGATCACATTGGTCGGCAATGACAGAAGTGAAAATTTTGGTTCATTAATACCATAGAGTTCGGGAACTTTCCCCGACCTAAATCCTAAATATTTTCCTCCCACATTGATCGGAGGTGAGGTTTCATGATCATGATAAGCATGACGACCCAAAGAAAGGAACCGATAGCAGGATTATTTTCTTTGGAAGATGTTTCTTACATTAAAAAGTAATATAACATATCTCTCCGCGTACCTTTGTTTATAAAACTATATGGCCGGATTGCCTTGTTTGTCATAAATCTTTGCCCTCATAAAGGCTTTATAAAGTAGGACAAACACTCCTCGGCTATTGGCCGGGGAGGTGGAAGCCGATGGTCAGTCAACAAAGTTTTGTACAATGCGGATCCGAGCACTACTGATGTAAAGTACTTGGATACATAGAATCATTACAAATAAAAATTGCGAGTACAATCCATTTACCGCAACCCGTCTTTTAAACCCCTTGGGGCCGACCTTGGTGAGCCCATCTTTCGTTGGCTCTAGCTCCTTTAAGAGATCTTTATTCTCTTTTCGAGAAGTTAATTATGCATTTTTTCTGTCAAACGGACATCAATCCTTAATTCAGCCACCCGTGTCCACATTAAGGCTCGGGGGCTACTGGGCTTTGCGCTCATTATTTATAGATATTAAAGGGGCACATCGATCCCCTGATCTGGTGTGTCCACCTGACTAGTGGCTCGGGGCTCTTGCATTGCCTATTCAATGCAGAAAATTCAAAGTGCTTTCGGTGTTCGGCATGACCGAAATATGGACAAGCGCGTCTTCGGACAACAATAAGTACCATCTGGGACTTATCTCGCGTCAAGCTAATATATCACGACGACTTCTCACGACCCTCTCTCAGGGGGCCCGTCCGCCGATCACTATTACCTCTAATATATTACACTACATTTTTATTCCTATGTATCTTTGTCGAGCTAGGAGTTGATCCATAGGCCGATTTTGCGAATCAACCTGAGTCTCAGGGGCTACTAGGATCAGCAGTTTCATGTTTTCCTTCAGGTGCATCTCGGGTTCTAGACTGACACACACCTTGAGGGCTACTGGTTATACATATTGACAGCAAATGAATTTACACGCATCGGAAATAAAATCCGCAAACAATCAGCCCATGACCGAGGTGCTGAACCACCTCGAAAGCATTTCGGGATATAGCTCGGATGCAAGTGGCTGGCTTCGTAGAGGGCATTTCTGGCATTAAGCACAGCTAAACTCCTTCAACTTTTTTTGAACCAAGGTGATCTGTGACACCTCGAATATAGTCCGGCGTTGGAGCTTGGACATATTCCGGCGTTGGAGCTCGGATCTGATTCGGTATTTGGAGTTGAATACGATTACAGCGTTGGAGCTCGGAGCGGTTCGACTTTGGTGCTCGGCTGCAAAACATACCTCATTGCGGTCCGGCGTTGGAGATCGGATGCAAGAGGACATTGCCGCATGACAAACACTTCAAACCCGAGGTGTGGCATTAAAATAGCAAGGCATTGATAAAGGCTGATAACTTAAAGGGCTCCTTGGATACCCAGCGTGTAAACTCTTCGGATTCACTTGGTGATCCTCAAGATCAAAGGTGAGAAGATTTGTTGAACCAATTTTCCAGATTGATGGTGAAGATGAAGAACAGTTTGGAAGAATCGAGGCGTCCCCAACTTAAAGACCGGTTCAGGGGCTCTTGGCGGTGTCCTTGACTAGGGGTACTCACCATGTCGTCTCCCGACCCGGATGGATCGGGCCGAGGACCCCATGGCGGTTCACTATTGGGCCAGTTCGGACAACCCATGCCGCATACAAGGAAGACTCCACAAGACTTGGCACCCAAGACAAGGACTCTCCTAAACCCTAGGCCTCTGGTGTGTTATATAAACCGAGGCCAGGCTAGTCAATAGGTCATATGATATTCATTAGATGAATCTCATGGTAGACACATGTACTCTGTACTACACCCCATATGAATATAATCAAAAGCAGGATGTAGGGTTTTACCTCCATCCAGAGGGCCCGAACCTGGGTCAAATCTCGTGTCCATGTTACCATCACTCCAAGATGCCTAGCTTAGGACCCCTACTACGGGATATTCCGGATATTGAACCGACAGCTACTACGAATACTAGTAAGGTACACATCAATAACATTCATATCAAATATACCTTTGTTCACTTTGCCATCCATCTTATCCGCCAAGTATTTGTAGCAGTTCCACTTCCAGTGACCATTTCCTTTGCAGTAGAGGCACTCGGTCTTAGGCTTTTGGGCTTCTTCATGGGAGCGGTAACTTGCTTGCCATTCTTTTTGAAGTTCCCTTTCTTTCCCTTGCCCTTTTTCTTGAAACTAGTGTTCTTGTTAACCATCAAAACTTGATGCTCTTTCTTGATTTCTACCTTCGCCGATTTCCGCATCGCGAAGAGCTCGGGAATCATTTTCGTCATCCCTTGCATATTATAGTTCATCACGAAGTTCTAGTAGCTTGGTGATAGTGCCTAGAGAACTTTGTCAATCACTATCTTATCTCGAAAATTAACTCCCACTTGATTCAAGCGATTGTAGTACCCGGACATTACGAGGACATGCTCACTAGTTGAGCTATTCTCCTCCATCTTGTAGGCAAAGTACTTGTCGAGGTCTCATACCTCTCGACACGGGCATGAGTTTGAAATACCAATTTTAGCTCTTGGAACATCTCATATGCTCTGTGGCGTTCAAAATATTTTTGAAGTCCGGTTCTAAGGCGTAAAGCATGGAGAACTAAACTATTAAGTAGT
This sequence comes from Aegilops bicornis, assembly GCA_021605145.1. Lineage (NCBI taxonomy): Eukaryota > Viridiplantae > Streptophyta > Magnoliopsida > Poales > Poaceae > Aegilops > Aegilops bicornis. Next base: position 698,577,049 of record CM038673.1, on the reverse strand, counting down.
CATCATATCGAGCTTTCCAAGCGTTCATAATGTTTGTATCTGCTCCTGCAATAGGTGCATCACCTAGCGGTGCATCAAGGACATAATTCTTCTGTGTAGCAATGAGGATAATCATCAGATCATGGACCCAGGCCGCATCATTGCTACTATCATATTACAACTTATTTTTCTCTAGGAACATATCAAAAATATGGGAGCTATATTGCGAGCTATTGATCTACAACATAGATATGCAAAACTATAAGACTAAGTTCATGATAAATTAAGTTCAATTAATCAAATTACTAATGAACTCCCACTTAAATAAACATCCCTCAACTTGTCTAAGTGATACATGATCCAAATCAACTAACACATGTCCGATCATCACGTGAGGTGGGGTAGTCATCAATGGTGAACATCTCTATGTTGATCATATCTACTATATGACTCACGTTCATCAAGTTCAACCCAAGTATTCTGCATGTGCAAAACTGGCTTACACCCGTTGTATGTGAACGTAGAGTCTATCACACCCGATCATCACGTGGTGTCTCGAAGAAACGAACTTTCGCAACGGTGCATACCGGGAGAACACTTATATCTTGAAATTTAGTGAAGGGATCATCTTATAATGCTTCGGTCGTTCTAAGCAAAATAAGACACATAAAAGATAAACATCACATGAATCAAAATATGTGACATGATATGGCCATCATCATCTCGTGCTTTTGATCTCCATCTACAAAGCATCGTCATGATCTCCATCGTCACTGGCTCGACACTTTGATCTCCATCGTTGCGTCGTGGTCGTCTCACCGACTAATGCTAACGCATAGCGATAAAGTAAAGCAATTACATGGCATTTGCATTACATACAATAAAGAGACAACCATAAGGCTCCTGCCGGTTGCCGATAAATTACAAAACATGATAATCTCATACAATAACGTATATCACATCATGTCTTGACAATATCACATCACAACATACCCTGCAAAAACAAGTTAGACGTCATCTACTTTGTTGTTGCAAGTTTTATGTGGTTGCTACGGGTTTCTAGCAAGAACCGTTCTTACCTATGGCAAAAACCACAATGGTGATTTATCAAGTTTGTTGTTTTAACCTTCCTCAAGGACCGGCCATATTCAAATTCGATTCAACTAAAGTAGGAGAAACATACACCCGTCAGCCACCTTTATGCAAAACTAGTTGCATGGCAGTCGGTGGAACCGGTCTCATGTCGCGTGGACATGTAAGGTTGGTCGAGCCGCTTCATCCCACAATGCCGCCGAATCAAAATAAGAGGTTCTTTGGTAAGCGATATGCACATCACCACCCACAACTTCTTTGTGTTCTACTCGTGCATATCATCTACGCATAAACCTGCCTCGATACCACTATTGGGAAAGCGTTGCATGGAAAACAAAAAAATTCTACGCTGCGCAATGATCTATCCATGGAGATGCATAGCAGCGAGGGGAGTGTGTCTACGTACCCTCGTAGATAAATGGCAGCGTTTGACAACTGATTGATGTAGTCAAACTTTGTCGGCGTTCAAGCTGACCGAGCACCGAATATACGGCACCTCGCGTTGACTACGTTTAGCTTCGATGGCGTCCTCCACCTTCTTGATCCAGCAAGGCGGCAAGGTAGTGGATGAGTTCCGGCAGCACGCGGCGGCGTGGTGGCGGTGATGGTGAAGTGATCTCCATGAGGCCGCCTAAGCACTACGAAAATATGGCGGGGTGTAAGCGATGGAGGCGCCGCTGCGGCTAGGCAATTGTCGGTTGTGTGCTAGGCGACCCCCTCCCACATATATATAGGTGGAAGGGAGGGAGGAGCAGCCAAAGGGGCATCCAAGTAGGGGGGAATCCTACTTGGGGTCTCTCCCAAGCCGCGCCCCCTTTCCTTATTTGGAGCACGGGGAAAGGCCGGGGAGGGTTACCCCCCCCCCCCCCCCCTTTCCTTTCTCCCATGAGAGGGAAAAGTAGGAGGGGCTAGGCCCTCCCCTTTTTCCTTCCCTAGGGCTGGCCAACCAAGGAAGGAGGCGCACCAGCCCCCTTGTGGGCTGGTTTGTCCCCTCCTTTGGCCCATAAGGCCCATATCTTCCCGGGGGGGGGGGGTGCCCGGAACCCCTTTCGGTGACCCGATTTCTTCCCGGTACGTCTCGAAACACTTCCGGTGTCCAATTACCATCATCTTATATATCAATCTTTACCTCTCAACCATTTCGAGACTCCTCATCATGTCAGTGATCTCATCCAGGACTCCGAACAACATTCGGTCACAAAAACATATAACTCATATAACACTATATCGTCAACGAACGTTAAGCGTGCGGACCCTACGGGTTCGAGAACTATGTAGACATGACCGAGACACCTCTCCGGTAAATAACTAATAGCGGAACCTGGATTCCCATATTGGCTCCTACATATTCTACGAAGATCTTTATCGGTCGAACCATTATGACAACATGCGTAATTCCCATTGTCCATCGGTATGTTACTTGCCCGAGATTTGATCGTCGGTATCTCTATAACTAGTTCAATCTCGTTACCGCAAGTCTCTTTACTCGTTCCGTAATACATCACCTCGTGACTAAATCCTTAGTCATTTGTTTGCAAGCTTATGATATGTATTATCGAGAGGGCCCGAAGATACCTCTCTGATACTCGTAGTGACAAATCCTAATCTCGATCTATGCCAACTCAACAAACACCTTCGGAGATACCTGTAGAGCATCTTTATGATCACCCAGTTACGTTGTGACGTTTGATAGCACACAAGGTATTCCTTTGGTATCCGGGAGTTGCATAATCTCATAGTCAAAGGAATAAGTATTTGACATGAAGAAAGCAATAGCAATAAACTGAACGATCATTATGCTAAGCTAACGGGTGGGTCTTGTCCATCACATCATTATCCTAATGATGTGATCCCGTTATCAAATGACAACAATGTCTATGGTTAGGAAACTTTTACCATATTTGATCAAGGAGCTAGTCTAGTAGAGGCATACTAGGGACACGATATTTGTTTATGTATTCACAAGTGTATTTAAGTTTCCAATCAATATTATTCTAGCATGAATAGCAAACCTTTATCATGAATAAGGAAATATAAAATAACAAATTTATTATTGCCTCTAGGGCATATTTCCTTCAATGCGGTTACATGTAGTGCTTGTGTTCATGGATGTAGGTGTGAAATTTTTTGAAAATTTGAGGCCTTTTCCTCAATTCCACATATCGGTTTCATGCTAGTGTTGAACCAAGCTTGACAAAACAAAGTATCTTCTTTACTTATGTGTGCAATTCCTCTCTTCTTCACCTTATTTGCTTGTCCCGATGATTGCCCGATCTCAAGCACAGGCATATTTTGATCACTCATCTCAAAATTTGTAGGCGCTTGACCATTGTTGATCATCTCCATCATGAAATCCTCTTATACATGCATCACAATGAGCCTAGCATCCTAATTTTGCTCCTAAAAATGCATATAGCATACAAAACCTGAGTTGGGGCAGGCATATCATCAGATGATTGGTGGGCGTGTCTGCTGTTAGAGCTTGCCATCAGCATCCTCCTCCATTGGATTTACAGCGTATAGGTCATGTTGTCGATGGGTGAACATTGATATCAGGGATCTGAGATCCCCTTTTAGATGTTGATCGGGGATCATAACACTTCAAAGAGAGAGGCGGCTTTATTTGTCGAGGTTAAGACCACCGAGGAGGTGTAATACCCTACCTCCTATGTGGTGTTCTTGCTATCTTTGAGAGTGAGTGTGCTCTTGCAAGATGAGCTCAAAACACTATCCCTCCCCTGGTCTCGGTTCCTCCCTCATAAAATGATAATATAATATCATGAAACAATAAAAAATTATAGATACGTTTGAGACGTATCAAACCCCAGTCCAGTGTTAAGCAAAGAATCACTTTCCAACAACTTTTACACACTGTTTTATTTTCAATTTTGTTTTATACCAAAAATATTCATCACATATTATCTTCTAATTGCCTTCTACAACTAGTGAGGTTGACACCCTTGTTAGAACTGTTGTTTACACAAGTGAAGTTTTATTTGTGTTGCGAGCATTCAATTATTGAAGGATCTTGATACCTCCATGGATTGATGTTGGGAAATGTAGTAGAAAACCAAATTTTCATCCCTCGATCACGGTCTTGGAACACTATATGTGAATATGCATAAGAGGTTTAGATTGGATCGTTACCAACTTTGAATTGCAGCGAAAGAAGAGTTGGTGTAGATCGTTGATGAAGTTCCTCGAACCGTTCACGAACATTCCCTCGAACCGAAGACCGAAAGCACAACCTCTCTACGGATTGCAAGTGTACTGATTTCATGATCCGGCAGTGCTTCACCGTCTAGAGCGAATCATCGCCGAAGAATTAGTGGAGGGAGACTAGAACCTCACGGGGCTTCTCTATTATGAGGATTAGAGAGTGCGGTACTTGTAAGCTGCATTGGGATTTTCCCCGAAGAGGAAGGGTGAAGCTATATAGTAGTGGATAGTATTTCCCTCAGTAGAGAACCAAAGTTATGAACCAAAAGGAGAACCACGCAAATGCCCATCAACAGTACTTGCACACACAAGAGCAAATACTTGCACCCAACGCGGGCAAGAGGGTTGTCAATCCCCTTGTACTCGTTAATTGAAAGGATTAAATCTGGTAATGGTAGATAGATAAATATTGCAAAGTAAAATTGCAGCAACGTACTTTTGGTTTTCGTAATATAGTCAAAATAGACCCGGGGGCCATAGTTTTCACTAGAGGCACCTCTCCCAAAAAATAGCATACGATGGGTAGACAAATTACCGTTGGGAAATTGATAGAAAAGCACATAGTTATGACGATATTCATGGCAATGATCATGTACATAGGCAGTATGTCCGTGACAATCGACTATTACTCCACCAATCGACTGACTCATGCCTGCTTCTATGGTATTAAGTTCATGACAAATAGAGTAACACTATAAGCAAGATGACATAATGTAGACGGAATAAAAACCAAGCAATATGATTAAACCCCATCGTTTTAACCTTAGTAGCAACAATACAACACGTGCCTCGCTACCCTTACATCACAAGGTGGGGACACCACAAGATTGAACCTACTACAAAGCACCTATCCCGAAGATAAATCAATCTAGTTGGCCAAACCAAACAGATAGATCGGAGAGAAATACAAAGCTATAATAATGATGCATAATAAAGTTTAGAAAAGACTCAATTACTTTCACACTACTAGGGAAAAGCCTAGCAGTAGCTCGGGTCTAAGGGCTATCAGTAGCGCGGGGCATCGCGCTACTGATACGACGCTACAGCTAACGTTTAGCAGTAGCACAGTTTGACATGCACTACTGCTATACCTACCTAGCAGTAGCGCTTTCCAAACCAGCGCTACTGCTAAGTGCTTTAGCAGTAGCATTTTCCTGTCCAGCGCTAAAGAGCGCTACTACTATATTTTCTCATATCTTTTTGCTGCGTATTTGCGATGTTTTTGTATAGCTTTTATATAGTATTCTAATCATATCATAAACATGAAATATGCTCATCATACACTACAAAAAATACACTTCCGTGATGATACGTGTTTGTCAAAGTAGGTCGCGTTTTTGTCATGTATGTACATCCATGACAAATTTATAGCAGAATCAAGATAGTCATACTGTCTTTGTCGTAGAAGTGTTCCATGACATTACCAAAATTATCATCACGGAAGTGTCCACTTCCATGACGATAAATCGCGCGTCACAGAAGTGCTTTCGTCAAGGGTGACTGACACGTGGCATCCACCGTAACAGAACGCCGTTAAGCTATCGGGTCGGATTTTGGATCCGTAACCCGTTAACAGCCCTGGCCAATGGGAAATTTCCACGTGTAAAATTCCGATTGGCCGAAGGGAACACCTGTCAGCTCGTTAGTGGGCCAGATGTCGCCCATCCATTGGAGGAGACATGCCTATGATACGTCGACACGTGCATTTGGGCCCAACAGAGGCCCATATAGGTTAAAAGGCGGCCCGATCAAAGGCCCGTAGAACTTAATCGGTACTAGTGGGCCAGCCCAATAACAGCCTACTTAATAAAGGCCCATTTACGGCGAAGCGGATCTGGCCCGTTAATTGTTTGCCCAATATTTGGGCCCATTTATGGCAAGCCGATCTGGCCCGTTAATTGTTCGCCCAATATTTGGGCCCATTTATGACTCGAAGCGGATCTGGCCCGTTAATTGTTCGCGAATATTTGGGCCCAACTACAGCCAGTGACTTTCGGCCTGTTAGAGGCCTGATGTAGACATGGGCCCATTTCAGCCCGGTGTGACTTTTGGCCTGGAAATGGCCCGTGCTGCCCATGGGCCATATATGGTCCGACAGGACATCAGGCCCACTAACGGCCCGTGCTAAAGGTGGCAACAGTTAAGCCCAACGTGACTTTGGGCCTGTTAAAGGCCTGTCGCGTAATTCAGCCCGTTGATGCCTGTACTAAGCTTTCATCCTCTTAAAGGCCCATGATATCAGTGGGCCAACTAAGGCCCGAGATATGTTTCGGCCTGGTAACGGCCCGTGAGCTAACTGGGCCCAAAACGGCCTGGTCTACATTTCGCCTCTTTGAAGGCCCGTCGATGACTAGTGAAAATTGAGGCCCAACATGCATTTTGACTGCTAAAGGCCCGTGGTTTCATCTCGGCCGTAACGAGCGATACAATATTCAGCACTGTTAATGGCCCAATGCTACAGGGCCAAACTAAGCATTTGGGTCGACAAAAGGCCCAACTAAAATATAGGCGGTGTAAGTTTGGGCTGGCGCAATGTGTGAAGGCCCCAATCATTCGGGCCCAAGAAAGGCCGAGCCGGCCCAATTGTGGCCCGCTAAAAACCTGGCACGTTAGAGTCGAATGTTTCGGTCCGGTCGACTACATCTAATTTTTTCAGATAGCGAATGATGGCAGTAACTAGTAGGAATTAAGAACAAACCTACTCTATACAATAAAGAAATTACGGCATAGTAACTAAGAATAAACCTACACTATACAATAAAGGATTTAAGGTATATTACATCCACTGGGCATCGAAGTTCGCCACCAGTGATCATAAAGCGCAACGAAGAAGCAGATTACAAAAACTGGGCACAATTGCAGCGTAACAAAATAATACTGAATCGAGACCACTTCCAAGACAGTTCAAGAAAGGTTAGCCTTGTGGGAGAACATTGCATGAAAGCTCTTGAGCAAGGCTGTGAGACCGCCTAGCATGTCGGTCATAGCTTCCAGTGTAGCTGTTTAGCGATGAGGTTCTCATTGGTGTTCTCCACAATCTTTCTTAGAGATAGGACTTCAAGTCGAAGTTGAGTTGCGAATGCCTTTACGCTAGAACTTGGGACTGAAGAATTGAACTGATTAGGACAACGAATTATGTGAGATTGTCATTGTTAGTCTCAAGTAACTTGAACACGCATCAAGACAAGACTTTGGGGTTGTCTCGCTATCTTCAAGATGTTTTGCCTTCTTTGCTGCAATATATGTTGGGTTTGTCTCACAGCCTTCAGCAGACTTGTGCATGCCATCAGGCATATCACCCTGAAACAAAGCAGAGAGATGACAGGTTTTGCACGTGTATAAACAAAGATGATAATTGTTCTGTCAATTCTATCCAATTTCAAATTAGAAAATAAAGAGTAAGTTCAAAATATCAATAGCATAATTTGGCATTGTTCATAATGCGGGGAGCTTCACCACACTACTAGATTACCTTGTCAACATAACAAGCATAGATGAAGGGCAAAGAAAATCATTTTATCTATTTTGGATAATGTGCATGGCATGTTGTTCATATCATCAGCCACATCAGTAAGATAAAACTTGAGATGACAAGGTGCAAACGTGGGCTGCTTCACCACACACTGGATTATAGATCCACAAAAACAAGCATACATATAGGGAGTATTAAGTAATGTGCATGGTATGAATAAGGAATTTGGTTTTACAAGTAAAACTTAGAACTTACAGTTCTTACGAACATGCATTTTGGTAGAAACAACAAACTAAACAGCGATGGCGATAGGGAGTATGAGCAAATTAAACAGCTGTTGAGGATAAAGGCTTTAGAAGGACTGACTTACATTAACGATTAACGCCCGGCTTTATAATGCCCTTCTCCATGTCAATGGAAGGATAACTCAAGAATTTCAGCACGTAATCTTCTTCATAAGCATTGCCTGTACTCTACATTTTGTAGAGAGTAATTATAGATATGATTATACTGGAAGGGATAGAGGATAATGAAGATAAGATGCAGATTGATGCTACATAATCAACTACCAATTCCTGGAAGTAGCTGTTAATGTAAGTACAGTGATAGACCACGTTCAGTCCTTACAAGAGGACTGCAGAGCTAAACCTCTTCAAAAGCATTGGGTTGATTCTAAATTTATGTAAGAGTCCATATGGATCTTATAATGTCCACCAAATGTACGATTCTGAGGCTAACATGTGCAGTGATGCTACATAATCAAAAACTATGAAAGTAAGTATGGTCATACAGGCAAGAGGTACTCACAAGAGCAATGCGATTATGCGATATAGTTGCGAGATTCTGTGGTCCCTTGAGAACGGTTGTTCTTACGCTAACAGTTTTTCGTACAAGTGAGACATTAAGGCAAATGCAGAAATGTAGTTCAAATTGTGATGTGATATCATAGATGTACCTTACGCTGCAAGAGACCAATGTGTACCAAGATTATTCCGGTCACCGTCGGATAAATGTAGCGGAGACTTTATGAGAAAATTCGATTCGAGGCTTGCCATCAAAGTGCGCTTGCCTCGGTAGGAATGATACTTCATCAACGAGTGCTTGAAAAGCGCAACCAACCCTTGCTCGTCATCACAATCCAGTTTGCTCCTCGCCTATTTAAAGAATGAAATCTTGTGTCTTACATCGTGAGAAACATATGCAGTAATGACCATGAATAACATTAGTACATTACTTACAGCGTAAGTTGCGGAGGAAGACTGGAAATTGTTACGTGTCATGCGGTAATCTTTCCATGAAGGAAAGATGCGCACAAAGTTCTGACAACAACATAAGCCGTCTTCTAAACTGGGAAGAAATGGAACATGGGTCCTATTTGCTGCAATTGGGGCTCTCTCTTGTTTGAAAAGGGACTTGGCAACTGGATTTGGTGTACTCTTTGCTGGAATGGGGGTTTTGCATCGAATAGCTGGTGCTATGTCAACTGGCATAATCATACTGTTTGCTGCAGTTGGGGTCTGCTGAGTTGGGGCATCGAAATGACTAGTGAGGAGTCCGGATTAGGGGTGTGCGAATAGCGAACTATAACCTTCGGCCGGACTCTGGACTATGAAGATACAAGATTGAAGACTTCGTCCCGTGTCCGGATGGGACTTTCCTTGGCGTGGAAGGCAAGCTTGGCGTCTGAGATGTGTAGATCTCCTTCCATTGTAACCGACTATGTGTAACCCTAGCCCTCTCCGGTGTCTATATAAACCGGAGGGTTTTAATCCGTGGGACGAACAACAATCATACCATAGGCTAGCTTCTAGGGTTTAGCCTCTACGATCTCGTGGTAGATCTACTCTTGTACTACCCATATCATCAATATTAATCAAGCAGGAGTAGGGTTTTACCTCCATCGAGAGGGCCCGAACCTGGGTATAAACATCGTGTCCCTTGTCTCCTGTTACCATCCGCCTAGACGCGATTCGGGACCCCCTACCCGAGATCCGCGGTTTTGACACCGACATTGGTGCTTTCATTGAGAGTTCCACTGTATCGCCGCCATCGGAAGGATGCCTCATCCCGTCTTTAAAGGCGGCTCTGTTGCTAAAGGAGCTTTGGCTATCGGCCAAACTCTCACGGCTAAGGCGGTTTTCTTATGACCGCTTTGTTACGCCCTTGCAAGCGATGACTTCTCGGGTCATCAAAAGCAATCATCACGTCAACTCGGAACTTGCCGAGCAGTTAGATCCGATGGAGCTCTCTTCTTTAAACGAGCTCTTGGATCGCACGCCGCCCTGGGAGTCGCTACAGCTTACGATCAGATTAGGCCTAAACCTGATCTGAGAGAGATTAACACTCCCAGGTCACCCATCACGTTGATGTGGTGGAGGAACAATGCGGCAACCCTTCATGTATCTTAAGGACTAACTATGTCCGGATTCCCAATCCCTCCAAGCCGGATACCCGCAGAGGGAGGACATCACTCAAGACCTGAACTTAGAGTCAGGCAACGGGCTAGATTCAGTGGACAACATCCAAGAATCCAAGCTTCCGAGTTTGGAAACTCCTTGGCCCTTGAGCCTCAGATTGGGTGGAGTTTCGGATCTAATTCCACCCACCCACCCGAACATAGGCGAGCTATCCAATATCAGGCAAGAGCCTGAAGAAACAGTACATCATTACTGGGCCAGATTCCTCCTGGTTATGAACAGGATAAAGGACTACCGCAAGGAAGACGCAATTTCATTCTTCTGCAATAATTGCACGGACATGGGAATCCTCAACGCCATAGGTCGCCGTGAAATTACACGCTTTACTGACTTGGCGTAAATAGTACGAAAGTACTGTGCGATGGAAAGCGCCTTGAAAACCGAAGTAAGATTTTGGGACAATCCGGCCCCGAATACAAACCCAGTCCGAAACAAAAGGGTGCATTATCGCCAATCACCCGGGTTAAACACCAAAAAACAAAAAAAAATACCACGGGGCATGGAACCGTACTGGAGGGATGGCTCAACGGACCCTGAAAAATTCATAGTACAGATGGCGCCACACCAACTCATAGCCTTAGAGCATGTTGGATACTCCGGCAGGTGGCCAAAAGCGGCGAAGAGCTTCTAACCCCAGCATCCACAGAGCACCAGCCCAAGGATACCAGTACGGTATTAATAGTCTTGAGACTTTCGCATCAAACAATATGCAAAACGAACACTCCGCAGCCTTGCGAAGTCTACCAAGTAGCAACAATAAATCCATGGAGTGAAAGCGGCTATTACCTTTAATGCCGGTGATGAACCTACATTACGAACAGCCCGAGCACCAGCAGCATTGGTCCTCAGTCCAATAGTGGACGGCTTTCGCCTTAACAAGGTACTCATGGACGGTGGCAGCAGATTGAACCTCATTTATGAGGAAACCCTTCAAAAAATGGAAATAGACTGGAGCCACATTGAGCGAAGCAGCACAACCTTTAGAGGAATAATCCCCAGTCGGGAAGCGAGCTGCACAGGTAAAATCACACTGGATGTGGTGTTCGGCATGCTGGATAATTACAGGTCCGAGGAGGTCACGTTCCAAGTGGCCCCGTTCAGCAGCGGATACCACGCTCTATTAGGGCGAGAGGCATTCACAAATTTTCAAGCTATACCCTATTACGGGTACATGAAGCTCAAAATTCCCAGGCCCAACGGAATCATCACTCTTGCTAATGACCCGGACATAGCACTCCGCGCCGAAAATAAGACAGCCGCACTAGCCCTTGAGGCACTATCCGAAGCACTAGCGGTCGAGGAACTGACTGCGCTACGCTCCACGTTGAACAGGGACGATGTGATACTCGATAAAAGATCCAAGTCCACCTCCTTTAAACCAGCAAACGAAATAGTCAAATTCCAAGGCCACCCAACGGACCCTACAAAAACGGCTTCCATTGGGGCACAATTAAACCCTGATGTAGACGCCAGACCACGAGAATTCCTACGCGAAAATTGGGACATTTTGCACGGCACCCTTCAGACATGCCAGGAATCCCACGCCGGCTGGCCGAGCACAGCCTAAACATCCTAAAAGGATTCAAGCCAGTCAAACAGGCTCTTCGGCGTTTCTCCGAACCTAAGAGATAAGCCATGGGAGAGGAGCTAGCCAAACTATTGGAGGCTGGATTCATGATAGATATAAAACATCCGGACTGGCTAGCAAACCTGGTGATGGTACCAAAGAAGGACAAATCCTTGCGCCTATGCGTCGATTTCAAGGACCTCAACAAGGCTTGCCCAAAGGATCCCTTCCCCCTCCCCCGCATTGATCAAATTATCGACGCTACCGCAGGACACGATTCATTGTGTTTCCTCGACGCATACTCTGGCTACCATCAAATTAAGATGGCAAAACCTGATCAAGCATAGCGGCATTTATCACCCCATACGGCCCATTACGCTTCAACACAATGCCCTTCGGGCTCGAAGCGCCGGCGCAACATATCGGCGCATGATTCGGACATGTCCGCAAACCAGATCGGCAAAAGCGGTGGAGGCATACGTAGATGATGTGGTCGTCAAAACCAAGCATGACGAAACCCTAGTAGACGACTAGAGGCTCACATTCGATAATCTTCGAACATATGATATCAAGCTTAACCCGAAAAAATGCGTTTTTGGCGTACCAGCCGGAAAGCTCTTGGGCTTCATTGTATCCGGTAGAGGAATTGAAGTAAACCCAGCCAAGATCCGAGCTCTGTCACAATTGGATATCCCAAAGGACCTCAAACAAACACAAAAATTGACTGGATGTGTGGCGGCTTTAAGCCGCTTTATATCCCGTTTGGGAGAAAAGGCATTACCCCTCTATCGCCTCCTCCGGCGCACAGAACACTTCGAGTGGATGGATGCCGCCAGGGCCGGACTCGAAGAAATAAAAGCCATATTGGAAACAAACCCGGTCTGGCCGTGCCCAACATGGGCGAACCAATGCTATTATACATCGCCGCGACTCATCAAGTTGTAAGCGGTGCTCATTGTCGAACGAGAAGCGAGCGGACACAAGTTTCTCCTTCAAAAACAAGTCTACTACGTGTCCACTGTCCTCACTCCATACAAGTCACGGTATCCGCATTATCAAAAGATAGCATACACGGTGTTTATGGCATCCCGGAAGCTTCGACACTACTTTCAAGAGTGTTCGATAACAGTAGCCTCGAAGTACCTCTTAATGACATTATAAACAACCGCGACGCGACGGACCAGATTGTCAAATGGGCCATTGAGCTCCTCCCGTTCGACATAACCTATAAGCCACGGCGAGCAATTAAGTCGCAAGTTTTGGCCGACTTCGTCGCCGAATGAACTGAAGCCGAACTCCCTAAAGAGTACGGCACATATTCCAAATGGATCATGCACTTCGACGGCTCCAAAATGTTGGCTGGTCTGGGGGCTGGCGTCGTTCTGGCGTCCCCAACAGGAGATACAGTTCAATACGTACTCTAGATAATGTATAGGACTCCAACAATGCAGCCGAATACGAGGCCCTTCTACATGGTCTCCGGATGGCAGTATCCATGGGCATTCAACGCCTAGAGGTGCGCGGGGACTCGAACCTCGCGATATCCCAAATAAATGGAGACTTTGATGCCAAGGATCCAAAAATGATAGCTTATCGCAACACCGTCCTAAAAATGTCAGCTCGGTTCGAAGGGCTCGAATTTCACCATATAGCCCGGGAAAACAATCAGGCAGCAGACGTCCTGGCACGCATTGGCGCAAAGCGCGATGCCGTCCCCCCCCCCAATATCTTCTTAGAGAGGCTGTTCAAGCCATCCGTATCATGGGAAGGGGGTCCGGAAATAACAGCCCGGACCCAACAGCACTGCCCGACATCGAACATTCTGACACAATTGGAGATTCTGCCAACGAAGTAACATCTTCAGCCCACGTAATAATGGCAGTCATTGCCCCGTGGACGGAACCATTCCTAGCCTGCCTAACTAGGCAGGAACTTCCCGAGGACCAAAATGAGGCACGCTACATAGTGCGGCGATCTAAAGCCTATAAAGTCCATGAGGGAGAGCTTTATAACAAAAGCACCACCGGAGTCCTTCAAAGTTGTATCTCCGAAGAGGAAGGGCGGAATCTTCTGGCTGAAATTCATGCCGGACTCGGCGGGCACCATGCCGCAGCCCGGGCCCTTGTAAGCAAGGCCTTCCGTACAGGATTCTATTGGCCGAGGCCCGGGCAGATGCTCAGGACTTAGTCCAACGATGTGTCGGTTGCCAACTCTTTGCTAATCAAAGCCACATGCCACCCACCGCCCTCCAAACTATACCCATCACCTGGCCCTTCGTGGTCTGGGGGCTTGACATGGTTGGACCCCTTAAAGTAGGAACCCACAAGCAAAAATACCTCTTTGGTCGGGTGGATAACGTCACCAACTGGATAGAGGCCAAGCCTGTTAAGACGGCCGAATCCGGACCGGTGATAGACTTCATATCAGGGGTCGTACACCGTTACGGCGTCCCCCACAGCATCATCACTGATAACGGCATGAACTTCACGGCCGACGAGGTCAAACTCTATGCAAAAACATGGGCATCAAGCTGGACTATGCTTCAGTCTATCACCCTCAAACTAACGGTCAAGTCGAACGAGCAAATGGTCTAATCATGAGCAGCATCAAACCCAGATTAGTGTGGTCCCTCAAGGAATCTAACACACACTGGGTAGAGGAGCTCGACTTCGTACTCTGGGGGCTGCGGACCACGCCGAGTCGCACCACCGGATTCACACCATTCTTTATGGTATACGGCACAGAGGCAGTTCTGCCCTGCGACATAATTCATGACTCACCTCGCGTGCACATGTACAAAGAAAGAGAAGCCGAGCTTGATCGGCAGGACAGTTTGGACGCCTTCGAGGAGGAGCGTGACGTGGCCAAAGCCCGTTCCGCATTCTATCAACAACAGGCTCGAAGATATCAAAGCAGAGAAATCTGAGCCAAAACTTACAATGTTGGCGAATTAGTTCTATGCCTGCCGGATAAGAAAAAGGACAAACTCAAGCCGAAATGGGAAGGTCCCTTTATTATCGACCAAGTCCTGGCCGGTGGAGCGTATCGTTTGCGAGATGCATCAGATAGCCGACTCGAGCCGAACCCATGGAACGCAGCCCCTCTCCGAAGATTCTCGCCCTAGCACCGGATTCTGAGTTCGTCTCCTTCCTCTGTCTATTTTTTACACATTAGCTTTCTTATATTTCTCTCCTTCTCCCTCTTTTTCTCTTACAACCTTTAAAGGCTCATTCGCGCATTGTTCGCACACACTTGACGCGCTATCCACGCTCATTATACCTGGGGGCTTCTTTAACAGAAGCTTAATTTACGGGCTTTATGCCTAACACATGTGTAATGCTTCCGCATGTACCTTTTATTCACCATTATATGCATCGATATTTCTTATGTTTTGGCCAAGCTGGGTTGCCTCGCTCGATGCTTATCCCCACGTTCCCGATTGTTCGGCTAGGGTGGTAAAGGGAGCACCTCTACGATTGTTATCGCTGGTCACCGGATGTGTACCTCGACCGGGTGAAGCCGAAAGCTAAGCGTTCTTAAGGGAATATTCGGTTGGTGAACTAAAGATGATTTCTCACTTATTTATTTATCCGCCCCGGATGCTTTTCTACTTTTTTTCTCGATGCGGACATGCACTTTAAGGCATGCCTCCCAGGAAAGGAACCCCTAATGTAACTATTCTCCCCGGAAGATGTTTCTTACTAACCATGTAATATAACATAACTAGTTGGGCACTTATGCATTAAAGCACTAATGACCCCTACGCTTTGGTCTCCACGCATACCCGGTTCTTACATAACCGTGATGGTATTCGCACACACCGGACTATAGGGTCCCGAGGTAGAAGCGAAAAGGTCCGCCATGACAAACGATCTACAATCCGGCTAGAAGGCATTTTTACATGTCATCTTGAATTACATAGTCAATTTGACTGGGTGTATTCCTCCTCAATACCATCTAATAGGCTGTCTAGTTTACTGATCCTGTTGGGAATACTTTATGCCAATTCTACTTGGCCGTACACTAAGCTCACAGGGATCTCCTTCCCATCGGGCCCCACAGGTCCGACCTCGGCCATGTGGTTTGGGTCAGCCGTGTGCAGCGTCTTCACCATGGCCCGAGCCTCCTGGCGCCTTTGACGGCAGGCCGATATCTTCCATAATCGGAGCGCCGCGCGCTCCCTTAAGCCTCCCCGCAAGCTCTCCAAGGCCTTGGGCAGGGAGACAGATGGCCACAAGGCCTGGGCGACGCCCTTCATCACTGCCGAACTCGTTCATGCAGTTGTAAGAGCTTCGGAAGAAGGTCACCCATAGAACCGGCATTTCCTCTGCGGGGCGACACTGTGAGCATACCTCTGAGACATAACTCTGTTAGTCGACTTCTTCGCCGAACTCTTTTTCAAAGTTCGTTCAAGAACTTACTAAAAATGCCGCGTTGAAGCCGTCGATTCTCCTTCACGGAGTCCGCCAGCTGGGCACGAACATCTTTGAGTTCCTCTCACAGCTGGGTGTTGGCATCTGGAGATTATTCTTCTCCTCCCTCACTCTCGTAAGCACGCTCTCCCCGGCTTTTAACCGGCGCAAGAGTTTTTGCTTGTCCGGATCTACTCCGGCCCCATCTGAATGATATCGTCAGATTTACACATACGCCGCACTTCACAACATACTTATCTTTCAAAGCGTATATTACCAGAGGGGGTCTCCTTGGCCTCCCCTGCAGCGGCTAGTGCGGCCTCAAGTTGGGCTTTGCACTCTTCCAGCTCCTGGGACAGTTGGGTATTCTTTTTTGTAAGATCCTGCATAACA
Source organism: Aegilops bicornis (assembly GCA_021605145.1). Classification (NCBI taxonomy): domain Eukaryota; kingdom Viridiplantae; phylum Streptophyta; class Magnoliopsida; order Poales; family Poaceae; genus Aegilops; species Aegilops bicornis. The sequence goes on along the minus strand of CM038673.1, from coordinate 698,560,438 downwards.
AATGATCCTTAAATCATTTATTCTAACTATTTCAAGTCTCATGGGCTACTCTTGGTATATATAACCATCAAATTTTATCACTGTATGTCTTTCACATCTTTGCTCCGTGGCTCTGGCTAGACCATTTTGAGCGGCACGGAGGTGCGCATCTCCCGAATTGAAGGCATCCAATGCCTCTTAGGAGAAACATGCGTCACGAAGAACAGCCCGGCGACGCCTGTGATTCATGGCACTCTCCACCTCGGAATTGTGGTAGATAGTCCATCGACTTCCTCTGTCGGAGGAGTGTTCGACGCACGCCTCGTGTTCGCCTCCGCTTTTGGACCTGGCTTCGGAGCCTGGCTGGTGGAGGCTCGATTGGCAGCCTCTCCGGATATAGTCCGGCGAGCGCTCTTTTTCCTGAAGAGAGCACGAGCATTAGTATACCTTCTGGGAATAAAACTTGGGAATAAGGCGGCATGCCATACCATGGCGTCGGCGTCTCAATCCGGGCCGCACTTCTTTTCAGCCTGCTGGGCCTTGCTGCCCCTTGTTGGCTAGCCACCGCAGGCTCGGCCTTCCGCCTCAAGGGCTCCCCCTGCAAAACACCATTGATATACGGTGATCAAAGATAAGCACGGAGGGATCATTTTTAAAGTATTGGGACTTTGGTCTCAATTTCCTGTGAGGCTGGAAATATTCCGGGGTAATCGGCCGTAATGGCAACCAAGGCATTGTCGATGCTCAGTTGGTAAAATACCCCATCGATCAGCTCCACAGATATGTCTGGATCCTCTTGGGAGGCCGGATCGAGGGACCGTTCCGGGTCCTCAGGTTGTGGAGGTGGGCTGTTTATATCCTTTACAGCCTGGTGCAATTCCTGCGTCAAAATCACAAGATAAGGTACTGAACTATGGGAATATGGAACGGATGGGCATAAAGAAGTGTCCGCTTACCCAGCTTCCAGGATCGTACATAGAAAATCCGCCCTGTGGATTGACGCGGAGGAAATACTCCTCTTCTCCCTTGTATAATGCGGACAAGGCCTTCGTTAGAACAGCAACCGATCTCGGCCCCTTACGGCCGCAGCGGGTGGCATCATCCTCCCCATTGAAATCCCACATGGGGTGGCCTCCATACTGAAGCGGCTGCACTTCGCATGATGCATGTGGCCATGACCCCGATCATGGTCAGTCCGGAATGAGCTAGTAATCTTATCCGGCTCATCAGGTAAAGGATGTCCCTGTCATTTTCCTTCTGCGGGCTCCATGGGCGCCAGCTTAGGCGCTTCTTCAAAGGAGCATTATTGAACTCAGGAAGGCCGATCCGAACAGGGTCCGGCAGGGGGACATCTTCTATATAAAACCATTCTGAAGGCCAGTCTTCGGACGCCTTCTTTGGGGTTCCAGATAGATATCCGGTCCCGGCGATGCGCCATAGTTCGGCTCCGCCCACTTGATATATCGACCCCTCCTGAGAACGGGGCACAAGGCAGAACAGCTTCTTCCACAGCGTGAAATGAGCCTCGACGCCCAAGAACAGCTCGCAAAGGGCTACGAAGCCCGCAATATGCAATATGGAGGCAGGCGTAAGGTTGTGCAGCTGGAGGTCGTAGAACTCCAGGAGCCCCCGGAGAAACGGATGAATTGGAAATCCGAGCCCTCTTATTAAGTAAGGGACAAGGCATACCTAGGGATGGCACCCGTAGGGTTTGGGTACGGGTGGAGATATCCCATACCCTTACCCATCCGCCTTGAGCTTACCCATTACCCGTACCCATACCCGTCAATGGGTATAATTGTTTCCCATACCCATCACCCGGCAGGGTAAATGGGTATCCACGGGTAAAAATACCCATGTGTGCACATATCAACCTAAGTAAGAAATAATCATAAAGGACAGCACACAATGCTCATATATACGTACATCATAACATGTCTACGTATTGTCTATATACAAAAAAAATCTTACTCATCACAACAGCTATATACAACATGTATAGGCAAAAATCAATGCTTGTATGGATGGTGAGCACTGAAATCACGACGCTCATATATACATTGTAACATCACTACGTATCATATTCATCACATCTCCTATATACATCATACCATCACATCATCTATACATATACATACCATCTATGAATGCATCTCACCATCTATACAAAAAACAAAATCTACAAGATTAATGCCCATATTCATGAAATCATACACAAAAATGAAACTTACCAAGCCAAAATAGCCTTGCTCTTGTTCTTGCTGGTAGAAGAGGATCGACTAAGCGGGGTAAGGCAAGGTGGCCGGCTTGACGTGTTGTGACTGTGTGTTGTACCTTGGATGCCGAGGCAGGAGGTACATGTCCTTTACATTGGCGAGGGGCTTGGCCCTTTCCTAGCGGATGGCACCGTCGAACAACGGTGCTGCGCCATGGCCGCCGCCGTCCGACTTAGTCCGGCGTGAGTGTGAGCTGCATCTCCTCCCGTCCACCGTCTGCGAAAGTTGTGGTCCTTATCCCCAAGGTCCATGGCGCCCAAGCGGGCCGACGCCGGCGACGGCGAGGTGTGAGCAGCTGGAGCGTTGGCGGCGGCGACCAGCAATCCTTGAGGAGGCAAGGAGATGAGGAGATGGGTAGGATATCAATCTCCGTCCTAAATATGGAACACGATCACGTAATTATTATTTACCTAAGCGACTAAGCCTAATCACGTTAATCATGCAGAGAAAGAGAGAGATATGAGATTCCTTCTATCATTCCAGCTATGTTTTTTTGAGCGAAAATCATTCCATCTACGTGCGTGTGAGCAAGTCATGTATCTCGTCGGCTACATAGAATGATTTATCGGCAAGTTAGATTAGATTAATGATTGGTGAAGGCCCACTTAACAGATTTTACGTGGGTATATGGGTACACGGGTATGGGTTATGCTGTCTCGCGTCTGCACTCCACAATACCCGATGGGTTTAATATTTTCCTATTAATATACCCTTGGGTAATTTTTTATCCCATACCCTTACCCTAATAGAGTTTTTACCCGCCGGGTACATGGGTAATGGGTACCCATTGCCATCCCTAGGCATACCCGCTCTCCTTTGGAGGGATTGGGGACGCTCTCCGCCTGCTTTCCGCCATTATAGGTGGCGAGTCCGGCTCGAACCGTGACCATGAAGGCTGGGGGAAGAAATCCCTTGGTTTGAAGCGTCACTAGCTCATTGTGGACGGAACATCTCTCCCAATCTCCAGGCCGAGGTGGCAGGCGAGAGGAGGAGTTGCGTCGACCGCCATGATGGAATGGATTTACGATGCGGCCCGATGAATGCTCGCAAAGGGGAGATAGTGTGATTCGGATCTAAATCCTCGTCTCTTTTATAAGGCAGCTTATTTTCGCAGCTAGGGGGGTAAAAGTAAAAACACCCTGGCTTTTCGCATTCGTTTGACATGTGGAAGACGGCCATTATTGGGCGTGGAAGCCAAGGAGCGCAATATTCACGAAAAGTCGGACACTATTCAACAGGTACACAGAATTTGGAGAAGAACCCGCCTTGCAATGCCAAATACAAATCTGCGCGCCGGACTCATCGTCATTGAAGCCTGGTTCGGGGGCTACTGAGGGAATCCCGGATTAGGGGGTGTCCGGATAGCCGAACTATAACCTTCGGCCGGACTCCTGGACTATGAAGATACAAGATTGAAGACTTCGTCCCGTGTCCGGATGGGACTTTGCTTGGCGCGGAAGGCAAGCTTGGCGATACGGATATGTAGATCTCCTTCCATTGTAACCGACTGTAACCCTAACCCTCTCCGATATCTATATAAACCGGAGGGTTTTAGTCCGTAGAGATCTAACAGCAATCATACCATAGGCTAGCTTCTAGGGTTTAGCCTCTACGATCTCGTGGTAGATCTACTCTTGTACTACCCATATCATCAATATTAATCAAGCAGAGTAGGGTTTTACCTCCATCGAGAGGGCCCGAACTCGGGTAAAACATCTCGTCCCTTGTCTCCTGTTACCATCCGCCTAGACGCACAGTTCGGGACCCCCTACCCGAGATCCGCCGGTTTTGGCACCGACAACTAGTGTAGTAGGGCTAGAGTCTGCTAGAGTTGGGGTATTTTGTGGGTCAGGTGATATTGCAACTACACCTAATGGGCTATTTGATTTATCAGGTGCCACTACCTTTTCCAAATACTTTGCTTGTGCTCCTCCACGATCAAGAATCGCCTCTTCCTTTTGAACGTCTAATACACAAGAACAGCATTTGAATGGATAAATATGGTATGATGACAGATGGAATATGTACTGAAAATGGATAGGCAGGGCGTATTCACATACACGATGTGCAAACTAAGCTAATGGCAGTTCAACAAAGTAGAAGCAATGCAGAGCATCAGTTGCAAGATATGTGCCAGCAATGTAACCTTGGAAAGTTAGAGCAAGTACCTTGATGGGTGAATAAGATAGGGCATCTTCCTCTGACTCCTCCACTATGGAGCTACATTGACTTAGGTCTCCCTCTAGCTCAGAATCACTGTTAGGATCATATTCTGAGCATGAATCTGTAGGTGGAGAGCGTTTGCATTGCATTGCATCCAGACTTGATTTCAGTCCCGTAATGCCAAGTTCGACAGCCATGGCATTGTTCTGCTTTATTCTTTTCATGCGTGCAAGCTCATAATCATTATGATGCTATTCAGAATCTGAGATTGATGAAAACATAAAAAGTAGTCAGATTATCTATGGAATGCATTGCGGATTCAACTCGGAGAGTGTCTCCCTATAAACCCCTGCATATGCAAAGTTCACCTCCCCAACCGTGCAGACCAGACCACACACAGAAATACAAACCCCTTACGTCTCTATAACAGGCAGGCACACATTCAAAACTGAAGTAGGAACATTAGAATCATATGAAATTCGTATTTGAACAAATAAACTAAGCAATTATGAGTGGCGTAATGTTTAGCTTCAAGGGTGGAGTGTTGGTAGTGCGACACAAAGCAAGTAGGCAGATTGTATTCCATGTAAAAGATTGAAACCTATGTAAAAGCTAGAAATGATACTTTCTTTCTATACAATGCAGTGTTCGTTACCCACACATGATGGAAGAGATCACATAGAGAAATACTATTCACTCATGTCTACGGTTCCAAAGATTTAGAAACAGGGTGGTCCACCCTAAAAGAATATTGACAACAAATATGACAAGGCAAGCATAGATGTAGTGAATCAATCATTTACTTGTGAGCTTATTAGGACAAGTATGCAGAACTGTAACCGCAGTAGGAGACCGTCCAAAATCTGAATGAAGAAGTTTGTCTAGCACTTATTGTTTGCAACTAATCGACGTGAATAATTGGATATTATATCGAATGAGTAAGAAAGACAAGTAAAATTGTCAACAAACCTGGCTTGCAGTAGTAATCTGGGTCAATGTCACTACGACCAACAATCCAAAATGACTAGTTTCGCCCGAGGGCCAGAATTTTGAAAACCCTGTGAACTTTAGAGGTACTAAAGATTACTGAAATATATCTGAACCATTAAGTGTAGGTAGCACTGAGCACACAACAAACCCTAATGACAGTCCTGCCTAATGAGTAATGAATCAATTAGAAAATGGGTGATGAGGAGTGGCTGCTGAGTGTGGAGGACGTATCTCAGGATAAATCGGGTTGGCTTGGTAGGCACGGCGGCGCGCCTGGGTAGCAGTGACGCTGTTGGGCGAGCGGCTCCTGGCCTCCTGTTAGTCCGGCGTCTCCTCCTAGAGTCATGTCGTCCGGGGACGGCAAGTCGCCGGCGAGGCAGGAAGCTGGGGGCGAGTAGAGATCGGAAGCGAGTAATGTAGGGGAATCGGGCCTGGGTGACCCAAAATCCTGTGGTGGCTGCCCACCGTGGGCACCCTGTAGAGATACACACCCGAGCGGCGAACATGCATTTTCGAAACTAATTTAGGAACATTTAGCTGACCAATTAAACAACTCTGTTTTAATAATATAAGATTCGTATTTGTTTAGCTTGATGGGTGGAGGTGTGTTATTATGACACGAAGCACGTATTCTGATCGTATAGTGATCATAAAAGGGGGAAACTCTAAGCATATTTTTTTAGCAAAAGAGGGTTTCCCCTCCGATATTTATTAAAGAAACCACCACGGAACCAACATGATCAATTAAACCCTAAGCATGATCAATTAAACCGTATTATGGTTGTGCCAAGGCATATTTGAAGCTGCAAACCGGAGAAATGATATTTAGCATCCATTGTTTGCTTCGAACTAAGAACTAAATTCTAAGAGCTGAAAAGAAAGTAGAGTAACCAAGTTAATATCTATTTTCTGGTTGAGATCAAAAAGTTGAGGAGATATGAAAGTACCACCTCTCTTGCGGCGCCGTGTAGGCATCGGGGGTGTGATGGCTGTCGGTGGCATTGAAGCAGATCTGCGACGGTAGACGGGTGCATCGGGGGATAAGTCCCGTTGCGGTGGAAGAGAAGGTCGTGTGAGCGGCCCCGGCAAAGAGGACGACGGCGCCGATGAAGCGAGAGGACGCGATGCAAGGCTATTGGTCCGTCGTCGTGGATGAGAAACGACCATCTCTAGCAGTGGACGACGTGGTCTTGGTAGGCGCTCCGGCATGGTGGAGGACGGTGGCGATAGATGTGGTGGAGGACGGCGGCGATGGATGGGGTGGCGGACGGAGGCTTGTGTGGGGATGGGGTGTTCTAGCACGGACGGTGTATGAATAGGAAAATGGAGGGAGAGGTACGGGGAACCATGTTTTTGGGACGCGCCTGTCTGAAATATGGGAAAGTTACGAACTTAGCCCCCGTTTAAAATTTGGACGTCTCGTCGGTTGGGGATAGGACGGTAATCTCGCATCTCGCCAATATTTGCCCAGAGCGATTCGGATGAGGAGAGGGTGGTTGGCGCCCACGGTGTATGAACGGGGCTGACAAGTAGGGCGGTTGTGTCACGTCTGAGTTAAGTTACAAACCTGCCCCTATTGAAAATATTGGCCTACATCGATTTCGGCCGAGTCGAGTTTGTTTTGCCGCCCACCGTGTATGAATGGGGAATGGAGGGAGAAACAGAGGTCTTTCGGACGAGCTTGAATCAAATGTGTTTTTCCGCCCATGTTTGACGCCCACCGTGTCGGAATGGGCTCGGAGGCGGTCGTGTCATGTCTAATTGAAGTTACTAACCTACCCCTATTTAGAGCAGTGGAAGTCGGGCCGATGGATTGTCCGTGTAATGGGTAGACAGTAATTTCCATCTCCCGAACACTTGGCTTCGGGCAGCCATCGTGGGAGTGGACATTTTGCTGCTTCTTTCGAATTTTGGGACAATAAGCATCCACGTTTACCCTGGCAACTAAATTCGAATCCATTTTGTATTCCTATATGAATCTTTATAAATCATTCTATGTGTTTTTATATATCTTCAAAAGGACGACAAAGATGTATTCCACTGTCATATATGAATATTGTCGGGGCAGGCTGATCTGGCCCACGAACACCTATGGGACCGGTGGACCGAGCCCCTTTCGGTTCGGCGGGGAGCGGAGGTCGCACGAAGAGCAGATCGAGGCGAAGCACACGAGAGGTTTACCCAGCCGAGCTCTCCGGAGGGATAACAATCCTACCGCTGCATGTCTAGGTGTATTATGCGTTCTTGCTCAGAGCGCTGAGTGCTACAAAGACACACGAGCTGCTAACGAGACTGGCGTGGGGGAACTGACCGACCTCCTTCTACGCTATGCATGGGCCTCCTTTTATATGCTCAAGGGTCTCCGACAGGTGGCAACGTAGACAAGGGTACAAATGGAAAAGTAGTGGTTGGTACACCTACTTGTACAAAGGTACGATGTATCATACCTAACCCCGACGGCAGGGACAAAGGCATTAAATGCTCGTCTCACGCCGCCCTAACAAAGGCAAACAGGGACCGCTGGGGCGCCACCGCTGCCACGATGGCAATCTTGTCAGCGCCGCTTGCCACCTCGCACCGCTGGCTGCACGACCTCTCGCCACGCTACCGGAAAGGTCCTGTGGCGACACGTTAGTGGATGCGCTTGGAGCGTAGGTATAGAGAGGTGGTCCGCCGCTGCAAGCGCCTTTGTCATGTTGTTGTCTTGTCGCGCCGGAAGCTTGTCGCTCATTGGGCCTTCCCGCAAGCTCCTCTTGCCGGGCCTTGTCTTGTGTGTGCCCCTGGTGGCCTTTTCCGCAAGCTCCTCTTGCCGGGGCCTTGTCTCCTTGGCTTGAATACTTTGTTCTTGAATGGCTCCAAAGGAACCACGGAGGACCTTGGCGGTCACCCGGTAAGCCATGCCGCGGAGGGCTGCAACTGCCCGTGCACAAGTTCGGGATACTAGGGTACCCTACTCTAGTACACCGGCAGGAGCCCCTGCCCTGGGCCACACTGCAAGCCGAGCGCTGTTGGGCGGGCCCAAACAGGCATCGGCACGCGCTGGCGGCTGGAGTCACGCCAGTAACTCACCCCGGACCCATCACGCCTTCCACGAACGGCACGCATCGAGTGCGGCGTCGTGTGAGAGATCGTGGGCGAGATCGTGGGGGTTTCTTTATTCGGAATAACGGAACGTCCGCCCCCTCCCTCTTTATAAGCAGGGGAAACAGGGGCAGTCCGCCCACCTTGCCGATTGCTGTCCCATCTCGAGAACCTCTGCTGCTCCCCTTCTTCCCAAGGCTGAAGAGAGCAGCGCTCCGCCCCCCATCGCCACCAGCATCACCAACGCCGTCGATCTCCTCCACCGCCTCCGCCATGGCTCCGGAAGCCGACAAGGGGAAGGGCGTGAAGTCGGCCGAGGCGCAGCGGCTTGCAGCGTTGCGGAAGGAGCGGGCCATCTTCCCCACCAGCTCGCCATGAGGGAGCCGAGGAGAACTACTACCTCTTACGGTCGACGGAGACGCTGAAAGATTCACGCATGAAGGTACTCCCCGACGCTGCTTCGGAATTGGCCCCGACGGGGTATCCCTTCTTCGCGCTCTTCTTTTACTGCGGGCTCTGCCCGCCTTTCTCTAAATTCTTTTGTGACATCATGAACACCTACGGGTTCCGCCTCCTTGATTTCACCCCCAATGCCGTTCTGACCATGGCAGTTTTCACACATCTTTGCGAAAACTTTGTCGGAGTCCACCCAAATGTAGCCCTTTTCCGCCACTTCTTTTTACCCCGAGTTGAGAGAGGAGAGCCTCTTGCCGGAGGAATCGCTTGGATCTCGAGGGTCGGCAAGAAGGAAGCCTATCTGGAGGGAGAGCTCCGTAGCAAATGGGAGGAATGGAGGGCGGATTGGTGCTGGATTGTTGAGGAGAACCCGCAGCCATTTACCGCCCAAATACCAAACCCAAGAGTGCGCGGCAACGATTGGAGCAATCTGCCCCCGGAAGACGCTTAGGCTGAAGATCGCAGTCACCGAATTCTTCGCCTTAGACTTGCCGGACTCACAGAGGCAATCATATGCAGACTTTCTTCGCCGCCGCGACGCTTCTTTGCAGGAGAGGAGGAGACACCTGCAGGAGTTTGTAACGCGGCAGATATCATGAGGCTGCGCCCAGGCCTCAACTTCAACTTCACCGTCTTGGAGCTTGACGCGATGCTCTTAGAGCTGTTCAAGCCCGATCCCGATCATCCAGAGATGTTTAGGTTGCCGAGGGGCGCTGCTCATTGCAGGCAACAATTCCTCGCTTGACCGCATCCGCGTAATGATGCCGCCAGCGATTCACATGGAATTTTCCCCACTTGGCAAGAGCCGGCAGATGACGTCGTGCGGCAGTTCTTTGACAATCTGGTAGAAATGCCGGTCCGCCCTGATGAACAGAGGGGCCTCACCCGCGACACCACCGATGACGAGATGCAGCGCATCGCCACCAGGCTGGAAGAGGCGGCAGCAGCTGCTGCCGCGGGCGAGTTTGGCTTCACCGTGGAGGAGGCAGAGGCAGCAGAGGCGGCAAGCCTTGTCGAGCGAAAGGAGTTTGCCGGCGAGGAAGAGCTTGCCGAGCCTGAAGCCGAGTCGAGCGAGCCCGCCGAGGGCGCATCCTCCCCACCTTCAAGCAGCTTGCCGCGAGCGGAGCCCCCAGCTCCACCAAGACGGCGTCTTCGCAAGGCCGGAGACGTAGCGGGGCGGCAGACGGGCCAACAGCCGCAGCGCCGCGCGACGCGCTCCACCGCGGCAAGCACTGTTGCCGCGGGAGCACCTCACGCCGCTGCGGCAACTGGAGCGGGGCCTTCGCAGACCACCGGTTCCGCTCCCGCCAAGCGTCCAAGGGAACCCACTCCTCCGCCTCGTCGTACTGGAGGCAGGCCAGAATTTGACCTCTCCGCGCTCAGCTCCGACGAGGAAGAAGAAGAGTAAGGGTCCTTGCTATACTTGTAATTCTTCGATTTGTTGCTTTGTCTTGTATCTGATTTGCTTCATTCTGAACCCATTCCTTTTCAGGACGCTGGCTCAGAGAATGTGAAGAGAGCCAAGACCCCGGTGATCGTCGTCGAGGACGAACCCACTGCGACAGCAGGAGGCGCGTCCGAGACCACCTTGCCGGATGCGGCAACTCTTCTTCAAAGCAGCCCCCAGCGCAGCCCCCAGCGTAAGTATATGGTCTACTTCTTGCTGTTCGGCGTGCATGGGTACTCTTTCTTTGCTGATATCTGACTGTTGATTGGTGTAGGAGCAGAGCAGCCTCATCAGGAGTACCCGGAAGCCGCTCCCGGCATGCCGTCTGCTTCGACTACACCGCCAAGGGAGGATCCCCCGGCAAGGGAGCGTTCTTCGGCAAGGGAGACTTCTCCGGCAGGGGTCGGCTCTCCGGCAAGGGACAGCACCAGTGATCCCCCGGTGGTTGAGACCACGACTGCAAACCCTGGCACAGGTAATCTTCTTGCCTGAAAACTTCCCTTGTGTTCTTCTTCTTCTGATTTTGTTTTTGAATATTTGCTTGACTTTTCTTCATCCATCCGCCACAGAGCCAATGGAGACCGAGGTCGCCGGCGAGGAGGACGTGCGCGGCAACACTGACGACGCTGCCGCCATCGAAGAAGAAGTCGGCGCTGACGAGCCCGCCGGTGAAGAGGCCGCCAAAGCTGCCGCAGAGCCGGGCGAGGGTCCGGCGATCGTCTTGACGCTTCGAGGCCGCAAGAAGAGCGCCAGCGCCACGCCGACCGGCCGATCCCTCCGGCTGGCCGCAGCGTCAGTTCAAGAGCCCCAGCCCGCGCCTACTTGAAGGCCGGTGATGGCGTCTTCATCAAGCTCCCATGGGAGTCGAGCCTGTGGCGCCGGCCAAGGAGAGACTTTCGATGAAGAGCTGCTCGCCTCCGCTGGATCGACGCTGGTCGACGCGTTAAGCAGCAGAGCGGCGAGCACGAGGAGGAGAAGGCCGCGAAGCTGCTTGCCGCTCTACCGCCCGCAAGCCAAGCTGGAATCCCGGAAGCGCTTTGTCGTGAAGGCGGGAGCGGACATTGAGAAGCGCGCGGAGGAGCTCCGGGGCCTTAACCAGGAAGCTCTCCAGTCCTTGGCGGCGGAGCGGGAGCAGCTCGCCGAAGAGCGCAAAGCCTTCCTCCTCGAGAAGGCTGAGGTTGAAGAGCAACAACGGCTTGCTGCCGAGGAGCTGTCTGCGCGGGAAGGCGAGTTGTCGCAGAGGAAAGTTAACCTCGACAGCCACGAGGAGGATCTAGCCGCGCGCGAGCAGACACTTGGCGGGGCTCTCAAGGAAGCAAAGGATGCTGCCGCAGCTGCCGAGGCCGCCAAGAAGGAGCTGGAGACGAAGGTGGCGCAGTTGGAGGTCAGTCTCAAGGAGAGCGGCGAGGAGCTTGCTGCACTCAAACACAAGCGCGAGAAGGACGCCTACACTCTTGGCGAGCTGCAGAGCCGTCTCGCCGAGAGGAGCAAAGAGCTCAGCGCCGCCAAGGACTCCAATGCAGATCTTGAGTTGAAGCTAACTACTTTGACTCAAACGCTGGACGGTGCCAGGGAGCAGGAGGTGGCCTTGAAGGAGAAGATCAAGGCCGACGAGGCGCTGGCCGGGCGAAGTGTGCCGCCAGAGTGCCTTGAGGGAGAATGTGGAGCACCGGGTGAGGGTCTGGTGAATGTTGCTGCAGCCATCGACGAGGAGCCGGGCGCAGGCTGGGATGGTGGATCTTGGATATTCCTCCGACGAGCATCTCTAACCCAGCGCCAAGCTCAGCTTGTTCTTCAAGGGCGTGGTGACGGCCCTCCAGCCGACTCCGGGAAGAAGTCCCAAAACAGCTGGCCGAGGAGTCGCGCCAGATCTGCGCTGGAGCTCTCGGAAGGTGCCGATGAAGGTGGCCTTCCGCAATCCAGGCCTCAACCTCACCAACGCCCTCAAGTCCCCGCCACGGATGCTGATGTGGAGGCGCTCAAGACCCTTGTCGCACCCATCGTGGACAGGGTGAGCGGAATCAAGAGGGTTGAGGGCGATCGCGTAGATTAGGCCGCCCGCTTTTTCTTTTTCTTGTCGCTGCTGGTCATGTCATAAGAACAATCCATTAGAGCTGCGGCAAGCTATCTTGTAATATAACTCTATTTTGGGTTTCAATTGCTATGTTATTTCCTTTACTTGATTCCTTCCTTTGTATGCTTTTGCCCTACGCTTTTAGGGAACTTGTCGGGCGCTGGCACCTGAAAGCCATGAAGCTGAAGTGAGACGCCAACTTCTTTGGCGGTGCCGCTTCCGACAAGTAACCTTGTCGCAACTATTCACAGCTCACTTAAGTTGTTGAGCGGACTCGAAACAAAGTAAGGGCGCAACTAGCTACGAGTTGGTTCCTCTGCACAGGTTTTCCATACAAAGTACGGTCGTTCGAGGAAGATAACTAAAAAATTTTAAAATTGATTGCTCAAACTTTGGCAACTTAGCTTTTCTGTCGTTTGCTTCCCGGTAAGGCTAGACTTCCTTGAGCGACGCTTGGTCCACACCATTATCTTCTCCTTTCCCTCCCGGCAAACTTGTGTGCGAGGGAACCTTCCTTTCTTTGAGAAAGAGAAAGAAGAGAAAATAAAGATATGGAGCCTTATGGCTCGTTATTACTTACCAGGGGTAGGTGCTGCACAAAGTGTCAGATAACGCATGCAAATAAAAAAGCATGAAATTGACATGGTGTGCGAAGCACGCTAGCTTTACTTATGCACGGGGTCTGCGCCCGGCTTTGTACAAAGGATTACATGCAACAGCGGCAAGATTTGTACAAAAGGTGGTTGCTGGAACAGGTTCCGGCAACCGCGCCCTACGGGTAAAACTTATGAAGGTGCTCAATGTTCCAGGAGTTGCTCACCGGAATGCCATCTTCGGTCTCAAGGCGAACAGCTCCAGGCCTAGTGACTCGTTTCACCCGGTAAGGGCCTTCCCACTTCGGCGTCAACTTGTTGGAATCCTTGGCGGACTGAACGCGCCGAAGAACAAGGTCGCCTTCCTCGAGACTTCTGGCATTAACTTTGCGGCTATGGTAGCGGCGCAAAGCTTGCTGGTATCGAGCAGCTCGTGACAAAGACTCGAAGACGATCTTCCTCAAGGAGCAGTGCGTCATCTTGTCGCAGCTGCTCTTGCTCAAGCTCATCATAAGCGAGCACTCGAGGCGATCCGTATACAAGTTCCGTGGGGAGAACTGCCTCTGCTCCATAGACTAGAGCGAAAGGTGTCTGGCCAGTGGCTCGATTTGGCGTCGTCCTGATCGACCAAAGAACCACCGGCAGCTCCTCAATCCAGTTTCTTCCGCACTTGTGCAGCCTGTCGAAAGTTTTGGTCTTGAGCCCGTGCAGCACTTCAGCATTTGCCCTCTCCGCTTGACCGTTGCTTCTCGGATGAGCAACAGAAGCAAAGCAGACCTTGGCGCCAAGATCTTGGACGTACTGCATGAAGGTGCGGCTCGTGAATTGCGTGTCGTTGTCGGTGATGATCCTGTTAGGGATTCAAACGGCAAACAATCGACCTAAAGAACTTGATCGCTGTCTTTGTCACCTTCCTCACCGCTTCCACTTCCGCCACTTTGTGAACTTGTTGATTGCAACGCATAAGTACAAAAAGCCCCGACAGCTCGGAGAAAGGGGCCGAGGATGTCGAGCCCCGGACGAAAATGGCCAGGATAAAGGGATCGCCTAGAGAGCTTGAGCTGGCTGGTGTATCTCGCTGGAGTGGAATCGCACGCTTCACACTTGGTTACTTGTGCGGTTGCATCACGGAGGGCTGTCGGCCAAAAGAAACCTTGCCGGAACGCTTTAGGCAAGTGCTCGCACCAATGTGATGACCACATATGCCTCCATGTATCTCGCCAACAGCTTTTGTCCGTCTTCCCGTGAATACACTTCAATTTCACACCGTTGAGTCTTCTTCTCGCATAAAGCAGCCGTCGACAAACCGGTACATACTTGACTGCCGGGCTACTCTTTCCGCTTCTTCTTGCTCTTCAGGAAGTTCTCCTGTCTGAAGGAAATGGACAATCTGTTGTGCCCATGCTGGAGCTTGCGGCTCGACAACAAGGACCAAAGGCACATCTGCTGCTGCGGGAATACCCGCTTCTACGACGAGAACCTGCGGCCCAGCCGGAGCTTGACGTTCCCCAGCAAGCTTGCCGGAGCAAAACTTGTCGGGAGCGTCTGCTTCAACGAAACAAACCACAGGGCTTGTCGGAGCAGATCGCTCCTCGGCGTTGTTGGTGTCGATCTTGGGGACCTTCTTGGCGGCGGCTTCGAAGCTCGCGGAAAGTAGTCACCAGAGATCAACTTACTCTTCTTGCTCTGTCCAGTTGATGGCGTTACAGACGGTTGAGTCAGCTTGAGCACAAAAATTCCTGGTTCCATAGGTAACTTAAGTGCGGCGCACTTTGACAAAGCCATCAAGAATGTCGCTTTTGAGCCTTTGGAATATATTCCATCCAGAGGCCGTCAAAGTGCTCTTCCGGTTTCCTCACTTCATCAACATAAGCTTCCATCAACGGACTCGATAATTCTTGTTCACTTGGCGGATGACAAGCTGTGAGTCACCCACGACAATGAGCTTCTTGATCCCAAGGTCTCTGCGATCTCGAGACCGGCAAGCAAACCTTCATACTCTGCGGTATTGTTTGTTGCTTGCTCCTTGGGAAAGTGCATCCGGACTACGTGCTTGAGGTGCTCTCCGGTGGAGTGCAGCAAGTAGCACGCCTCACCGGCGCGCCTGCAGCGAGAAGGCACCATCAAGTACATCAGCCATTCTTTGCTTGCTTCCTTGACGGGATGCTCGCTTGGAATTTCTTCATCTTGCGTTGGCGTCCATTCTGCTATGAACTCTGCCAATGCTCGCTTTGGATAGTTGATGTGCTCTCAAACTTGAGGCCAAAGCTTGACAGTTCCAAAGTGCCCACCGACAATCCTGCCTGTTGCCTCTGGATTTTGCAGTATCCTCTTCACGGAAAACGAGTGACAACTGTGATCTCATGTGCTGGAAGTAATGGCGCAGCTTTCTCGAGGCCATGAGGAGGCCGAAGCAATTTTTGCACACCGTGAGTACCTTGACCTAGCCCTCGCAGAAGGGAACCGACAAAGTAAACTGGGCGCTGCACCATTTTTTCTGCATCTTCTCATGCGTCTGCAGATCCGTCCTTGTCGGGACCAGAGCTTGTCGGTGAAGCCTCGCTTGTCGCTGGATGCATCTGCCATGGTTGCTAGCTCATCATCCGCCTCCCTCTCCGCTACTAACGTAGCACTAACCACTTGATTGGTTGCCGCTATATATAGCGCAACTTCTCTTGCGCCTAGGTGCGACAAGTGTTGGAGTGGAGGACAGGTATCTCTTCAAGTCTCTGCAGCGCAGCCTCCGCTCGAGTCCATTGCATCGGACCTGCCTTTTTCAAAATTTTGAAAAATGGCGGTATGCGCTTCAGCAGACCTAGAGATAAACCTGCTGAGAGCAGCTACGCAACCGGCAAGCCTCCGTACATCCTTGACGCGCTTTGGTGCTTCAATCTGCTCAATGGCCTTGATCTTGTCGGGATTGGCTTCAATTCCCCGCTGAGACACGAAGAACCCGAGAAGCTTGCCTGAGGGGACTCCAAACACACACTTCTCGGGGTTGAGCTTGAGGTTGATCTTGCGCAGATTTGCAAAGGTTTCGTCTAAATCTTGAATCAGGGTCGCCTTGTCCTTGCTTTTGACCACTATGTCATCCATGTAGGCTTCTACATTTATGTGCATTTGCGGCTCAAAAGCGTCGTGGACTACTCTTGCAAATGTTGAACCAGCATTCTTTAACCCGAAGGGCATCCGTACAAAACAGTATGTGCCACATGGGGTGATGAATGCGGTCTTCTCCTCATCCTCTTCTCGCCATGAAGATCTGATGATATCCTCGAGTATGCATCCAGAATGAAAGCAAATCACATCCGCCGTGGAGTCAACAATCTGGTCAATGCGTGGCAAGGGAAATGGGTCTTTGGGACAAGCTTTATTGACATCGGTAAAGTCGATACAAAGCCTCCATTTCCGTTAGCCTTATGCATACAACTACAGGATTGGCCAACCACGTAGGATGGAGCACTCCTCGACAAGGCCTCTGCTTCCAATTTCTTGATTTCTTCTGCGATGAACTCTTGGCGCCCACCGCCGCTTCACGACTTTCGCTGACGGGCCGCGCATGAGGACAAACGGCAAGATGGTGCTCAATTACTTTCACAGGAACACCGGGGATGTCAGACGGTTGCCACGCAAACACGTCGACGTTCGCCCGCAGGAAAGCAACGAGCGTGCCTTCCTATTTAGGGTCGAGAGAGGCACTGATGTTGAAGGTACCACCAGTGTCGTCCTCCTTGGCGGACACCTTCTTGGTCTCTGGTGGAGCTGCCATCGTCTTCTTACACTTGCCGGTGGAGCTCGATGGTGCGTCCTCGACAGTAGCGCAGCACTCCGAAGAGGTGCGCTTGCCGGAGTGGGCATCGAGCTCTTGCCGGACTTGGTCTTCTTCTTCCCCGGGAGCTTCAGCGGCAAGTGGCTTGCAATCTGTTGCAGCTGCTTCGGTAAATCTTGTCGGCGCAGATGAGAGCATCCTTCTTGTCGCCAGGGACAGAGATGACACTTATCGGGCCTGGCATCTTCAGCATGTTGTAGGCATAGTGAGAGGCCGCCATGAATTTGGCGAGTGCTGGACGGCCAAGTATCCCATTGTAAGGCAATGGAAAGTCAGCAACGTCAAAAGTGACCCTCTCAGTCCTGAAGTTCAATTCGCTGCCAAATGTCACCGGCAACATGATCTTTCCCTTTGGCTTGCTCCTTCCTGGATTGATTCCCTGGAAAGTGCCGGTCTCTTCGAGCTCGCCATCAGGGATCTGGAGTTTCTGGAGCACCGCGGAGGAGATCAGGTTCAAGCCGGCCCCGCCATCAACTAACATCTTGGTGACCTTGAGGTTGCGGATAGTTGGTGAATCCAACATCGGCAAGCATCCGACCGCAGTTACGCGATCAGGGTGGTCCTCAATATCAAAGATGATAGGCGTGCTGGACCATTTCAGAGGCCTGCGTGACTCAACGGATGGTTCTGCCGCATTGACTTCCCGCATCCACTGCTTGAGTTGGCGGTGTGAAGTATGCGCAGAAGCACCACCGCCAACGCACAGGACCTCTGTGGCTTTCGGAACTCCTGCTCATCGGTCTCGTCATCATCCACGCCTTCATCATCGTCGTCGTCTTCATCCTTGTCGCGCGGCTGGGAGGTCTGTCTCCTTGCCGCCGCTTGGCCTTGCTGGCGTCCTCCTCGGCCGGGACGTTTCTTGCTAGCTCCTCCAGCACCCTCCTGAGCCTTCTCCTTGTCGCGCCGTTCGTATTCAGCCTTCTGCTGCTCGACAAGCTGCTCGACCTTCTTGCAGCTCTGGAGGTCATGGCCCTTGGTGCGGTGGATCTTGTAGTACTGCTTGTTGGAGCCGTCCTGCTTGTCGGCGACCGCCACAGCCTGGCAGTTGGCGCCAGCGGCAACCTCCTTGCCGGAGCTACCAACTTGGGCTTTCTTGGCGCCACCTCCGTTGCCGGACTGCTCAACAACTAGCACATCTTTGCCTTTCTTCTTTCTGTTGTTCCGCCGACAGCTTCTCCTTGCCGGGGCGGTCTCCTCACTATCAGATCCTCCTGCTTCGGTATTCTCTCCGGGGAGTCTCCTCCCTTCCTCAGCACGCGCACACTTGTCGGCCAGGGCATATAGCTCACTGACGTCTCTGATCTTGCACATCACCATCTCCTCCCGCATCCTGTCGTTTCGCACGTTCTGATGGAACGCGCTGATTACTACGGCAGGGTGGACATCTGGGATGTTGTGCTGCACGTGGCTGAATCTTTGAATATACTTGCGCAGGGGCTCTCCTTCCTTCTGGGCGAGCAGATGAAGGTCGCTTTCTTGGCCATGGGGTTTGTGGCCGCCTGTAAAGGCGCCGACAAACTGATGGCATAGATCTGCCCAAGAGGATATGGAGTTGTCCGGCAAGTGCATGAGCCAGGATCTGACATTGGGCTTGAGCACCAGCAGGAAGTAGTTGGCCAGAATCTTGTCGCCTCGCCCCGCAACCTCGCACCGCGATGGTGTAGATCTTTGAGGAACTCCGACGGATGCGTCTTGCCGCTGCATTTCTCTCGGGTACATCTGGCTTGAAGTTTTTTCTTGCTAGGCCATGGACTTGCCGCAGCTCACGAGTGAACGCAGGGCAACCTACCGTCTGACGGCAAGTCGCCTGGTTCTCCGGGCGCATGCATGTCAACAGAGGGCCCATCGCGCTTGTCGGATTGACGCCGCGCGCTTCTCTTGGCGCTTCGATGCGAAGTTCGGCGTCCTCTTGCTGTCGTTCGTGAAGAACTTGGCACCGATCGCGACGAGCTCGTGGATCCGGCGATGCGGTGGAGTCGCTGTCGAGGTGGATCCGGCGAGTCGGCGATCTTGGCCTTCGGGCGGAGAGTGCATGGTAGTTGCACCCCACCGGTCTCGTCACCACCGCCCATGTTTATAGTCCTGCCGCGGCAGCGATGTACTCGGTTGTCAGCGGAGCTGCCGCTGGCGGCCGATGAGACTCTGAATGGTGGCCCTCCATTCATCGACCTTGTCGGCTGTCGGAGGGTAATCCAGAGCAGTTGTGCTCGCCAAAGCTTCTTTGGAGTGGTGGGTGGCGATGGCGAACGGTGCGAGGAGCGGATATGCTCGGACTTCTAACTATGTTAGAAGGAGCAGATCCCGCCCAAGCGACCGCGTTCTTTCGCCGCTTCCGGCATGTTGGCGTGCATGCTGGTTTTGAGCATCCCGAGATCCTCCAGCCCGATATTGGTCCAACGAGCGTATGGCATTGTGAATACCATGACGTTGTCGGTCCCGCGCCTCCTGAGACGGGCGCGGTGCATGTACGGACGCCGAGGTCTGCGCCGCCTTGTCCTTGGACTTGGCAGCGCCTTGGACTCCTCCGTCGATGTCCATTCTTCCGCCGGCGTCCATCCCACCACCCGTTTGCTCCGGTGGTGGTGGGTTCGACGCGGACGGAACATCTGCCGCCGAAGCCTTCTTCTTCGGTGGCATGTCGATGAAGATGATGAAGATCTAACTCGCGTGGATGCCGGATCAGGTTCACACAACCTCGACGCCCCCTACCTGGCGCGCCAAAGATGTCGGGGCAGGCTGATCTGGCCCACGAACACCTATGTGACCGGCGGACCGAGCCCCTTTCGGTTCGGGGAGGGGAGGTCGACGAAGAACAGATCGAGGCGAAGCACACGAGAGGTTTACCCAGCCGGAGCTCTCCGGAGAGATAACACTCCTACTGCTGCATGTCTAGGTGTATTGCGTTCTTGCTCAGGAGCTTGAGTGCTACAAAGACACACGAGCTGCTAATCTAGACCGAGCGTGGGGGAACTGACCGACCTCCTTCTACGCTATGCGCATGGGCCTCCTTTTATATGCTCAAGGGTCTCCGACAGGTGGCAACGTAGACAAGGGTACAAATGGAAAAGTAGTGGTTGGTACACCTACTTGTACAGAGTACACTGTACAGTGTACTGTGTATCATACCTAACCCTGACGGCAGGGGACAAAGGCATTAAATGCCCGTCTTCACGCCGCCTCTAACAAAGGCAAACAGGGACTGCTGGGGCGCCACCGCTTGCCACGATGGCAATCTTGTCGGCGCCGCTTGCCACCTCGACCACCTGGCTGCACAGCCTCTCGCCACGCTACCGAAAGGTCCTGTGGCGACACGTTAGTGGATGCGCTTGGAGCGTAGGTACTGAGAGGTGGTCCATGCAAGCGCCTTTGTCATGTTGTTGTCTTGTCGCGCCCGGAAGCTTGTCGCTCATTGGTCCTTCCCGGCAAGCTCCTCTTGTCGGGGCCTTGTCTTGCAGGTGCCTTGGGTGGCCTTCCCGGCAAGCTCCTCTTGCCGGGGCCTTGTCTCCTTGGCTTGAATACTTTGTTCTTGAATGGCTCCAAAGGAACCACGGAGGACCTTGGCGGTCACCCGTAAGCCATGTCATGGAGGGTTGCAGAATCGCCAGGCACAAGTTCGGGATACTAGGGTACCCCTACTCTAGTACACCAACAAATATGGTTTACAAATGCCGATACTCAAATTTAGAAACTAGAATCCCGTTTAAGGTGAATTCGAATATTTGGAACACTTCATGTCCAACTCAAATGTCACACGCAGCATAATGTGTACTCCCATTTAGATATGTACACAAGCGATGTATCAAGATTCAAATACCGAGTCAATCAACCAAGAATGTACAGAACTAATGCATATATATAAACACTTATAGAGTATATGGATCAATAATATCAACTAACATACATAAGCCAGGCCGTTGTACTTTTTTTGGCTACAATAGCATCATTTTTTAGCCAAAGATCTTGGCCCTTTCCGATGCGCGTGCCACTTATGGTCCATCTATACTACTACTATTGCTGAATGCACATTCAGCCCGATTGGCATATTTGTAGGTCTGGCATAGCAATCCAAATGAAATGTCTCCGAGTCTTATCAATTAATACAGACTTGTGCTCAAATAAAATTTCAAACCAAAAAAACAATTATTACATGATCTCTAAAACAAGTGGTTTGATTGATTACATGAACAGACAACACAAATGTTATTCAACTATGGAAAGAACATTTCACCTATGATTTACCAAGTAGGAATTTAATTTCCTTCTTTCCTTCATGACCTTAACAATATGGTCAGTCTCAGCTTGCTTCGTTTTGAAATCCACCAAATATTTAATGGTTGTCTTGAGTACTTCTTGTGATTGTGTTGTTTGCTTCCTCAACATGTCAACTTCATCTCTAAGTGCAGAAGCAGAATCTCTTTCTACCACTAGTTTAGCCTCTAGAGCATCAGCAGTTGGCAATTAATGATGCATGATTGGGCCGGTGCCATCGCTGTGGATGATGCAACGTCCATGGGGACCTCGCTTCTTGATCTTGGGCTAACCTGTTTTGCCATTAAAGTTCAGATTGGATTCGTAAAAGTTGAAGTTAGCAAAACATCTCAATCGGGAGTTATAACAGCAAACCGCTTAAACAAACAAGGAATTAAAGAGTTTCAATTGGATGCTGAAAAGTAGTTATTAACATCATTGTAACTCAACAAGGCGGCAGCAATGCAGTTAAACAAACAAGTAGATATTTAAGTTAAGGCAAAATAGGTAATTCTTAACAATAAGTATCAAACACATAGATAGGCGCAGTCTACAATATGATTAACAGGCTGTGCCATTATGTAATCAGTAGCAAACTAAATTAAGCCAAGCAACGTAATTGAACAATTTTGCAATAAGTGGCTAACTAAAATTCCGAGAAGTAGGTAACTGAACTTACGCTAGTTGTTTGTACGCACACTGCAACTTCTTTTTCGCTTACAAGGTTGTACGAAGGAGTCCATGGCATCAATTGCTTGGATACACAGTCTCAATACTTCTTTCTTCCCACACTGCATGCGTAAGTCGAATGGTTAATCTGGTAAGATGGTGCGTCCTTGATATGTTATATGAGGACGTGTAGTCAGATTAGTTGTAGCCAAACACATCACACTGGCTTTTACTGTATATTTCATGCGATTACTTTTGGCATATCGAGATCTAAGCAATCTACAATAGGATGAAAAGACCGGCATCCTTCACATTATTGGCGAACTCAGTTCATAGAAACAAGCAATTCAACCATTCTGTGGGTAAAACAAAAGCGCCACTGGAATATTTTTCACTATCCAATCATACACGCAAAAAGGGGCGACGCCACCATAGGGGCTGGTATGGACGGCCGCCGTGTGGCTGGAAAGTGTGCACCTAGTTTGAGTCGTCCAGTGTTGGCCCACGCTAGGTTTGTTCGTCCCAACGCACGAGCAGGCAATGTAAAAAATGAAGAAAAATGTTTCAATTTGGATGGGCCAATAACATAAGTGCAAGGCAGACCCTATAGCAGGCTCGCGGCCCAAACGAGCGCCTCCCATATCGATCGACAGCAGGAAAAATCCCAATTCATTCGCTCCAGCCTCCAGTCTGGTTCACTCCTAACCTAGCCTCCGCTAGACAGACCGACACAAAGATTTCCTCGCTACCTCGTTGGAGGGTGGTCGCCGGGCTTCAAGCTTAACGGAAGGACAAGAAGATGAAGATCCAACCTCGGGTGTAGCTGCATGGGAGGCAGCAAGGCAAGACGAGCATGGCATCGAGCTTGCACAAACGGACAGTCGCAGCTTGCAAGAGTAGCATGCGCAACGAGCAGGTACATCACATCCCTGATTATATCTAATACAACTCTTCAATTTCTGGCCAATAGGTAAACCTAACGATGTTGTAAAACTGATTGTATGTAGGGAATCTATGAGAAAATGGAACCATTTTCTACTTATTTTATAACTCCCCCAATCAATACTGAACTGACTGAATTTGATGTATCTAATCAAGTTTCCGGTCCAAACATACAAGCTCATGTTGTTCTTGAGCCTAAATTGTCTAATGAATGCATCGCTAATGAAGGATTTGATGCAAACATTTTACATGCTCCTGGTGATGAACATATAGTGTCTAATGAGGGATCTAATGCAAGCATTTTGCAAGCTCATTGAAGGATTTAGTGTCTAATGATGATCTACTATGTTGAGCGAGATAGATATTTGCAGGCATTGATGACAAGCAAATTATAGTGCATTTTCATAGCTTGAGGAAACGTCGAGGCCATCTACCGTAAAGTCCTCAGATATCATGACAAAGCATAGCATAAATAGTTATCTAATCTGCTGTTTGAAACTATTGGCATACTTGTGCAGGATAGATATATTGATATGCAGTTTATGACCGGTTATACATGCAATTACACTTCGATATTTTCAGCCAGAGAACGAATAATTCAAGCAGTGTACATGCACTATGTTTGTAGTCCTTGTACACCATGTTGCATTTTGTGTTTTTGGTGCTTGCATCATTTAGTGTTTATAATCTGAACTACTTTGGATCATTAGCTGGTTTTCAAAGTGCATGTAGCTTCACATTTCTCAAGTTATGTTGATTTCCAGAGTGCAAGTGCCTTTGTATTTTTTAAGTTAAATATTCGCCCCTGGTAACTTGAATTCATGGATCAGCCACTGCACACAAATCATACACGAATGCCAGTATGAATTAAATGAAATGCAGGGGCTTACGCTACCTCGTTGTACAGGCTCACTGCAGCTCTGCATGCGCTTGGGATGTTCCATGTACAAGTCCATGTTACCACTTGCTTGGATGTGCAGGCCTTGTGCTCCTTGCATCCCCCTCTGCATTTTTGACACGGTGAATGGTTGATCAAATAAGAGGAATCAACCTTGATGTTGTACCGGAGGACAGATACTTACAAGGTTATACGGGTGTGCGTGATGTGTACCAGATCCCGTAGATACTGGCCATGCTTCGCTAAAAATGGATTTGCTTGTTTAAGATGATATCTCCGTAAGAAATAAGAGTTAAAGTCAGAGTTGCATAGGCGTGTAAGCTAAGAGAGCGGTGAAAGGATATCCAAACATCGCCGGAACAGTGCACAAGGGAGTGATGTGTGGATACCTAGTTTGGGCCGGGCGTTTGGGCATGCTCGCTTAGCTAGAGTGCGGGTCACTTCAGAGCCGTTGAGGGTGATGCGTCATGCTATTGGCACAAGACGGATGCAGATCTTGAGTGGCAGCAGAGCGCTACGATGTGGTGGACGAGACTGTTGGTGAAGCCCAATGGCCTCGGGGGGCGGAGGTGCGACGATGTGCTCGGTGAAGTAGCCCCGGTGAGCTGGGAGACGGCATCGATGAAGCGCACCTGATGCGGTGGAACTCGGTGTCTGTGAGGCACGTCGGTTGCGGCGGCCGACGTTGTCGGTGGCCCACCCGGTGCTGTGGACGAGGGCGTAGATGAGGTAGCTCCGGTGCGGTGGTGAAGCGCGACTGTCGTCTTCGTTGTCCTCGTCCGGCACAGAGGTGGGGAACGGTGGGGAAAGAGACGAGACGAGGGGCGATTCGAGGGTTGGTGGCGAATTAGGGATTTGAGCAATCTGGGCGCGGAAGGGGATGGTGGAGAAGAGAGACTTTGCAGGGCTGGAATTGGGTCCGCCAGATATTTCAATCCGAAACGTGGAAGCGTGAACTTATATTGTCGTCGTGCTTTTTTTTGGGGGGGAGGGGGGTGGGTAGCTGGGTGCTACGCGTCCGTCCGACACACGCGACCACCTCGACAGATTATGCTTCGGTGCCTTAAGGCACCTGCTTTAGATTCCATGACATGTGGGCCAACAGGTTGTCGGCCCACATGTCACCACCCAAAGGCAGTTGCCTTTTGAGGCACCGGGCAAGGCTCCACCCTCGACGCGAATTCTGGTCTCGCCTCGGTGCGCCTACATTTGAGAATGCAAACGAATCTTCTTTCATTTGCAAATGAATCTGTATGTATTACCATGGCCGTGTTTTCCTTGCAATAATTAGTCATTCAAAACGAGATACTCCATCCGTTCACTTTTGTAAGTCATTTCAGACAACTTAAAATGAACTGTTTTGCACATTGTCTGAAATGTCTTCAAGGTCTTATAAAAGTGAACAAAGGGAGTACTATAAATTAATTAATGAGGAGTTATTCGGAAAAAAAATCAAAATGGTACCCACGCTAACGTGGATTAGAGTGTGTGTCACATAATTGGTTATTTGAATTAGAGTGTGTGTCAGTTAGATTTTTGAATTAGAGTGTGTGTCACGTAGAGATCTCAAATTCTAACGTGGATTTCGCATTTCACTGTATCCACGCTACTTTTTAATACAAATTCATATATATATGATGAACACCATGGTAGTGAGAAAATTTTGGATGGATTCAAACATATGACCTACAAAATAGCACAACAAATTGAGTCAATGTCAACTTTTCGAAACTTAGTATGGCACGAATTCGAAATAATTACCCGTATGCTCGGTCCTCGGTTCAAATCTTACAATGTACACCGAACTGAAACATTGATATTAAGTCTCGTGCATTATGTACATTCAAATGTTGTTTTTAGCCCACCCTCCCCGCAAGACAAACACTACATACTTCATGTATCGGTCAATCTTCTTCTCCTAACCACCTTAGGAAGCTATCGGTTTCCAACACATGTTCATTCTTTCTCTCCATGTTTAGATCTCTAAGTCTCTCAACTACACAACCCCTTTTTCCACTCTGTTACCAAATGTATTTAACTCACACACCCGCCATTGCACCCCATGCCGAGCTCTCTCCCCCCCCCCCTCTCCCTCTCACCCTCTCGCGCTGAATACATGCATTGCCTATCTAGCCCCTAACCTCTCGCATGCGCACGCAAGCACGTTGTATATCTAGGTCACTCCCTCGAGACTGTCTCACTCTTTCTTCCGCACGGCGGGCCACACTCGCTCAATCTCGCTCTCCTTCTCTGAGTCTCGTTTAACCTCGTTTTCTTTCACACACAAATGATATATCTCCCTCCTCGGGCCTCGATCGACACACTCTATACTCTCTCACGCAGAGGTCAGTCCATCCAAGCCACCGCCACTCTTTCGACCTCATGGTGGGCCACGCTCACTCAATCTATCTCTCTCTCTCTCTCTCTCTCTCTCTCTCTCCGTATGTCTCGATTGACCTCGCTCTTTCTCGTACAAAAATGATATATCACCATGTTTGAGCCCAATTCGACCTATTCACATTGTATACTCTCTCACGCACATCGTCTATCTAGGTCACTCTCTCCAACCCGTCTCACTCTTTAGATCTCACGGCGACCCTATGTGATCGGTTGACCTTTCTTCCTCCCACGCACAAAATATATCTACACGTCTGTGACTGGATCATCTCTCAAGCTCTATTTTACAGCCCTCACCCTTGCCAAAAGCTCAATCGGACAATATCTATCCAGAGCATATATATTTGTTCAATGAATGTTGGACCACACTCACTTTGTCTCTCTATCTATATGTCTCTCGATTGACCTCGCTTTCACACCGTATCTTCCACGCGTTGAAGCTACTACCTCTCCATCCCTCGCAAAGCCGGAGCTATTTACATTGCGAGGGGCACTCCAACCTTGGATTAATTTGTGTAGGCATTTATTCCGATCGGTTTAGATTATATTTTTGTAGCATTCGGCCCACAACTACTCCAAACACCGTTGCAACCCACGCAACTCCCCTAGTTGATTTCCTTCTAGCTCGGTCATCGCTCTCTCGCACGTCCTTTCTCGCCTTCAACGTCGCACCATGGTATTATTGAAAAAACTATGTTGTTCTCTTTAATTATTATAAATAACCTACAAAACTACACACCGATAGTCCACTTGGAATGGAACAAATTTCGACCCACAAATTAAAGTGCTACAAACTACACACCGAGGGGCCCACATGTCATGAAACAAATTTGACTCATATACAAATTAAAAAATAAAGGACGAGGATCGAACATGCGACCGGGCCTTCAAGCCGCACGTCAATAGGCAACATAATGAGAATAGCAATGTTTGTTGTACCCCTTTGTTCACATAATGTTTTCATATTACCACAGCCTAATTAATGGATAACATGTAATATTGTTTTTAGTACTATTCGCCTTCACTTCATCGGGTGGGTTCCATGTGTGCTCTCTTTCTCTCCTCCCTTCGCGTTTAGACGCACGGGCAAACAGGAAGAACTCGCGGGCGATGTTGCCGTTGACCATATCTGGACGCGTTCACAAGTCACGACACCAGATTCACGTACTAGCAGCACTAGTCAATGTGTACGTGCAATGCATGTTAATTTGGAAGTATATGAAGTGCATGCGGATATTAACTAATAGGATATTATTTGCGTGTTGTCATGTGATTAGCACTATTTTTGGCATGAAATTAACAGCACGCTAAACGTGTTGAGCGCTCGACATTGAAGCAGTCTAGGTCGTTGGATGACAAGGAATACATGTGGCTTGATGACGTTTTATATTTAATTTGATACGGCTCTAGCAGAACATTCAATCGATCAAACCATACATTTCGTTCAGTCTGACTCCGACTTTAAATTATACGACGATTGATATAAAATAAACATAAATGATAAACGTTCGGATTTTAAGCATGCAATACGAACGTTTTTCATGGCAAATTTAGATTACGCGGCAGAGACAGGGCGTCTCGCGTGGGAAGCGGCTCTTCCGCTGCTCGTGGTGTCGCCGGGCCATCGACCGACGGCAACGGGCGGCATCTTGCGCCATTGTTGGCGTACTCTCGGATGTTGGCCTAGCTTCAAGGAAGGCCAAAATGTTCTCGGACTTTGGAGCGAGTCAATCTGGCGGGAGGAGGCGATCGGGCGTTGGTGCAAGGAAGCGGTCGATGGCGGCCATCCATGCCGCTGAGGGGGGCACTGGCACCCTCGCGGGGACAGGCGCTGTCAACGGCGCGGCGGAGACATTCGTGTGCACGGGCACCGGCACGGGCGCACACGTCACTGCACGCGCAGGCGCATGCGCTGGTAGGTGCACGGGCACCGGCACGGGCGTGCGCGTCAGTGCACGCATAGGTGCATGCGCTGGTAGGTGCACGGGCGCGTGAAAGTCGGCGGGGACCTCGTGGAACCCCGTGGCATCAAGCTCGGCGACAATGTGCATCTCCCAGCCCATCAATGCCACGGGGTTGGGCGCTGGCGCAGTTGGGGCGACTGGAGCCAGAACGGGAGTGGGGACAGGCGCGACGTCTTCCCGCAAGGCCAGTTCAAGCTCGCCCCAAAGCGCCTTATGTTCTTGAGACTCAGACTGGGTGTCTTCCTCGTGAAATCGGAACACTAAGGGTAGACCATCGTGATGCGGCACGGGCGACGTTTAGGTCGGGCTAGTTGGAGGTAGACGATGTGGAGAATCGGAGAGGAAGAGAGAGGATTGTAGCGATACCGGGTAGTGCGTGGTTGATTTTAAACTGCGGCACCGGCGACATTAAAAGTGGGAGCAGTTCGGACGACGGTGGGCGGCGGAGCCTGGTCAAAGGGATCGCCTCCCGGTGAGTCTGCAATGGGTTCGCTTCACACGCCTCGACAGCCGGGCAGCGGTTCGCTTGCACGCCTCTGGCCGACTCACATGCTTGCTGGACGGCACCGCCGATGAGAAGCGGGACTCATGGCGGCATGTAAACGCATACGGTTTCAATAGTGAAAGCGTTCGCCTTAACGTGACAGGTCTTTGTTCCAAAATACCTTGGCTCTTCATTTGTGCAACTTGTCATAAGCAGCTTGTCTCGAATTGAAGAAAAAAATTACGAAGTAATATTTGTGCCATATCACGTGACCATGCTCAATTTCAAGAATTTATGCTCACTTTTGGATTTTCTGAAATTTAAGATTCAGGATTCGAAACAATATCATAACCTGCATGATGCAATAAATTTTCAAGCCGTACATCTGTCCTATTGTATTTCTTAAGAAAGGATTTGGTCAAACATTTTGCTTAGTTAGACTTCAGACAAGTTATATATGCAGAGTAAAAAGATAATCCCTCTGTACCAGTGCATTGCCTGATATATTAACTCAAGTACTAGGCACGAACAAACGGGCTCAATTATGTGCTCATCCTGGTGTAGTAGTAGTACTAGGCAATGCAGTTGACGGGTGACCTTGACGAGCGGCGACCGAGGGAATTGAACCATGCTCGGCATGGTAGGTAACGTTGTCTAGTTACTAAAGCATCCCTCCATTGTTCATCGATAGTCATTATGGATCGGGGACATGAGGGGAATTTCCTAGGGCTGGAATTCTGGCCGACAGATATTTTGACTTGAAACACCGAGGCTCGACTGGTTGGGGTTACCTAATGTGCGTACCACGCACGCCACCAAAGGACACGAGCCCGGTTTTTTTAGGATCAACACGAGCCAAGGTCTGGCTGGTACGCCGTTGGGTCCTACCATTCGAGAATACGAAAGGAACCTTTTAAATTGCCAAACGAATCTATGTGTATTACAATACCCGTATTTTTGTTGCAAATACTAATCTCAACGTGGTAATTGATTTATGACGAGTTGTTGAATTAGAGTGAGTTTGAGATATAGTGATCTCAACGTGGATTTCACATTTCACGGTATCCCTAGTAAGTTTTCCAATGCAGATTCAAATTTAAAAGATGAACAATACGGAGGTGAGAAAACTTTGTATGTATCAAACATATGACCACAGAGAGAGAGAGAGAGACACACACACGCACGAACACAACAACAATCCAATAAGTATAGTGCATCTATTTTTCCAAACCATGCATGTATGACACGAATTCAAAAATACTCCTTCTATTCCTAAATATTAGTCTTTTAGAGAGTTCAACAAGTGACTATATACGGAGCAAAATGAGTGAATCTAGACTCTAAAATATGTCTATATACATCCGTATGTGCCAGTCCATTTGAAGCCTCTAAAAAGACTAATATTTAGGAATGAAGGGAGTAAAATGTAAGACATCCATGGTCCTCAGTTCAATATTTAAAATGAACATGAAACTGAAACATGAATATTAAGTCTAGTACTACAATACATGCAAATGTTGTGTTTAGGCGGAGCTATGATTGTCGGGGGTCAACCCCTCGACCTTAGATAGAATTGTGGAGCTCTGTTTAGGGTTGTTTAGATTATATTTGTCTCCACCCTCCCAACCACCGAGTTGTGCACCCCCCACCCCTCCTCCCTGGGAGAATATCATGTGCCCCCATACCTTAGATGCTATATGCCGATACGAGTTGCTTGGAGCTTGTAGATCTGAGATATAGCAGCTCACATAATGTGTCTTAATATTTTTGCAGGAAACCTTGATGAGTTTGAGAATTGCACACAATTTGTACAAAAACTACTTAGATGCCCTTTGATCCCATATCCAACGACCTAAGCTCAGATCACCGTAGCATCTAAGATGAAGGAGGACATCATATTCTCCTGTATGTAAGAATATCATGTGCTACCACACCTTAGATGCTTTGGTGATACAAGCTCTTCGGAGGCGTTGGATTTGTGACCCAACACCTCCTCGGTGGTTCGAATGGTTTTTTGCAGAAAAGCCCCAAAAGAGTTCGGCCACTGCTTACAAGCACAAAGACTGCTCAGATGCCATTGGATCTCAGATCAAACGACCTCCAAGCTCGTATCACCGTAGCATCCAAGCTGCAATAGCACCTTATGTTTTCTCGCACGGGAGAGTATGAGGTGCTCCCGCACCGTAGATTCTATGGTGATACGAGTTCACTGAGATCTAACGTCCCACGATATACGAGGTTTGAATGTTTTTGCAATATACGGCTGATAGAGTTTGGGAAATGCGCAGAGAGTACAAGTACTACGCATGTGCCATCTGATCACCGATCATACGACCTAGATGCTCATATCACCGTAGCGGGTAATTAAGCTACGGGGAGCACCTAATATGAGCACCGGGGAGCCGTTGGATCGAAGATGTAGCGGCACACACGAGGCCTGAATGTTTTATTTGCAAAAAAACCTTTGGAGAGTTTGGAAATTGCGCATGATTACAAAGACTACTCCCAAGCCATTGGATCTCACTTCCAACGGTGTAAAAACTCGTATCACCATAGTATCTAAGCTGCAGGGTGGATGTGATATTCTATGCCGCTGTCATTTTTGTTCATAAACTTGCAAAATACATATAACTCATGATGTTACTTGTCTAACCGCGCAAAGTGTTTGTTCAAAAAAACCATCCTACACTGAAATATCGGAACAACACACGGGGGTCCCACTTGTGATTAATCAAATTTAGACCTAAAACTAAAAAATCTGAAAGACGAGATTCGAACTGGCAACCTGGACTACAAAGCGTAAGTCGATAGCCTGAAAAAATGAACGGTTGTTGGCTTTGTCCCATAACTTGATTTTATACAGTACTTGCGTTGAGTAGAGTAGAGGGAGTGCCTCGTCAACACGTTCATGACCGTTGTCTCACTTAATGGTGGGTCCCAGGTCTACGATCTCAATCTCTCTTCTCTTCATCGTCTAACCTGTGCACGGGCACACACGAAGAGCGGCGCTAGCTTGCCGTGGTGTTATTACAACTAAAAATAGCTTGGAAAATAGAAGAATCGCCTAGAACAAGAGACGTTGTGGCTGGTCGAGAAGGAGCTAACCACATCTATCCTCCGTGCCATGTTTGCATGATGAAGCTTTGTGGCTAGTGGGGTGTTTTCGACCGATTGGCTGGGTCCCGAGGTCGAACCATAGGTACTACGTCTGATATAGTATATTTTTACACGCACATTTTTCCTCGGTGCCGAGACGTGGCACACCCTACCGTGCGGTTTCGTTGTCCTCCCGGGTGGTGCACGCATATATTCTTCCTGACGTGGGACGCCCTACTGCGCGTTTTCTGGGTCCTCCTCGGTCGTAGTGCTGAAGCAAGTAAATGAGTCGTCAAATCATGAAAGACCACCTTTCTCGCTGAATACATCAGTGAAGCACGGTGGCTAGCTAGTTGGGCTAGTTCGACCGATTAGCTAGGCCGCCGCCACATTTGTTTTTTCACCCCTTTTTTTATCTACTTGCCGGTATGTAAATTTAAATATCCACCGCGACGTTGCTCTGGTGTTTGGGTGTGGCAGGATTTTTAATTTTTTGATTGACGGGAGCAGGTGCGGCAGGATTTTAAATTTTTTGATTGACGGGAGCAGGCGCGGCAGCAATTAGTCACGATGACTCCGCCTGTAAAAACCCAATCGATCCTGATGTGAGAAGTTGTCGATCGGTGTTTTACCATGGTGAAAACCAAAAGATTCCCCGCCTCCTCCGCCTTCCCAGAGATTGCATTGCCTTTCAGCCGCTTTCACCCCCTTTGCTTCCTCTCCCCATTGCTTCTACCTGGTGCCATGGCGGCGCAGTAGATCACGGAGTCCGAGGTGAGGCACCTGACAGGAGCTCCATGCAAAGGATGCGGAGCTCAGGGCAAAGGACGCGGAGCTCCGTGAGCTCAAGGAGGAGAGGAGTGCCATGCTCCTCCGTTATGTGCGGGAGTTCACGGAGCTTCAAAAGCGGCAGGTGTCCACCACAAAGATGCTCGAGGCGTCGGCGGCGTTGCTGCAGAAAGCGGGAGATACGATAGGCTGTCAGGGGAGCCGGCTGGAGCGCGAGCGGGCCGATCGTGACGAGGTCTAGGATCGCCTCAGCCACTTGGTGAACCAAGTTGCCACGCACGTGTTGCGGCTACGTGATGCCTACCGTCATGCCAGTGCGACGATGCCGGCCGTCGGGCTAAACCCGTTCGACCACCCGGTCGACTTCAACGAGCTGCGGCTTCTTGACCTGGTCTCCTTCTTCACCTATATCTCCGAGGAGCTGAGCCGTCTCCGCGCGATGGTGGGGGCTGAGCTGGACAAAGAGGGGTTGTGGGCTGCCGTCGCCGTTG
Organism: Aegilops bicornis; assembly: GCA_021605145.1. Classification (NCBI taxonomy): domain Eukaryota; kingdom Viridiplantae; phylum Streptophyta; class Magnoliopsida; order Poales; family Poaceae; genus Aegilops; species Aegilops bicornis. The sequence goes on along the minus strand of CM038673.1, from coordinate 698,527,572 downwards.
TCGGGCGAATCCTTTCAGGGCTCCGTCACCGGAATCCATTCGTGCCATTGGACGCTGTCTTTGACGAGCTGGCTCCCGTCGACCGGGAGCGGGCTCTGTGGGCGATTGCATCCTGCATCACCAACGTCTTGCGCCTCGAGAAGCAGAGGGACTTCGGTGGTGTTTAGGCGCCCTATGCATGGGCATGTCCATGTCTCGGCGCAACATGACCGTTGGATCAAACTCAGACGGTGCAGATCAGTCACTATAGCACAAAGCGTGTGGGTGTGTTTGGTTGCATTCTCATCTCAATATAGTTGTTTCCTCTGTGTATTTTTGTCAACCTACTAGTGTGGACTCATGCACCCTTCATGCACTCTGCCAAATACCCAAAAGTGGGTCGAGAAGGGAACTTTTGCTCCCATCCCGTGCACCCTTCATACACCCTGCCTAACACTATCCGTGCTTCATATGGTTCATGTTTCATGGAGTACTGTAGCACCGTACTCCCCGTGCATTGTGGACCTAGTTCTGTTAACATTGATCTCACCGTTCATTCTCGACCGGACAGTTAAAAAAGCGGTACTATGTTACATATAGGAGTAGTTCACATGCGCACAACATCATTTGTTATCATCATATCTTACTACACTAGCAACAATATTGTGTAGTACTAACGTATGAACCATCGCACATGCCTAGTAGTAGGAGCACTGTGTATGTTCAAGTGGCTGTCAGGTTTCGCAGACCTCCGTCAGAAGAGTGGAAATGCTTGTTGTAATCATTTTTTCTTCGTAATGAAAAACAAGGACACGCCTACTGCGGATCCTCCTCCACCATGCACTAAATTACTCACTTTCGCCGACGCAGGGACAGCCAGACTGGGTCTACTAGCCATGCACTAATTACTACGTAGTAGAGTGATGGTAGACTACCCCGATCGAACCGCCGCAAGAATGCCCAATGAGCCGTCAAATCACAAAACCCCTCCTTTCCAAAGCAAGAAGTTGACGGACGAAGCAACCATCATTTCGCCTTCTCTCTCAGCTTCCTCTCTTGAAGAAAACCCCCACTCGCTTCGCTTCTCCCTCATCTCGTTCCTCCTTTCACTCTTATCTCTCAGCTTCCTCTCTTGGATGGACGCCGGAGCACCAGCCGACATGATGTCTATGGCTCTGTACAAAACCGTCGAGGCTCATGGTACGAAGAAGCGCAAGCACCCCGCCGAGACTACCGCAGACAAGCTCAAAGCCATCGCCCTGTCCAAGCCCCCCTCTCCGGATCCCTCATTAAGCAAGTCCAGGTAATGTCTCTTGTTGACGATCTTTTTCTCGATCTTGATCGTGTTTTTTCATCTAACACGCAGTACTAGTACTGGTAGTACAACTTTCTGGGTGATCTTGCATGTGATTTTAGTGTGCCAAATGACGGTTCTAAATCCCTCTTTTAACCAAAACATGCGAGAGGTTGACACCGATTTCTTATAGATTACTTTCAACTATTTCCTCTGTCCCAAATTTCTTGTCTTAGATTTGTCTAGATACGGATGTATCTAATACTAAATGTGACTTGATACATCCGTATCTAGACAAATCTAAGACAAGAATTTTGGGACGGAGGGAGTACTTTATGAACATCAATGCTACCTTTTAAGAGGGTATATTTTCCTCAAGAACTTGTGTTATGGATATTGCATGTAATCCTCTCGCTCTCATGCCTTTGAAGACATGTTCTAGTGTCTTTGTTCACTCATTTATGTGCGTATATGTAGTCATGTATGGAGTATAATATCGAAAATCATCTTATATTTCTGAACGGAGGTAGTAATAAAATATGGTTTCTGTTTGAATTAGAACCAGGTCCGCGGTGGAGATGAAGTCTCAAAGTCATGCCGTGTGAACTGGAAGACCTGATGATGAGTTCTACCGCTGAACTATCCAAATTGTTGTGTCCTTGTCGCCACGTGTCCTGAACTAGTGTTTTCCTGTAGCATTGTTGTCAGGCGTGTTCTCGAGGATGTACTTGACCACAACAATTTCCTGGATGTGCCTTCGATTACGGAGGGTGTGGTTCTTGTAAAGCTTCCCCACAAATCTGATGCGGCCTGTCTTCATCATCATGTTTATGAGTGGAAAGACCACTCTGTTAGGTTCTCCAAGGTTGACAAGATGGTGATGGTGCATGTAGACATCTCACACGAAGTCCATGGCCTAGTCGATTATGCGGGTTTCATCCTCGTAGGTCGGTGGCAAGAAATAGTCTGCAGAGTTTACTTAGTGCAACTTTGCTTGTCTCGTAGTAAGTACTATTGTTCAAGATTTGATTTGTGTTTGTGAACCCTGTATTGTTTATTAGTACTCGCCGCTTTTGGTGTGTGGTCACCCCGAGAACGGTCTATGTTAATGTCTGTCCACTCAATTCAGTCTCAGATATTTTGAAGTATCCAGATCATATTTTTTGTGAGGACGGTTTGTCAATTATGGTTACACTCCAATATCTGTATGCATTGCAGGGTTTATCGCACCCACCAGGATTTCCAGTCCCATGGATGTTCGGTCCATACGATTTGTCACGACCTTTGGACTGTCCTGCTTGTGAGAGTAGGCGGGACCCCTGCATGCCACGCGTAGTTGGACGATCAATCTTCTGTTTAGTACTTCAACATAGTGATTTCCTGGTAAGGATTCGCTCGTGTCACATCAAGTAAATCTTATTGATTTAATGTCATGTTTTCTTTCTTTTCCTGCAATTTTACGATGCAGGTTTTGCCATGTGACATTCATCACGGAATAAACCGTTTGGTTTGCTCTACGATGGCTATTTTTGCAGGTTTCACTTCTTATGTCGTGGTCAAGAACGAAGGCACTTTCCATCACTTATATTATCGAAAAAATTGGATCACCGTTGTCCGAGTACAAGCTGAATCCCTATGATGAACTGCAGTTTGGTTTAACTAAAACGCCACAATTAGTCCTTCTCGCTTAAAAGAAATGAAGAAAAAACTGGATCATGGTCACGGATCCTAGTCAAGTTAGAAAGCTGATCATAGCAGCATCAGACACGATCGCCGATGTCTCGCAGACAGATCGATCACCGGCAGCTGTTCTAGCATCGACAATGCATCAGCTCACCGATCCAGTGAGGATTGGGCACCGGCCGTGTCACCGATCACCGATCTCACGGAGGATCGGGCATCGACACCGGCACTTGCTCCGACACCGCACCAGCTCTACAAGGAGCACCATCTCCGGCAAAGAAGCGCGGCTTCGCACTGCACCAACACTTGCACTTCAGATTCGCTTCCGCCCGCAAAGCTTGCACCGGCAACAGACTGGGCTGCAGTTTGCACTTCATATACCAAAGTCCTTACAAAACCGACATGTCCACCTTCTTGGTAAGCATTGGCCGCCCAAGTGCTTCGTTCTTTTTTCTTTCCATGTTGTTTCACATGATTCACTGTGTTGATCTAACTGTTTGGGTATGTCTTCTTGTTTGCAAACAGAGAATTCCTAGAGCAATGATGGAGTCGTTCAACAATCCGGGCGCATCATGCCAAGTTTCTCTTACCATGCGCAGCCTTGGTGTGAATGAACCTACTCAATATACCGTAAGTACAAAGGATGGTCGCATGATGATTGATGCTAAAGGATGGTCAAGGTTCAAATCTAAATCGTATCTTGCGGTTGGGGATGATGTCAAAATCGAACTTTCTCGGCAAGGAGAGCTGGTCCAAATCAACTTTGAAATTCTTCAGTAGCAGCACGCAACTGCCGAACTGATCTATCCTCCGAGAGATTTTGATGCAATAACCTGCATGGTGGAACAAGTGTCCTGTGTGTATAAGTAGTACGACAGTATTATTTATCACATGGTATATCGTTGATAGAATTGCAACTCTGATTGCTGGTTAGGAACTGTCATTCGATTTCATTCCAACAACTGATGTGCTTTATTCAATTTTGTGTATTCGCCATGCGACAAAGATCTAAAACCAGCGTCTGCATCGATCGCTTGCAATATGAAAAGCGCCGAGGTAGAACACATGGGCCCCCAAACATGCGTGGTCGGCTCATGCCCAAAGTCCAGAACCGTGAGCCTATCCGAGTATTATATTCTCAGTTGAACCCCCATAAAAAAAGCTGAACCCCCATAATGCCCATGCGTTGCAGAGGGAGTATATTTCTCGGCAAGGCGAGCCTGTGATATAAAAGATTTGTATTTTTCTTTACAGAGGGAGTATCTCTATGTCAAAATATATATTTATGAGTAACTAGTTACTCCTGTCTTTCTACTTCCTTTCATTGATATAGGGGCAACCGCAACGGGTCCACGTGCCATATGCACAAATTAGAGTGCACAACTTCATGGTAGACACACCCCGGTCGTAGCACCGCAGTAATGCAATGAGCCATCAAATTACAACCCCCCCCCCCCTTTCTAGCTTAAGCAGTAAGCTGGACGGACGAAGCGGCAATATTTCACTGGGCCTGAATCCCCTTCTTCCTCGTATGCTTGTTCAGAGAAAACCCCCTCTCGGTGATTGCATAGGGTTTTCTCATGGAGAACCAGGTACAAATTCTTCATCCATCCCTGATAAATCCATGTCCCTTGGTCGCAGGTAATCCTAGGATGGCAGCCGCTGCCGTTGATGCATTTTTCTTCCTACTGAATCTAGTGTGTTTCATTTGCAGTGCCCAAAGTGCGAGTACCCTACAGGTTTCTGCGCCCTCGTAGACGCCACACTTGTTCCTTCTCATCCTAACACAACATTTTGAAATGCGACAAGATGTTCCTAGAATCCTCTTTTCTATCCGGGAGGGTGGGGGTTTTTTGAACATGTTGTGTTCTCATATTATTTTTCCTGTAGTGTATTATTTTCTCTGCCAGAACACATGTACTCAAGATGCTCGGCCTTGCCATAACTGAATACTCTAGTTTAATGGTCACAGTGAAGACAAGCCATGGATATAAGTTCCAAGTTAGGTTCATGAACCAAGAAGATCGCTGCTTTTTTATGGTCGAACTTGGATAAAATTTCTCAAGTGTTACGGACTGAAAGTTGGCGCACGAATGTTGATGGAAATAGCAGAACCTGGTCTCATCTTCACTGTGATCTTCCACCCCGACGTTGTTCCAATTGTTCATCCATGTTAGTTTTGTATCTGGTTCTTGCTTGTTGCCTCGATTACTTCTTAATCCACCTATTCTGTCTAACTAATCACAATTTAACTTTAGAAGAAGCAACTAATCTCTCACGAAGATGCTACTTCTAACTAATATTTTCTTATAATTGGTGGCACGTGTAGGTTTTTTCAGAGTTAAGCGATGCCTGCTCGTTTGTTACTCTGTAATAACTCGGCTGTTACTAATGGCAATCAAGTTGATCGATCCACATCCACAAGTTCCTACACTTTATTGATCGCCTTGAGGTCCTTGTGGGGCGTTTAAATGGTGGAAGGCCACGTGGGATATGTGTGCATCGCTGCACTCGTTGAACTGGTCCAACCGTGTTTAGAAACTTATGGTACGAAGTTGTTTTCTCGTTATATATGTTGTTCATAAACTATTGCTTATACACAGTTTTACAAATGTGGATCTTCTTGAAATAGGAACCGCCGAAGTTCTATTGTTCCTATACGCATGCTCGACCATGATCGGGTCAGACTTGCGCTTGGTCACAACATGATGTTTATGTCGACCTACTCAATTCCCCTTAGAGGTGAAAAGATACTTATTCATGGGTGGTCTCAAATAATGAAGGCCCGTCCATCTTGGAGAATAGGACAGAATTATGTTCATGCTTTTCCATGGCTCTAAAGTGAATATCCTGTTTATTGACCACGTTGCGAGATGAAGCCGCTTTCAAAAGGTTGTGAATGCACGGGGTGGCACCTGGGCCTTGTCCTGGGGCTTGGCGGCCTCACCCTTGGTTAACTGTAGGCAAAGTAGCACTGTTCAAGGCGTGCTTTGTACGGTTGAACTCAGATAAGTACTCATACCGCTTTCAACTTTGGTTGTTAAGTGCCCCTGCTGGTTTCAGTTAAGGTTGTTAAGTACTCCTGCTGATTTTACAGTCTGTCGTGTTTCTTCAGTCATGTCTTCCTCCAGCCGCCAAAACCAAACCAGCGACGGCGGGGCCGCCTGCTTCCACCTCCCACGGCTGGCTGCGCCTCAGTGCACACATCGCCGCCCCACCGTCTCCTAAGTCATTAACGCCGACGTCCTCCACGCGCTTTGGTGCGCTCGCCGCGGCGCCGCCCTCTCGCGTTGTCAACATGGTCAACAAATAACAGGAATCGGCAGAAGTACATGGAGAGGATGACAGTAGGGGCCCACTACGTCAGCGTATGGAAAAATAAAATGCTTCCTCCTGGTGTTTTCCTGACATCTGGGACCCACGACATTGTGAGTGTATATAGTCAATAGACAAGAGAACAACACAAGATCGGCTGACACCTGGGACATAGCTACTCAAGCAGTATTTTTTTTGTTTGGTATTGTTGAGACGGAGCAGGGTTTGAACTGGGTTGTGGTCCGTCTAGCCCGGCTTATATTTTATGTTCACCGTGTGACCAGCCGAGCTATTTTTTCTTTGTGAAAATGAGCCCAGTTTATTTTTTCTGAAGAATACCCAATCCAGGCCTACTTATTTTTCTACGCCCTGATGGGCTACAACTCTTTCAAGACGCCTGCAAATCTTGAAAGTAATATGAAATGGGTTGTAAATATAAAACAGATGACAAATTGGCAATTACTTTATAATTTATGATTTTTTTCACATTTTCAGATTCCTATTTCACTGGGAATTAACCTAATTTAAATATATCTTCAAAGTACTTTAAATCTGGCTCGACATTTCGGTATTAAAAATAGTTTGGAACCCACAGAATATGCAAATTTGGCCCTCGCCAACTAAAAACGACTGCAATAAATTGCATAAGAAGTTGCCATGAGCTATATACAAATTATTAAAAAAAAGAGGGAGTGGTTTGACTTGTGGGCCTATTTAGTTGACGCGTATGCAAGATTTTTTAGTTATTATATACGTCAACGAACGATTCTAGCGTTGGATGTCAATCCAACGGCCGCCGTGTTTCTTCAATCTCTGATCTTTTTGCTCCAGCCGCTAAAGCAGCGCCAAGTGGACCGGCCGCTTCCCGCCTCCCGTGGTCGGTTGTGTCAGGCCGCCGCCAAGCAGCCTCAGCCCCTACTACTCCCACCGCTGGCCAGGGCATCCCTCTACTCACCCACACCCCTTGTTATTCTGCGGCGACGGCAACCTCACACCGCAGCCGAACCGATGAACCCTCAGATTCTCTCCGCTGGCTTCCATCGCCGCTGCCTTTCCCCGGCCCGATCGTCCCTTCCTAGGCCTCGCCGTGGTGCTCTCGGCGCTGGGCGTGGTCAATGTGGTCAACGACGACTTCCATCAAGATTATCAGACGTGGAGAGGCTGACAGCTGGGTCCACGGCAGCCGCAAGGAAGTGCCTCCTTATTACGCGGAAAATAATTATTCCTCCACCTGACAGCAGGAACCCACCGGACGGGCCACCAGTATTTCGCGAAAAAAAACATTTGCCCCTGACTGCTGGGACCCACAGGATGGGCCACCGTATTTTGTGAAAAAACGTTCCCCCCGCTGTCAGCTCGAACCCACCGGAAGTGCCTCCTTTGTTGGAAATATGCCCTAGAGGCAATAATAAATTAGTTATTATTATATTTCCTTGTTCATGATAATCGTTTATTATCCATGCTATAATTGTATTGATAGGAAACTCAGATACATGTGTGGATACATAGACAACACCATGTCCCTAGTAAGCCTCTAGTTGACTAGCTCGTTGATCAATAGATGGTTACGATTTCACGACCATGGACATTGGATGTCGTTGATAACGGGATCACATCATTAGGAGAATGATGTGATGGACAAGACCCAATCCTAAGGCTAGCACAAAGATCGTAGTTCAGATGCTAAAGCTTTTCTAATGTCAAGTATCATTTCCTTAGACCATGAGATTGTGCAACTCCCGGATACCGTAGGAATGCTTTGGGTGTACCAAACGTCACAACGAATCGGGTGACTATAAAGGTGCACTCACAGGTATCTCCGAAAGTGTCCGCTGGGTTGGTACGAATCGAGACTGGATTTGTCACTCCGCAGACGGAGAGGTATCTCTGGGCCCACTCGGTAGGACATCATCATAATGTGCACAAGCAGTGATTAAGGAGTTGATCACGGGATGATGTGTTACGGAACGAGTAAAAGAGACTTGCCGGTAACGAGATTGAACAAGGTATCGGGATACCGACGATCGAATCTCGGGCAAGTATCATACCGATAGACAAAGGGAATTGTATACGGGATCAATTGAGTCCTTGACATCGTGGTTCATCCGATGAGATCATCGTGGAACATGTGGGAGCCAACATGGGTATCCAGATCCCGCTGGTGGTTATTGACCGGAGAACGTCTCGGTCATGTCTGCTTGTCTCCCGAACCCGTAGGGTCTACACACTAAAGGTCTGGCGACGCTTAGGGTTATATAGGAAGCTTGTATGTGGTTACCGAATGTTGTTCGAGTCCCGGATGAGATCCTCGGACGCCACGAGGAGTTCCGGAATGGTCCGGAGGTAAAGAATTATATATAGGAAGTGCTGTTTCGCCATCGGGACAAGTTTCGTGATATCGGTATTGTACGGGACCACCGGAGGGGTCCTGGGCCCACTGGTGGGGCCACCTGCCCTGGGGCCACATGGGCCCTAGGTGGTGCGCTTAGGCCTGCATGGGCCAAGGGGAACCAGCCCCAAGAGGCCCATGCGCATGAAACACTTGGAGAGGAAGAGTCCATAGAGGGAAGGCACCTCCGAGGGTGCCTTGGGGAGGATGGACTCCTCCCCCTTGGCCGCACCTCCCTTGGAGGAGGGGCAAGGCTGCGCCTCCCCCTCCTTGGCACCTATATAAAGGGGGAGGGAAGGGGCAGCAGCACCGAGCCCCGGGCGCCTCTCTCCCTCTCCAACACCTCCTTCTCCTCCGTAGTGCTTGGCGAAGCCCCGCAGATAGCCACGCCCTCCACCACCACCACGCCCGTTGTGCTGCTGTTGTTGGATGGAGTCTTCCTCAACCTCTCCCTCTCTCCTTGCTGGATCAAGGCGTGAGACGCCACCGGCTGTACGTGTGTTGAACGCGGAGGTGCCGTCTGCTCGGCACTAGGATCATCGGTGATCTGAATCACGGCGTAGTACGACTCCATCAACCCCTGCTCACTTGAACGCTTCCGCTTAGCGATCTACAAGGGTATGTAGATGCACTCTCCTTCCCTCGTTGCTAGTTTCTCCATAGATAGATCTTGGTGACACGTAGGAAAATTTTGAATTTCTGCTACGTTCCCCAACATCCTTATTACGCACAAAAAAATGAATACCCCCTACTAGCTGGGACCCACCTTGGTGGGAGGCTGACTTGTGGGGCTACTAAGTTGACTGGGGCGGATGCCTTTGTCAACTTTAGTCAATATATGAACGATTCTAGCTCCAGTGATCGTACGATGTCCATCCAACGGCCGTAGTGCTTCTTCAACCTCTGATCTTCTTGCTCCACCGCCAAACCAGGCCGGTCGTGGCCGATCGCTTCCTCGCCACTGTGGGTCGGGTTGTGATGTCATGGAGGCCTCACCGCCCCCCTACTACTCCTACCGTTGGCCAGGCCATCCCTCTACGCACCCACACCCCCTGTTATTTTGCAGCGACGGCAGCCTCACACCGCAGGCGAACGAGTGAACCCTCATACTCCTCTACGCGTGGGCATCCACTGCCGCGTCTTCCCCGGCTCCGTGTCGTCCCCTTCCTAGGCCTCGCCGTCGTCCAATGCCCTGGTGCTCTCGGCGTGGCGTGGTCAACATGGTCAAGGAATGGCTTCCATCGGACGTGGATCAGACGTGGAGAGGCCGACAAATGGGTCCACGGCCGCAGCAAGGAAGTGCCTCCTTATTACGCTGGAAAATAATGATTCCTCCACTGATACCTGGGACCCACCGGATGGGCCATCAGATTTCGCGGAAAAATGTTACCTCGATCGCTGGGACCCACCAGCTTCATCTTCGCATGCAAGGAAGTGCGTCCGGCAAAAAGGACGATTCGCCTCGACCGCTAGGACCCACCAGCTACACCTTCGCGACGCAAGGAAGTGCGTCCGGCAAAAAATGATTCGCCCGACTTCGGGACCCACCGGCTACATCTTCGCACGCAAGGAAGTGCTTCCGGCAAAAACGATTCGCTTCGACCGCCGGGACCCACCAGCTACATCTTCGCACACAAGGAAGTGCTCGATACCGGGACCCACCTGGTCGAAGCGCACGTAGCGTTGTCATTCGGGTCGCGAACGGTACGCATATTGGTCGTAGTAGAGGCGCGCACGTGTCGTAGTAGAGGCGCGCACATAGCATCTACACGAACGTACAGCAGCCAGTGTGCAAGAAACAATATACGCCCACGTATGTGTACATACGGGCGGGGACTCAAACGCCTACCGGCGCATACCTACGGCCAGGGCTCGTGTATATGGCTGGGTCGGAACGGAGAAACAGCGCCATCGCTGCCTTTCATGGGGAGGCAACGGAGTGCGCCGTGTTCATGGGGAGGCAACGGAATGCGCCGTGTTCATCGGGAGGCAACGGAACTCGTGGGAGCCAACCGCCGGGTCGAACGGAATGCATGGTCGTGTTCATCGGGAGGGCTTGGACGGAACAGCGATGGAAACGAGGCTCGCATACCGCGACAACGGAGGAAACGGACCTTTCTACGCTCGGAACAGGGTCCCGTTGATCGGGAGGGTGTGGCGCATCGCAAAACGGAGGAAATGGACCTCCCTACGGTCAAACGGGGGTCCCGTTGATCGGGAGGTGTGGCATACCGCAAAATGGATTTAAACGGACCTCCTACGGTCAAACGGGTCCTGTTGATCGGGGATGTGGCGACCGCAAAACGGATTTAAACGGACTTGTGTTGGAGCGCCACGGTCAAACGGGGTCATGTTCATCGGGAGGTGTGGCGATCGCAAAACGGACTCCACGGGATACCGCTCATCTCCACCGTCGACCTCCTCCAGCCTTCGCGGGCTACCGCCGACGCCCTCCACGGGCTCCTGCTCATCCAGCCTCCACCGCGGCGCTACTCCACCGCCATCGCTCAACCACCCTCCACCGTCTCACTGCTCATCCAGCCCTCCACACCACGGGTCCTATTCAACCACCCTCCACGGGCACCCCTCCACCGCTTCCACTGCTCATCCAGCCCTCCACACCACGGGTCCTGTTCATCCAGAGGCAAACGACATCGCTCACTATTCATCCAACCCCCCGCAACGCCACTCGCTCATCCCAGAGGCAAGATCGATCGGCTTCGCTTAGCAGCAGAGCGGGCGAATCGCCGATCGGGTTTAGTTAACAGCCATCGATCGATCGCCGGGTTCAAGAACGCCAGAGTTCGCAGCTGTAATCGCCAGTTCGATTAGAGCCCAACGCCTCGCTCGGGTTGATTAGAGCTAACGCCGCACACACGCCAGACGCACGTGTACGAGAAAGCGATGCATCGCCGGCCCCGACCTCCCACCGTAACCGGGAACTCCCCGAAATTTTCCTCCCCCTCGCTTCTACCATGGTTTTTTCCGTCATGGACGGCCCAAAGACTGTCATGCAGCTGCGTCTCCGGCCCGCCCAGGACGAAAAGCCCATTTTCTGTCATGATTTTTTGTCATAGAAGTAGGAGCCCACCACATCTATGATGATACCGGGTTTTGTCACAATTATCGTCATAGAAGTGTCATATGTATGACAGAAAAAAAAAATCATTCGGCCCAAAATGTCACGGATGTGTCTTTTTTTTGTAGTGATATCATACACATAATAGTCTCATCATATCATCCAACACAAATCATGTCGTCACATCATAATCACGATATAGCTATACAAGTTACATGACATGTCTCATCATACATAATGTAGTACTTCTTGAGGCGTCGGTTCGTATCCCTCTCTCGCACTAGCGTGAACCTAAACTAACTACTGGTTGTCGCTCGGAAACCGGTACACCTGGGCATGACACTTCGTCCACTTGTCGTATACTCCTGGCGTAGCACTTCTTCGCCATCGATGATCTATGCACCTGCTTGGTCACACGAGTCGATGATATGCAACATATATAGTTGAGCAACAGAAAGAGACAGAATTCGCAAAAATATAAGCAACATATCATAAGCATAAATAACATATTTCATCGTACCCAAAATGCCCTAACTAGAGTGATCTTCGCTACTTGAGGAAGACGGTTTAATTACATCATAAATAAAGTTTCATCGTGCATAACTAAAAGTTTCGTCATAGAGAAAGTATGGACTATACGGATACATTGTCATATATCATCGATCACTTCAACATATCGTGCAATCCATCCAAGTCAGGGAGATAGTCCCCGAGCACAGCGAGGCTTCAGGTTGAGACGCTGAGCCGATACGTGTGTTCGGACGTTTTCCCGCGACATTTGCCCTTCTTCGTAGAATATCCCTATTTTTCGACGACCTCCTTCATGATGATTTGGGCAAGTTCACGCTGGATGTGATAGAACTCAGCTCGAAGTCGATGATCCGGGATATCTCCTAGGTTCTTTGCCCATTGCAGAATATGGGCATCACCGAATCTAGGTGACATGCGAAGGTTCTACTGATCCCGTCTATACTCCAGCATGTGGTGGAGGACATAGAATCCATCACTAAGAGTACCACTCGGTGTCTGGATGCAGCAGAAGTAGGTCTTATGGCCGAAGGCGGGCGCGTGGTTCTTTGTCTTCCTAGTCTTGATCTCTCCACCCCGTATGTCGTAGGTAAAGATAGCACTGTCGAGAACAGACTTGATGTGGGTATAATCCTTTTTCTTCATGTTCTTTGACGAGTCCAAGTAAAGAGCGTGGGAGAATCGGGGGTAAAGGATGATGAGGACGGCGCGCCCGTCGCTGTGCAAAATAAGTACACCTCAAATTAGCCTCCACGCGTGCAAATGAATGATTGAAATCGAAGGAAAGATATCTGCGGATGACTTACATGGGATGATAAGGCACGAGAATCGTCTCCTTGTCCTTATTGGCGACCATGAAATCGGCGATGTAGTTACTAGTGTATTCACGGTGCTTTGGGCAGACTGCCAAGAAGCCCTCGTGCATGAAGTATGGGTCAGCGACACAAATATAAGGTATCTGCTCAATCCTGATGATGTGGTTCATGTGCAAGGCAAAAAGGCGGACAAACGTAAAATCCAGCTTTTTCAAGTGAAACATGTCGAAGATGTAATCGAATCAAAGGAAGAACTTTTCCACGAGGAATGTGTCGACGTACAACCTTTGATGCGGCACGTTAACCATGTAGAGCGGGTATCCTGGATTTTTCGAGGCGGTCAGGCTTTTCTCTCTCCACATCACATCGTCATGAAGTCTCCTTAGATCGTCGTATATGGCCTCTACCGCTGCCTTAGGTAGGATCGGATCACCGGGGATATGACATTTTGCCGCACCGGGGATAGGTATACGGTCTTGAACCTGAGGCTGCTGAGGCGGCTGGATCATAGAAGCAGCTTTGTTGCCTTTCCTCGGTCTCTTCCTATGCTTCTTTGCTACTGGAAGTGAGCCTATAATACGTTCATCCTCTGGCAATTCAGGCACCAACTCATCATGCTCAAACCCTAAGTACTCATACTACTGAGCCATCAATCCTCCGTCGTCAGAGGTGCCGGTATTGAGATACTGTAGAGGGTCATCGTCATCCTCGTCTATGGCATCATGCATTGCTTCTTCGACGGCGGAGACATCATTAGCCACTAATGGAGCCTCTTCCTCACCCGACACGATAGGCGACGCTAATTGGATAAGTGGGGTGTTGGTGTTCATACCTTGCTAAGGCTGCTTGGTCGTGGGGGTGCTCCCGGCAGCCTCCAGACGAAGCAGACTCTTCAGCCACAACATGACCCAATGCTTGCAATCTCCAAGCCGCCACAGGGTCTCGTTGTCATCTCCCCCTAGTTCTACCGGAGGAGCCAAATTCTCATGGCCCGGTTCGACACTGGCCACGGAAACCTTGAAGACGTCAGGGGGGATCGGCCGGCTATGGAACAATTGTTCCTTTGGCTTCATTATCGTCGCCTTCCCCATGTCCACCTTTGGGCCGCTGATGGTGTACAGTATGGTGCATGGGGTTACGTCAGCCTGCAAAGACATGTTTGCGACGTGAGACATCCGGAAGGCAATGGAAACGAGAGATTATGCATATATTGAAGAGGGCCGGTGTGACAGGTACCGTGAGGGCGTCGAGCTCAGCCAAAGATGAAGCACTGCCGAGCACGTCCGAGACAGAGGACGGGCTGCTATGAGTAGGTGCGGGAGCCGGTGCAGGAGCAGGTGCGGGAGCTGGTGCAGGAGCAGGTGCTGGTGCAACGCTAGTCGAGCTGCTCCCCAAGAAGTTGGAAAGGGGAAAGTCCGCTTCATCCTTATTTGGATTTTGCTTGGTCCAACTGACTCTAGACGGAACCAAGACACTATACAAAGCTACAATCTCCTCTTTTGCGGCAGCTACCGCTGCTTTGACTTGTCTCAACTGATTTCTTATCAACCGCAATCACAACCTTATTGTCGATGTTTCTTCATTTAACCTTCGTCTTTCCTTTCTCTCCTCCGTGGTCTCACGGTAGTACTTCTTCCACGTGGCGCCGTCTCCGACACCGTGCACGCATCTATATGATGGTCGAGTGTCCACCGGGAGTCCTTTCAATATGTTCAAGGCCGGGTTGAATGGGGTGTCCCACTTAGGCCTCACTAACGCCTCAGACGGAGAGTCATTTTCGACCGCAATCCTGTGATGTTCTTTCTGCAAAAGGAACAAGGATCGTTAACAAATATGACTAAACATGCAGTCGAATTGATCAGAAGCTAAAATTAGGGGGTAAATTAAAAATTATCAGCAGTCTCATGAACTCCGTCGTGACCGTGTCCGTCTCGAAAACCTTCTTGACTGGGTCCCAACGGTACCGGGCCCTGATGATGTCACGCTCCTGCGGGATGGTGAACTCCGCCAAGGGGTCTGGAATGCCCAGACTTTCAAGTTCCACGTCCTCCTTGGCCCATATGGACCTCTTCCCCATGTAACCACGACTTCCGAGGTGGTGGCACCCCATGTTCCTCTCTTGGAGCCGCTTCATGTACTCCGATATTTCTTTGCCAGCTTCGGCAACGCAAGCCGCCTTGAATATTTCAAACTGCCCTTCCGTAATTGTTGGATTATCCTTTACAATCTCGGAGTAGGGTTCCATTTTGTTGATGATCTTATGTTTCACCCTTACTTTCCAGGCGGACAACGCGCTGCTAAACTTGCTCATGGCGCGTTTGTTTATCTTCTTCATTGTCGGGTCTTTATCTGGATCAGTATATTGGATTTCATCCCGGCCTGGGAACAAGAATACCTGGTGCAGCTTAGTTAGTAGGGACTGCTTCATATCTGGTATCTTCTTTAGTTTCTCATTGTTGATGGTGGCGGTTGCTGATACGTCTCCAACGTATCTATAATTTTTGATTGCTCCATGCTATATTATCTACTATTTTGGACCATATTGGGCTTTATTTTCCACTTCTATATTATTTTTGGGACTAACCTATTAACCGGAGGCCCAGCCCAGAATTGTTGTTTTTTGTGTGCCTATTTCAGTGTTTCGAAGAAACGGAATATCAAACGGAGTCCAAATGGAATGAAACCTTCGGGAACGTGATTTTCTCACCGAATATGATCCAGGAGACTTGGACCCTATGTCAAGAAAGCCACGAGGTGGGCACGAGGTAGGGGGGCGCGCCCACCCCCTAGGGCGCGCCCCCACCCTCGTGGGCCCCATGAAGCTCCACCGACGTACTTCTTCCTCCTATATATACCTACATACCCCCAAACGATCAGATACGGAGCCAAAAACCTAATTCCACCGCCGCAACCTTCTGTATCCATGAGATCCCATCTTGGGGCATGTTCCGGAGCTCCGCCGGTAGGGGAATCCACCACGGAGGGCTTCTACATCATCATAGCCCCTCCAATGAAGTGTGAGTAATTTACCTCAGACCTTCGGGTCCATAGTTAGTAGCTAGATGGCTTCTTCTCTCTTTTTGGATCTCAATACAATTTTCTCCCCCTCTCTCGTGGAGATCTATTTGATGTAATATTGTTTTTGCTGTTTGTTTGTTGAGATCGATGAATTGTGGGTTTATGATCAAGATTATCTATGAACAATATTTGAATCTTGTCTAAATTCTTTTATGTATGATTGGTTATCTTTGCAAGTCTCTCCGAATTATCAGTTTGGTTTGGCCTACTAGATTGGTTTTTCTTGCAATGGGAGAAGTGCTTAGCTTTGGGTTCAATCTAGCGGTGTCCTTTCCGAGTGACAGTAGGGGTAGCAAGGCACGTATTGTATTGTTGCCATCGAGGATAACAAGATGGGGTTTTTATCATATTGCATGAATTTATCGCTCTACATCATGTCATCTTGCTTAAGGCATTACTCTGTTTTCTTGAACTTAATACTCTAGATGCATGCTGGATAGCGGTCGATGAGTGGAGTAATAGTAGTAGATGCAGGCAGGAGTTGGTCTACTTGTCTCGGACGTGATGCCTATATACATGATCATACCTAGATATTCTCTATGCTCAATTCTGTCAATTGTTCAACAGTAATTCGTTCACCCACCGTAAAATACTTATGCTCTTGAGAGAAGCCACTAGTGAAATATATGGCCCCCGGGTCTATTCTCATCATATTAATCTTCCTACGCTTTATTATTGCTTTGCTTTTTACTTTACCTTTTATTTTACTTTGCATCTTTATACCAAAAATACCAAAAATATTATCTGTCATCTCTATCAGATCTCACTCTCGTAAGTGACCGTGAAGGGATTGACAATCCCTATTCGCGTTGGTTGTGAGGATTTATTTGCTTTGTGTAGGTACGAGGGACTCGCGCGTAGTATCCTACTGGATTGATACCTTGGTTCTCAAAAACTAAGGGAAATACTTACGCTACTGTGCTGCATCACCTTTCCTCTTCAAGGAAATCCAACGCAAGTCGTTGTCGAGGAGTCTACGCAAAAGTCAACATACCAAGTACCCATCACAATCCCTTATCTCTCGCATTACATCATTTGCCATTTGCCTCTTGTTTTCCTCTCCCCCACTTCACCCTTGTCGTTTTATTCACCCTCTCTTTTCCGTTTGCCTTTTCCTCGCTTGCTTTTTGTTTGCTCGTGTGTTAGATTGCTTGTTTGTCACGATGGCTCAAGATAATACCAAATTATGTGACTTTACCAATACCAACAATAATGATTTCCTTAGCACTCCGATTGCTCCTCTTACCAACACTAAATCTTGTGAAATCAATACTGCTTTGTTGAATCTTGTTATGAAAGATCAATTCGCCGGCCTTCCTAGTGAAGATGTCGCTACTCATCTAAATAGCTTCGTGGATTTGTGTGATATGCAAAATAAGAAAGATGTTGATAATGATATTGTTAAATTGAAGCTATTTCCTTTTTTCGCTTAGAGATCGTGCTAAAGCTTGGTTTTCGTCTTTGCCTAAAAATAGTATTGATTCTTGGAACAAGTGCAAAGATGCTTTTATCTCTAAGTATTTTCCTCCCGCTAAGATCATCTCCTTAGAAACGATATTATGAATCTTAAGCAACTTGATCATGAACATGTTGCACAAGCTTGGGAGAGAATGAAATTAATGATACATAATTGCCCTACTCATGGTTTGAACTTGTGGATGATTGTACAAATTTTTTATGCCGGATTGAATTTTCTTCTAGAAATCTTTTAGATTCGGCCGCGGGAGGCACTTTTATGGAAATCACTTTAGGAGATGCTACTAAACTCCTAGATAATATTATGGTTAATTATTCTCAATGGCACACTGAAAGATCTACTAATTAAAAAGTGCATGCGGTAGAAGAAATTAATGTTTTGAGTGGAAAGATGGATGAACTTATGAAATTATTTGCTACTAAGAGTGTTTCTTCTGATCCTAATGATATGCCTTTGTCTACTTTGATTTAGAATAATAATGAATCTACGGATGTGAATTTTGTTGGTAGGAGTAATTTTGGTAACAACGCTTGTAGAGGGATCTTTAATCCTAGGCCTTATCCTAGTAATCCTTCTAATAATTATGGAAATTCCTACAACAACTCTTATGGAAATTTTAATAAGATGCCCTCTGAATTTGAGACTAGTGTTAAAGAGTTTATGAATTCAGAAAAGAATTTTAATGCTTTGCTTGAAGAGAAATTGCTTAAAGTTGATGAATTGGCTAAGAACGTTGATAGAATTTCTCTTGATGTTGATTCTTTAAAGCTTAGATCTATTCCTCCTAAGCATGATATCAATGAGTCTCTCAAAGCCATGAGAATTTCCATTGATGAGTGCAAGGAAAGAATCGCTAGGATGCATGCTACGAAAGATGCCTTTATTAAAGCGTGTTCTTCCAATTTCCATGAAAATAAAGATGAAGATCTAAAAGTTATTGATGTGTCCCCCATTAAATCTTTTTTTGCAATATGAATCTGGATAATGATGGGACTGAATATGATCCACCTTTACCTAGAAGGCGTTCCAAGAATTCGGAGTCTTTAGATCTTGATGATAAAATTGATAAAAGTGGGATTGAAGGAAGCAAAACCCTAGATGTTGCTAAACCCACTATTTTGGATTTCAATGGATTTAATCATTAAAGTTGCTCTTTGATTGATTGTATTTCCTTGTTACAATCTGTGCTAAATTCTCCTCACGCTTATAGCCAAAATAAAGCCTTTACCAAACATATCGTTGATGCCTTGATGCAATCTTATGAAGAAAAACTTGAGTTGGAAGTTTATATCCCTAGAAAACTTTATGATGAGGGAACCAACTATTAAAATTAAGATTAAGTATCATGAATTTTATGCTTTATGTGATTTGGGTGCTAGTGTTTCCACTATTCCCAAAAACTTTGTGTGATTTGCTAGATTTCCGTGAATTTGATGATTGCTCTCTAAACTTGCACCTTGCGGATTCCACTATTAAGAAACCTATGGGCAGAATTAATGATATTCTTATTGTTGCAAATAGGAATTATGTTCCTGTAGATTTTATCATTCTTGATATAGATTGCAATCCTTCTTGTCCTATTATTCTTGGTAGACATTTCCTTAGAACGGTTGGTGCAATTATTGATATGAAGGAAGGGAATATTAGATTTAAATTTACATTAAAGAAAGGCATGGAACACTTCCCTAAGAATAAAATAAAATTACCATATGAATCTATCATGAGAGCCATTTATGGATTGCCTACCAAAGATGGAAATACTTACATCTCTCCTTACTTTTATGGCTAGCTAGGGACGTTAAACGATAGCGCTTGTTGGGAGGCAACCCAATTTTATTTTTAGTTTTTTGTTTTTGCTTCTGTTTAGGAATAAATAATCCATATATCTTATGTTTAGATGTGGTTTTATGTTTTAATTAGTGTTTGTGCCAAGTTAAACCTATAGGATCTTCTTGGATGATAGTTATTTGATCTTGCTGTAATTTCCAGAAACTTTCGGTTCACGAAAACAATTGGTAAAAATCACCAGAACGTGATAAAATAGTGATTCAAATTTCTTATGATCAATAAACAAATTTACTAGGTCGTCCTATTTTTTCTGAATTTTTGGAGCTCCAGAAGTTTGCGTTAGTTACAGATTACTACAGACTGTTCTGTTTTTGACAGATTCTGTTTTTCGTGTGTTGTTTGCTTATTTTGATGAATCTATGGCTAGTAAAATAGTTTATAAACCATATAGAAGTTGGAATACAGTAGGTTTAACACCAATATAAATAAAGAATGAGTTCATTAGAGTACCTTGAAGTGGTCTTTTGTTTTCTTTCGCTAACGGAGCTCACTAGATTTCTGTTGAGTTTTGTGTTGTGAAGTTTTCAAGTTTTGGATGAAATCTTTTGATGGATTATGGAACAAGGAGTGGCAAGAGCCTAAGCTTGGGGATTCCCATGGCACCCCCAAGATAATCTAAGGACACCAAAAAGTCAAAGCTTGGGGATGCCCTGAAGGCATCCCCTCTTTCGCCTACTTCCATAGGTAACTTTACTTGGAGCTATTTTTTTATTCACCACATGATATGTGTTTTGCTTGGAGCGTATTGTATGATTTGAGTCTTTGCTTTTTAGTTTACCACAATCATCCTTGCTGTACACACCTTTTGAGAGAGCCATACATGAATTGGAATTTGTTAGAATACTCTATGTGCTTCACTTATATCTTTTGAGCTATATAGTTTTGCTCTAGTGCTTCACTTATACCTTTTAGAGCACGGTGGTGGATTTGTTTTATAGAAACTATTGATCTCTCATGCTTCACTTAGATTATTTTGAGAGTCTTTAATAGCATGGTAATTTGCTTAATAATCCTAATATGCTAGGTATACAAAAATAGTAAAAACTTTCTTATGAGTGTGTTGGATACTAAGAAAATTTTGATGCTTGATAATTGTTTTGAGATATGGAGGTGATAATATCAAAGTCGTGCTAGTTGAGTAGTTGTGAATTTGAGAAATGCTTGTGTTGAAGTTTGCAAGTCCCGTAGCATGCACGTATGATAAACGTTATGTAAGAAATTTGAAACATGAGGTGTTTTTTGATTGTCCTCCTTATGAGTGTCGGTCGGGGACGAGCAAGGGTCTTTTCCTACCAATCTATCCCCCTAGGAGCATGCGCGTAGTGCTTTGGTTTTTTATGGCTTGTAGATTTTTGCAATAAGTATGTGAGTTCTTTATGACTAATGTTGAGTCCATGGATTATATGCACTCTCACCCTTCCATCATTGCTAGCCTCTTGATTGCACTGCAATGCCCTTTCTCACATTGAGCGTTGGTGCAAACTTCACGGTGCATCCAAAACCCGTGATATGATACGCTCTTTCACACATAAACCTCCTTATATCTTCCTCAAAACAGCCACCATATCTACCTATTATGGCATTTCCATAGCCATTCCGAGATATATTGCCATGCAACTTTCCACCATTCCGTTCATCATGACAAATTCATCATTGTCATATTGCTTAGCATGATCATGTAGTTGACATAGTATTTGTGGCAAAGCCACCGTTCATAATTCTTTCATACATGTCACTCTTGATTCATTGCATATCCCAGTACACCGCCGGAGGCATTCATTGTGACGCCCGGGTAATTAAGCTACAGTGATCCTCTGCTAGTGATGCCACGTCACCTCGATTAAAGTTGCTAATCTCGAGTTTGTTCGAATCCGATTCAAATTCAAATTCTAAATTTGGTAAATAATAATAGTTTTCAAACATTAAAATAAAAATGTTCGGTTTGTACTAGATATTACATAGATAATTATGGTGTAGAAGACAAAGTTTTATAAAATGCATAAATATTTTAAATTGAATTAAAACAGAGGAGAAAATAAATAAAAGAAAAAAACAAAACAAACAAAAAACATAAGACTGTAACCCTCGGCTGGGCCATGAGGCCCAGCTAGCCACCAACTGCCCACCCGGCCGTGGCCTATATGGCCTGCCTCTCCATTCCCGAACCCTAGACCCCCAACCCCATTCCTCTCCTCCCTCGCTCCCCACGCGCCGCCACACACTAGCGCACGCGCAGGACAGCGCCCAATCCCATGCTCCTCCTACCTACCGCCCCGACACCCAGCGCCGCCCCACCAGGTCTCCATCCTCTCCCTCCAAGCACCCCCTCCCGCCCACACATGACACACGCACGCAGACGTGCAGATGAGGGGCGCCTGCTGAACCCCTCCTCTCGACGTGCACCGTGCCCAAGGACATGACCTTCGCCTGCAGCTCCTCCAACGCCGCCAAGACTGAGCCCCTCGGCCGGATCCCGACCGACACCAGAGCTGATCTCGACGCCTCGTCACCCCATCGCCGAATCGCTCCCGTCTCCGCCGCCGTCTCGACCTCCTCCCCGGACCACATCGTGCCTCGCCACCCTCGTCCCTCCAACGCGGTGAGGCTCGCCCGCTTTATCTCCTCCTCTCCCCATGGTGATCTGCACATGTCGTTGTCCGCTGCCGCCGCTTGCCGACGTCGACGCACGTAGTACAACCCGCTCTGCCGTTGCCCGCGCCAGGCTCGCGCGCTTACACGGGTTTCGCTCGCCGCTGCTCGACCGCGCCATGCTCGTCCGCCAACACCACCGCTTCTCGCTACGGTTGCGGTTGCCAAGAACGCGCGAAGTCGAGCCTGCCGCGCCTCCACCTTCGCTTCACGGCGCTTCGCTTAGCTCCCGCCCGGCCGCCGCGGCGCCACTCGAGCACCTCGTGCCCTTCGCCCGCTTCGACTAGCTCGTGGCTAACGGCTCCCTGCCGTCAGCTCATCACCGGCGCCGCGCCGCCTGACGACCCCTCGCGTGCATGGGCTCCTGGCCGGCGCCCATGCTCATGCGTGCCCTTAAGCGTCGCTGCTCGGGTCGCACCGGTAACCCGTCACCCGCGCCCGGTATGGCCCTCTGGGCCTATGACATTGGGGCCCACCCCCCTGGAACGTTATTACAAAAAAGGAGAATTTAAAAAAAAATAAAAATAATTGTTAATTAATTAATTTAATAATTGATTAACTTAATTAATTCTATTTAGTTTAACCTAAACACTAATTAACCTAATTAACTTAGTTAGTTAGTTAACAGCCAATGACAAAGGGGACCCACACGTAAGTTGGACTAAGTCAACAGATTGTTGACTTCACGATCGTGATTGACCCGGTCGGCTGGACCCCATCTGTCAGTTGACTCACCAGTCAAACTTTGATCACGACTGGCTTGCTGAGTCACCGTCCCCACCACCCCCATGTGTACACCTCTGGGTACACTTATGTGTACCCATAGCATTTAACCTTTAATTTCCGATTTAAAATAATTAAATAAATCCAAAAATGATTTAATTTTTTTTAAAATTAATATAAAATAAACCGTAGCTCGGATGAAAAAACTTTGTACATGAAAGTTGCTCAGAACGACGAGACGATTCCGGATACGCAACCCGTTCGTCCGCCACACCCCCCTAACCTATCGAACTCGCAACTTTCCCCTCCGCCTTCCGCCTGAAAACGCCAAACACCGAATACTTTCCGGATGCTTCTCTTCAAATGTATCACCTCATACCGCGTTAGGGCACCCCTAGCATAGTTACTTGTCATGTCATGCATCGATATGCATCCGCTTTGCATGGTATTCATTGTTTCTTCCCCTCTTCTCTCGGTAGACTACGAGACCGACGCTGCCGCTGCCCACTTCGACCACGGAGTTGACGACCCCTCTCTCTTGCCGTAGCAACCAGGCAAGCCCCCTTTGATCACCGGATATCGCCTACTCTTCTCTATACCGCTTGCATTAGAGTAGTGTAGCATGTTATCGCTTTCGCTTAATCCTATATCGCTGCATAGCCCGTCCTTGCTACTCGTTGTTACCTTTACTCGCTATCCCATCGCTTAGTATAGGATGCTAGTGTTCCATTAGTGGCCCTACACTCTTGTCCGTCTCGCCATGCTATACTCATCGGGCTGTGATCACTTCGGGAGGTGATCACGGGCATATACTATATACTTTACACTATTACATTACCCGTGATACTGTTCGGAGATGGGGGTGAAAGGACAGGTGGCTCCATCCTAGAGGTGGGCCTGGGTTCCCGACGGCCCCCGATCGTTACTTTTAGTGACGGAGCGACAGGGCAGGTTGAGACCACCTAGGAGAGAGGTGGGCCTGCCCTCGTCGGCGTCATGGATACTTAACACGCTTAACGAGATCCGGGTATTTGATCCGAGTCCGGCCATTTGGTCTATACGCACTAACCATCTACGCTGGAGTAGTTATGGGTATCCGGCGTCGTGGTATCAGCCGGCACTTCGTGACGCCGGCCGATCGAAAGCAGCGGCTACCGGATTGGAACGTAAGCCCGCTCTTGTATTAAGGGGCTAGTTACGCTGTCACAGACGCATAACGTGCAGGTGTGCTATGGGCGATGGGCCTGCACTTCGGCGCTTTAGGTTTAGACCGGCGTGCTGGCCTCTGTTATGCCTAGGTAGGGCTGCGACGTGTTGATCTTCCGCCGGGCATGACCCGTAAAAGTGTGTCCGCCAAATGGGATCAAGCGTGTTGGGTTATGTGGTGCACCGCAGGAAGTTAATCTATTCGAATAGCCGTGATCTTCGTAACAGTGACGACTTGGAGTTGTACCTTGACCTTATGACAACTAGAACCGGATACTTAATAAAACACACCCTTCCAAGTGCTGATATAACCCGTGGTCGCCTCTCTCGTGGTTACGAGGAGGGATCGCCGGTAGGATTATTGCTATGTGATGCTACTTGGAGGACTTGATCTACTCTCTTCTACATGTTGCAAGACGGAGGCTGCTGTAAGCGCAGTCTTCGGCTGTGATTAGATATCCCCTCTTATTCTCGCATTCTGCAGCTCGGTCCATCCGATATGGCCCTTTACACATATATCCATGCATATGTAGTGTAGCTCCTTGCTTGCAAGTACTTTGGATGAGTACTCACGGTTGACTTGTTCCCCCTTTTTCCCCTTTCTTTACCCGGTTGCTGCGACCAGACGATGGAGCCCAGGAGCCAGACGCCACCGTCGACGACGACTCCTACTACACCAGGGGTGCCTACTACTACGTGCTTCCTCACGACGATTTACCACTGTGAGTAGTTTAGGAGGATCCTCAGGAGGCATGCGCCTCTTTCGATCTGTATCCCAGTTTGTGCTAGCCTTCTTAAGGCAAACTTGTTTAACTTATGTCTGTTCTCAGATATTGTTGCTTCCGCTGACTCGTCTATGATCGAGCACTTGTAATTCGAGCCCTCGAGGCCCCTGGCTTGTATTATGATGCTTGTATGACTTATTTATGTTTTAGAGTTGTGTTGTGATATCTTCCATGAGTCCTCGATCTTGATCGTATACATTTATGCGTGCATGATTAGTGTATGATTGAATCGGGCGCCACAAGTTGGTATCGAGCCGATCGCTCAGAGGGAATCCCCTTCCGCACTCCTTGGTCAAGTCCAGTCTAGACATTGCAAAACTTTTACTAACATGGCTGTGTGTCTTACGGGCACACGTCGCCATTGGGTGGTAGTAGGATCTTTTATTCCTCAACCTATGCTCTGGGACTCTGACATCTCTTCTATTCGGGTTAAACGATTTTACTAACTCGACTCTAGGTTCTCGATAATACTTTCTCCGGAGAGCCCTTATTACGATGATCGTCTCGCTGCACTCAAGAATCGAAGATACTCTCTGATGTTCTCTTGAGACTTTATGGCGTCGCTTTTGCAATTCCCTTCCATGGATAAACCAATGTGGATAACCACGTATACTCTCCCCTCCATACGATGCTTCCCAGTTGATCTTGTTATTACAAGATACCTCGAAATTCTCTCTGTTGTTCCGAGAATCCTTTGAGCTATACGCCTTTGTCGTTCTTTGCCACATGAATACCACTATGGATAATTTTTAGCACTCACCGGATATTTGCTCATCCCCAGTTGATTCATGTATTTCACAAAAGTCTTCAAAATACTATTTGAACTTCCAAAAATCCTGAGTAGCCTATTGCTCTTGAAATTCTTACTTGCTTGCATTATGGTTATTCCCATAAGTCTATAATCTTATTGGCATCTCTTGTCATTATCATTTTGAGTCCGTTGATTCAATTTGTTGTGAATGCTCGCAATCCTCAATCAGATCCTAGAATTCATCCTTCCGGCTCAGACGTCATTTCAAACATGAGCTGGTTCTCGACCAAACTATTTGTCGTCAATTTTGCCTCTGGTCTATCCAACTTATCTATCCTTGATCAGAGCGTCTGCTTCTGATCCTTTGTTTTGGAAATCATAATTCCTTTGTTATCCAAGCATCGAATTATTCAGATGTTCTATAATATGATGCCCGTGCATTCTTTCTTCCTTTGATTGAGTACCGATACTCACATCAGCTCTGTTGTGGATCGCCCTAGCCATTGTTGGATTTCATCCGACATCGTCCTTCATATTCAATAACCTTGTGAGCCTTTCCACGGGTATATAATGCCTTTGGTAAATTGTATCCTCTACTTTTGTCAACCATGCTCTTCTTTTGAGCTTGTGTTATTTACTTCTGAAGTTTGTGGTATATGTTCTAAGAAGCCCC
This sequence comes from Aegilops bicornis, assembly GCA_021605145.1. NCBI lineage: Eukaryota > Viridiplantae > Streptophyta > Magnoliopsida > Poales > Poaceae > Aegilops > Aegilops bicornis. Next base: position 698,501,300 of record CM038673.1, on the reverse strand, counting down.
GATGGCTTGAACCTATGCCTTCCTTAATATGTGAGAACTCGAAAGTTTTCACGAGTCATACTCTTCTGGTGTTTTGCCAGATAAAAATTTCAACACTACAACTTCATCGAACGCGAGAAGTAAATGAAAGGATATGCATTGGAGAAGTGGAGTCGACCTTGAACTTGTGTTCATGCCCATGGACACGATGTAGATCTTCTCATCGAAGCTTCTTTTAAAAATTAGTTATTCCCTTGGTATAAGTCATCTTATATCCGGATCTGGCCTTTTGCAATCCGACCACGTTCTTCTTTGATCCCATTCTCGGACGAGTTAAAAGTACTTGCCTTCTGCAGATCATTACGTCTGCCCAACCTCTATTTTGATCTACCTTCGAGTATTGCCCCCTGGTATCTCGAGGATATCAACCCATTACACTACATCTTATGAATTTACGATGAAGTAGTACCTTCCTGTCATAGTGACTCCACGGGTTCGGGTTGTCTAATCGAGGACATCCATAAGTGAATCAATTCCGCGCTCCGGTACGATAACTCTAAGTAATTTTCGTTGCTTATGATTTTAATAATCCTTGGAGTCATTCCTAGTCTGATTGGCTAATAACATTATTGTGCTAAATTTTAAATTGTGCCACATGGTCCTTATTCCTAGAGCACAGCTTTCGACGATGAGCTAAGCTTACGTCGATCTTCCTCGTCTTGTCGTTCACTTCAAACAGCGAGCTTGATTCCGAGTTGATGTCGTACCCATGGTCCCAATAACCTTTCGCTTCATCATTCCTTTGATCTGATGTTGTCGCCAATCGATTACATCTTCATGAAATCTATCGACAAATGTGTCGTGATCATCATCAACCTTATGAGCTCTTCCAGGATATCAATTGAGTTCATGATGAGAAATACCATCCTTGCCCCTGATGATTGTGTTATCTTTGACCACCTTATTGCCTTCCGTTCAACACAAACTTGTTCGTGTTTTGTGTTATACCTTGAGCTCCCTGCTATCCAGCATTTTTTCTTCTTTACCTTGGAGTATTACCATCTTTTAATATCAAGGATGTTGTGAGAACTGCTCCACCTCTTAAGGAATTCTTGGTATTGTGATGCTTCTCACCATCACCATTCTTTCTTGGTCCTCGTGTTGATTCCAACCGGTGTACCAACAAGTGAATGGTGTTGTTGAATTCTACCCTTCTAGCAACCCTATTGCTTTGAAGTTAATGGTCGGCCATTCATTCTTAGACTATTGATTATTGCATCACCATTCCGACGTTGGTCGTGCAACCCAACCCATATTCGGGTGCACCTTTCAACCAATGTTTAATTGTGTATGTTTTCCTCGAGCATACATCATTATACCATTTGATCTGACAAATGTTATCTCCTTGTTCACATAATTGTGGAAATCCATCTTTGTTAATCTCGATAAATTGTCACGATTCCATCAGCCACCCCCCTCATCCTCTCCTTGGGTTAATGATGATGAATCCTTTGTATATCCAAGTCCGACCTTTGCTTGAAGACCATGTCAATGCTATCTCGAAGCATGTCTATGATACTCCAATTTTTAATAAGAACATTTGAAGCACCATGCTAAATGTTCTTGTTGAAATTGCCCAAACACCGTTGTATGGGTAATGTCATGAAAATTCTTTCCCTTACCTAAAGAGTCTTCTACGTTATATCCTGTCATGGATATCATTCTCTGCTTGTCCTTGGGAAGGATATACCCCTGAATTATGTGTTTAAACACATTTTTCTTTCCATTGTTCTGATTAAATCTGATAAACACTTTGTCCTTTCCATTGGTTTGTTTAAACCTTTTCTATGATCTATATGATATAAGCAGTAATAATCCACTGCTTGTGCAAACACCTCGATGTACAAATCTGTCAGTAAGACCTTGTTACTGTTGTTGATGACATTCCGGTAACCACCGATGGACGGGAACCTTGCCTATTGGTCCGCCTCGTTTCAACGAGCAGGAAAATGGTTCTCTTCGTCCCTCGCCCTTGGTACCTATGGTGTTGCCGACATGACCCACAGACTCTCCTCTCACATGCCTTGCTTACATGATCGTGCAAGATGTCACCGACCTTCCTACTTTTAACCACATGGTGGGCCCATAACCCACAGTTTCACAGGATCGAAACCTGACTCTCCTGTACACCCCTGTTGCCCAAGTTATTCCTCGTGCTTGACTTCGTATGTAATTCACGGGGTCACTTTCCTAGTAATCTATTCTGGTATCAGATACAAAACTTATTCCCATTGCTCTGGACCCCTTTTACACTTTGTTTCAGGCATCGAACGATTGCCTACCCGCTTGAAACTTCTCATGGTACCTTCTTACTTTGCTCTCGATATTTTCTTAAGTTCCAGTTCGAGAGTTACTTTCCGCCACCTTCCCCGATGTTAGCTACTAGATAGTCAACCTTGCAGAGGTTCATTCTGCCGGAATACCCCCTTACCTATTCGTAAGTACGTTGGAGTTCCCGAGAAAAGGGCGGCATCACCATGATGACCTGTAGCAGAGAAATGAAGATGTCAATGTAATGGATCGACCTCTTCAAGAAGAGCAACCAAGACTGAGAAGATTCGTTAGGATTTCGTAACCAGACCTTTCCCCCTTAGTCCCCCTCTTAAATCTCGGGACGGGATTTCTTATAGTGGAGGAGAATTGTGACGCCCGGGTAATTAAGCTACAGTGATCCTCTGCTAGTGATGCCACGTCACCTCGATTAAAGTTGCTAATCTCGAGTTAGTTCGAAACCGATTCAAATTCAAATTCAAAATTTGGTAAATAATAAAAGTTTTCAAACATTAAAATAAAAATGTTCGGTTTGTACTAGATATTACATAGATAATTATGGTGTAGAAGACACAGTTTTATAAAATGCATAAATATTTTAAATTGAACTAAAACAGAGGAGAAAATAAATAAAACAAAACAAACAAAAAAACAGAAGACCGTAACCCCTTCACTGGGCCATGAGGCCCAAATTAGCTGTACCAACTGCCCACTCTGCCGTGGGCCTATATGGCCTGCCTCTCCATTCCCCGAACCCTAGACCCCCAACCCCATTCCTCTCCTCCCTCGCTCCCCACGCGCCGCCACACACTAGCGCACGCGCAGGGCAGCGCCCAAGCCCATGCTCCTCCTACCTCCCGCCCCGTCACCCAGCGCCGCCCCGCCGGGGCGCCGTCCTCTCCCACCAAGCACCGCCTCCCGCACACACAGGACACACGCACGCAGACGCAGTGCATGAGGGGCGCCTGCTCAACCCCCTCCTCTCGACGTGCACCGTGCCCAGGGACCGCAGCCTTCGCCCTGCAGCTCCTCCAACGTCGCCGCACCGAGCCCCTCGGCCGGATCCCGACTGACACCAGAGCTGATCCCTGACGCCTCGTCACCCCATCGCCGAATCGCTCCCGCCTCCGCTGCCGTCCCTCGACCTCCTCCCCGCCGGGACCACGCCGTGCCTCGCCGCCTCGCCCCTCCAACGCGGGTGAGGCTCGCTCCGCTTTATCTCCTCCTCTCCCCATGGTGATTGCACATGTCGCTGTCATTGCCGCTTCGCTGCGATGCCGACGTGCACGTAGTACAGCCCGTCTCCGTCGTCCGCCTCAAGGCTGCGGCCGCGTCACACGCGCCGCTCGCCCGCTGCTGACCGCGCCATGCTCGTCCGCCAACACCACCGCCCTACGGCTGCGGTTGCAACGCGCTGAAGTCGAGCCTGCCGCGCTTTCCACCTCGCCCACGGCGCTTGCTTAGCTCCCACTCCGGCTGCCGCTTGGCGCCACTCGAGCTTTCCCCTTTGCCTTCGCCATCGACTAGCTTGCGTGGCTAACGGCTCGCTGCCGTCCGCTCATCACCGGCGCCAGGCGCCGCCCGACGACTCAGGCGCAGGCTGGCTCGGCCGCCACGCCCATGCTCAAGCGTCTTTGGCGTGCGCTGCTCGGTCGCACCGGTAACCCGTCACCCGCGCCCGGTATGGCCCTCTGGGCCTATGACATTGGGGCCCACCCCCCTGGAACGTTATTACAAAAAAGGAGAATTTAAAAATAAAAATAAAAATAATATATATTAAAAATAATTGTTAATTAATTAATTTAATAATTGATTAACTTAATTAATTCTATTTAGTTTAACCTAAACACTAATTAACCTAATTAACTTAGTTAGTTAGTTAACAGCCAATGACAGTGGGACCCACACGTAAGTTGGACTAAGTCAACAGGACTGTTGACTGCTGACTGTGCAGTTGACCCAGTCAGCGGACCCCATCTGTCAGGTTGACCAGTCAACAGTCAAACTGATCACGACTGGCTGTTGAGTCACCCCCCACCCCACCCCATGTGTACACCTCTGGGTACACTTATGTGTACCCATAGCATTTAACCTTTAATTTCCGAATTAAAATAATTAAATAAATCAAAAAATGATTTAAATTTTTTTAAAAATTAATATAAAATAAACCGTAGCTCGGATGAAAAAACTTTGTACATGAAAGTTGCTCAGAACGACGAGACGATTCCGGATCACGCAACCCGCTTAATGCCACACCCCCTAACCTATCGAACTTGCAACTTTCCCCTTCGCTCCTTCCGCCTGAAAACGCTAAACACCGAATACTTTCCGGATGCTTCCCTTCACCGGTATCACCTCATACCGCGTTAGGGCACCCCTAGCATCGTTACTTGTCATGTCATGCATCGATATGCATCTGTTTACATGGTATTCATTGCTTCTTCCCCCTCTTCTCTCCGGTAGACTACGAGACCGACGCTGCTTCTGCCCAGTTCGACTACGGAGTTGACGACCCCTCTCTCTTGCCAGAGCAACCAGGCACGCCCCCTTTGATCACTGGATATCGCCTACTCTTCTCTATCGCTTGCATAGAGTAGTGTAGCATGTTATCGCTTTGATTAATCCTATCTTCTTTGCATAGCATGTCCTTGCTACTCTTGTTGTTACCTTTACCGCTATCCTCTTGCTTAGTATAGGAAGCTAGTGTTCCATCAGTGGCCCTACACTCTTGTCCGTCTGCCATGCTATACTACTGGGCTGTGATCACTTTGGGAGGTGATCACGGGCATATACTATATACTTTACACCATTACATTACTTGTGATACTGTTCAGAGATGGGGGCTGAAAGGACAGGTGGCTCCATCCTGATAGAGGTGGGCCTGAGTTCCTGACGGCCCCCGACTGTTACTTTGTGGCGGAGCGACAGGGCAGGTTGAGACCACCTAGGAGAGAGGTGGGCCCGGCCTGGTCGGCGTCATGGATACTTAACACGCTTAACGAGATCTGGGTATTTGATCTGAGTCTGGCCATTTGGTCTATACGCACTAACCATCTACGCGGGAGTAGTTATGGGTATCCCGGCGTCGTGGTATCAGCCGAAGCACTTCGTGACGCCAGCGACTGAGCGGCGCACGCCGGATTGGAACGTAAGCCTGCTCTTGTATTAAGGGGCTAGTTCTGCTTTCACAGACAGAACGTGCAGGTGTGCTATGGGCGATGGGCCTGCACTGCGGCGCTTACGTTTAGACCGCGTGCTGGCCTCTCTGTTGTGCCTAGGTGGGGCTGCGACGTGTTGATCTTCCGCGGCCGGGCATGACCCAGAAAAGTGTGTCTGGCCAAATGGGATCAAGCGTGTTGGGTTATGTGGTGCACCCTGCGCAGGAAGTTAATCTATTGAATAGCCGTGATCTTCGGTAACAGTGACGACTTGGAGTTGTACCTTGACCTTATGACAACTAGAACCGGATACTTAATAAAACACACCCTTCCAAGTGCGGATACAACCCGGTGGTCGCTCTCTCTCGTGGTTACGAGGAGGGATCGCGGGTAGGATTATTGCTATGTGATGCTACTTGGAGGACTTGATCTACTCTCTTCTACATGTTACAAGACGGAGGCTGCTGTAAGCGTAGTCTTCGGCTGTGATTAGATATCCCCTCTTATTACGGCATTCTGATTCAGTCCCAATCGATATGGCCGTTTACACATATATCCATGCATATGTAGTGTAGCTCCTTGCTTTAAGTAGTACTTTGGATGAGTACTCACGGTTGCCTTGTTCCCCTTTTTCCCCTTTCTTTACCCGGTTGTCTACTGACGATGGAGCCAGTGAGCGACGCCACCGTCGATTTACGACTCCTACTACACCGGGGGTGCCTACTACTACGTCTTTGCTGACGCATTTACGACTGTGAGTAGTTTAGGAGGATCCCAGGTGAGGCTGCGCCTCTTTCGATCCAGTATCCCATTTGTGCTAGCCTTCTTAAGGCAAACTTGTTTAACTTATGTCTGTTCTCGAGATATTGTTGCTTCCATGACCTCGCCTATGATCAAGCACTTGTAATTCGAGCCCTCGAGGCCCCGGCTTGTATTATGATGCTTGTATGACTTATTTATGTTTTAGAGTTGTGTTGTGATATCTTCCCGTGAGTCCCTGATCTTGATCGTACACATTTGCATGCATGATTAGTGTATGATTGAATCGGGGGTGTCACATTCATATAGAGTCATACTTTGTTCTAGTATCGAGTTGTAATCATTGAGTTGTAAATAAATAGAAGTGTGATGATCATCATTTTCTAGAGCATTGTCCCATGTGAGGTTATCAAAAATAAAAGATGCCAAAAGAGCCCAAAAATAAAAGAGGCCAAAGAAGCCCACAAAAAAATAAAAAAAAGAGAGAAAAAGAGAGAAGGGACAATGTTACTATCCTTTGCCACACTTGTGCTTCAAAGTAGCACCATAATCATTATGATAGAGAGTCTCTTGTTTTGTCACTTTCATATACTAGTGGGAATTTTTTTCATTATAGAACTTGGCTTGTATATTCCAACAATGGGCCTCCTCAAGTGCCCTAGGTCTTCGTGAGCAAGCAAGTTGGATGCACACCCACTTAGTTTCTTTTGTTGAGCTTTCATACATTTATAGCTCTAGTGCATCTGCTTGCATGGCAATCCCTACTCCTTGCATTAACATCAATCGATGGGCATCTCCATAGCCTATTGATTAGCCTCGTTGATGTGAGATCTTCTACTTTTTTGTCTTCTCCACATAACCCCCATCATCATATTCTATTCCACCCAAAGTGCTATGTCCACGGCTCGCGCTCATATATTGCGTGAAAGTTTATAGGTTTGAGATTACTAAAGTATGAACAATTGCTATGCTTGTCATCGGGGTTGTGCATGATGAGAGCATTCTTGTGTGACGAAAATGGAGCATGACTAAACTATATGATTTTGTAGGGATGAACTTTCTTTGGCCATGTTATTTTGAGAAGACATAATTGCTTAGTTAGTATGCTTGAAGTATTATTATTTTTATGTCAATATGAACTTTTGTCTTGAATCTTTCAGATCTGAATATTCATACCAAAATTAAGAAGAATTATATTGAAATTATGCCAAGTAGCACTCTGCATCAAAAATTCTTTTTTATCATTTACCTACTCGAGGACGAGCAGGAATTAAGCTTGGGGATGCCTGATACGTCTCCAACGTATCTATAATTTTTTATTGCTCCATGTTATATTATCTACTATTTTGGACCATATTGGGCTTTATTTTCCACTTTTATATTAGTTTTGGGACTAACCTATTAACCGGAGGCCCAGCCCAGAATTGTTGTTTTTTCTTTGCCTATTTCAGCGTTTTGAAGAAACGGAATATCAAACGGAGTCCAAACGGAATGAAACCTTCGGGACCGTGATTTTCTCACCGAATATGATCCAGGAGACTTGGACCTCACGCCAAGAAAGCCACGAGGTGGGCATGAGGTAGGGGGCGCGCCACCCCTAGGGCGCGCCCCCACCCTCATGGGCCCCACTTAAGCTCCACCGACGCATTTCTTCCTCCTATACCCACGCACTTCAAACGATCGACACGGAACCAAAAACCTAATTCCACCGCCGCAACTTTCTCAGATCCACGAGATCCCATCTTGGGGCCTGTTAGGAGCTCACGGAAGGGGAATCCACCACGGAGGGCTTCTACATCATCATAGCCCCTCCGATGAAGTGTGAGTAGTTTACCTCAGACCTTCGGGTCCATAGTTAGTAGCTAGATGGCTTCTTGTCTCTTTTTGGATCTCAATAAATGTTCTCCCCCTCTCTCGTGGAGATCTATTTGATGTAATCTTTTTTTGCGGTGTGTCTGTTGAGATCGATGAATTGTGGGTTTATAATCAAGATTATCTATGAACAATATTTGAATCTTCTCTGAATTATTTTATGTATGATTGGTTATCTTTGCAAGTCTCTCCAAATTATCAGTTTGGTTTGGCCTACTAGATTGGTTTTTCTTGCAATGGGAGAAGTGCTTAGCTTTGGGTTCAATCTTGCGGTGTCCTTTCCCAAAGGATGAGGGGCAGCAAGGCACGTATTGTATTGTTGCCATCAAGGATAACAAGATGGGGTTTTTATCATATTGCATGAATTTATCCCTCTACATCATGTCATCTTGCTTAAGGTGTTACTCTGTTTTCTTGAACTTAACACTCTAGATGCATGCTGGATAGCGGTCGATGAGTGGAGTAATAGTAGTAGATGCAGGTGAGTCGGTCTACATGTCTCGGACGTGATGCCTATATACATGATCATACCTAGATATTCTCATAACTATGCTCAATTCTGTCAATTGCTCAACAGTAATTCGTTCACCCACCGTAAAATGCTTATGCTCTTGAGAGAAGCCACTAGTGAAACCTATGGCCCCCGGGTCTATTCTCATCATATTAATCTTCCTACACTTTATTATGCTTTGCTTTTTTACTTTACCTTTTATTTTACTTTGCATCTTTATACCAAAAATATTATCTATCATCTCTATCATATCTCACTCTCGTAAGTGACCATGAAGGGATTGACAACCCCTATTCGCGTTGGTTGCGAGGAGTTATTTGCTTTGTGTAGGTACGAGGGACTCGCGCGTAGTCTCCTACTGGATTGATACCTTGGTTCTCAAAAACTAAGGGAAATACTTATGCTACTGTGCTGCATCACCTTTCCTCTTCAAGGAAATCCAACGCAAGCTCAAGAGGTAGCAGTTGCCCATAGCACGCGCGCGCTTCCGCAGGCTCTTTTGGCTCAAAATTGCCGCCGTCCACCTCCGTGACCTCCAGTCTATTAGTGATGAGCTGGTTTGGGCATCGTTGCCTCTTTGGTTTCAGTTCTATACCGGCTTCGCCGGTCTCGGAGGCGGTCTCGGCGTCAGTGTCACTCTCAGCACCGGTCTCGGCGCCAGTCTTGATGTTGGTCTTAGTCTCGGATGTGACAGGTGGGCCCTGCAACAACCGTTGCTCATCGAGAAGGTTCAAATAGGTGTCTGCCGCCGCATAGACGTTGCAATCACCAGAACCCTGTCCTTCATCGTTGCTAGCCATGTTTCCTACGATTAAATATAGTCAATTAATTCTAGACCTAATAAAATGAATAATGACATAGAAAAGGCCAATGTTTTGCAGGAATGTTGATTCATTCCCGTTGCGGCAAATCCCGGGCACTCGATATGTCCTAGTTTGTAGCACAAGTCATGCCGAAATTCACGGAAAATTTCGGCATGACCTTTGCTACAATCTGGACAAATAGATTGCCTGAAATTTGCCGGAATAGAAATGAATCAACATTCCGGCGAAACATAGGCCACTCTGAATCATTCCCTGCAAACAACAAAAGGCCACTTGGGCACAATCGAACCACTTCAATGTATCATATAACAGGACCACTTAAGAACCTGTACATGAGCAACTACAACAGTATATATACATGAGCAAACACTATTGAGGAACTTGCATATAACCTGACCACTTCAATGAAAATATATAATCAACAATAATGGAATATGCAAATGAACATCAATGACATGTATCATATAACATCAATCTTGTTTTTCGTTTACATAGCAACAATTACTTTAACCAAGTTTTTGAAAAGAAAACAATTCTGTTTTTTTGTTTATAGCTAAATGCCATAGCTACTGTTTTTTATTTATAGCTAAATGCTTTTGTTTTTTGTCTAAAGCTAAAACTCTAGGAAGGGATCATCTTTAAAATAAAACTTGCCTAAATTCTTTTCCTTGAAAAATAGTGGTCTTTTCAAAAACCAAAAACCTTTGCAAAATGACCTCACTAAACACTTCTCTGCCTAGGGCGAACCCAAATTTTGTTCTAGCTATTCCTCTCTCTCTCTCTCTCTCTCACACACACACACACACATTATTTTCTTTTCATCCAAATTGTTTTAGAGCAAATATTCCAACAATACTTGACCTTATTAGAAATTTCAAAGGAACTCCATTTTCTCTAACCCTTCTGACCTCACCAAAGTTTCCACAGCAAGACCTTAGTACCTATAACCAATTTCTTCAAAAATATTCAGGTCCATAGTCCAAATGATTAAAATTTCATTTGAATGAAATTTGGACCAGATTCAGGTCCATAGTCCAAATATTTTTTTATAGCTAAATGCTACTGTTTTTTGTTTATAGCCTCTATTAATTTAAAGCTAAATGCTACTATTATTTTTATACCCTTTGTTAATTTAAAACTAAATGGAATTAATGTTTAGGCATTTCATAAAAATTTGCCCTAGCTAATTTCCTAAAAAAATTGCTAATTTTTTTCCTAAATGCAAAAAAAATTCCTACTGCCCTAAGTAAATCTAGGGTTCATATGAACACCTAGGGTTCATATGAATATCATCACAGCAGGAACATATGAAATTTGCCCTATCTAGCACACACACAGAGAGAGAGAGGGGGGAGGGCAGGGGAGAGGAGAGGGAGAGGCTTACGGTCGGCGGCGAGGGCGGGCTCGGGCGGCGGCGGTGAGGTCGAGGGTGGCCTCGGGCGGCGGCCGATGTCGAGGGCGTGCTAGGGCGTAGGGCGATCGACGGTGGCGACCGATCGAGTGGGGGGAGATGGGGAGAGGGGGGAAAGGACTTAGCAAAATTTTGAGCCCGCGCGTGATTAAGTCAAACTAGCAGTAGCACTGGTAGGAAAAAAACGCTATAGCTAAGTTAGCTATAACGCTTTCCACCAGAACGCGCTACTGCTATAGGAAGTAGCTATTTACTTTCCATTTTCTTTTCCTTTTATCTAAGAAACTTACCTATAGCGCGGGAGCACCAGTAGCGCTACTGCTAAAGTAGTTATAGCGCTTTGTGAGAACAAGCGCTACTGTTATGCCTTTGTCCTTTATTTTTATTTTTATTTTTTCTTTACATTTTCTTTTTTTCATTTCTGCTTTTTCTATTTCTTTCATTTCATTTACTTTTCTATTTTTTATTTTTTTCCTTTTTCTTGGCAGTAGCGCTCTACACCAGAAACGCGCTACTACAAGGCACTTAGCGATAGCATGCTTTCTGCTGGATCGCTACTACTATTCCTAGCCTACCGGCAACAGTGTGGGAATTATAGTAGTAGCGCTTTTACCTGGAGACGTGCTACTACTACAACCATAGCTGTAGCGCGCTTTACTGACACGCCTTAATACTAAGTAGCAGTAGCGCTTTGTTCTGACCAGCGCTACTGATATACCTCTGTGTATAAGGTTTTCCTTAGTAGTGTCAATGAATATTTCAACCAACAATTCATCGAATCCCAACAAACACATTGCAAAATAAGATTACATCAGATAGAACTCCGAGGGGAACACTGCATTGAAGATCAAAGAGAGGGAAGAAGGCATCTAGCTAATCACTATGGACCCGTAGGTCTGTGGTGAACTACTCACACACCATCGGAGGTGCGGCAAGGTTGATGTAGAAGCCCTCCATGATCGATCCCCCCTCCAGAGGAGTACCGAAAAAGGTCTTCAAATGGGATCACGAAAGAACAGGAGCTTACGGCAGCATTTTTTTCCGGGTGGCTCTCTCCTGGTTTTGGGATTTATAAGAATTTATAGAAGTGAAATTAGGTCAAACCGAGTTACATGGGGCCCACAAGCTCAGGTGCCCCCAGGGGTGCGTCGTGTGAGCTTGTGGCTCTCCCGTACATTTTCTGGCCTCCTCCCGAAGCTTCTAGGGTCCCTTCTGGTCCAAAAAGATCATCGTAAAGTTTCATTGTGTTTGGACTTCGTTTGGTATGGATTTTCTGTAAAATCAAAAACATACAGAAAATAGGAACTAGCACTGGGCACTGAGTTAATAGGCTAGTTCCTAAAAATTATATAGAATTACATATAAAATATAAAGTATCTAAGGTTGATAATATAATAGCATGAAACAATAAAAAAATTATAGATACGTTGGAGACGTATCAAGGACTAGAACTAGATCTAGTCTAGATCAAACTAGACGAGAATTAGAACAAGAGATAAGTAGAGTATAGGCTCCAAAACTTATGTTCTAGGGGCTGCCCCTGCTGCTCTATTTATATGTTGAGTCATGCGAAAGTGCAACTAATCCCTGGGTGGTTTTGGTAATTCTTAACAACATATAGCTCATTGAACTAATACTCTTTCAAGATGATCATTTCAGAAAGTTCAATGATTGGCATGGCATGGAATAGAGATGTGGACCCCTCAAAATGCTAAGGACACATATTGGATCAGGCTCAAGACTCTACATTTTAATTTTAGTGATCCAAGATCACATTGAGTCCATAGGAAAAGCCAATACTATGAAAAGGGGATGAGGTGTTGCTTAATGGCTTGCTTGCTCAAAATGCTTAGTGATATGCTCCAAAAGCCCTCAATCACTTTCTCAAATCCACATATGTCCCAAACCAAAAGTCAAACTCTGCCCCACCGATTTGATCTATCCGCGGCCACCGAGTTCATTTGACATAGCCATAGCCAGAAACCCTAATCAGTTCGGTTTCACCGATAGTGATCTCGGTCTCACCGAGATGGGAATGCTGAGGGAGTCTTGGATTAGGGGTTCCTCGGACAGCCGGACTATATCCTTTGGCCGGACTGTTGGACTATGAAGATACAAGATTGAAGACTGCGTCCCGTGTCCGGATGGGACTCTTCTTTGCGTGGAAGGCAAGCTTGGCAGTTCGGATATGTAGATCCCCTCCCTTGTAACCGACTCTGTGTAACCCTAGCCCCCTCCGGTGTCTATATAAACTGGAGGGTTTAGTCCGTAGGACAACAACAATCATAATCATAGGCTAGCTTCTAGGGTTTAGCCTCTACGATCTCGTGGTAGATCAACTCTTGTAATACTCATATCATCAAGATCAATCAAGCAGGAAGTAGGGTATTACGTCCATCGAGAGGGCCCGAACCTGGGTAAACATTGTGTCCCCTGCCTCCTGTTACCATCCGCCTTAGACGCACAGTTCGGGACACCCTACCCGAGATCCGCCGGTTTTGATGCCGACATTGGTGCTTTCATTGAGAGTTCCACTATGTCGTCTCCATAAGGCTTGATGGCTCCTTCGATCATCGGCAATGATGCAATCCAGGGTGAGGTTTTCCTCCTCGAACAGATCTTTGTATTCGGCAGCTTCATACTGCGGGCCAACTCGCTTAGCCATCTGGAGCAGATCGAGAGTTACACCCCTGGCTGTCAGGTCAGGTTTGGAAATTTAAACTGTACTGCCGACATCCGCGGAGATTTGATCTTTGACGGATCCAAGCTTATGTCAGGTGCGCCGCGCGGTCACGACGAGCATGACCTAACTCTGCCATCAGACGGTGTTCAGGAGATCACACATGTGGCTACTCCGGCCCTAAATCCGGAGCAGAGTGCGCCGTCCGAGGACGGGTGGATGGACCCCACCACAGAGGCCACACACTCGGTGGCGATAGAGCCGAATACTGATTTCACCTCCTATGAGACTCGTGTTGCCGGACACTTGGATTCGTCCCCGGCCACGGGCTCGGAACCGCCGCGTCTGCATTCTATCGAATCTGATTGGGCGCCCGATCATGGGGTTTTCCTCCATGGATATCTTTTCAAAGACTACCGGGCGACGTGCTAAATTCATTAAGGTCTCCCTCCTTGTCAGGAGACCCTTGGCCGAACTATGTCTGGCTTGAGTGGGAAGCGGACAACGAAGAAATTCGTTCCCCACCCACCACCCACTTAATAGCCACTGTCGACGACCTAACCGACATGCTCGATTTCGACTCCGAAGACATCGACGGTATGGACGACGATGTAGGAGAGGAACAGGAACCACCGCCCATAGGGCGCTGGACAGCCACTTCATCACACGATATATATATGGTGGATTCACCCAAAGAAAACAATGACGAGGAACGGAAGGATGCAGCGAAGGATAGTTCCCTCGAGAAACAACCAAAGCGACGACGTAGACGCCGCTCCAAATCCCGCCTCGCTAAAAACAGCGACAACAGCGCAGGAAAAAACAATACCCCGGTCGACTCCAAAGGAAACGACGACCACATAGATCCAGCGATAGAGCAGGATGAACCAGCGGACGACGAACATAGTATGGAGCCACTATCCGATCATGACGACGCCGAGGGCAAAGCTAACCAACCTGTCTCCGGAGAGGAGAACAGTCCAGACGATGATGCACACATCATCCCAGAAAGGCACTTGGAGCAAGAGAACCTCCATAGAAGGCTTATTGCCACCGCGAGGAGTTTGAAGAAGCAGAAGCAAAGGCTTAAGGCCGTGCAAAATACACTCAACAGTAGATGGAACAAAGTGCTCGACACTGCGAGAAGAAATGCAGTGGCGATCGCCACACAAAGAGCTATCCAAAAGCGCAAAGTGCTTGCTGGTCGATGACGAGGCTATAGAGCCCATACAGCCGAAAAATAAAACGGCCGATCAGCCGGATCGACCACCTCGTGGCCGCGATAGGGCGGCTAATGATGTCGCGCATAAGTCAGCTCATGATCTACGTGAGGACTTGCACAAAAAATCCGGTAGGACAAGGTCCATCTACGGATCTAGGAAGCAAGCTCCGGCGCAGAAGCAAAATCGAACACTACAACCGTCAGAATGCCATGACACATCCAAATACAGGGGTGCCGCGCACCCCCTATGCTTCACCGATGAGGTGCTAGATCACGAATTTCCAGAGGGATTCAAACCCGTGAACATAGAGGCATACGACGGAACGATAGACCTTGGGGTCTGGATTGAGGACTTTATCCTTCATATCCATATGGCTCGCGGAGATGATCTCCATGCCATCAAATACTTTCCCCTCAAGTTGAAGGGACCAGCTCGGCACTGGCTGAAGAGCCTCCTCGAAAACTCAATTTGAAGTTGGGAGGAGCTCGAGGATGCTTTCAGGGCTAATATTCAAGGGACTTATGTTCGACCTCCGGATGCAGACAATTTAAGTCACATAATTCAACAGCCCGGAGAGTCAGCCCGAAAGCTCTGGAACAGATTCCTCACTAAGAAGAATCAAATTGTCGACTGCCCGGACGCAGAAGCCTTAGCGGCTTTCAAACACAGTGTCTGGGATGAATGGCTCGCCAGACACCTCGGCCAGGAAAAACCGAGGACAATGGCAGCCCTAATAAGCCTTATGACCCGCTTTTGCGCGGGCGAAGATAGTTGGCTGGCCCGTACCGACACTAGCGACCCAGGCACATCCGAAGTCAGGGATGGAAATGGAAAACCACGGCGCAATAAAAGTAAGTGTCGGAACAATGAAGACAACCCAGATAACACGGCGGTAAACGCCGGATTCAGGGGCTCTCCACCCGGTCAACGAAAAATGCCATTCAAAGGCAGCAGAGATGGACCGTCCAGCCTAAACAAGATTCTAGACAGATTATGTCAGATTCATGGCACCTCCGACAAACCTGCAAATCACACCAACAGAGAGTGATGGGTCTTCAAGCAGGCCGGCAAGCTAAATGCCGAACACAAGGGGAGGGAGACACCAAGCGAAGACGAGGGTGAGCCTCGCCAGCAAAACACTGGGGGACAGAAAAAATTCCCACCAGAGGTCAAAACAGTGAACATGATTCACGTAATGAAGAGGAGGAGCAAATGCGCACTCCGAGACTTATGTGCCATAGAGCCCGTCGCCCCCAAGTTCATCCCTTGGTCGGTCTGCCCGATCACTTTCGATCGCAGGGATCACCCGACTAGTACCCGGCACGGAGGATCGACCGCCTTGGTGCAAGACCCAATAATTGACGGATAGCATCTCACCCGAGTCCTTATGGACGGCGGCAGTAGTCTTATCTGATATATCAGGACACAGCCCGCAAAATGGGGATAGACCCGGCAAGAACCAGCCAAAGCAATACTACCTTTAAAGGAGTAATACCAGGCCTAGAGGCCCGTTGTACGGGTCTCTAGTACTAGAGGTTGTATTCGGTTCTGCGGACAACTTCCGAAGTGAAAAGTTAACCTTCGACATCGCCCCATTCCGAAGCGGCTATCAAGCACTACTCGGAAGAACGGCATTCGCTCGTTTTAACACAGTACCGCACTACGCTTATCTTAAGCTTAAGATGCCCGGTCCACGTGGCATCATCATAGTTAGCGGAAACACAGAGCGTTCCTTACGTATGGAAGAATGTGCGGCGGTGTTAGCAGCCGAACGCTGAATGGCCTCTTCAACCAGAATAAATGATCAGTCGTTAAGACCGCGGACACGGCTAGACGAGTCTGGCACACCACTGGCTGTAACAGCTCAGATAAACCTGAGAGTGGGTCGATGGACATACCCCCATAGGTGGTGCTAGGGGCTTCCCACATGTAAAAAAACTACAGCTTGGCTCAACCTTATCTAGGTTGAATTTTAATGGTTCATTAAGTATAACCAATTTTTTTTGCACAAAGACTTTCACTTGGGTTTGTCTCTTTTGCAGATGATCATCGTGCTACACCCTTCCAGGATACGGCACAACGGAGACACAGGCGCAGCACGCGGCAGGCCCCTGCTCAAATGTTTCTTTTAGATTAAGACCCCATGTAAACCTTTTCTTGTCTCTTGTTGCTTCACACCCTCCGGATACTCAACACAACCGAGAGGGATCTTTGGCGTTATTGGCATTTCGCCACGCCGACTAATGCACGTACCTGGAAATTCAGGGTTCATTATCAAGGGCGTTACTCAGCCCGGTATATGTTGTAAAGTCCGAATACCTTAGGGAGTGTTCGGTGTTGCGAGTTTGGCCTTATATGCATCAGCTCCGAATCATGTCTTTGGTCAATAGTTGGGTTTGCCCGGCTCCCGTGTTTTGCTACCTTATGTTCCGCTCTATCAGCTAAGGTGGCACCGGGAGAACTACTGCGATTATGCCTTGGTTCATCTGGATGAGCACCTCAGTAGAGAAAGCCGGAACTGACTGTCATGATAAAGCGCGAGACTGGTCAACCACTCGATGACCCAGCGGAATCTTCACGATTCCTCCGCATTAACGGCGGTCGCTTCGCCATGTATGTACGCTACCAGATTCGGATGAGCGCGGAAGTACTAGGGGCATATAGTATCCCCACTGTCAAACTCCTATGGCTAAGTGAAAGTGCTAAAGCAGTGTCTATGTTTGCCGGCTTCTCCACCGGCCACTGGGGCCCGCTGACTGGTGGGTCCCGCCGGCTGCCGGCTTCTTGGTCGACAGGCAGGTCCCACCGCTTAGGGGTCTTGTCGGGGGGCTGGTTACTGTTGCCTCACTCTCGATGTGAGGGCTTTGTCGAGAAGCATGGCTACAGCGCCACCGGCAGCGATCACTGTAGCCTTACCTCGTCTTGTCTCCTTACTGAGGCGCCTCCTTCGAGGGAAGGAGCAAGCCGGCTGCTGGGAGCCGGCCACATCCCATGCCGACTGGGGAGGCCTGGCCGCCTTCGGGCATCTCTCTGACTGAAGGGGCCCGCCGCCTGCGGGCTGTACTGACAGCTTGCCGTGGGTGACGTCATGGTCAACATGGCAACAGTGTCGCGCCGGACGGGTGGTGGCAGCCCCGTACGGCGCACTGTGGCCATGCGCACTCCGGGATTCGGGGGTGGCAGGCTTTACTGTAGCCACGTCCCGTCTCATCGCCATTATATGGGTGCAGATTTTGAGGGTATTATCTTGGCCGCCCACTGGGGGCCGGCTTCTTGGAGTCGGCCTTTTCGTGGCCTGCTTCTTGGAGTCGGCCCTCTTGTGGCTCTCTCCATGAGGGTTTTGGGGTTGGGCCACCTCCCAATAGTCGGCCTGAGAGACAGCCGGCCGGGGGAAGGCGGCCTTACGCCCAAGGTGCTAGAAGGCTCGATCGGCCTGTAAAGAGCCAGGGGGAGCCGGCTTGGCTACCCGTGGTCATTTACTCCGACAGCACTCATTGCCAAGTACGAATACGCGTCTGCAACACTCCATAACTGATCCAGAGGGGCATACTTCGGATCTCCAAACTTCGACCGCAACAAAATGGGCTTCCCAGCCGTGATATCTCCGGCTTGACGAAGCTCCTCCTTCGTCGCTTTGATTTTAGAGCGGGCTTCTTTGGCTGCTACCATGGCTTTCTTCAGGTCCACCGTTTTCGCCTGGCTTTCCTTTTCAAAAAGCTCATACCGGTCGACGGCATCCTTCAGCTCAGCAGCCATCTTGGCTATTTTATCTTTGTTCTGGCGATGAGCAGCCTGTTTGGCTTTTAACTCCTCGTCCGCCTTTAGGGCAGCCGCATCGCTTCTCCTGGCCTGTTCCTTGGCGTGGGCAAGTTCCGCCCGAAGGGTCTCCATGGCGGCAGCTCCATCTGCAGTAAATAACATATTATAGATATTAGCATCATGCTCCTCTTAATATTTGTTGGCCACCCGGAAATACATACCCTGTGCCTCGTCAAGCCGCTTGTTCACAAGCAAGATGTCGGCATCTGCCGCTTTAGTTCGGCAAACTCAGTCCGGCCAGCCTCCGGACCCTCAGCCGCCTGCACATGTAAGCAGCACGATCACTACCTGGGACTATGATCCTCTGTTTGCCGCCTTTGGACGGCAACCAGAGTCTCAGGGCTACTATCTGTACAGAGCACACTTAGCATGTGCGGTACCGTCAAAAATATATATGTTACTTTGCGTACCTCAAAGCCTCTTAGTAGGCTCATAAAAGCTTCATGCAATCCACTTTTGGCAGATGAAATTCTTTCAACCACCATACCCATTAAAGTAGGATGCGCCTCTGAGATAGCCACTTGCTCCAGAAGACCCATCAGCACGTCCGGTTGTGCACCGGACTGTCCCGGACTCTTCTTGTTGCTCTCCTTAGGAGCCGAATACTCCGGACTTCGGGTGGCCAAAGGGTTACCTTCTGGCTTTGGCGGATCAGGAGAAAGCCTCTGTGACGACACCTCAGGGTCGTCCGCCCCTCGAGGCAGGGAGGTAAGGGGAGTCGTTTCGCTCTCCATCATCTCCGGAAGAAGATCCCCCGAAGACGAACTCTGTTGAGAAGGGCTATGATCCGAACTGCAAGACATACGTCTCGGTTATTGTCCTCAGAGATGAAGCAGTATATATTCACCAAAAGTACTCTTATTTACTTACAGCTTGGTGAAGGGCTGATCCCCTTGCGGGCACAATGCGGTAAGGATGCCCTCCGGGGCAGGGCCTCCTGGAATCCCTCGCTTCCAAGTCTTCAGAGGCGGTTCTTTTCCTTCCTAGGGGAGGGGAAATTTTAGATTCTTCTCCCCGATTATCCTCCTTTGCGGAGATGCTAATTCCCTCGGTTTGGATGAGTAATCCGTGAGGCCCGCTTGTGGCTTCTTCATTCCTCCCTTTATCTTCACCTGATGGCGCTTGATAAGGTGCAAGCTCAAGCATCCTAGCTAGTACAGGATCTGGTGCGCCTTCGGGAAGGGGGGCCGAACACCTGATCATTTTCGCCTTTTTTATCCAGTCTGGGTCAAAGAGCGACTTTTCAGAATGATGTTGCGATAAATAAAAAGACAGCATGTTCGGTCGCGGAATTACTTACATGGGTATCTGGACGATTGCAGCTCAGACCCACATCCTCGGTGGTGTCCGGACACTTTATTCGCGATCCGAAGAACAATCCATACATCTCTTCGAGCGTCACGCTGAAGAATCTCTGAATAGTTCACGGTCCTTCCGGGTTGAACCCCCACATACGGAGAGGTCGGCGTTTGCAAGGCAGGACTCGACGAACTAGCATGACTTGCATTACCTTGACAAGGTTGATATTTCTCCGGAGGAGATCTCGGATGCGACTCTGTAATGTCGGCACATCATTTACTGGCCCCCAGTCCAGCCCCTTGTTGACCCATGATGCCAGTTGTGGCGGGGGGCCCGAGCGGAAGGCACGGGCGGCTACCCACTTAGTACCTCGGGGAGCTATGATGTAAAACCACTCCCGTTGCCATAAGCTGGACACCTCCGGGAAGGAACCCTTTGGCCATGGAGCATCGGCGCCTTTGCTTATTATGGCACCTCCGCATTCTGCGTGTCGCCCATTGATCATCTTCGGCTTCACATTGAAGGTCTTGAGCCATAAGCCGAAGTGTGGGGTGATGCGGAGGAAGGCCTCACACACGACGATAAACGACGAGATGTGAAGAATGGAATCCAGAGCTAGATCATGGAAATCGAGCCCGTAATAGAACATAAGCCCTCTAACAAAGGGATTAAGACTAAAGCCTAGCCCCCAGAGGAAGTGGGAAACAAATACGATGCTCTCGTTGGGTTCGGGAGTGGGGATGACCTGCCCTTGAGCGGGCAGCCTGTGCGAGATTTCGGTGGTCAGATACCTGGCTTCTCTTAGCTTCTTGATGTCCTCCTCTGTGACAGAGGAGGCCATCCACCTGCCTTGAAGGTTGGATCCGGACATAATTGAAGGTCCGAAGCGCTTAGCCTGAGCCTTGGATGTTGGAATTCGAGGTGGGGGAAGTAAAGGATCGAGCATGAGAAGAAAAGGACAGGCCTTGGCCCCTTTGTAAAGAGGGTGAATATCAAGCGTCCTCCGCGTGGCTGTTTGGAACTTGCCTAAAATTGAGGAGTCATACCAATAGGCACGGTTGGGTTATCCATACCCGTATTGATGAGAATCTCGTGATAAGGGGCCATGATCTCTGCTTCGACAAGACGTGCCAAGAAAACCGCCTCGCAATATTTGCAGTAGCTGGTTGAGAAAAACGGTTCGAATGATGACCAGGCCGTGGCGTGATGTCACGTTATGAAAAGTTGTCGGAAGATTAGATTTGTGGAAATTTTATACTCTCTACGGTGGTATGTGGAATTTATTTTGCAGAGCCGGACACTATCCTTGTGTTCAAAATCTTCTATGGAGTATTCGGAGGAAGAACTCGCCTGCAATGTCAAGACAATCTGCGTGCCGGACTCATCGTCATTGAAGCCTGGTTCAGGGGCTACTCAGGGAGTCCTGGATTAGGGGCTCCTTGGACAGCCGGACTATATCCTTTGGCCGGACTGTTGGACTATGTAGATACAAGATTGAAGACTTCATCCCGTGTCCGGATGGGACTCTCCTTTGCATGGAAGGCAAGCTTGGCAGTTCGGATATGTAGATCTCCTCCCTTGTAACCGACTCTGTGTAACCCTAGCCCCCTCCGATGTCTATATAAACCGGAGGGTTTAGTCCGTAGGACAACAACAATCATAATCATAGGCTAGCTTCTAGGGTTTAGCCTCTACGATCTCGTGGTAGATCAACTCTTGTAATACTCATATCATCAAGATCAATCAAGTAGGAAGTAGGGTATTACTTCCATCGAGAGGGCCCGAACCTGGGTAAACATTGTGTCCCCCGCCTCCTGTTACCATCCGCCTTAGACGCACAGTTCGGGACCCCCTACCCGAGATCCGCCGGTTTTGACACTAACAATTGCAAACTCTCTATTTCCCTTCATAACGTTTCGGTCTAACCGAGATGAGCGATCGGTCCCACCGAGTTTGCAATGCAAACTCTCTGTTTCCTTTTCCTAACGTTTCGGTCTCACCGTAGTGAGCGAATCGGTCCCACCGAGTTTTCCTGACCAACTCTCTATTTGCCTATTACAGAAATCGGTCTCACCGGGTTCATGTGATTGGTCTCACTAAGATTACATTATGCCCTAACCCTAATGAAATCGGTCCCACCGAGTTGACATGTCAGTCCCACCGAAAATCCTAACGTTCACATTTTGAACTAAATCGGTCTAACCAAGTTTGAGTATTCGGTCCCACAGAGTTTGGTAAATTGTGTGTAACAGTTAGATTTTGTGTGGAGGCTATATATACCCCTCCACCCTTCCTTCATTCATGGAGAGAGCCATCAGAACGTGCCTACACTTCCAGCATACATTTTGTGAGGGAGAACCACCTACTCATGTGTTGAGACCAAGATATTCCATTCCAACCACAAGAATCTTGATCTCTAGCCTTCCCCAAGTTGCTTTCCACTCAAATCATCTTTCCACCATATCCAAATCTGTGAGAGAGAGTTGAGTGGTGGGGAGACTATCATTTGAAGCACAAGAGCAAGGAGTTCATCATCAACACACCATCTATTACCTTTTGGAGAGTGGTGTCTCCTAGATTGGTTAGGTGTCACTTGGGAGCCTCCGTCCAAGATTGTGGAGTTGAACCAAGGAGTTTGTACGGCAAGGAGATCCCCTACTTCATGAAGATCTACCCTAGTGAGGCAAGTCCTTTGTGGGCGATGGCCATGGTGGGATAGACAAGGTTGCTTCTTCGTGGACCCTTCGTGGGTGGAGCCCTCCGTGGACTCGTGCAGCCGTTACCCTTCGTGGATTGAAGTCTCCATCAACGTGGATGTATGATAGCACCACCTATCGGAACCACACCAAAAACCTCCGTGTCTACATTGCGTTTGCTCCCTCCAAACTCCTCCCCTTTACATTCATATGCAATGATTTATATTCCGCTGATATACTCTTAGATTTGCATGTGTAGGTTGATTGCTTGACTTGTGCTAAGTTGCTAAAATGTGCCAAGACTTAAAATTGGGAAAAGGCTAGATTTTATTTGGTCAAGTAGTCTAGTCACCCCCTCTAGACATACTTTTGATCCTACAAGTGGTATCAGAGCTTTGGTCTCCATTTTCCTTTATTTCCATAGCTTTGGTGATCATAGCCTTGGTTTCACAACCTAGGAGAGTATGGCGTCTAGCGAGGGAAATTACCACCATAGAGGTCCTTACTTTGATGGTACTAATTTTGCTAGTTGGAAGCATAAGATGAAAATGCATATTCTTGGACATAACCCATACTGCTTGGGCTATTGTGTGTATTGCCTTGCAAGGTGAATTCTTTGATGGGAGAGAACCAAATCGTGAAGCTACCGCGGAAGAATTGAAGATGCTGCAATACAATGCTCAAGCTTGCGATATCCTCTTCAACGGATTGTGCCCCAAAGAATTCAACAAAATCAGCTGTCTTGAGAATGCAAAGGAAATTTGGGATACTTTGATTGATATGCACGAAGGTACCTACTCCGTCAAGGAATCCAAATTGGATGTGCTTCAAAGTCAGCTTGACAAGTTCAAAATGAATGATGGTGAAGGTCTAGCTGAAATGCACTCTAGGCTTGCTCTCATCACAAATGAGATTGCCGGCTTAGGAAGTGAAGAGATGACCGACAGATTCATCATCAAGAAGAACCTAAGAGCCTTGGATGGAAAATATGTTACCGTGTGCACATTGATCCAAATGATGCCCAATTACAAAGATCTCAAGCCAACGGAAGTCATTGGAAGAACTGTTGCTCATGAGATGTCACTCAAGGATAAAGAAGAGCTTCACAACAAGTCAATGAAGGAAACATGCCCTAGAGGCAATAATAAAGTTGTTATTTGTATTTCCTTATATCATGATAAATGTTTATTATTCATGCTAGAATTGTATTAACCGAAAACTTATTACATGTGTGAATACATAGACAAAACAGAGTGTCCCTAGTATGCATCTACTTGACTAGCTCGTTAATCAAAGATGGTTAAGTTTCCTAACCATAGACATGTGTTGTCATTTGATGAACGGGATCACATCATTAGAGAATGATGTGATGGATAAGACCCATCCGTTATCTTAGCATTAATGGTCGTTTAGTTTTATTGCTATTGCTTTCATCATGACTTATACATGTTCCTCTAACTATTAGATTATGCAACTCCCGAATATCGTAGGAACACCTTGTGTGCTATCAAACATCACAACGCAACTGGGTGATTAAAAATATGCTCTACAGGTGTCTCTGAAGGTGTTTGTTGGGTTGGCATAGGTCGAGATTAGGATTTGTCACTCCGTGTATCGGATAGGTATCTCTGGGCCCTCTCGGTAATGCACATCACTATAAGCCTTGCAAGCAATGTGACTAATGAGTTGGTTACGGGATGATGCATTACGGAATGAGTAACGAGACTTGCCGATAACGAGATTGAACTAGGTATGATGATATCGACGATCGAATCTCGGGCAAGTAACATACCGACGACAAAGGGAACAACGTGTGTTGTTATGCGGTTTGACTGATAAAGATCTTCGTAGAATATGTAGGATCCAATATGAGCATCCAGGTTCCGCTATTGGTTATTGACCGGAGATGTGTTTCGGTCATGTTTACATAGTTCTCGAACCCGTAGGGTCCGCACGCTTAACATTCAATGTCGATTTGTATTATGAGTCGTGATTTGATGACCGAAGTTCGTTCAGAGTCCCGGATGAGATCACGGACATGATGAGGAGTCTCGAAATGGTCGACAGGTAAAGATTGATATATTGGAAGGTTATGTTCGGACACCCGAATGGTTCCGAAGTGTTTTGGGTATTTTCTGGAGTATCGGGAGGTTACCGGAACCCCCTCCCCTCGGGAGAGTAATGGGCCTTAATGGGCTTTAGGGGAAAGGAGAGAAGGGCCTCAAGGGGTCGCCGCCCCCATGGCTGGTCCGAATTGGACTCGGACGGGGCGGCGCCCCCCTCTTTCCTTCTCCCCTCTTCTTCCTTCCCTCCTTCTCCTAGTTGAAATAGGAAAGGGGGGCCGAATCCTACTTGGACCATGAGTCCAAGTAGGATTCCCCCCTTTGGCGCGCCCCCTTGGGCCGGCCTCCTCTTCCCCCCTCCTTTATATACGTGGGAGGAGGGCTCCTCAAAGGACACCAAGTCTTCTCTTAGCCGTGTGTGGTGCCCCCCTCCACAGTTACACACCTCGGTCATATCATCGCAGTGCTTAGGTGAAGCCCTGCGCCGGTAACTTCATCATCACTGTCGCCACGCCGTCGTGCTGCCGGCTCGTCCTCAACTGGATCAAGAGCTCGAGGGACGTCATCATGTTGAATGCATGCTAAACATGGAGGTGTCGTACGTTCGGTGCTTGGATCAGTTGAATCGCGAAGACGTTCAACTACATCAACCACGTTACTAAATGCTTCCGCTTTTGGTCTACGAGGGTACACGGACACACTCTCCCCACTCGTTGCTATGCTTATCCTAGATAGATCTTGCGTGATCGTAGGAATTTTTTTGAATTACTACGTTCCCCAACAGTGGCATCCGAGCCAGGTCTATGCGTTGTGGGCGATAATAGTCATACTGCTTACCAGCAACATCTTACTTTGATTCAGCGGCATTGTTGGATGAAGCGGCCTAGACCGACATTACATGATCGCGTTCACGAGACTGGTTCTACCGACGTGCTTTGCACACATGTGGCTGGCGGGTGTCTGTTTCTCCACTTTAGTTGAATCGAGTTTGACTACGCCCGATCCTTGTTGAAGGTTAAAACATCACACTTGACGAAAAATCGTTGTGGTTTTGAATAGGTAAGAACGGTTCTTGCTAGAAGCCCATAGCAGCCACGTAAAACTTGCAACAACAAAGTAGAGGACGTCTAACTTGTTTTTGTAGGGCATGTTGTGATGTGATATGGTCAAGACGTGATGAGATATAAATTGTTGTATGAGATGATCATATTTTGTAAAAGTTATCGAAAACTGGCAGGAGCCTTGTGGTTGTCGCTTTATTGTATGAAATGCAATCGCCATGTAATTGCTTTACTTTATCACTAAGCGGTAGCGATAGTCGTAGAAGCAATAGTTGGCAAGACGACAACGATGATACGATGGAGATCAAGGTGTCAAGCCGGTGATGATGGTGATCATGACGGTGCTTTGGAGATGGAGATCAAAGGCACAAGATGATGATGGACATATCATATCACTTATTTTGATTGCATGTGATGTTTATCCTTTATGCATCTTATTTTGCTTAGTATGGCTAAGATGATCCCTCACTAAATTTCAAGGTATAAGTGTTCTCCCTGAGTATGCAGCGTTACTTTCTGGTTAAATCGTGCCGAGACACCACGTGATGATCGGGTGTGATAAGCTCTACGTTCACATACAACAGGTGCAAGCCATTTTTCCACAGGCAGAATACTCGGGTTAAACTTGACGAGCCTAGCATATGCAGATATGGCCCCGGAACACTGAGACCGAAAGGTCGAACGTGAATCATATAGTAGATATGATCAACATAGTGATGTTCACCATTGAAAACTACTCCATCTCACGTGATGATCGGATATGGTTTAGTTGATATGGATCACGTGATCATTCAGATGACTAGAGGGATATCTAAGTGGGAGTTCTTAAGTAATATGATTAATTGAACTTTAAATTTATCATGAACTTAGTACCTGATAGTTTTTTTTGCATATCTATGTTGTTATAGATCAATGGCCCGTGCTACCGTTCCCTTGAATTTTAATGCGTTCCTAGAGAAAGCTAAGTTGAAAGATGATTGGCTAAGAATCGGGACTTCAAAGAAGTTTTGAACGTCATGGAGCATATGAGATGGTCCAGGAGTTGAAGTTAATATTTCAAGCAAATGCCCGAATTGAGAGATATGAAGTCTCCAATAAGTTCTATAGCTGCAAGATGGAGGAGAATAGTTCTGTCAGTGAACATATACTCAGAATGTTTGGGTACCACAACCACTTGACTCAACTAGGAGTTAATCTTCCTGATGATAGTGTCATTGACAGAGTTCTTCAATCACTGCCACCAAGCTACAAAAGCTTCGTGCTGAACTATAACATGCAAGGGATGGATAAGACAATTCCCTAGCTCTTCGCGATGCTAAAGGCTGCGGAGATAGAAAGCAAGAAGGAGCATCAAGTGTTGATGGTCAACAAGACCAGTAGTTTCAAGAAAAAGGGAAAGGGAAGAAGGGGAACTTCAAGAAGAACGACAAGCAAGTTGCTGCTCAAGTGAAGAAGCCCAAGTCTGGACCTAAGCCTTAGACTGAGTGCTTCTACTGCAAAGGGACTGGTCACTGGAAGCGGAACTGCCCCAAGTATTTGGCGGATAAGAAGGATGGCAAAGTGAAAGGTATATTTGATATACATGTTATTGATGTGTACCTTACTAATGCTCATAGTAGCTCCTGGGTATTTGATACTAGTTCTGTTGCTCATATTTGCAACTTGAAACAGGGGCTACGGATTAAACGAAGATTGGCTAAGGACGAGGTGACGATGCGCGTGGGAAATGGTTCCAAAGTCGATGTGATCGCCGTTGGCACGCTACCTCTACATCTACCATCGGGATTAGTTTTAGACCTAAATAATTGTTATTTGGTGCCAGCGTTGAGCATGAAAATTATATCTGGATTTTGTTGATGCGAGACGGTTATTCATTTAAATTAGAGAATAATGGTTGTTCTATTTATATGAGTAATATCTTTTATGGTCATGCACCCTTGATGAGTGGTCTATTTCTGTTGAATCTTGATTGTAGTGATACACATATTCATAATATTGAAGCCAAAAGATGTGAAGTTAATAATGATAGTGCAGCTTATTTGGGGCACTGCCGTTTAGGTCATATTGGTGTAAAGCGCATGAAGAAACTCCATGCTGATGGGCTTTTGGAACCACTTGATGCTTACGAACCATGCCTCATGGGCAAGATGACTAAGACTCCGTTCTCCGGAACAATGGAGCGAGCAACTGGCTTATTGGAAATAATACATACTGATGTATGCGGTCCAATGAGTGTTGAGGCTCGCGGCGGGTATCGTTATTTTCTGACCTTCACAGATGATTTGAGCAGATATGAGTATATCTACTTAATGAAACATAAGTCTGAAACATTTGAAAAGTTCGAAGAGTTTCATAGTGAAGTGGAGAATCATCGTAACAAGAAAATAAAGTTTCTACGATCTGATCGTGGAGGTGAATATTTGAGTTATGAGTTTGGTCTTCATTTGAAACAATGTGGAATAGTTCTGCAACTCACGCCACCTGGAACACCACAACAGTAATGGTATGTCCGAACATCAGAATCAGACGTTATTAGATATGGTGCGATCTATGATGTCTCTTACCGATTTACCGCTATCGTTTTGGGGTTATGCTTTAGAGACGGTTGCATTCACGTTAAATAGGGTACCATCTAAATCCGTTGAGATGACACCATACGAACTGTGGTTTGGCAAGAAACCCAAGTTGCCGTTTCTTAAAGTTTGGAGCTGTGATGCTTATGTGAAAAAGCTTCAACCTGATAAGCTCGAACCCAAATCGGAGAAATGTGTCTCCATAGGATACCCAAAGGAGACTGATGGGTACACCTTCTATCACAGATCCGAAGGCAAGATATTCGTTGCTAAGAATGGATCCTTTCTAGAGAAGGAGTTTCTCTCGAAAGAAGTGAGTGGGAGGAAAGTAGAACTTGATGAGGTAATTGTACCTTCTCCCGAATCGGAAAGTAGTTCATCCCAAAAATCAGTTCCAGTGATTCCTACACCAATCAGTGAGGAAGCTAATGATGATGATCATGAAACTTCAGATCAAGTTACTACCAAATCTCGTAGGTCAACCAGAGTAAGGTCCGCACCTGAGTGGTATGGTATCCTATTCTGGAGGTCATGTTTCTTGACCATGATGAACCTACAAACTATAAGGAAGCGATGATGAGCCCAGATTCCGCAAAATGGCTTGAGGCCATGAAACCTGAGATGGGACCCATGTATGAGTACAAAGTGTGGACGTTGGTTGACTTACCCGATGATCGGAAAGCCATTGAGAATAAATGGATCTTCAAGAAGAAGACTGACGCTGACGGTAATATTACTGTCTACAAAGCTCGACTTGTTGCGAAAGGTTTTCGACAAGTTCAAGGAGTTGACTACGATGAGACCTTCTCACCCGTAGCGATGCTTCAGTCTGTCCGAATCATGTTAGCAATTGCCGCATTTTATGATTATGAAATTTGGCAAATGGATGTCAAAACTGCATTCCTTAATGGATATCTTATAGAAGAGTGGTATATGATGCAACCAGAAGGTGTTGTCGATCCTAAAGGTGCTAACAAAGTGTGCAAGCTCCAGCGATCCATTTATGGGCTGGTGCAAGCCTCTCGGAGTTGGAATATACGCTTTGATAGTGTGATCAAAGCATATGGTTTTATACAGACTTTTGGAGAAGCATGTATTTACAAGAAAGTGAGTGGGAGCTCTGTAGCATTTCTAATACTATATGTGGATGACATATTGTTGATTGGAAATGATACTTTTTTTTGGATAGCATAAAAGGATACTTGAATAAGAATTTTTCAATGAAAGACCTCGGTGAAGCTGCTTATATATTGGGCATCAAGATCTATAGAGAGAGATCAAGACGCTTAATTGGACTTTCATAAAGCACATACCTTGATAAAGTTTTGAAGAAGTTCAAAATGGATCAGTCAAAGAAAGGGTTCTTGCCTGTGTTACAAGGTGTGAACTTGAGTCAGACTGAATGTCCGACCACTACAGAAGATAGAGAGAAAATGAAGTCATTCCCTATGCCTCAGCCATAGGTTCTATCATGTATGCAATGCTGTGTACCAGACCTGATGTGTGCCTTGCTATAAGTATAGCAGGGAGGTACCAAAGTAATCCAGGAGTGGATCACTGGACAGCGGTCAAGAACATCCTGAAGTACCTGAAAAGGACTAAGGATGTGTTTCTCGCTTATGGAGGTGACAAAGAGCTCGTCGTAAATGGTTACGTCGATGCAAGCTTTGACTCTGATCCGGATGACTCTAAGTCGCAAACCGGATACGTGTTTATATTGAATGGTGGAGCTGTTAGTTGGTGCAGTTCCAAGCAGAGCGTCGTGGCAGGATCTACGTGTGAAGTGGAGTACATAGCTTCTTCGGAAGCAGCAAATGAAGGAGTCTGGATGAAGGAGTTCATATCCGATCTAGGTGTAATACCTGGCGCATCGGGTCCAATGAAAATACTTTGTGACAATACTGGAGCAATTGCCTTGGCGAAGGAATCCAGATTTCACAAGAGAACCAAACACATCTTCCATCCGCGGTTGAGTCAAGGAGAGGGAGACATAGAGATTTGTAAAATACATACGGATCTGAATGTTGCAGGCCCGTTGACTAAGCCTCTTCCACGAGCAAAACATGATCAGCACCAAGACTCCATGGGTGTTAGAATCATTACTATGTAATCTAGATTATTGACTCTAGTGCAAGTGGGAGACTGAAGGAAATATGCCCTAGAGGCAATAATAAAGTTGTTATTCATATTTCCTTATATCATGATAAATGGTTATTAGTCATGCTAGAATTCTATTAACCGGAAACTTATTACATGTGTGAATACATAGACAAAACAGAGTGTCCCTAGTATGCCTCTACTTGACTAGCTCATTAATCAAAGATGGTTAAGTTTCCTAACCATAGACATGTGTTGTCATTTGATGAACGGGATCACATCATTATAGAATGATGTGATGGATAAGACCCATCCATTAGCTTAGCATTAATGATCGTTTAGTTTTATTGCTATTGCTTTCATCATGACTTATACATGTTCCTCTGACTATGAGATTATGCAACTCCCGAATATCGGAGGAACACCTTGTGTGCTATCAAACGTCACAACGTAACTAGGTGATTATAAAGATGCTCTAGAGGTGTATCCGAAGGTGTTTGTTTGGTTGGAATAGATCGAGATTAGGATTTGTCACTCTGTTTATCAGAGAGGTATCTCTGGGCCCTCTCGGTAATGCACATCACTATAAGCCTTGCAAGCAATGTGACTAATGAGTTAGTTACGGGATGATGCATTACGGGATGAGTAAAGAGACTTGCCGGTAACGAGATTGAACAGGTATGATGATACCGACGATCGAATCTCGGGCAAGTAACATACCGATGACAAAGGGAACAACGTATGTTGTTATGCGGTTTGACCGATAAAGATCTTCATAGAATATGTAGGAGCCAATATGAGCATCCAGGTTCCGCTATTGGTTATTGACCAGAGATGTGTCTCGGTCATGTCTACATAGTTCTCGAACCCGTAGGGTCCGCACGCTTAACGTTCGATGATGGTTTGTATTATGAGTTATGTGATTTGATGACCGAAGTTTGTTCGGAGTCCCGGATGAGATCACAAACATGACGAGGAGTCTCGAAATGGTCGAGTGGTAAATATCGATATATTGGAAGGTTATATTCAGACACCGGAATGGTTCCGAAGTGTTTCGGGTATTTTCCGGAGTACCGGGAGGTTGCCGGAACCCCCCGGGAGAGTAATGGGCCTTAATGGGCTTTAGGGGAAAGGAGAGAAGGGCCTCAAGGGGTGGCCGCCCTCCCCCCCCCCCCCCCCGCCCCACATGGCTGGTCCGAATTGGACTAGGAGGGGCGGCGCCCCCCTCTTTCCTTCTCCCCTCTTCCTCCTTCCCTCCTTCTCCTGGTTGGAATAGGAAAGGGGGGGGGCGAATCCTACTTGGAACGGGAGTCCAAGTAGGACTCCCCCCCTTTGGCGCGCCCCCCTTGGGCCGGCCTCCTCTTTCCCCCTCCTTTGTATACGTGGGAGGGGGGCACCCCAAAGGACACCAAGTCTTCTCTTAGCCGTGTGCGGTGCCCCCCTCCAGAGTTACACACCTCGGTCATATCGTCATAGTGCTTAGGCAAAGCCCTGCGCCAGTAACTTCATCATCACCGTCTCCACACCGTCGTGCTGATGGAACTCTCCCTCGTCCTCAACTGGATCAAGAGCTCGAGGGACGTCATCGTGCTGAACGTGTGCTGAACACGGAGGTGTCGTACGTTCGGTGCTTGGATTGGTTGAATCGCGAAGACGTTGGACTACATCAACTGCATTACTAAACGCTTCCGCTTTCGGTCTACGAGAGTACGTGGACACACTCTCCCCGCTCGTAGCTATGCTTCTCCTAGATAGATCTTGAGTGATCGTAGGAATTTTTTTGAATTACTACGTTCCCCAACAGTCAAGTGGTGCTTACAAATCCTCATGTGATGCTCCTACATCATCAAGCGAGAAACAAGCCTTCAATGAGGACTTGAGCCTAATGGTGAAGAACTTCAACAAGTTCTACAAGAGTATAAGCAAAGAAATAAGTTCCAAGTCAAGGTCCTACAATGACAAAAGATCTTCTAGTCGTGAGCGTAATTGCTACAATTGTGAAAGACCCGGACACTACTCCAATGAGTGTACGGATCCCTACAAAAGAAGAGAAGACTCACCTAAAAGGAGAAGTAGAAGAGAAGAATCACCTCCAAGAGAGAGAAAGAGTAGAGATGATCGTTATGAACGAAGAACCTCTCGCAGAAGCAAGGATTCGGAAAGGAAGGACAAGTCATCAAGGAGCTACACAAAACCAAGACATCAAGCTCATGTTGGTGAATGGGTATCCGGTTCTGACTCCGACCATCACTCCGAGAGAAGTTATCACTCCGACTCTGAATATACTCAAGATGAAGGTGTTGCCGGTCTAGAACTTGTGTCAACCAACTCCTATGACATATTTGACTCACCAAATGAAGGAATTGGAAGATGCTTCATGGCTAAAGGCCCAAAGGTATCACACCCCGAGTAT
Organism: Aegilops bicornis; assembly: GCA_021605145.1. Taxonomy (NCBI): domain Eukaryota; kingdom Viridiplantae; phylum Streptophyta; class Magnoliopsida; order Poales; family Poaceae; genus Aegilops; species Aegilops bicornis. The sequence goes on along the minus strand of CM038673.1, from coordinate 698,468,531 downwards.
GTTGATTTCAATAGTGATGAAGATGATTTGCTAGGTGATGATGATTTACTTGTTGCCAACTCTAGTGATGAAAACTATGATGAACTTGCTATCAATCGTGCTAATCAAGATAAAACGAATGACGATGATAAGAAGGAGATTGAGCGTCTAACTAAAGAACTAAAAACTCTTAAGTTAGCTCATGAAACTACCTTAGAAGATCATCGAGAGCTTTTAAAGACTCATGAGAAGCTACGCTTTGAAAAGCTCAATCTAGAGCAAGAGCATGGGTTCTTAAAAGCAATCAATGATGATCTTCGTAAGAAAAGTTCTTCTTACATTGCCAAGCGTTTACTCTTGTCTACTTGCATGCCACAAGTAAAATCTAGTAACAAGAGCAAGAAAGATTCTTCTTCTAGTAGTAACAATAATCATGTTAAATCCAATGTTGTTGCTTCTAGTAGTTCTCTTGATTCCACTAATGATTCTCTTAGCCAAGTTACACTTGAGCAAGAAAATAGCTTATTGAAGGGAATTATAGAGAAAGGTGTTTACAAGAACCTTGTCGGAAGTAAGCAATTTGAGGAAATTGTACGCAAGCAAGGAAGGCACCGGAAGAATCAAGGTGTTGGTTTTGAACGAAAGTTCAATGCCAATGGAGTTGAGTGGGAAGAAGATCAATACCCCAAGACAAAGTTTGTTCCTCAACAAGAGAAGTATGATCCTACTTCTTTCAAGGGAACACAAGCTCAAGATGCTCTTCCACCACAAGACCACAAGAAAAAAAGGCAAGGACAAGGTTCAAGAGGAGATTGATGCATTTGAAGAAGCTCCTAAGCCTTGGTCAAGTGGGTTCCTAAGACTACATCAAGTTCTACTTCATCAAGTATGACTACAACTCCAAGGATTCCCATCAAGTTGATGTGGATCCTGAAGAAGAACTAGAGAGTTCTTGAGGGTGACTCCGCCAACATATTTCACTCATATCATTTTGGCAAGAACAAGTGCAAACAACTTCCACGTCTTGCACTAATTCAAGGATTCACAAACCCTCTTGTTGGTAAGATAAGGGACAAGGTAATCTAATGCATTCATGGACATCATCTTGTGTGTACTTCACTCTATGTCTATGGATATCCTTGTTTGTTCCTTGTGGGACTAACCCATATATGTATTGAAAGTGCAACTCACTCCAATGGTGTGCTCCAAATGATCTACATCAACATTGAGCATCCACATCTTCAACATCTACATGAAGTCATCATCGACAAAACCCAAGGTTATTTCATCCCTCTTAGGGGGGATATCATATCTAGGGGGAGCTTTAGTCAACTCTATTGGTGTGAACACAACAATGCTTTATGTAAAAGTGGTAACCCCACTTGCGCTTAAATGATGAGTATGAACTATGATCAAACTTTTCATTTGACTCCTAAGTTAATATACTCATATATAGATGACCTAGTCATCGCCAATTGCTTGATAGATGCTAGAGTGTTTGTGCATGCTTTGCCACATACTTCATTTGCCATCTTATTGTGTGAGCATGTTGATTGCATATTTTTCTCATTCGAGGACATCCATTTGTTGCTTTGATTGTCTGGCTCTTCTTCGTTTGCCAAATGGATGGACAAGAATGCCTAAGAACTTCCTCTAGCTATCTATGCTTTTCTCAAACTTTATTCATGCTACATTACAAAGTTTGATCAAGTCAGATTCGAACCCCCTGGGTGAGGAGCACTCGGAGTCACCGATTCATCATAGACTTAAACCTCCAAAACCTCTCTGTGCATTTCGGTCTGACCGATTCATCCTTTTCGATCAAACCGAGTTCAATGAGTTGATCTAGGTTTTCAATCTCGGTGCAACCGATTAGAACCGTTCGGTCACACCGAGTTGCAGTAACCGCTTGCGATTCTGCATCTCGATGCCATCGAGTTGTTCCACTCGGTCACACCAACAGGGTCAGGATATATATACCGACGGGTCAAATTTTGGAAATTTTTCCGAAACCTTTTCGCCCGCGCGTGTCTTGCTCAGCTGACTCGGGTCTCCGAATCATCCTCTCGTCGCCAGCGACCCCCTGCCACTGGTCTCCATCACTGTCAATGGAAATCTTCACCGCTGTTGCCGCCGTAGCAAGCTCATCACCGAGTTAGGGTATGAGTTTGACCCTTTGTGCAATCCTTTTACTCTGATTCTTAGCACAAAGTCAATGCCATGATTCTTACCACGTATGAGATCATCCTATCCAGCAAAAACTTTCTTTAAAATAGTTTTGATTCAAAAATTTAGGGTTAGGTTTCCGCCGAACTCATCTCGGACCGACCGAGTGGTGGAAATCGGTCTCACCGATTTGGCTTAGGCCATTGCACTTGTAACTTTCGGTCTGACCGAAACTTGCAAATCGGTGTGACGAGTTCAACTCTCAGTGAAACCCTAGCAATCTCGGAGTCACAAAACTGTGTCTTGGTCTGACCGATTCCACTAGTTTAGTGTCCAAAGTTGCTTCGGTGTCACCGAGTTTAACAAATCGGTAGCTCCGAAATGCTTTCTGTGGAAAACTAAAACTAAGTTTTTGACTCATTTGTTTTGCAAAATCTCTGCACTTTGTGATGCTCATCCATTCTATCTCATCTATAACTATTCACAGGGTCAGCTTTCAGTTCGCAGTGTCAATAATGTCTGATTAGAGTGATAGCCAGAACAGGTCTGAGGAGCAGGTAAATCTGAGTGAGGGCACTAGTCCCTCTGGTAGTTATGATGAAGGCAGCAGAAGTACTCCCAGCAACCTGCCTAAGGCTGCTACTAGGCAGAGAAGAAAGAGAAATTCTGATTCAGAGGATGAAGACTATGTTGCTGCTGAGGAAGAGGTCAGCTCCAAGAAGAACTTAGTCAAGAAGGAATTTGGCACAGCTGCTTCAACAAAGCCTGGTCTGAACAAGAAGGCTCCTGCCAAGAGAGTGCCCATGTCCAAAGCCAGAGCCTCAACACAGGAAACCATTGAGTTCACCCTTGAACCAAAAGAGGCTGGTGAGGGCAAGAAGAGAAAGGAAAGGGTCAATAAGACCATGGCCCGAGTAATTGGAAGATCCTCTGTGATGAAAGACCCAGCTGAGTATGAGGGAGAAGATGAAGAAGAAGATCTTGCACCAGCATCAAAGACTCAGAAGCTGATGGGGGATACCATCAAGTCTGGGGCTGCTCCATCAAAGCCCAAGACCGCTCCCAAAGCTTCTGCTCCAGCCACCAAGACTGGACCAAAGAGAAGCACAAGAAACATACCAGCTGCTGAGAAGAACAAGGCCCCAGTGCCTGAAATTGAAGAAGAAGATGATGATGAAACCCAAGTGCTCAGAAAGTTAAAGCCAAAGATCCCTGACCATGATGACAATTATCCAGTGGCACAAAATATGAAAGTCAGAAAGGATGCAGGTCTCAGATTGTGGAGACAATCAGATCCATATGCTATGAGGAGACGGACTGATGTGGACTATAGATTCCACACCAAGGAACAGCAGGACTTCTATGAGACAAATATGTTGGATAAGAAGCCCATAGTGTGTGACATGAAGTGGGTAGATTGGAAGTACATCGACAACAATGAAGACCACTTTCCAGGAGTGCATGAAAGTTTCAGACTCAATGGAGTAGACAAATTTGTGGGTCAGAAACTGACCAAGTGGAATGATGAGCTCATTATGCAATTCTATTCTACAGCTCATTTCTATCTAGATGGAAGGATTGTATGGATGTCTGAGGGTACAAGGTACCAATCAACAATTGATGAGTGGGCCAAGCTGATTAATGCCCTTGAAGAGCATAAGGATGACATAGATGTCTATGCCAAAAAAAAGAAAGATCACAACTCCATGGCCAACATGTACAAGGAGATCCTGACAAAGCCTTGGAGAATCACAAGCTAGGCTCTGTATATTATCTGTTGTCTGGACTGGCCACTATTAACACCATTTTGAGGCACACCTTGCTGCCCAAATCAGGAGATCACATGATGATCAGAGGCCACTGCATCAATTTGCTTTAGATGTTTGATGTACCCCAGAAGTTTAGAGTGATGAGTTCGATTGTTGAGACAATCAAGGGGACAGCTGCAGACCAAAAGAGATCATGTGGGTATGCTCCACACATCCAGATGCTCATCAACTCCAAGATGGGCACAGGCACATACTTGTTGGATAAAGAACACCTTCCCTTGAGTCCTGACTTTGAGGACAACACAGTTGTCATGGATGCTGAAGATCCCACATCAGTAGAGGCTCAAGAGAAGAGGGAGAAAGAAAAAGCTGAGAAGGCAACCAAGATGCCAAGTGTTGAAGAGGCTTCACAAATTTTCCTCAAGTCAAAACAAGATCAACTTGGATATCTTATTCAAGCCACTTTGAGGATTGAGAAAGGATTGGCCATCCTGACTCAGAATCGAGAGGGCCTGGAGAGGATCATTGAAACAAAGGTCTATGATCTTGACTTGAAGGTGACAGAAATGCAAACAGTTGTTGAGCAGCTCCCGGAAGATGCTGAAGAGAGGAAAGGGAAATCCACCACAGATGCTTTTCAGAGAGTGCCTAGGGCACATAGATCTACAGCAGTGTCTGTGACAGACACGAGAGCTACTACATCAGCACCTGCAGCCACATCTTTAGTTGCCCCTCTGGTTGCAACTCCACCAGCTCCAACAACTTCAACAGATGCATTCGTCCTAGGAGTCGTCTCAACGCCGCCTCCCGAAGATCAAGTCTACAGAGACGCATAGCACTATGCATTTTCGAGATTTTTGGTAACTTGTTGCCAAAGGGGGAGAAAGTGTATAGATCATAGGCTAAGAGAGAGAGAGAGAGAGAGAGAGAGAGAGATTTTCTTCTTTTTGCTATCTCTTTTGCTACTTGTTTGATACTTATTTGTTTGCTTGCTTGGTTGATACTTTATGATTGTATGTGAGATACTTGTATGGTCATGTGTTTGATCATATCATACTTTAATGCTTGTGCTTGGATGATGATATTATCTATTTCTCACGTATGATCATTCACTTTGCCTTGGTGATGAGTGCATATTTTCATGTTCTATCATTTTGAGCGCTCCACCAAGATGTACGTGACATGGAAGAGTGACCCATGATCCTAATCGATTGTGCATTTGCATTCAAAAGCAAATTTTAAATAATTCAAAAATTTAGGGGGAGCTCTTGCTTATCACATACTTCTCAAAGCAACAATGTATTTCATTCTTATTATCATTTGTCGAAGCTCTGATCTATATGTTGTCATCAATTACCAAAAAGGGGAGATTCAAAGTGCAACTAATCCCTGGGTGGTTTCGGTAATTCTTAACAACATATAGCTCATTGAACTAATACTCTTTCAAGATGATCATTTCAGAAAGTTCAATGATTGGCATGGCATGGAATAGAGATGTGGACCCCTCAAAATGCTAAGGACACATATTGGCTCAAGCTCAAGACTCTACATTTTCATTTTAGTGATCCAAGATCACATTGAGTCCATAGGAAAAGCCAATATAATTAAAAGGGGATGAGGTGTTGCTTAATAGCTTGCTTGCTCAAAATGCTTAGTGATATGCTCCAAAAGCCCTCAATCACTTTCTCACATCCACATATGTCCCAAACCAAAAGTCAAACTCGGTCCCACCGATTTGATCTATCCGGCACCACCGAGTTCATTTGACATAGCCATAACCAGAAACCCTAATCAGTTTGGTTTCACCGATAGGGATCTCGGTCTCACTGAGATGGGATTGCAAACTCTTCGTTTCCCTTCGTAACGTTTCGGTCTAACCGAGATGAGCGATCAGTCCCACCGAGTTCGCAATGCAAACTCTCTACTTCCTTTTCGTAACATTTCGGTCTCACAGAAATGAGCGAATCGGTCCCACCAAGTTTGCCTGACCAACTCTCTGTTTGCCTATTACAGAAATTGGTCTCACCGGGTTCATGTGATCGGTCTCACCGAGATTACGTTATGCCCTAACCCTAATGAAATCGGTCCCACCGAGTTGACATGTCAGTCCCACCGAAAATCCTAACGTTCACATTTTGAACTAATTCGGTCTGACCGAGTTTGAGTATTCGGTCCCACCGAGTTTGGTAAATTGTGTGTAACGGTTAGATTTTGTGTGGAGGCTATATATACCCCTCCACCCTTCCTTCATTCTTGGAGAGAGCCATCAGAACGTGCCTACACTTCCAGCATACATTTTGTGAGAGAGAACCACCTACTCATGTGTTGAGACCAAGATATTCCATTCCAACCACAAGAATCTTGATCTCTAGCCTTCCTCAAGTTGCTTTCCACTCAAATCATCATTCCACCATATCCAAATCTATGAGAGAGAGTTGAGTGTTGGGGAGACTATCATTTGAAGCACAAGAGCAAGGAGTTGATCATCAACACACCATCTATTACCTTTTGGAGAGTGGTGTCTCCTAGATTGGTTAGGTGTCACTTGGGAGCCTCCGTCAAGATTGTGGAGTTGAACCAAGGAGTTTGTATGGGCAAGGAGATCGCCTACTTTGTGAAGATCTACCCTCGTGAGGCAAGTCCTTCGTGGGCGATGGCCATGGTGGGATAGACAAGGTTGCTTCTTCGTGGACCCTTCATGGATGGAGCCCTCCGTGGACTCGCGCAGCCATTACCCTTCATGGGTTGAAGTCTCCATCAACGTGAATGTACGATAGCACCACCTATCGGAACCACGCCAAAAATCTCCGTGTCTACATTGTGTTTGCTTCCTCCAAACTCCTCCCCTTTACCTTCATATGCAATGATTTACATTCCGCTGCTATACTCTTAGATTTGCATGTGTAGATTGATTGCTTGACTTGTGCTAAGTTGCTAAAATCTGCCAAGACTTAAAATTGGGAAAAGGCTAGATTTTTATTTGGTCAAGTAGTCTAATCACCCCCCCCCCCCCCTAGACATACTTTCGATCCTACATCATGGGGTCGCAACTTGGAGAGGGGCCTCCCCAAAGTCGGTTTGGACCACAAGGAAGTGTCCTCCTCAAATTCCAACACGAAATGCCAAGGTTCCTGACGTCTTCTCCTATGGCACGCGGTTCAAGTAACTGAGTGTGTGGGATCCAGAACGGAAAGCACACGTCACTCATAGCGCAACCGCATGTGATCTATAGGAAAAGCACACGAGATATGAACTGAACCGTTGGTGATACACAATAAGTCGCAGATGATTTACCACACTTCTACGTGTGTGTGTGTAGGGGCTCCTCAATCGTTTGTGGTAGCACATTCTCTCACACGTGAGCTTAGAGGAAACCATCCCCGATGCAAAATGCAATCCCACTCGTAAAATATTCAGGAACGTGTGCTATGGTATCATGCATGGCAGACGCTTGCCATAGTAGACTTGTGTGCGATGGGCCAGATATCTCGCACCGTTTCTATGATAGCCCGTGTTGTTTAGGTAATATTTTGCAAATGGTCAAATGGCAAACACCATTTGGTTTCCCTGAGCAATTAGACACGTTTGACTCATGAGAGACGTATGTGACTGATCCCCAATCCCACACATGTGCCCAAATATAGTGTGGGTGATATGTTCCTGCATCGCATACGACTACATTTGGCAGAGGGTCTGCATCATCAGTCACTATCGCCAACGATTTTTTGGTTCGTGTGGGATGGACCCCCCCCCCCTATCGCACACACGGGCAAGGCGAAGGTTTAAAACTATGTTGAAAAAGGGGTAAAAAAACCATTTGTATAGGACGTCGCTACACCAGTGCCTACTCCCCTAGCCCTTTGTGACCGTTTCGATCCAAAGGACAAAGGGGACCCAGGATGAAGGCCCTAGGGACCTGGAACCACCCAAGGCAAAACCCCTACTCCATGGACCGAGGGCCATGGACTCCGGGGACCTGGACTATCCAAAGAGAAAATCCTCTCCGCGTGGACCCGGAGGTCAAAGACCCCAGGGACCTGGCCCTTCTGGAGAGATAATCGTGTGGAGGAGGGGGCCTGAGGGCACGGGGTCAGATGGCCTAGGGACCTGAAGACTCCGGAGTGAAAACCTTGACTCTGGGACCCGGTCCCTAGACCCTCGGGGGCCCAGAGGTCACAACAATAGTGGCACTTGGTTAGGTTTTTGACGCAAAAAATCCTTATAGGCACATGGGATGGCTTAGTGTATGAGTTTTGCATGATCCCCTGACTTTCTCGAACACCTCAACCCTTATTAATGGTGTGGTTTTCCCACGACTTGAATAAAGCCATACAACCTTAGAGTCTTCATATAACCGACGCCTTTTCCGTTTTGAAATGGGGGTTTAATCATTTCCATAATATATCACTGAGAGACAAATGTCTTGAGATAAGGGAACCAACATTTGTCCCACTAACGATTACTGAATGGTCCAGATACCTTTAGGCCTCCAATGTGGACGCCTATTTAGGCCTGAACGCACCCAAATGTTTAAAATCCCTAGTCCAACCCCAAATTAGGGGAGTTCAGGCGGTCAACCGTCCACCCGACCCACTTTCAGTTAGGCTAGCCCATATCTCCTCACATATATATAGCTTTTGGGGAATGGGCTAGAGATGCTCTCTAGCGGATCCCTTATCCTATAATTCTATTTGTTAACCCCTATCATCTAAAAAGCTAATTTGTAGGGGATTCAACTTTTCTTCATCTAGAAGACCCCCTAAAATTATTCCCCAAACCAATTCAACCCCACATGGGAGCCTCTCTTCATCTTCTTCTTACTTCTTCTGCCTTTCTTGTTCCTCCTTTCATGTGGCCAACAATGACTTCTCGCCACAAAATGATGTCCATGAGCTAGCTAGGGCTAGGATATATGATCCACAAAAGTAGTTTGATAAAGAATATCATCAAGCATGATTGTACGCATGTGAAGGAGTCTAGAAAGTACGTGGAATTCATCTTTCACGGGCCATGGTTGGAGCATTTCTTCTACTGAATGAGTTCTTCTCGTCTTCCTTCTCCTAGTGGCACGTTGACATGGTCCGAAATGCAACGAATCATTGGAATCGATGTTGGCGGCCATGTTTCTCAATACAAAAAAATTCTATGTTATGTTTCTCCTTTGTAGGAGTCCGTCTGCTTGGGTGGCTGCTCTACTCGTGGCCAGTGAAGACGGGGAGGAGAGCCACCGAGCCACAGCCAGCGATGCTAGAGAAAATCCCCTAAACTTATTCGCACTTGAGTTTGGGGCTCTTCAAAAGTTTCACAAATTTGCCACATTCATATGACTCTTCCTATAAAGCTAATCCAACTTGTGCAGGTTTCACTTCTAACCGTACTGTATACAAGGAGGGGAAAAGCCTTTTGTAGTTTTTACTCAGTATATAATACACAATTGAACCAATCCAGTAGCGAGCAGAAAATCACCGGGCCTGCCTGCCTGCCTCTACTACACGCACGTTGTCCCGAGTCCCGGCCCTCCGCTACTCGCCAGGAGCTGCTGCCACTTCAACCCTACGAAAACTCAATCACCTCACCATGTCTCTACAACAAGCGTCTTCGACGAGCAGACAGAAATTAGCGTCACCATGACTACCACCTAGCTCCTCCTCCTCCTCCTTCAAGCCATCCTCAGCGCCTCCCTGAAGCCGATGCTGAAGCTGCTCTCCAGCCCGGCCCCGGCCTTCTTGGCCAGCCCCAGCGCCGGCTTCTGCATCATCGCCACGAACTCGTTGTAGTCTATGCGCCCGTCCTGCCAAAGCAACCAACACACGATCGAGATCATCAGCATTTTGGTTTCAGTTCAGTCAGAGCACCCCGAAGAGAAGAGCTGTGACTGACGTTGTCCTGGTCGACTTCTCTGATCATGTTGTCGAGGCTGAGGTCGTCGGAGCCGAGGCCGAACTCCTCGCAGGCGAGCTGCAGCTCGTCGGGGGTGATGTAGCCGCTGCCGTCCTTGTCGAAGTACTGGAACGCCGCGAACAGGTGGTCCTCCCGCTCCACCTTGTTCAGGTGCAGCGTCGCCGCGATGAACTCGCCGTAGTCGATCGTCCCGCTCTTGTCCACGTCCGCCTGCGTTCACCCCATTCCATCATCATGACATGTCAAGGCCAAGTTTTTCCACTGGATTAAGAATCATCCTCGCTCATGTGAGAAGCTTTGTTGAACTTACGGCCTGCATGAGCGCGTAGATCTCCGACTCCTGGAGGTTGGCGCCCACCTTCTTGAGCCCCACCTTGAGCTCCTCGTACGTGATCTGCCCGCTGTTGTCCGAGTCGATCATCTTGAACATCTCCTTGAGGCCGGCGATCTCGTCCTCGGACAAGTTCTCCGCAATCACCTGGACAGTTACATACACGTCAGGACAAGTCAACTTGGATGGTTTTGCGTTCTTGGTTTCTTCCATGATAACATCCACCAAGCTCCAAATGGCAGGTAGTGCCGGCCACTTGGCTTGGTGGACGAGCACAAAGGCAAGATGACAATTCAGAGCGACAAGGCATGCGAAACAAACAATCATTTCAAGCCGGGAAGTGAACACTTCTTACCCTGAGAGCCATCTTTTTCAGCTTGTTCATGGCCGAGAACTGCTTCATGCGGGATAGAACAGCAGAGTCCAGAGGCTTGTCAGGAGCCAGACCGCCAACCTGGACCCATGGATGCCCTGAGACAATGCAAAAATTAACAATCTTCAGTAACACAATTCACTAAAAGGCTATGATCATGGTCTGGACTATTGAGACAACTAGAATTTATTTGGTCATGTGATGGGAAATTTAGTGACTCACGTAGAACTTCATGGGCGGTCAGTCTCTTCTTGGGGTCCCTGAGGAGCATTCTCCTCACGAGATCCTTGGCGCCTTCGGAGATGCTGGGCCATGGATCTGACTCGAAGTCGAGTTTCCCGTGTAGAACCTCTTCGAATATGCCCTGCTCGTTCTCTGGTCGATGAAAAGCAAAGGCCATATTTAGTCCAGAAGGTAAAAGGACACAATTTGTAGAAAAGTAATCCTGCATTTTTGGTGACAAAGAACTCAAAACTGAAGAAAATTCACACCTGCCCAAAATGGCGGCACGCCGCACAACAGAATGTAGATGATCACACCGGCGCTCCAGACGTCTGCCTCGGGGCCATATTTCTTCTTCAGCACTTCTGGCGCGACATAATAGGGGCTTCCGACAACGTCGGTGAATATTTGACCTGGGATAATTAAGATCCACATTACCGAGATTAGAGTGGAGAATGTCTCAAATCTGATGGATAAGATTCAGACTGCAGGATGACAAGGATGTGCAACCAAGCAGTTTATGGTTGCAGTTGAATGGCATAATTTCTCAGAAAAAAAGCATGCTGCTGAAGCACAATGCATTGCGAAAATTCAGTATGCTGTCAAGCTTTATGAAGCCCACAACATTGTCACATCAATCAGTCTGGATGGGATGTGAGCGTGTGACCAAATTATGGATCAAATCAAGGAGCAGAAATACAGAACCATGGTAGCAAAATGCCAAATCATATACATATTCTTGCCCATCTAGATGCAGTGCAATGCCTTGAATGAATGGTATTTATTGTTCGTGTTTATTTTTCTGAAAAATAAATACGAACATAGGCAAGTGTTTCCTTTTCTGGAAAAAAATGGAGATGAACTCTAGCTACGATTAGTAACAGAATGGTGGTTGCACCACACAGATTGACCACCAACTCACCAGGCCGGAAGAAGACGGAGAGACCAAAGTCGATGGTCTTGAGCGCGGCCTCCTCCGTCTGGTCGACGAAGAGGAAGTTCTCGGGCTTGAGGTCCCGGTGCATGACGCCCATGGAGTGGCACACCTCGACGACGCCGACGATGACCCTGGCGAGCTCGGCGGCCTTCCGCTCGGTGTAGTGTCCCTTCTGCACGATCCTGTCGAAGAGCTCGCCGCCGGCGCAGAGCTCCATGACGAGGTGCACGGCCACGGTGTCCTCGTAGGCGCCCCGGATGGAGATGACGTTGGGGTGGCCCGCCAGGTGGTACATTATCTGGATCTCCCGGCGCACGTCCTCCACGTCGTCGTCGGTGACGAGCTTGCGCTTGAGGATGGACTTGCAGGCGTACTCCTTGCCGCTGCTCCGCTCGACGCAGAGGTAGGTGGTGCCGAACTGGCCCTGCCCGAGCCGCCGCCCCAGGCTGTACTTCTCCTTGACGCTCTCCGTCTTGCGCTTGAGCACGGAGCCGACGAGCAGGCCGGCGCTCGACACGCGCTTGACCGGGGGCACCTTGGGCCGGTGGTGCGGCGGCTTGGCCTCGCCGCCGGAGCCGGAGGCGGAGCTGCTGGACGAGTCCGTGGACGCCTTGGACTCCTGCTCCTTGGCGGCGGCGGCGGCGGGGGCGGGCTTGGGTTGTGGCGGCGGCTTGGCCTTGGGCTTGGGTTGCGCCGCCTCATCGGGCTTGGCGTTGGCGGTGCCGGAGGCGATCTTGACGGGCTCGGGCGCCTTGCTTACGATGTGGACGGCCAGCGGCGCGTCCGCGACGCCTCCATTGGCGTTGGCGTTGGCGGGCGGCAGGGCTTCGCCGTCGGGGCGCCTGGTCCAGAGCACGGTGGAGACGGAGTGGAAGAAGCCGTTCTTGCCGATGCTGGGGCCGACGCACGTGTTGCCCATCGTCGCCGCTGCCGATGGGTGGATCGACGGGACCAAGGCGGAATCGCCGAATCTATATGGGTCGCCGGGCCGGGACAGGACAGGAGCCGACCAACCACCCCACTACTCCTGCGCCTCGGATCCAAGGAGCGCGCGCACCGCCCGTGGTCGACGAGATCACGGGGTGAACCTCCCTTGCTGTGCAGGGGAGCCACGCACGCAACAGGGAAGGGGAAGGATTATTACCTTCCAACCGGGAAGAGATGGGCTGGATTGAAGGAAAGTGCTAGCAGGATCGATGAGCCAAGGAAGTCAACGCCTTCCATCCGGCGGGAGCAGGAGTTGGAGCTGCAGCGTGGAATGCCATGATCTGACGCGTCTCGGGCAGGGGCTACGTATGCATCAAGAGGAAGAGGCAGAATTGTTGAATGAGCACATTGAAGATGGTTGGTGGGCCTTGGAAAGAAGCAGTCAAAGGCGAATGCTTATGCAAGAAACCAAATTGCTCAAGCAAACAAAACAAAACTGTGGACGAAGAGCTCGGACGGGCGGGCCCTCGGCGACGATGATGATATACTGTTGTGAAGAGAGCAAGGGGACAAGGAAGACGATGGAGGCCGGCCCCGCGAGGAACCCAGCCGTGATATCTAAGACGAAGGAGAAGACTAGACGGACAAAAAGTAATGGCAGCAGCAGCAGTACGTGACGGGGGTAAGTGCGTATGAAGAGAAAAGAAATCCACCCGCGGGCAGGAGGTGGTTGCCGCCTCTTAGTTAAGACTTAAGACGAGGCAATGATTAGCGAGCTGCGTCTACTTATCTGCGACCTCGACATGGCACCGCACAGCACAGCACGGCACGGGGGAGACAAGAGGGGGCGAAGTGGGGTGCGAGAGGAAGATCGATCGCATGGTAGATATATAATTTCCCGTGCCCTTTTGCTTCCCGGCTTCTTCCTGGGCGGAGTGCCTAAACCGCAACGCGAGCTCGGAGAAAGAAAAGAAAGCGCGTTCGCCCGCTGCTGGCCGCGACCAGGTCGTGCCGCGCTCGCCGCTTGGCGCTGTCGAACAAGTCCAAAAGGGCGTCGCCGTCTCTACCACACAGGGAGGGAAGAAGAGCCGCTGGCCGGAGGGCCTCCTTTTCCCGGCAGGTGCTCTGTCTGGCAACGTCCCTGTAACATCCCCTGTTTTCCGACGGGGATCGCGACCGACGTGGCTTGGGCATGCTACGTGACTGTAAAAATTCAACGTATGGATACCGAGAACGGGTCAAGCAGATGGGAGAAACCCGGTCGCTTTCTCCGTGGGGATGGATAACACAGATTGGCGATGAAACGGAACAGCTAATAAGGACGGACGGACGGACGCTGTAAACAAACACGGCACATTGCCGCGTTGACAGATGAAGGGAAACATCCAGGAAGCACGCATGCTCTAGTGCTTCCAAAACAAGCCTGCTGGGTGTGAGACAAAAATAATAATAGTACAACACCAGTGCATTTCCTCTCTACCAGACAAATACTCCCTCCGTTCCCAAATAATTGTCTTTCTAGCCATCTCAAATGGACTACAACATACGGATGTATGTAGACATGTTTTAAAGTGTAGATTCATTCATTTTGCTCCGTATGTAGTCACTTGTTGAAATCTCTAGAAAGACAATTATTTAGGAACGGAGGGAGTATATCGGACGCAAATAAGGAATAGGAAATAAACCAGACCAGACGGCATGGAAAAGGAGACAAAATTACACTCTAAACTAGAGTTCTAAGCCAGTTGGGTGTGAAACCAAAAAGAATAATACACCAGTCAGTACACTTTCTCTGCGAGACAACTATATCGGACCGGACGCAAATAAGAAACTCAGACAAAATTACACCTTCAGATACACTCTTGTTTGTTCCATTTTACACCCCAAGAGCACAAGCATACTACTACAACATGTGCCACCCCACCAGGGCTTTCACCCTTTCGACTGACCCACAAAGCAAGCAAGAAAATATAATTGAGTGGCTACTCTACACTGACCTTGACTTGAGGTTCGCATGACAGCCTCCAGATAGATATATGTCCTGTGGGTGGGACAGCTTCGATGCTGTAACATGTGTATGGCCATACGAAATCATCGTCTCCGGAGTTCCCATCCACATGACGTTCCCGGACATTGCACCATCGAAAATAGCCACCATGTAATGCAAAATTGAACAGCGAGGCTACCTTTTCTTCTGTGTCCTCTTGGCCTTGATGATCCGCCTGTTGGACTTGTCGCCGCCCATGCTGCCCAACGAGAAGTTCCCGCCCTGAAACTCTAAGCTACCACCAGTTGGGAATGCCGGGTTCTGCTGCACCGAGCCTTGTTGACCGCCAAACTGGAAAGCTCCGGCAGGCTGGGCAGCCGGAGCACCAAATACTGGAGTGGCCGGTGAACTAGCTGGCTGCCCAAATACTGGAGCGGCGGGTGAACTAGCTGGCTGCCCAAATATCGAAGAACCAAACACTGGTGCAGACACTTGCGGGGGTGCTGCTTGGTTACTGTCATCAGCCATGCTGTCTTCCATACTCATCTGGTCATTTCCAGGAGATCCCATTCCGAAGCCTGTGTTGGCATTTGTCATCCCAAATGCAGGCTGTGGTGTAGACAAATTCATGCTTGCGCTCGCCGAGGTAAACGAATAAACTGGAGGAGCTTGAGATGAGAAAGCTGGAGCTGACTGTGCTCCAAATGAAAAAGCACCCCCTGAAGATGCTGATTGTCCAAATGTAAACATGCTGGGAGAGGACGAAGCTGAACCAAAAGGGTTGCTGACAGCAGCGGACGATGAAGCCGTGGAGCTACTGCTGAACATACTTGTACTAGCCACTGCCAAGGACGAGGCAGTGGAAGAGCTAGGTGATGAAAATGCAAACCCACTTCCAGATCCAGAGAAGGCGGCAGCTCCAGATCCAAACGGTGAATTACCAAACACAGGCCCGGAAGAGGAAGTTGTCACGCCAAAAGACACGGTTCCAGGTCCAGATGAGGAAGCTGTCCCTCCAAAAGTCATAGTCCCAGGTCCAGATGAGGAAGGCGTCGCTCCAAAAGATACAGTCCCAGTTCCAGATGAGGAAGGCGTCGCTCCAAAAGATACAGTCGCAGGTCCAGATGACGAAACCCCTGCTCCAAACGAGAAGACACCAGTGCCAGATGAGGAAGCTCCTACTCCAATAGAAACACTCCCTGGACCTCCTGATGAGGAAGCCCCCGCTCCAAAAGACACGGTACCAGGACCAGATGAAGATGCTCCTGCTCCAAACAACAAGGTCCCAGGGGAGAAGCTCCCACTCCGAAAGAGACAGTGCCAGGTCCCGATGACGAAGCTGCCGCTCCACTAGCCACAATCGGGAACGAAGAGCTAAACTGCGTGGCTGAACTCTGAGGCGGCTGTGACATTGTGCCCTGTGGCTGTGGCAGCTTGCTACCAAAGATCGTGCTAGCAGATGGTTGAGAGGTACTGCCACCAACAGTTGTGCTCAGACCAGTAGATTGAGATGGAGAACTGAACCCAAATATGCTGTTTCCTGAGCTCGAGAATGCAAACGCTGCCGTTGAAGCGGACTGGACACCAGAAGTAGTAGATGGTGTAGAATTAGCTGGTGCAGTTCCAACACTAAAGGATGCAACAGGAGAAGACGAAAATGTTGTCGTGCTCGAGAAAGAAGAGGATGTGACTGGAGAACTCGAAAAGGTTGTGATATTTGATGAGAAAATGGACGCAGTATTCAGATTGGATGATGCCTTGCTGGCTGATTCTGGGACTTTAGACTTGGATTCAGCTGTAGTACCCACGGTACCGAAGAGTGAAGTGCTAGCTGGCTTTGTCTCTGTGGATGTCGTCTCTGCTTTTGGTGCTGCTACCATTGGAGTGCTGGAGCCAAAATTGATAGTTGGAAATGCAGGAACCGAAGATGAAACAGGTGGACTGCTGCTGGATACAGAGAAGCTGGCAATGGTAGTTAATGGAGCGGTGCTGACAGCAGGTTTATCAGTGGGCGTGGTATTTGACAACTTCGGTGGTGATGTGTGCGACAAGCCATTGCTCAGGCCCGGTGAAGTAGACGCAGCAGAAGCAAAATGGAGAGGTGGAGTCAATGTTGGTGCAGCCGTAGGCAACACCTTGTCAGATGACTTATGGATATCTCCAGCTCCTTCCCTTCCATTGCCTTGGTCCAAATTAGGTGTGTCCAATGATGTGGGCTTCGTGACACTGGAAACACAAGTAGCAGAATACGTTAGCAGATACTCCAAATAGTAGAATGCAACTGCCTATGAAAAATAAATGCCTCACAAATCCAAAACAAATTTGAGTTATAACTTATAAACAAAAGAAACTAGAATTTCTGATGGGTTGTCCTCCAATTTTTTGATCCATAGTGATTGAACATGACTAAGATGCCCTTATCTTTCAAACTTATACCCTTACTATATGTTTATTGGCCTCAGGAAACTCCATTCCCAGAGAGTAGGGCAGCGATGAGCTACTGATACATGAGATGCATACATGGACGACGCTAAAACACAATATTTGTCCATTGAGAGAATCAATATTGTAGTCAATATTTGCGCTTTACCCCTATCTAACTGATTTGGGAATTGCTGATTGGTAGTACTGTGACCTTAGGGTGTCTGTTGTCTTGTTCTTCTTAGAATTACTACATCCTTGGTCTGCGCACATGGTAGGCTGAAGACTGATATAGAACAACACAAGCACTTTCACTACAATCCAAAAGTATACAACATGTCTGAACTTGGTGCACACCCTTCGACCCTTGCCATTAATTATCTTAATATTATTGCGACAAAATACGATATGAAAGAAGCTCCTCAAGTGAATAACTAATATGCATCTCTTCTCCTAACAGATTTCTTTCTAGCCTACCTTTATGATATCCCTTCCAGGTAATACCAAAATCTTTCAAAAGATGGGTATGCAACCAAATAATTAAACATGGGTGCTTAAGGTAAAATGAGGAAAAAAGAGTTCCAAGAGAATCACCTCTCCCCAAGTCTTCCTTTGGTTTTTACACCAGCGGTTGTTGATGTTTCGAAATCTGATGTACTGGATGGCTTGGCACCAAACATAAAAGGTGAAGCACTGGTCTGTTTATGGTCTTTATTTGAAGCAAGTGGAACTGTTGAAACAGTACCGTCAGGACGGTCTGCAGGAGGTACATGTTGAAACGTAAAACCAGAGTTGTCATTTGGGGGAACATTGGGGGTGCCCTTCTTTTCAGTATCACTGGACGAAAACAAGCCGGGTGTAGAGACATCTTTTGATGTGGATGTTCTAGGCTGTTCAGCAACTGAAGAATTGATAACATTCTGCTTCGATGGGGTTGATTCAACTTTCTGCTCAAATGTAACATGTTGAACTTTCCGCTCCTTCATCTTTGAATCAAACTTCTGCTCAGTTGCCTTCACATCTGTCTCAAATTTTGAATTCTTTGATGGGACAGGGGCTTCCAGATCATCGTCAAACTCAGTTAAATCCTGAAACGTACAAAACAAAAAATGGTAAATATAACTTTCAGATCATAAGTGCTTATATGACTAATTTACACTGCATTAATATTTCTACCATACCTCAAAAACAGCCATTTTGAAACCTGGTTTCCGTGATGTAGTAGCAGAAACTGAATTCCCAAAATGGCAGGCTTATTAAGAATAGCAACATGATCAGACTTCATGTCTCTGTTGCCTAAATCCTGATGAAACGTATTGGAATGAACTTTTGATGATCCATCTTTCATCAGCTTGTCTTTATTCAATGTAGAACCATTCAGATCAGAATCATGCGGATGATTAACTCCATCCAAATCTTGAAATTGTCGGGAACTACTGGGGTCACTTACACCCTTTGGCCCATTGGACATGGATTGCCTTGGTTCCCAAGCAACAGATTGTTTGCCAGACTGTTTGCCTTTTGGTGATGGAGCTATTATGTTAAGCTGCTCAAATATCTTCTCAGCCATCTTGTTTGGTTGAGTTGGAACAGGAGGAACATCATCATTAGGAGGTTTGCCACCTTCACTATTTCTCTGTCTTTCTACAGTCCGCAGAGATTGACCGGACTCAAGCAGTAGTCTTTTTGAACTAGGAGGTTCCTGATGGGGTGAACTGCCTTCGGCAAAATCTGAACCAATAGTACGGGTAGGAAGAAAGTTTCCCCGAGGACTAGCACGAGCATCTTTAAAAGGAGACATCATATTCGACTTCTGACGAATCCTGCGTATGGGGCCAACAGATCCAAGTTCATTGTCAAACTCTGTGCCTCTTCGTTTCAACACCTGTTAGGAAGACAGATGATTTAGAAAAGCTCTGGCAGATATAGTCCAGACCATGCAAAATCTGATGGAGAATGTTCCTCAATCCTCACTAATATTAAATTTATTATTTATACTGAGACTAAAATCTAAATGGGTCGTTGTCACAAAGCCACTAGTTCCAATCAAACAGGATGACCTGTTACTTTCTGCCTCATTAATGTTGGGATATACAACAGTTTGTCCATATATATAAAAAGATGTTAAAAGGGTCGATTGGGCATCAACCATAAATCCACACCATGTTTCAACTGCTTTTCAACAAACGGCATGTTTTTCAAGCTGAATATATAACATGAACAAGAATATACAGTGCAGTACGTGACTTATTTCAAATTCAGAAATCTTCCACCAATTACCTGCCTGCCTCCAGCAGCCAAACTTGGGGTTCGTGCATGAGATAATGAAAATGGTGAAACATTCATATCTATGGAAGAGCTTGGGCCCTGCTAGGCATAAATAGATATATTTAGTAAAAACAACTATCACAGTTTTGCAGTTGAAAACCACTCAACTGAAAAGAGAACATTCAAGCACCATACAAGGACAAGAGTATGCCACGTGGAGCAAAATATAAATGTAGAACTATGAGAAGGAAAGAGAACAATGTGCAGCAAATAGAAGTATAAAGCTACCTTAAAAAATGGAGAGCGGGACATTTTACATATTGCTGACCGTCCACGTAATCCTGAAGCCATATAGCCATTCACAGGAAGTCCAGGGTTTTCATTGTTAACTTGATTCAGCTCCTGAACAAGTGGTGCTCCAGAAGTCCTATAATAGCCAGTGTTGCTTGCTTCCGCTTTGTTACCAAAAAGTACTTGGCTCCTTAAACTACTCTGTTGGGGTTCTCTTGAATAACGGGAGCTCATATATTGTTTGGCAAGGTCCGCAGGGGACTTAACATCCCGGATAGGAACCTGCAAATTGAATATGAATTATAGTTAAAACAGGCAACTGAAATTCAAACCAAGTTTAATAGAAGTACAGCTACATTTGCCTGCCTCTTCCTCCCAACTTACACACTGAATAACTTAGTTGCCAGGTGCATTGTAGTAGAAAGGCAAAGCAAGGAAACTAAAAGGTAAAATCCATGCTACCCTGTTTGAATTTTAGGTAAAATCCATGAAGTGTTCAACTGCACATTTGTGCACCTAATATCGTACAGGTGAATCGAAAGAGGTCCTAACAGACACATGAACTTTGATCAATCTAAACAACTGAAACCACATCAGATGTCAAATTGATGTATTCTTCCAATGAAAGTTGCTGGATCACAGGGATAATTTTGCTACCATCTTACTTGACATATTCAAGTTTGATCGAGCAAAGTCAAGTGAGCATCATCACTAACCTGACCACAGAAATCACTGAGATATAACATTCTAAACAAATATCTACTAACAACATACACTTGATGGAATTCGTCAAAAATGTTCACATGATCCTTACCAGCACCTTGATACAAATTTATCCATCAACTAAAAGGAAATTACACAAGCAAAGTAACTCCTTACATCAGCGGGCGGAGATTGGTCTATAGCCATCCCATGAGATGTGGAGCCTCCTATTCCATCAATTCTGGTTCTTGTTTCATTCTTATCCTCGTGGTGGTCCACTTGCGCAGACAAAGCAGGCTCTACAGTTCTTGCACGCAGCAAGTCTGTGAGACGATCAAACTCAACCCTGCACAGAAGAATCCAATCATCAAGAACAGGTACAAAAGCAGTGGGGGAGAGATAATGTTGCAGAGGATATCAGGTGGAGACAATGCTCAGTCCAAAATAATGGAACAAGAAACAAAAAAAGAGAGAAATGACTTGGATTAATGCATACTGTGGACTGAAGCAAGTTGAACATCAAAAGGCCATACATCATCCATTATACTAGGGGATCAAAATTCACCATGAATAGCTAACAATCAACATATTTTGATACTTACCAAGAGAAAAATAACTAGTACTCCCCCTGTAAATAAGTATAAGAGCGTTTATAGATCACTAAAGTAGTGATCTAAACGCTCTTATATTTCTTTACGGAGGGAGTAGAAAACTGGAAGTTCAAGAAGAACAAAATATGCAGATACTTTCCTGGTGAACGTTTTCCGCATTAACAGATGCTCTACTTCAGACAATGATTTGTCACCGGATGTACCAGCGAGGTCCTTCCCTTTCGCCATTCCACCCACTGGAGATAAACCCTGCATAAAAATTTCAAACAGCCCTTGGTCAGAACAACAGGGGATGAGCTTAAACAGGTTGTGTCATGATTGCTACTTACCGTATGTGTTGCCTCAGGCATATCTTGATTAGGTTCAGCATCTTGGCCTGCATACATGAAACAGGTATCAGATTTGTAAGTGCAGCTCAACGATATAAGCTCGACAACAGTAAATGATGCAATTACAACTAGAGCCTCAGTTAGCTAGCAAAAAAAACTGAAACATGAAGAACATCTCCTGTGCTGTATTCTAATTTCTACCCAACCAAACATATAGTTCCAATAGACCACACTGCCCTCCGAAACAAAAAATCAACGCCATTTAAGTGTAGCTTACAAACATCAACATGACGGATCGCAGAGGATAATAAAAGTAGTCCAGTATTACTAGTTTCAAGCCAAGCCCCTGTGTTTGTTCTTGAGGACGCACAGCCATGCACATGCCACATCCATATATATGGATACAAACTACAACTTTAACCATAAAGCAAGTTGAAACTTTAGTCATAGGTCTCCAGTAAACACCCGTTGTTCATCGTGAAATTGGCGCTTCGTGCCAGCAATAGCATTCGTCGGGTCAGAATTTACCGAAACGGGAAGCAGGTGGTCCGCAATCTAAGCTAAACCCTAGCAGCATGCCGGGGAAGCCCGAAACCCTAGCAGGATATCTCGCAGGCGCAGCCAATCTCAGGGGGGAGCGCGCGCGAGCAAACACGAATCTCGGGAGGGGAAAACAGGAAGGAGGGGAAGCTCAGGCTCACCGGGAGGCGGGGACGCGGGGGGCTGGGCCGCCGCGGCCGGGGCTGGCGCGGGGGGCGCGACGGCGAAGCGCTTGCGGAAGACCGAGGAGAAGAGCCGCGCGGCGCCGCCCGCGATGAGGCGCGAGGCCGGGTCGACGAGCCGCGACACCCAGCCGCCGCCCGAGCCGTCTCCTCGCCGCCGCCCCCGCGGTAGGCGGCTGCGGCCGCGGCCGCGAGGCGGCGGGAGGCCGCGGCGGCCGGGGGGCGGTCGTAGGGGTGGCGGCGGAGGCGCGCGCGGGCGGGCGGCGCCGGATCTTCCCGCCGGCGCCGGAGTACGAGCCCTGCTCCATGGGCGGTGCGGCGCGGCGCGGAGGCGGGGCGCGGGGGAGGGAGGGGGGGCAGGAGGAGGCGGGCGCGGCGCGGGCGTCGTGTGGGGGGAAAGAAAGAAAGGGGGTGGAGGCGCCTCCTGCTGCCGCCTAGGGCTCTTGCGTCGCGAGGCCCGCGTAGTTCGCAGTCAGCCTCCTGTTTTTTTCCGGGGTATTTTCTTTCCTTTTCGTGCGCTAGGGCGCGGGCGGCGTGGGCAGTGGGCTGGGTGGAATTTTTCCGTGCGCGGGGGCGGGCGGGCGGGTGGATTACGGGCCCGTTTAACGTTCGGCTCGGGTCGTTAGGAGCCGTTAATCTCTCTCAGGCGTGGATGGTCGAGGGGTTTAAATTTCGAACCGTGGGATGGGCGGATGGATCGGCGGATTTTGGCTGGGAACGGTGGCGGGGTTGTTCCTTGTCATCGGTGACGCGACGACGAGAGCGAAGAGCGGCTGACGAGCGCACGTGGGGTGGTCTCGCCACAAGCTGCTTGCATTGCAAAAGCGTACAGTCCAAACGTATGAAAAAGGTGCTTATCTTTACTATCAAAGCAAAGCAACGGAGAGCGATCGTCGCTGCTGGTAATATAAAATGTTTGAACTGCAAAAACGTCCTATGTTTTGATACAGTGGTAGTACTCGAAGACATGCATCCTTGGTATTCCCTCAGCACCTCCATCTTATATCACGAATGTATCTTCAGTATTTGGCACCCGCATTAGTAAACTAACGCCTCATCTATAATAAATCACAAAAAACATAAACTACGTCCTTCATATGTCACGAGCACGTAACGTCTATTTTTTCTCCCTAAGTAGTTTGCTTGCTCCCACACTGCGAATCTGTTGGCGGCATGTTACCGTGTTCTGTTTCTTGCAAAGAAACGCAAGAAATAATCTAATCACCATCTGTCATAACAGAGAAAGTCATTGAAACCCTGTCCTATAGCAATAAAAAAAACCTGCCACCGAATTCTCCATGTTATGATACATTCAAAGTAGATTGGACACTATCATTTACTCAAGTTTAAGATCCCCACCTTTTTTCAAATGTTTGCTGGGTTTTTGTGACAAATGAGGAGATACATGGAAATGTCGGTGTTTCTCACGACGTGTTTGTCGGTCACATGAGAGTCGCGCTCAACACGCATGGTTCCAAACTGATGTGGAATATTGCGTAGATTCCATTTATTGTTCCGTTATGACGCACAGGTATTCAGCTGCCACACGAGGACGACTACATAGCCGACGCCGCGCCCTTTCTTGTCGCATATGATCGTTGATGCACCAGTGGTGGGGACACATGCTCAACATGTATTTGTGCTCAAGACCCTCCCATGGCTACTATTGTGTTGCGGCGAGCTCCATGCTTTTGGTGTGGTCCGGTTTCATTTTTGCTCCGTGACGGCGCAAGAAGCCTCCCCAACTTGTCAATCGTTCTGAATTTCATTGGCGGAGCTCCCAGTCAAGGTTCGTGCTTGGCACTCGTTGGTTGTGGTTGCTCCTGTGTTGCGCCGTGGATTCGGTACGCACGCTAGTGTGATGCGTTAGGTTGTTTGCAAAGTCTTGGTATTGTGATCCTTCGACGACACCCACATCTACTTGTGTTTTTCGTGGTGTTGGTCCTTCTGCTAGCTAGGTCCTGCCTTATCTCGGCATCATGTTTCTTCTCATCCTTCTGTAACCTGATTACTTGTATGGTTTTCGGCCAGGTTTTCCTTATAAACGGGGTCAACTTGTTTCGGGTTTTCGATCTGATTTTTCAATAAACTGGATAGCTCTCTTGGTATAATGGCCACTTTGAGTAATATATTCAGGTGGGGGGACTTCTCCCCCGGTGATTTCTCAAAAAAACAAAACATGTGTTTGTGCGTATTACTATAACTAAGCACTGAGTCAGTAGACATAACAAAATCACCGGAGCAGAAGAAAAAGGAGCTTTCATCAGAGTACATAGACAAAGCATTTAGGTGCTTGACAGTGCGGCGCTATCTTCTCTGCCTGGGTGGACAGCGTGCTAGCAGCAACCCACGATAGGTCCTCCACGGATGAACGTCCTTGTCGGGCCATCGCATGATGAATGCGGCACCGGCCCCAACTAATCACCCAAAACGCCCTTGATTCGTCCAAAGCAACCGCCGAGTCCAACCACACATGTAGACACACACAAACCTGACATTCAACAATCTGAAAACATGCACTCTGACATTCAACAACCAGAAAACATGCACTGGCAGCAACTCTGAATAAAACGGCTCAGTCCAACTCAGGCTCTCTCACTCGGGGTGATTCAGAATTCAGAGAGTTCTGCAGGTACATACAGACGTGGTGTGCTAGCTCTTTGCAACTGCAACCAAGGGTGCGTTTGGTTCGCGGCACATATTTGGTTCACATAATGGCGACAGGCGCGACGAAGCCGATGCTGAACCCGAAGGAGATGCAGGTCAGCTCCTCGTTCTTGTCCCCCAGCAGCTTCATCTGGAGGCTGTAAGAACCCTGAAGCACATTACAACAACACAAAACGTCAGGATGTCTAGATGTGATTGAGCCTCTCGTCCGTCTCAAGCACTACAAGGGAAAACAAGTTCAGCACTGAAAGTGAATGTGCACTGCGGGTATGCTTACTGGTGGGGTGTAAGATGGCAAGGTCTGTTCGCTGGTTAGTTCGAATTCGCCTGTTGCGGGACAGGGAGTCCCAGCACACAAGTCATGAGTCTCTGAATCGACGTGGAAAAAGAAGTACCACACATCTACCACCAGCTTCCCTTTGTTGATGGTTTTATCTGTCAGGTGTAAACAATAGTAAAAATGTATCAGGGAGATTCAGAGGAAGGAAGCAACTAGAAAAAAAACATTCTAGTTACAGAAAAATACTGTGAAATATGGGTGCATGCGTGTGTGTGTGCATGTGCAAACACTAGTAGCAGATCCAGGATAGACTAGGCCCAACAGAGAAAAAAAAACTATATTTCAGCAGAAACCCTGCCAGATCCACATCATAATAATTTCAATGTTAAAGCCCTAGCGACCATGGTACTAACTATGAAATGGAATCTATAAAGTGTTTTGCAGGAACCACATGTTAGAACTCACATTTCTTTCACCTCTTGGCTATCAGAACAACAAACTGGGACATACTCCTACAAACCATTTCGGTAGACATGTGATGTGAATTTTAAGAGACTCGGGAACCCTCGGCAAACTGAAATACAAGCATCGACAAACAGAGGGAAGTGATGAAAGTAAGGCCGATAAACATGCACGCATTACGGCAATTTGCGGCCAACAAATATTGGACGTTCCACAATCCAAACATCCAGGTGCAAAATATAGAAATACAGTACCAGCTGCCTTGTCCAAACTCCAAAGAAGTCTTACAGAAACACCTAAAGAGACATATTCCCCAATTCTCAGTTTCTAACACACCACATTAGGTCCTTCACAAAACTCCAATTCATGGTTGAAAACTTGAAATGTTACCGCGGACATGACTAATTAACATATAACAGTACATGGATAGGGCCAACGAAACCTTCAGCAGGGCACTAATTTGATTCCTCGAAAAAATTGACACATCAAAAAACAAGCAAAAGTGCATCGATTTGATCTGACTACCACATACACACGGAGCCACCGATCTAAACTCTGGAGTGGGCTGCTACCAAGTACCAACAACAAGCTAATAACAAGGAGTACTCTACTAACAAGCTAGATTCAAGTTGCCCGACAGCAGTCATGAGCACACGGCGTCGCAATTCACAAGCCCAGTCGCAACGAGTTCAGGCTATTCGACGAAATCTTACCGGTGGAGGCGGAGATCTTGAAGGTGGCGGGCTCGCCGCGCACGACGGGGTCGGGAACGATCTCCACGCCGCTCACCTTCACCGGATAGTGGCGCCCCTTATCTGCAGAACCAAGCACCAAACAGAAGCTCGCATCGCATACAATCCGCGGAATCTCAAAAGTCAAAACGGGGATGATTTAGCGGCGAAAGGAGAGTTCGGAGCACTTACTGCAGTACTCGAAGTCAGCGGCGGCGGCACAGGAGGCGGAGAGCAGGAGCGCCGCGGCGAGGAGGAGCAGGTCGCGGGGGCGGCGGTCGCTCGCCATCACTGCGAACCAGAGCTGCGGGTGTCGCGACTAGACGGAGCAGGTGGACACGAGTCGCGTCGTTGAGGAAGTGGGGCAGGGTCAATAACGGAGAGAGAGACATTTATGTGTGTGGGCCTGATTAGGCCTTGGCATTGCTATTGGCGTGCACTGGGTTGGGCTTTAGTTTGGACCGGGCGGAGGCCTTCAGTTGAGCCACACTAGACAACTAAGCCCAACTAAGGCCTTCGATCATCCAGTACAAAAAAAATTCATCGGTTTTGAAAAATGTTCATTGATTTAGAAAAAAAAGTTTATCGCATTCAAAAAAAAAGTTCATCGAATTCGAAAAAAGTTCATCGGTTTTGAGAAAAGTTCAGCAATTTATAAAAAAGTTCATTCAATTTAGCAAAGAATAAAAAAACGAAAAAAATCGTTCCAAAAAAAAGAGAAAAAAAAGAAAATGACGTAGAAGTAAAGAGGGGAGAAGGGGAAACTGATCACGTGAGATGACCTATGTGTTTTTTTTGAGATGTACCTATGTGTGGTGGTTAGTGCAGCGACACCTCGACCAGTCCTCCAAGCGCGCTCCTCATTTTTTTGGTTTACATAACAAAAAAAGAATGGCAAGATGGGCCGAGCCCAATTAGAAGCGCCTTTAGGCGCTCGTTTGCCAACGGGCGCTGAAGCACTAAATAGGATTCACCTGGCTCGAAGGTTCGGCCGGCTCCTCTAGCTCGGCGAAGGAGGAGGGTAGTTGGAAGGGTATGTGGAAGACACGATTACCGGCGAAGATCCGAAAGGAGGAGGGTAGTTGGAAGGGTACGTGGAAGACACAAGTACCGGCAAAGATCCGGATGTTCTTATGGAGACTCGCCCGACAATCAATTTCGACAAATGACATTAGAGCGGCAAAAACATGACTGATACGAGTGCATGCGGTTTCTGTGGGATGGAGGATTTTTGGAAACACTCACTGGTCGAATGCACGATCTCAAGATGCACGTGGGCATTGATAGACAATGAGTTGGCTGAAACGGTAGCAACAACCACTAAACCGAACGTAAAGATTGGTTGTTTACACTCATGGATTCATTATCACATGATCTGTTTGTGAAACTATCAGCCACCCTTTGGGCGATTTGGTCGGCTAGACGCAAGGAGATTCATGAAGGTATCTTCCAGAGCCCTCAAGGAACTCACTCCTTCGTCACAAGGTTTATTGCAGAGCTCGATATACTCAAAGATAAACAACCATCATCGGTGGTTCCACAAAACGTCAACCAGCGATCACGAGCTCCCCCTCAGGGCTTCACAAAGATTCACGTGGACGCTGGCGTCCGACAAGGAAGAGGAGGCTCAACAGCTGCGGTGTGTCGAGATAGAGATGGCAATTTCCTCGGAGTTCCGTTATAATCATCTAGGGAGTTGATGACCCTGCCACATTAGAAGCTATCCCATGTAGAGAAGCAATATCTTTGGCGGAGGATCTCCATATTCAACAATTCATTGTTGCTTCAGACTCGAAACAAGTGGTGGAAGATATCAAGAACTTTAATCGTGGTACCTACGGGGACATTATTAGCAACACTAATGTTAGAGCATTGTTATTCCAGTGTAATTTTACTTTTGAAGGTTGTGCCGTCAACTTTGAGGCACATGGTTTAGCCAAGTTTGCTTTGTCTTCCGGGACGTCACTTTTGGTTTGGTGATTCCCATGACCTGAACTGTATCCCACACATTGTGGCTTATGATGAATAAAAATTTGGTTTTTCCTTAAAAAAGTTGACTTTACAAGCTTGTCTGTTTCTCTCACATGCTCAAAGCAAACAAATAATACTCCGTATTTGTTTTAGATGTTGATGCCATGAGCTAAAAAAAATATGTTTTTGTCACCTCATCAAAATATTCATATTCTTATGGTAGTTTTGAAATCATACCTTAAGGACCCATATATAAGATTTTCTCCAATAGGTTGGCACTTTTTAAAATTTGGGATTTAGCTTGAGTCTCGAGAAGGAGTTGCGGTGAATAATTTTTTTTGTTAACATCCTTTGGTATATTGCTTGAATCATATCTACGATTAATTGGATGTCATGCCCAATGGTTAGAGCATATGTTGACCATACTCACTCGCAAAAAAAAATTAGTTAACTGTACTAGTTTTTCCTTGACTTGAGAAGACAGATACAAGTGCATTCAAGTGAATCACCTTCAAATTGTAATAAGCCCATCTTTTGATTCTCGATTTATTTGTCTAACTATATAATTGATATTGGCCCCTTTAATCCATAATATAATATGTGCATAACAAATATAGGTATGTTTGACAATTATTATAGAACGGATCCATTGAACAATAATCAGTTGATATTACTAGATTGATCCTGAAATATATCTTTTACCATGATTTTTTTAAAGGGATTTTTACATCTGTGCCCCTTGTTCCTTAGCTCTACCCATTCATCCCCGCGCTCTTAACTTTTGCTCAATTTTCCCCACTCCTTTGCCAGAAACCCTCATAACTGGGCACAACAGACGTTGCCGTCGGGTCAAAGGCTTGACCATTAACTCTGACTATTGGGGCCCCGCTGGACAGTGCCGTCCGTTCGACCTGACAAGTGGGGCCGTGTTGGGTGGTGTCACTGTTCGACCGTTGGGCCATGGTTTCGTTGGGCCGTCTTTTACATTAAACGTTTGCGCGCGCCGCCAGGACAGAAGCCTACTATGCATGCACCCAACAAAGCCTGCCTGCATGCGTCGGTCGAGCCAACAAAGCCTGCTTGCATGCGTCGATGCCACGATCCCACGATGCGCCGACCGAGCCTGCATGCGTCGATGCCACGATCCCACGATGTGCCGACCGAGCTTGCATGCGCCGACCGAGCCTGCATGCGCCGATGCGTCCGCCACGATGCACTGACCGAGCAGCTTTCTTGCACACCAGCCGCCACGGATGCAGCGACGGTCACTACCACTGGTTCCTCTCTTCTAGCTAGGTGGCTACATATTTGTGGCTTGTGCAAAAAAAGAGCCACTCCCTTGCTTAGTTGTACTCATTCATCCCTACTAACAAAGCTTGCTTGCATGCACTAGATGGTTACTAACAAGGGAACCCTACTAACAAGCCGAGCTCTCTAAGAAAATAATCAACAAATATGTAGTCCCAATATAGGGCCAACAAGCCCATAGCACGATCACATATCTCAAACTAGGAAGAACTTAATAATAGAATAAATAGAAAACTTAATAATAGAATTTAAGAAAAGGGCCAACAAGCCCATAGCAACTCCAACATAGTTCAATTACAACTTAACATAACATAGACTAAAAAATATAGAGGGCTTAGAACCCTAGCCGCCGCCTTCTCCACCTCGCTCCTCCTCTGGGCGCCCTTTTCACTGCTCCTCCGGGGCGTTGTCGATGGGGTACGGAAGAGTGTGCATGCGCGTTGCGGTGGGAAGATGTTGTTGTACTCCGTGAGCTTGTTGTGGGTGGTGAAAGCGATGAACTCGGAGCCACACCAAAACACCTGGCCGAGGAGGTAGAAGGCGGCGAATGTGTTGGTGAAGTGGGTAAGGAGAGCAACCACCACCCGGTTTTGGATGACCTCCGAACATCGTTGAAGATCCCCTCGGGAGGTGGTGGTAGCCGGACACGAGGAAGAACTCGGTGAAGTTCCTTGCGGTCCCCAGCCTTGATATCGCCCACACACGTAGTGTGCGATCAACGTACACGCCGGTAGGGTAGAGCCTCTCCGGCACGGTGGGTGGGAAGCGGTAGGTTGGTCCGGTGTACTGCATGGCTAAGGGATGTGCAGAAGACGGAGAAGGGGTCGAAGAGCAAGAAGGAAGATGGATGAGGGATGGCAGAGGCATAGGGTGGCTTAAATAGCCGTAGTGCTACGTGTTATTTGGCCGTGGAAATAACGGGGTCAAATGTGAAGTAACCCGTTTTCAAACCCACCGCAACATCGGGAGTGTACACACGTGGCAAACGGTGGTTTGAAAAAGAAGAAGAAAAAGAAGCTAATTGCATGCGTGGGAATCCGTGGTCATATATATTATATGAACAAAGAGACAATTTTTGAATAGTTTGTGGCCATTTTGCATGATAAAAATAATTTTGGCCCTTAAAAATTGGTCATTTGCTACGCAATGTCAATTGATGTCAAACGATGCAAAAATACAGAGCCAACACGTTCACAAAAAACAGAGCAAATGATGCAAAAAACGATGCAAAAATACAGAGCCAACATGTTCACAAAAAACAGAGCAAATGATGCAAAAAAAATGACGCAATTCGGCGGCCCAACCAGAGCTTGGTTTCCTTTTGGGCCCAATAACAACGTTTTTTTACGGAGTCAGTGGTGGGAGAGCAGCCGAGCACAACCAATAGAATCGCCTCTCGCAGATCGCCCCACGATCCAACAATGCGGAGCCGTCCTTGTGATCCAACGGCGCGGAGCCTGCACACAGCCATCCCACCTAGTTCCTTCTAGAAGGCCAGATCTGAGGGTTGTCGCTTGGCGCGAGGGTATGATCGGACTGCTGGCGTTGGGAGCTAGGGTTAGGCGAAACCCCGCGGGGTTTAGAGGGGTTTTGAGCTGGTCAACGGGGTTTCGATGGCTTTGACTGAGCATAACTAATTTAAAAAAATCAAAAAATATGAAACCTTCGCCATTCGTCGTTTTATAAGACAAACTAACGAGGAAAAATACTAAACTTGGTATATGGTCATTTTCATGAAAAAACCCTAGCTGGCACGATCGAGGTCAAATGAGCACCATTAATTTTAAAAAATCAAAAAAATATAAAACCTGCGCACAATGTTGTCTTATGTGACATGTTACCAACCAAAAATCATAAACTTGGTCTATGGTCATTTTCATGAGAATACCTTCACACATTTGAGCTATCATGTACATGATTAAATAGAGTTCAAGGAGAGGAGGTGGTGTTACCTTCTGTTTTTGAAAAAATTTAAAAAAAATCAAAAAAATCACTAAAGCTTTATTTTAAAGTGAATAAGAAGGATCTGAAGTTAGTTTTCCATTTTCATATTTCAAAACATGTTTTTAATAGTTTTTATATTAACACATATGTTTTCAAAAGAAAATGTAAAAATATGAAGATTAATTCAAAAAATAGTGAGACTTCGAATCTACACTATGGAAAGTGAATATGTGTTAATAAAAAAAACATTTGGCTCATTTAGAGTAGGTTCAAAAAAACTTGATTACAAATGGGCTGTTTACCCTAGCATGGGAGCTCATTTGGAGCACATTTCTCAAATTCAAATTTATTTGACCTCCTCTAAATCACTTTAAATTTTGCACACATGATCTCCTACACAAACATAGATAGTTTGCCAAGGTTTTACTTGTTTTTGCATTTTCTTGAATTTGTATTGTCCAGGTTTGCCAAGGTTTACATGATCCCATTTGGAGCATGCATTTGATTTCCTACACAACATGTGTGATCATTGCAGCACCTAAGATCATAGTTCACAACATCTAAACATAACTAACCATAGATTCGTGATGCATAAATATACCACATGCAAATTTAAGGACAGACAAATATAGATAGCAACCAGATTACTAGCATAACCAGCCAGAGATTCAGTTCAGCAAACCATAACCAACGAGATTCAGTTCAACAAACCAAAAGTAACCCAACAGTTCAACAAACCAAACTAAAAGTAACACAACATCACATCATCGATCACAACGCCAGAGTCAGGGCCTTCGCGAGGGCGGCATGCTGCCCCCTGATCATGTAGTCCTCCTCATGAAGTCGCCACATCCTCAAAGATGAGATGAAGGTGATCGAAGCAGCCATCCCTTGGCTTTGGCTCGGTGGTGCAGTAGGGGCAGTGCCACTT
The DNA here is from genome assembly GCA_021605145.1 of Aegilops bicornis. Taxonomy (NCBI): domain Eukaryota; kingdom Viridiplantae; phylum Streptophyta; class Magnoliopsida; order Poales; family Poaceae; genus Aegilops; species Aegilops bicornis. The sequence goes on along the minus strand of CM038673.1, from coordinate 698,436,301 downwards.
CTTGAACTTGCGGTTGTAGAAGGAAGCAACTCCCTTGGCCTTGATCTTCTCCACCTCCTTGGCCGTGAAGGACGCGACGCGTTGCCCTTTGTACACATCATCTCCGTAATCATACCGCACACATGAATGAATTGCATTAATACATCATAGATTCATATACACCATGTCAAAGGAACTAAATGAACAAGGGATATGCTTGCCTCATATTCAGAATCGCCACTAAACGCCTCAGACGGGTCGAAGTCGGCCGCCTTCCTCTTTCTCCCCCAACCATCATCCTCTGAATATACAATTACATCCATCACTAGTAGCCAATTGAAAATTTAGATATGCACACATGACACATTGATCATAGGGCTAATATACTCCCAATATCGTAAATGTTTTAGAAGTGGGGTTTTTATTTCGTGCCCCTTAGCTCTATGCATTCAAAACCACATCCATCTCTAGTATATCAATGTATTAGATTTGTACACACATTGATCAAAAACCCCAATATGACATTCAAATAACACATTGATCATTGGTCATGCACACACATTGAAGAACATAGCTAATATAATTACATATTGTGGAAAAATTTATATACTTCTTAATCAATGGATTTCATTTGGGCATATGACATTCAAAACCCCAATCTGAGTAGCATTCAAAAACAAATCTAACAGGGACCCAATCTAAGGCAATGAATCTGAGTAGCATTAAAAACCCCAATCTGTGAGCACTAAAAACAAATCCTACATTCTTAAGAAGTTGCTCCCCACTACTACCAATTCTCTCTACATGCACACCGTCCACATCAGCATGATGCCATCTCAGCTTCAGTTTCCAATGACAACCAATCGGCCTCTCTCTCTAGCTCCCATCGCTATTTCCCTCTGTACGAAAAAAATCCCCTTGGCTCTAGCTATGGGCGCCGGTGGAAATCCAGTCCTCCCACCACACCATGAATAATTTCTGGCTGTTCGGTTCAGTTCACGTTTCCCTTCCACTTCCCCTTCATTACTTAATCGCCAATCAGTTCTGTCTCCCCCTGCTTCGTCTTCTTAGTGGGGAGCCTAACAAATCTGCCATGGTGCGATCACCCAGTGAGGGAGTCCTGGACTAGGGGGTGTCCGGATAGCCGAACTATCATCACGGCCGGACTCCAAGACTATGAAGATACAGGATTGAAGACTTCGTCCCGTGTCCGGATGGGACTTTCCTTGGCGTGGAGGGCAAGCTTGGCGATACGGATATGTAGATCTCCTACCTTTGTAACCGACTCTGTGTAACCCTAACCTATCCAGTGTCTATATAAACCGGAGGGTTTTAGTCCGTAGGACGAACAACAATCATACCATAGGCTAGCTTCTAGGGTTTAGCCTCCTTGATCTCGTGGTAGATCTACTCTTGTACTACCCATATCATCAATATTAATCAAGTTGAGTAGGGTATTACCTCCATCGAGAGGGCCCAACCTGGTAAAAACATCGTGTCCCTTGTCTCCTGTTACCATCCGCCTAGACGCACGCCGGGACCCCCTATCCGAGATCCGCCGGTTTTGACACCGACATTGGTGCTTTCATTGAGAGTTCCTCTGTGTCGTCACCGATAGGCCCGATGGCTCCTTCGATCATCAACAACGACGCGGTCCAGGTGAGACTTTTCTCCCCGGACAAATCTTCGTATTCGGCGGCTTTGCACTGCGGGCCAATTCGTTTGGCCATCTGGAGCAGATCAAAAGCTGCGTCCCTGGCCATCAGGTCAGATTTGGAAGTTTGAACTATACGACCGATATCCGTGGAGACTTGATCTTCGACGGATTCGAGCCGCGGCCAAGCGTGCCGCACTGTCTCGAGGGGCATGATCTAGCTCTGCAGCCGAACAAAGGCCTCGAGGCCGCACCAAAGATCCGCCCGACCCTTAATCCGGAGCCGGATTCCCCGATCGAGGACGAGTGGTTGGACACCGCCTCGGGGCTACAATCTCTACGGCGATTGAGCGAACTCCATCCTCGACCTTTGCGAAGACCTCGACTTGTGGTGCCGGACTCCTCTCGGGACTCGAACCCTCCGCGCCCGCTAATCGAATCGATTGGGCGCCGGTCATGGAGTTCACCGCCATGACATCTTTCAGCACTCGCCCTTTGGCGACATCCTAAATTCACTAAAGTCTCTCTCTTTATCCGGAGAGCCCTGGCCGGACTACGAACAGGAAGGTTGGGATGCGGACGACGAAGAAATTCAACGCCCACCCACCACCCACTTCATAGACACTGTCGAAAGCTTACACGACGTGCTCGATTTCGACTCCGAAGACATCGACGGTATGGACGACGATGTAGGAGACAACAATGAACCAGCACCTATAGGATGCAGGGCAACCACCTCATCTCATGATGTATACATGGTGGATACACCTAAAGGAAATGAAGACGAGGAACAACGGGACGCTACGAAGGATAAATCCCTCGAAAAGCAGTCAAAGCGGCAACGTAAACGCCGAACCAAGTCCCGCCTCAACAGAGACCCAGCCATAGAGCAGATTTAACCGGTGGACGATTTAACACGCTTATCGCAAAGCAATCGTCCGAACAAGACAACTTGGATAAACAACCCGTCCCGGCGAAGACAACGGTCCGGACGATCTCACGCCGGACAAATTGTTAGAGCAAAATAACCCCCAGAAAAGGATCGTAGCCTGAAAAAGCAGAAGCGGAAGCTCAAAACAGCGGAAGATGCACTCAGGATCAGATGGAGCAAAGTATTCAACACCGCAGACAAATACGGCGACAGTCGCTGAACAAAGAGCTATCCAAAGAGAAAACTACTGCCCGAATTTGACGAAGAGGCCATAGAGCCCCCACAATCAAAAAAATAAGAAGGCCACCCGGTCGGATGGATGACCCCATGGCAAAAAGAGAGCGGCAAATAGCGCCGCACACAAACCGGCACGCGATCCGCATAAGGATTCACATCAAAAGGATGGCCCAATTAGGTCCATCTATGGGCCGAGAAAGCAAGCTATTCAAAGCAATGCAACACGCCAAATATCCGAACATCATGGCACACCCAAATACAGGGGCGCCAAGACACCCCTATGTTTCACCGATGAGGTCTTTGGATCATGAATTTCAGTGATTCAAGCCCGTAAACATAGAGGCATACGACGGAACAACAGACCACGAGATGCGGATTGAGGATTACATCCTCCACATACACATGGCTAGAGGAGACAATCTCCACGCCATAAAATACTTACCCCTCAAACTCAAAGGGCCAGCTCGGCATTGGCTTAAAAGCCTCCCCGAAAATACCATTGGAAGATGGGAAGAGCTCGAGGATGCGTTTCGCAAATTTTTCGGGGACCTATGTCCGCCTCCCGGATGCAGATGATCTAAGTCACATAACTCAACAGCAGGAGAGTCAGCCGGAAATTTCGAATAGGTTCCTTACTAAAAAGAACCAAATAGTCGATTGTTCGGACGCCAAGCCTTAGCAGCCTTCAAACACAACGTCCGAGACGAATGGCTCGCCAGAACACCTCGCCAAGAAAATCCAAGAACAATGGCCGCATTAACAAGCCTCATGACCTGCTTTTTGCTGGAGAGGATAGCTGGCTAGCAAAGATGCAGCACCAAATGACCCAAGTACATCCGAAATCAGGGATGGAAATGGGAAACCACGGCGCAACAAGGACCAGCGCCGGATTAAGAGGAACGGTCCAAAGAGCGCGGCAGTCAACGCCGGAATCAAAAGCTCATGGCAAAACAATAAAAAACTGCCCCTTAAGGACAATAGTGATGAGCTATCCAATTTAAACAAAATTTTGGACAAGTTATGTCAAATCCACAGTACTCCCGGGAGGCCTGCAAACCATACCCACAGAGATTGTTGGGTCTTCAAACAGTCCGGCAGACTCAACGCCGAACACAAGGGGCTCGACACACCAAGTGAAGATGACGACGAGCACCACAAGCAGAGCCCCGGAAAACGAAAGAATTTCCCACAAGAGGTTAAAACAGTAAACTCACTTCACGTGATCAAAGGGAAAAATAGAGCAGCGCCCACTAAAATGTGCGCCGCACACTGGTTGTCAAAACCAATCACCTTCGACCATCAGGATTATTTCGAAAGTATCCGGAACGCAGGATGGACTGCCTTGATATTGGATCCTATAATCGACGGATTCCAATTTACACAAGTCCTCATGGATGGCGGTAGTGACATAAACCTGATATATCAGGACACAATCCGCAGAATGGGGATAGACCCAACCAAAATTCGCCGTAGCAACACCTCCTTTAAAGGAGTAATGCCAGGCCCATATGCCCATTGTAATGCGGGCTCCATACTGCTAGAAGTTGTGTTCGGTTCATCCGACAACTTCCGTCATGAAAGGTTAATCTTCCATGTCGCCTGCTCAAAAGTAGCCATCAAGCACTATTGGGACGCAAAGCTTTACCGCTTTAACGCAATACCGCATTATGCATCTCTAACACTTAAAATGCCCGGTCCACGCGGCATCATCTCATTAAAAGGGAGTATTAAGTGTTACTTGAGCACGGAGGAACGTGAGACTGCCTTGACAGCCCCACACCTATCCGGCTCCGCTAGTCAAAGAACCTGAATTGGTCATTCAAACCCTGGACATGGCTAGACGAGTCCGACGCCTACTAGCGGCATACCCCCATAAGGGGCTGCATGCATGTATCACAAGAGACAATAAAGCTCAATTTTATTCACTTCTTCGAATCGTACTCTGTTTATTTAATATAAAGTACATCTTCGCGACGATCTTTTTCTTTTAAACTAAGTTCCTCTCTTTTACGAGATGAACAACGTGCTACACCCGGCCCAGGATACGCATAACGGAGACACAAAGCAGACGCGTGAGTAGGGACCCGTTAAGGATTCTTTTGATTAAGACCTGCGTAAACCTTTTTTACTGTCTCTTGTTGATATACATCCCCGGTTTCTTACTATAACCGAGGAGGAGGCTGGCGTTTTGGCATTGGCCGCACCAGAATTTTTTGCTGCACTGGACACGGGGGCTTAGGGCATTATTCTGCCCGTTTTTATAAAGACCGAATACCATAGGGAGTATTCGGCGTCTCGAGTTAGGCCTTATATGCATCAGCTCCGAATCATGTCTTTGGTCAAATGTTGGGTTTGCCCGGCTCCTGCGTTTTGCTGCCTTACATTCCGTTTTATCGGCTAACGCGGCACTGTGGAGAACTATCGCGATTGTGCTTGCTCGCCGGGCGAGCACCTCAGTAGAGAAAGCCGAAAACTGACTGTCATGATATAGCGAGAGACTGGTGAACCACTCGATGACTCATCGGAATGTTTAGAATTCCTCTGCATTAACGAAGGACTGATTTTCGGTCAAACATACGCACTCGAATTCGGGAGAGTGCGGTGCCCTGTGGGCTATATAGTAGCCCCACCCTCGAACTCCTATGGCTAAGTGAAAGTGATAAAGCATCATAGTCCGGTTGCCTAGTTTGCTACGCTACCACCTCCTTAACAGGACCAAGACGTTGGATTAAGTGTGCAAGAGCGCCTTCTTTGCAAACACCCCCGCACTATGTGCTGGGGTCAAGCCAAGGACTGCCATCATTCAGGTTATATATACATATACATATACGGCCGCACAGGGAGTAGTCTACTACTTGAACGCACAAGTATAAAAAGCTCTTATATTATATTGAAACATTGTTTTCACAAATCATACATGTCATTTAAACATAATATCCTTCGAGCACTGCGTCTCTATTAAACGAAGCGCCTGCAGACTTCCTCAAAGTAGTGCTCGGCAGTACTCGGCTTTTGTCCGAGTCTTGGGATGCAACGTCGGTGGCCTTCATATCCGCCCGATATGTCTTGACACGGGCGAGCCATCCGCGCTCCCTCAATACACGCCAACCGCCTCATTGCGTCGATACGCGGTACCGCACCAAGGAACTGCTGCACTAAACCAAAATAACTCTTCGGCTGGGGTCCGCCCGGCCACAAATGAGTCATGACATGCTTCATGGCAAGTCCGGATAGTCGATTCAGCTCGGCCCATAAGGCCAACCGATCGGTCAACGGAAGAAGACGCTCCGGACTATGGAATTGCGACCAATATAGCTCTTCCCTTCTGTGCCCCTTCTGGCCTCGGAAGTGCTCAATCGCGTCCGCAGCGCTCGCCGCTAAGTCCAGATAAGCATCCTCCGAACTCCACAACTTGTCCAATTGAGCATACTTTGGATCCGTATATTTCCTTCGCAGCAGAAACGGTTTTCCAGCCGCAATTGCCCCGGCCTGACTCAGCTCCTCCTTGGCAGCTCTCAAAGCCGAATGGGCATTCTTGGATTCGGCGGCGACCTTTTTCAGGCCTCTTGCTCGCAGACGTTCTTTTTCAAGAACCTCGCAACGATCGGCAACATTCTTCAACTTTCTGGCCATATCGGCCATTTCCTCTTTGCTTCGGCAGTGAGCAGCCCGTTCGGCTTTTAGCTCTTCGGCCGCCCTTAAAGCGGCCGCATTACTATTTCTGGCTTGCTCTTTCGCTCGGGCGAGTTCACCTCGAAGCTCCTCCACATCAGCGGCACCATCTGCATTAAGCATACAAATAGTAAGACATGGGAGTCAAGCTCCCTTACCAGGTGTCCACAGAGAAGTCGCATACCTTGCGACTCGTCAAACCGCTTATTGACGGTAGCGATGTCCGTGATTCGCCTCGTCAAGTTGCCGCTTTAGTTCGGCATATTCATAAGTCCGCTGGCCACGGACGCCCGCCACCTGTTTAGGAGCGGCGATATGTTATAATCGAGATTTTGATCCTCGACGCTGTCAATTTTGACAACATACCGAGTCTCGTGGGCTACTATCTATACAGGCGCATTCTATATGCATAAGCGCCGGAAGGTACATCATTTTTGCGTACCTCGAACCCGTCAAGAAGCTTCGACGGCTTCATGCAATCCGCTCTCCGTGGATGCAATCCTTTCAATCACCGTACCCATTAGAGCACGGTGATCTTCTGAGATAGCCGCTCGCCCGAGCAGATCCTTCAGCTCCTCCGACCGTACACCACTTGGCGCCGGACCTTCCGGCCTCGCCGGACTTGGGGGAACCCTCCGCGACGACACCTCAGGGTCATCCGCCTCGCATGAGGGTGCGACAGGTGGAGGCGTTGGCTCTCCATCATCTCCGGAAGAAGATCCTCAAGACGAGCTCTGCTGAGAAGGGCTGAGGTCCGAACTACAAGGTACAATTTCGGTTATCTTCATAAATAAATGCAGGGATGTTCCTTATTTACAAGACCCCTTATTTTTGCTTACGGCCCGCTGGAGGGCTGATCCCCTTGGGGAAATAGTGCGGCTGGGTTACTTCCCAGCGCCGGACTCTCTGACGAAGATTCCTTTCCCCTCTTTGAGGCCTTGACCTCCGGATCTTCCGAAGCGGTCCTCTTTTCTCCTTGAAAGATGGGACTTTTAATCCCTCCTTCCTGGATAGCCTCCTTCGTAGAGGCAGTTGCTTCCCCGCTCCCCCCTTCGCCTTCTTCAAAAGGCACGGCCTTCAACATCCTGGTCAACATGGGATCCGGCGTGGTCTCTGGGAGGGGAGCCGGACACCTTATTAACTTTGCCTTGGCTATCCACTCCTGTTCAAGAAACGGCTCCTTTAAAGGGCATATATATATATATATATATATATATATATATATATATATATATATATATATATATATGATAAATGAATGAACAACTTGTCCGTTACATGACTACTTACTTGAGTATCTGGCGATTGCAGCTTAGTCCTGCGTCCTCGGTCAGTCCGGACACTTCTCTTGTGATCCAAGAACAGTTTATACATCTCACAGGCGTCGTGCCCATAAAATTTTGGAGAGCTCGTGGTCCCTCGGATTAAATTCCCACAGCGAAGGCGGCGTTTGCAGGCGTAGGCGCCGGATCAACATAACCCGCGCCATCGCAACCATATTGATCTCCTCTCTTGGAGGTCTCGAATCTGACCCTGCAGCAAAGGAACGTCCTTGGACGGCCTCGGCCGAGCCCCTTGTTGACCCATGACGCCAGCCGCTGTGGTGGACTGGCGGAAAGGCGGGGCGCCGCCCATTTGGTGCCCCGGGAGCAGTGATATAAAACCACTCCGTTGCTACAAACCAAGCTCCTCTTGAAAAGAGCCCTCGGGCCATGGAGCATCAAAGACATTTGCTTATGACCGCCCCTCCGCACTATGCTTGTTGCCCCCCGATCATCTTTGGCTCCACCTTGAAGGTCTTGAGCCACAATCCAAAGTGGGAGGTAATATGGAGGAAGGCCTCACATACGACAATGAATGACGAGATATGGAGGATGGACTCCGGATTCAAGTCATGGAAATCCAGCCCATAATAAAACATGAGCCCCCGCACAAAGGGATCCGTTGGGAAGCCTAAACCCCGAAGGAAGTGAGACATGAACACCACGTTCTCGCCGGGCTCGGGAGTGGGAATGACCTGCCAGGAGCAGGCAGCCTATGCGAGATTTCGCGGTTAGATACCTGGCGTCTCGCAGCTTTAGCACATCTTCTTCTGTGACGGAGGAGGACATCCATCGGCCGTGCTGGTCGGAGCCGGACATCGTCGAAGGTCCGAAGCGCCTAAATCTGAAGCTTTGGGTGTTAGAACTCGAAGCGCGAGGCGAACTCGATGGAGGGTGTAAAAAAGAAGAGGGCCTTGGTCTCATTATAAAGAGGTTGAATACCAAGAGCCCACCCCGTTGTCGATTAGGACTCGCCTTTGATGGAGGAGGCATGCCGACGGGCACGGTTGGGTTACCCACGTCCGTATTGATGAGAATCCCAAAATAAGGGGGCATGATCTATGCTTTGATAAGACGTGCCAAGGAAACCGCCTCGCTAAACGCGCTAAGGTGGAACGGTAAAAAACAATTCATATAGAGGCATGGCCGGGGTGTGATGTCACGCCGCGGGATACATCAACAGATCTGTGCAAAAATTATTCTCTCTACGTGTTATGTGGAACTTGTTTTGAAGAGTCGGACACTATCCTGGTGTTCAAAACCTTCTATGAAGTATTCGGAGGAGGAACCCGCCTTGCAATGCCGAAGACAATATGCGCGCCGGACTCGTCGTCATTGAAGCCTGGTTCAGGGAGACCGAGGGAGTCCTGGACTAGGGGGTGTCCGGATAGCCGAACTATCATCACGGCCGAACTCCAAGACTATGAAGATACAAGATTGAAGACTTCGTTCCGTGTCCGGATGGGACTTTCCTTGGCGTGGAGGGCAAGCTTGGCGATACTGATATGTACATCTCCTACCTTTGTAACCGATTCTGTGTAACCCTAACCTATCCAGTGTCTATATAAACCGGAGGGTTTTAGTCCGTAGGACAAACAACAATCATACCATAGGCTAGCTTCTAGGGTTTAGCCTCCTTGATCTCGTGGTAGATCTACTCTTGTACTACCCATATCATCAATATTAATCAAGCAGGAGTAGGGTATTACCTCCATCGAGAGGGCCCGAACCTGGGTAAAAACATCGTGTCCCTTGTCTCCTGTTACCATCCGCCTAGACGCACAGTTCGGGACCCCCTACCCGAGATCCCCCGATTTTGACACCGACACCCAGGCTTCCCAGTCCACGCCAAATTAGCGCTGCTACCACATGTAGCTATGCCAATAGCTGCTCGACTCCTTCAAATTGAAGGTTAACTGGTTCAAGAGGGAGAAACGAGAAGGATATGGGGAGAGAAGGCCCCTCCATGGAGATGGAGGAGTGTGGCGGCCGCAGTCTCCGTGGGAGGGAGAGAGAGGGGAGCGTGTTTTGAGGGAGTCGAGATAGAGAGAGGTGCTAAAGGTTATTTATTTAATCCCTAATTTAGCCAGAATCAGGTCTTTCTATTGAGTTGGACCATCTACCAATTTTTGTTTGATTTTCTCATATTCCGCTCGCCAAAAGCAAGGTGAGTAGATGATTGTCAATCTCTTCTAGGCTGATAGAGAAGATCCTACAGGTGGACGGCTGGGCGACGTGCTGATTGATTCTGGCAAGGGAGCAAACCTCAAAATTTGCCGCCTGGGTGGAAGGGAGTGAGAAGGTGGAGAGTTTGACCAGAGAGACAATCATGCAAATATTCTCATTCTTCAGGTAAGTCATGGACTGACAACAGTTTGATACTTCATTGCTGTATATGATTCCTTTCGCTTGAATTACAGACTATGCCTACCCTGCAAGATGGTGGGATGAATTTGAAGTCTCTATTCTTGACACCCATTGCTTGTAGTTGTAGTGTTGTGTTTGTCAAGACAAATCTGCAATGTTCCATCCCCTCTCCATAAGTCCATATCAGGTTCTACCTACAACCTCTTCATCGTGGAGTACATTTTATTCTGTCACCGCGATCCATTGTTTGCCGATCCAGTTCTTAAATCTGCAGATTTAAAAATTGTTGTACCTAGAACAACGTCAGTTGCCTGTCTTGGAAAATTTATGTATTGGTCGAGGCAAAGCTTATATTACTACAGAGAAAGATGGATGGTGGTATCTCCATCAAGCTGGATCGATGGTAGCTTACTAGGTTGCATATTTAACCATACCTTTGTGGTCATCTTAACTGGACTGGACTGGTTTTTCAAGTATTACTTCACGGATTACTGTTTGGTGTTCGATTACTTGGCGGTGCGATATGTATTCTCCCTTTAAATGTATTGTACAATTACGTGGGCTCTATTATCCTTACTGGTATTTGTTTCTTTCATAATAGAGCAAAAATTGATTTTAATTCTTTCCACTGCGCTTTGTGTCAAAGCTCATGACGCTGCATCTATCGATGACACCACACATCACTTGCACATGCTTCATTTTCTCCTTCAAACATGACATGAGCATGTGTTCACTCTTTGATGAATTTTTAAATATGCAAATTGATGTCTCTTCCCTCATCATGCTACACATGGGTGGCACTTGGACACGGTCATCGGCCTAACAAGAATCCACTCCAATTTTATTCAAGCTTGCTAAGACATGGATGACAAAATATCTTCTATCTATTAAATTTTGAAGTCTTGAGAAGGGTAAGGATGCTTCTCTCATTTGTAGTTTTAGAATATTTTATTGGCTAGCTCATTATCTTTACATGCTCTATCCAGTTATATTTATGCAATCATTGGCCATCTCTCTTATATCAACCAGATCATGTAGTTATTCAAATAGGTTAAAGAAAATAGCTCTTCTAACTAATAGTATGATATGACACCTATTGTAGCAGTGTTATTTATATTAGAAGCAGTAATATACAAAAATTAGAAGATGCACGCCCATTTTCAAAGGCTAGAAGACACAAGTAGTCTTATGGAGTTTTCGTTTGAGGTGTCGATTCCATTTTCCCATACTTGGTGGTCGCAGTTTTCCTTTTTTGTTTCGTATGGCATCTACCTAATATTTTTAGCAGCACTTAGATTGAACTGGAGGTGGAGAACAAACTTGACACACTAAGTATTTTTGGTGATTTGAGGGCTTCAAGACCGTGTCTATCATTCAAGCTTGCAAGCTGCCGACTGTACTTCAGGAAGAACATTTACTGATTGCCAAAATGTGCATATGCATGTGCAGAATATCAAGTAATGCAACATACTCATTTTATTGTTTTGTATTGCAAGAAATATGTAAGTGTGCTGTACATAAATGTGCTCTAGATTGTAACAACTCATAGTTTTTTTATGACACTGAAAATTTATACTCATGTATCTGAATCGCCATTTGATTCACTAATAATAATGCATACATGGCACTTCCACTTCAGTACATTATTTGCTATCACATGTATATAATATAAAATGCCACTTTTTTCCTTGCAAATTATTTGCTTAAAATTCCCGCAGCAACACGCGGGGTATCATCTAGTCTAATAAGCATCATAGCATTAAAAACCCCAATCTGTTCACAACATCTAGCATTTTTGCAATGAATTTATCCAAATCTAAAAACACCAATCATTGCAGCACCTAAAATCATAGTTCACAACATCTAGTTAGCATTTTTGCAATGAATTTATCCAACAAACCCTAGTCCAAAACCCCCCATCCCCCCAACCCCGGCCCATCCGTCAAACCAACTACTCTAACCATCTGAACTACTGTATGAATCACAATCTAACCAATGCAACTAGGGAGCAACTAACTTTACACGCTAAGCAAGTGCAAATACCTGCTCCTCCACGGCAGGCGGCGCAACGGGGGCATTGGGATGTACTGCGCTGCTCGACGCCGTCACCTTCTGCAGCGATGAGGCGGAGCCCGCCACATCCGCAGCAGTTGCGAGTTTCCCCGCACCGCCGTGGACGCCGCCGACATCCGCGGTCACCGCGCCCTGACCCTGCAGCTCCACCACATGTTCGGCTGCCAAGGCCGCCACGAAAGGCCGGCCATATGATAGATGGAGGCGATGAAGGTGAGGAAGAGGATGCGGTGGGGGAGAGCGAGACGGTGCGGTGGAGGCAGTGGAGGAGAGCGAGACGACGCCGGTTGGGGAGAGGAAGACGATGCGGCAGCGACGGGATTTGGGGCAAAATGGTAGGGGCGATGGAGGTGGTTGCTCTCTTTGTATGATGGCACGTTTCGGGCATGTCCATGGACACGTGCTACCCCACGACCGCGATCTTACATGTTCCCATGTATACGCGGCCCCACTCGTTAGCTAACGGTCAAAGGCATTGACCCGACGGCAACGTCCGTTATAACCAGTTCTGAGGGTTTCGGGCAAGGGAGTGGGGAAAAGTGAGCAAAAGTTAACAGAGTGGGGATGAATGAGTAGAGCTAAGAAACCAGGGGCACAGAAATAAGTGGTGGAGGATGATACGTCTCCGTCGTATCTATAATTTTTGATTGTTCCATGCCAATATTATTCAACTTTCATATACTTTTTGGCAACTTTTTATATTATTTATGGGACTAACATATTGATCCAGTGCCCAGTGCCAGTCCCTGTCTGTTGCATGTTTTTGGTTTCGCAGAATATCCATATCAAACAGAGTCCAAACGGGATAAAAACAGACGGAGCTTATTTTTGGAAAATATGGAAAATTTGGAAGAAAAATCAACGCGAACCAGTGCCCGAGGTGGTCATAAGGCAGGGGGGTGCGCCTGCCCCCCTGGGCGCGCCCCCTACCCTCGTGAGCCCACCGTATGGCGGTTGATGCTCTTCTTTTGCCGCAAGAAAGCTAATATTCGGAAAAAAATCACGGCGAAGGTTTCAGGCCAATCGGAGTTACGGATCTCCATATATACGCGAAACGGTGAAACAGAGCCAGAACAGAACGCAGAAACAGAGAGATAGATCCAATCTCGGAGGGGCTCTCGCCCCTCCCAAGCCATGGGAGCCAAGGAACAGAGGTTCTGATTCTTTTTGCACTGTCTTTCTGTACAAATTGTTTATTTTTCGTAATTTTGGCGGAATTGTTCAAGTATCAGAAGTATGGTGAATGTTCAGATTTCTACAGACTATTCTGTTTTAGACAGATTCTGTTTTTGATGCATAGTTTGCTTGTTTTGATGAAACTATCAATTTATATCAGTGGATTAAGCCATGAAAAAGTTATATTACAGTATACACAATGCAAAAACAAAATATGAATTGGTTTTCAACAGTACTTAGAGTAGTGATTTTCTTTATTATACTAACGGATCTTACCGAGTTTTCTGTTGAAGTTTTGTGTGGATGAAGTGTTCGATGATCGAGAAGGTCTCGGTGTGAGAAGAAGGAAGAGAGGCAAGAGCTCAAGCTTGGGGATGCCCGAGGCACCCCAAGTAAATATTCAAGGAGACTCAAGCATCTAAGCTTGGGGATGCCGGGAGGCATCCTCTTTCTTCAACAAATATCAAGATGTTTTCGGATTCGCTTGCTCATGCGATATGTGCAAGTCTTGGAGCGTCTTTTGCAATTAGGTTTTTATTTTTCTTTTATGCACCATGCTGGTATGATATGGTCCTTGGTTGATTTATAGAATGCTCTATGCACTTCACTTATATCTTTTGAGTATGGCTTTATAGAATGCTTCATGTACTTCACTTATATCATTTGAAGTTTGGATTGCCTGTTTCTCTTTACATAGACAACCGCCATTTGTAGAATGCTCTTTTGCTTCACTTATATTTGTTAGAGCTTGGGCATATCTTTTGTAGAAAGAATTAAACTCTCTTTCTTCACTTATATCTATTTAGAGAGATGACAGGAACTGGTCATTCACATGGTTAGTCATAAAATCCTACATAAACTTGTAGATCGCTGAATATGATATGTTTGATTCCTTGCAATAGTTTTGCGATATAAAGATGGTGATATTAGAGTCATGCTAGTTGAGTAATTGTGAAATTGAGAAATACTTGTGTTGAGGTTTGTAAGTCCCGTAGCATGCACGTATGGTGAACCGTTATGTAACGAAGTCGGAGCATGAGGTGTTTATTGATTGCCTTCTTTATGAGTGGCGGTCGGGGACGAGCGATGGTCTTTTCCTACCAATCTATCCCCCTAGGAGCATGCGCGTAGTAATTTGTTTCGATGACTAATAGATTTTTGCAATAAGTATGTGAGTTCTTTATGACTAATGTTGAGTCCATGGATTATACGCACTATCACCTTTCCATCATTGCTAGCCTCTTCGGTACCGTGCATTGCCTTTTCTCACCTCGAGAGTTGGTGCAAACTTTGCCGGTGCATCCAAACCCCGTGATACGATACGCTCTATCACACATAAACCTCCTTATATCTTCCTCAAAACAGCCACCATACCTACCTATCATGGCATTTCCATAGCCATTCCGAGATATATTGCCATGCAACTTTCATCATCATCATCATATACATGACTTGAGCATTCATTGTCATATTGCTTTGCATGATCGTAAGATAGCTAGCATTATGTTTTCATGGCTTGTCCATTTTTTGATGTCATTGCTACGCTAGATCATTGCACATCCCGGTACACCGCCGGAGGTATTCATAGAGTCATATCTTTGTTCTAGTATCGAGTTGTAATATCGAGTTGTAAGTAAATAAAAGTGTGATGATCATCATTATTAGAGCATTTCCCCATTCAAAAAAAAGAGAGGGCAAAGAAGCCTAAATAAATAAAAAAATGGGGCCAAAGAAGCCCGCAAAAAAGGGGCAATGTTACTATCTCTTTTTCCACACTTGTGCTTCAAAGTAGCACCATGTTCTTCATGTAGTGAGTCTCATATCTTGTGCTTCAAAGTAGCACCATGTTCTTCATATAGATTGTCTCCTATGTTTTCACTTTCATATACTAGTGGGAATTTTCATTATAGAACTTGGCTTGTATATTCCAACGATGGGCTTCCTCAAATGCCCTAGGTCTTCATGAGCAAGCAAGTTGGATGCACACCCACTTAGTTTCTTTTGTTGAGCTTTCATACACTTATAGCTCATAGTGCATCCGTTGCATGGCAATCCCTACTCCTCGCATTGACATCAATTGATGGGCATCTCCATAGCCCGTTGATTAGCCGCGTCGATGTGAGACTTTCTCCTTTTTGTCTTCTCCACATAACCCCCATCATCATATTCTATTCCACCTATAGTGCTATGTCCATGGCTCACGCTCATGTATTGCGTGAAAGTTGAAAAGGTTTGAGAAACGTCAAAAGTATGAAACAATTGCTTGGCTTGTCATTGGGGTTGTGCATGATGTGAATATTTTATGTGGTGCAGATGGAGCATAGCCAGACTATATGATTTTGTAGGGATGAGCTTTCCTTGGCTATGTTATTTCAATAAGACATAATTGCTTGGTTGGTATGCTTGAAGTATTATTGTTTTTATGTCAAAAGATAGATTATTGCTTTGAACCACTCGTATCTTAATATTCATGCCATGATTAGACATATGATCAAGATTATGCTAGGTAGCATTCCACATCAAAAATTATCTTTTTTTTATCATTTACCTACTCGAGGACGAGCAGGAATTAAGCTTAGGATCTTGATACGTCTCCGTCAGATCTATAATTTTGATTGTTCCATGCCAATATTATTCAACTTTCATATACTTTTTGGCAACTTTTTATATTATTTTTGGGACTAACATATTGATCCATTGCCCAGTGCCAGTCCCTGTGTGTTGCATGTTTTTGGTCTCGCAGAATATCCATATCAAACGGTGTCCAAACGGGATAAAAACGAACGGAGCTTATTTTTGGAAAATATGGAAAATTTGGAAGGAAAATCAATGCGAACCAGTGCCCGAGGTGGTCACGAGGCAGGGGGCACGCGTGTCCCCCTAGGCGCGCCCCCTACCCTTGTGAGCCCACCGTAAGGCGGTTGATGCTCTTCTTTTGCCGCAAGAAAGCTAATATTCGGAAAAAATCACGGCGAAGGTTTCAGGCCAATCGGAGTTACGAATCTCCATATATACACGAAACGGTGAAACAGAGCCGTAATGTAACAATCAAACAGAGAGATAGATCCAATCTCGAGGGGTTCTCGCCTCCCAAGCCATGGGAGCCAAGGAACAGAGGGGAGACCCTCCTCCCATCTAGGGAGGAGGTCAAGGAAGAAGAAGAAGAAGGGGGGCTCTCTCGCCCTTGCTTCTGGTGGCGCCGGAGCACTGCCGGGGGCCATCATCATCACCGCGATCTTCACCAACACCACCGTCATCTTCATCAACACCTCCATCACCTTCCCCCTTCTATATTCAGCGGTCCACTCTCCCGCAACCCGCTGTACCCTCTACTTGAACATGGTGCTTTATGCTTCATATTATTTTCCGATGATGTGTTGCCATCCTATGATGTCCGAGTAGATTTTCGTTGTCCTATCGGTGATTGATGAATTTCTATGATTGGTTTGAATTGCATGTTTTATTATTGGTGCTGTCCTATTGTGCCCTCCGTGTCGCGCAAGCGTGAGGGGTTCCCGCTGTAGGGTTTGCAATATGTTTATGATTTGCTTATGGTGGGTGGAGTGATGTAAGCACATACCCGAGTAAGTAGGTTGTTTGCGTATGGGATAAAGAGGATTTGATACTATAATGCTATGGTTGGGTTTTACCTTAATGAATCTTTAGTAGTTGCGGATGCTTGCTAGAGTTCCAATCATAAGTGCATATGATCCAAGTAGAGAAAGTATGTTAGCTTATGCCTCTCCCTCAAATAGAATTGCAATAGTGATTACCAGTCTAGTAATATAGTCAGTTGCCTAGGGACAATTCCACAACTCCTACCACCACTTTTCCACACTTGCCATATTTACTTTAGTTGCATCTTTATCTAAACAGCCCCTAGTTTATATTTTCGCGCTCTTTATTTTCTTGCTAGCCTATCCAAAAACACCTATAAAGTACTTCTAGTTTCATACTTGTTTCCTAGTAGTTTAACGCTGCGGCGTGTAGAGTTGTATCGGTGGTCGATAGAACTTGAGGGAATATTTGTTCTACCTTTAGCTCCTCGTTGGGTTCGACACTCTTACTTATCGAAAGAGGCTACAATTGATCCCCTATACTTGTGGGTTATCAGAGGATATCAAGAACTTTATCTTTGGCAGAGGATCTCCATATTCAACAATTCATTGTTGCTTCAGACTCGAAACAAGTGGTGGAAGATACCAAGAACTTTAATCGTGGTACCTACAGGGACATTATTAGCAACATTAATGTTAGAGCACTGTTATTCCAGTGTAATTTTACTTTTGAAGGTTGTGCCATCAACTTTGAGGCACATGGTTTAGCCAAGTTTGCTTTGTCACTAGGTCCGGGACGTCACTTTTGGTTTGGTGATTCCCACGACCTGAACTGTATCCCACACATTGTGGCTTATGATGAATAAAAACTTGGTTTTTCCTTTAAAAAGTTGACTTTACAAGCTTGTATGTTTCTCTCACATTCTCAAAGCAAACAAATAAAACTCCGTATTTGTTTTATATGTTGATGCCATGAGCTCAAAAAATTATGTTTTTGTCACCTCTTCAAAATATTCATATTCTTATGGTAGTTTTGAAATCATACCTTAAGGACCCATATATAAGATTTTCTCCAATAGGTTGGCACTTTTTAAAATTTGGGATTTAGCTTGAGTCTCGAGAAGGAGTTGCGGTGAATACAATTTTTTTGTTAACATCCTTTGATATATTGCTTGAATCATATCTGACGATTAATTGGATGTCATGCCCAATGGTTAGAGCATATGTTGACCATACTCACTCGCAAAACATTTTTGTTAACCGTACTAGTTTTTCCTTGATTTGAGAAGACATATACAAGTGCATTCAAGTGAATCACCTTCAAATTGTAATAAGCCCATCTTTTGATTCTCAATTTATTTGTCTAACTATATAATTGTATATTGGCCCCTTTAATCCATAATATAATATGTGCATAACAAATATAGGTATGTTTGACAATTATTATAGAACGAATCCATTATGAACAATAATCAGTTGATATTACTAGATTGATCCTGAAATATATCTTTTACCATGATTCTTTTAAATAACTATTTTTGAAAATTTATGGTTAAAGTGACATCTTGAAGATCATATCAATGTTTGAAACTAACATGTATTGTGAGATGGGGGAATACTTTTTTTGATGAATAATTCAACAAGATTGTGTTACTTGTTTTTGGTGTATGTTGACATGTAGAACAAAAACACTAAAATGAATGTCATGGTGGTATCTAGATTCAAGGGAATGCAAATTCTGTTGAATGAATTCAAAAATGAAGTTATTGCTTGTATCTGGTGATTGTTGACATGTAGAAAAATACTTGAATGAATCTCATTATGGTATTTAGACTCCATACCAAGTCATGAATGGTAGGATATTGTTGCCAGAAGATGTATACACATGGGAAGTGCAATATTCAAAATAGTAATGTAACTTCTAAATTCAAATTCTAGTGAAAAGGTACCTTTTAAAGAAAAATGTTACGTCAAATGGTATATCTAAACCAATTAGCGATGAAGCTTACCTAAAGAACACACAATAATATAATGCAATTTTTTCTTTGCTAAAAATTGGGATTCCGTATTTATCTTGAGAAAGAATTGTGGTTGTACAACGAGTTGGTTTTAACACGTTCTTTACAACTTATCCAAACCAACTTTGTTTTACATTAATTTAGTCACCAGGTGCATACAAATGATCTCCTTTTCTCCTTTTGTCAATACCACCACATAAGAATTTTGTAGCCTGATTAAAGCATATTCATCCACTATCCACTAGATCTCATCAAAAAGAATCACAACGATGTGCTACATGAGTAGATTTCATTCTGAAATTTTCAACTCCAAGAAGGTCTTTTGCGCCGAAGATGTTAGGGATTCGCCCTTACGAAACCACTCCGATATGTACTCAAATCACATTACACATGTCGCGACCACCAACTAGTCACTTTGCCCCGTCATGTAACCATACTCTATAGTGCTCCACTAACTGATGTCATGTCGCTCCATCTTATATCAATATTGAGGACAACCCCTCCCCCTCCTCGGTTTGAACCTCGCCTTGCATCAATTTTTTGTCAATATGTGTTAATCACTAATACAAAAACCTCTAAATAAGATGGCTCAAACATCATTTTAAAAATTGATATCTCATCACTAATGAGATATTCATCATTGATGGTGCAAAAAGTTGTGCAGAGAAATGAAAGATTCACGTACATGGTCCTATTTAGACCAGCTTGTTTGTGTTTTAAGTACAAAAAACAACGAAAACTCGCATGAAAAAGATATAAAATTTCAAATAATAGTCATTTAAAAAATAAATTAGATATGCATACACAAATAGATGATACTAGCTAATACCAAATCATTGGCCATAAAACAAAAATAAACTATTTGTTTATTTAGTGGGACAAACAGTTTCAAGAATCACATCATGTTCATCATGATTACAAGTTACTAATATCTAGATAATTGTTTACTTCATTGTTTCTAGCTTACCCCCACTTTTGCTATCATGCATATTTACTATTACAACCTTAAACCAATACGACCACTAATCAATTGCACATGCTTTACACACCGGTGTACTAAAATAGAAGGTAATGACATACATCAACTTTTTTTAAAAAACAACAGTCTCTTAGATATATTTTTTAAACAAAATTTAGGATATACTTCTTTAAAATTACATGGAATTGTATCTTTAACATTTAGGATATTCTTGTCCTCCGTAAATGAAATTATATCTTTAAATATTTGAGTATCATTATAGATGAATGTAAATGTATCACCAATCTCATTTTATTGATGGTATACTATAGGATATAAAAATATTTTATTTGCAACATGCAACATTATGAAGGAAATATGCCCTAGAGGCAATAATAAAGTTGCTATTTTATATTTCCTTATTCATGATAAATATTTATTATTCATGCTAGAATTGTATTAACCGGAAACTTGATACTTGTGTGAATACATAGACAAAACTATGTGTCCCTAGTATGCCTCTACTAGACTAGCTCGTTGATCAAAGAAGGTTAAGTTTCCTAGCCATGGACATGAGTTGTCATTTGATAACGGGATCACATCATTAGTAGAATGATGTGTTGAACAAGACCCATCCGTTAGCTTAGCATAATGATCGTTCAGTTTTATTGTTACTGCTTTCTTCGTGTCAAATATATATCCCTTCGACCATGAGATTATGCAACTCCCGGACATCGGAGGAATACCTTGTGTTATATCAAACGTCACAACGTAACTGAGTGATTATAAAGATGCTCTATAGGTATCTCCGAAGGTGTTTGTTGGGTTGGCATAGATCGAGACTAGGATTTGTCACTCCGAGTATCGGAGAGGTATCACTGGGCCCTCTCGGTAATGCACATCATATGAAGCCTTGCAAGCAATGCAACTAATGAGTTAGTTACGAGATGATGCACTACAGAACGAGTAAAGAGACTTGCCGGTAACGACATTGAACTACGTATAGACATACCGATGATCGAATCTCGGGCAAGTAACATACCGATGACAAAGGGAATAACTATGTTGACATTGCGGTTCGACCGATAAAGATCTTCATAGAATATGTGGGAACCAATATGACATCTAGGTTACGCAATTAGTTATTGATAGGAGAGGTGTCTCAGTCATGTCTACATAGTTCTCGAACCCATAGGGTCCGCACGCTTAACATTCGATGACGATTGGTATTATATGAGTTATGTGTTTTGGTGACCGAAGGTTGTTCGGAGTCCCGGATGAGATCACGGACATGACGGGGAGTATTGAAATGGTCGACATATAAAGATTGATATATTGGACGATAGTATACCGGAATGGTTCCAGATGGTTTTGGGTATTTTTCGAAGTACCGGGAGGTTATCGGAACCCCCCGGGGAAGTCATGGGTCACGGGAGAGAGAGGGGACATCCCACAAGGGGTGGCCGCCCCCCCATGAGAGTCTGAATTGGACTAGGGGAGGGGGCGGCACCCCCCCTTTCCCTCTCCTACTCCCTCTCCCTTTCCCCCTTTGCCACTCCGAAAAAGGAAAGGTTAATCCTACTAGGTCCGGGAGTCCTAGTAGGACCCCCCCCATGGCGCACCCCTCTAGGCCGGCCGCCTCCTCTCCTCCTCCTTTATATACGGGGGCAGGGGGCACCCCAAGACACAACAATTATTCTCTTAGCCGTGTGCGGTGCCCCCTCCACCGTTTACTCCTCTGATAGTATCATCGTAGTGCTTAGGCGAAGCCCTGCGTGGATCACATCACCAACACCGGCATCACACCGTCGTGCTGATGGAACTCATCAACTCCATCGACACTCTGCTAGATCAAGAGATCGAGGGACGTCATCGAGCTGAATGTGTGCAGAACTCGGAGGTGTCGTACGTTTGATACTTGATCGGTTGACTCGAGAATACGTTCGACTACATCAACCACGTTAAGTTAACGCTTGCACTTTTGGTCTACGAGGGTACGTGGACACACTCTTCCCCTCTCGTTGCTATGCATCTCCTAGATAGATCTTGCGCGAGCGTAAGATTTTTTTTGAAATTGCATGCTACGTTTCCCAACAGTGGCATCCGAGCCAGGTCTATGCGTAGATGATATGCACGAGTAGAACTCAAAGAGTTGTGGCGGTGATCGTCATACTGCTTACCACCAATGTCTTATTTTGATTCGGCGGTATTGTTGGATGAAGCGGCCCAGACCAACCTTACATGACCACGTTCATGAGACCAGTTCCACCGACAGACATGCAACTAGTTTTGCAT
The DNA here is from genome assembly GCA_021605145.1 of Aegilops bicornis. NCBI lineage: Eukaryota > Viridiplantae > Streptophyta > Magnoliopsida > Poales > Poaceae > Aegilops > Aegilops bicornis. The sequence continues at coordinate 698,414,062 of CM038673.1, read as the reverse complement.
AAAGGTGGCTGGCGGGTGTCTGTTTCTCCAACTTCAGTTGAATCGAATTTGACTGCGGGCGGTCCTTGTGAAGGTTAAAACAGCAAACTTGATAAATCACCATTGTGGTTTTTGTGCTGTAGGTGTGTACGGTTCATGCTAGCAGCCCGTAGCAGCCACGTAAAACTTGTGACAAACAAAGTAGAGGACATCTAACTTGTTTTTGCAGGGCATGTTGTGATGTGATATGGTCAAGGCATGATGTGATATAAGATTGTTGTATGAGATGATCATGTTTTGTAACAAGTTATCGACAACTGGCAGGAGCCATATGGTTGTCGCTTTATTCTATGAAATACAAGCGCTATGTAATTGCTTTACTTTGTCACTAAGCGGTCGCGATAGTCGTAGAAGCAATGGTTGGCGAGACGACCACGACGCTACGATGGAGATCAAGGTGTCAAGCCGGTGACGATGGAGATCATGACGTTGCTTCGGTGATGGAGATCATGAGCACAAGACGATGATGGCCATATCATGTCACATATTTTGATTGCATGTGATGTTTATCTTTTATGCATCTTATTTTGCTTAGTACGGCGGTAGCATTATAAGATGATCCCTCACTGTACGATCGAAAGTATGTCTAGAGGGGGGGGGGGGGGGTGATTAGACTACTTGACCAAATAAAACTTATCCTTTCCCCAATTTTAGTTTTTGGCAGATTTTAGCTATCTTAGCAGAAGTCAAGCATTCTTAACACAATTCAAGCAAGCATGCAAAGAGTATATGAGCAGCGGAAAGTAAAGCATGCAACTTGCAAGAATGTAAAGGGAAGGGTTTGGGGAATTCAAACACAATTGGAGACACGGATGTTTTTGTCATGGTTCCGATAGGTGGTGCTATCGTACATCCACGTTGATGGAGACTTCAACCCATGAAGGGTAACGGTTGTGCGAGTCCACGGAGGGCTCCACCCACAAAGGGTCCACGAAGAAGCAACCTTGTCTATCCCACCATGGCCGTCGCCCACGAAGGACTTGCCTCACTAGCGGTAGATCTTCACGAAGTAGGCGATCTCCTTGCCCTTACAAACTCCTTGGTTCAACTCCACAATCTTGTCGGAGGCTCCCAAGTGACACCTAACCAATCTAGGAGACACCACTCTCCAAGAAGTAACAAATGGTGTGTTGATGATGAACTCCTTGCTCTTGTGCTTCAAATGATAGTCTCCCCAACACTCAACTCTCTCGCAGGATTTGGATTTGGTGGAAAGAAGATTTGAGTGGAAAGCAACTTGGGGAAGGCTAGAGATCAAGATTCATATGGTAGGAATGGAATATCTTGGCCTCAACACGTGAGTAGGTGGTTCTCTCTCAGAAAATGCAAGTTGGAAGTGTAGGTTTGTTCTGATGGCTCTCTTTACGAATGAAGAGGAGGTGGAGGGGTATATATAGCCTCCACACAAAATCTAACCGCTACACACAACTTGCCAAACTCGGTGGGACCGAATTGAGAAACTTGGTCAGACCGATTCAACAAATCTACTGACCGTTAGGATTTTCGGTGGGACCAACATGCAACTCGGTAGGACCGATATGGTTAGGGTTAGGGCATAACATAATCTTGGTGAGACTGATTACACAAACTCGGTGGGACCGGTTTTGGTAATAAGCTAACCTGAGAGTTGGTCAGGTAAACTCGGTGGGACCGGTTTGCTCATTTCGGTGGGACCGAAATGTTACAAAAGGGAAACAAGGAGTTTACATTGCAAACTCGGTGGGACCGATCGCTCATCTCGGTGGTACCGAAACGTTACGAAGGGAAACAGAGAGATTACAATCCCATCTCGGTGAGACCGAGATCCCTATCGGTGAGACCGATTTGCCTAGGGTTTGTGGCAGTGGCTATGACATCTGAACTCTGTGGCGCCGGATAGAAAGAATCAGTGGGGTCGAGTTTGACTTTTGGTTTAGGTCATATGTGTATGTTGGAAAGTAGTTGAGGGTTTTGGAGCATATCACTAAGCACTATGAAGCAAGAACCTCATTAAGCAACACCTCATCCCTCCTTGATAGTATTAGCTTTTCCTATAGACTCAATGTGATCTTGGATCACTAAAATATAAAATGTAGAGTCTTGAGCTTTGAGCTTGAGCCAATCCTTTTATCCTTAGTATTTTGAGGGTCCACTTTTCTCATCCATGCCATGCCATTCATTGAGCTTTTCCTGAAATATTTATCTTGGAATAATGTTAGCTCAATGAGCTATATGTTTTTAGGAATTACCAAAACCACCTAGGGATAGTTGCACTTTCAATCTCCCCCTTTTGGTAATTGATGACAACATATAAATCAAAGCTTCGACAAATGATAATAAGAGTGAAAAACATAGTCGCTTTGAAGTATGTGATAAGCAAGAGCTCCCCCTAAATTTGTGCATAGTTTAAGATTTGCTTTGGATTGCAAATGCACAAAGAGTTAGGCTCATGGGTTACTCTTCCATGTCACATACATCTTGGTGGAGCGCTAAAAAATGATAATAATTGAATACATGCACTCATCACCAAGCAAAGTGAATGATCATATAGAGATAAAAGGATAATGTCATCCAACAAGTATTAATTTAGTATATGATCAAACACATGATAATCCAAGTATCAAACAGACATAAAGTATCTCAATCAAGCAAATAAAGTTCAACCATCAAAGCAAGAGAGAATAAAAGCAACGCTCTCTCTCGAAACCTATGATCTATACATTTTTCTCCCCCTTTGGCAACAAGTTACCAAAAAGTTCATAGAAAATGCATAGCACTAAATCGTCTCTCAGGCTTGATCTTCAGGTGGTGGTGTAGAGATGGCTCCTTGGATGAAGACTTCAGTAGATGTGGATGGAGCTGGTGGAGTAGGTTCTGGAGCTGGTTGCACTGGGGTCATGGTCTGCGTATGAAGTGGCTCTAGTGTCTGTCACTGGCACTACAGCTGATCACTGAGCTCTAGGCACTCTGGCAAATGCCTCAGTGGCTGTCTTGCCCTTCCTCTCCTGCATATCATCCTGGAGTTGCTCAACTATAGACTGGATCTCAGTTACCTTCACATCCAAGTCACAGAGCTTCTGCTCCATGATCCTCTCCAGGCTCTCCTGGTTTTGAGTCAGGGTAGCCAGCCCCTTCTCAATCCTCAGAGTGGATGCAATCAAGTAGCCAAGCTGATCCTGTTTGCTCTTCAAAAAGTACTGAGATGCCTCTTCCATTGTTGGCATCTTGGTAGTCTTCTCTGTCCTTGCCTTCTCCTTCTTTGCTTGTGCTTGGACAGAAGATGGTTCATCTTCATCCATAACCACTTGGTTGTCCTTAAAGTCTGGATAGATAGGCATGTGATCCTTGTCCAACAAGTATGTGCCAGTGCCCATCTTGGAGTTAATCAGCTCCACGGATCTATGGGGCATACCCACAACTTCTCTTTGGTCAAATTTGTCCTCTTGATAGTTTCAACTATAAGACTCATGACCTTGAAATTTTGTGGCACATCAAATAAGTGTAGCAGATTTATCGCATGGCCTCTGATCATGTTGTGATCACCTGACTTGGGCAAGAGAGTGTGCCTGAGGATCTAGTTGATGGTTGGCAGTCCTGACAGAAGGTAATGTCTTGATCCAAACTTGTGTGTTTCAACGGCTGACATCTGGAATCTCCTTGTACATATGTGCCATAGTGTTGTGATCCATCTTCTTCTTGGCATAGACATCCAAGTCATCCTCTTTCTCCTTAGGTGCATTGATCAGATTAGCCCATTCTTCAATTGATGATTGGTACCTAGTACCTTCAGACATCTTGCAAACACTGACAGCAGACCCTGTGAATAGATATAGACGAGATAGAGTGGATGAGCATCACAAAATACAGAGGTTTTTGCAAAAGAATGAGTCAAAAACTTAGTTTTAGTTTTCCACAAAAAGCATTTCGGATCTACCGATTTGTAAACTCGGTGATACCGAAGCAGCTTCTGGAACCTAAACTAGTGAACTCGGTCAGACCGAGTCACAGTTTGGTGGCACCAAGACTGCTAGGGTTTCACAAAGTCCTGAACTCGGTCACACCGATTTGCAATTCTCGGCCAGACCGAGAATCACATGTGCAATGGCCTTAGCCGAATCGGTGGAACTGAGTTCTACAACTCGGTGGGTCCGAGATGGTTTCGGTGGAAACCTAACCCTAAATTTTCAATTCATCTCTAATCTACGGAGTGTTTTGACTAGATAAGATGGTTTCAATCGTGGCAAGATTCATGGCGAACACAATGTGCTAGGAATCAGATAGGGATAGCACAGTGATCAAGTCCATACCCTAGTTCGGCGATGAACTCGCTACGACGGCAACGACGAGGATGATTCCCGTTGACGGCGGCGGAGACCAGCGGCAGGAGGCAGCTAGCGACGAGAAGGACGAGCCGGAGACCCTGGAGGCAGAGCGGGCTAAGCGCGGGTAAAAGAGTTCGGAGAAAATTTCCAAAGTTTTGCCCGTGGGTATATATAGCCCGACCCTGTCGATATGACCGAGTGGAACAACTCGGTGGCACCGAGATGCATAACTGCTAACAGTTCTGACAACTCGGTGTGACCGAAGTTCAAATCGGTTGCACCGAGATTGAAAACCTAGATCAACTTAGTGATCTCGGTATGACCGAAATGGAAGAATCGGTCGGACGAACGCACAAAGAACTTTTGGAAGTTTAAGTCTATGACGAATCGGGGACTCAAGTGCTCCTCACATAGAGTGGTTCGAATCGACTTGATCAAATTTTGTGATGTAGCATGAATAGAGTTTGAGACAAGAAAAGCATAGATAGCTAGAGAAGGTTCTTAGGCATTCTTGTCCATCCACTTGGCAAAAGAAAAAGAAACCAATCAATCAAAACAACAAGTGGATGTCCTCAAATGAGTTAAATATGCAACCAACATGCTCACACAATAAAATGACAAATGAAATATGTGGCAAAGCATGCACAACCTATTCTAGCATCTATCAATCAATTGGCGATGACTAGGTCATCTATATATGAGTATATTGACTTAGGAGTCAAATGAGAACATTTGATCATAGGTCATACTCATCATTTAAGCTCAAGTGGGGTTACCACTTTTACATAATGCATTGATGTGTTCACACCATTAGAGTTGCTTTGACTCAGTTCTTAGAGTAAAGCTCCCCCTAGATGTGAGATCCCCCCTTAGAGGGATGAACTAACCTTGGGTTTTGTCGATGATGACTTCATGTAGGTGTTGAAGATGTGGATGCTCAATGTTGATGTAGATCATTTGGAGCAATCCTTTGGAGTGAATTGCACTTTCAATACCTACACGGGTTAGTCCCACAAGGAACAAACAAGGATATCCACAGACATAGAGTGATGCACAGACAAGATGATGTCTATGAAAGCATTAGGTTACCTTGTCCCTTGTCTTACCAAAAAGAGGGCCGGTTTGTGACTCCTTGAACTAGTGAAAGATGTGGAAGTTTATTGCACTTGTTATTGCCAAAATGATATGAGTGAAATATGTTGGCGGAGTCACCCTCAAGAACTCTCTAGTTCTTCTTCTTCGGGACCCGCATCATCTTGATGGGAATCCTTGGAGTTGTAGTCGTACTTGATGAAGCAGAGCTTGACGTAGTCTTGGGAACCCACTTGACCAAGGCTTTAGGAGCTTCTTCAAATGCATCAATCTCCTCTTGAAGCTTGTCCTTGCCTTTTTGCTTGTGGTCTTGTGGTGGAAGATCATCTTGGGCTTGTGTCCCTTTGAAGGAAGTAGGATCATACTTCTCTTGTTGAGGAGCAAACTTCGTCTTGGGGTATTGATCTTCTTCCCACTCAATTCCATTGGCATTGAACTTTTGTTCAAAACCAACACCTTGGTTCTTCCGGTGCCTTCCTTGCTTGCGTACAATTTCCTCAAATTGCTTACTCCCGGCAAGGCTCTTGTAAACACCTTTCTCTATAATTCCTTTCAATAAGCTATTTTCTTGCTCAAGTGTAACTTGGCTAAGAGAATCATTAGTGGAATCAAGAGAAATACTAGAAGCAACAACATTGGATTTAGCATGATTATTGTTACTACTAGAGGAAGAATCCTTCTTGTTCTTGTTACAGACTTGACTTGAGGCATGTGCTACGTCTTGATCTTGCGTTGGTTTTCCCCGAAGAGGAGAGGATGATGCAGCACAGTAGCGTAAGTATTTCCCTCAGTTTTTGAGAACCAAAGGTATCAATCCAAGAGGAGGCCACGCCATGAAGTCCCTCGTACTGCACAAAATGATAGCTACTCGCAACCAACGCGATTAGGGGTTGTCAATCCCTTCACGGTCACTTACAGAGTGAGATCTGATAGAGATAATATTTTTGGTATTTTTGGTATAAAGATGCAAAGTGAAAAGTAAAAAGCAAAGCAAGTAAATAAAGTGATGGAGATTGATATGATGAGAATAGACCCGGGGGCCATAGGTTTCACTAGTGGCTTCTCTCAAGAGCATAGATATTCTACGATGGGTGAACAAATTACTGTTGAGCAATTGACAGAATTGAGCATAATTATGAGGTTATCTAGGTATGATCATGTATATAGGCATCACGTCCATGACAAGTAGATCAAAACGATTCTGCATCTACTACTATTACTCCACTCATCGACCGCTATCCAGCATGCATCTAGAGTATTAAGTTAAAAACAGAGAAACGCTTTGAAGCAAGATGACATGATGTAGAGGAATACATTCATGCAATATGATAAATACCCCATCTTGTTATCCTCGATGGCAACAATACAATACGTGCCTCGCATAACCCTTTACATCCTTTGGTAAGGACACCGCAAGATTGAACCCAAAGCTAAACACTTCTCCCATTGCAAGAACTACCAATCTAGTTGGCCAAACAAACGGATAATTCGAAGAGACTTGCAAAGATAACTCAATCATACATAAAAGAATTCAGAGAAGATTCAAATATTTTCCATAGATAAGCTGGATCATAAACCCACAATTCGTCGGTCTCAACAAACACACCGCAAAAAGAAGATTACATCGAATAGATATCCACAAGAGAGGGGGAGAACATTGTATTGAGATCCAAAAAGAGAGAAGAGTCCATCTAGCTACTAGCTATGGACCCGAAGGTCTGAAGTAAACTTCTCACACTTCATCGGAGGGGCTATGGTGATGATGTAGAAGCCCTCCGTGGTGGATGACCCTCCGGCGGAGCTTCGGAACAGGCCCCAAGATGGGATCTCGTGGATACAGGAAGGTACGGCGGTGGAATTAGGTTTTTGGCTCTGTTACGATCGTTCGGGATACGAGGTATATATAGGAGGAAGGATTACGTCGGTGGAGCGTCGGGGCCCACGAGGCGGGGGCGCGCCTGTGGGGCGCCCTCCACCGTCGTGACTGCCTCAGCACTTCTTGGAGTAGGGTCCAAGTCTCTGGATCACGTTCGGTGAGAAGATCACGTTCGAAGGTTTCATTCCGTTTGGACTCCGTTTGATATTCCGTTTCTTGAAACACCGAAATATGCAAAAAACAGCAATTCTGGGCTGGGCCTCCGGTTAATAGGTTAGTCCCAAAAGTAATATAAAAGTGGAAAATAAAGCCCATTATAGTCCAAAACAATAGATAAAGTAGCATGGAGCAATAAAAAAATTATAGATACGTTGGAGACTTATCAACATGTAAGTAGATAAGAGTAAACACTTGGCAATGTAAGAAGAACTTTTCTTACGAAGATCATCATTGATTGCCTTTAAGAACTCATGCTCTTGCTCAAGGTTGAGCTTTTCAAAGCGTAACTTCTCATGAGTCCTTAAAAGTTCTCAATGATCTTCTAAGATAGTTTCATGAGCTAACTTAAGAGTGTTTAGTTCTTTAGTTAGAAGCTCAATCTTCTCCTTATCATTGTCATTCGTTTTATCTTGATTAGCATGATTAATTGACGTTTCATCATAGTATTCATCACTAGAGTTGTCAACAAGTAAATCATCATCACCTAACAAGTCATCTTCATCACTATTGAAATCAACATACTCGGGGTGTGTTACCTTTGGGCCTTTAGCCATGAAGCATCTTCCAAGTCCTTCATTTGGTGAATCAAATATGTCGTAGGAGTTGGTTGACACAAGTGCTAGACCGGCAACACCTTCATCTTGAGTATATTCGGAGTCAGAGTGATAGCTTCTCTCGGAGTGATTGTCGGAGTTGGAGCCGGATACCCATTCACGAACATGAGCTTGATGTCTTCGTTTTGTGTAGCTCCTTGATGACTTGTCCTTCCTTTCCGAATCCTTGCTTCTCTGGGATGTTCTTCGTTCATAACGATCATCTCTACTCCTCCTCTCTCTTGGTGGTGATTCTTCTCTTCTACTTCTCCTTTTAGGTGATTCTTCTCTTCTTTTGTTGGGTGTCGTACACTCATTGGAATAGTGTCCGGGTCTTCCACAATTGTAGCAATTACGCTCTTGACTAGAAGATCTTTTGTCATTGTAGGACCTTGACTTGGAGCTTTTCTCTTTGCTTCTACTCTTGTAGAAATTGTTGAAGTTCTTCACCATTAAGCTCAATTCTTCATTGAAGGTTTGTTACTCACTTGATGATGTGGGTGCTTCACATGAGGCTTTGTAAGCACCACTTGACTTGTTGTGAAGTTCCTCCTTATCCTTGAGTGACATCTCATGAGCAACAATTCTTCCAATGACTTCTGTTGGCTTGAGATCTTTGTAATTGGGCATCATTTGGATCAATGTGCACACGGTATCATATTTTCCGTCCAAAGCTCTTATGATCTTCTTGATGATGAATTTGTCGGTCATCTCTTCACTTCCTAAGCCGGCAATCTCATTTGTGATAAGAGCAAGCCTAGAGTACATTTCAGCGACACCTTCACCATCCTTCATTTTGAACTTATCAAGTTGACTTTGAAGCACATCCAACCTGGATTCCTTGACGAAGTCGGTATCTTCACTCCTTTGCATTCTCAAGACGGCTGATTTTGTTGAATTCTTTGGGGCACAATCCGTTGAAGAGGATATCGCAAGCTTGAGCGTTGTATTGCAGCATTTTCAACTCTTCCGCGCTAGCTTCACGGTTCGGTTCTCTCCCATCAAAGAATTCACCTTGCAAGCCAATACACACAATAGCCCAAACGGCGGGGTTATGTCCAAGAATATGCATTTTCATCTTATGCTTCCAACTAGCAAAATTAAAAGTAAGGACCTCTACGGTGATAATTTCCCTCGCTACACGCCATACTCTCCTAGGTTGTGAAACCAAGGCTATGACCACCAAAAGCTATGGAAATCAAAGCAAATGGAGACCAAAGCTCTGATACCACTTGTAGGATCAAAAGTATGTCTAGAGGGGGGGGGGGGGTGATTAGACTACTTGACCAAATAAAACTTATCCTTTTCCCAGTTTTAATCTTTGGCAGATTATAGCTATCTTAGCACAAGTTAAGCAATCTTAACACAATTCAAGCAAGCATGCAAAGAGTATATGAGCAGCGGAAAGTAAAGCATGCAACTTGCAAGAATGTAAAGGGAAGGGTTTGGAGAATTCAAATGCAATTGGAGACACAGATGTTTTTGTCGTGGTTCCGATAGGTGGTGCTATCGTACATCCATGTTGATGGAGACTTCAACCCACGAAGGGTAGCAGTTGCTGTGAGTCCATGGAGGGCTCCACCCACGAAGGGTCCACGAAGAAGCAACCTTGTCTATCCCACCACGGCCGTCACCCACGAAGGACTTGCCTCACTAGCGGTCGACCTTCACGAAGTAGGCGATCTCCTTGCCCTTACAAACTCCTTGGTTCAACTCCACAATCTTGTCGGAGGCTCCCAAGTGACACCTAGCCAATCTAGGAGACACCACTCTCCAAGAAGTAACAAATGGTGTGTTGATGATGAACTCCTTGCTCTTGTGCTTCAAATGATAGTCTCCCCAACACTCAACTCTCTCTCACAGGATTTGGATTTGGTGGCAAGAAGATTTGAGTGGAAAGCAACTTGGGGAAGGCTAGAGATCAAAATTCATATGGTAGGAATGGAATATCTTGGCCTCAACACATGAGTAGGTGGTTCTCTCTCAGAAAATGCAAGTTGGAAGTGTAGGTTCGTTCTGATGGCTCTCTTTACAAATGAAGAGGAGGTGGAGGGGTATATATAGCCTACACACAAAATCTAACTGTTACACACAACTTGCCAAACTCGGTGGGACCGAATTGAGAAACTCGGTCAGACCGATTCAGCAAATCTAGTGACCGTTAGGATTTTCGGTGGGACCGACATGCAACTCGGTAGGACCGATATGGTTAGGGTTAGGGCATAACGTAATCTCGGTGAGACCGATTACACAAACTCGGTGGGACCGATTTTGGTAATAAGCTAACCTGAGAGTTGGTCAGGTAAACTCGGTGGGACCGGTTCGCTCATTTCGGTGGGACCGAAATGTTACGAAAGGGAAACAGGGAGTTTACATTGCAAACTCGGTGGGATCGATCGCTCATCTCGGTGGTACCGAAACGTTATGAAGGGAAACAGAGAGATTACAATCCCATATCGGTGAGATCGATTTGCCTAGGGTTTGTGGTAGTGGCTATGACATCTGAACTCGGTGGCGCCAGACAGAAAGAATCGGCGGGGCCGAGTTTGACTTTTGGTTTAGGTCATATGTGGATGTGGGAATGTAGTTGAGGGTTTTACAACATATCACTAAGCACTATGAAGCAAGAACCTCATTAAGCAACACCTCATCCCTCCTTGATAGTATTGGCTTTTCCTATAGACTCAATGTGATCTTGGATCACAAAAATATAAAATTTAGAGTCTTGAGCTTTGAGCTTGAGCCAATCCTTTTATCCTTAGTATTTTGAGGGGTCCACTTTTCTCATCCATGCCATGCCATTCATTGAGCTTTTCCTGAAATATTTATCTTGGAATAATGTTAGCTCAATGAGCTATATGTTGTTAGGAATGACCAAAACCACCTAGGGATAGTTGCACTTTCACTTACTAAATTTCAAGGTATAAGTGTTCTCCCCGAGTATGCACCATTGCGAAAGTTCTTCGTGCTGAGACACCATGTGATGATCGGGTGTGATATTCTTTACGTTCAAATAGAATGGGTGCAAGCCAGATTTGCACACGCGGAATACTCGGGTTAAACTTGACGAGCCTAGCATATACAGATATGGCCTCGGAACACTGGAGACCGAAAGGTCGAACGTGAATCATATAGTAAATATGATCAACATAGTGATGTTCACCATTGAAGACTATTCCATCTCACATGATGATCGGACATGGTTACTTGATTTGGATCACGTATCATTTAGATGACTAGAGGGATGTCTATCTAAGTGGGAGTACTTAAGTAATTTGATTAATCAAACTTAATTTATCATGAACTTAGTCCTGATAGTTTTTGCATATCTATGTTGTAGATCAATGCCCCGTGCTACCGTTCCTTTGAATTTTAATGCGTTCCTAGAGAAAGCTAAGTTAAAAGATGATGGCAGCAACTGTTGGAAATATGCCCTAGAGGAAATAATAAAATGGTTATTATTATATTTCCTTGTTCATGGTAATTGTCTTTTGTTCATGCTATAATTGTATTAGCCGGAAACCGTAATACATGTGTGAATACATAGACCACAACATGTCCCTAGTGAGCCTCTAGTTGACTAGCTCGTTGATTAATAGATAGTCATGGTTTCCTGACCATGGACATTGGATGTCATTGATAACGGGATCACATCATTAGGAGAATGATGTGATGGACAAGACCCAATCCTAAGCATAGCACAAGATCGTGTAGTTCGTTTGCTAAGAGCTTTACTAATGTCAAGTATCATTTCCTTAGACCATGAGATTGTGCAACTCCCGAATACCGTAGGAATGCTTTGGGTGTACCAAACGTCACAACGTAACTGGGTGGCTATAAAGGTACACTACAGGTATCTCCGAAAGTGTCTGTTGAGTTGGCACGAATCGAGACTGGGATTTGTCACTTCACATGACGGAGAGGTATCTCTGGGCCCACTCGGTAATGCATCATCATAATGAGCTCAATGTGACTAAGAAGTTAGTCACGGGATCATGCATTACGGAACGAGTAAAGAGACTTGCCGGTAACGAGATTGAACGAGGTATTGGGATACCACGATCGAATCTCGGGCAAGTAACATACCGATTAACAAAGGGAATTGTATACAAGATTGATTGAATCCCCGACATTGTGGTTCATCCGATGAGATCATCGTGGAACATGTGGGAACCAACATGGGTATCCAGATCCCGCTGTTGGTTATTGGCCGGAGAGATGTCTCAGTCATGTCTGCATGATTCCCGAACCCGTAGGGTCTACACACTTAAGGTTCGATGACGCTAGAGTTGTTATGGGAATTAGTATGTGGTTACCAAATGTTGCTCGGAGTCCCGGATGAGATCCCAGTCGTCACGAGGAGTTCCGGAATGGTCCTGAGATAAATATTTATATATGGGAAGTCCTTATTTGGTCGTCGGAAGTGTTCGGGGGTTTATCGGTGTTGTACCGAGACCACCGAAAGGGTTCTGGGGGTACACCGGGAGGGTCCACCTGCCCCGGAGGACCCTATGGGTTGAATATGGAGGGGAACCAACCCCTAGGTGGGATGGGCACCAACCCCCCTAGGGCCCATGCGCCTAGGGTTGGGGGGGGGGCCCTAAAGGGGGCGCCCCCCTTGGCTTGGGGGGCAAGCCTCCCCCCTTGGTCGCCCCCCCTCTAGATCCATCTGGAGGGGGACGGCCCCCCTCTCCCTTGCCCCTATAAATAGAGGGGAGGTGGGAGGGCTTCCGCACCCTTCCCCCGGCGCAGCCCTCTCCCTCCCCAACACCTCCTCCTCCGTAGTAGTGCTTCGCGAAGCCCTGCCGAAGATGTGCAAGCTCCACCACCACGCCGTCGTGCTGCCGGAGCTCTCCCTCAACTTATCCTCTCCCCTTGCTGGATCAATAAGGAGGAGACGTCCTCGGGCTGTACGTGTGTTGAACGCGGAGGCACCGTCCGTTCGGCGTTAGATCGGATCTTCCGCGATTTGAATCGCCGCGAGTACGACTCCATCATCCGCGTTCTAGTAACGCTTCCACTTAGCGATCTTCAAAGGTATGAAGATGTACATCCTCTCTATCTCTTGTTGCTAGAATCTCCTAGATTGATCTTGGTGATATGTAGGAAAATTTTGAATTATTGCTACGTTCCCCAACAGTGGCATCATGAGCTAGGTCTATGCGTAGATTCTATGCACGAGTAGAACATAGGTAGTTGTGGGCGTTGGTTTGTTCAATATGCTTACCGTTACTAGTATTATCTTGATTTGGCGGCATTGTGGGATGAAGCGGCCCGGACCAACCTTACACGTACGCTTACGCGAGACAGGTTCCATCGACTGACATGCACTTGTTGCATAAGGTGGCTAGCGGATGTCTGTCTCTCCCACTTTAGTCGGGTCGGATTCGATGAAAAGGGTCCTTATGAAGGGTAAATAGCAATTGGCATATCACCGTTGTGGCTTTTGCATAGGTAAGAAACGTTTAAATTGCTAGAAACCCATAGCAGCCACGTAAAACATGCAACAACAATTAGAGGACGTCCAACTTGTTTTTGCAGGGTATGATATGTGATGTGATATGGCCAAAAGAATGTGATGAATGATATATGTGATGTATGAGATTGATCATGTTCTTGTAATAGGAATCACGACTTGCATGTCGTGAGTATGACAACCGGCAGGAGCCATAGGAGTTGTCTTAATTTATTGTATGACCTGCATGTCATTGAAAAACGCCATCTAATTACTTTTCTTTATTGCTAACCGTTAGCCATAGTATTAGAAGTAATAGTTGATGAGACAACTTCATGAAGACACGATGATGGAGATCATGGTGTCATGCCGGTGACGAAGGTGATCATGCCGCTCCTCAAAGATGGAGATCAAAGGCGCAATATGATGTTGGCCATATCATGCCACTTTATGATTTGCATGTGATGTTTGTCATGTTTACATCTTATTTGCTTAGAACGACGGTAGCATAAATAAGATGATCCCTCATAAATTTTTTCAAGAAAGTGTTCCCCCTAACTGTGCACCCTTGCGAAAGTTCGTTGTTTCGAAGCACCACGTGATGATATGGTGTGATAGATTTTAAAGTTCGCATACAACGGGTGTAAGCCAGATTTACACATGCAAAACACTTAGGTTGACTTGACGAGCCTAGCATGTACAGACATGGCCTCGGATCACAAGAGACCGAAAGGTCAAACATGAGTCGTATAGTAGATACGATCAACATGAAGATGTTCACCGATGATGACTAGTCCATCTCACATGATGATCGGACATGGCCTAGTTGACTCGGATCATGTATCACTTAGATGACTAGAGGGATGTCTATCTAAGTGGGAGTTCATTAAATAATTTGATTAGATGAACTTAATTATCATGAACATAGTCTAAAATATCTTTGCAATATGTCTTGTAGATCAAATGGCCCACGCTAATGTTGCCCTCAACTTCAACGCGTTCCTAGAGAAAACCAAGCTGAAAGACGATGGTAGCAACTATACGGACTGGGTCTGAAACTTGAGGATCATCCTCATAGCTGCCAAGAAAGCATATGTCCTTGAAGCACCGCTGGGTGAAGCACCCATTTTCCTAGCAACTCAAGACGTATGAACGCCTGGCAGTCACGTAGTGATGATTACTCCCTAGTTCAGTGCGGCATGCCTTACAGCTTAGAACCGGGGCTCCAAAAGAGTTTTGAGCAGCACGGAGCATATGAGATGTTCCAAGAGCTGAAAATGGTTTTCCAAGCTCATTCCCGGGTCGAGAGATATGAAGTCTCCGACAAGTTCTAGAGTTGTAAGATGGAGGAAAACAGTTTTGTCAGTGAGCATATACTCACTATGTCCGGGTTACACAACCGTTTGTCTCAGTTGGGAGTTAATCTCCCAGATGACTCGGTCATTGACAGGATCCTCCAGTCGCTCCCACCTAGCTACAAGAGCTTTGTGATGAACTACAATATGCAAGGGATGGAGAAATCCATTCCTGAGTTATATTCAATGCTAAAATCAGCGGAGGTGGAAATCAAAAAGGAACATCAAGTGTTGATGGTGAATAAGACCACTAGTTTCAAGAAAGGCAAGGGTAAAAAGAACTTCAAGAAGGACGGCAAGGGAGTTGCCACGCCCGGTAAATCGATTCTTAGGGAAGAAGCCAAACAATGGACCCAAGCCCGAGACTCGGTGCTTTTATTGCAAGGGAAATGGTCCTTTGGAAGCGGAACTGCCCCAAGTACTTAGCGGACAAGAAGGCCAAAGAACACCAAAGGTATATGTGATATACATGTTATTGATGTGTACCTTACCATTACTCGTAGTAGCTCACAGGTATTTGATACGGTCACGGTTGCTCATATTTGTAACTCAAAACAAGAGTTGCGGAATAAGCGGAGACTGGCGAAGGATGAGGTGACGATGCGCGTCGGGAATGGTTCCAAGGTCGATGTGGACGCCGTCGGCACACTACCTCTACATTTACCTACTGGATTAGTTTTAAACCTCAATAATTGTTATTTAGTGCCAGCTTTGAGCATGAAAATTGTATCTGGATCTCGTTTAATGCGAGATGGCTACTCATTTAAATCCAAGAATAATGGTTGTTCTATTTATATGAGAGATATGTTTTATGGTCATGCCCCGCTGGTCAATGGTTTATTCTTATTGAATCTCGAACGTGATGTTACACATATTCATAGTGTGAACACAAAAGATGTAAGGTTATAATGATAGTCCCACATACTTGTGGCACTGCCGCCTTGGTGACATTGGTGTCAAACGCATGAAGAAGCTCCATGCAGATGGACTTTTGGAGTCTCTTGATTATGAATCATTTGACACGTGCGAACCATGCCCATGGGCAAGATGACCAAGACTCCGTTCTCCGGAACAATTGAGTGAGCAACCAACTTGTTGGAAATAATACATACTGATGTGTGCGGTCCAATGAGCGTTGAGGCTCGCGGTGGCTATCGTTATGTTCTCACACTCACTGATGACTTAAGTAGATATGGGTATGTCTACTTGATGAAACACAAGTCTGAGACCTTTGAAAAGTCCAAGGAATTTCAGAGTGAGGTGGAGAATCAACGTGACCGAAAAATAAAGTTCTTACGATCAGATCATGGAGGAGAATATTTGAGTCACGATTTTGGTACGCACTTAAGGAAATGTGGAATTGTTTCACAACTCACGCCGCCTGGAACACCTGAGCGTAATATGGTGTGTCTGAACGCCGTAATCACACTCTATTGGATATGGTGCGATCTATGATGTCTCTTACCGATTTACTGCTATCATTTTGGGGTTATGCTTTAGAGACAGCCACATTCACTTTAAATAGGGCATCGTCTAAATCCGTTGAGACGACACCATACGAATTAAGGTTTGGGAAGAAACCTAAGCTGTCGTTTCTAAAAGTTTGGGGATGCGATGCTTATGTCAAGAAACTTCAACCTGAAAAGCTCGAACCCAAGTCAGAAAAATGTGTCTTCATAGGATACCCTAAGGAAACCATTGGGTATACCTTCTACCTCAGATCCGAAGGCAAGATCTTTGTCGCCAAGAATGGATCCTTTCTAGAGAAAGAGTTTCTATCGAAAGAAGTAAGTGGGAGGAAAGTAGAACTTGATGAAGTACTACCTCTTGAACCGGAAAGTAGCGCAGCTCAGGAAAATGTTTCTGTGGTGCCTGCACCGACTAGAGAGGAAGTTAATGATGATGATCAAGGAACTTTAGATCAAGTTGCTACTGGACTTCGTAGGTTCACTAGGACACGTTCCACACCAGAATGGTATGGCAACCCTGTCTTGGAAATCATGTTGTTAGACAACGGTGAACCTTCGAACTATGAAGAAGCGACGGCGGGCCCAGATTCTAACAAATGGCTTGAAGCCATGAAATCCGAGATAGGATCCATGTATGAAAACAAAGTATGGACTTTGACAGACTTTCCCGATGATCGGTGAGCCATAGAAAATAAATGGATCTTTAAAAGAAGACTGACGCGGATGGGAATGTGACCATCTATAAAGCTCGGCTTGTCGCTAAGGGTTATCAACAAGTTCAAGGGGTTGGCTACGATGAGACCTTCTCACCCGTAGCGAAGCTGAAGTCCGTCTGAATCATGTTAGCAATTGCCACATTCTATGATTATGAGATATGGCAAATGGACGTCAAAACGGCATTCCTTAACGATTTCCTTAAGGAAGAATTGTATATGATGCAGCTGGAAGGTTTTGTCGATCCTAAGAATGCTAACAAGGTGTGCAAGCTCCAGCGCTCCATCTGTGGGCTGGTGCAAGCATCTCGGAGTTGGAACATTCGTTTTGATGAAATGATCAAAGCGTTTGGGTTTATGCAGATTTATCACTACAAAAAAAAAGACACATCCGTGACATTTTGGGCCGAACGAATTTTTTTCTGTCATACATATGACACTTCTATGACGATAATTGTGACAAAACCCGGTATCATCATAGATGTGGTGGGATCCTACTTCTATGACAAAAAATCATGACAGACAATGGGATTTTCGTCCTAGGCGGGCCGGAGACGCAGCTGCATGACATTCTTTGGGGCGTCCATGACGGAAAAAACCGTGGTATAAGCGAGGGGGAGGAAAATTTTGGGGAGTTGCCGGTTACGGTGGGAGGTCGGGAGCCGAGAGATGCGCGTTTCTCTCATACACGTACGCGCGTGTGTGCGAGGCGTTGGCTCTAACTGAACCCGAGCGAGGCGTTTGGCTCTAACTGAACCCGAGCGATTGCACTGCAGGCTACACATTACTGACCCGAACGATCGATTGATGGCTGTTAACTGAACCCGATCGAGCGATTCCTTTGCTACTGCTGCTAACTAAAGCCGATCGATTGGATGAACAGTGAGCGTTGCGGGGGGGTTAGGATGAGCGATTGAGCGGTGGCGTTGCCTCCGGATGAAACGAGACCCGTGGTGTGGAGGGCTGGATGAGCGATGAGCGGTGGAGGGGTAGCCGTGGAGGGGTGGTTGAACAGGACCCCGTGGTGTGGAGGGCTGGATGAGCGATGAAGCGGTGGAGGGTGCCCGTGGAGGGGTGGTTGAACAAGAGCAGTGGAGTAAGCGCGCGGTGGAGGCTGGATGACCAGGAGCCCGTGGAGGCTGGAGGAGGTCGACGGTAGCCCGTGGAGGCTGGAGGAGGTCGACGGTAGCCCGTGGAGGCTGGAGGAGGTCGACGATGGAGATGAACAGTATCCCATGGAGTCCCCTTTTGCGGTACGCCACACCCCTCCCGATGAACAGGACCCCCGTTTCAACCGTAGCGCTCCAACACAAGACCGTTTAAATCCGTTTTGCGGTACGCCACACCCCTCCCGATCAACAGGACCCCCGTTTTGACCGTAGGAGGTCCGTTTCCTCCGTTTTGCGGTACGCCACACCCCTCCCGATCAACAGGATCCCCGTTTCGACCGTAGGAGGTCCGTTTCATCCGTTTTGCGGTACGCCAAGCCCCTCCCGATCAACAGGATCCCGTTTCGAATGTGGCCAGTCGAACACAAGGCCGTTTCCTCCGTTGTGCGGTACGCCGGGCCTCGTTTCCATTTCCTGTTCCGTCCAAGCCCTCCCGATGAACACGACCACACATTCCATTCCGACCCAGCCGGTTGGCTCCCACGCGTTCCGTTGCCTCCCGATGAACACGACGCATTCCGTTGCCTCCCCATTAACATGACGCGTTCCGTTGCCTGCCCATGAACACGACGACGACACTGTTTCTCTGTTCCGACCTAGCCATGTACACTAGCCCTCGCCGTACGTATGCGCGAGTAGGCGTTCGAGACCCTGCCCGTATGTATGTACGTGGCCGTATTTTCTTTCTTGCACCCTCGCCGCTGTACGTACGTGTACATGCTACGTGCGCGCCTCTACTACGACTGCGTCGCGGCGCCTCTACTACGACGCGTGCGGCGCCTCTACATCGACCGGTATATGCGTACACATTCGTGACGAGAATGACAACGCTACATACGCTTCGACCAGTGGGTCGGTATCCGGCACTTCCTTGCTGCGAAGATGTGGCTGGTGGGTTCGATGGTCGGCGAATCATTATTTTTACTGGACGCACTTCCTTGCGTGCAAAGTTGTAGCTGGTGGGTCCCGATCGAAGCGGATCGTTTTTTTGCGGACGCACTTCCTTGCGTGCGAAGGTGTAGCTGGTGGGTCCCAGCAATGTGGGGAAATGTTTTTCGTGAAATACGGTGGCCCGTCCGGTGGGTCCCAGCTGTCGGTGGAGGAATAATTATTTTGCGGCGTAATAAGGAGGCACTTCCTTGCGGCCGCCGTGGACCCAAATTGTCGACCTCTCCACGCCTGATACTCTTCCGATGGAAGTCGGTCGTTGACCACATTGACCACGCCACGCCGAGAGCACCACGGTGGTGGACAATGGCGAGGCATAGGAAGGGGACGACGCGGAGCCGGGGAAGACGCAACAGTGGATGCCAACGCGAAGAGGAGTACGAGGGTGAGGCTGCCGTCGCCGCAGAATAACAGGGGGGTGTGGGTGAGTAGAGGGATGTCCTGGCCAGCGGTGGGAGTAGTAGGGGGCGGTGAGGCCTCCGCGGCATCACAGCCAGCCACGGGAGGCAGGAGCACACGACACGACCGGCGCTGCTTTGGGCGGCTGGAGCACGAAGGCCAGAGGTTGAAGAAGCACTACGACCATTGGATGGACATCGTACGGTCACTGGAGCTAGAGTCGTCCATATTGACTAAGTTGACAAAGCCCTCTGTCCCCGTAAACTTAGTAGGCCCCCAAGTCAGCCTCCCACCAAGGTGAGTCGGCTAGCGGGGAGTATTCATTTTTGTGCATAATAAGGAGGCATTTCCGGTGGGTCCGAGTGACGGGGGAACGTTTGTGAAATCTGAGAGACCCTTCGGTGGGTCCCAGCTATCAGTGGAGGAATCATTATTTTGGCGTAATAAGGAGGCATTTTCTGTGTGGGCCCCTACCGCCGACCTCTTCCGATGGTTGTTGTTTGTTGACCATATTGACCTCGCCCGGCGCCGAGAGCACAAACGCTGTGGACGAGGGCGAGGCCAGAAGAGAACCACCGGAGCCGGGCGAAGCCACCGCAGTGGATGCCCATGCCGAGGGGAGAAGAGCGCTGATCGGTCGGCTGTGGGGTGAGGCCGACGCCCGGAAAATAATAGGATGTGTGGGTGGTTAGAGGGATGGCTGGCGGCAAGACCACCACAGGGAGGAGGGAGCAGGCAGTCCCTGGCGCTGGTTTGGGCGGTTTGGAGCAGGAAAATCAAAGATTGAAGAAGCACGGTGGCCATTGGATGGACATCCAACGATCCTTGTGTGTTGACTAAGTTGACAAAGCCTTGCGTACGCGTCAAAAAAAATTTAGGACAGCGTCATCGTCAACCTAGTAGGCCCAGAAGTCAGCCTCCAAATCTGTTTAAACAACATACATCCCATTAGCCATTATTTTCAATAATTTACAACCCATTTGCTAATTCTTAAGGATATTTGAAGCCCATATTCTTTTTATTAGCTTATAGACCATATATTCTGGGCACTGCTAAAAAATTCAATGAAATTTTGCATATTTCGGTGGGGTCCGAACTCTTTTAATCACGAAATTTTGAGTCACGTTAAAATAGTTTTCAAAAAATTATATCAAAATAAAATTCAATAAACAATTCTCCGCAAAAAAATGAATGAAATTTAGAATCTTAACTAGCAAGATGCCCGTTCGTTGCACGGAGCATGAAGATGCATTTGTATGAGTAGTTTATCTTGTGGGAGAAAAGATGATATTTTAATGTAATTGCCAGTTGGCTTTGGTTTTTATAAGAGTAGAGAGTAGAGAAATCTTGAAAAAAAATGATATTTTAATGCAATTTCCGGTTGACTTTGGTTTAAAATTTACAGCCCATTTCTTACAACTTATAGCCCGTTTTCTGGGGAAGCCCATTTCTTATCCCTCCCGTCTTGAAAGATTTGCAGCCCAAGAGCTGAGAAAAGCAAGTAGGCCTCGGTTTTGGTATTCTCCAAAAAAAAAGCTGGGCTAGCCAATTTGGAAAGAAAAAATATATCAACGGGCTCGTCATGTGCTTAATAAAAGCGTAAGCGTGGGCTAGACAGGCCATAGCCCCCAGCAGTTGATTGAGCTCCGTCTCAAACCGAAAAACAAGCTGGCGAGCTGCTAGGTCCCTGGTGTTATCCGCTTGTTGTGTAATTTTCTCATTTATTGACTACATTGACAATGGCGTGGAACCTAGTTGTCAAACAATTAGGAGGAAGTATTTTTTTGGCTTGTAATAACGAGGCACACCTTTGCGAAATGCAATGACCCTAGTGGGTCCCTACTGTCAGCCTCTCCACGTACAGTCATCTCCTGATTCCTCTTGGTTGTTGACCATGTTGACAACACCAGACGGCGGCGGGCACAGTGAGCTAACCAAGGCGGAGAATGACGGCAAGGCCTCGGACGGGAACGAACAGCAGCCATGGAAGATGCGGCAGTGTAGTGGCAGGTGGAGGGGAGTACGAGGGCAACAAAGATGCAAGTCAAGCATACAAATGGTACAAAAAGCCCAAGGATTAATTGTTCATCAAATTTTTAGACAAAACCCAGATTGAACATGATAGTAACATCTAACCCAACCACTATTTTTTGTAGTCACAAGCAAATAGATCGGTCTGATCCATAAAATCAACATCCTGTGCAAAAAAAATTATTTCAGGATGTCTACAACTTATTGTAAATATAAGCCGAGCACGTTTAGAAGCCCATTTGTCCACCTGAAACTTCTTTTTTGCTGTTCAACATGTTCGTCCGTGAAATCTCTTGCTGTAAAAATTAAGCCTCATGGACAATAGTAACCTTGCGTTCAACAGGAAGAATGTGACAAAGCTTACATTTGCACAGTTGGATGCATATCTTCCCATCGTTATTGTCCTCAAACGAATGTCATGAGAACTGAGAAAATCCTTGTGCTTATTACGCCAACGATTGGTTATATGTTTTTCTCCATGTGGTTCTCCCTAAGTAGACATGAAGATTGAAAACAGTTAAGGTCTGAAAAAAGAGTATGTCGAAAGAACGACGGCTGAGCAGTTAATTCTAGTACAATATATACGGGCTTTCAATGTGCATGAAATCATCACCTCTATGTATAAATTCTGCAGAGATCGAAAGCATCGCAGCAAGCCAATAATTATGTCCAGATCAAAACTATACAAACTGATATATATATGATCATGACAGAATCCAGCAGCATTGATAGGCTATCAATGGACGAACTCTTCATTGAGCATATAACATAATATTAGTACCCAAAGTGTACTCCAAGATGATATAAAACTTATGCGCACAAATGAAAAATGCAGCATATGATTACAAATGTGTAGATGATAATATACGGTACCTGAAAAAGTGAGGAGCCAAACACCAACTCCTTGTGATTATTAAACGGGTCACGAATTACACCCAAGGTCTCCAGCTTGGGCGCAGAGACGACAGTTATTACTGAAGGTGTATAACAATTATGAAGGAGCAACCTTTCAAGTGAAGGGGCATCTTCGATGATGAGCTGCTGTCCTTTGAAACAAATTCCAATGCTTTTAAGGTGAGGCGACTTTATTCGGAGACAAGCGATACCGATTTCTATTCCCAAAACAATCGGCAAAGCGCTCGAGGCAGGGCAAGCTGGAGTGGATGATGTTGTGCGATGAACCTCCGACAAATAAACCACCACAAGCGAAAGTTTTTTAGCGGTGGGAGTCGAAGCATTTGTACCAGATCGTGCGGTAGATGGCACGGCGAAGGTGGCGGTGTGGAGAGAGGAGGAAAACCGCGAGATGGACAACGGTGGTGTGGGCACGAATTTTTTGTATGTTCATGGTATGAAACTTTCGTGGTAATGGTAGAACTCAAACTGCTGGAGTTTTCCGAATTCAGGGGATGTCAGCCAAGCATCCACCTTGCCGGGTATGGACAGCAGGTAGCTTGTCGGGATGCAGAGGCATTGAACGGGGCCCTGCTGGTGAAAAGAGACGATGGCTCTGATGACATCAAATTTAGGAAGGACAGATATCTGACGACAGTCGAGATTGAGGGGCGCGGTGCGCCATAGAGGGCGCCACCGAGTTGAGAGGACTTATGTGCGCCAACAATCCTTGGTGGGGAGAAGCGAGATGATCTCCTCAAGGATGACGCCCGGGAGATTGCTGACGCGGTCCACCGGAGATTCTACCGGTTCCTCAGATCCGGGTGGGTGGGGGGGCTCATTGCTTCTCCCAGCGCTACAGGTCTGGGATCTACAACCGGCGTCGCCGTTGGCGGGAGCCTCATCTTCTTGGCACTGGGGCCAGCCGACTCCATTTTCCTTATGGGCGTCGCGCCAAGCTCACTGGTTTGAGCAGAGTAGCCAGAGACGAGCCTAGTGGCAGTGCGAGTGGGGAAGAAGGAGGGCTGGGGATTTCTGTAGGAGTGGAAGAAGAGGTGCATGCATTTTACATGCAGTGAGGAAGAAGGTGAGCGGGGTTGTGCGGACGCAGTGAGGAAGATTGGGGAGCGGGGGGAATTGGGTGGGGAGACGGAAGCGGGAGAGCGAGCTGTTCGTGTTTATAAGGCCCGCTGCACTAACTACTTGCTTTTTCCCAAGAACCGCTCTCTTCTTTTGCGTTGCTGCATGACTGGCCATGCATGTGCCCGCCGGCCACTGCATGCACCTGGTTTGTTACTAGGCCTATTTAATAGGGTGGTTATGGAGAAAATTAAGGAGATTTATTTTCTCTGTGTGCATCCACCAAATTAGAGGATGCGATCTTGGATCTGAACACTCACATTAAACTAACATTCAGAAGAACAAAAGTTCAGCATGTCTATGCATCTCAATGATTCACCATACTATAACCAATATACAAAGCTATGAGAAGGTGTGGAAATAAAGAAAATCGGTCGATGCTTCTCTGAGCAAAGGACCTCCTTGCACACGCATTAATTTCCTGGGCATGCTTGTTTCTTCTCAATGTTGCGAGCACTTTGAGCATGTTGGCAACTCCACAGCTAGCTAGCTGCCTCATCTTGCAATTGATGCTGACACATTTGTAGCAAACACATGAGGCAATAGAGATGACTCAACATGGGTCCATATTGTGCAGTTCCACGATATCATATTCATTGTCCCGAATCTGAAAAGATAGGAAAACAGTAGCTATACTTAAGCGGTGTTGCAAAACAGTGGCACATATCAATAGCTCGACATGACAAAACACGATCATCTGGACGAAGGGGATACTGACATGCCTGAGGAAGATTACATATAATTTCATAAGTCCTTGGTTGATTTCCACCTTTGGCTGCACTGCTAGTTTGCTCCTCCACACATGACAGGATCGTTCCGCACCGCATTCAGCAAGTCAACGTACGAATAAGCTAATTTCATCTTGCGGTGGTCATTGTACCTAGTTACGAATGTAGGAATACGGAGCACCATGAGGTTAGGCGACAGCAGGTAGATGCAGCCATATAAACTTTGTGCGGTGCTACCAAAATTGAGGTTTGTATCCCTTCCGTTATGAGAATTCTTCTTGAAGTTGGTAGAATGTGATGGCTTGTTCTTTGCATCAAACTTGCCTTTCCCCTGAGATTTGTTCTTGTTGTTTTGGGGCTGGTTGGGCTGGAAGTTCTTCTTGTGTACCATGTGGGCACTAGAAGCTCCCTCGGCGACCCGAGCACGTGTGTATTTTGCTCTCGCCTTCTCCTCAAAATCAAGAGTGCTAATGAGATCCAAAACAGAAAACTCATGTCTCTTGTTTTTCAGAGAAGTAGCAAAATCGTTCCACGAAGGTGGAAGCTTGGCAATGATGGTCCCAGCAACAAATTTGTCCGGCAACACACACTTAAAGTACTCAAGTTCCTTAGAGAGTGACTGTATCTCACGAGTCCACTGAACAACAGAGCGCTCATCAGTCATCTTGTAGTCACAGAATTGCTCCATGACGTACAACTCGTTGCCAACGCCCGAGGGCCCAAATGTGGCCTCGAGTGCAGCCCACATGTCTTTTCCACTGTCAAACGACATATACGAATCCACAATGGAATCATCAAGAACACTCAGCAGGGCGGCTTTGAAGAGGGTATCCATGTTCTGAAAAGCTTCCTGCTGTGTAGGATTAAGATCGCCCTCAGGCTTACCCTTAGTGGCGTCATAACAGTACATGGTCTGAAACCAATATAATACTCTTGTGCGCCACCTTTTATATTGCACCCCCTTAAAAGTAGGCGGCTTCAAAAGCGCAGTAAAACCACACGGAGTAAATTGCCTGTAATCAGGTTTTTGGATTGGATTGTTGAATATATGAGCAATTTAGTATGAGATTTAATCTGAATCAGCAGTAAATAGATCATGACGACAATTGCAAACATCAAAGTAATGATGCGGACTCAACCAGGAGGACAGAATCACATCTTGTCTGGGAGCGAGAACCGATGTGGTTGATGTTGTCACTCATGTCGTTGATGAAGAGGTTACCGAGGTCGGGGAAGAAGGCTGTCGTTGAGGAAGTCATCGCTGGCACACAGGAGTGTGCTCCCCAAAAACCTGACCACCCCTCTCCCGTACAGGATCATGAAAGGCGGGGTTCGGAGGACTGCTGTCCCTTCTCGCGGTGCACGCCGGAAGGAGGGCTGGAGAAGAATTGCGTGGCGGCGCTAAGATCTGGCAGTGCTTGAAACCATATGATCTGTTGGCGGCTAGGGTAGAGCATGTCAGGTCGGAGTATAATAGTAGGCCTTTGGCCCCCAAACCCCACGTCCAAGTCAATAATAGCTCAAAAAAGTCAATAATAGCCCCACCAAGGTTTGTCTAAAAAACAGAGTAATTAAATGTCCGTTAGTCCCTTTAGTATAAATACAATATCATTAATAATGGCCCCACCTTTTGTCTCACAAAGTAGAGTATGTTGGAGTACAACCGGCTACACATTTACAACCCGCTTCTCTTCTCTCTCCTCTTCTCTCTCCTTCAACTAAGCACAAATACTATATTTAAATCCTTATAGCCTGCTTATGTCATCTAATTGTAGTCCTTGCTCTAAAAGTTACTATCCACTGTGTAGTCTGAAATGTCAGGCGTGCGTGGCGGTGCCCTCGATCGGCCTTGGCCGCTTCAGCGGAAGCAGTGAGAGAGGTCGTCATACGACTTGCCATCAATGTGGGCGGCGGGCCGGTGGCGCCCAGGCGGGAAGCCAGAGGGAGGAGGGTTTTGTTGGGCCAAGAAGGTGAGAAGCCAACTTGGGATCGGTCCGGACGGGAAATATCATGTGCTCCCATACTGCATATGACACTAGTCTATGTTACTACTCCCTCCTTTCCGGTTTATAGAGATGTTTAGAGTAACATAGTAATATGTTCTGATACAAGTTACTCCCCACTATGACCAGCCTTGGCCTCTCCGGTGCTTCACCATGTATAATCGCTAAGCCTGCCATGTAGGCATAAAATATGATGTGGCACCAATAAACTAAGAACCTATGCATTGAAGACTTGAGTTACTAAGCCATTTAATGCACTTAGCACCTCATCTAAAGAGCATTAATAGTATAGCCAGCTGCTGTCTATAAGCCAGTTCCATGTCATCTACAGCCCATCTTATAGTCAACATGTACAATAGTACTACCTCCGTCCTGGTTTATGGGTCCCCTTTGTAGTTTGTGTCAAATTTTGACTAAGGATTTAACTAATAAAATGTTAATGCATGTCAAAAAAAATTATCTCATTGGATTCGTATTTGAACATAGTTTTCAAAAAGATAATGTTTGGTAACATGCATAAACATTTTGTTAGTTTAATCTATGGTCAAAATTTGACACGAAATACAATGAGGACCAATAAACCCGGACGGAGGTAGTAGATCAAGAGAGTGTACTACTACTTTTTTGTTCTGTGGCCCACCTTTCATTCTCACAAAGTGCCTAGGAGCACGTGCTAGAGCTGGCTCTTCACGAAGAGCCCGCTTACCTTCTCTCACCTCTTCTCTTTACTCCAACTAAGCAGAAATATACTATTGTTTATTCCTTATAGCCCGCTGACTCAGCTCTATTGTACTTGCTCTAAGCACATCTAAGCACTTGCTAGCACCCCCTTGACCGTGGACCTTGACGGTGTACGTCACCTTGTGTCTCATAATTTTCCTCGTCATCATCTGAGTCCTAGAAGATCTCACCCACATCATCATTAGCATGCAACCGCCTTGATAGACAACGTGCGCAGAAGGAGTAGAGGCGACTGGGGACGCACCACCACCACGTCGTGGGCACTCCGTATGTGCTCGTGTGCGTGCAGCATGCGTGTTTTTCCATCGGTGCTAGCTCTAAGGCCAAGGTTGCGGTCGTCTTCGTCTCCGACTAGTAGTTGAGCAACGACGGCAAAGAGGTGATGCAAGAGAT
Organism: Aegilops bicornis; assembly: GCA_021605145.1. NCBI lineage: Eukaryota > Viridiplantae > Streptophyta > Magnoliopsida > Poales > Poaceae > Aegilops > Aegilops bicornis. The sequence goes on along the minus strand of CM038673.1, from coordinate 698,386,504 downwards.
GCATATCTTGCCGTTGCGTCATGAAGCTTCGCCCGTGTACGACGAACGGACATCGCCACGGATGGCGCACGCCTCCATGCAGCCGAGTGTGTGCGCATGCATGTGTTATTCACGTGCTTTCTGCGGCCGAGCGTGTGTGCATGCACGTCTTGTGTATGTGCGTTGTGTGCTCCATGTTGTACGCGTATGTGCATGAGTTGGATCGGATGGAGTTAGTGCGTTGGCTTGTGTACATGCGTGGCTTGTTGCGTGGTTATCAATAATTCAATATAAACTACTCCCTCCGTTCCTAAATATAAGTCTTTCTAGCCATTTCAAATAGACTACAACATACGAATGTATGTAGACATACTTTAGAGTGTAGATTCACTCATTTTGTTTCGTATGTAATCCCTTATTGAAATATCTAAAAAGACTTATATTTGGGAACGGAGGGAGTATAAAACATCTTCAACTTAGCATCCTGATGTACCGTTTCTAATGGTTAGCGAAAAGTTCATGTTCTTTTAGTTGTTTATAGGTGGGCAGGCGGCAAAAAATAGGGGAAAACGTGCAAGGTTCCTTGCAGACGCTCCACCGCGAGGTTCCTTGCTCCTCCTCGGTCGTCGAGAATCTATGCTCTTAAACTCTTTTCTTTTACGTGAGCTTTGTTCATCCTTTTCCCAACATGCGAGACATCTAGCATCAAGGTGCACGTGTCATGCAAGAAAATGGAGATAATCAGATAAGCAGTGCGTAAGTGAGTCGTGCGGGGGGGGGGGGGGGGGAGCGGGGGGAAACCCTTTTCCGTAAGTGAGTCGTGCACATCGATGGCACCAACGCAATATTTTTTCACCACGATGGCACGTGAATAGTGCATGTACTAAACGACGGAGCACGGGATGGTAGCAATGACATGGTCAGCCCTTTTTGGAGAGAGTACGTACTCTTTGGTAAATAACTTTGATGTGTCCCGTCAACTCGCAGAATGACGAGAAGCTTGATTACGCCTTCTCCCTGCTAGCGTGCGCGGTGGCTCGCATGACCTGAGGAGAAACTTTTTGCTTACAAGCGGTGGACGTGCAACAGTTCATTTGGTGTCAGATTGCCAGAAGCACTACTGTAGAACCATCGATTTCCGGAAGAGCCGAAGAGCCAAGTGCAAGGTCACCTACTAACTTTAGGCTAGGCGTAGTGGGAGTAACATAAGTAGGGGTACCTCCTTTTTTTTATTCTAGAAACAACCACACACGAATATCAAGGTGCTGGTTACGTAGAACAAATTTCCTGCAGTCCGTGCTTAGCCCTCCTCTATCTCTCTTCTCGGCCCGGCCGGTAGACGCTTGGAGCCCATCGTCTGCTTGCTCACATGTGGCCCCACGTGTTAGTGAAAACGCAAGAGGACCTTGAACCTGCACATCTTTCACCTCGATGTGCTGGTGATGAAAACAAATCAAGAAATATCTTCGGTGGCCGCTTTTGGAGTTACTCAAGAGTAGTAAGATTCTATTTACAGTTTAACCCAAGATGCACATATCGTGGCTTCAACTTATCAACTACCACTCTATTTTCTTTCACGACACGACCTGGATGCTGGATGTCCCACGAGTCGGCAAAAGGAGGAAGAACCCGACCAAATCTTCGGTTGTGCTCTTGGATTAGACTAGTTGTGCTAACTTAAAAATTTTATTGTGTACTCCCTCCGTTCCAAAATAGTTGACTTCCATTTGTCCAAAAATGGATGTGCCTATATACTAAAACATGTCTAGATACATATATATTTTGACAAATACTACCTCCGTCCGGGTTTATTGGTCCCCATTATATTTCGTGCCGAATTTTGACCATAGATTAAACTAATAAAATGTTTACGCGTGTCACCAAACATTATATTTTTGAAAACTATGTTCAAATACGAACCCAATGAGATAATTTTTCTTGACATGCATTAACATTTTGTTAGTTAAATCTTTAGTCAAAATTTGACACAAACTACAAAGGGGACCTATAAACCAGGATGGAGGTAGTAGAAGGCATGTATTGTGCAACGGAGGGAGTAGAATGGATGCAAGTTTTTGTATTGGGAAGAAGAGTACATCCATATATTGATAGAGCGTTGGAGTTGGCCTTACAAGTGGGACCGCAGTTGAGGAAAGCGACTATCGGCAAACCCCACCTCGCCTTGGCCGCTGATGGCTGAGTTAGAGAAACAATGAGGTTGAAGAGATTGCTCTAGCACGGACTCCAAGAAATATGGTGTCGGATGGAAGTCGTCTTTGGTGGCGTGTGCTATACTCCTGGACGTGAATGCTTGTTACGGCCCATGCCACCCTACTACTCCTACTACTTACTTATATAGTACTAGTATCGAGGATTCGAGGTGCTGGATTACGCATAATATGGCTTCTGATAAAACACCCGCACGACGCGTGAAGCATGTGAAGCTAGTACAAATAGTGTACTACTATTGTTGATTGGCCTCATCCGATAACCTGTTGCAATGCACGTACAATTATGTATTCGGAAAATATTTTTTGCCTCGTTGCACCACTCACTCACAGAAGCAACTCGAAAGCCATTCATAAATTTAGTAAGTTTATCACAGGCATATCATTTTATTACATACAACAGGTCATCAACCCACATCGACAACAAGGATACATTATAAATACTAAAGTTTTCACCACACAACAAATAACAAGCAATGAAATGAACTTCAACTCAACCATTCCTCGGTGTTGGAAACGCTTGCTTAGAACCACAAGTGATTCTCTGGGACGGGGCATCTATTGTCGATCTCGAGACCAACGCATGACTGATCATCCAGGCTGAAGCGGCCTACTATATCAGTACCAGGGTAGGGAACCACGCTAATGTATGAGGTATAGACACAGTTGCTTCTCATAAATGGTGCTAGTAAGGTTATGTCAACAACAATTGGATCGCCTTTCACCATCATCGGATAGTTTGTCCAAGGAAGAGCGAGTTTTCTCCAAGACTATCAATTCTGTACCAGGGAGAAGGTGTTGGCGCTAGCACACTAGTATCCATCCAGAATACCATGCAACATGTGTTGTAATAGGTCCGGAGAGTGCGACCATGGGAGACTACACCTGCTTCCTTAGCAGTAACATCATCAGTGGGCTGTATACACACGAGAAGAGGTGATCCATCAGAATTAGTTGCCAGGTGCCAACGAGTATATGGGCGCTGCTCGTCCTCATGCTCGTGATCATCACCATCGTCATCTCCCCCTTGGTTGTAAATTTTTTCAAGTATAGGTGGTGGAATGTTCACAGGACCTTGGAAACACAAGAAGAAGGTTAATTAGTAAAGGGAAACTTGCTAACCTGCATGCATGTGGACGAAACAATTATAATTACGGTGGAAGACAAACGTACCGAAATCATAACGATTCCATGCAAAAACGATGCCATGAGTGGTGGCAGCAAACACAAGGCCCTCGTATTGAATTGCATCACAGTACTCATGCGTGTACAGAAACTGATTTTGAGCAATGTCCATCGAGTCAAACCAGCAATGATAGCAACAAGCTTGTCGAAGATAGCAACAACTTCATAGTTGTTGTAATTCCAAGAGCGGGTGGGAACTCGAGAAATTGCTATCTTCCATAGAAGATAGTCACCATGATTGTATTTGAACGTGCGTACAATACCGGTGTGCTCAACCTCTGGGCAGTCTGCTGAGATTTTTGGAAGTGGAACCCGATCACGAGTGTACACATTCACAAGTTCCCACTCGCAGTTGGACCCAATGTAAACAACCCAATCTCCATTTGCGCCTGCCCAAGCCTTGCCCTCAAGCGATGGCATCTTCACATCATACGTATCATTATCAAGCGGCATCAACTTGCACAGGGCGAGGCCTCCGTCGTGTGGCGCCGATCATCGTGGTCACTGGCGAAGAAGATAGGGGAGATCAAACTGCTCCTTGACTCTTGGGTTCCTTGTAATGATGTTATTAGTTGAGTCAAGAATGGGCTTGAACGAACCTACCATGCTAGCCGAGGTGATGACGTCGCACCGATCAATGAGTTCCTCCACCACGTCATCTTTCAGATCGGGGCAAGAATAACGGGGTCGTTTCCGTCCTGTTCCCTCCATGGAGAAGACGATCGAACAATGGCAGAAGAAAGGGTGAAGGGCTGAAGGAAAATGGAGGAGGGAGAGGAAGAGCATGCGTCAGCAGTTCCGAATTGAGAGGGAAAGGCGAAGAGTCGATGGACGGTTGCCAGTTTGCCACGGTTCACGAAGGGGTGCCCCGGCCTACACGTCGGTTCGGAAATACTCCTACTACTCGCCGCCGTCTCACTGATATGTTGGAACGGGACCACATGTCAACGAAACATGGTGTGTAATTTCTCGTGCAAAATGCGATCTGGCCGCGTTGGCCCGAGGTGCCACATTAGTTTTTTTTGAAAGTTTGCCGCATTAGTTATCGACCTTTATTTTTTAACATGCAATCTGAATGGATAGCTCCTGTGGTCATCTGCGTGGCGGATATAGTGATGGTTGATTCGCCCGAGCAACTTATTCTTGTGGGAATATGGGAGTACCAATGATTCAAGGAACATTGAAATGATGGTTGCTTCGTCCGAGCAACTTATCGTGGGCGAAGGTGGGGCTCTGTGATTTGACCGCTCACTAGTCACTACTATCGCGCGCAATGACCGGGGTGAATATTTCCTGAAGTTGTGTTGTGCACTCAATATTGCTGCATGGCAGGTGGAGCCGGATGAAGGATGTCCAACATGTTGGCGAAACGAAGTTGAATTGTTTCTGGCATTGCTATCAATCCTTCAGGATTTGTTTATATGTATGCATAATTTTGATGAAATTGTACTGTGATGCTATGAAGGTTTCAACTGTGGTTCCCACAGGAAAAAAAGGTTTCAACTTAGGTTCATGTGTCTTGCCTCGAGATTATCTCGTTACAACATTCCATCAAATACAAATGAAACTACCATGGCTAATGCATCTCAATGGTTCACAATCAGCGCCAATATTCACATCTGGCCCGAAGACAAAGTTGTGAGAAGGTGTACAAATAAAGAAAAAAAATATAACTGATCGATGTTGTTCGTAGGCATGGCTCCATTTCCTTGGCACAGTGTTCATTGCTTGGCAGCTAGTTTCACGCAGCTCTGTAGCCAAAAAAGAGGTGTATGAAGGACACCACAATCCGATCATTTTGTGCAGCTCCACTAAAATTGGGCCGACCATCCCTGTTTGCAAAGATATCCAGTCAGTGTGATTACAATAATAGTGGAACTAGATGATGAAACATAACACACATAAATAGAAGCCGATCACCTCTACGATCTCTCTTTAGGACTAACTTCTTGTTGGAGAAGATTAGGCACGGAGTTGCATGAGGAGGATAGCAAAACCAATCTTCCTTTCCATGATCCTCTGAAATGTAAAAGCGTTGCCCGTGTGACATTTTGGCGGAACTGCACAAAACACTCTTCAGAAAAGTGATTTGTGCAGTTCACTAAAAGGTCGCAATAGCAACGAGGTGAAAATGGATAGCCATGTTTGCAAAAGGAGGTCGAAAGGAAACAATTACTACCCAATAACACGAGTTGAAGACACATACGCTGACAAAAAAGAAGCATGTTCCATGTAAAAAGGGAGAGATAGCATATGGTGGTTTATCAAAAATGGTTTGAGGACGAGATTGCAAGATGGAAAGTATGCCGACCGAGATATGATTTAAGCAAACAACTAAAGAAGATCCGCATGCAGCAACGTGGGAAGATGGGCAGTGGACAAGGCCGGAGGAAGTTGTACCTGAGGGTCATCGGGATGTTACTAGGAGGGCGCCGGCGGCCGGGATCTGCCCATACTGCGGCAGCGAGCAAGTGGCGAAGGCCCTACCGCGCCGGAGCTTGGTGAGAGAGAACGGCGGGTACCGCAGATCGGGACGATCTTCCTCAACGCCGTCGAACGGAGAGACGATGCACATCCTCCCTTTCCGCCGGTGGACGGGATGCGGCCGGATCACTGACCAACGCTGAGAGAGAGAGGCCACGGCGGCCTTGTGTGAGATTGTGTGACAAGACTCACGAGAGACAAACCCATTTTTCCATTTTCCCCACGGCAATCGTTCTATATTCTAGGCGTGGTACCCGACCCTCCTTCAAGTAAACAACCGCTACACGCGTCAAATTATCGCGTGGGCTGCCTTTTCATACAGAAACAAACTCCACCGTGTACCCGCACGCGTGTGGCCAGGAACGAGACGTGAGTACGTGCGTCCTGCGTGCACTTCTTCTTTAGGTGCAGGTACGTACGTGGGTAGGTGTGAGAGAGATGGTTTGTGCGAAACAGAGGCAATGTGTTGATGATATCTCAATCAGAAAAACGTAACATATGCAATGTGTGTGAAACGGAGTCATGGACGTGAGATATCGATAGAATTGAAAACAAGGATGAAGTGTGTAGCTGCGCGATCGATAAAGAGTGCCATCAAATTTGTGTTTGCCCACGTCAAAGATACAGGCGGCTGGCCTCTTTGGAATTTGAGAGGGCAGAGGTGCGATTCTTCTCCGTGGCATGGATACCTACCTACAACGTTCGACTATTGGGGTGTGTGGGGGGGGGGGGTAGAGACCGGTCGACTAGTATATGTGTGGGGAAGGAGAGAGACCTAGCTATGTATTGAGGGAGATCGATCGACATCCATGGATATGTGTAGCAGAGGAATAAGGTTGGGAAAAAGACAAAGGTAGAGCGTCAGAGGGTTGGTGGTGGAGTGGCGTCTCACAAATGGTGGGAGAGGCCTGCTAGACAAACATAGGGTATGAGTGCAATATCAATAAGAGAGGGCGGGGGACATCCGTCTGTCTATGCACGTGCGTGTGAGAGACGGGTCGGGAGGTATTCAAGGATGATGAGGGGAGAAGATATGGTTGTGGTAAGCATGCGTAACTACATAGGAAGATCAACCGTCGTGTGTCCGAGAAAAGGAGAGACATAACTAGCGAGGTAAGAGTATCGGTGCTTGGTGAAAGCAATTATAGTCGACCTGGCTATATGTAGGGAGATCAGTTCATATACACGCCTTTGCATGTGTTAGAAGCAAATAAGGTCGGAGAGGCGGGACAGGGGAGAGGTGTGGCTAGGAGGTGGTGCGAGAGGCCTAACATGTCGAGCGGGGAGGAGTGTGCGAGCATGTGATTAATGAAAAGAGGCGGGAGTGTGCACTGCGTGGAATCGTATTGTACATATGGGGGCATGGACGGTGAGAAGAGAAGAAGGGAAGTATATATGTGTTTGTTGTAGGCACACTTGGCTAGAGAGGTATATCGACCGGTGTGTGCCAAAAAGAAGGAGCCGGGGGCCTACACACACTGGTGGGCGACCTAAAGAGAAATAATGAGCGCATGTGATGGAGGCGACACTAAGGGTGTGTGAGGGAGGCGTGTGCATGCGATAGAAAGTTAAGCGCTAGCTAGCTACAAATAGAAGAAGATCGTGAAGGTGTAAAAAGGCAGACAAAGATCATAATTCATTAAAAAAAAGTGGATACGGATACTTGAAGAAGATATCATAATGTAGAACATTGACTATAATTTGGGCTAATGTGTGGCTTTTGCAACTCAGGTCTAAATACTTGTCATAATGTAGTGGGCGGGGCACTATACTTTGTGTGATAAACACGGTGTATGCATTATGGAACATGGTTTAGATTATGAATATATAGTTAGTACATCAAATGTACTATTATTTGGAATCAACATGAAGTGTATTCAAAAAATAGAATTCGAGTTCATGTAGTACACATAGTTCATATCTATCTCTATAGTAATCATGAGGTGTGTTATTAAGGTAATACGAATGATGGTTGAAGTTGGCAACAATCATGATTGTAGATTCTTATTGAAATAGAGAAACGAATTCAAATTTAGTTTGAATTGTAGCGGTAGTATAGACATTTGGAATGCACTAAAATGTTGGTATGAGTAGGTTACATGCATTATACAGCAAGCGAAAAAATTTAATCGGACATAACATGGATTCATACTCCCTCCTTCCATCTATATAGGCGTAATGAGATTTTTAAGACCGCCTTTGACTATTGACAAGATTAATAATACATGACATGCACAATGTGAAAATTATATCATTGAAAGAACCTTTCACAGGCGAAGTTAACGGTGTTCTTTGTGTAAGTTGCATGTCATATATCATTGCTCTAATATTTGGTCAAAGTTAGCATCAAAAAACGCATTAGGCCCTATATAGATGGAAGGAGGGAGTAGCTTTGAATAGCATTTGTATAGTAAAACGGGGCAAGACTCTCTCTTTGCATGGTGTGAATAGTTCTATTTTTTCGTTTTCTTTTTGGTTGAGGAAGTGCGAATTGATTTGAGTGCATTACAAGTACAATATTACTACACGTTAGGCTTGTCCCTAAAATTCAACCTGCGTCTTGTTATATCCCGAAAATTCAGATATCGTGCTCCCAAAACTGGCGCCTTCACAACCCGCGCCTTGCTATCCCGAAATTACAACACGCGCGAAAACTCCCTCCAGCTGCCAAATCCCGACCATGAAATCCCCCTTCTAACCCTAAGCCGAAAGGGCCGCTAGTTCAAATTGGTGGGGGGTACTTTTGTAACACACCCTACATTTTGGACAAGCGCGTCCCTAAGTCATGCTTCACCCCCTCCCATCGCCCCCTTTTTGCCATTCCAAATCCCAGGCCGCCATAACCTCTCCGCTCCAGCCGCAAAACCCCACCCTCCTCCGTCCGCCACGTCACCGCTGCCCAGCCGGAGCCTCTTCCCCGATGATGTCGTCCACCACAACAGCTCGACGTCCCTCGTCCACCTCCCCGGATGAGGATCCGTCGTCCATCTTGCCGTCCCACCGGTTCAGCCGCCCCGTCCTCCACCTCCAAGGAGGTGCTCCGACGATCGCCTCGTCTATCGCGGCTGCTCCATCCCCACAGCGCCGCCTTAACCTGCTCCACCGGAACCGCAACATCCTCATCGACTCCTCGGACGAAGCCGAGGCCTACTTGGCGCCACCAAAGAGGTTGTACACTCATCGCATCGCACCTTCTCCTTAACTCGACCTCCCGGCGCCGACGGTGCTCCATCCCGCACCCCCATGGAGCGGCTACCTTGAAGCCGGCTCAGCGGGCGACATCTCCATGGCGGCTCTCCCCCAGTGCGAGGCCCCTTCGGCGGCGGCGTCCATACCAGTCGGATCTGCTGCTGCTTCTCCGGCTCTCGCTGGCTTCTTCTTCTGCTCGGCTCTCGCCGATCGCTTTCGCTTCGCCCAATTCTTCTGCTGCTCTCTCCCCTCGCTCGTCTTTGTTGCTCTGCTCGATTAAGCCACACTTCAGTTGACTGAATCGAGTTTTGGGTCAGTCGATTTTCAGGGGTTGGGGGGGGGGGGCTCACCGGAGTTAAGTAAGAACCACCCACAGCGGGGACGGGGCTCGCCGGAGAGGTTTCCCACTATCTATCTTAGGGTTCAGGGTGGGGGCGGGGGGGGGGGGGGTAGAGGGCTGGCCGGGGCGGTGGTGGCGAGGTGGTTCGGGGCGGCGAGGCGGCGCTGGGCCGGGCGTGATTCGGCTGGTGGTGGCGAAGCCTGTGGGGTGCAGGTTGAAGATGAACTGCAGGCCCTCCGAGGAGTCTTGGACTAGGGGTGTCCGGATAGCGAACTATCATCACGGCGGACTCCAAGACTATGAAGATACAAGATTGAAGACTTAGTCCAGCGTCCGGATGGGACTTTCCTTGGCGTGGAAGGCAAGCTTGGCGTCTGGATATGTAGATCTCTTACCATTGTAACCGACTCTGTGTAACCCTAACCTATCCGGTGTCTATATAAACCGGAGGGTTTTAGTCCGTGGGGCGAACAACAATCATACCATAGGCTAGCTTCTAGGGTTTAGCCTCCTTGATCTCGTGGTAGATCTACTCTTGTACTACCCATATCATCAATATTAATCAAGCGGGGTAGGGTATTACCTCCATCGAGAGGGCCGAACACAGGTAAAAACATCGTGTCCCTTGTCTCCTGTTACCATCCGCCTAGACACGATTCGGGACCCCCTACCGAGATCCGCGGTTTTGACACCGACATTGGTGCTTTCATTGAGAGTTCCTGCGTATGCGTCACCGATAGGCCCGATGGCTCCTTCGATCATCAACAACGACGCGGTCCGGTGAGACTTTCCTCCCGGACAGATCTTAAGATTCGGCGGCTTTACTGCGGGCCAATTAAGCAGCCATCCGGAGCAGATCGAAAGCTACGCCCGGCCATCGAGTCAGATTTGGAAGTTTAAACTATACGGCCGATATCCGCGGAGACTTGATCTTGACGGATTCGAGCCATAGCGTGCCGCCTTTGTCTCGATGGGCATGATCTAGCTCTCTGACGTATTGCCACAGGCCGCACCGACATCCGCTCCGACCCTTAATCCGGGCGGATTCCCCGATCGAGGGCGAGTGGTTGGACACCGCCTCGGGGCTACAATCTCTACGGCGATTGAGCGAACTCCATCCCTGTCGCTGCGAAGACCTCGACTCCGGTGTCGGACTCCTCTCCGGACTCGAACCCTCCGCACCCCTGCGAATCGAATCCGATTAGGCGCGGTCATGGAGTTCTCTCGCGGACATCTTTCAGCACTTTCGCCCTTTGGCGACATCCTGAATTCACTAAAGTCTCTCTCTTTATCCGGAGAGCCTGGCGGACTACGGACGGGAAGGTTGGGATACTGGACGACGAAGAAATTCAACGCCCCACCACCCACTTTATAGCCACCGTCGATGATCTAACCGACATGCTCGACTTCGACTCAAGACATCGGCGGTATGGACGGCGATGCGGAGGCGACCAAGACCAGCGCCTACAGGGCACTGGAAGGCCACCTCGTCATATGACATATACATGGTGGACATCCCAAAAGATGGGAACGACGATGGAACAACGGAGGATGACCCCTCCAAGAAGCAACCGAAGCGCCGACGTCAGCGGCGCCGCTCTAAATCCCGCCACAATAAAAACGGTGATTCCGGCACGGGAGATAATAACACCGGACGATGCGAAGACAACCCCTCCGGCGGGACTCGGTAGCAGGAGGAGGGAGAAGCAAGTCCGCCTGACGGTCTTGGCGAGAAAGAGGTCGAGGGCGATAATTATCGCCTCCCTCCGAAGATGAGGCAAGCCTCGGCGACGCAATTTAATTTGTCGTGCCTAAGGATCCCGCTTGAACAGGGCGTTTCAAGCGCGGGCTTATAGCCAAGGCAAGCAGCCTCAAGAAAAGCAGCAACAACTTAGAGCTGACCAAGACACGCTAGGCGACAGATGGATGAAGTCCTTGCAGCGAAGAGTATGAACTTCGAATGCCCTCCAAAAGCTACCCCAAGCGCAGGCCGTTGCCTCGATTACGGGAGGAAGCACCCAAGTCACCAGCAAGACGACATGGCAGACCGGCCACCCCGTGGCCGTGAAAGAGAAGCCTCTCGGCCCTCCGCTCAAGCCACACCCCGATGCCGATCAAAAAGTACCAAGGCACGGGAAAACGCGCCGGACTTGCGAGATATATTGGAGGACAAGGCAAAACATACAAGATCGATCTACGGATCGGCGTGGGCGTAACAACGCGGGATGATTACCGTCGCGCGGATCTGACAAACCCGGCGGGCGAACACGATGAACAAAGCTCATATGAGCTACATCATGATATAGCCCAATACATGAGGCGCCAAGACACCCACTATGCTTCACAGATGAAGTAATGGATCATCAAATCCCCGAGGGATTCAAACCCGTAAACATCGAATCATACGATGGTACCACAGATCCTGTGGTCTGGATCGAGGACTATCTCCTCCATATCCACAAGGCCTGCGGCGGTGATCTACATGCCATCAAATACCTCCCACTCAAGCTTAAAGGACCAGCTCGGCATTGGCTCAACAGCTTGCCAGCATAATCAATTGGTTGTTGGGAGGAACTGGAAGCCGCATTCCTTGATAACTTCCAGGGCACATATGTGCGACCACCAGACGCCGATGACCTTAGCCACATAATTCAGCAGCCAGAAGAATCGGCGGACAATTACGGACACGGTTCCTCACAAAGAAAAATCAAATCGTTGATCGTCCGGGATGCGAGAGGCCCTTGCAGCCTTCAAACATTACATCCATGACGAGTGGCTTACCCGGCACCTAGGACAGAAAAAGCCAAAATCCATGGCAGCCCTCACAACACTCATGACCCGCTTTTGTGCGGGAGAGGACAGTAGCTGGCCGAAGCAACAACTTGGCCAAACACCACGATAGTTCGGATACCAAGGACAGCAATGGCAGGTCGGCGTCGCAACAAGAACAAACGCCGCGTGCGGCGATAATGCCTGAAGATACGACCATCAATGCCGGATTCAGAGGCTCTAAACCCGGTCGTGAAGAAGCCATTCAAAAGAAATACCGGGGCCCGTCCAACTTGGACCGCATACTCAATCGCTTGTGCGGATACATGGCACCCGAAAAAACTAGCCAATCACACTGAGGGATTGTTGGGTGTTCAAGCAAGCAGGCAAGTTAAGTGCCGAACTCAATGACAAGGGGCTGCATAGCGACGACGAGGAAGAGCCCCGGCCGCCGAACAATAGAGGACAGAAGGGTTTTCCCACACAAGTGCGGACGGTGAACATGATATACGCAACCCACATACCCAAAAGGGAGCGGAAGCATGCACTAAGGGACGTATATGCGATGGAGCCAGTCGCCCCAAAGTTCAACCCATGGTCTTCCTGCCCGATCACCTTCGATCGAAGGGACCACCCCACTAGCATTCGTCACGGCGGTTTCGCCGCATTGGTTCTTGACCCAATTATTCATGGATTTCACCTCCCCAGAGTCGATGAATGGCGGTAGCAACTGAACCTGCTTTATCGGGATACGGCGCAAAATGGGCATAGACCCCTCAAGGATTAAACCTACAAAGATGACCTTTAAAGGCGTCATACCGGGTGTAGAGGCCGGTTATGCGGGCTCGATTACACTCGAAGTGGTCTTCGGATCCCGAATAACTTCCAAAGCGAAGAGTTAATCTTCGACATCGTCCCATTCATGGCGGCTATCATGCCTTTGCTTGGGACGAATCGCATTTGCAAAGTTCAATGCGGTGCCGCTTTCTGAATACCTCAAGCTCAAGATGCGGGCCCTCGAGGAGTAATCACGGTCAATGGAAACACGAACGCTCTCTCCGAGCGGAGGAGCACACGGCTGACCCTCGGGCGGAGGTACAAAGCAGCCTCTCACAGCAATTCTCGAGTCCGGCCACTAAGCGTCCAGGACAACATCAAGCGCCCGGAGTAACCTACAATAAGACCGCCTGGCACGATTCAAGCACGCGTAGCAATCCGGCCCCAACCCCAGCCCTCGCCAAATTGCGAAGCCAGTTCTACACGTACATAACTACGCTCTGGAGATACCATGGGCAAAAGGGGAGGGGCACGACCACGGCACGCCCGGAATGCGGCTCAACCGCACCAGGGGCTCCCGATTGTGTCATTCTTTTTCTTTTCTCCTTTTTTCTTCTTTTTTCTCACTTTCAGGACTCCGTTTTCGAGAAGTCCTGTCCGGCACTAGAATCGCCGAACTCACGATGCAACAGCCAGGAAGCGAAAGCCACGTCGAGTGTTGGTGGTCTCTATTACGAGCATTATACCTGTTTTACATACCATCCCGCAGCTTACCTGGAGAAGGACATGTTAGATAGTCCCATCCCTTGCTTATCGCACTATTTGTATCGTTACGCTTTCATTGCAGTACCTTTTGAATAAACAATACATAGCTTTTTCCTATTATTGCACTCTTTTCTTTATCTATATATATGTTCATTTCATGACATTACGCACCCGTACACTTTAGTGCAGCCAATACACCGAGGCTTAAGTACCCCAAAATTATGGTGTGATAAGTCCGAACACTTTCACAAGTGCGGCACCCGAACTTATAGCATTATATGAATCGGCTCCGAATCATGTCTTGGGTCAATAGTTGGATTTGCCCGGCTCCGTGTTTTGGTACCTTACGTTCCGTTATATCGGCTAAGGTAGCACGGGAGAACCACTGCGATTGTGCCCAGTTGAGCTGGGTCGAGCACCTCGATGGAAAGCTAAAACTGACCGTCATGATAGGGCGAGAGCCGATCGCTGTTCGAGAGGTTTTTCGGGTCCCTAAAGACTTACGCCGCTTAGAGCGAGGAACCGGAATTGTCCGCCAAGGCGTGGATAGCGCCCCGAACTCGGTCTTCCGAATACTAGGGGCTTCGCCGAAATTTAAAATTATCGAATTCTATGGCTAAGTGAGAGTGTTCAAGCATTATAAGTCCGGTTGCCTTGTTCGTTGTGTTGAGCGCCTCCCTAGATGGACCCAAGAATGGGAACAAGAGTGCTCAAGTTTATCCCGAACACCCCAGCACTTTCGTGGCATGGGGCTGAAGCCAACGACTTGCCATCTCTCAAATTTGATAAGCGGCCGCCTGAAGGTAATATTTTAAATTAACAAGCATTGCTTAGCGCATATGAACAAGTTTTCAGCGTGCAGGATAACAAATGCGAGTCTATTAAAAATTACATCTTTGGAGCACTCATCCGCTATTCGGCGGGCACCCTCCAGAGGCCCTCATAGTATGTTTGAGGCGATGCGATGCTCCTTGCCCTTCGGTGGCCCGTCCGTCACAAGCTTCTCCGCATCCAGTTTGCCCAGTGCACTTTAGCACGGGCAAGGGCCGACGGACACCTTCAATGCAGACGGAGCGCTTGATGACTTCAATCCGTGGACAGGCGTCCACCAGCCGTCGCACTAGCCCAAAGTAGCTCCCAGGCATGGCTTCCAATGGCCACAACCGAACTATGAGGCCCTTCATGGCCTGTTCGGCGACCTTGTGGAGCTCGACCAGCTGCTTGACTGGTCGCTTAGGGCACCGGATGTCCGGCCTCAACATATTGAGACCAGAACACCTTCTCCGTGAGCTCCCTCCTTGGGGGCGGTAGAATCTGGTGACATCAGACACACTACGGGGCAGATCTGCGAATGCTCCTGGAGACCTCCGAATCCGGGTAAGTAATAGGTAATTCACTTTCACATGCTTGCTTTGCATAAAGAATGCCTTACCCGCCGCTATCTTCTTTAGCGATTCAATTTCTTGGAGGGCCTTTTGGGCCTCGGCCTTAGCAGCTTCGGCACTCTCAAGAGCCGATGCAAGCTCGGACTCTCGAGTCTTCGAGTCACGCTCCAAACTCTCGTGTTTTTCCACGAGATCCTGGAGCTCTTGCTGCACCTCCGCCAGCTGCGCCTCCCCCTTCTCTCGCTCTGTGTGTTCCGCAGCCGCTTTGTTCTCGGCCGCGGACACCGCCTCCTTCAGGGTCGCCACCTCGTTCGTGGCCCCTGCAGTACCCATGTTATTCCTGTTATTTTTTGCAACCAAAACCTTTTCTATAAGGTATTTCTTTAATAAGGTATTACTTACCTTCCTTGTCCTCGAGCTGCTTCTTGGCTTGGCCGAGCTCGTTCTCGGGCCGCTCGAGGCTCTGCTTCAATGCATCAACCTCCGCAGTCAGTGCGGCAGAGGTCAGCAGCGTAGCCTGCATTCCCATATTGACATACTTATGTTAGACTCCTGCGTATATCTTTTTAGATCCTTAGTCCGGCTTTTGTTTCCGAACACCGAACTAAGCATTAGGGGCTACTGTCTATGCGGTAATATTTTTACATATTCGAAACGTACCTCAAAGCTTTGTTAGAAGGCTGAGTACGAGCTTGGTCGGCCCGCTCTTGGCATATTGAACTGTCAGGATCACCGCACTCATAACGATGCGGTGCTCCTCCTGATGGAAGCGCTGTTAAGCGCCTCGATCGCTATCCGGTGCCTCGGTTGGACGGAGGACACCGGCGTCTTACCCTTCTTGCGAAGGACCGCTTGCGGACTCGGAACCGCTGAAGGTTCCGGCATGGAGTCCGGACGAGGTTGGGCTTAGAGCCTGGGGTCTCGCCCCCCACGCGCCTGGAGTCCGGGAGGTTGCCTTGCGGCGCCTCCTGCACCACCTCCTCTTGACCAAGACCCCCTTGGGGCCCCACCGCAGCGTCGTCCGCAGCGTGAGGTGAGGAGGCGGTCGGAAGTGAAGTACTCTCCATTTCCGACGAACTCAGGGACCCGCTTCGGCAAGCGGCGAACTCGCCCTTGGGCGGGCTGCATGATTGTTCGGCATTAGAGAACACTATGCAATGATAAAAAAGCCATGGGTATCCGGACACTTACGATCTCGCCGGGGGCTTGGCCCTTGTTGGCCAATCCTCCTCGTCATTGTCGATGTTGGTGGAGAAGTCCGGAGGAAGGGTTCTTCCCTTCTTGGACCCTTCGGCCTCCCCAGTTGGGGCGGCCTTCCTTTTCCTCTCCTCCCCCGCTTGGGGAGAAGCTTCTTTTTCCTCCTCCTCGTCCTCAGGAGAAGATTCTGCTTCAGAATCGGCGGCACACTGGCGTCGGGAGCTCCTTCGAGTTCCCGTGGCCTCCTTCTTGGCCTTCTTCTCCTGCACCACATGGGGGACCGGAGCCAGCAGCCCCATCAATCGGGCGTCCGCTGGGTCTTCCGGCAAAGGAGCCGGACAGTTAATCTGTCCGGACGTCTTAAGCCACTCCTGTTAAAGATTAGGGAGTTTTAGATCCCACATAGAGTCAATCTATGAAAAAAAGTGTCCTGTAAAGGGTAAAATAACTTACCTCGCCGGCTTGACGCCGTGAGCTGTATCCGCGATCTTTGTCAGCGGATGCGGGGGCTTCGGCGCCCTTGAACAGCACCTTCCAGGCATCTTCGTACGTAGTGTCGAAGAGCCGGCTCAAGGCTCGGTGCTGTGCCGGATCAAACTCCCACAAATTAAAGGCCCGTTGTTGGCATGGGTGAATCCGGTAGATGAGCATCACCTGGATTACGTCGACAAGCCTGAGATTCTTGTCCACCGTGTTTCAGACGCATGTTTGGAGTCGGATAGCTCGTCCAAATTCCCCACGTCAGGCCGTCTCTTTCCATGACGAGAGCCGTGTGGGGCCAGATCTGAATTGGGGCCGCCACCCATTCGGGGTCGCGTGGCTCGGTGATGTAGAACCACCCGATTGCCACCCCTTTATTGTCTCCACAAAGGCGCCCTCGAGCCATAGGACTTTGGCCATCTTCGCGACCATGGCGCCTCCGCACTCCGCTTGAGCGGTCGCCCACTACCTTACGCACGACATTGAAGATCTTCAGCCATAGGCTGAAGTGGGGCTGAATCTTGAGAGGAGGGCCTCGCACACGACGATAAACGCCGAGATGTTGAGGATAAAATTCGGGGCCAGGTCGTGGAAGTCCAGGCCATAGTAGAACATGAGCCCCCGGACAAATGGGTGAAGTGGAAAACCTAGTCCGCGGAGGAAGTGGGGGAGAAACACCACCCTCTCATGGGGCCTGGGGGTTGGAATGAGCTGCCCCGCGTCGGGCAGCCTGTGCGGGATGTCGCCGGACAAATATCCGGCCTCCCGCAGTCTTCTGATGTGCCCCTCCGTGACGGAGGAGGCCATCCTCCTGCCTCCCGCTCCTGACATGGTTGGAGAAGGTTGAGGTGGGATGTGCGGACTTGGGCACTGGAGCTCGAGTCTTGGAAATGGATGAGCAAAGGAGGAAGAAGGCATAGGTGAAAAGGTGGATCCTTATCCCCTTATATGGACGGACAAAGTTATGCGTCCCCCACCAGCCTGGTAAAACTCGCTTATCTCCCAAGCGCCGTAATCAATGGCGCGGATGGGTTATTTTGCAGAGCCGGACACTATCCTTGTGTTCAAAATCTTCTATGAAGTATTCGGAGGAGGAACCCACCTTGCAATGCCGAAGACAATTTGCGCGCCGGACTCGTCGTCATTGAAGCCTGGTTCAGGAGCTCTTGAGGAGTCCTGGATTAGGGGTGTCAAGATGGCGGACTATAACCTTTGGCGGACTCTGGACTATGAAGATACAAGATTGAAGACTTCGTCCCGTGTCGGATGGGACTTTCCTTGGCGTGGAAGGCAAGCTTGGCGTCTGGATATGTAGATCTCCTCCCATTGTAACCGACTCTATGTAACCCTAGCCCTCTCCGGTGTCGTCTGAACGAGAGGGTTTTAGTCATAGGGCGAACAACAATCATACCATAGGCTAGCTTCTAGGGTTTAGCCTCTACGATCTCGTGGTAGATCTACTCTTGTACTACCCATATCATCAATATTAATCAAGCAGGAGTAGGGTTTTATCTCCATCGAGAGGGCCCGAACCTGGGTAAAAACATCGTGTCCGTTGTCTCCTGTTACCATCCGCCTAGACGCACAGTTCGGGACCCCCTACCCGAGATCCGCCGGTTTTGACACCGACACTCCCTCTACCATCGGGATCGGTGTTAAACCTAAATAATTGTTATTTGGTGTTTGCGTTGAGCATAGACATGATTGGATTATGTCTATACATGTCTGATTATTCATTTAAGGAGAATAATGTTTACTCTGTTTATTTGAATAATACCTTCAATGGTCTTGCACCTAAAATGAATGGTTTATTGAATCTCGATCGTAGTGATACACATGTTCATGCCAAAATATATAAGATAGTAATGATAGTACCACCTACTTGTGGCACTGCCATGTAAGTTGTATTGGTATAAAACGCATGAAGAAGCTCCATGTTGATGGAACTTTGGACTCACTCATTTTGAAAAGATTGAGACATGCGAACCATGTCTATTGGTGTATACGCATGAAGAAACTCTATGCAGATGGATCGTTTGGACTCACTTGATTTTGAATCACTTGAGACATGCAAATCATACCACATGGGCAAGATGGTGAAAAGCCTCGGTTTGATAAGATGGAACAAGAAAGCAACTTGTTGGAAGTAAAACATTTTGATGTGTGCGGTCTAATGAGTGTTGAGGCATGCGGTGGATATCATTATGTTCTTACTTCACAGATGATTTGAGTAGATTAAAGTATGTTTACTTAATGAAACACAAATCTGAATTATTGAAAGGTTCAAGTAATTTCAGAGTGAAGTTGAAGATCGTCGTGACAAGAGGATAAAATGTCTATGATAATGATCATAGAGATGAGTATCTGAGTTATGAGTTTGGTATGCAATTAAGACATTGTGGAAATTGTTTCACAACTAATACCGCCTGGAACACCATAGTGTGATGGTGTGTCCGAACGTCATAACTGCACCCTATTGGATATGGTGCATACCATGATGTCTCTTATCGAATTACCACTATTGTTTATGGGTTAGGCATTAGAGACAACCGCATTCACTTTAAATAAGGGCACCACGCAATTCCGTTGAGACGACACCGTATGAACTATGGTTTGGAGAAACCTAAGCTGTTGTTTCTTAAAATTTTGGGGCTGCGACGCTTATGTGAAAAAGGTTTCAGGTTGATAAGCTCGAACCCAAAGCGGATAAATGCATCTTCATAGAACACCCAAAACAGTTGGGTATAACTCCTGTCTCAGATTCGAAAGCAATAGGGATTGTTTCTCTAATCGGGTCCTTTCTCGAGGAAAAGTTTCTCTCGAAAGAATTGAGTGGGAGGATGGTGGAGACTTGATATGGTTAATGAACCATCACTTCAACTAGTGTGTAGGAGGGCACAGGAAGTTGTTCCTGTGGCGCCTACACCAATTGAAGTAGAAGCTTATGATAGTGATCATGAAACTTCGGATCAAGTCACTATCAAACCTCGTGGAGTCGACAAGGATGCGTACTACTTGAGTGATGCGTACTCACATCTTGGAGGTCATGTTTGCTAGACAACAATGAACCTGCAAGCTATGGAGAAGCGATGGTGGGCCCGGATTCCGACGAATGGCTCGAGGCCATAAAAATCCGAGAGAGGATCCATGTATGAAAACAAAGTATAGACTTTGGAAGAACTACTCGATGGTCATAAGGCTGTTGAGTACAGATGGATTTTAAAAGGAAGACAAACAATGATGGTAAGTGTCACCATTAAGAAAGCTCGACTTGTCGCTAAGATGTTTTCCGACAAGTTCAAGGAGTTGACTACGATGAGACTTTCTCACTCGTAGTGATGCTAAGAGTCTGTTGGAATCTTATTAGCGATTCTTGCATTATTTATGAAATCTTGCAGATAGGATGTCAAAACATTGTTTCCTCAAGAAATTTCTTGAGGAAAGGTTGCATGTGATACAACCAGAAGGTTTTTGTCAATCCTAAAAGATGCTAACAAGTATGCAAAGATCCAGCAATCCTTCTAAGGACTGGAGTAAGCATCTCGGAGTTGGAATATACACTTTGATGAGATGATCAAAGATTTTGGGTTTATACAAAGTTTATGAGAAACTTGTATTTCCAAAGGAGTGAGTGGGAGCACTATAGAATTTCTGATGAGTATATGTTGTTGACATATTGTTGATCAGAAATGATGTAGAGTTTCTGGAAAGCATATGGGGTTATTTGAAAAGTGTTTTTAAGGGAAAACCTGGATTAAGCTACTTGAACATTGAGCATCAAGATCTATAAGGATAGATCAAAATCTCTTGACAGTACTTTCAAATGAGCACATACCTTGACATGATCTTGAAGGTGTTCAAGATGGACCAGTCAAAGAAGGAGTTCCTGCCTGAGTTGTAAGGTATGAAGTTAAGACTTAAAGCTCGACCACGGCAGAAGAAAGAGAAAGGACGAATGTCGTCCCCTATGCTTTTGTCATAGGCTCTATACGGTATGCCATGCTGAGTACCGCACCTGACGTGTGCCTTGCCACATGTCTGGCAAGAGGGTACAAAGGTGATCAAGGAGTGGATCACTAGATAGCGGTCAAAATTATCCTTAGAGGAATAAGGAAATGTTTCTCGATTATGGAGGTGATAAAGAGTTCGGCGTAAAGGGTTACGTCGATGCAAGCTTTAACACCTATCCGAATGACTCTGAGTAGCAAACCGGATACGTATAGTGGAGCAACCATTTGGCAAAGCTCCAAGTGGAGCGTGGAAGCAGCATTTACAATATGACCTAGAGATTTGTGAAGTACATACGGATCTGAATGTTGCAGACCCGTCGACTAAAACCTCTCTCACAAGCAAAACATGATCAAACCCCAGAACTCATTGAGTCTTAATCACATGATAATGTGAACTAGATTATTGATTCTAGTAAACTCTTTGGATGTTGGTCACATGGCGATGTGACCTGTGAGTGTTAATCACATGGCGATGTGAACTAGATTATTGACTCTAGTGCAAGTGGGAGACTGTTGGAAATATGCTCTAGAGGCAATAATAAATTAGTTATTATTATTATATTTCCTTGTTCATGCTAATCGTTTATTATCCATGCTATAATTGTATTGATAGGAAACTCAGATACATGTGTGGGTACATAGACAACACCATGTCCCTAGTAAGCCTCTAGTTGACTAGCTCATTGATCAATAGATGGTTACGGTTTCCTGACCATGGACACTGGATGTCGTTGATAACGGGATCACATCATTAGGAGAATGATGTGATGGACAAGACCCAATCCTAAGCCTAGCACAAAATCGTGTAGTTCGTATGCTAAAGCTTTTGTAATGTCAAGTATCATTTCCTTAGACCATGAGATTGTGCAACTCCCGGATACCGTAGGAATGCTTTGGGTGTGCCAAACGTCACAACGAATCGGGTGGCTATAAAGGTGCACTACGGGTATCTCCAAAAGTGTACATTGGGTTGGCACGAATCAAGACTGGATTTGTCACTCCAGCGTGGCGGAGAGGTATCTCTGGGCCCACTCGGTAGGACATCATCATAATGTGCACAATGTGACCAAGGAGTTGATCACGGGATGATGTGTTACGGAACGAGTAAAGAGACTTGCCGGTAACGAGATTGAACACGGTATCGGGATACCGACGATCGAATCTCGGGCAAGTACTATACCGATAGACAAAGGGAATTGTATACGGGATTGATTGAATCCTCGACATCGTGGTTCATCGGTGAGATCATCGTGGAACATGTGGGAGCCAACATGGGTATCCAGATCCCGTTGTTGGTTATTGGCCGGAGAGTTGTCTCGGTCATGTCTGCATGGTTCCCGAACCCGTAGGGTCTACACACTTAAGGTTCGGTGACGCTAGGTTTGTAGAGATATTAGTATGCGGTAACCTGAAAGTTGTTGAGTCGAGATGAGATCCGGATGTCACGAGGAGTTCGGAATGGTCCGGAGGTAAAGATTTATATATAGGAAGTCCAGTTTCGCCACCGGAAAGTTTCGAGGGTCATCGGTATTGTGCGGGACCACGGAAGGGTCCCGGGTCCACTGGTGGGGCCACCTATCCCGGAGGGCCCCATGGGCTGAAGGGGCGTGGGAACCAGCCTGGTGGGCTGGTGCGCCCCTGGGCCTCCCATGCGCCTAGGGTTGGAAACCCTAAGGGGTGGGGGCGCCTCCACTTGGCTTGGAGGCCAAGCCACCCCTAGGGCAGCCGCTCCCCTCCCTAGATGGGATCTACAAGGGTCCGGGCCCCCCCCTAGGCCCCTATATATAGTGGAGGGGAGGGAGGGGAGGGAGGGCAGCCGCACCAGAGTCCCTGGCGCCTCCCTCCCTCCCGTGACACCTCTTCCTTCCCGCTTGCGCTTGGCGAAGCCCTGCCGGGATCACGCTACTTCCACCACCACGCCGTCGTTCTGTTGGATCTCCATCAACCTCTCCTTCCCTTGTTGGATCAAGAAGGAGGAGATGTCTCTCCCAACCGTATGTGTGTTGAACGCGGAGCTGTCCTCCGTTCGGCGCTAGGATCATCGGTGATTTGGATCACGACGAGTACGACTCCATCAACCCCGTTCACTTGAATGCTTCCGCTTAGCGATCTACAAGGGTATGTAGATGCACTCCCCTTCCCCTCATTGGTAGGTTACTCCATAGATTGATCTTGGTGATGCATAGAAAATTTTGAATTTCTGCTGCGTTCCCCAACAAGTAATGCTTAGATTTGTGATAGATGCAGCAACTGAATGAGAAATATTTCAAAGTTATGTGTACACTATACGATAACTATATATGTTGCTTCAATGTTTTATCTGAAACTAGTTGGATTCCATGTTGTGAACAAGTATGGAGCAAATCTACAATATTTGAGCAATGCTAGATCATACTAACCATGCTAGGTTTCCCACGACTTTAGCAGAGAGATGCATGTGCAGGCTGGCCAAACAATCACTCACATCTTTTCTCGAATGCCACACCTAAGTTCATGCACTTTTGCAATAGAAGAAAAACACCAAACAACTGAATATAACCCTGGTGACTCCATTTTATGATAGTTTTGCTAGGCTCTTTTGTTCGGTTTAACCTAGTGTTTCACCAATTTAGGTCTTTTCACTGACCATATTTGCCAAAAATAGATAAACCTTGTTTCCTTACTTTTTTTCTAGGTACAACTACTTTTGGAAATATTTGAAGCTATAGTTGGATGACAAAGGAGGAGATGAGCAACTTTTCTATTGAAAATATGTTCATCGGGCGCATCCAGAGGAGAAGACGGTTAGTGGTACGAGCAGCTCATACCACAGTTCCTACCAGGTGGGGTCGCCTCCCTCTCATGTATAGATATCAACTTTCATGTTGGCAACATGGAGAGAAGACCAACAAAGCACCCTCAAACCGCGACTAGAGCAGATGAGAGAAATCCGGAAGAGAAGAGCTTCACTTAGATCTGTTTCAACTTCCTCCACAACACGATCCTCCATTCCGTCATCCACACTACCACCACACAGATAGGTTCCAATTTGTAAGGCTAGGGTTTGTAAAATCTATTCGTACTTGATCCACAGATTGAGATCACTTTACCATTTATCTTATTATGGCAAACTGTGCTATCATTGAGATGGTTTCCTTTTGCATATCTCTGTATTTGGTTGTCATCCTCCTCATATGCGTAAGTAATTCCCCAAGGCGTGGGAGATGTAGAGGGTTGGTGATATTTATTTGTGCCTAATCAATATTGTTCGTTGTCTAATTTAATGACCCACACAACATGATCCAAAGACCTACACATGTAATAACATATTGCTTAGAGTTGGTCCGGTCCAACGACCTCAATTGTTGGGGATAACGAGGAGCTGGTGTCAACGAGGAGTGAAGACAATACAAGGATAATGAAAAGCCATGATACTTAAAATATTGAGCCGACCATTGCAAATGGAAACGGAAGGCAAGACAGTAGAGCCATTCAATTCCGACAGGAGGAATTTGGCTATTACATGGTAACTCGCATACCGAATGCATATAATGAAGAGGTAAAATTATATGAATAGGTAACTTCATGTTACCGTCGCACTAGCACATTCATCATTCACCATGAACCAACCTCTCTGCGCCTAGGAAAACAACAATTTATGGTTAATCCTTTACTTGTATGTTCTTCATTTGTCGCCTTAGTTTTAGAACAATTATTTTAACTCACAGTTGGCAACAACATCAAGACACTTAAAGCCTCTGTGGAGATTGTCATAACCAAGAAATACACATTATTTAGATCAAAAATCTACTTTCCCAGAATTATATGGACGGAGTTTAGGCCAACATACACGCCCAAAAACTCGAAGAGAATGATAATTCGGTTGTTCATGAAATAAGCATGCCAACGGAGTTTCAAAATTTATCACTTTGATTGGGTGTGAATGATCAAATATGTGGCTGCAAGAAAAGCCTCATCCCAAAACTTTAGAGGCATTGAAGCATGGGCTAAAAGAGAGAGAGGCCAACGTCAACAATATGACAGTGTTTTCTTTCTGCCGACCCATCCTGTTGATGGTCATGTGGGCAATAGACATGGTGTGCAAATCCAATTTGCGAAAAAGGACTTTAGACGTTCATACTTTCCACCCCAATCTGTTTGCATGGTGATAATTTTCCGATTAAACAATCTATCTACGGGAGTTTGAAATTCATGAAAGATTTTAAAGACTTTGGGTCTATGTTGAAGGAGATATATCCTTGTGAATTTACTCTAGTAGTCAAGAAACTCACATAATAACTTTTCCTATTGATAGAATCATGACTAGCCCCCATTCATGAGAGAAAAATTGCTCTAAAGGAGCATTGGATACACTATTTGAACTAGGGAAGAGTAGTTGGTGGCTTTTACCCTTTTAGCAAGCATCACAAACACCCTATTTATTCAACTCACTACTCGAAAGGAATGTTATTTTGGCTAAGAACATGATGAACTATGATGGATGAAGGATGTCCTAGACTGTTATGCCACCTTTCAGTAGATAGCTTATTGACACCAAACGCCTGCCTTCTTGAACTCAATAGAGCCGATGATAGATAGAGACCACTCATACATCTGCTGCGGAGAAGGGTTTTCCTTGTTCCCCGTTCCTTAATAAAAAATAATTCGGGGGTGAACTTTAAGAAATGTATGATTATCAGTGGATAAGCGTTAAGCAAAAAATAGGTTCTTTGTGGCCTTAGGGACATGCAAGATATATCTAAGATGAAGATCACGAGTAGGAGTACGGACATTAGATTGACCAATATGGCTAATTCCATACCTTCTCCATTGACTGTGTGCACTTGATCATGGCCATTGTACTTGTTGGGGACTGTCGGCTTGTCAAGTTCACTCGTGATGTGATCGGTAGCCCATGTATCAAGGTACAAATCGTGTCCACCCTGTGGGATGAAGTCGTGGCGGTCCCTACACTCTTCTCATTCTTGGTGAAGGAGTTGAAGCGGTGGTAGCACTCCATGACGGTATAGTTTGGCTTCTTGCAGATTTGGTTGGCAACGTCGGGAAGATCATTTGTTGTTGCCGCTTGCAATGCTGCGACCTCCTTGTCACGGCCTCCATTACCATGGCCGCCATCTTCGTTTCTGCCGCAACCTCCATGAGTAGCGGGGTTTGCAGAGGAGTGGGAGAAAGTGCTGCATTCAAACATGGAGAGCATGTTCTCGAAACTAAGGATCCAAGAGTACAATTCGGCTACCTTGATCAGTTCGGTACGATCCTTGCAGTGCAGATGGAAGAGACAAACGACATGTAGTAAAGTCAAGTCACTCAAGGATGTAGGACACCATGTCTTTGTCATCCAGAGGTTTTCTTGCGAAAACCATCTCATTGCCAAGCGCCTTCACGCGCCTGATGTATGTGTTGATGGTTGCGGTCCCCTTCTTGGTGGTGGAGAGGGCAATCCACGTGTTCACGACATGTGCTCCCGTCTAGGAGGAGAACATCTCCCCGGTCGCAGTCCATGATGCGGCTGTTGTGGTGCAATGGGCAACATGAATCATCACATTAGGTGATATGGAATTGAAGAAAAATTCAATGCATGGGAGTCTTGTGTGCCTGTGCGGTCTTGTATGTCGGGTTTGGCACATCAGTAGGCTTGCCGTCCTTGTCGGCGAGCTTGGGTTCAGAAATCTGGTGCCCGGGGTCGAGATACGCAATGAGCTGGGCGCCCCGGATGATGGATATGGCCTGCGCACACCACACTAGATGATTCCTGCAATGAAGCTTGTCAGTGATGGGAATGAGCGAGGGTGCGATAGCGGAAGAGTTGGAGTTGGAGCTAGCCATGGAGAAGAGGATGTGGGAGAGGAACTAGCTCTAATACTATAAAAGATGGAGTGAAGTATATGCCTTGGCAGGGACACCATTGCGTGTTTATATAGGTAATCTTACATTCTTAAGAAGTTGATCCCCACTACTACCTATTCTCTCAACATGCAGCCCGTCCACATCATCATCTAGCCACCTCAGCAAATTCCAGCCACGTCACTTCATTTCTTCGGTATTTTTTTCTTCCCCCCGAAGGTTTTTTTATCAACGCATCGCTTCCTTTGTTTTTCAAGCCGCAGTCCACTATGTACTTGCATTTAATTCCCATCAGGTCCGTCTCCAAACGTAACAGCCGTTTCCATGTTTTTCGTTTAAGCAGTGAAGAGCCGCAACAGTTTGTAACCGAGGGGCACGACGACCTTCCTTGGGAACCCGTCGTTTCCCTTCCCCACCAGGCGGCGCCACACAACTCGACATCTACTTCAACCAGCCAGAACAAGGTGTTCCTCCGCCTCTAGGGCTTCCCGCTGGTCGTCTTCCTCGAGCGTGATGACGGATGGACGAGGCCGCCTTCCCCTATCTACGTGCTCTCTCTTGATCTTGATCTTGATTTCTATCCTCATCTATTGGTTTTTGATCCCGTACAGGAGCAGCTCTTCACACAGCCGCGACACATGCACATGTTGTACGGGGTAGAAGAACCATTGAAAGAGCATACAGGTTCGGATATCTATCCACATCTGTTGGATTTTGATCCTGTACAGGAGCAGCTCTTCACACAGCCGCAACACATCTACATGTTGTACGGGGTAGAAGAAACCATTGAAAGAGCATACAGGTTCGGGTCTTAAATCCAACGATTCCTTTGTATGTTTCCAGTGTCTACTTTTCCACATCAAGCCCTTAAGTTATTCCTCCCCTAGATGCACTCCATCAAGCAGACATCCGAGAGGCAAATTTATTCTCTCTTCTTTTTCTCTGTCTTGATCCAGGCAGCAGCAGTTCGAGTTGGACCTCTTCCAAACTATTGCCACAAAAAATTTGTAATCTGGATGCTATGTAGATTGAACAGGTTATGTAGCCCAGAAAGATTAAAGCTGGGTGTTCATTATTGAAGGTGCAGACAGACAAATTGTATTGTACATAATATTTGCATATATTCTGTATGGTGCCCTAATGGTCATGTTGTTTAGTTTCTTTCCTTTCTCAGATTATGACCATTTATTCTCAGTCTGATGGTGCTATGGACAGTTTTATTCTCAAACGGTTATACTCTACAATTTCTCACGGCCTCTTACATTATCCAGGTGATCTGTTCATGCCTGCAAATCTGAGTAGATCATTTCATTACATCTAATAAGCTCTAACATCTATGTCATGGATGCCGATATCAACTCACTTTCGTTGCCCTTGGTAGTGTTCATTTCTTTACTGGTGTGCTCAGTGTGTTTCCTTTTCAGTTGGAATCATATATTGTACTTCAATTTTCTTTTCATAGCAGAACAAGAAAGGGCCAGAAAAAAAAAAGATACGATGCGATTGTTCTTACCCTCTGAATAAACTATCTTCAGTTGTACCCTTTGTAATGTTCGTTTCTTTAGTGATGTGCCCAGCGTGTGTAATTTTTCTTTGGGGTCATAGACTATAGTTTGTTTTTACACCAGAACAAAATGATCAACTATTGATTATTTTCTTGCAAAGTTATGTTAATAAAAACCCTACAACTTTCTTTTATTGTAGAAGTCTTTTTTTTTGGAGATGAATAATGCACGGATACATGCATACATCTCAATTTTTATAACACAACACAACTCCTATATCATATCCTATAACAATAAATTGATCTGGACTAACTATATTTCCTTCCCATGCGAACTTGCCATATCATGGCATCACAATTGGAACTACAAGGGTCAACGACACTTCGTCTCCTCGCTTCACCTCCTATTTATGATGTGTTTTATCTACCCTTTGGCATATTCTATTGATTTTGTTTGCTCAGTGTCCATTGCAAATAATAATACATTTTCTCATGATTAAAATGTTATCTATGCGGATTCGTACCTCTGTTTGATCACCCGATGATTCCTTAGACATAACATAATACATTGAGAATTAACAAAAACAACAAACATTTCATATTGCAACTGTTGCACTATGCATGTTAAACTTACCTTTATTATACATTTTTTTGTAGATAACTTTCCTTTGCTTCTCAGAATTTTCATATAAGCCCTCAAGGATTCCCGCCGCAACACGCGGGGTATCTTCTAGTATAATAGAATACAAGAAACATCAGTAGTTTAGGTTGTTACATGATTGATCCTCACTCTATGATCTATACATAGGGAGATAAGGGCATATATACAGTGTCTTAAGGTTTGCATGTAATTTAGAGATGATAATAAAAACATGTCTACAATGGGTTATCTTTTAGCATTATTTACAATAACTAGCTATTCCTAGGAACGTGGTGAGACATATTATGCTAAGAGATGATCTCTTAAATAAGGGAAGACAAGCCTTTTTTTATAAATTCTCTCTCCTCCACCTCAGTATTTATCCTATGTGGCACACCTAAGATAACACCATTCGAAGAGTGGCGTTTTGGCACACGGGAGCGCGCGCTCCTGGTTTTTAAAATGTGTTTTAAACGTATTTTAAAATGTCAGAAAAATCCAACAAAAATTTGACGCGTACATCTCGATATTATACATCACTAGTAGAAAACAGGGCTATGGTTCCGGGCTAATATTCACATTAGTCCCGGTTCAATCACGAACCGGGACTAATGTGAGCATTTATCCCGGTTCGTGCGGCTAAGGCATTAGTCCCGGTTCACCTGTGACCTTTAGTCCCGATTTGTGCCTCAAACCGGGACTAAAGTGCGATACCCATTAGTCGGTTCATGCCTCAAACCGGGACTAAATATTAGACTTTTTGTCCCGGTTTGTGGCACGAACCGGTGCTAATGGGGCTGAGACCTTTAGTCCCGGTTCGCGCCACGAACCGGTACTAAAGGTCCCATTTTCAAACTCTACCACCCCCCCCCCCCCCGTGGATCGCCTTTTCAGTTTTAAAAAAATAAAAGAAAATGATGGAAATGTCAATAAAATAAAATAAAATAAGTTTCCCATGTGATAAGTGGTCTAGTTGTTAGGAAAATTTGCAAATGTGAATTTCGACTTTATTTGCAAAATCTCTCTGGAATTTGTAAATATGGGCATAACTTTTGCATACTAACTCGGATGAAAAAGTTTTTATATGAAAAATCATCTATTCGAAAAGTTGCATCCAAATTTAACCGGGGGAACCCCGTTAAACATTTTCAAAATCCTCAAAAACCTAACAGAAAAAAAGATACGGGGCTTTTAAGATCTGGAGAGGCAAAAAAATTCAATCTGTGGTCTAACTATGGTCAAACAATGGTCAAACTAATTATTCTAGAATATTAGTGTTACTAAATAATTTGTTCAGTTATTCTGAATTTTGGTCAAATCTGGTCAAACTGTGGTCAAACCAATTATTCAAAATAATTATTGTTTTCTAAATAATTATTGTTTTTTAAAACAATAGTTTGAAACTCAAACAGCGAAATGTGTCACTTCATGCTCAAGAAAAATTCACGAGGGTTAATAGGATTGACATCTTACTATTGTCGGAAAACAACAAGTGCAGACTTGGAAACGAGGGAGAATAGAACATGGAAGTTAAGCGTGCTCAGGCTGGGGGAGTGGGAGGATGGGTGACCGTTCGGGAAGTTAGATGATTTGGAATGATGAGGGTGATTAGAGATTGAAGGATAAATTGAGCAGTGATGAGGGGTGCTGATTAGAGATTAGTGGAGCTCCACGTGGCCGCGGCCTTTAGTCCCGGCTCTGGATTGAACCGGGACTAAAGGGGGAGGCATTAGTACCGACCCTTTAGTCCCGGTTCACCAACCGGGACTAAAGGCCCTTACCAACCAGGACAATAGGCCCTTTTTCTACTAGTGCATGCTCACAAAGTTGTTTCGCGAAAAGCCGACAAGTTATGTGTCGCATGTGAAAAAAACAAAAATCCGTTGTTAAAAAGTGCTTTTCACAAGACATCCTTTTGTCTTTTCACACAAGCCAAAAAAAACCGGGTTTCTGTGAAACTTGACATGCACACATATAATGTCTAGATGCATGCGTTAAATTTTTGTTTGGTATTTTTTTCACACTTTGATTTTTTTTTCCGGTGGCAACAGCACGCTCCCATGTGCGAAAGCGAATTTCTGCATTGTACATGCCGTAAGGATCAATGTTTATTTTTTATTTTTTCTGTGCACTGAGAAAGGATCAATCGTAACGATCTAACCACCAGATTGCAACACGCATGCGCTCACCCTTATACACAACATACGGTTTGGTGTATATAAACCATATATTGTGCATAATGCTTTCTAACACAACTGAACCACGTATCAAAACTTGCTGCCAGAGGCAGGTGACGGGCATTGGTGTCAACAGAGAATTCTTTGATTTTGAATGTAATTTTACTTCATGGCTAGTATTCCACGGCGTAAAGGCTAGCGTTCTGTTGTCTTTTCAGTTTTGCCAGGTCCATGTATACATGATTTGTGTCATGATCCTTATGATATAAATGAGACACATTACCATGGAGGAAAAAAACGAAGACAAAAATGCCCCTTCAATTTCGAATTCAAACGTGGGCGTTGTGTGTCTTTTTCGACCGTCTTTGTTTTTCTACAACGTCACCACCGGTAGGAGTAGACCGGCTGGTAAATAAAATCACTGGCTATACGTAGCAGGATTGCTGGACCACTAACAGTAACAGTACCACGAGCCTACGGTATTAAAACAGAGCAGAAAGTCGTCTCCATTTAAATCATCTACCGTAAGCAGCGTATCCGGCTCTTCAACGTTGTAGTACTATCACAGACCATAACACCACAGATGCCCGAATCCTGATACAGTAGTACCTCCTCTATACTCTACGTACCATTTTTCTGCCGTGTTTCATCCATACGTTTGAAATGAAATCAGCTGGCATTTTCTTCTCTGATTCTCTCCAGCAGCCGATAAAAACAGAACACAATGCAGTACTAGTACCTACGATTCAACGAGCTCCCAGGTCCTCAGCAGATCGGTGCACAAAGATAAGTTAAAATTCACGTGGATGGTCATTGTTTTGTTCGGATCAAGGCAGAAGTCGCGTGCCCTGGAATCGAAGGTGCCTGTCATTTTGCTCTATATCTTGTCTCGTAGAACATGAAGCCGCATCGGCGTCCGCGTCACTCCAAAGCACAATGAAAACTACGGGTTTTTGCATGATTGACCCTGCAAACCTGGGGGGAAGGGGGCTGCATGTACCTTGCTTAGAGTCCAAGATTATATTAAAGATTCAGTTTGGGGGGTTGCCGGAATTGTAAATTGATCAACTTGCTGGAGGAGTTTGAAATTGAATACCGAACTATCGCTGTTCGAAGTTCTAGTAGCTGACACTGGAAGTCAAGAATATCGAATCCGCCGAAAGCGCTGATTCTGAACTTGTGTGCTGCATTTACGAATCAGAGTATGACAATGAGAGCATGCATTTACATTTCGAGCTGAAACCCACCATTTGATTCAGTATATTCAAACAACCTACTCTACGTTGTGACATTGATCGTTTGCCGAACAGAGATCTAAAATTCTACTACACCCAATTTGCTAATGTCAAGTAACGATCCTTCTTTGACCACATGCTCTGAACTTCTGATCGGCGAATTCTCAACGAATTGTATCAGGATAGAATGCTAGCCGGACTTGCATTTCCATCAGAAGTGAAACTAAGCTGAAACCAGATTTACACCCCAGATCACAAAAGAAACTTCTAATTGATTCCTAACCTGAACTTTTCTTTCACCAATCCCAATTTTCTAATACAAGAGAAAAAGAAACGAAGAAAGAGCAAGAACATTAAAACCACGCAAGAACCTCTGTGGTGTCAGGAGGACAGCCTCGTCATGGCCAGCGGCGTGACCTCGGCGAGCGGCGTGGGCAAGGGGCTGGGCAGCGGCGAGGTCCGGCAGACGGGGCATGTCGGGTGCTTCCGGAGCCAGGGGTCGACGCACTCCCGGTGGAACAGGTGGCCGCAGTCCGGCAGCATGCGGAGCACGTCGCCGTCGCCGTAGTTGTCGAGGCACACGGGCAGCAGGTGCACGTGGTGCCCAGCTTCTTGTTCTTGTTCCTCCGCGCCTCGCCGTATACCACCTCCGGGTACCCCTTGAGCGTGGCCTCGTCGATGCCGAGCTCCACGTCGACGTCGTCGCCGGCTCCCCCGCCGCCATCGTTGTCGCCGCCGCCCTCGCGGCGCCGCGCGCGCCGCCTTCGCCGCGCCGTCCCTTCCGCGTCGGCGGCGGCCTCCGGGGCGGGCGGGGGCGCGCGGGTGCAGAAGTAGGAGGCGAGCGTGATGGTGGTGATGAGGAGGAGGATGCCGACGGAGACGCCGACGCCGTAGCCGAAGCCGCCGATGCGGTCGGAGCTGAACATGCCGACGGAGGTGCCGTCGCCCGGGAACCGGCCGGGCGCCGGCGGGCCACCGGCGTTCATCGCGTTCGTCGCTGGACCGAAGCGAGCGGAGGTTAGCTAGCTAGGGAGAGGTGAAGGTGACGAGTCGTTGGTGGTGGTGGAGAGGGGAGAGCGATTCTTGATCGTTTGGTGGGGTTTTTGTTTGGGCTCGAAGGGAGGGAGGTCGGATCCAGCGGACGGCGGTGGGGAGGTTGCTGCGAGGGGGACGTCAACGCTTTGCATGTTGCGGGGAGCGGGACGGGGAGACGACTAGGGGAATACAATGTACGACGAGTAGTGCGGGAGAGCTGTATTAATTGGATGCGGCCGGGCAATGGCATCGATCGAGGTCAATGCTGCGCTGGGCGATTTTTAAAATGCTCGTTCGGTTTGGTTTTGATTTGGTGCCCTCTTTCCTGCATGTTTTTGCTGTTGATTTCTGCTCGTTTGTTAGTTCCGCCATGGTCAATGCAGATCATGGTTCATGCGTCCTGACTTTTGCGGCTTCTTCGGTTGTCTTTCTATCCAATTTTCTTTTCAACTTGTGTGACCTACACTGGGCATATTTTTATATTACAGATAGGCGTCGTCTGTCCATTACCAAGTTGCATGTTATTCATTTTTTGAACTAGGACGTTTATGATCGTGGGAGTGGGGAAAAATCATGCATGTAGAAAATGTATAACATGGCAGTGTGAAATGCTTATAGAAAACTAGAAACATATAAATGTATGGTAAGATGGTAGCTGTCGGAAATGCCTAATGGAGCTCGAGCTCCATGAGACCCTTTATTTGAAAAGTTCAAAAATCAAAATTTTATGTTTCACGGCAGAATACAAGCATACACACGGATCTATACTACTTTTCTGCAAAGTTTCATGGCGGAATACATTTATATGTGAGCTACACAAAAAATGACAAAATCACATATTTCTAGCACATGAACTGTTCACTATAAAAGTACATGATTTTTTTTGTACAGCCCACACCAATACGTATTTCACGATGAAATTGTAAACACATCTAGTATACATATATAAGTATTTGTGTATTTTTTGAAAAAAAAATTAAAAAGGTAAAATTTTAAGTGTTTGGAAATTTCGGACTCCATGGAGCCCGAGAGCAAAAAATCCACTCTTGGTAGTTGTTGGTTTTATAATATGTAATAACACATAAGAAATCAGACGAGATGACTAAGTCTATACCATAGATTTCATAGATACAATAGACTTATATAAGATTGGGCTCGGTGATTTTATTTTTCTTCAAAATTGCATGCATCATTAGATCATTGCGGAAAACATAAATTTCTATGGGTTCCAAGTCAATAGACTAGACAAGCTTTGTAGGGAAATTTTCTAAATGGTAGAGTCCTCTAATTTTGTTTTATAAAGACCATTTAAATCAAATAAGAAGCCTTGGCAATGGTCCCGTTGTCTTAAACCTTCTTTGATTAAATGGATGATTCATGGATGCATCCTAGGATGTAGAAGTTGAAATTTCTTCCAAAGAGATATCCCATCTTTTCGTCTAGAGATGTTTCTCCACTGATGAAGGTAAAATCACATGAAAATACTGCTAAAATTTGGGATGGGCTTTAGGCCCATATAGCAATTTCTGAAAAATCTCTAAGGTCCCATGTGGGTTTATTGGCACTAGATGGAGGTGGGAAGTTTAGTCCCACCCCGGAAGTGGAAGAGGAGTTGGACCTCTTTATAAGGGATGTTCTTTCACATGCTATTGGAGCTTGGGAATAGAAGAGGCCCTCACACACTCCTCCACCGCCGCCCGCCTCGGCACGCCGCGCCGCGGGTTGTCGGATTGAGCCAAGCCGACCTCACACATACGCGCTTATTTTTTTCCAGTCACTAACGGAGAGTTACTGACAGCCGGGCCACGATCTGAGACGTCAGATCATGGGCTGTCACGGACTCGGACGTGGGTCGATCCCAGGTCTCTCCACGCAGTTGCGTCTATGTAATTGTGCAGTGTCTCCTAACCCTAGCCGCCACGAACAGATCACATCTGCTCACGTGCACTGCCCACCGTCGTTCCTTTGATGCTGCTGCCGCCGGTGACTCCATCCCGTCCGCCGCATACACGGTCGATGGGAGAGCAGGTCTCCGAAACCCCGTCCCCCCGGTTCCTGTACGTGAGAGGGGCGAATAGGTTTTTGGGAAGCGACTGCTCGCTGTTCGTCTACTTCATCTACGTCCGCGTCGCCCTCATCATCACCATGTCCACCGACGCCGAACGTGCCGCCGCCGAGAAGCTGGAGGCCGACAAGAAGGCCGCCGAGGACGGCGCTGCTGCCGCCACCGCTGCGACTGCTTCTGCATGGCCTACTGGAGGGTATAACGCGTATATCCCTCTCATGTTTATTTCCGTATTAGCAGTACTAGCATTATGTGTAGATCTGTCTACTGTTTGCGTAGTACGTGCTCGTTTAGATCAGTATCAGCATGTTGCTAATTCTGTCAATGCCATGCTAGTCATCTATTTATGGATTAAATTAGTCGGAAAATTGCCTATTTACAGCAATCCAAAAACCTATTATGTGTAGGAATTTTTCGGCAAGTGGCTTTGCCGCTGCACTGAAACCGGATAAGTTTGCTGGTACGTACTTTAAGCGTTGGCAGACTAAGACCACTTTATGGCTCACGGCTATGAACGTGTTCTGGGTCACCGGTGTCTCCACGGGAACGATTGCTCCTGAACAGGAGAAGGCGTTCAGGGAGGCCACCGTTGTGTTTCTCGGAGCAGTTCTTAGCGTGATCGGAGATAAATTGGTCGACGCATATTTACATGTGCATGTCGCCAAGGACTTGTGGGAGGCGCTCGAATCCAAGTTCGGGGCCGCCGATGCCGGGAGCGAGATGTATATTATAGAGCAGTTCCACGATTACAAGATGGTTGAAGATCGTCCTGTATTGGAGCAGGCTCATGAGATAATATGCATTGTTAAGGAGCTTGAGCTTCTTAAGTGCGAGTTAACGGGCAAGTTTGTCGCGGGCTGCATAATCGCTAAGCTCCCTAATTTCTGGAGGAACTTTGCCACCACTCTGAGACATCAGAGGCGTGAATTCTCTGTGGAGGATGTCATTGGCCATCTGAGCGTTGAGCAGAATTCGAGGGCAAAAGACTCGCACGGAAAAGAGGCCGAAGGGACTTCTGTCGCCAACATGGTGAACCTGAAGAACTTCAACTCCCACAAGCCCAAGGGAAAGAACGGTGTCCAACACAATACCGACTTTAAGAAGAAGGGTAAGAAGACCTTCAAAAAGAACAAGAAGGGTGAGGGCTGCTTTACTTGTGGTTCGGTTGAACATTGGGCCAACAAGTGCCCAAACAAGTACAAGAAGCCAGGATAGGACTCTAAGTCTGTCAACATGATTGTGGGCAACAATGAGAATGGTGCATCTAGGTACGGTAATTTATTTACTATTTTTTCAGTGTTTCAGCCTACCGATTGGTGGGTGGACACAGGTGCAGGTGTTCATGTGTGTGCTGACATTTCATTGTTTTCTTCTTACCAGGTCACAGGCCACGGGTCTATATTGATGGGGAATGGCGCGAGTTCTTTTGTTCATGGTGTTGGCATGGTCGATCTGAAGTTTACTTCAGGAAGGATCGTGCAGCTGAAGAACATGCAGCATGTCCCCGCCATCAAGAAGAACCTCGTTAGTGGCTCTCTTCTATGTAGAGAAGGGTTTAAGTTGGTTTTCGAGTCTAATAAATTAGTTGTTATGAAATATGGACTCTTTGTTGGAAAAGGTTATGAGAGCGGAGGGATGTTTTGCCTTTCCCTCGCAGATTTTTGTAATGAAGTCGTGAGCCATATTCATTCGAATGTTAATGAATCTGAAGTTTGGCATTCACGTCTTTGTCACATTAGTTTCGGTGTTATGACACAACTAGCTAAGTTGGATTTAATCCTGAGTTTCACTTTAGCCAAAGGTTCTAAGTGCCTTTCATGTGTGAAAGCTAAGCAACCTCGCAAGCCTCACAAGGCCACGGAGGAGAGACACTTGGCACCATTAGAACTCAGACATTCTGATCTTTGTGAGATGAATTTGTGAGATGAATGGTGTGTTGACTAAAGGTGGAAAGAAATACTTCATGACATTGATAGATGATTCCACTAGATATTGCTCTGTGTATCTGTTAAATACTAAAGATGAGGCATTACACTACTTTAAAATCTATAAGGCAGAAGTTGAGAATCAACTTGAAAAGAAAATTAAACGAGTCCGATCAGATCGTGGTGGAGAGTACTTCTCTAGTGAGTTTGATTCCCTTTGTGCGGAACATGGCAGTATTCATGAGAGGATGCCTCCCTATTCACCCTAGTCAAACGGGGTGGCCGAGCGGAAAAAACGTACTCTAACTGATTTGGTTAACGCCATGTTAGATACATCGGGTTTATCCAAGGCATGGTGGGGGGAGGCTATATTTATGGCATGTCATGTCCTGAATAAAGTTCTAACAAAGGATAATGAGATCACTCCCTATGAGAAATGGGCGAAGAGAAGGACAACACTCTCGTACTTGCGCACTTGGGGCTGTTTGGCAAAAGTCAATGTGCCAATCCCCAAAAAGCGTAAGTTTGGACCCAAGACTGTGGACTGCGTTAATTTCGGCTACGCTAAGAACAGCGTTGGCTATAGATTTCTAGTAGTGAAATTTGAGGTACCTGACCAGAAGGTCGGTACAATTATGGAGTCTAAGGATACTACATTCTTCGAGGATATTTTTCCTATGAGAGATATGCAAAGCACTTCTAGGTAGGAATCTGAGGAGACTCCTGAGCCAGCCATTCCTATGGAATATTATGAAAAAACACATGATGAAAATCCTGAGGAGGATGGCGAAGAAACCCTTGGTAGGGGCAAGAGACAAAGGACTGCAAAGACCTTTGGTGATGATTTCTACGTGTACCTCATGGATGATACTCCCACTCCTATTTCAGAAGCGTATGCCTCTCGTGTCGACTCTTTGGAAGGATGCGGTCCAGAGCGAGATGGATTCCATCATGGCTAACGGGACATGGGAGATCATGGCGTCCCTATGGTTGTAAACCATTGGGATGTAAGTGGGTGTTCAAAAAGAAGCTTAGGCCTGATGGTACGATTGAAAAGTACAAAGCTAGGCTTGTGGCCAAGGGATATGACCAAAAAGAAGAGGAAGATTTCTTCGATACTTATTCACCTGTGGCCAGACTGACCACCATTAGAGTATTACTCTCGTTGGCGGCCTCGCATGGTCTTCTCATCCACCAGATGGATGCTAAGACGGCTTTTCTGAATGGAGAGCTAAACGAGGAAATCTACATGCAACAGCCAGATGGCTTTGTGATAGATGCTCAGGAAAGAAAGGTGTGTAGGTTGCTGAAATCTTTATATGGCACAAGCAAGCACCTAAGCAATGGCATGATAAGTTTAATACAACTCGGACATCTGTTGGCTTCGTTGTTAATGAAGCTGACAAATGTGTATACTATCGCCATGGTGGGGGTGAAGGAGTTATACTGTGCCTATATGTTGATGACATACTGATATTCGGAACCAACCTCAAAGTCATTGAGGAGGTCAAGTCGTTTCTATCTCAGAACTTTGAGATGAAAGAAGTGTGGCTGATGTTATCTTGAACATCAAGCTACTGAGAGAAGATGAGGGTGGGATTACACTTCTGCAATCCCATTGTGTTGAGAAGGTGTTGAGCCGTTTTGGATACTCGGACTGCAAACCATCTCAAACACCATATGATCCTAGTGTGTTGGTTCGGAAGTTCGAAGGCACAACTAAGGATCAACTGAGATACTCTCAAATCATTGGTTCACTCATGTACCTAGCGAGCGCAACGAGGCCTGACATCGCATTTGCTATGAGCAAACTGAGCCGGTTTGTTTCCAACCCGGGTGATGTGCATTGGCATGCTATTGAGAGAGTTATGCACTATTGTCTGAAGGGTACTATGAACTACGGACTTCACTATACGAGATACCCGTCGGTACTTGAAGGGTATATTGATGTGAATTGGATCTCTGATACTGATGAGATGAAGGCCACAACTGGGTATATGTTTACTCTTGGAGGTGGCGCTGTTTCCTGGAAGTCTTGCAAGCAAACGATCTTAACGAGATCAACAATGGAAGCAGACTTAATAGCATTAGACACATCTGGTGTCGAAGCATGATGGCTTCGAGATCTATTGATGGACTTGTCATTGGTTGACAAACCGGTTCCGGCTATCCTTATGAACTGTGACAATCAGACTGTCATCACCAAGGTGAAGAGTTCAAAGGACAGCATGAAGTCCAACAAACACATAAGAATGAGATTAAAAGCTGTCAGAAAATTAAGAAACACCGGAGTGATAGCGTTGGAGTATGTCCATACGGCTAAGAATATGGCAGATCCCTTTACAAAAGGGCTATCACGTGTTGTGATAGATAGTGCATCGAGGGAGATGGGTATGAGACCCACATGAGTTGCCATGGTGGTAACCCGACCTATGTGATCGGAGATCCCGTGAAGTAGGACCTGGGAAAACAAGCCAGTGGTGAACTGAGAAGAGTAACTATACTAACCCACTCTGCTGGAGATGCAATACTCTCAATACTGTATGGTAGGATGACTACTGTCTTAATGTGTTCCAAAGCTTATGTAAGCAAGATGCTATCCTACAGAGCGATCTTTGGAGGAACACACCTATGTGAGCCCGGCTGCTGGTCACAGTCTATGAGATTGGGGTGATCTCTAGTAAGCTCATGAATAGGCCAGGAGTGTGACTTATATGCTCCACCCAAGGGATCAGCCTTCGGCAGCCTAGTACTAGTAAGACAAGTGGTGAAACTTCTTTACGCCAAACTGACAATTCAAGGCATAGTCCATTGTTCAGTTGTGAAGGAGTGTAGCTACTTGCACTAGGTGAAGCTCAACCTTAACAGGTCTTCACTGAAACGCTGGTATATCAAAACAGATTGGAACAAAGGACACAATGGGCCCTCGAGATCTGGTGGGGGATTGCTGAAATTTGGGATGGGCTTTAGGCCCATATAGCAATTTCTGAAAAATCTCTAAGGGCCCATGTGGGTTTATTGGCACTAGATGGAGGTGGGAAGTTTAGTCCCACCCCGGAAGTGGAAGAAGAGTTGGGCCTCTCTATAAGGGATGTTCTTTCACAAGCTATTGGAGCTTGGGAATAGAAGAGGCCCTCGCGCACTCCTCCTCCGCCGCCCGCCTCACCACGCCTCGTCGCGACGCGCAGGGGGTTGCGGGATTGAGCCGAGCCGAGCTCACAACTACGCGCTTATTTTTGCCAGTCACTAACGGAGAGTTTCTGACAGCTGGGCCACGATCTGAGACGTCTGATCATGGGCTGTATAAGTGTGCGGTGTCTCCTAACCCTAGCCGCCACGAACAGATCACATCTACTCACGTGTACTTCCCACCATCGTTCCTTTGCTGCTGCTGCCGCCAATGACTCCATCCCGTCCGCCGCGTACACGGTCGACGGAAAGCAGGTCTCCGAAACTCCGTCCCTCCGGTTCCTGTACGGGAGAGGGGCGAATAGGTTTTTAGGAAGCGACTACGCGATTGCTTGCTGTTCGTCTACTTCCTCTATGTCCGCGTTGCCCTCATCATCACCATCTCCACCGACGCCGAACGTGCCGCCGCCGAGAAGCTTGAGGCCGACAAGAAGGCCGCCGAGGACGTCGCTGCTGCCGCCACCGCTACGGCGGCTTCTGCATGGCCTAGTGGAGGGCATAATATGTATATCCCTCTCATAATTATTTCCGTATTAGCAGTACTAGCATTATGTGTAGATCTGTCTATTGTTTGCGTAGTACGTGCTCGTTTAGATCAGTATCAGTATGTTGCTAATTCTGTCAATGCTAGTCATCTATTTATGGATTAAATTAGTTAGAAAATTTCCTATTTACTTAGCAAATACATTAGGATTTTTACATGAAAATACATCAGTGGTGCTCAATTAGATTTGATAATATATCATAAATTATGCACTAATTAGTAAAATGTATGCACTGATTAAGATATCTTTTTTAGAAACACCGTAGATATAGACACTCATCCCTATGAACACAGACACACCCTAGCCACCTTCTAAAGACTGAACCAGGTACATGCGGGATCGACATGCACCGGCGAAGCGTGGTGGCGAGGGGCATCAGACCAAGATATTTGCTTAACCTTGTTGGGGAACGTTGCAGAAAATTAAAATTTTTCCTATGGTTTCAACAAGATCCATCTATGAGTTCATCTAAGCAACGAGTCATGGGAGAGAGATTGCATCTACATACCACTTGTAGATCGCGTGCGGAAGCGTTCAAGGGAACGGTGATGATGGAGTCGTACTCGCCGTGATTCAGATCACCGATGACCAAGTGCCGAACGAACAGCACCTCCGCGTTCAACACACGTACGGAACGGACGATGTCTCCTCCTTCTTGATCCAGCAAGGGGGAAGGAGAGGTTGAGGAAGAAGGCTCCAGCGGCCTGACGGCGTGATGATGGTGGAGAGGCGATACTCGGCAGGCTTCGCCAAGCACTCAACGGAGGAGGAGAGGTGTTGGGGAGGGGAGGGGCTGCACCTTGGAAGTGTGTTGCAGACCTCCCCTCACCCCTCTATTTATAGGGGAAGGGGCAAGGGGGGTCGGCCCCTCTAGATGAGATCTAGAGGGGGCGGCTGTGAGGAGGGCTTGCCCCCAAGCAAAGGGGCGCCCCACTAGGGTTCCCCAACCCTAGGCGCATGGGCCCAAGGAGGCGCCCAGCCCTCTAGGGGCTGGTTCACATCCCATGTGGCCCATGAGGCCCTCCAAGAGGGGTGGCCCCTCCAGGTGGACCCCCGGAACCTCTCTGGTGGCCCCGGTACAATACCGATATGACCCCGAAACTTTTCGGTGTCCGTTTGACAACTTCCCATATATAAATCTTTTCCTCCGGACCATTCCGGAACTCCTCGTGACGTCCGGGATCTCATCCGGGACTTCGAACAACATTCGGTAATCACATACAAGTCTTCCTAATAACCCTAGCGTCACCGAACCTTAAGTGTGTAGACCCTACAGGTTCGGAGACATGCAGACATGACCGAGACGACTCTCCGGTCAATAACCAACAGCGGGATCTGGATACCCATGTTGGCTCCCACATGCTCCTCGATGATGTCATCGGATGAACCACGATGTCGGGGATTCAATCAATCCCGTATACTATTCCCTTTGTCAGACGGTATGTTACTTGCCCGAGATTCGATCGTCGGTATCCCAATACCTCGTTCAATCTCGTTACCGACAAGTCACTTTACTCGTACCGTAATGCATGATCCTGTGACCAGACACTTGGTCACTTTGAGCTCATTATGATGATGCACTACCGAGTGGGCCCAGTGATACCTCTCCGTAATACGGAGTGACAAATCCCAGTCTCGATCTGTGTCAACCCAACAGACACTTTCGGAGATACCTGTAGTGTACTTTTATAGTCACCCATTTACGTTGTGACGTTTGGTACACCCAAAGCACTCCTACGGTATCCGGGAGTTACACGATCTCATGGTCTAAGGAAAAGATACTTGACATTGGAAAAGCTCTAGCAAAACGAACTACACGATCTTGTGCTATGCTTAGGATTGGGTCTTGTCCATCACATCATTCTCCTAATGATGTGATCCCGTTGTCAACAACATCTAATGTCCATAGTCGAAACCATGACTATCT
Source organism: Aegilops bicornis (assembly GCA_021605145.1). NCBI lineage: Eukaryota > Viridiplantae > Streptophyta > Magnoliopsida > Poales > Poaceae > Aegilops > Aegilops bicornis. The sequence goes on along the minus strand of CM038673.1, from coordinate 698,343,630 downwards.
GTTGACCAACGAGCTAGTCAACTAGAGGCTTACTAGGGACGTATTGTGTTCTATGTATTCACACGTGTATTACGATTTCCCGATAATACAATTATAGCATGAATAAAAGACAATTATCATGAACAAGGAAATATGATAATAATCCTTTTATTATTGCCTCTAGGGCATATTTCCAACAGTCTCCCACTTGCACTAGAGTCAATAATCTAGTTACATTGTGATGAATCGAACACCCATAGAGTTACGGTGTTGATCATGTTTTGCCCATGAAGAGGTTTAGTCAGCGGATCTGCGACATTCAGATCCGTATGCACTTTGCAAATTTCTATGTCTCCATCTTGAACATTTTCACGGATGGAGTTGAAGCGACGCTTGATGTGCCTGGTCTTCTTGTGAAACACAGGCTCCTTGGCAAGGGCAATAGCTCGGTGTTGTCACAGAAGAGTTTGATCGGCCCCGACGCATTGGGTATGACTCCTAGGTCGGTGATGAAATCCTTCACCCAAATTGCTTCATGCGCTGCCTCCGAGGCTGCCATGTACTCCGCTTCACATGTAGATCCCGCCACGACGCTCTGCTTGCGGTACCGCACCAGCTCGCCCCACCATTCAACATATACACGTATCCGGTTTGTGACTTAGAGTCATCCAGATCTGTGTCGAAGCTAGCGTCGACGTAACCCTTTAGGACGAGCTCTTCGTCACCTCCATAAACGAGAAACATGTCCTTTGTCCTTTTCAGGTACTTTAGGATATTCGTGACTTAAATATCCTCCTCCATGATCTGATCGTAAGAAGTTTATTTTTCGGTCACGTTGATTCTCTACCTCATTCTGAAATTCCTTGAACTTTTCAAAGGTCTCAGACTTGTGTTTCATCAAGTAGACATACCCATATCTACTCAAGTCATCGGTGAGAGTGAGAACATAACGATATCCTCCATGAGCCTCAACGCTCATTGAACGCACACATCGGTATGTATGATTTCCTATAAGTTGGTTGCTCGCTCCATTGTTCCGGAGAACGGAGTCTTGGTCATTTTGCCCATGAGGCATGGTTCGCATGTGTCAAATGATTCATAATCGAGAGACTCTAAAAGTCCATCAGAATGGAGCTTCTTCATGCGCTTGACACCAATGTGACCAAGGCGGCAATGCCACAAGTATGTGGGACTATCGTTATCAACTTTACATCTTTTGGTATTCACACTATGAATATGTGTAACATTACGCTCGAGATTCATTAAGAATAAACCATTGACCATCGGAGCATGACCATAAAACATATCTCTCATATAAATAGAACAACCATTATTCTCGGATTTAAATGAGTAGCCATCTCGCATTAAATGAGATCACGATACAATGTTCATGCTCAAACTTGGCACTAAATAACAATTATTGAGGTTTAAAACTAATCCCGTAGGTAAATGTAGAGGTAGCGTGCCGACGGCGATCACATCGACCTTGGAACCATTCCCGACGCGCATTGTCACCTCGTCCTTCGCCAGTCTCTGTTTATTCCGTAGCTCCTGCTGTGAGTTACAAATATGAGCAACGGCACCGGTATCAAATACCGGGAGTTACTACGAGTCTTGGTAAGGTACACATCAATTATATGTATATCAAATATACCTTTAGTGTTGCCGGCCTTCTTGTCCGCTTAGTATTTGGGGCAGTTCCGCTTCGGTGGCCCTTCCCTTTGCAATAAAAGCACTACATCTCAGGCTTGGGTCCATTCTTTAACTTCTTCCGGCAACTTGCTTGCAGGCGCGGCAACATCTTTGCCGTCCTTCTTGAAGTTCTTCTTACCCTTGCCCTTTTTGAACTTAGTGGTTTTATTGACCATCAACACTTGATGTTCTTTCTTGATTTCAAACTCTGCTGACTTCACCATTGAGAATACTTCAGGAATGGTCTTCACCATCCCCTCCATATTGTAGTTCATCACAAAGCTCTTCTAGCTAGGTGGGAGTTGAAGGATTCTGTCAATGACCGCCTCGTCCAGGAGGTTAATGTCCACTGGGACAAAGCGGTTGTGCAACGGACATTTTGAGTATGTGCTCACCGACGTAACTGTTTTCCTCCATCTTACAACTATAGAACTTGTCGGAGACTTCATATCTCTCGACCCGGGCATGAGCTTGGAAAACCATTTTCAGCTCCTCGAACATCTCATATGCTCCGTGTTGCTCAAAACGCTTTTGGAGACCCGGTTCTAAGCTGTAAAGCATGCCGCACTGAACGAGGGAGTAATCATCAGCACGAGACTGCCAAGCATTCATAATCTCTTAGTTCTCTGGGATGGGTGCATCACCTAGCGGTGCTTCTAGGACATATTGTTTCTTGGCTGCTGTGAGGATGATCCTCAGGTTCCGGACCCAGTCCGAATAGTTGCTGCCATCATCTTTCGGCTTGGTTTTCTCTAGGAACGCGTTGAAGTTCATGTTGACATGAGTGTTGGCCATTTGATCTACAAGACATATTTTGCAAAGACTTCAGACTAAGTTCATGATAATTAAGTTCATCTAATCAAATTATTTAATGAACTCCCACTCAGATTTGACATCCCTCTAGTCATCTAAGTGTTACATGATCCGAGTCGACTAGGCCGTGGTCCGATCATCACGTGAGACGGACTAGTCATCATCGGTGAACATCTCCATGTTGATCGTATCTTCCATACGACTCATGTTCGACCTTTCGGTCTCTTGTGTTCCGAGGCCATGTCTGTACATGCTAGGCTCATCAAGTTAACCCTAAGTGTTTATGCATGTGTAAAACTGTCTTACACCCGTTGTATGTGAACGTAAGGATCTATCACACCCGATCATCACGTGGTGCTTCGAAACGCATTTAACTTTAGCAACGGTGCACGCTTAGGGGAACACTTTCTTGAAATTATTCTAAGGGATCATCTTATTTACTACCGTCGTTCTAAGTAAACAAGATGCATAAACATAATAAACATCACATGCAATTATATAAAGTAGTGACATGATATGGCCAATATCATATAGCTCCTTTGATCTTCATCTTCGGAGCTCCATGATCATCTTGTCACCGGCATGACACCATGATCTCCATCATCATGATCTCCATCATCGTGTCTCCATGAAGTTGCTCGCCAACTATTACTTCTACTACTATGGCTAACACGTTTAGCACTAAAGTAAAGTAATTTACATGGCGTTGAATCAATGACGCGCAGGTCATACAATAATTAAGACAACTCCTATGGCTCCTGCCGGTTGTCATACTCATCGACATGCAAGTCGTGATTCCTATTAAAAGAACATGATCTCATACATCACAATATATCATTCATCATTCATCAAAACTTATGGCCATACCACATCACATGACAATTGCTGCAAAAACAAGTTAGACGTCCTCTAATTGTTGTTGCATCTTTTACGTGACTGCAATAGGGTTCTAGCAAGAACGTTTTCTTACCTACGAATAACCACAACGTGATTTTATAAACTTCTATTTACCCTTCATAAGGACCCTTTTCATCTAATCCGCTCCAACTAAAGTAGGAGAGACAGACACCCGCTAGCCACCTTATGCAACTAGTGCATGTCGATCGGTGGAGCACATCTCACGTAAGCGTCACGTGTAAAAGTCGGTCCGGGCCGCTTCATCCCACAATACCGCTGAAGCAAGAAAAGACTAGTAGCGGCAAGCAAGTTGAAAAGATCTACGCCCACAACAAAATTGTGTTCTACTCGTGCAATAGAGAACTACGCATAGACCTAGCTCTGATACCACTGTTGGTGAATGTTGCAGAAAATTAAAATTTTTCCTATGGTTTCAACAAGATCCATCTATGAGTTCATCTAAGCAACGAGTCATGGGAGAGAGATTGCATCTACATACCACTTGTAGATCGCGTGCGGAAGCGTTCAAGGGAACGGTGATGATGGAGTCGTACTCGCCGTGATTCAGATCACCGATGACCAAGTGCCGAACGGACAACACCTCCGCGTTCAACACACGTACGGAACGGACGACGTCTCCTCCTTCTTGATCCAGCAAGGGGGAAGGAGAGGTTGAGGAAGAAGGCTCCAGCAGCAGCACGACGGCGTGATGATGGTGGAGAGGCGGTACTCCGACAGGGCTTCGCAAAGCACTCAACGGAGGAGGAGAGGTGTTGGGGAGGGAGGGCTGCACCTTGGAAGTGTGTTGCAGACCTCCCTCACCCCTCTATTTATAGGGGAAGGGGCAGGGGCGGCCCCTCTAGATGAGATCTAGAGGCGGCGGCGGGGAGGGCTTGCCCCCCAAGCAAAGGCGCCCCACTAGGGTTCCCCCCAACCCTAGGCGCATGGGCCCAAGGAGGGGGGCGCCCAGCCCTCTAGGGGCTGGTTCCCTGCCCCTTGTGGCCCATGAGGCCCTCCAAGAGGGGTGGCCCCTCCAGGTGGACCCCCGGAACCTCTCCGGTGGCCCCGGTACAATACCGATATGACCCCGAAACTTTTCGGTGTCCGTTTGACAACTTCCCATATATAAATCTTTACCTCCGGACCATTCCAGAACTCCTCGTGACGTCCGGGATCTCATCCGGGACTCAACAACATTCGGTAATCACATACAAGTCTTCCTAATAACCCTAGCGCCACCGAACCTTAAGTGTGTAGACCCTACGGGTTCGGGAGACATGCGAACATGAAGAGGCGACTCTCCTGTCAATAACCAACAGCGGGATCTGGATACCCATGTTGGCTCCCACATGCTCCTCGATGACGTCATCGGATGAACCACGATGTTGGGGATTCAATCAATCCCGTATACTATTCCCTTTGTCAGACGGTATGTTACTTGCCCGAGATTCGATCGTCGGTATCCCAATACCTCGTTCAATCTCGTTACCGGCAAGTCACTTTACTCGTACCGTAATGCATGATCCCATGACCAGACACTTGGTCACTTTGAGCTCATTATGATGATGCACTACCGAGTGGGCCTAGTGATACCTCTCCGTGTCACGGAGTGACAAATCGATCTCGATCTGTGGTCAACCCAATGACACTTTCGGAGATACCTGTAGTGCACCTTTATAGTCACCCAGTTACGTTGTGACGTTTGGTACACCCAAAGCACTCCTACGGTATCCGGGGGTTACACGATCTCATGGTCTAAGGAAAAGATACTTGACATTGGAAAAGCTCTAGCAAAACGAACTACACGATCTTGTGCTATGCTTAGGATTGGGTCTTGTCCATCACATCATTCTCCTAATGATGTGATCCCGTTGTCAACAACATCTAATGTCCATAGTCAGGAAACCATGACTATCTATTGACCAACGAGCTAGTCAACTAGAGGCTTACTAGGGACGTATTGTGTTCTATGTATTCACATGTGTATTACGATTTCCCGATAATACAATTATAGCATGAATAAAAGACAATTATCATGAACAAGGAAATATAATAATAATCCTTTTATTATTGCCTCTAGGGCATATTTCCAACAAACCTGTCTCATTGCACAAAACATATTTCAGTGAACAATATTTTGTGCATTAAAATACATTAGTAGTAAGTACATAGGCGAGATAAGCAATGACCCTTTGTATGAAACAACTGTTATCCTTCTAGTCACATAACCAATGAGTTCTTATCACCGCTGGTTGAGCATCTCACGGAACATTTGGCACACATTAAAACCATGAATATCATATAAATCCCTATAAGTACCGAAACCCTCGGCCTTCCATTAGGACCTTAAGGTCCATAGTAGTGGCTAGATGGTTCTCTCACTTTTTGGATCTTCAATACCGTGTTCCCGTGAGCCTTGTCACAAGATCGGGACCAATTCGATGTAATCAGTGGTGTGTTTGTCGGGACATGGTGAATGGTCACTTTATGACCATATTGTTCATTGAAATCAATTGAACCTTTTGAGATTTTCTTGTTGTATAATTAAATAGCTTTGCATGCTTTCCGATCTATCTATCTTCTTTGGTCAAGTTCGAAGAGTTTTTTTTCCAGAGGGAGTGGTGCTTTGTAGTGGGTTCAATCTTGTGGTGATCTAACCCGGTGACAATAAGGGCCAGGACACATATACAAAAATATTAAAGTGTCTAAGGTAGCCTCAACCTCATGCATTTCGAGTGTTAAGTGTGAGTGTTTTCCTTGATTGACACGTCTCTCTGGTTTTTCTATGGTTCTCTGTTTTGTGGTGAGTTTTTCTGGACCTGTGTGAGTGGTTCATTGTCTTTCTGTTAAGGACCAGCCCATCGTTTCCGTGTATGCTGCGTATTTCTTTAACACTGTACTGACGCAGACGCTCATACATACGCACATACACTTACCCCTATAAGAGCACGCATGCACACCATATATCTGTGAGCACCTCCAAGAACTAAGCCGACACATCATCTTGAGATTGACGAAGTTGTCACGGACACATACGTAGTCAACGGGAGCATCTACTCCCACTGAACGCACAACGGCGGAAGGCCTGAAACAAATCCAAGAAAATCCGGGCACCACTGTCATGGAAGGAAGCAGCACGCCATTGTGTGTTATTCGGATAGGTACATAATTTATTCTTTGAGGTGCCGATGTCGTTCTTCTGATTCATTTTTGTATGCCCCAGGTGCTTGATTGCTTCTATCTGCGTTGGTTTTTCCCTTGAAGAGGAAAGGGTGATGCAGCACAGCAACGGTAAGTATTTCCCTCAGTAAACCAAGGTTATCAATCCAGTAGGAAAACCAAGCAACACTATGTGCACACAAAGAATAAATACTTGCAACCCAACGCGTAAGAGGGGTTGTCAATCCCTCCACGGTAAAAAGATAGATTAAATTGTATGAGATTTGATAAATAGATCTGACTAAAACACAAAATAAAATAAGTAAAGAAAAAGTGCAGCAAGGTAGTTTTGGGTTTTTTGAATAATAGATCTAAAAACAATAAAATAGAAAATAGACCCGGGGCCGTAGATTTCACTAGTGGCTTCTCTCGAGAAAATAGCATACAGTGGGTAAACAAATTACTGTTGGGCAATTGATAGAAGAGCAAATAATTATGACGATATTCAAGGCAATGATCATGTATATAGGCATCACGTCCAAGATTAGTATACCGACTCCTGCATGCATCTAATACTATTACTCCACGCATCGACCGCTATCTAGCATGCATCTAGTATATTAAGTTCATGGAGAAACGGAGTAATGCAATAAGAACGATGGCATGATGTAGACAAGATCTATTCATGTAGGAATAGACCCCATCTCTTTATCCTTAGTAGCAACGATACATGCGTGCCTCGCTACCCCTTCTGTCACTAGGTGAGAACACCGCAAGATCGAACCCATCACAAAGCACCTCTTCCCATTGCAAGAAAAATCAATCTAGTTGGCCAAACCAAACCAAAGTTTCAGAGAAGAAATATCAGGCTACAATATAATCATGCATATAAGATATTAAAGAAGACTCAAATAATATTCATGGATAGATCTAATCATAAACTCACAATTCATCAGATCCCAACAAACACACCGCAAAAATTCATTACAGCAAATAGATCTCCAAGAACATCGAGGAGAACATTGTATTGAGAAACAAAAAGAGAGAAGAAGCCATCTAGCTACTACCTATTGACCTGTAGGTCTTTGGTGAACTACTTACGCATCATCGGAGAAGCACCGATGAGGATGATGAACCCCTCCGTGATCGTGTTCCCCACTAGCAAGGTGCCGGAATAGGGCTCTAGATTGGATCTCGTGGTTCTGGAACTTGCGACGGCTGGAATTGTGTTTCGTCGACTCCCCTAGGGTTTTCTAAAATTTTTGGGTACTTATAGAGCTGAGAGGCGGTGGAGAGGACTCCCGTGGGCCCCACCATCCACCTGGGCACACCAGGGTTCTGGGCCCCATGGGCCTCCCCAGTGGTGCTTCCTTGGCTCCCAAGTTGTCTTCTGGTCCAAAAAAATTCATGGCATTTGGACTTCGTTTGGTACTAATATTCTGTGAAGTAAAAAACAAGAAAAAAACAACAACTAGCACTGGGCACTATGTCAATAGTTAGTCCCAAAAATGATATGAAGTTGTTATAAAATGAATATAAAACATCCAAGAATGATAATATAACAGCATGTAACAATCAAAAATTATAGATACATTGGAGACGTATCAATGCTTCTGCCCCGAGCCATACCTGGAGGCCAAAGATGAATTCCTCTGTGCCCATGGGATGAGGTTGTTCCAGTTCGTAATAGATGGCTGGAAGGTGAAGAAATTGGATGGGAATTCCTTATCCTTATGGGTATGGACATCCTTGGCTTTGTTTACTCCAAGCTATTTACATATGGATGATTATTGCGGTCTATTTTCTTCACTTGATATTCATTGATCCATGATTTTACTTGCTTCTATACATTCATACTGTATTTGTGATTCCTATAATTTGTCCATTCTTGGTTTTCTTAGGAGGTTCTACAGTTGCTAGCAGTCGACTTTTGCTTAAGAAAATTTCATTGTTGATGCAGGTGTGGCCTCACTCCCTGCCCCAGTTTTGTGCATGGTGATGTTTTACCTCTCCTTTTCCTATCTCATGTTCTTCTTAGTTTTTCTGTACAATGGGGGCTAAATGGTAGTATGATTGTGTAAAATGTACGTGAGTTCCTTCGAAAAAGCATTGGCATTTGAAATATATGGAACTATTATTTTATTTGGCTATAAGACATTTTAAATGGACCATGACACTCCTAAATTTGTGTTTATGAAGATTGACATGAAAGTTTCTTCAATATATGTATGTGAGGTTCCTTCAAAAAAGCATTGGCGTTTGGAATATATGGAACTATTATTTTATTTGGCTATAAGACATTTTAGATGGACTATGACACTCCTAAATTTGTGTGTATGAAGATTGAATATGTGGATTGACATTAAAGTTTCTCCAGTATCTCTTGCTAATGAAACTATTCCCATGCATGTACAAATATACCTGGTCATGCTATGTACATAAACAAGTAAAAATAAAGATCAGTGACCAAAATCAATTATTAAACTGGTATATGATTGACTGTAATTGACAAATATATCTATAAATAGAGGTACTAGTGGATAAGATCTAAAACATACACCTCTAGCTCTCTTTCACTTCACATAACAAGCAACCCAACAAGCACACTACCAGACTTCCAATCGCACAACCAAACATCTTCCTATCCGAACTCCTTCCAGGTAGCAATGTTGTCTAGGTCCTTGCATAATTAGCCATGACACCACGCTCTTTCATGTGAAAAACAACTTCCTTGCATGTTGCTATGATCTCCCTAGCTTCTACAAATAAGAAAGTACAAGGACCTGCATGAACTCGCTAAATACAAAATAATTTCACGCCATCAGCAGGCTTTCAAACACATTGTTCGGTTTCCCGCATTTAAAATACAACATTAGCGCGCGCATAGGCTTTCTGATGGGCATAGCATGCCGCCGCGCCTCTGTCTGCTAGTATTGTATTGTTACCACTAAGGATAAAATAATGTGGTTTTCTCATATTGATTGACTTCATGTCTACATTATGTCATCTTGCTTATTGTGATACTCTGCTTCTTGCAAACTTAATACCTTGAGATGCATGCTAGATAGCAGTTTTGGGGTGAAGTATTAGTAGTAGATGCAGTTGGATTAACGATCTACTTATCATGGACGTAATGCCTATATGACATTATGCCATGAGTGATCATAGTTATGAATATTGCAATTTGATCAATTGCCCAACTGTAATTTGTTTACCATGCCATTCGCCTGTTTTCGAGAGAGATGCCACTAGTGAACCTATGCCCCATGGGTCTATTCTCCATTACTAAATTTTGTTGGGAAACATAGTAGAAAACAAAAAACTCATCCTACAATCGAATCAGGAACACTATGAAGATGCATATAGAGGTTTAGGTCAGATCGTTACCAACTCCGAGTTTCAGCTGAAGAAGAAGAGTCGGCGTAGATCGTACTGAAGTCCCTTGAACTATTCATCAATGATCCCTCGAATGGAAGACCGAAAGCATGACCTGTCTATAGTTTGCAAGCGTACAGTCTTCATGATCCGACAACCTTTTGTCGTCCAGAGCTAATTGACATTGGATAATTAGAGGGAGAAGAATAGAACAACACTGTGCTTCTAATTACAAGGACTAGAGAGTATTAGAACTAGCTCTAATTGGATCAAATAGAACTAGAACTAGAACTAGAGAACTAGAGGAGCCTCCACAACTTGTGTCTACAAGGCCCAAATCCTCAGGTATATATCGGTTGGAGGAGAGAGGAGGGGGCGTCACAAGGGGAGAAGGTTTCCCTTCTCACTTGCGCCGGCCGGGAGGGCCGCCCTTAGGGCGCCTCCACCTAATGGGCCTCATAGGCCCATTAAATTTTCCCCTATAGGCCTTTTTAGTATGTTCTTGGCCCGTTCATATTTAAATAATTATAAAAGCTTATTAATCATTATTAGAGCCTTTTATATTTAATTTAAGATCTCCAAAAACATTTTCCACCTATATATTAATTTACGGCATTACCCGGTAAACCCCAAAACCCTTCCAGTAACCCCGAAACTCTTCCGGTCCCTCTCGAAACTATTTCTAATATTAATGAAGCAATTTATAAATATTTTCTCGTAACTCTTGCTCCACTAACACTAAGTAGATCGTCATTCCCTCAAGCTTGTGACCCTGTAGGTTTGTTAAAACATAGACATGAACAAAACCTCCTTTCGTTCAATGATCGATAACGTAACCGTGGACATCCATATCAATCCCGTACACGAATGACATTCGAGTGAACCTTTGGTTATCATATGCTATTCCTTTTGCTTGGCAATACTTTAAAAAACCAAGTGTGAGATGTATCGGTATCCTCTTGAGTCACCCTCATGCTCACTATACCGGTCTCCTCGTTACCGGTTTTGGTCTACTTTCTCATTGACATGTTCCGGCATCCCTGTGGCCTAGTCACCTATGTCTGGCTAGATGATGATGGAGGCCGTCACACCAAGAGGGCCCTAAGAATATCTCTCCATTTTCGTCGGAGGAGCAAATTCCACTCTTGAGCTATCTAGACCCTTGTCAGACTTCCCGATGAACCTGTAAGTTATCGTTATGATCATCGTGTTATAGATGATGTTTGAGCAATCCCAAAGTCCATCGTACGGTAAGAAGTGACTACGATATTCTCATGGTCTAAGGAACTAAAGTGTGCGTTAACTCTTTGTGTTATAATGATTGACTTGTGACAAAAACATCTCAAAGTATAACAAACAAGTTGGGTCAATTCAATATGATCGTTCTTCCAACGTCATATTCTCAAAATTGTTTTGGAACTATCATTACATTTAACAATATCCCAAGATCTGAAAAACATGATAAAAAAACACTTGAGTTAGTCTTAGAGGCGAGACTAGAAATCAGGATTTACCATTTATCATTCCGCACATGCACGTGTGTGTTGTGTGCATAGTTGTTTGTCACGTTGCTAGCTTGGGAGATTCATACTGAATTGATAACCTTGGTTCTCTAACTGAGGGAAATACTTGCTACTGTTTTGCTTCACCCTTTCTCTTGGGGTAATTCCAACAAAGCCCATGGGAGTGGCAAGTTTCCATGGGCATTTGGTGAGGAGCCTCCAACTGGAGCTCGACACAAACGAAATCCTCCATATCTCTGAAGTACCTCTGAGCTAGTTGACCATTGTGTACCCTATGGCCTCAAAGATCAGATAGCCAGATCAACAATCTTTCACACTGATTCTGACTTGTACCCGACATCCAATGATCCATCTATAATGAAATCCATGTTTTCGCTCTCAATTTATGGTTTAGCCAGTATATATTGTACAAGTTCATTCATTTGTTAATTTGAAATGCACAAAGCTAGGATATACTAGTATCAAACTTAGTAAAAATATCTATCCAGAAGATGGACTTACCCATGTGACTATGTTAGGGGTGAGCCAACCATGGACTACCTCTCGGCCAAAGGTCAACTCAAGTAGAATAACAAAAAAGATGTACATATCACTCTTCTCACTTGGATGCCCAAACATATGGTACCTACCATCAAAACAACAAATTATGTGCATATAAGTTTAAGAATTCAATTTTCAAACCAACCAAATGAACCTAAAATGTATGAAGCTCACGAGAAAGAGAGAAGGGGCCTTACTCCGGAAGTTTGGATCGACATATCTGAATGTCCCATGAGCTCCTCTTGACTGTTGAGGTCCATAAACCATTGGTGGCTGAAATTTACAAATTTTGCTCACATATGTATGCTTGTTAAGTAGGATGTTAGTGCTCTTTAGATCTCCATGAACAATGGTTGGGGTGCATCCTATATGAGATACTCTATATATGAAACTAAAATGTCCGAGAGAATAATAATTATGTAATACCTTTGATTAAATGTGGGATTAACATGTCGCGGCGGTGGGGGGGGGGGGGCTTTGCCCCCACCCCTCAATATGTTGTGCAAGTCAACCAAATGCATCATACCAAGATATTTGCTTAATCTATCTGCATTGCACATAATATATTCTAGTGGACAAGATTTTCTGCACTAAAATCTATTAGTAGTAGGTACATAGGCGAGATAAATGATGATCCTTTGTATGTATCTCTTTTTATTTATAGTCGCATAAGCAACTAGTTCTTATCGCTGCTAGTTGAGCATTTCACGGAACACTTGGCACACGTCAAACCATGAATATTATATAGGTCGAGAATTCCCATGGGCATTTGCCGAGGAGCCTCCAACTAGAGCTCGACACGAACTTTGTCTTCGATATCTTGGAACTACCTCCGATACGGACGGCCACTGCATACCCTGTTGACTCACATGCCGGATAGCCAGATCAACAATCATTGACTCTGACTTGCACCTGGCATCCAATGATCCATCGATGATGGCATCCATGTTCTCGCTCTCGATTTGTGGTTTAGCCAATATATATTGTATAAGTTCTTTCATTTGTTAATGTCAAATGCATAGATCCAAGATATACTAGTATCAGACTTACGAAAAATGTCTATCCACAAGATGGACTTACATGTGATTATGTTAGGAGTGAGCCCACCATGGATTACCTCGCGGCCTGAGATTGGCTCAAGTAGAATAACAACCAAGCTGTAGATGTCACTCTTCTCACTTAACTGCACAGACATATAGTACCTAATCATCAAAACTACAAACATTCTGCATATAAGTTTAAGAACTCAATTTCCAAAACAACCAAATGAACCTACAATGTATGAAGCTCACGAGAAAGAGAGAAGGGACCTTACTCTGGAAGTCTGGATCCACATATTTGAATGTCCCATGAGCTCCTCTTGACTCTTGAAGGCCATCAACCATTGGTGGCCAAAATCTACAAATTTCCCTCCCATGTTATTATCAAGCATGATGTTATGGCTCTTCAGATCTCGATGTACATCTTGTATGGACATATTCTATATTTGAAATTCAAAATGTCTGAGAAAATTTGTAATACCTTACATTAAATGCGGGATCAACATGCAGCGACGGGGGGGGGGGGGGGGTTGCCCCCACCCCCAACATCTTGCGCAAGTCAAGCAAATGCATCATACCAGACATATGCTCAACCTATTGCACATAATATATTCTAGTGGACAAGATTCACCGCACTAAAATGTATTAGTAGTAGCCAGTAGGTACATAGGCGGGATAAATGCTGATCCTTTGTATGAGTCTTTTTTCTTTCTAGTCACATAAGCAACGAGTTCTTATCACTTATGGATGAGCATCTCATGGAACACTTGAGATTCAAACCATGAATATCATATGGGTCGACAGTTCCCATGAGCATTTGTTGGGGAGCCTTCAACTAGAGCTCGACACGAACCACGTCCTCGATATCTTTGGTGTGTACAGCCGTTGTGTACCATGTGTCCTCACACATCGGATAGCCAGATCAACAGTCTTCAACTCTTACTTATACCTAACATCCAATGATCCATCGACGATGACATCCACTTTCTCGCCCTCGATTTGTGGTTTAGCCAGTATATATCATATAAGTCATTCATTTGTTAATGTCAAATGCAAAGAGCCAGGATATAATTGTGTCAAACATAGGAAAAAAACACATATCCATAAGACTCACTTACCCATGTGACTTTGTTAGGTGTCATCCCACCATGAATTACCTCGCGGCCCGAGATCAGCTCAAGTAGAATAACACCAAAGCTATATATGTCATTCTTCTCACTTAGCTACCCAGACGGCCAGACATATGGTACCTACTCATCAAGACAACAAACAGTGTGCATATAAATTTAAGAATTCAATTTCCAAAGCAACCAAATGAACCTACAATGTATGAAGCTCACGCAACAAGAGAGAATAGACCTTACTCTTTATCCACATATCCGAATGTCACACGAGCTCCCCTTGACTCTAGAGGGACATCTACCATTGACTTCGATAGGCCGAAATCTATAGGTTTGCTCCCATGTTTTTGTCAAACAGGATTCTACTACTATTTTGATCTCGATGGACAATGGTTAGGGTACATTCTGTATGGAGATACTCTATACTTGAAATTCAAAATGTTCAAGAAAACAAAATAAATTTTGTAAATACTTTGATTACATGTAGCAAAACAATTGGACAAAACCTTATGTTCTTTTCAAGTAGGATATGAGTTGTTTTTTTCCTCTGGAGACACGAGCGACTAGAAAACCTTGCCGCTGCTGCCAGGAGAGCCAAACCTTCCGGCGCCGACGACCTCTCAGTCGTCGGTGGTGAGGCGGGTCGCTGGATCCCATTCGTGCAGATTGTTTGGCTTTAGGTTTAGGCCCTAGTAGCTTAGTTGTTTGGTTGTTCATTGTCTTGGCTTTGGCGGCGGCAATGGCGATGCAGAATAATGAAGTTCCAGACCCTTCCCCGATGAGGCGATTGGTCCTATGGTTTGGATGAATTTGGAAACCAATTTGTTCAAGCAAGGATGGCATGGTGGCGGCATCCTCGTGGTGGACCTGTGTCCTCGGCCTTCGTGGTTGCGACGGTGTTTGCTCCAGAGCTGGCGCGGAGCTTGAGTGGTAGTCCAGGAGCCGGTGCAGATTGTGGTCTGCATCGGCGACATCTGGAAGATGGTGGATCGTGTGTTGGGTTCGAGTTCGTGGATAGTAGATGTAGTTTTCTCCTCCGACGTCTTAGTCGTGTGGGGGTGCCAGATCTAGAGTTTGATGGCGTGTTCGGGGTGTTTCCTCGGTCTAATTTGTTCAAAGGTAATGGCTTTGCCTTTGGTGAGCCATCATGAAGGTCCGCAAAGCTGTATATCAGGTATAGAGCCACTTCGAACTCGGGTGTGAATGTGATTCGTCATTGTTTTCTTTGGTGGCTGTTGTGGTGGTGCCAGAGGCAAGTGACCGGCATTGGTGTCAAGCTCAAAGGGTTCTTCGGTCTTGATTGTAATTTTATTTCTTGGCTGGTGTTCCTTTGCGCTTTGCTGTCTTTTCAGTTTTGCCCGATCGGTGTGTACGTGACTTGTACTATGATCCTTATGATATAAGACACGTATTACCATGCAAAAAAATAGAGATGAATTAGGTGATGCCTTACATTGCAAGGTTAATTTCTAACTTAGCACCACAAGAATTCTTTTTTTTTTCTGCTCTCTATATAGGCGACGGTGCCAGCAGATTGAGCTCCTTCCAGCTTTGTCGGCTAGCCTTTGGATTCTCTTCCCTCAGGCCTGCTGCTCTGGTTGCGGATGGCAGGGAGGTGCATCCTAATGCCTTGGCTTCGGGAAAGTTGTTTAGATTAGGGGGTTTTCTTACATGGGCGGTGTTTAGGCAGATGGCAATGTCTCACCTTCTAGGCAGATGCCGAGATGGAAAGAAGGTGCATCTCCGTCGGCCATAGTGATCGTTCGATAGTCCAATGAGTTTGATGTAATTTTAGTTATGTTAAGATGCTTTGTACTTTCGATAAACATTTTTTTATAGTTTCGGACCCTTTGCAAAGCTGAACGGTAGCATCTGAAGTGCACTTCAAGTTTAGTGGCATGATACATATCTCGCTTACGTTTTGAGAAAAGTATATTTTTCGTCCCTCAACTCTGGACGAAGTATAAATTTAGTCCCTCAACTTCAAAACCAGACAAATTACATCCTAAACTTTTAAAACCGGACAAGTTTGGTCCTTCGAATAATCCAAAGCAGTATTTGGCGATGACGTGGCCTGGTTTTGATTTAATTGGATTGGTTTAGCAAAGGGGCCCATGGTTCAGTGACTATCTAACAGGAGGGTTAAAACGTGCACTAATCCTAATGCTACGGGGCTGGGCCTAGACTAATCCTGTTGTGTCAGCCTCACCAGATTTAGCTGCCGGTGACTAAAAACTGCAGCAGAGACACGCTGGGAGGCCACGGGAGCAGGTGAGGAGTGTCTGGGAGGCTGCCCCTTACTCTCTCGTGGCTAAGTGAGGCTACGCCCAACCATATGGTCGCCACTCGCCAGAGCGACGGTGGCGAGCTCGTGCATTGGAGCAGCACGGCGGCGCTGTGCGGGGAGGTAGCTACTGAGCTCGGAGAGGCACAGAAGGAGAGATGAAAGGACCGGGGAGGTAGTTACTGAGCTATGGGAATGGCATGGAGAGGCTGGGGCGCTCCAATGGCGGCGAATCAACGGCGGCGGTCCTTGGCCGGAGCCGAGGAAGATGGGGTCGAATACCTCAATTAGGGGCAGTTAGGTTCGATTACTGGCGCATAGTTGCATCTATGGTGAAGGAGGAGCACCCAGACATGGTGGCTTGTCGGGGATAGGCCGATGGCCACGTGAACGACGGATGACGTGCTCTGGCTCGGCTTCGGGAGAGTAGGAAGAGACCCGTGTGCGGGCGTGGAACCATGCGCGCGGCTGCGTGAAGGTGCACGGGAGCAGCAGGTCACACGCGCGGCTTGGCCGGCCGGCGAGGCGCAGGGGTGGCGGGGGGTGCTGAGCTCGGCCATGGCTTTGTGCTTCCAACGAGCTGTGGCAGAGAGGGGAAGAGAGAGATGAGAGAAGATATTTTTTTTAGTTGTGTAATTTGGTCAAAACCATGCCAAGTCATCACCGATACTGCTTTGAATGATTCGAAGGACGAAACCTGTCCGGTTTCAAAAGTTTAGGATGCAATTTGTTTGGTTTCAGAGTTGAGGGACTAAATCTAGACTCCGTCAAGAATTGAAAGACAAAAAATATACTTTTCTCTTACGTTTTCAGCACCGACGTTTGCACATATATCACTTGTTTTACTGCATTATTTTTATCTCAAATTACTTATTTTGGATTTGTCTAGATATAGATGTATCTACACACTAAGACAAATAATTCTCGCTGAGGAAATACTTTCCATGTTTGCTCCCAATTGTTTTTAGTTGGCGTTTTAGCAGTGGGCACTTGCCCCGCTCGGCATGGAGTAATGTACTGCACTGCAGTAGTACGAAGCTCTACGTATGATTTGTTTTAACTCCACCCCATGTGATCCACTCCGCACTCATCAGTTGCTCACACCAAGTTTAAATTCGTGATCCGTCAGGGTGCGCTACACGCACACACGGCTCCATTCAAGCTGAGGTAATCCCGAGAGTACACAACCACCCCTGGAATTTCATACTCTCCGTTCCAAAATATAATGCTTTCTCTATTCCCATGCTTCAACTTTGATCATAAATTTAATTAATGAGACCGACTGCGGCGGGAGCAAAAGTTACACCGATGAATTCGTATTCAAAAGAAGATTTTAATTATATAATTTTTTCCTCCCGTCGCAGTGGTCTTGTTGCTAAATTTATGGTTAAAGTTGAGCCTTAGTAAGCGCGGCCGCACTATATTTTAAAATGAAGGGAATACTTAATTAACTGTGGCTGCCAGCGCAAAAAGAAGTTAACTACGGCTGCTTGTGCAAAGGACAGAAGAGAGAAAACTACCCCACAAAATATGAAAAGGGACTGAAAACTACAGCAACGCAACGCGACATGGAGTGGAAGACATCCAAAAGGGTTTTGCTTCACCTCCACGCGGAAGGTAAAGGCCACAGAGAAATAGACCGGTTTCACCCTTTTGTTGCACTCGTGTGACCCACTCCGATTAGCACCTCGCAGCCGATTATCATCTGCTCTCCGGAGAGCAGATACGCTCTCCCCTTCTTCCCATTATTTTTCTGCTGGTGCGAGGTCAGAATCCACGGCACTGGCTGATGAGGCTCCAAGGTCAACTGCCTCTAACAAAAATGGCTGGAAGGTCAACTGCTCGAGGCAAGTAGACGGCGGAGTATCGTTTACCTAGTCGAGGCGTACTACTGATTAGTAGTGGTATTTTTTTTTCGCATGTGGAGTGGACATGAATATCCAAGTGGAATAAACAAGAAGGCATTTGATTACTTGAGTAGCCTGCTTGCCTGCCGGTAGTGATGCCTTCACCAAATGCTCCCCTTCTGACTAACACCCGAATCAAGCAAGGCACAGGTTCAGGGCAAGCGCTCGCCTACCTTCCTAATCCTGTGTTTTCAGTATTTCTCACACCCCACAGCGACAGGTGATGTGCTTATTTATTTTTCCCATTTGAAGCTTCCGTGACAAGCTCGACGCTACTCCAATATGCAGGGCGTCACTGACCAGGCTCTGAGCAAGAGCATGTGCCTTTCGGCACGGCAGCTCATGGCAACTCCACAATGGATCATCAAATCGTCTCCAAAATCTGGATCGAAACAGTTCGGACATTTTGTCAATAAAATTGTTCGGACCACCCTAGGGCCATTTTTTATTAGTAGGATTCTCAAAACACAGGAATAGGAAAAACTTAAGGATTGGAGTGGCATGCCCACTTGAATCCTATAGGACTAGACAGAGTGTTTGATGTCATAGAAAAAACAAAGAAAATGAAAAAAGAAGATAGAATAGATGTTAGATTTTCAATGAAATCTAAACATGATTCCATAGGAAAGATTCCTCGAACGACCTGAAAGAATTGATGAAGCGTCTCAATCTCCAATATGGAGACCCGCATGTATATATATTGATTGTGGTGTCTCGTACAACCATGCCACGCACGTCAGGGAATACATCAAGGGAAAGGAGAGAGAGAGATCCTCACGCTAGGGAGTTACAGGAGGTTGAGGAGATAAGATACAACTCAAAGGAATAAACCTCTTGGCTCCTAACAACCGAGCCGTGACTAGATAACTATAATTAACACTCTCCCTTAGTCAGAACTTACTTAAGTTCAGATTATGTTTAAACTCCTCAAATGGTCTTGAGGGTAATGCCTTTGTGAAACCGTCTGCAACTTGATCTCTAGAAGGCACAAACCGAATTTCCAATTCCCTGTTAGCAACTCTCTCTCTAACAAAATGATAGTCTATTTCGATATGCTTGGTTCTTGCATGAAACACAGGATTAGCTGACAAATAGGTAGCACCAAGATTATCACACCACAGATATGGAGTTTTGATATTCTGTATCCCGAGTTCTCTTAGCACCATTTTTACCCAAAGAACCTCTGCTGTTGCGTTTGCTAATGCTTTGTACTCTGCTTCTGTACTGGATCTAGAAACTGTGGCATGTTTCCTTGCACACCATGAAACTAGATTAGGACCAAAGAACACTGCAAAGCCACCAGTTGATCGTCTATCATCCAAACATCCTGCCCAGTCAGAATCTAAGAATGCACTAACAAGAATAGATGATGATCTGCTGAATGTCATTCCAACATTTAAGGTGTTTTTCACATATCTCAATATACGTTTAGCAGCAGTCCAGTGTGCTGTAGTAGGTGCATGCAGAAACTGACAGACTTTATTAACAGCAAAAGCAATATCAGGCCTGGTGAGAGTCAAATATTGAAGTGCACCTACCACACTCCTATAGTTTGTGCCATCTTCTTGACTTAAAGGATCACCTTCTGCAAGAGACAACTTTTCTGTACTTGACAATGGAGTTGACGATGGCTTACAATTTTGCATCCCAACTTTAGTCAAAAGATCGGTTGCATATTTTTCCCGAGACAAATGAAGACCACCTGTGTGTTTCTCTTAACTTCAATACCAAGGAAGAAGTGCAAATCTCCTAAGTCCTTAAGAGCAAACTCTGATTGTAAGTCTTTCAGTAAAGCTGTGACTGCATCATTGGAGGAACTGGTAACAATAATATCATCAACATAAATAAGCACAAATATAGATGTGTGTGACTTACTATAGATGAACAATGATGTATCTGACTTAGAAGGAACAAAGCCAAGTTGTTGCAATTTGGAACTTAAACGAGAATACCATGCCCTGGGAGCCCGCTTCAATCCATAGAGAGACTTGTCAAGCCTGCATACATGAAATGGTGCATTTTTATCCTCAAACCCAGGAGGTTGTTTCATATACACTTCCTCTTCCAGAACACCGTGAAGAAACGCATTACGCACATCTAGCTGTCGCAGACTCCATCCTTGTGACATGACAGCGAGAGAGAACAATACGAATTGTAGCAGCTTTAACAACAGGACTAAACGTGTCCTCATAGTCTATTCCATACCTCTGCTTGAAACCCTTTGCAACAAGTCTTGCTTTATAGCGATCTATGGTACCATCGGACTTTTCTTTTATTCTAAACACCCATTTACAAATCAATCAGATTGTTACCTTGCTGAGATGGAACCAAGCGCCAAGTCTTGTTCCTCTGAAGTGCCTGAAATTCCTCTTCCATAGCCTTTTTCCACTTTGGGTCTGAAAGTGCCTCATGAAATGTGCGAGGTTCACCTGATGAGCAAGACAAGCCATATTTAACTTTATAATTAGTAGGTTGAATTACCCTTGCACGAAGGCGGAGTGCTGGCGGAGTTATTTGGCGGCGACGTGACGGAGTAGGTGAAGCGAAAGATCCCGACTCTGCTCCTGGAGAGGGATCCCAAGGCTGTCTTGTCTTCTGCAGACCCCAGGATTTTACGTGGCGAAACCGGGCGGTGGTGAAGGCAGACACGACGCAGAGGATCTTGGCAAAGACAAAGAGTCCCATGCCGGTTCTTTGCTCCACCCGACGAGCGCAGGGGATCCAGCGGGCCCCGCCTCTGACGTAGCAGCTGGGTTCGGCTGCAAAGCTGCGTGATGGGACCCTCACAAGGAGTCGTGTCGGCGCCGGTTCATGCGAGGATGCACGCGAGGGCGACCCAAATAGGGGCCGCGTCGTGATCGCGGGTTGGTGCAGTCTCGGCACATGAGGGGATCTGCTGCGCTGTCCTCTGACGTGGCGACAATCCCGAGGATGAGTTGTCCCGTTCCGTAGGCACATGAGATATGGGCCATTGGTAGCATTCTGTACATCATTTGCACTCAAATTTTTTCTGCTGCTTCCACATCGGACCCTGCAACATGTGAAGACTCCAAAATACGGTCGAGAGTTAGTCGGATGGTCATTAAAATTATCATCCCCATGAACACCGGATAGCTAAGGTGGAAGAAGTAGAATTTCTTTGCGAGAAGGAGGGCACCGGCATTTGGATGAAGATGTGCAAACGGGAAAACAGTTTCATCGAACACAACATCACGAGAAACATATACTCTTCCTGTAGGAATATCAAGACACTTAACACCCTTATGTTGAGGACTATAACCAAGAAACACGCATTGCTTGGAGTGAAACATGAGCTTGCGATTATTGTAGGGACGGAGGTTGGGCCAACATGCACAATCAAACACACGAAGAGAGGAATAATATGGTCTAGTATGAAGAAGGCTAGGTGTTTCATTATTGATGACACGGCTAGGCAACATGTTAATGAGATGAACTGCCGTAAGGAAAGCCTCATCCCAAAATTTTAGGGGCATGACGGCACCGGGAAGAAGAGCCAAGCCAACTTCAATAATATGCCTATGTTTGCGCTCGGCAGAACCGTTCTGTTGATGTGCATGAGGGCAAGACACATGGTGAGAAATGCCTAATTTTTGGAAAAATGAGTTCAGTTTCTCATACTCGCCACCCCAATCAGATTGGACGGCGAGAATCTTACTATCAAATTGTCGTTCAACAAGTGCTTGAAAATTTTGGAAGACTTGAAACACATCGGATCGTTTCTTAAGAAGATAGATCCAAGTGAATTTACTGTAATCATCGATGAAACTAACATAGTAATCATGTCTACCAACAAAAGTGGGGGCAGGACCCCATATGTCAGAAAAAATAAGTTGCAAAGGTTTGGTAGAAACACTAGTTGATACAGGATAGGGCAATTGATGAGCTTTTGCCCTTTGACATGAATCACATATAGTTTCAGAACTACGTTCACCAACACAAGGGAGCTTATTATTTCTAAGCACTTGTTGAACAATAACAAAGGATGGATGTCCTAATCGAGCATGCCACCGTTCCGACGAAAGTTTGATGACACCAAAGACTTGTTTATTGAAGCTTCTAAATTGAGGAATCAATGGATATAGTCCGTGCACACATCTACCTCGATAGAGAACTCTCCTCGTGGCCTGATCCTTGATAAAAAAGAAGTAAGGGTGAAATTCTAGAAATACTTTGTTATCAATAGCAATGCGATGCACAGAAAGAAGATTCTTTGATGTGTCAGGACAATGCAAAATATTTCTAAGATGAATATCACTATGCGGGGTTGTGACAATTGAATGAACAACATGACATATCTCCATACCTTCTCCATTGGCGTTGTGAACTTGATCTTGACCCCGGTACTGTTCGGCCATGGTGACCTTCTCGAGCTCATGTGTGATGTGATTGGTAGCCCCGGAGTCAACGTACCAATTTGTGTCTACCCCATAGCACGTGTTCGCGGCTGCTACAACTTTTTTCCTTTGGGAATTGTTCTCAGCATAGCGATAATCACAGTCCTTGGCGATATGGTTAGTCTTTTTGCAGATTTGACACTTATTTTCATATTCATCATACCCCTGAAAGACGCGCCCTCGATTGTTGTTGTAGAGAGGACGCCGATTGTTGTTGTAGTTGTTGCTGCCGCCACCATTGCGGTAGTTGTTTCCACCGCTGCCACCAAAGTGGCCGCCGCCTCCACCATAGTGGCCGCCGCTGCTGCCACCACCGTGGCCATGGCCGCCATTGTAGTGGCCGCCGCCATAGCTGTTGTTGTTTCCGCCTCCACGCTGTCCGTCTCCTCCTCTGGACGGGCCACGCGAAGCAGATCTGGAAGCACCACGGCGCCCTTGAGAGGCTGCCATGGCAGTGGATTTGAAGGACTCAGTGCCGGTACCATGGAACATCTCCATGCGCTGATCGAAGTTGGAGACCATACTGAAGAGGTCATCGGTGGTAAGGGGATCGGTGCGGACATCTAAGGCAGAAACTATGGGTTGATACTCCATGTCTAGTCCTCCAATAATGAAGGAGATGAGTTCATCCTCACCGATGGGTTTTCCTGCAGCGGCAAGTTCATTGGCCAAGGATCGCATATAGCCAAAGTATGCGCCAGCCGATTGAGTGCCTTTCTGGGCATTGGTGAGATTGGTTCTGATGTTGTTGACTCGTGATCTGGATTGGGAGGAAAACATGCGAACTATGGCTGCCCACAGCGCATGAGATTCCTCATGGGACACTACTTCGATAAGGACTTCACGAGAGAGGTTGTTAAGGAGGAACGTAAGAACTTGTTGATCCTCCCGATGCTAGGCTGCATATGCGGGATTGATGATGGTTTGGTCTTTTCCATCAGCGTTTTTTGTGGTGATGGTTTGGGATGGCTTGGGGGTGGTTTGATCAAGGTACCCGTACATGCCCGCAGCTCTGATCTGCGATAGCACTAGGGATTTCCATAGCACGAAGTTCGTGCGGGTGAGTTTTTCTGAAACCTGCGAGGTGAGGGCAGGGGAGGAAGATGAGGAGGACGCCATGGCAAGGGAAGGTGGATAGCTAGATGAGGTGGAGAGGAAGGGCTCTGTATACCATGAAAGAATTGATGAAGCGTCTCAATCTCTAATATGGAGACCCGCATGTATATATATATATTGATTGTGGTGTCTCATACAACCGTGCCACACACGTCAGGGAATACATCGAGGGAAAGGAGAGAGAGAGATCCTCACGCTAGGGAGTTACATGAGGTTGAGGAGATAAGATACAACTCAAAGGAATAAACCTCTTGGCTCCTAACAACCGAGTCATGACTAGATAACTATAATTAACACGACCGACGTAGAAAAATATTGTAAGGATTCTAACCCTTAAAAAATCCTATGGAATTCCTTTGAATCAAAAGAGCACTAGAAGTTCAAGATCCAACAAATCAAAACCAAATTTAAAAAGTTCGAGGGAAAAACCACATGGTGGACTGACGCTGCGGGGAAGATACCAGGTCGATGGCTCTGGCGTGGCGGCAGGCGCTGCGGCTGCCAGCCGCCCCGTCCCGCCCTCGAGCCCGCCCCCCGGTATCCGCCTCCGCCCCCCTCGCCCGGCCCTTCCTCTGGCTCTCATGGCTCTTTGTGGGCCGACATCGCCGAGGCCGGCAGCGTTGCCGCTGGCCGCCCGTCGTGTAGGGATCGGGTTCCCCCAAGGCCCGCCGTGGCCGCCACTGACCTCGCCGGGCGGCCCTACTCCCGGGGTGGGAGTTGGTCGCCCGTGGGTCGGACGGCGCCGTCGTCTTCCTCCTGCCGCCTCCCGCACGGGGATGCAAGGCTTGACCTTTGGGTCGGGGTTGCCCCCCCGGCGGCGTCGCGCTGGCAGCTGGGGTGTTGCCGGCCGCGCTGACCGGGGCCCGGCTCTCGCCTCCTGGAAACCCCCGACCATGGCCGTGCCCTCCTCTGCTCCGCCCTCCTCTGCCACGGCCGGTCCGACTCCGACGATCCCGCCCGAGCTCGCGCCGGTCCTCTCCCGTCGGACCCCCTTCCGGCCCTTCCTCCCCTCCCGTAGGTCCGCTGGGCCCCAACCTCATGACCTCCTGGTAATGGCAACCAGGGGCGCCAGGGGCCCAAGAAGAAGAAGAAGAAGGGCCCCCCGCGCCCTCAGGCTGCCGCATCCACCGCCGCCGCAGCTCCCCTTCCGGGCTCCAATGGCCCTCCCGACGGCCCGCCAGTGCTTAACTGTGGCCTGACCGCCACTTTCGTGTGGCTGCGACAATCCCCGATGTGCTACTCAGAAGAATTCCGGGCATCCATCGATTCTCTGTCCGGATCGCCCGGTGACGGAGGAGATCATGATGTATGGCCACGGCATCGAGGACATGGCCTTCTTCCACATCGAGGTGCCAGATATCCCCCCTCCCTCCCCGATGGCGATTGTGACGGTCGTGGGAGAGGCCGTCGCCACCCCGGAGCTGCTTGAGGCTGAGCTCAACCACTTGTGCAGATGCACGTGGGACTGGCAGGTGACCCCCACCGCCTCCAGCGCCTTCTCGGTGATCTTCCCTGACACCATGAGTATGGGATTCTGTACTCGCAGCAACAACATCACCCTGGCCCTCAACGACATTGTGGTGAACATTTCTGAGCCGCGTTGGGATCCCAAGGCCGTCGCTGTCACAGACCTCGTGTGGCTCCTCATCTCCGCCTGCCAGATGTGGCCCGGTCGAGCGAGTCATCCGCAGACATGTCGAAGATCCTTGGCAAGGTGGTGGTGGTCGACGAGCTCTCCTTACGCAAGGAGGAGGAGGAGGTCCGGGTCAAGGTGAAATGCCCGACTCCTCCAAGCTCCACGTCACGATCCGTGTCTTCTTCAACGACGACGGCTTCGACCTCAAGATCTGCCCCGAGCCCCCGAACCACGTCGGCCGCCCCCGCTTCTCGGATGATAGCCACCTGGGGGTGGCCCAGCTGATGCCGACGACTCCCACCGCCGACGCTCACGCCACTCCCGCCTCGACGACCCAGGAGAGGATGAGGACGGCTCGGAGCACTCCCGCTCCCCCTCCCGCGAGCTATCCAACCCACCAGCGGGTCGTGGTGGCTCCGGGGCGGGGCGCACTCGAGTGTCGGCCGCGGACCTCGCGGTGGCCCTCCGCTTGGCCACCCCAACGGTCAGGCCCTCTCTGTCTCCGTCGGAGTCGGTCAGTGACATCTCCAGTGTGGGGCTTCTCGTCGCCCCTCCATCGTCGCCTCGCTCCCCCTACACCGTCTTCGCTCGTCGCTCCTCGCCGCCGGGGCCAGACCCTCCGTCCCCTGCCGGCCCGACCTCCCCGGCCCCCACTGGTGGAGGCGGATGCGAGGTCCCCGTTGCACCTACCTCGCCCCCTCCTCCCGCGGGGGTCGCGGCCGGTGCCAACCGGGAGCTCGCCGACCCGCCCGCTCCGCCGGTGGCCTCCGTCGGCCTCCTCCCCTCGCCGACCTCCTCGTCCGCCTTGGTGGCTGTGGACGTCTCCTCGCCGGCCTCCGCGCACCCTCCTCCGACGGTGGCGTACGCCAGGCGGACCCGCTCCACCTCGACGCCGGTGACGTCCTCCCCGCGCCCGCCTCGGCGGCCACGGCAACCGACTCTCGGCGCCGTCCATCGCCGATCGCGGAGCTCACAGCGGCGGTCCGGAACCTCGAGTCAGTGCGGACTCCGACCTTCCAGATTCCTCCATTGTTCATTTTCCGCTCTTGAGGCGCTTCCACTTGGCCACCTCGCTAAGGTGGCCAATGACTCGACCATAGTTTTCGGGGAAGTTGGTCCCCTTAGAACAGATCGCGACCATTAGGGCCCGGGAGATCCTGGACGGCAAGCTTGCCGAGACCCGGGCCCGCCTCCTTCGGCCCCCCGAAGGGACGCCCATCCCCCTCGCGGGCCTGGCCCCTCCGGTGGCCGACGGATTAGTCCGTGGACGCACCCGTTCGCGCACTGCAGCCCTCCGCGCGCAAAGCGCTTCCTGTGTTCTGGGTCAAGCGGCCCCGATGGGGGCTTAGCTGCTGGCCCTGCTCGAACATCCGCGGCTTCGCCATGATGGTCGCCGCCGCCAACTCATAGAGTACATTCATGACGAACGCATTGACATCATCGCAATCCAGAAACCTTGCGACCGAGTTCGCCTTCAGAGCTTGAGCCTTAGCTCCCACCTATTCGCTTGGCACCGGCTCCTTCTAGCGGGACCTCAGGCCACTCTGGCGGCATCCTCTTAGGGGTAAAGGATTCCACCTTTGAGGTGGGTGGCATGGACCGGGGCGAATTCTTTGTTAGTATGGAGATCTACGAGCGCGCCCTAAATTTCAAATGGGAGGTCATTATTGTCCATGGTCCGGCGGACCACCGCCGCTCCACAGCCTTCCTAACAGAGCTGCGGCTGAAGATCTCTAACTCCCTCCTCCCAATTCTAGTGGGCGGAGACTTTAATCTCATCCGATCCCCGGTTGAGAAGAATAATGACCGGATCAACCTTCCTCGGATGCAACTATTCAACGATTGGATCGCGGAGCTGGGGCTCCGCGAACTTGATCGGACGGGTGCCAGGTTCACCTGGACGAACCGACAGATTGTCCCGACACAATCCGTGCTGGATCGTGTCCTAGTTTCCCCGGCCCCTGGCTTCGCTCCGGGCTGTCACCCGGATCGGGTCCGACCATGTCCCCCTTCTCCTCTCCACCGCGGACGAGCGGCCCCCCACCACGCCGCGATTCCGGTTCGAAACCTTCTGGCTCAATCAGACTGGCTTCCGGGAGGCTGTTGTCGCCCGCTGGATTTTTGCCCGCTCTGCTCCCCATCGATCCATGTCCGCCATCGACTCGTGGAATTTCTGCGCCAAGCTTGCCCGCCAATTCATGAAGGGCTGGGGGAAAACCTTGGGCGGGATCTTAGAGAGCGCGAAAAGGCCCTCATGTTGGCTATCCAAGCCCTGGACGCCCGCGCCGAATCGACCGGGATCTCCCCGGATGAGTGGATGCTGCGTTACGACCTGGAGGACCAGCTATCCACCATTTACACCGACGAGGAAGCCCTCGGCATCTTCGGGCACCAGAGGTGGGTCCTTCGGGAGATGCCAACACCGCTTACTTTCAGGCGGTGGCGAACGGCCGGCGTCGTAACTCCATCCACTGCCTATGGGATGGCGACAATCCTATCGTTCTCCCCTCGGCCATCCGTACCCATGTAGACGGCTTCTATAAAGCCCTATTTACCCCCACCCCGTGGGGTGGGGCAGGTCTGGCCCCCGACATTTGGTCGGGTGCGCAATTGGTCTCGGCTGAGGTGAAAGTGCAATCATGCCCTTACATTATGTTTTGGTTGTTTATGACAATTTACATGTAGGGGACTGACAATGGCTGCCAAGTAGATTTCAGGTGTTGGTCCCCGGTTCGTCAAAATTGTGTGTGGATCAAGAGCATACGAAGTGAGTTCTCTCAAGGTTGAAGTGGTAAAATGATGTTTCATTTTATGCTTCTTGAGTTATAGGGATCTCGCACTATTAAGAGGGGATCAAAGGGGATAGTGCTAGATTTGCTCAAGTCGACATCTTTTATTTCTATTTCCTCACATCATATTCCAACATAGGCATATTTCACTCCTATCCAACAAAATTCCACTCATATCCTATATACCAAAGAAATCCATGGCCAACTAGGTTCCGCAACATATATGATCTAACCTTTGCATACTTTGCATCCTCCATTTTGGTTTATCTTGGGTGGTTCTCTAAGTGAGGACCTAGAGCTTTTCCATAGCTTCAAAACGAGCCCAAGATCATCAAAATCGAGTCCGATGAAAAAGTTATGGATGTTTTATTTCGGGCGCTGAAGTTTTGTGTTGGCGGATATCCGGGACTTGGCCCGGAAATCCGGCCGTAGATGACCAGAACCGAGTGAAATGCTGGTTTGCCCTCCGGATGTCCGCGATCTCCCGGATGTCCGGGCTTTCCTTCGCGGATGTCCGGCTTGGCCCGGAAATCCGTGAGATGTCCGTAACCGCGTGAACGCTGGTTTGCTCTCCGGATGTCCGGCGATCTCCGGATGTCCGGGCTTTCTGTTCGCGGATGTCCGGGCTTGACCCCGGATGTCCGGCTCCCTGTTTCCTACTACATTACGCCCTGTTCTCCAAGTGGCTCTCCAGCCCGGATGTCCGGCCTCCGGCCCGGATGTCCGCCTGCCTTGATCACTTGCACTACAACGGCATATTTGAGCACACACTATATATCTGCCTCTTCTCCCCACGAGAGGGGTTGACCATTCACTTTGAACAAACCCTAGAACACTACACTCACTCTCTCTCATCTCTCCACACCAAATCTTAGATCCCCAAGGGATTTGAGAGCTTTGAAAAGAAGTTGTCCGATCAAGTGATAGATCCACTTCTCCTCCTTCTCTGCACCCAAGGAATTCGTGATTTGAGCAAGTCTTGAGCAAATCCCCATTGATCTTATTACTCTTGGAGGTTGGAGACTCCTAGGCGGTAGGAGTCTTCGGAGAGGAATCGACTTTTGTGATTACCCGGATAAGTTTGTGAGGGTTTGGAGACCACCCCAAGGTCTACCACTAGTGGTTGAGAAACATCTTCGTGGTGTTGTCTCAAAGGGAGAATAGGGTGAGCCTTCGTGGCGTTGGTGTGCCTTCGTGGTAACATCCACCTCTCTAACGGTGACTAGCTTCCTCCAAGGAAGTGAACATCGGCATACATCCTTGTCTCCTGAGTTGCGGTTATTCCTAACCCTAACTCTATACTTGTGGTTACTTGTTTTGGTTTGCACTTACTTACATCATATTGTGCTTGCTCACTTATATGCTTGTGTTACTTACCTAGTACTTCGTACCTACTAGCAATTGTTAGGCTCACTTTCATATTCCGCACTATTGCCTAAAATTGCTAAGTAATAATTAAAATTTGTAATTGTACCTATTCACCCCCCTAGGTCCATCTCGATCCTTTCAATTGGTATCAGAGCCTTGTGCTCTATTCTTGTGGCTTAACCGCCCTAGAGCGAGATGAACCCCACTGGGACTCCCCTTGTTGTAGATCCTAAGGATAAAGGCGGGCTTCTTCAAGTCAAGTCCTTTACGTCAGAGGATCTAGAACGGGCCCTTGCTAAGCAAAAAGAGGAGCATGATGCTTCTCTTGAGGCCTTGGTCCAAATGAGATTAGCCACGTTGTCCTCGGTGCTTGCACCACTCACGGGTGGTGCTGCCTCAAGGCCAACTGTGCCTACTCCATCACTTGGTCAACAACCTCCTAACAATGAACACGCCCGGTGTTCCTTGGCTTTATGCAAGACCTCAGGTTGAGAAACCAAGATATAATCCTCAAGGCAGTCCTCCTTTGCTTAGTGCCACTTCCGAT
Organism: Aegilops bicornis; assembly: GCA_021605145.1. Lineage (NCBI taxonomy): Eukaryota > Viridiplantae > Streptophyta > Magnoliopsida > Poales > Poaceae > Aegilops > Aegilops bicornis. The sequence goes on along the minus strand of CM038673.1, from coordinate 698,313,429 downwards.
TTTCCTTTGTGGAGAGTTGCTATGCAGGACCATCTTCGACATGGAAACGATGAGATGTTGGAGATCTTGGAGTATGGCTATCATGTGGTTGATCCAAAGAACCCCACTCCAAGAGAAATATATGACAAGAACCTCAATGACACTGCAATCATGTGGATAAGGAGAGGCTTGGATGAAAAGCAAAGGAGACCATTCATACACATCACAAGTGCCAAGGAACTATGGGAAACTGTTATGCGATCCAAAAGCGGCACCTCTACCCTCCGGAGTGCTCAATATGAAATTGCCAAGGGGCAATTGCAAAACTTTGTATGGAGAAAGGTGAAACCCCAATCAACTCCATGAGCGTCTCATGACACTCACTTTGCCGATATTGAGTCATGTGAGTGTGACAAGACACAAGATGGATTCAACATGACTAAGAGGTTCCTTGTGGATAAGTTACTCCATGCTCTTGCTCCATTTCACCATCAAATGGTGTGGGACATAAGACAACACCATACCTTCAAGGAAATGACTACAGATGACATCGTATCCACCTTTCAACTATATGAAGAGTCAAAGACTAATGCCACAAAACATCTTGCCATGCATGGTTCTCCATCATCAAAGATCAATCTTGCATTGAAGGCCAAGCATGTATGTGAAGATGAACAAAGTGAAGAAGAAGAAGAGGATGACGAAGATGGTGATGAGATTGAATCTGACGAGGGCCCTACATATGAAGACATGGCTCTTTTTGTCAAGAAGTTTAGCGGGGGTAAGTTCAAGGGAAGATTCCAAAAGAAGAAAGTAAGAAAATGCTACAACTGTGAAGAAACCAATCACTTCTCCAACGAGTGCCCTTATGAGAAGAGAGAAGATAAACCAAGGTTTCCCAAGACCTTTCCCTAGAAGAAGTTGCCAAATCCTTTGAACTCCAAGCTCAAGAAGAGAGATGGAAAGGCAATGGTTGCTCAAGAAGAATCTGATCCGGATGATGTTAGTGGTGTTGCCGGAGTTGCTCAAGACTCTCAAAACACCTTGAGGTTAGTAAACAAGAGTGGTGATGTGGTCACCTACAACTACATGAAAGATTACAAGGGCAACGCTCACAAATGCCTAATGGCAAAGGCCATGGTTGAAGAAGAAGAGGACCAAAGCTCTTCTGACAAGGTCAAGGTAACTCCACGATCAAATCCTCCTCTTTTCACGCCTTCTACTTCTAGTGATGAGTATCTTGATGCGGAGGATAGTCATGAGGATGATGATCTAACTGATCCTATGCTTGCTAAACTTAATAAGTTCATGTGCTCCCTCAAAGGAAGGAAGCTCACTATGTTTCAGATGCTTATGGAGATGGTGAGTAAGTACACCATCTCCATTAAGGAACTCGAAACCCTCGTCATCGAGGAAAAGGAAAAATATGAAATCCTTGAGCGGAAAGTCAAATATGAGGAAGCACGAAATGATGAACTATGTTTAAAAATTGGTACAAATATTGATGTTCATACTAAAGATCTTGCCTCCTTGAAAAAGGCTATTGGCTCTTGTGAAGAGTTGATGAATGATAAAAGTAAGCTTGCAAAGTCTCATGCCTCTCTCACTAAGGATTGTGAGCTTCTATCCATGTCTCTCAAGACTAAGGAAGAAGAGCTCACCCTTCTTACAAAGAGTTTTGAGACACTCAAACTTAATTATCTTGAAACTCTAGCCAAGGCTTACTCATCTCCTATTATCAATGTTGATGCATGTTCTACTAACTCTAGTAGTGATCTAGCATCCATCCTTGAGGAGAATCGGTTTCTCAAAGCTCAAATCGAGAAAGGGCTCATGACATGTGCTCAAGGGCAAAAGAACCTTAATGAGGTGTTGAGCCAACACAATGAAGCGTTAAGCAAAGAGGGACTCGGGTTTGACCCAAGCACAAGCAAGAAGAAGACGTCCTCCCAAAATTGCACCACCCCTTTAAAAGAAACCTTTGTACGAGAAGGACACAAGGAGAAAGGTAAGGTTGTTAGTGGGAAGGCCACAAGGGGCATGCCCACTCTCAACAAGCCAAAGAGTTCATGCCTCCATCCTATGTAATGCGTAAGACTAAGGATGGAGAAGTTTATGCAAAGTTTGTTGGCCCCCAAAAGGCATTTCGTTTTTATGCTATTTGGGTCCCTAAGACCCTTGTGACTAACTTGAGAGGTCCCATTGTAAAATGGGTGCCTCTAACCAAGTAATAATTGTGTGTAGGTAGCTTTCTCCGGTGGAGTAAAATGGGTGATTGATAGTGGATGTACAAATCATATGACCGGAGATAGCAAATTGCTCTACGATTTCATGGAAGCTATTCAACCATTTATGAGCATTATGTTTGGTGGAGGATCAAAAGGACAGGTACTTGGGTTGGGTAAGGTGGCTATCACAAATGACATGTCTCTTGCAAATGTCATGCTTGTCCAATCCCTTAAATATCATTTGCTTTCGTCCGCCAATTGGCTTACATTGGTTATGATACACTATTTGGACTAACGGATGTGAAAGTCTTTAAGAGAGATACTCTCAAAGTGGCCTTTGTTGGAGAGTTGGATGGCAACCTTTACACGGTTGATTTCTCGAAAGAGAGCACATTCCATGAAACTTGTCTAATGGCCAAGGCCGACAAGGGGTGGCTATGGCATCGCTGGCTAGCCCATGTCGGCATGAGGAATCTCCAAGATCTCTTAAAGGGGAATCACATCCTTGGACTAACAAATGTCTCTTTTGAGAAAGATCGTGTGTGCAGTGCATGTATAGCCGGAAGCAACATCAATCAAAGCACCCACCCAAGAATATTGTGTCTACTTCAAGGCCTTTGGAGCTCCTTCATGTGGATCTCTTTGGGCCTCCTTCATGGGATAGTCTTGGTGGGAAAAAGTATGGACTTGTCATTGTTGATGATTACTCAAGATATACATGGGTGTTTTTCCTCAAGTCCAAGGATCTAAACGAAGATCACTTTCATTGACTTTGCCAAGCAAGCACAACGCAAGTTTGACAAAGAAATCTTGGCAATAAGAAGTGACAATGGATCTGAGTTCAAAACTATACCTTGGAAGAATTCCTTAGTGATGAAGGGATTGAGCATCAATATTCAGCTCCATACACTCCTCGGCAAAATGGTGTAGCCGAAAGGAAGAACCGCACACTTGTGGAGATGGCAAGGTCCATGTTGGATGAATACAAGTCACCACATAGTTTACGGGCGAAGCTGTCAACACCGCATGTCATGCATCAAACCGGCTTTTCCTCCGCACGATATTGAAAAAGACTCCGTATGAGCTGCTAACTGGAAACAAGCCAAATGTCAAGTACTTTCGTGTATTTGGGTGCAAATGTTTCATCCTCAACAAAAGAGAAAGGTTAGGAAAATTTCAATCCAAAACAATTGAGGGTATATTTGTTGGCTATGGATCAAACTCTCACGCATATAGAGTCTACAACAAATCCAATGGATGTGTGGTAGAAACTTGTGACGTGGTGTTTGATGAATTTAATGGCTCCCATGGGGAGCAAGTTGATTTAAGTGATGTAGGTGAAGAAGATTCTTCTCAAGACATTTTGACCATGGGTGTTGGTGCACTTCTTCCTATGGAACAAGAACCTCATGATGATGAAGAAGAAGATAGAAGTCTCACACATCATCAAACTACTTCAACATTCATAACACCACAAGCCCCTATTGCTCAACCGATACCTTTAGCCCAAGTTGAAGAGGATGATCAAGCTCCTCCTCATGACAATCTTCAAGAACAAGAACAAGAAAGTCCAATCATTGATGATGAACCTCAACTAATGCAATATGAACAAGAAGATCTTCCTCCACACATTAATGATCCATATGTTGAGGATGTGGACGATGGACATGAAGTTGAACCTCGTGAAACCCTTACCTCTATCATGCCACGAGTGGCGGTCATGTTGATGTTGACAAAATACTCACCGCATATCGGAAGGTAGAGTCACTCGTAAACACTTGACCAACTTTTGTGCTCACTTCTCTTTTGTGTCTAGTTTTGAACCCATCAAGGTACAAGATGCATTGATAGACAACGATTGGCTAGTTGCTATGCAAGAAGAGTTGAACAGTTTTGAACGCAACCAAGTGTGGTCGTTAGTCAAGAGGCCACCTACCGAACACAACGTCATTGGAACAAAATGGATTTTCAAGAACAAACAAGATGAGAATGGTGTAATCATCCGAAACAAGGCAAGGTTAGTGGCACAAGGGTACTCACAAGTTGAAGGTTTGGACTTTGGTGAGACCTTTGCCCCGTTGCCCGTCTTGAATCCATTCGCATCTTACTTGCTTATGCTGCTTTCAATGGTTTTACATTACATCAAATGGATGTGAAGAGTGCTTTCCTTAACGGTCCTCTACAAGAAGAAGTATATGTATCACAACCACCTGGGTTCGTTGATCCCGATCACAAAGACTATGTGTATAAACTTCATAAGGCTTTGTATGGCCTCAAACAAGCACCTCGTGCTTGGTATGATCATCTTAAGAAGTTTTTACTCGATGATGGTTTTGTGAGAGGGGTGATCGATCCTACTCTTTTTACTAAGAGGGATAAGGGTGATTTGATCTTATGCCAAATCTATGTAGATGATATCATTTTTGGTTCTCCTAACATTCATTTGTGCAAGAAGTTTGCGGCTTCAATGACCAAGAATTTTGAAATGTCACTCAATGCGGATTTGAAGTTCTTCCTTGGTTTTCAAATTCAACAATTTCAAGAAGGAATTTTCTTGTCCCAAGCAAAGTACCTCAAGGATATCCTAGAGAAGTTTGGTATGTCCGATGCTAGTCCATGTAAGACACCAATGCCAACCAAAATAACACTCATCAAGACACAGACGGTATCCCTTCGACCCATCTAAATACCGCTCTATGATTGGTTCATTGCTTTATCTTTGTGCATCTAGACCAGACATCATGTTTAGTGTATGCATGTGTGCTAGATTTCAAGCTTCCCTAGGGAAAGTCATCATAAGGCGGTTAAGCATATTCTTAGATACCTTGTTCACACCCCACAGTTGGGTCTATGGTACCCCAAGGATGCTAAGTTTGATCTCATTGGATACACGGATGCGGATTGGGCGGAGACAAAGTGGATCGTAAGTCCACCTCTGGTGCATGTAAATTTCTTGGACGCTCTTTGGTAAGTTGGTCATCGAAGAAACAAAATTGTATTGCCCTCTCTACGCCAGGTTGAATACATTGCTGCCGCCACCAGTAACTCCGCTTATTATGGATGAGGCAAACTTTGAAGGATTATGGTATCACGTATAGGCATGTGCCTCTTCTATGTGATAATGAAAGTGCTATCAACATTGCGAGAGAACCCCAAGGATCATCTTCGCACCAAACATATTGATATTAGATATCACTTCTTAAGAGATCATGTTGAGAAAGGCGATATTCACATTGATCACATTGGGACAGATTTGCAAGCTGGCGATATTTTCACCAAACCATTGGATGAAGCAAGGTTCTGTCAACTTAGGCGTGAACTTGGTATCTTGGAGCTTGACAATATTATATGAAATCTAGTACCCATCCATGCTTAAACTTAATGTCTTGTTTTGATGTAGGCATATATTTAGGGGGAGACACTCAATCCATGAGTCCTCTCACCTTACAAAATGCATAAATTGAACCAACACTCTCAAAGTTATCATAGTTTTTACAAACTAGGATACTTTAATATGATGGAGTAGTGACCATGTGCTCAAAGTCTCTATCTTTGTGGTACTATGTTTCATATGCTCAAACATGGTGACCTCGGTCACCGCTTGTGCAATGCTTATATGGACCCTTCGTTCTAATCATGTTTGGATTATTTATGTATCTTAGCATGGCCTTAGACGTCTCAGGTTGTTCTCCTTCTTAATTTCATGAAAACCACTTGGCGGTGTCTATATAAAATTACTCAGGTCAGCCCCTCCTTCACATCTCCTCACAAGCATATCGCTCGTCCAAAGGACGGACATCCGGGTCTAGCGCCGGACGTCCGGGCCGTGGAAACATTCCCAACCCATCAAACGCTCATGAACTGCCATCGGTGGCGGACATCCGGCCTCGGCCGGACATCCGGGCGCTGATTCTCGGGTCTCTGTTTCCCACTGCGGATATCCGGGCCTTGCCGGATGTCCGCCCGTCGCCTGCAAGTCGCATATACAGGAAGGGGTGGGGCGGGGCAGTTCCATTTTTTCCTTCGTCCCTTTCCTCATCTCCCCTCACGGCCGCCGCTTGGCCACCACTCCGGCTCGCCCGGCCATCTCCTCCGACCTCCGCCCACGACCTCCTCGCTAACGGACTCTCCTCCTCCCGATCCACGATTCTATCCAATCCATTTCTCGGATTGTGGCTTGAGTCTCTCGGGAGGGGCCGGTGTTCAGTGGGATTCATCTCCGGAGTTCTTCATGGCTCGCATTACCAAGAACTGCGGTCCCAAGCGTCCCGAGGTGTCTACTCGGGGTAAGGGTGCTAATTCTTCTCATATCCCTTGCTTGTGACTAAATCTTAGTGGGTTGCATTATTCTCAATGTATATCTTGCCATATCTATTGCTCTCGCGTTTAGGTTCTGTTTACCTAAGCCTACAAACACCTCTATATGTACTCGGTTACTCAACTTAACCATGGGAATGTAATTTGTTCATTCCACGGTTTAATTTGGTGTATCCTTGTTCATGTTCTTTGGCTCCTTCTTATTGGAAACCATTCATTGTCCATTCCAGTTGATCGCCGGCAAGGCTCCACTGACTCCGATGAGTCTGCGCGCCCCAAGAAAAAGAAGGTCTCCACCAAGAAGAATAAGCGAGCTCCATCCACGGTCTGTCGGCCTCGGATCCAGATGATGCAGACTATGTTGGAGAGGAAGAGGATGACAAGGCCACGACAACTGCTGGACAGCCCAAGCTCGGTACTAGGAGGGCACCGATGCCTCATGTTCGTGGTTACGCAATACCCATTGCCCATGGTCGTCGCATCTCCATGGAGCTCCCCGATAGTGGAGGTCGCCCCACTCACGACTTCACGACTGTAAAGGTGGCAATACCTTGATTCCCTGGATGTTAATCCCTATGAGGTGGTGGCGGATGTCAAGATCCTCGGTTCGGACTTCGTATGCAGCAGGATCTCTATTCCAGCTTTGTCCATGGGCGTGGCCTTGCTCCTCACTCATACTTGGATCTAAACTTCCTGCGTGATAATCCCGCCATGTTCCCTAACGATCCGTCAAGATCATTGATGACATGACTCTTGGTCCTGCAATGACCTTCAGCGTGATTGGAGTGAAGCTGCCATTCTACGCTTCTATGCCACCTGCTTCTTTGGTCCGCATAACACCCTCACTTGGATGACCGATGACACTACATCGAGCATCACCTATGACAGGTTTGTTCAGATTTTGGGTCTCTCGGTGTTGGCCATTGCATCCACAAGATGGATCCAGAGGGCAAGCCCAAAGGGATTGATGCTTGCTTGCCTCTTGTAAAACCTCCTCTCAGCCTAACCGACGAAGAAAAAGCATATCCACCCAATGAGGTATCCATCTTCCGTGCACCTTTCTTCATCCTCTTTCAGCAGGTGCTTCAGACTCTGTATCCTAAGAAGGGAGATCGCTCGAGGGCTCGCAACTATTGTATTGACTTGATGGTTCATATGCATGAGAAACCCACTGTGCCTCCGGACACCGCCAACTTCATTTGGCATGAGATCCATCTTTGCAGCTTTTATTCAGACGCCGCCAGCCTCCTCATGCCCCATATATTCAGGCTCTGATTGATCACACTGCTCCCTTTGAGGTGGTTAAGTCAGTTGTGCACTCCATTTGGAAACCTCCTCCTCACATGCGTGTGACAGCTAGGGCTTCTACTCAGCCTAGGAGGTCTGCTGGTGAGAGGACAGCTGCTCCTACTCAGCCCACTGGTTCTTCTGCTCCATCTTCCTCGACTGGTCCACGTAGGCGTTTTGAATCATTCTTGGGTAAGGCTCGATACGCTATCATGAAGGCAATCACCTTCACTGTCGCCAGAATCATGATGTTCAAGCGCCTTGTCATCTCCAAGAATATACTCAAACAGCGCCTGCGTGACCGTGGGAGTCCCGTTAGTGATGATGATCCTCTTCCCGCAGCTCCATCCTCGTCCACTTTCAGTTTTCCATCTCATGTCGACTACCCGAGTTTCTTGATGTTGATGATGACATCCGTCGAGTGATTGAGACTGTTTAGTTTTTCGCCTTTTTCCTTGTTCTTTGGCAAAGGGGAGAAGTAGTATCGTAGTAATATGGTCATGCTATGATATGTTATTTCCGACCTATGGTACTTGTGGTACTTGTTCGCTTGAGACTATGTTATGATTATGGCATGGCCATGAAATGTTCTCATTCTATTTGAAGTGTTATGATGATTTCATATGTGATCGTCTCTTACTTCTTTAATTTTTTAAGTTACATATGGAATGCACCTTTGTGTTGGTTATCCAAATATATTCATCGCATGCACACAATGAGGGGGAGCTAAAAGCAAATTGTAACTAAACATATTCTCAGATCCGTTTTGCTCCCATGATTATCATTGCTAAGACTATTTATTACATCTATGATACTACATGTATGATTGTCATCAACAAACAAAAAGGGGGAGATTGAAAGTGCAATCATGCCCTTACATTATGTTTTGGTTTTTATGACAATTTACATGTAGGGGACTGACAATGGCTGCCAAGTAGATTTCAGGTGTTGGTCCCGGTTCACAAAATTGTGTGTGGATCAAGAGCATCTGAAGTGAGTTCTCTCAAGGTTGAAGTGGTAAAATGATGTTTCATTTTATGTTTCTTGAGTTATAGGGATCCCACTATTAAGAGGGGATCAAAGGGGATAGTGCTAGATTTGCTCAAGTCGACATCTTCTATTTCTATTTCCTCACATCATATTCCAACATAGGCATATTTCACTCCTATCCAACAAAATTCCACTCATATCCTATATACCAAAGAAATCCATGGCCAACTAGGTTCCCCAACATATATGATCTAACCTTTGCATACTTTGCATCCTCCATTTTGGTTTATCTTGGGTGGTTCTCTAAGTGAGGACCTAGAGCTTTTCCATAGCTTCAAAACGAGCCCAAGATCATCAAAATCGGAGTCCGGATGAAAAAGTTATGGATGTTTTATTTCGGGGGCGCCTGAAGTTTTTGTGTTGGCCGGATATCCGGGACTTGGCCCGGAAATCCGCCGTAGATGACCGTAACCGAGTGAAATGCTGGTTTGCCCTCCGGATGTCCGGTGATCTCCCGGATGTCCGGGCTTTCCTTTTTCGCCGGATGTCCGGGCTTGGCCCGGAAATCCGGCGTAGATGTCCAGAACCGCGTGAAACGCTGGTTTGCTCTCCGGATGTCCGGCGATCTCCCGGATGTCCGGGCTTTCTGTTCGCGGATGTCGGGCTTGACCCCGGATGTCCGGCTCCCTATTTCCTACTCTGTTACGCCTGTTCTCCAAGTGGCTCTCCAGCCGGATGTCCGCCTCCAGCCGGATGTCCGCCTGCCCGATCACTTGCACTACAACGGGCATATTTGAGCACACACTATATATCGCCTCTTCTCCCCACGAGAGGGGTTGACCATTCACTTTGAACAAACCCTAGAACACTACACTCACTCTCTCTCATCTCTCCACACCAAATCTTAGATCCCCAAGGGATTTGAGAGCTTTGAAAAGAAGTTGTCCGATCAAGTGATAGATCCACTTCTCCTCCTTCTCTGCACCCAAGGAATTCGTGATTTGAGCAAGTCTTGAGCAAATCCCCATTGATCTTATTACTCTTGGAGGTTGGAGACTCCTAGGCGGTAGGAGTCTTCGGAGAGGAATCGACTTTTGTGATTACCCCCGGATAAGTTTGTGAGGGTTTGGAGACCACCCCAAGGTCTACCACTAGTGGTTGAGAAACATCTTCGTGGTGTTGTCTCAAAGGGAGAATAGGGTGAGCCTTCATGGCGTTGGTGTGCCTTCGTGGTAACATCCACCTCTCTAACGGTGACTAGCTTCCCTCCAAGGAAGTGAACATCGGCATACATCCTTGTCTCCGGAGTTGCGGTTATTCCTAACCCTAACTCTATACTTGTGGTTACTTGTTTTGGTTTGCACTTACTTACATCATATTGTGCTTGCTCACTTATATGCTTGTGTTACTTACCTAGTACTTCGGACCTACTAGCAATTGTTAGGCTCACTTTCATATTCCGCACTATTGCCTAAAATTGCTAAGTAATAATTAAAATTTGTAATTGTACCTATTCACCCCCCCCCCCTCTAGGTCCATCTCGATCCTTTCATGAGGCCAAAGCGGCATTAGTGGCCCCCTTCGATGACGCCGAGGTCCTCGCAGCCATTAAGGGGATGAACCCCTCCTCGGCCCCGGGTCCGGATGGTTTGCCCGTGACGTTCTTTAAAACGTTCTGGGATACCATCAAGCCGGAGGTCATGGCTCTGTTCGAAGAATTCTATACGGGCTCAATGGACCTTGGACGTCTCAATTATGGGATCGTGACCCTCATCCCCAAGGTCCCGGGCGCCTTGGATATTCGCCAGTTCCGCCCAATCACAGTGATTAACGTGATCTTTCGGATCTTGGCCAAAGGGTACGCCAATAGGGTGACCCTTCTAGTCGACACGATCACCCATCCGAATCAATCCGCCTTCATACAAGGCCGATTCATTCTCGATGGCGTGTTAGTTTTCCACAAGGTCCTACACGAGGTCCGAGTAAAACGCCATCGCGGGTCTTTCTAAAGCTAGACTTTCATAAGGCCTATGACACGGTCCACCGGCCATTCTGCGAGATGTTACGCTTCGCAAGGGCTTCGACGATCGTTGGGTGACCCGCGTCATGCAGCTTGTCTCCTGTGGCCGGACCGCGGTAAACATCAACGGGGACATTGGACCCTACTTTCCCACCCTTTGTGGGGTACGTCAGGGTGACCCCTTCTCACCGTTCTTGTTCAACATGGTGGTCGATGCCCCGCATCCATCTTGGATAGGGCTAAGGCTGCTGGCCATATTCACGGCTTAGTTCCCCACCTAGTAGGAGGGGGGGTTTCCCTCCTACAATATGCGGATGATACCATTATAATGGTTGAGGGATCCGCACTAGATATTACTAACCTGAAGTTCCTCCTCCTGTGCTTCCAACAAATGTCGGGCCTAACCATTAACTTTGATAAGAGTGAAGTGATGGTCCTCGGGTACCCCTTGGAGGAAGCACAGGCCATCGCTAACCGACTAAACTGTCGGCTGGGTTCTTTCCCCACGACCTATCTGGGGATCCCCATTAGCGATTCGCGCCTCACCGTGGCTTCGCCCCACGGTGACCCGTATGCAACACCGCGTTGAGCCTTGGAAAGGGCGCTGGCTGTCTAAGGCGGCCCAAGTGATCCTTATCAACTCTTCGCTTGCTAGCCTCATTTGGTTTCTAATGAGCCTCTATAGCATCCATGAAACCCTACACCAGGAGATTGCCAAATACCAATCCAGATTCTACTGGGCCGGTGAAGGGGATAAGCAGAAGTACCACATGGTCAGCTGGCCAGATATATGCAAACCCAAGGACCAGGGCGGTCTTGGGATTTTGTCCTCCCGGCGCATGAACATTGCCCTCCTGACACGTTGGCTCTGGCGCATTGTCAATGGAGATGGGGGTCTTTGGCTCACGATAATCCAGAACAAGTACCTGCGTGGACAGCCCCTCGCATTTTGTCAGCGCTCTGGCGGCTCCCAGTTTTGGCAAGCCGTCGCTCACCGCCTGCTTTTGCGCATTGGCACTTCCATCTCGGTGGGTACTGGGTCCTCGACTGCTCGCTTGATAGATGGCTGGGAGACACCCCTAGCTGCCCGATTTCCGGTCCTCTTCGACATTGTTGTTAACCCTCGGGTCTCCGCCGAGACGGCCCTTATTGACTTAGGGCGCCTCGCTTTCCGCCGCCTTCGCCCCCTTTGAGATTGCGGCTTGGGATACCCTACTCCGTGACATCGCCCTCCGCCGATAGACGTTACCGACTCTCCGACGCCATCTCTGGCGATCGAACCCTCCGGCCGCTTCTCCACAAGATCCCTATACGCTGCTATCGCTCCATCGACGGCCCCGGAGCCCTTCGCTTTGATTTGGGACATCCGCTTTGCCCTTACGAAGATCAGAATTTTCACGTGGCAATGGATCCGCGCCGCCTGCTCGGCGTGGAGGTCCTTAAACGCCACGGACTGGGGATGGGATTCGCCCCATGTGCGGCACGGTAGAGGATACCAACCACATCTTCTTCTCGTGCTACACGGCACGTTCCTTTGGTCCTGTTTCCACGAAGCGGTTGGGGGCGATGGCGCAACACCAACGCCCACGACCTGCTCGCGGAAATTCAGGCATCTCCCCTCGCCATGTGCATATTAGATGGCTTTGCGTGGGGATCCTTGCTCGACGCTATGGACTGTCCGCAATAAGCTAGTCATCCAGAAGGTGCCTCTTCGGCGTGCTATTGACTCCATCTTTAAATTGTGTGGTTACTTGTAGCTCTGGCGGCCGCTTAGCCGCCCACAGGACCGGGACATCATCAACACCCTCCTCGCCGATCTTTGTTCGATGGCCTTCCGCCTGGCGCCCCCGCTCCCCCCGCCACCTCCGGAGCCAGACTAGACTCCATGTCTCTCCCGGCGTGTGTGCCTTTTTGTTTCTCTTTTAGGGCTTGTTTAACCCTATCGTTACTTATTTGTCTGAAACTTCCGTGTGTGTGTGTTCTTGAACCTTGTTGGATGTTGGCTTGGGCATTTGCTTTATATATAAAGCGGGACGAAAGCCTTTTTCAGTAAAGTTCGAGGGAGTCTGGACGTCTGTCACCTCAAACTTTGACATCCCGGCCCAACAAAATACCCTGCCCGGGGCCCTTTTTACCCACACTCTCCCTCCTCCCCCTGCAGCAAACTCGGAAACCGACACCGCCCGTCTGGAACTACGCCACCGACCTCGGATCCGGCTGCATCACACACACACACACAAAAATGCCGTCCATGGCAGAAACAATGCTGGCAAGTGGTCGCCAAATGCCGTTGACAATTATGTTTGACGTTTTCATTGTTTGGTTTGAAGCAAACACGATGAAAATATACTCAATGACTACCGATCGCATCATTCAAAAGGCTGTCAACAAGTATTGCGATGCATATAAGCACAACTAAAAAGTGCTTCTTGTTCCTCCACAATGACCATTTCATTTGTTTTGCTCAATGTTCTGCAACAGCCGGCACCATCTCCTTCACGCCATGCCCTATGTCGCAAAAGCTTGTTCAACATTGACCTCTTTTGCAAAAGGATTCTAGGTGGGTGGGCGTCTGCCTGCGTGTTCAAATCAGATATGCATTCCTGAAACAAATCACCTGATCCTGAGAGCAACGAGCATTGCCAAAAACAGACGACAACATGCATTTGGATGAGATGGTTTTCTTTCTTCCAGAGTTATTCACTACAAGTTGACAATTTATTTTGTTTTTGGTCAGTGCCAAAAACAGACGACAGCATGCATTTGGATGAGATGGTTTTCTTTCTTCCAGAGTTCACTACAAGTTGACAATTTATTTTGTTTTGGTCAGTGCTACAATATGTTGATCACGTCCTCGTCTAGCCTGGACGCCCTTGTGCTGTGTACCACACGAAGGGCACCCTTCATATTGATGAATTGTTGGTTGAACATCGATAGGCATAGCAACAAATTCGATCTCAACTTGAGATTGAGAAGACGACGTCTGACGATGATGCCCGACAACAATGCCATCGCCGTGAATCCGCAGGAACAGGCAAGTCTACTCAACATGAAACAAACATGCTGTCAGCTCTGCTCCCCAGCAGCCAACTAAACATGTCATGGCAACTCTGCTCATCAGCAGCCAACCACTCCGGTAAACATGCCACACCACAGCAAGCAAAACAAGAAGGCAAATAATTTTCCTGGACGACCCGGTATTGTTCAGTGAAGTAGTTATATCATATACTAGCACCAAAAGGGTAAGAACCCTAGCATGGAAAACTTGAGAACAGAAACGAATTCATCTGCATGACTGACAAACACAACATCCTGCCTGCCTACTGCTGGGCGCACTGCACCCGCTGGCCGCCGCCACCGGGCATGTCCTCGTCCTCGTCGTAGGCCTCCTGTGCCTGCTGCTGCTGCCGCCTCCGCATCTCCTCCTCAATGTCGATGTCATAGGCCATCGTCTCCTCGCACTCGTCCAGTTCCATGTCCGTGTACTGCGACGCCGGCTTGGGCGGGAGGACAGTCTCAAGGGCCTTGCACTGGTCCAGGCTAAGCGAGTCGGGGAAATCCACCGTGAAGTGGATGTACAGCTTGCCCTTCATGAAGGGCCTCTGGTACATGGGCATGCCCTCGTCGTTGATAGCCTTGAATGAATCTGCACAAACATTTAGATAGATGATGAGCATCAGTTGAATACCTATCAAAACCAAATGACCATTTGATCCTTGCAGGTGGAAGTCATCAACACTTACCAGGCTTGACCACTTCGCCAGGGTTGGACTTGATGAGCAGCTGCCTGCCGTCCAAATGAGCCAGGACATACTGGAAGCCACACAGGGCCTCGGTCAGGGTCAGGGTGTGCTCGTAGAAGAGGTCATCGCCCTTCCGCTTGAATTTGGGGTGCTCCTTCTGCTGGAGGACGAAGATTATGTCTCCAGTAACGGTATCAGGCTGCATGACACAAGCAAACAGATAAGACAAGGTAAAAGGCACAAAACACATAAAGGAAAACATAGTACTCCTACTGAAGTTCAACGCATACCGCTTCATCCGCCTCGCCAGGGAAGGTGATCTTCTGTCCATGCTGCATTCCCTTCTCGACCACCACCTCCAGGACTTTCTTCTCGTGCACTACCTTCTCACCTTTGCACTGCCCACAGCGATCCTTGTCGCTGATGGTCTCCCCACTTCCCCTGCACTCGTTGCAAGGCTGCTGCATTTGCTGAATCATTCCTGGTCCCAGCTGCCTGATCTGCACCTTGTAACCAGCACCTTGGCAGCCGGCACACTTCATGGAAGCCCCAGACTTTGAACCCTTGCTGCAGGGCAGATGGAGCACAGTTAAAATTCAGCACTTCATGGGCCGGTAAATGCGAGCTTACACGCACAAGGAGCAGGACAACTTACCCATTGCACTTCGAGCAGAGCACGTTGCGGGCAAGAGATAGCTTCTTTGATGTTCCATTGTACAACTCCTCAAGGCTAACCTTGAGAGGATGGACCACATCCTCACCCCTGCGCTGCCGCCTGCCCCTGCTGCTCCCTCCACCTGTAGAACACAATGCCATGGTTAATTCAGGTCAAAATACAGGCAGACCACAATGGCACACAGAGTGGTTCAGTTGGTTCACATATGATTTACCTCCGAAGGGGTTGCCGCCACCACCAAAGAATGACTGGAAGATGTCAAACGGATCATGCATCCCTCCACCTCCCATTCCCTCCTTGAGGGCATCCTCACCATATTGATCATAGATCTCCCGCTTCTCAGGATCACTCAGGACCTCATAAGCCTGAGCTAGCTCCTTAAACTGCAATATGACAAATAGTTAATTAGCCAGCTCAACCAGAAAACAATGTCTGACTCGAACAGATTATAACAAGGGAAGGCATCAGTACCCACTACCCAGCAAAGCTTGACCGACCCAAGCATCAGTAGTCAGCTTTTAGTTCAGCTAGGTTGGCATATGACGATATGAATTTAACAAATTGCGTGCCTAGTATGACATTGCATAATGTTTGAATAGACAAATGTGGACACCACTCTCAACAATTGCATTGGTCTGAATTCCCTATTGAACCGTGCGCCATGCATCGACAGGATACAATTGCAGGCAATTTAACAATACACACACGGATTACTCCTACATCATCAGGAATTCAACAACAACAAAAACACCAGCATAATATATAGGGCCAATTATATTAGGTGTAACTTGTGATGAATTGCTCAATTACCATCTAAAATCATCGAGTATCCTAAGTATTGTCAGCAATTCTGAGCACGTGTACAAGGACGATGTCAAGGATCCCATGCCGATTGTTAAACATATACCAACTAAATGTTCGTTTTAAACCCGCTCCCGATCAACAAGCATAATTCTTCCCCGCCCAAACTTATCTATAAAACACGCCTCCACGTATTCCATCGCCTAATAAGCGCATCAAATTCTACACCACCGCGGCCCCGGGCCAGATCCGCCTTGCCGTACCAAATCTACCAGCCTAGCAATCCCCATCGAGAACAGATCGGCAGGAAACGGAGAAGAAGAGATCGCTCACCTTCTCTGGGTCGCCGCCCTTGTCGGGGTGGTTCTTGATGGCGGCCTTGCGGTAGGCCTTCTTGAGGTCGTCCTGGGACGCGTCCTTGGGCACGCCCAGGATCTCGTAGTAGCGCGTGCTGTCGCTCTTCTTCGGCGGCCCGCGCCCGAACATCTCGCCGGAAATCCCAAGCTCCGCGGAGAAGACGAAGGAGACGAAACCCTAGCTGGTTGATCCGGTGGAAGCGAGGTCGCCGGTCGGGATCGGTTTGTGAGGAGAGGTGGGGGAGGGGGGGCGGTCGTAGTTATAGCGGAGCGCGGGACGGGTGGTCGGGAGTGAACGCTCTCGAAGATGCGGGAGGGCGGGGGAGAGGCGGGCGCGGGCCGTCGGATCCGGATCGGGCGGTGGCGGGGGCCGAGGGCCGGGCTTCCAGATGCTTCCGGGGTGTTCTGGCGAAAGGAGGGGGAGGGCTGGGGCGATGCGGGTTCGGGGAAGGGAGCGCGTGGTTGAGTTTGACTCCGGTAAGAGGACCGACCTGGCGACCTGGGTGCTGTAGCCTATTTGACGCCCTCAGCGTCAGTTACAGGTGCTTTTACTAACCGGCGCACACCAGCTTTCGTATTGGGCTCGGTCCAATTACCTATTTTTTTCTCATTAGCTCTGTACACTCGCATTGGGCTCGGCCCAATTACCTATTTTTTGTGATATGGTTGAACACCAGGTTTGGTATTGGGCTCGGCCCAGTTTAATTCTTATAGTCCATCTCATTCCAAATCAATTAATTTATAAAAAAGTTAATGTATTTTAAGATTCATGAATATTGTGCATTGTAAAACATAAAGTAAAAAATAAATAATGACAATTCATTTAGAAAAAAATTGGACAATTGTGATATGGAATATTCTAGAACAAAAGAGAAGTGCTTGTGTTTTGAGGTTTGTGCATTATGCTTAAGTTCAACCATGGAGTCTTCTAGATTGTACATGTGGCAGAATCTGTTAGAGTGTAGATGATATCCAACGGCCAGTAGTGCTTGAATTTGCCATCTCTGCACCGTTTGATTGACTTCATCGAATGACCAACTTTTAAGGCCTGTTCGGATTAGAGGAATAGAAAACATAGGTTTAGAACAAAACAGGGGAAATGGAAAGGAAGAGAGATGCAAAACATAGGATGAAAACTGCGGCAGGAAGCCACACCATTGGCGTTCGGAATACAGGAGAAGGAATCCAGCACATGTGGGTCCCAAGTTGCTTGGATGCTTGTGTATGTGGGCCTCAAGGTGAAAGATCAACCAAATTTTTACAGCTCATGTGGGTCCCTGCATGCATGTCTCGGTAGCTTATTCCCTTCCCCTGCCTTCGCCCGCGTGAAAAAAATGAGATAGCACTGGATGTTTGTTTTCCCGTGAAAATGCAGGCAAGGGAAACTTTCCGCAAGATCGGTAAGCAGGGATTCCTTCGTCCCGAACGCACAAAAATGCAACGGTTCCTAGGAATCGGTTTCCTCTACCTCTCCTGTACTTTTCCTTTGTTCCGAACAGGCCCTTAAAGTTATTCGCACATTATATAGAGGTATAGATATAGATATGGTCAAATCATAATAAGAGCATCTACTTCCGGACTTGCCAAATCCGCCCCTCTATACGTCCGCGGACACGCCGCGGGCGCATCCGGACGGGCCCTCAGATTTCCCTCCCGGCATCCACATATTTCAAATCTGGACTCTCAAATCCATGCACGTCGATCATAAAAGACAATGTCACGCGTAAATAACAAAAGTTGGTACGGAGCATAGATAGTGTTGACAAAAAAGTCATTTTAAGTGCACAACTCAAGCATTAGCTCCTTGGTTTTCATTATGGGTCCATATGTGTTCCACAAGATCATTGAGTAGCTGCGTATGCAGCTGATGATCTCGAAGATTCTGATGCATCTGTGATACGTCTCCAACGTATCTATAATTTTTTATTGTTCCATGCTATATTATATTCTGTTTTGGACATTAATGGGCTTTATTATACACTTTTATATTATTTTTGGGACTAACCTATTAACCGGAGGCCCAGCCTTAATTGTTGTTTTTGCCTATTTCAATTTCGAAAAATAATATCAAACGGAGTCCAAACGGAATGAAACATTCGGGAACGTAATTTTGGAATGAACGTGATCCGGAGGACTTGGACCCTACGTCAAGACATCAACCAGAGGGCACGAGGTAGGGCGCGCCTACCCCCCTCCCATGCGCGCCTCCACCCTCATGGGCCCCATGTTGCTCCACCGACGTACTCCTTCCTCCTATATATACCTCGTGCCCCTAAACTACCAGACACGGAGCCAAAAACCTAATTCCACCACCGCAACCTTACATGCCCGTGAGATCCCATCTGGGGCCTTAGGAGCTCACGCCAGAGGGGCATCGATCACGAAGGGCTTCTACATCAACACCATAGCCTCTCCGATGATGTGTGAGTAGTTTACCTCAGACCTTCGGGTCCATAGTTATTAGCTAAATGGCTTCTTCTCTCTTTTTAGATCTCAATACAATATTCTCCCCCTCTCTCATGGAGATCTATTCGATGTAATCTTCTTTTGCGGTGTATTAGTTGAGACAGATGAATTGTGGGTTTATGATCAAGTTTATCTATGAACAATATTTGAATCTCCTCTGAATTCTTTTATGTATGATTAGTTATCTTTGTAAGTCTCTTCGAATTATCTGTTTGGTTTGGCCTACTAGATTGACCTTTCTTGCAATGGGAGAAGTACTTAGCTTTGGGTTCAATCTTGTGGTGTCCTTTCCCGATGTGATGAGGGCAGCAAGGCACGTATTGTATTGTTGCCATCGAGGATAACAAGATGGGGTTTATATCATATTGCATGAATTTATCCCTCTACATCATGTCATCTTGCTTAAAGCGTTACTCTGTTCTTTTGAACTTAATACTCTAGATGCATGCTGGATAGCGGTTGATGTGTGAAGTAATAGTAGTAGATGCAGCCAGGAGTCGGTCTACTTGTCTCGGACGTGATGCCTATATACATGATCATACCTAGATATTCTCATAACTGTGCTCAATTCTATCAATTGCTCAACAGTAATTTGTTCACCCACCGTAATACTTATGCTCTTGAGAGAAGCCACTAGTGAAACCTATGGCCCCCGGGTCTATTTTCCATCATATTAATCTTCCAACACTTAGTTATTTTTATTGCCTTTTATTTTACCTTGCATCTTTATCATAAAAATACCAAAAATATTATCTTATCATATCTATCAGATCTCACTCTCGTAAGTGACCGTGTAGGGATTGACAACCCCTTATCGCGTTGGTTGCGAGGATTTATTTGTTTGTGTAGGTGCGAGGGACTCGTGCGTGGTCTCCTAATGGATTAATACCTTGGTTCTCAAAAACTGAGGGAAATACTTACCCTGCTTTACTGCATCACCCTTTCCTCTTCAAAGGAAAATGAATGCAGTGCTCAAGAGGTAGCAAGAAGGATTTCTGGCGCCGTTGCCGGGGAGGCTTACGCAAGGTCAAGTCAAGATTTGGACTCCCGACAACAAGCCATTTCTGGCGCCGTTGCCGGGGAGTCTACACAAAAGTCAACATACCAAGTACCCATCACAAACCCTTGTCTCCCGCATTACATTATTTGCCATTTGCCTCTCGTTTTCCTCTCCCCCACTTCACCCTTGCCGTTTTCTTCGCCCTTCCTCCGTTCAATCTTGTGTTACCATGTGCCTTCTTTTTGCTTGCATCTTCGCTTTCTAAGAGTTTATGGATCCTCATCCACTTTCTAATCTCTTTAAGAGATCCAATTATGATGAACCTATTGCTAGTGAGTTGAGTGCACTAGATTATCTTTATGAGGTTTTGCTTGAAATTCGTGAATCTGAAAATTGTGATGAAGTACTTTATGAAGCGATTCACGATAGATCTTTGAATAAAAAACATGATTGCAATGATTTTATTATAAATTCTATTGATGTAAATTATGCTAATAATATGCAAAACCCTAAGCTTGGGGATGCTAGCTTTGCCATGTCCTCTACTTGTTGCAATGATCATGATTGAGGTGATTCTTCTTTTGATCTTGGAAATTTATTTAAGCCCCATGATGAATATGAGATTGATTGTAATGTTTGCAATCATATTGAAAGTGAGTTTGGAAGAGTGTCAACTTTTGATCCCACATATTTGGAGAATATTCAATCTTATGAAATTTTTTATAAAAGTGGTTTGGAGAGGTCATGACTTTAGTTAATGTTAATCCCACTATTTTGGAAGAGTGTCAACTTTGCATACATGTGGATCGTGTGAAGCATATGTTTTGTAATAGCTATATTGTTGAATTTGCTTATGATCCTACATGTAATTATTATGAGAGAGGAAAATATGGTTGTAGAAATTTTCATGTTACTAAATTACCTCTCGTTATGTTGAGATTACTGTTGCTTCTTTCCGCTTCCTTGCATGTGCTAGTTTTTGCTTGCCTTGATAATTTGTTTGCCTATAAGATGCCTATGCATAGGAAGTATGTTAGACTTAGATGTGTTTGTCACGTGTTTTATGATGCTCTTTTTGTGCCTCAATTCTTGTCTTTCTTGTGAGCATCATTGAAATCTCAATGCCTAGCTAGGGGCGTTAAACGATAGCGCTTGTTGGGAGGCAACCCAATTTTATTTTTAGTTTTTTGCTTTTGCTTCTGTTTAGGAATAAATATTTGATCTAGCCTCTGGTTAGATGTGTTTTTATGTTTTAATTAGTGTTTGTGCCAAGTTCAACCTATAGGATCTTCTTGGATGATAGTTATTTGATCTTGCTGTAAATTGCAGAAACTTTCTGTTCACGAAAATAATTGTTAAAAATCACCAAAATGTGATAAAATATTGATTCCAATTGCTGCTGATCAATAAAAACATTTCTAGGTCATACTATTTTGGCTAAATTTTTGGAGTTCCAGAAGTTTGTGTTAGTTACAGATTACTACAAATTGTTCTGTTTTTGACAGATTCTATTTTTCGTGTGTTGTTTGCTTATTTTGATGAATCTATCGCTAGTAAAATTGTTTATAAACCATAGAGAAGTTGGAATACAGTAGGTTTAACAGCAATATAAATAAATAATGAGTTCATTACAGTACCTTGAAGTGTTCTTTTGTTTTCTTTCGCGAACGGAGCTCACGAGATTTTCTGTTGAGTTTTGTGTTGTGAAGTTTTCAAGTTTTGGGTAAAAGATTTGATGGATTATGGAACAAGGAGTGGCAAGAGCCTAAGCTTGGGAATGCCCATGGCACCCCAAGATAATCTAAGGACACCTAAAAGCCAAAGCTTTGGGATGCCCCGGAAGGCATCCCCTCTTTCGTCTACTTCCATCGGTAACTTTACTTGGAGCTATATTTTTATTCATCACATGATATGTGTTTTGCTTGGAGCGTCTTGTATTATTTGAGTCTTTATTTGTTAGTTTACCATAATCATCCTTGCTGTACACACCTTTTGAGAGAGTCATACTTGATTCAGAATTTATTAGAATACTCTATGTGCTTCACTTATATTTTTTGAGCTATATAGTTTTGCTCTAGTGCTTCACTAATATCATTTAGAGCACGATGGTAGATTTGTTTTATAGAAACTATTGATCTCTCATGCTTAACTTATATTATTTTGAGGATCTTAAAATAGCATGGCAATTTGCTTTAATTAATATCATGAGAAATTTGACGCTTGATCATTGTATTGAGATATAAAGGTGGTAATATCATAGTTGTGCTATTTGAGTAATTGTGGAATTGAAAAATACATGTGTTGGAGTTTGTGATTCCTGTAGCATGCACGTATGGTGAACCGTTATGTAACGAATTCGGAGCATGAGGTATTTGTTGATTGTCTTCCTTTGTGTGGCGGTCGGGATCGCGCGATGGTTAACTCCTACCAACCCTTCCCCTAGGAGCATGCGTAGTAGTACTTTGCTTCGAGGGCTAATAAATTTTTATAATAAGTATATGAGTTCTTTATGACTATGTGAGTCCATGGATTATACGCACACTTACATTTCTGCAATTTTCTAGCCTCTTCGGTACCGTGCATTGCCCTTTCTCACCTTGAGAGTTGGTGCAAACTTCACGTGCATCCAAACCCGTGATATGATACACTCTATCACACATAAACCTCCTTATATCTTCCTCAAAACAGCCACCATACCTACCTATCATGGCATTTCCATAGCCATTCCGAGATATATTGCCATGCAAGTTTCCACCGTTTCGTTTATCATGACACGCTCCATTATTATCATATTGCTTTGCATGATCATGTAATTGACATTGTATTTGTGGCAAAGCCACCGTTCATAATTCTTTCATACATGTCGCTCTTGATTCGTTGCATATCCCGGTACACCGCCGGAGGCATTCATATAGAGTCATATTTTGTTCTAAGTATTGAGTTGTAATTCATGAGTTGTAAGTAAATATAAGTGTTGGGGAACGTTGCAGAAAATTAAAATGTTCCTACGGTTTCACCAAGATCCATCTTTGAGTTCATCTAAGCAACGAGTCATGGGAGAGAGATTGCATCTACATACCACTTGTAGATCGCGTGCGGAAGCGTTCAAGGGAACGATGATGATGGAGTCATACTCGCCGTGATTCAGATCACCGATGACCAAGTGCCGAATGGACAGCACCTCCGTGTTCAACACACGTACGGAACGGACGACGTCTCCTCCTTCTTGATACAGCAAGGGGAAAGGAGAGGTTGAGGAAGAAGGCTCCAGCAAGGCGACGGGCGTGATGATGGTGGAGAGGCAAGATCTCGGCTGTGGCTTCGCCAAGCACACGGAGGAGGAGAGGTGTTGGGGAGGGAGGCTGCGCCTTGGAAGTGTCTTGCAGCCCTCCCTCACCCTTCTATTTATAGGGGAAGGGCAAGGGGGCGGCCCTCTAGATGACATCTAGAGGGGGCGGCACAGGGGAGGGCTTGCCCCAAGCAAAGGGGCGCCCCACTAGGGTTCCCCCCAACCCTAGGCGCATGGGCCCAAGGGGGGGCCCAGCCCTCCAGGGGCTGGTTCCATGCCCCTTGTGGCCCATGAGGCCCTCCGAGAGGGGTGGCCCTCCGGTGGACCCGGAACCTCTCACCGGCCCCAAGACACACCGATATGACCGAAACTTTCCGGTCTCCGTTTGACAACTTCCCATATATAAATCTTCACCTCCGGACTATTCCGGAACTCCTCGTGACGTCCGGGATCTCATCCGGACTCGAACAACATTCGGTAATCACATACAAGTCTTCCTAATAACCCTAGAGTCACCGAACCTTAAGTGTGTAGACCCTACGGGTTCGGAGACATGCGAACATGACCGAGACGGCTCTCCGGTCAATAACCAACAGCGGGATCTGGATACCCATGTTGGCTCCTACATACTCCTCGATGATTTCATCGGATGAACCACAATGTCGAGGATTCAAGCAACCCGTATACTATTCCCTTTGTCGACGGTATGTTACTTGCGAGAGATTCGATCGTCGGTATCCCAATACCTCGTTCAATCTCGTTACCGGCAAGTCACTTTACTCGCACCGTAATGCATGATCCCGTGACCAGACACTTGGTCACTTTGAGCTCATTATGATGATGCACTACCGAGCGGGCCCAGTGATACCTCTCCGTAACACGGAGTGACAAATCCCAGTCTCGATCCGTGTCAACCCAACAAGCACTTTCGGAGATACCTGTAGTGCACCTTTATAGTCAACCAGTTACGTTGTGATGTTTGGTACACCCAAAGCACTCCTACGGTATCCGGGAGTTACACGATCTCATGGTCTAAGGAAGAGATACTTGACATTGGAAAAGCTCTAGCAAAACAAACTACACGATCTTGTGCTATGCTTAGTATTGTCTTGTCCATCACATCATTCTCCTAATGATGTGATCCCGTTATCAATGACATCCAATGTCCATAGTCGAGGAAACCATGACTATCTATTGATCAACGAGCTAGTCAACTAGAGGCTCACTAGGGACATATTGTGGTCTATGAATTCACACGTGTATTACAATTTCCGGATAATACAATTATAGCATGAATAAAAGACAATTATCATGAACAAGGAAATATAATAATAATCCTTTTATTATTGCCTCTAGGGCATATTTCCAACAGTCTCCCACTTGCACTAGAGTCAATAATCTAGTTACATTGTGATGAATCGAACACCCATAGAGTTACGGTGTTGATCATGTTTTGCCATGGAAGAGGTCTAGTCAACGGATCTGCGACATTCAGATCCGTATGCACTTTGCAAATTTCTATGTCTCCATCTTGAACATTTTCACGGATGGAGTTGAAGCGACGCTAGATGTGCCTGGTCTTCTTGTGAAACCTGGGCTCTTTGGCAAGTGCAATAGCTCCAGTGTTGTCACAGAAAAGTTTGATCGGCCCCGATGCATTGGGTATGACTCCTAGGTCGGTGATGAACTCCTTCACCCATATTGCTTCATGTGCTGCCTCTGAGGCTGCCATGTACTCCGCTTCACATGTAGATCCCGCCACGACGCTTCGCTTTGCGGTACCAGCTTACTGCTCCACCATTCAACATATACACGTATCCGGTTTGTGACTTAGAGTCATCCAGATGCGTGTCGAAGCTAAGCGTCGACGTAACCCTTCTGACGAGTTCTTCGTCACCTCCATAAACGAGAAACATGTCCTTTGTCCTTTTCGTGTACTTCAGGATATTCTTGACCGCTGTCCGGTGTTCCTTGCGGGATTACTTTGGTACCTTCCTACCAAACTTACGGCAAGGTTTACATCAGTGCAGTACACAACATGGCATACATAATAGATCCTATGGCCGAGGCATAGGGGATGACGCTCATCTCTTCTTTATCTTTTGTCTGTGGTCGGGCATTGAGCCGAGCTCAATCTCACACCTTGCAAGACAGGCAAGAACCTTTTTGGACTGATCCATTTTGAACTTCTTCAAAATCTTATCAAGGTATGTGCTTTGTGAAAGACCTATGAGGCGTCTCGATCTATCTCTATAGATCTTGATGCCTAATATATAAGCAGCTTCTCCAAGGTCCTTCATTGAAAAACTTATATTCAAGTAGGCCTTAATGTTGTCCAAGAGTTCTATATCATTTCCCATCAAAAGTATGTCATCTACATATAATATGAGAAATGCTACAGAGCTCCCACTCACTTTCTTGTACACGCAGGCTTCTCCATAAGTCTCAAGATAAACCCAAACGCTTTGATCATCTCATCAAAGTGAATGTTCCAACTCCGAGATGCTTGCACCAGCCCATAAATGGATCGCTGGAGCTTGCATACTTTGTTAGCATTCTTAGGATCGACAAAACCTTCCGGCTGCATCATATACAGCTCTTCCTTAAGATAACCGTTGTCTAACAACATGATTTCCGGGACAGGGTTGCCATACCACTCTGGTGTGGAACGTGTCCTTGTGGACCTATGAAGTTCAGTAGCAACTTGATCCGAAGTACCTTGATCATCATTAATTTCCTCTCTAGTAGGTGTAGGCACCACAGGAACATTTTCCTGAGCTGCACTACTTTCCGGTTCAAGAGGTAGTACTTCATCGAGTTCTACTTTCCTCCCACTTACTCCTTTCGAGAGAAACTCTTTTTCTAGAAAGGATCAGTTCTTGGCAACAAAGATCTTGCCTTCGGATCTAAGGTAGAAGGTATACCCAATGGTTTCCTTAGGATATTCTATGAAGACGCATTTTTCCGACTTGGGTTCGAGCTTTTCAGGTTGAAGTTTCTTGACATAAGCATCGCATCCCCAAACTTTTAGAAGCAGCGACTTAGGTTTCTTCCCAAACCATAATTCATACGGTGTCGTCTCAACGGATTTAGATGGTGCCATATTTAAAGTGAATGTAGCTGTCTCCAGTGCGTATCCCCAAAATGATAGCGGTAAATCGGTAAGAGACATCATAGATCGCACCATATCCAATAGAGTGCGATTACGACGTTCGGACACCTTGTTTATTTGAGGTGTTCTGTGGCGTGAGTTGTGAAACGATTCCACATTTTCTTAAGTGTGTACCAAATTCGTGACTTAAATATTCTCCTCCACGATCCAATCGTAAGAATTTTATCTTTCACCACGTTGATTCTCTACCTCATTCTGAAATTCCTTGAACTTTTCAAAGGTCTCGGACTTGTGTTTCATCAAGTAGACATACCCATATCTACTCAAGTCATCGGTGAGTGAGAACATAACGATATCCTCCATGAGCCTCAACGCTCATTGGACCGCATATATCGGTATGTATGATTTCCAATAAGTTGGTTGCTCGCTCCATTGTTCCGGAGAACGGAGTCTTGGTCATTTTGCCCATGAGGCATGGTTCGCATGTGTCAAATGATTCATAATCGAGAGACTCTAAAAGTCCATCGAATGGAGCTTCTTCATGCGCTTGACACCAATGTGACCAAGGCGGCGATGCCACAAGTATGTGGGACTATCGTTATCAACTTTACATCTTTTGGTATTCACACTATGAATATGTGTAACATTACGCCGAGATTCATTAAGAATAAACCATTGACCATCGGAGCATGACCATAAAACATATCTCTCATATAAATAGAAAAACCATTATTCTCGGATTTAAATGAGTGGCCATCTCGCATTAAAAGAGATCCTGATACAATGTTAATGCTCAAACTTGGCACTAAATAACAATTATTGAGGTTTAAAAATAATCACGTAGGTACATGTAGAGGTAGCGTGCGACGGCGATCACATCGACCTTGGAACCATTCCCGACGCCAAGATCGTCACCTCGCCCTTCGCCAGCCTCCGTTTATTCCGCAGCTCTGCTGTGAGTTACAAATATGAGCAACGGCACCGGTATCAAATACCCAGGAGTTACTACGAGTACTGGTAAGGTACACATCAATTACATGTATATCAAATATACCTTTAGTGTTGCCGGCCTTCTTGTCCGCTAAGTATTTGGGGCTGTTCCGCTTCTAGTGGCCCTTCCCTTTGCAATAAAAGCACTCTGTCTCAGGCTTGGGTCCATTCTTTGATTTCTTCCCGGCAACTTGCTTACCGGGTGCGGCAACATCTTTGCCGTCGTTCTTGAAGTTTTTCTTACCCTTGGCCTTCTTGAACTTAGTGGTTTTATTGACCATCAACACTTGATGTTCTTTCTTGATTTCAACCTCTGCTGACTTCAGCATTGAGAATACTTCAGGAATGGTCTTCACCATCCCCTGCATATTGTAGTTCATCACAAAGCT
Organism: Aegilops bicornis; assembly: GCA_021605145.1. Classification (NCBI taxonomy): domain Eukaryota; kingdom Viridiplantae; phylum Streptophyta; class Magnoliopsida; order Poales; family Poaceae; genus Aegilops; species Aegilops bicornis. The sequence goes on along the minus strand of CM038673.1, from coordinate 698,285,786 downwards.
CTTGTAGCTTGGTGGGAGCGATGAAGGATTCTGTCAATGACCGCCTCGTCCGGAGGTTAATGTCCACTGGGACGGCGGTTGTGCAACCCGGACATTTAGAGTATGTGCTCACCGACATAACTGTTTTCCTCCATCTTACAACTATAGAACTTGCTCGGAGACTTCATATCTCTCGACCGGGCATGAGCTTGGAAAACCATTTTCAGCTCCTCGAACATCTCATATGCTCCGTGTTGCTCAAAACGCTTTTGGAGCCCCGGTTCTAAGTTGTAAAGCATGCCGCATCGAACGAGGGAGTAATCATCAAGACGAGACTGCCAAGCATTCATAATGTCTTGGTTCTTCGGGATGGGTGCATCACCTAGCGGTGCTTCTAGGACATATTGTTTCTTGGCTGCTATGGGGATGATCCTCGTGTTCCGGACCCAGTCCGAATAGTTGCTGCCATCATCTTTCAGCTTGGTTTTCTCTAGGAGCAACGTTGAAGTTCATGTTGACATGAGCGTTGGCCATTTGATCTACAAGACATATTTTGCAAAGACTTTAGACTAAGTTCATGATAATTAAGTTCATCTAATCAAATTATTTAATGAACTCCCACTCAGATTTGACATCCCTCTAGTCATCTAAGTGTTACATGATCCGAGTCGACTAGGCCGTGTACGATCATCACGTGAGACGGACTAGTCATCGTCGGTGAACATCACCATGTTGATCGTATCTTCCATACGACTCATGTTCGACCTTTCGGTCTCTTGTGTTCCGAGGCCATGTCTGTATATGCTAGGCTCGTCAAGTTAACCCTAAGTGTTTACGCATGTGTAAAACTGTCTTACACCCGTTGTATGTGAACGTAAGGATCTATCACACCCGATCATCACGTGGTGCTTCGAAACAACGAACTTTAGCAACGGTACGCTTAGGGGAACACTTTCTTGAAATTATTCTAAGGGATCATCTTATTTACTACCGTCGTTCTAAGTAAACAAGATGCATAAAAATAATAAACATCACATGCAATTATATAAAGTAGTGACATGATATGGCCAATATCATATAGCTCCTTTGATCTTCATCTTCGGGGCTCCATGATCATCTTGTCACCGTCATGACACCATGATCTTCATCATCATGATCTCCATCATCGTGTCTCCATGAAGTTGCTCGCCAACTATTACTTCTACTACTATGGCTAACACGTTTAGCAATAAAGTAAAGTAATTTACATGGCGTTGAATCAATGACGCCGCAGGTCATACAATAATTAAGACAACTCCTATGGCTCTTGCCGGTTGTCATACTCATCGACATGCAAGTCGTGATTCCTATTACAAGAACATGATCTCATACATCACAATATATCATTCATCATTCATCACAACTTCTGGCCATATCACATCACATGACAATTGCTGCAAAAACAAGTTAGACGTCCTCTAAATGTTGTTGCATCTTTTACGTGGCTGCAATTGGGTTCTAGCAAGAACGTATTCTTACCTACGAATAACCACAACGTGATTTTGTCAACTTCTATTTACCCTTCATAAGGACCCTTTTCATCTAATCCGCTCCAACTAAAGTGGGAGAGCGGACACCCGCTAGCCACCTTATGCAACTAGTGCATGTCACCGATGGAACTGTCTCACGTAAGCGCACGTGTAAGGTCGGTCCGGCCGCTTCATCCCACAATACCGCTGAAGCAAGAAAAGACTAGTAGCGGCAAGCAAGTTGACAAGATCTACACCCACAACAAAATTGTGTTCTACTCGTGCAATAGAGAACTAGCGATATACCTAGCTCATGATGCCCTTTGTTGGGGAACGTTGCGTAAAATTAAAATTTTCCTACGGTTTCACCAAGATCCATCTATGAGTTCATCTAAGCAACGAGTCATGGGAGAGAGATTGCATCTACATACCACTTGTAGATCGCGTGCGGAAGCGTTCAAGGGAACGGTGATGATGGAGTCGTACTCGCCGTGATTCAGATCACCGATGACCAAGTGCCGAATGGACAGCACCTCCGTGTTCAACACACGCATTTTAACGGACGACGTCTCCTCCTTCTTGATCCAGCAAGGGAAAGGAGAGGTTGAGGAAGAAGGCTCCAGCAGCAGCACGACGGCGTGATGATGGTGGAGAGGCAAGATCTCGGCTGTGGCTTCGCCAAGCACACGCGGAGGAGGAGAGGTGTTGGGGAGGGGAGGGGCTGCGCCTTGGAAGTGTCTTGCAGCCCTCCCCTCACCCCTCTATTTATAGGGGAAGGGGCGGGGGGCGCCCAGCCCTCCAGGGGCTGGTTCCCTGCCCCTTGTGGCCCATGAGGCCGTCCGAGAGGGGTGGCCCCTCCCGGTGGACCCCGGAACCTCTCCGGTGGCCCCGGTACAATACCGATATGACCCCGAAACTTTCCGGTGTCCGTTTGACAACTTCCCATATATAAATCTTCACCTCCGGACTATTCCGGAACTCCTCGTGACATCCGGGATCTCATCCGGGACTCCAAACAACATTCAGTAATCACATACAAGTCTTCCTAATAACCCTAGCGTCACCGAACCTTAAGTGTGTAGACCCTACGGGTTCGGGAGACATGCAAACATGACCGAGACAGCTCTCCGGTCAATAACCAACAGCGGGATCTAGATACCCATGTTGGCTCCTACATACTCCTCGATGATTTCATCGGATGAACCACGATGTCGAGGATTCAAGCAACCTCGTATACTATTCCCTTTGTCAGATGGTATGTTACTTGCCCGAGATTCGATCGTTGGTATCCCAATACCTCGTTCAATCTCGTTACCGGCAAGTCACTTTACTCGTACCGTAATGCATGATCCCGTGACGGACACTTGGTCACTTTGAGCTCATTATGATGATGCACTACCGAGCGGGCGGTGATACCTCTCCGTAACACGGAGTGACAAATCGATCTCGATCCGTGTCAACCCAATGTACACTTTCGGAGATACCTGTAGTGCACCTTTATAGTCACCCGATTACGTTGTGACGCTTTGGTACACCCAAAGCACTCCTACGGTATCCGGGAGTTACACGATCTCATGGTCTAAGGAAGAGATACTTGACATTGGAAAAGCTCTAGCAAAATGAACTACACGATCTTGTGCTATGCTTAGGATTGGGTCTTGTCCATCACATCATTCTCCTAATGATGTGATCCCGTTATCAATGACATCCAATGTCCATAGTCAGGAAACCATGACTATCTATTGATCAACGAGCTAGCCAACTAGAGGCTCACTAGGGACATATTGTGGTCTATGTATTCACACGTATTACGATTTCCGGATAATACAATTATAGCATGAATAAAAGACAATTATCATGAACAAGGAAATATAATAATAATCCTTTTATTATTGCCTCTAGGGCATATTTCCAACAATAAGTGTGATGATCATCATTATTAGAGCATTGTCCCAAGTGAGGAAAGGATGGTGGAAACTATGATTCCCCCACAAGTCGGGATGAGACTCCGGACTAAAAAAAGGAAGAGGCCATGAAAAAGAGAAAAGGCCTAAATAAAAAAATGAGAGAAAAAGAGAGATGGGACAATGTTACTATCCTTTTACCACACTTGAGCTTCAAAGTAGCACCGTGATCTTCATAATAGAGAGTCTCTCATTTTGTCACTTTCATATACTAGTGGGAAATTTTATTATAGAACTTGGCTTGTATATTCCAATGATGGGCTTCCTCAAATGCCCGAGGTCTTCGTGAGCAAGCAAGTTGGATGCACACCCACTTAGTTTCTTTTTGAGCTTTCATACACTTATAGCTCTAGTGCATCTGTTGCATGGTAATCCCTACTCCTCGCATTAACATCAATTGATGGGCATCTCCATAGCCCGTTGATTAGCCTCGTTGATGTGAGACTTTCTCCTTTTTTGTCTTCCCACATAACCCCTACCATTATACCTTATTCCACCATAGTGCTATATCCATGGCTTGCGCTCATGTATTGCGTAAGAGTTGAAAAAGCTGAAGCGCGTTAAAAGTATGAACCAATTGCTTGGCTAAAACCGGGGTCGTACATGATATGAATATTTTGTGTGGGGAAGATGGAGCATAGCCAGACTATATGATATTGTAGGGATAACTTGCTTTGGCTATGTTATTTTGATAAGACATAATTGCTTAGTTAGTATGCTTGAAGTATTATTGTTTTTATGTCAAGATTAAACTTTTATCTTGAATCAAATCAAATCTGAACATTCATGCCACAATAAGAAGAATTATATTGAAATTATGCTAAGTAGCACTCCACATCAAAAATTCTGTTTTTATCATTTACCTGCTCGAGGACGAGCAGGAATTAAGCTTGGGGATGCTTGATACGTCTCCAACGTATCTATAATTTTTGATTTTTCCATGCTATATTATATTCTGTTTTGGACATTAATGGGCTTTATTATACACTTTTATATTATTTTTGGGACTAACCTATTGAACGGAGGCCCAACCCAGAATTGTTGTTTTTTGCCTATTTCAGAGTTTCGGAGAAAAAGAATATCAAACGGAGTCCAAACGGAATGAAACCTTCGGGAACGTGATTTTTAGAACGAACGTGATCCAGAGGACTTGGACCCTACGTTAAGACATCAACCAGGAGGGCACGAGGTAGGGGGTGCGCCTACCCCCCCAGGTGCGCCCTCCACCCTTGTGGGTCCCATGTTGCTCCACCGACGTACTCCTTCCTCCTATATATACCTACGTACCCCCAAACTAACAGATACGGAGCCAAAAACCTAATTCCACCACCGCAACCTTACATGCCGTGAGATCCCATCTTGGGGCCTGTTAGGAGCTCCGCCGGAGGGGCATCGATCACGGAGGGCTTCTACATCAACACCATAGCCTCTCCCGATGATGTGTGAGTAGTTTACCTCAGGACCTTCGGGTCCATAGTTATTAGCTAGATGGCTTCTTCTCTTTTTGGATCTCAATACAATGTTCTTCCCCTCTCTCGTGGAGATCTATTCGATGTAATCTTCTTTTGCGGTGTGTTAGTTGAGACCGATGAATTGTGGGTTTATGATCAAGTTTATCTATGAGGAATATTTGAATCTCCTCTGAATTCTTTTATGTATGATTGGTTATCTTTGCAAGTCTCTTCGAATTATTGATACGTCCCCAACGTATCTATAATTTTTTATTGTTCCATGCTATTATATTACCCCTTTTGGATGTTTATGGGCTTTATTTTACATATTTATTTCATTTTTGGGACTAACCTACTAACCGGAGGCCGAACCCATATTACTGTTTTTTTTTGCCTATTTCAGTATTTCGAAGAAAAGGAATATCAAACGGAGTCCAAACGAAATGAAACCTTCGGGAGCGTGATTTTTGGAACAAACATGATCCAGAGGACTTGGAGTGCAAGTCAAGAAGCAGCCGAGGCCTCCACGAGATAGGAGGCGCCCCCTATAGGGTGCCCCTGTCTCGTGGGCCCCTCGGCTGACCACCGACGTACTTCTTCCTCCTATATATACCTCACGCACTCGAAAACATCCAGGGGCACCACGAAACACAATTTCCACCGCCGTAACCTTCTGTATCCGCAAGATCTCATCTTGGAGCCCTTGCCGGCACTCTGTCGGAGGGGGAATCAACCACGGAGGGCCCCTACATCAACATCCTTGCCCCTTCGATGAGTTGTGAGTAGTTTACCACAGACCTATGGGTCCATAGTTATTAGCTAGATGGCTTCTTCTCTTTTTGGATCTCAATACAATGTTCTCCCCCTCTCTTGTGGAGATCTATTCAATGTAAACTCTTTTTGCGGTGTGTTTGTCGAGATCCGATGAATTGTGGGTTTATGATCAAGTTTATCTATGATTAATATTTGAATCTTCTCTGAATTCTTTTATGTATGATTAAGTAATCTTTGCAAGTCTCTTTGAATTATCAGTTTAGTTTGGCCTACTAGATTGGTCTTTCTTGCCATGGGAGAAGTGCTTAGCTTTGGGTTTAATCTTGCGGTGTCCTTACCCAAAGGATGTAAAGGGTTGCAAGGCACGTATTGTATTGTTGCCATCGAGGATAACAAGATGGGGTTTATATCATATTGTATGAGTTTATCCCTCTACATCATGTCATCTTGCTCAATGCGTTACTCTGTTCTTATGAACTTAATACTCTAGATGCAGGCTGGATAGCGGTCGATGTGTGGAGTAATAGTAGTAGATGAGGCAGGAGTCGGTCTACTTGTTATGGATGTGATGCCTATATACATGATCATGCCTAGATAATCTCATAACTATGCGCTTTTCTATCAATTGCTCGACAGTAATTTGTTCACCCGCCGTAATACTTATGCTATCTTGAGAGAAGCCACTAGTGAAACCTATGGCCCCCGGGTCTATCTCTTATCATATTTTCTCCCAATCTACTTTTATTTGCATCTTTACTTTTTGCATCATAAAATACCAAAAAAATATTTATATTATCATACTATCTTTATTAGATCTTACTTTCGCAAGTGGCCGTGAAGGGATTGACAACCCCTTTATTGCGTTGGTTGCGAGTTCTTGGTTTGTTTGTGTAGGTGCGTGGGACTTTTGAGAAGCCTCCTACTGGATTGATACCTTGGTTCTCAAAAACTGAGGGAAATACTTACGCTACACTTGTTGCATCACCCTCTCCTCTTCGAGGAAAACCAATGCAAGCTCAAGACGTAGCAATTATCAGTTTGGTTTGGCCTACTAGATTGATCTTTCTTGCAATGGGAGAAGTGCTTAGCTTTGGGTTCAATCTTGCGGTGTCCTTTCCCAGTGACAGTAGGGGCAGCAAGGCACATATTGTATTGTTGCCATCGAGGATAACAAGATGGGGTTTATATCATATTGCATGAATTTATCCCTCTACATCATGTCATCTTGCTTAAAGCATTACTCTGTTCTTTTGAACTTAATACTCTAGATGCATGTTGGATAGCGGTCGATGTGTGGAGTAATAGTAGTAGATGCAAAGAGTCGGTTTACTTGTCTCGGACGTGATGCCTATATACATGATCATACCTAGATATTCTCATAACTATGCTTAATTCTATCAATTGCTCAACAGTAATTTGTTCACCCACCGTAATACTTATGCTCTTGAGAGAAGCCACTAGTGAAACCTATGGCCCCCGGGTCTATTTTCCATCATATTAATCTTCCAACACTTAGTTATTTTTTTGCCTTTGATTTTACTTTTCATCTTTATCATAAAAATACCACACATATTATCTTATCATATCTATCAGATCTCACTCTCGTAAGTGACCGTGTAGGGATTGACAACCCCTTATCGCGTTGGTTGCGAGGATTTATTTGTTTGTGTAGGTGCGAGGGACTCGTGCGTGGTCTCCTACTGGATTGATACCTTGGTTCTCAAAAACTTAGGGAAATACTTACGCTGCTTTACTGCATCACCCTCTCCTCTTCAAGGGAAAACCAACGCAGTGCTCAAGAGGTAGCAATCTGCAGAAAGTTCATAAGCTGAGCCGCATCTTGATCTTCTGGGATTTCAACTACTTCTCCAGGTGCTTCAAAATCACATGTTTGGGCTACACCATCACCCTCATCCCCGACAATCATATTGTGCAGAATAACACAACATCTCGTCAGCTGCCACAAAGTTTCTGATTCCCACATCATTGCAGCACTCCGCACAATTCCCCAACGAGCTTGAAGCACACCAAATTCCCTCTCCGCATCCCTCCCAGCCGCTTCCCGCATTGTTGGAAAGTGGCTATTTTTATTGCCGTGCGGTTCGAGTATGGTCTTCACAAACGCCACCCACTAAGGATAGATACCATCGGCAAGATAGTATCCCATATTGTAGTCTCAGTCGATGACGATGTAGTTGCACGGCGGTGATTCCCCGTTGCTAAGCCTCCTGAACACCAAATATCATTGAATCATGTTGATGTCGCTGTGAGAACCCGACATTCCAAAGAAAACATGCCAAATCCATAAGTCAAGTGATGCCACCGCTTCTAGTATGATGGTGGCCTCTCTGGTGTGACCTTGGTACATTCCCCGCAAACCTTTAGGGCAGTTCTTCCATTGTCAATGCATGCAATCAATTGATCAGAGCATTCCTGGAAACCCCCTTGCCTCTCTAATAGCCAACAACTTCTCCGTGTCCTACACATTTGGTTCTCTGAGATACTCAGGTCCAAATACCTCCACCACGACCCGGGCAAACTTGACAGAAGTCTTCAAGCACGTGCTCTCCCCCATCCTGACCATCTTACCAACGGCATTTGCAGCAGTACCCAGTGCAAGCATCCTTAGAGCAGCCATGTGCTACGTCTTGAGCTTGCGTTGGTTTTCCCCGAAGAGGAGAGGATGATGCAGCACAGTAGCGTAAGTATTTCCCTCAGTTTTTGAGAACCAAGGTATCAATCCAGTAGGAGACCACGCACAAGTCCCTCGTACCTACACAAACGATAGCAACTCGTAACCAAAGCGATTAGGGGTTGTCAATCCCTTCACGGTCACTTACGAGAGTGAGATCTGATAGAGATAATATTTTTGGTATTTTTGGTATATAGATGCAAAGTAAAAAGTAAAAATCAAAGTAAAAACAAATCAAGTATAAAAGTGATGGAGATTGATATGATGAGAATAGACCCGGGGGCCATAGGTTTCACTAGTGGCTTCTCTCAAGAGCATAAGTATTCTACAGTGGGTGAACAAATTACTGTTGAGCAATTGACAGAATTGAGCATAGTTATGAGGTTATCTAGGTATGATCATGTATATAGGCATCATGTCCGAGACAAGTAGATCGAAACGATTCTGCATCTACTACTATTACTCCACTCATCGACCTCTATCCAACATGCATCTAGAGTATTAAGTTAAAAACAGAGTAACGCCTTAAGCAAGATGACATGATGTAGAGGAATAAATTCTTGCGATATGATAAATACCCCATCTTGTTATCCTCGATGGCAACAATACAATACGTGCCTTGCAACCCTTTCTGTCACTAGGTAAGGACACCGTAAGATTGAACCCAAAGCAAAGCACTTCTCCCATTGCAAGAACTACCAATCTAGTTGGCCAAACCAAACGGATAATTCGAAGAGACTTGTGAAGATAACTCAATCATACATAAAAGAATTTAGAGAAGAATCAAATATTATTCATAGATAAGCTGGATCATAAACCCACAATTCATTGGTCTCAACAAACACACCGCAAAAGAAGATTACATCGAATAGATCTCCACGAGAGAGGGAGAACATTGTATTGAGATCCAAAAGAGAGAAGAAGCCATCTAGCTACTAGCTATGGACCCGAAGGTCCTGGAGTAAACTACTCACACTTCATCGGAGAGGCTATGGTGTTGATGTAGAAGCCCTCCGTGGTGGATGCCCCTCCGTGAAGCTCCTAACAGGCCCCAAGATGGGATCTCGTGGATACAGGAAGTTGCGGCGGTGGAATTAGGTTTTTGGCTCCTGTTCTGATCGTTTGGGGATACGTAGGTATATATAGGAGGAAGGAGTACATCGGTGGAGCTCCGAGGGGCCCATGAGGCGGGGGGGGCGCGCCCAGGGGGAGCCCTCCACCCTCGTGACCGCCTCTGGCACTTCTTGGAGTAGGGTCCAAGTCTCCTGGATCACGTTCGGTTGGAAAATCACGTTCCCGAAGGTTTCATCCCGTTTGGACTCCGTTTGATATTCCGTTTCTTCGAAACACTGAAATAGGCAAAAAAACAGCAATTCTAGGCTGGGCCTCCGGTTAATAGGTTAGTCCCAAAAGTAATATAAAAGTGGAAAATAAAGCCCAATATAGTCCAAAACAGTAGATAAAGTAGCATGGAGCAATAAAAAATTATAGATACGTTGGAGACGTATCACCATGCACTTCTGCTTGGAAGAGAAAGAGAGTTGTTCGCAACAATACCTTGTGAGCTTGAAGTAGTCGTCGTGTGCCTCCACTCCCTGCACAATGCGCAAAAACATTAGTTTCTGCATGCGAAAACGACGATGAAACCATGGATCATTCGAAAAAGTAGGATTGGGAGCAAAGTAGTCCCTGTGCAGTAGCTTTGCTTCGGACACCCTATGCCGGTTGATCACTCTTCTCCCTTTGATTGAGCCCTTGAAGTTGAGAATATGCTCCACTTGCTTGTCCATTTCCTCTTGCATGCTCATGAGCATGATCATGTCTACTTCTTCGTCCGAATCCGAGGAATCGAAGAACTCATCTTGAATCATTTGATCAAGCTCCATCGATCCATAGCATCAGAATCCATTGTTTTCCCCTAATCAAATCATAAAAAATCTGGTCGGCCAATGTGTCGAACACATCAAGCGCAAGGCGGAGCCAGACAATTGTCGAACATACCGCGGTGGCGTCCGGGCTGGCGGCGACGTCCCCCTCAGCGAGGATGGGAGAGAGGACTGCTCTGCCGGAGCTAGCGACGCAAAGGCTAGGAATGGCTGCGGAGCGCGCGCGACGGCGGAGCTGCGAGATGGATGGTGCAGAGGAGGAAGAAGAGAAGATATCAAATGGATCCGGCAGGTCTTGGGGGTGGATTTGGTACAATTTCCGGTGGGTCGGGTTGTCAGGTCCGACGTGGCGGGCGTGCCCGGCTGCCCCCATATCCGCCCCTTATTTGGGCTGGATATGAGGGGTGTCGGTCAGCCCGGGCGTTTGGGGCCCATTTAAGGAGCCCGCCTGGGTCGAAAAATCAAGACCGGTTAGTGACCGGTCGGCCCGCCCGGGCGTATGAGGCGGGTTTGAGGCGTCCGGCTGTAGATGCTCTAAGATATAAGAAACATCTATATTTAAGTTAGAATTCGTCAACACCGGTGCCTTCAAAATGAATAAGAGCATCACCAATGCAAACCCTCAAATCGTTTGCAAACGTCCAGACTGAGCTGTCCGGACACAATTTACCATCCAACGTCGTCCCGCATCGTTTTGTGGACTAGTCCGCACGACTGTTCTCTTGCAAACCAGAAGCAAATTAGGGGGCTTTGCAGGAGTCCAAACCTGCACATATAGGACTCTGACACCCCAGGACCACTCAAAACCACACACGGACCCTGTGCCTTCATCCCTTTCCCCTTTCTCTGCATCCCTGGCCGACGCCGCCTTTGTACCACCCCGATAGCCTATCAAAGCCCTTGACTAACCTCCATGACCTATGCCGTTTTCCCTACGTCGTCGCTCATCCTCTCGTCGAGTAGGTACCACTGGTGCGCGTCGGTCCTAAACAAATGGTTTTGTCGGTGTACTAGAGTAGGGGTACCCTAGTATCCCGTACTCGTGCGCAGACGATTCTTGACACCAGCGGCAGGGTTTGCCTCATCACCGCCAAGATCCTCCGTGGCTCCTTTGGAGCCATTCAAGAACAAAGTATTAGATTAAGAAGACAAGGCCCCGACAAGAGGAGCTTGTCGGGAAGGCCACTCCAGGCATGCGGAAGACAAGGCCCCGACAAGAGGAGCTTGCCGGGAAGGCTCGGAGCGCGGCAAGCCTCCAGGCGCGACAAGGATTCGGCCGCGGCAAGGCGCTTGCCGCGGCATGCAACTCTCCATCTCCGCTCCAGCTCATCCAGCGACGTGTCGCCATGGGACTGTTCCGTGGGCGCGTGTCGAGAGGCTGTGCAGCCAGCGGAGAGCAGCGATAAGCGGCGTTGACAAGCTTGCCATCGTGGCGAGCGGAGGCGCACCTGACGGTCTCTGTAATCGTTTCGGGCGACACCGACGGGCATTTATTGCTTTTGTCCCTTGCCGTCGAGTTAGGTATTTTTGCATCGTACAATCGCTCGAGTAGGTGTACCAACTCCTGTTTTTACATTTGTACCCTCGTCTATGTTGCCACCTGTCGGAGACCCCTTGAGCATATAAAAGGAGGCCCATGCGCAACGTAGAAAGGGTTCGGCTGGTTCGGTTCGTTCGACTCACTCGAGACCAGATACACTCATGCTAGGTTTTGTAGCTCGCATTGCTCCCTAGCAAGAACACAATAGATCAAACAAGCAGCAGTAGGAGTTTTATCTCTCCGGAGAGCTCCGAAGCTGGGTAAACTTCTCGTGTGCCTCGCCTCGATCCGCTCTTCGTGCGATCTCCGCCCCCCTCCGAACCACAAGGGGCCTGGTCCGCCGGCCCCATAGGTGTTCGTGGGCACGATCAACCTCCCCGACATCTTTGGTGCGCCAGGTAGGGGGCGTCGAGGCCGTGTGAATCTGATCCGGCGTTCACACGAGCAGCGTCATCAACATCTTCCTCAACATGCCACCGAAGAAGAAGGCTTCGGCGGCAGCAGAGCCGTCCGCATCGTACCCACCCTCACCGCAGCAAACGGGTGGTGGGGCTGACGCTGGCGGAGGAACGGGCGCCGACGAAGGTGCTCGCGACGTTGCCAAGTCCAAGGACAAGGCCCCGCAAACCTCGGCGTCCGCGCATCCCCCGCGCCCATCTCAGGAAACGCGGGACCAACAACGACATGGCGTTCACAATGCCATGCGTTCGTTGGATCGAGACCCTCAAGACCAGCATGCGCGCCAACATGCTGGCACGAGTGAGATACGGTCGCCTGGACGGGGTACTGCTCCTTCTAACGTGGTTAGAAGTCCGAGCATATCCTGCTCCTCGCACCGCTTGCCAATGCCACCCACTACTCCGGCAGAAGCTACGGCGAGAGCTCACCGCTCTCGACTACCTCCAACGGCCGAAAAGGTCGACGAGTGGAGGGCCACTATCCAGAGCCTCATCGGCTTTGCCAACGGCGACGCTCCGCGGCAACCAACGCCATCATTGCCGCGGCGAGACGACAATGCACGAGCCGGTGGCGACGAGACTGTCGGAGGTGCAACCACCGTGCATTCTCCGCCATGAAGGCCAAGATCGCCGACTCACCGGATCCACCTCGGCGGCGACTCCACCGCGTCGCCGGATCCATGCGAGCTTCGCCGCGATCAGCACCAAGTTCTTCACGGCGACAACAAGAGGGCGCTCGAACTCGCATCGGCGCCAAGAGAAGCGCGACGTCGATCCGACAAGCGCGTTGGGCCTTCTGGCGACATGCGCGCCCGGAGGAGCCAGGCGACTTACCGTCGCGGTAGGTTGCCCTGCGTTCACCGTGAGCTGCGGCAAGTCCAAAGGGCTCCACCAAAAAACTTCAAACCAGACGTGCGGAGAAGTATGATGGCAGGACGCATCCGTCGGAGTTCTCGGCATCTACACCATCGCGGTGCAGGCTGCGGGGACGGACGACAAGATCCTCGCCAACTACTTCCCGCCGTGCTCAAGCCCAACGCCGATCTTGGCTCATGCACTTGCTCGGACAGCTCCATATCCTCTTGGGCAGATCTGTGCCATCGGTTTGTTGGCGCCTTCACGGTGGCCACAAGCCTCATGGCCAAGAGAGCGACCTTCATCTGCCGCCCGGAAGGAAGGAGAGTCCCTGCGCAAGTTCATTCAGAGATTCACCGTGTGCACTACAACATCCCCACGTCCACCTGCTGCGGTGATCGGCGCATTTCATCAGAATGTGCGGAACCGTAGGATGAGGAGGAGATGGCGATGTGCAAAGTCAAGGACGTCGGTGAGCTGTACGCCTTGGCCGACAAGTGTGCACGCTACCGAGGAAGGGAGGAGACTCCTAGGAGAGAATGCGGAAGCAGGATCTGACAGTGAGGACACCGCCCCGGCAAAGAAGGGCCGGCGGCGAGGCAACAGGAAGAAGAAAGGTAGAGAAGTGCTAGCTGTTGAGCAGTCCGGCAACGGAGGTGGCGACAAGAACGCCAAGGCTGGTGGCTCCGGCAAGGAGGTTGCTGCTGACGCCAACCACCGCCGGTGGCGGCCGCCGACAAGGTGACAGCTCCGCAAGCGATCTTGCAAGATCCACTGCACCAAGGGCCACAACCTCCAGAGCTGCAACAAGGTCGAGCAGCTTGTCGAACAGAAGAGAGCTGAGTACGAGCGGCGCGACAAGGAGAAGGCCCAGGAAGGTGCTGGGGGAGCAAGCAAGAACTGTCCCGGCCGGGGAGGACGCCAGCAAGGCCAAGCAGCGGCAAGGAGATAGACCTCCCGCGGCGCGATAAGGATGAAGATGATGACGGCAGCGAAGATATGGAAGACGACGACGCCGATGAGCAGGAGTTTCAGAAGCCACAGAGGTCCTCTGCGTCGACGGAGGTGCTTCCTCGCATACCTCCCACCGCCAACTCAAGCAATGGATGCGGGAGGTCAATGCGGGAACCATCCGTAGAGTCACGCAAGCCTCTGAAGTGGTCCGACGCCTATCATTTTGATATTGAGGACCACCACGATCGCATAAGCTGCGATCGGTGCTTGCCGATGTTGGTCTCACCAACCATCCGCAACCTCAAGGTCACCAAAATGCTAGTTGACGGCGGGGCCGGCTTGAATCTGATCTCCTCCGCGGTGCTCGAAGCTTCAAATCCTCGACGGCAATGAGCTCGAAGAGACCGGTACCTTCCAAGGAATCAACCCGGAAGGAGCAAGTCAAGGGGAAGATTACGTTGCGGTAACATTTGGCAGCGAGCTGAACTTTAGGATCGAGAGGGTCACCTTCGACGTTGCCGATTTCCCATTGCCTTACAATGGGATACTTGGCCGCCCAAAGACTCGCCAAGTTCATGGCAGCCTCTCACTATGCCTACAACTTACTCAAGATGCGGGCCCGATAAGCGTCATCTCTGTCCATGGCGACAAGAAGGATGCCCTTATCTCGTGCCGACAAGATCTACCGGGATGCAGCAGCCGCGACAGATCGCCAAGCACTTGCCGCTGAAGCTCCCGGGGGGAAGAAGACGAAGTCCAAGTCCGGCAAGGGCTCTGATGCTCACTCCGGCAAGCGCACCTCTTCGGAGTGCTGCGCTACCGTCGAGGACGCACCATCGAGCTCCACCGGCAAGTGCAAGAAGATGGTGGATCCGCCAAAGACCAAGAAGGTGCCCGCCAAGGAGGACGGCACTGGTGGTACCTTCACCATCAGTGCCTCTCTCGACCCTAAATAGGAAGGCGCGTTCGTTGCTTTCCTGCGGGCGAATGTCGGCGTGTTTGCATGGCAACCGTCGACATCCCGGTGTTCCTGTGGAAGTGATTGAGCACCGCTGGCCGTTTGTCCTCATGCGCGCCCGTCAAGCAAAAAGTCAGGAAGCAAGCGGTGGGCGCCAAGAATTCATAGCCGAAGAGATCAAGCTGGAAGCAGCAGGCCTTGTCGGAGGAGTGCTCCATCCTACGTGGTTGGCCAATCACGTAGTAAATGCGCAAGGCAAATGGAAAATGGAGACTTTGTATTGACTTCACGGATGTTAATAAAGCTTGTCCCAAAGGTCCATTTCCCTTGCCACGCATTGACCAGATTGTTGACTCCACGGTGGATGTGATTTGCTTTCGCTTCTTGATGCATACTCGTGGTACCATCAGATCTTCATGGCTGAAGAAGATGAGGAGAAGACCGCATTCATTACACCATGTGGCACATCTTTGTTTCATACGAATGCCTTTTGGTTTGAAGAATGCTGGTTCAACGTTTGCAAGGGTAGTCCATGACGCTTTTGAGCCGCAAATGCACAGAAATGTAGAAGCCTACATGGATGACATAGTGGTCAAAAGCAAGGACAAAGCAACTCTAGTTCAAGATTTGGACGAGACCTTTGCAAATTTGCGCAAGATCAACCTCAAGCTCAACCCCGAGAAGTGCGTGTTTGGAGTCCCTTCCAGCAAGCTTCTCGGGTTCTTCGTCTCAACGAGGATTGAAGCTAATCCCGACAAGATCAAGGCCATTGAGCAGATTGAAGCACCAAAGCGCGTCAAGGATGTACGAAGACTTGCGGTTGCGTGGCTGCTCTCAGAGTTTATTTCTAGGTTCTGCTGAGCAGCCTGCCATTTTTCAAGATTTTGAAAAGGCAGGTCCAATGAAATGGACTCCGAAGCGGAGGCTGCGCTGTAGGACTTGAAGAGATACCTGTCCTCCACTCCAACACTTGTCGCACCTAAGCCACAAGAGAAGTTGCTGCTATATATAGCGGCAACCAATCAAGTGGTTAGTGCTGCGTTAGTAGCGGAGAGGGAGGCGGATGACGAGCCAGCAACCATGGCAAGCAAATCCAGCGACAAGTAGGGGGCTTCGCCGACAAGCTCTGGTCCCGACAAGGATGAATCCGCACAGACACATGAACAGATGCAGAAAAGGATGGTGCAGCGCCCAGTCTACTTTGTCAGTTCCCTCTGCGAGGGCTAGGTCAAGGTACTGGTGTGCAGAAATTGCTTCCGGCCTCCTCATGGCCTCGAGAAAGCTGCGCCATTACTTCCAAGCACATGAGATCACAGTTGTCACTCGCTTTCCGCTAAAGAGGATACTGCGAGAATCCGAAGCGGCAGGCGGGATTGTCGAGTGGGCACTAGAGCTGTCAAGCTTTGGTCTCGAGTTTGAAAGCACATCAACTATCCAAAGCAGCGTTGGCAGAATTCATAGCGTAATGGGCGCCAACACCAGATGAAGAGATTAGGAGACAAGCATTCCCGTCAAAGAAGCAAGCAAAGAGTGGCTGATGTACTTTGATGGTGCCTTCTCGGCTGCAAAGGCGCCCGGTCTTGCGGCGTCTTGCTTATCGCACCCACCGGAGAGCACCTCAAGTACATAGTCCAGATGCACTTTCCCAAGGAGCAAGCGACAAACAATCTGCAGAGTATGAAGGTTTGCTTGCGGTCTCGAGGATCGCAGTGGACCTTGGGATCAAAAAGCTTATTGTCGGGGTGACTCGCAACTTGTCGTCCGCCAAGTGAACAAAGATTACCAGAGTCCGTTGATGGAAGCCTCACGTGGATGAAGTGAGGAAGCTAGAAGAGCACTTTGACGGCCTGCAAATGGAACATGTTCCAAGAGCTCGTAATGATATTGTGACGGCTGTCAAAGTCGCGCTGCACTTAAGTTACTGTGGAACCAGGGATTTTCGTGCTCAAGCTGACTCAACCAACCGTAACACCGCCAAGCTGGACAAAACAAGAAGAGGAAGTTGACCTCTGGTGACTACTTTCCGTGAGCTTCCCGGCCGTCGTTGCAAAGGTCCCCAAGCTCAACACCAACTTGATCTTTGAGGCGTCTGCTCCGACAGGCCCCAGGGTTTGTTTCGTTGAAGCAGACGCTTCCGACAAGTTTTGTTCCGGCAAGCTTGTCGGGGAGCATCAAGCTCCGGCAGAGCCGCAGGTTCTTGCCGTAGAAGCTGATGTTCCCGCAGCAACAGATGTGCCTTTGGTCCTTGTTGTCGAGCCACAAGCTCCAGCATGGGCGCAGCAGATTGTCCATTTCCTCCAGACAGGAGAACTTCCCGAAAAGCAAGAAGCGGAAAGAGTAGCCCGGCAGTCAAGTATGTACCAGTTTGTCGACAGCGTACTGTACAGAAGAAGACTCAACGGTGTGAAATTGAAGTGTATTCCGGGGAAGATGGGCCGAAGCTGTTGGCGAGAGATACATGGAGGCATATGTGGTCACCACATTGGCGCAAAAGAGCACTTGCCGCAAAGCTTTCCGGCAAGGTTTCTTCCGCCGACAGCCCTCCGGATGCAACTGCACAATTAACCAAGTTTGAAGCATGCCATTTCCATTCCAAACAGATACACCAGACAGCTCAAGCTATCCAGACGATACCTTTATCCTGCCCACTTTAGGACTGGGGGCTCGACATCCTCGGCCCCTTCCCCGAGCTGTCGGGGCTTTGAGTACTTATGCGTCGCCATCGACAAGTTCACAAAGTGGCGGAAGTGGAAGCGATGAGGAAGGTGACGGCACGATCGTGATCAAGTTCTTCAGGTCGATTGTTTGCCGTTTCGGAATCCCTAACAGGATCATCACCAACAACGGCACACAATTCACGAGTCGCACCTTCATGCAGTACGTCCAAGACCTTGGCGCCAAGGTCTGCTTTGCTTCTGTTGCTCACCCGAGAAGCAACGGTCAAGCAGAGAGGGCAAATGCTGAAGTGCTGCGCGGGCTCAAGACCAGAACTTTCGACGGGCTGCACAAGTGCGGAAGAAACTGGATCGAGGAGCTGCGGTGGTTCTTTGGTCGATCAGACGACGCCAAATCGAGCCATCGGCGGACACCTTTGCTCTAGTCTATGGAGCAGAGGCAGTTCTCCCCACGGAACTCAGATCACGGATCGCCTCGAGTGCTCGCTTATGATGAGCTTGAGCAAGAGCAGCTGCGACAAGATGACGCGCTGCTCCTTGAGGAGGATCGTCTTGAGCCGCTATGCGAGCTGCTCGCTTCTGACAAGCTCTGCGTCGCTACCATAGCCGCATGAGGTTAATGCCGAAGTCTCGAGGAAGGCGACCTTGTTCTTCGCCGCTCGTAATCCGCCAAGAATTCAAACAAGTTGGCCTTGAAGTGGGAAGGCCCTTATCGGGTGAAACGAGTCACTAGGCTCAGGCGCTGTCCGCTTTGAGACCGAAGATGGCATTCCGGTGAGCAACTCTGGAACATTGAGCATCTTCGTAAGTTTTACCCATAGGGCGCGGTTGTCGGGACCCGTTCCGGCAACCACCTTTTGTACAAGTCTTGCCGCTGTTGCATGTAATCCTTTGTACAAAGCCGGGCGCAGACCCCGTGCATCAGTAAAGCTCATGTGTTGCACACAACTTGTCAAATTCATGCTTTCATCATTTTATTGCATGTTTTGACTAACACTTTGTGCTACCAACCACACCCGGTAAGCAGAATCGAGCCGCTAGGCTCCATAACTTTATTTCCTCTTCTTTCTCTTTTCTTAAAGAAAGGAAGGCTCCCTCGCGCACAAGTTAACCAGGGGAGGAGGAGATAATACTATGGACCAGGCACCGCCGAGGAAGTTTCGCCTCATCGGGAAGCAAGAGACAGAAAAGCTAAGTTGCCAAAGTTTGAGCAATCAATTTTTTAATTTTTAAGTTATCTTCCTCGAACGATAGTACTTTGTATGGAAAACCTGTGCGCAGAGGAACCAACTCGCCGGCTAGTCGCGCCCTTACCTTGTTTCGAGTCTGCTCAACAACTTAAGTGAGCTGCGACTAGTCGCGACAAGGTTGCTTGTCGGAGGCGGCACTACCAGCAGGCTGCTGACGTTCCGCACTCGGCCACATGAAAAGGTGCCAGCGCCGACATCGCCCCCAAATGCGTAAGGCAGAAACATGCAAAGGAAAGAATCAAGTAGAGGAAATAACGTTGCATTGATCGCCTAAGATAGAGTATATTACAAAATAACTTGTCACTGATCTAACAAAGTGTTCTAAACATGATCAGCAGCGACAAGGGCAAGATAAAGTTGGCGGCCTAGTCTACGCGGTCGCCATCGACCGCTTGATCTTGTTCACCTTGTCCACAATGGGTGCGACAAGGGCTTTGAGCTCCTCCACGTTGGCGTCTGACGGCAAGGATCTGAGGACGCCGTTAAGGTTGAGGCCCGGGTTGCGGAAGGCCACCTTTATCAACACTTTCTCGAGGGCTCCTGCACAGATCTGGCGTGATTCCTCGGCCAGCTGCTTCAGGACCTCTTCCCGGAGTCGCCGGAGACCCGTCACCACGCCTTTGAAGAACAAACTGAGTTTGGCGCTGGGTTGGAGGTGCTTGTCGGAGGAGTATGCAAGGTCCGCCATCCACAGCTCCATTAGCTCGTTGTGGCTATCGGCGGCGGTGTCCACAAGACCTTCAGTCCAGTGCTCCACGCTCTCCCTCAAGGTGCTCTGGATGGAGGCAGCATTCGCCAGCAGCTCCTCCTTGGCCTTGATCGCCTCCAACAAGCCCACCTCCCGCTCTCTGGCGCCATCCAACGTCTGCGTCAGAGTGGTCAGCTTCAGCTCAAGATCCGCTTTGGAATCCTTGGCGGCGTCGAGCTCCTTGCCTCTATCAGCGAGACGACTCTGCAGCTCGCCAAGGGTGTAAGCGTCCTTCTCACGCTCACGCTTGAGTGCGGCAAGCTCTTCGCCGCTCTTCTTGAGGCTGGCCTCGGCTGTGCCACCTTCGCCTTCAGCTCTTCCTTGCCAGCGGCCTCGGCAGCTGCGGCGGCATCCTTCGCTTCTGGCGCCCGCCAAGTGACTCCTCGCGGCGGCAAGGTCTTCTTCGTGGCTGTCCAGGTTGACCTTCGCTGCGCTCGCTTTCCTGCGTGGCGAGCTTCTCGGCAGCCACCGCTGCTCCTCCTCGGCTGCGGCCTTCTCAAGGATGAAGGTCAGGCGCTCCTCTGAAGTTGCCCCCGCGCTTCTACTACGTCGCGGAGGGTTTCTTGGTTGGCGCTCCGGAGCTCTTCGGCATGTTTCTCCATGTCCGCTCCTGCCCTCGCGACAAGAGCTTCCCGGGTCTCCAACTTGGCCTGCCGGGCGCGGTAGAGCGACAGCAGCTTCTTCAAGCTCCTCCTCGACTTCGCTGGCTGCTACTTGGCGCGTCCACCAGCTTTAGCCCAGCGGAGGCGAGTAGCTCGCCGTCAAAGGTCTCTCCCTCGACCGGCGCCCTGGAGCTCGGTTCACAGGGGAGCTTGATGAAGACGCCTTCGCCGGCCTTGGTAGGCGCGGGCTGGGGCTCCTCGAACTGGCCGCTGGCGGGAAGTCGGCTGTCGGTGTGGCGCTTGGCGCTCCTGCGGCCTCGGGGCCGTCGGTCGATCGCCCGACCCCTCGCCCGGCCTCTGCGTCGGCAGCCTCGGTGGCCTCCTCGCCAACAGGCTCGTCGGCGACGGCCTCTTCTTCCACGACAACGACCTCTTCTTCCTCGACGGCGGCCTCGTCGGTGTTGTCGCGCGCTTCCTCCTCTCCGGCGGCCTCGACCTCCATCGGCTCTGCGTCAGACAAAGAGAGAGCAGTCAAGCAAAATGTTCAAAAAAAAGAGAGAAACAAAAGAAAGCAAGCCCAAGGGATATTTCCGTGTAAGGCGGTTACCTGCAACGGGATCCGCAGCCATGGCCTCGACTACTGGAGGGTCGCTGGCGCTGTCCCTTGCCGGGGTAGCCTCCCTTGCCGGAGTGGCCTCCCTTGTCGGAGGGCGCTCCCTTGCCGGAGATTCCTCCCTTGGCGGCGTAGTGGCAGCAGACAGGGTCTCGGGGGCGGCTTGAGCCCTCTGATGAGGCTGCTCTGCTCCTACACAAGCACACGGTCGGTATCAACGAAGAAGGAGCGCCCCTGCACACCTAATAGTAAGAAGAAAACTGCGCACTTACTCTGGGGGCTGTGCTGGGGGCTGCTCTGAGGAAGGGTTGCCGGGTCCGGCAAGGGAGTCTCGCACGCGTCCCCCGTCGCCACGGGAGAATCGTCCTCAACGACGACCGTCGGGATCTTGGCCCTCTTCGACGCTCTGCGGGCGGCGTCACGAAAAGGAAAGAGTCGAAGCAAGCAAATCAGATTCAAGATGAAGCAATAAAATTGAAGAAATACAAGCGCAAATCTCAAGAGCTTACTCTTCGCCTTCCTCCTCGAGCTGAGCGCGGAGAAGTCAACGCTGCTCGCCTCCGGTGCGACGCAGGCGGGAGTGGGCTCTCTTGGCCGCTTAAGCGGGCGTCGGCGGTGGCTCGAGAAGATCCCGCCCGATTGTCGCGGCGGTGTGGGGCGCTCGCGGGAACCTCGCTTGCAGCGGTGGGCGCGCCTTGGCAGCAGCCTTCTTCTTTGTGGGCGGTCTGTCGCCCGACTCGTCTCGACCTTGCGGAGACGCCTCTGGCGGGCAGGGGCTCGCTGGCGGCAAGTCGCTTGGCGGTGGAGAAGAAGCGCCCTCGGTGGGTCCACTCGACCCGGCCTCGGGCTCGACAAGCTCGTCCTCGCCGGCGACCTCCCTCGCTCGGCAAGGCTTGCCGCCTTAGCGCGTCCGCCTCCTCCACGGTGAACCCGAAGGCTCCGGCGGCAGCGGCTGCCGCCTCCTCCACCCTGGTGGCAATCCGCGCCATCTCCTCGTCGGTGGTGTCGCGGGTGAGCTTTTTCTGCTCGTTGGAGCGGATCGGCACTTCTTCCAAATCATCGAAGAATTGCTGCACGACCTCGTCCGGGGGCTCCTGCCAGGTTGGGACGATCCCGTGGGAGTCGCCTGCGCATCATGGCGGCGGATGCGGTCGGCGCCGAGTTGTTGCACAATGGGGCGACCCCTCGCGGCAACCTAAACCACTACGGATGGTCGGGTCGCTCTTGAACAGCTCGAGCAGCATTGAATCCAACTCCAAGGCGGTGAAGTTCGATTCAGGCCCGGGCACAGCCTCATTATATGCTGCGCGTTTTGGAACTCCCAAGCAGGCCTCCTCCTTTCCTGCAAGGGAAGCGATGCGGCGGCGAAGGAAGTCTGCGCCAACTGCTCCCTACGGTTAACCCGGCAAGCCCGAGGCGCAGAATTGGTCACAGCTATCTTCACCGCATCCTCCGGCGCCAAGTTACTCCAATCCCTGCCGCGCACTATTGGGGTTTGGCGCACGGCGGTGAAGGGCTGCGGGTTCTCCTCTACGACCCAGCACCAGTTGGCCCTCCACTCCTCCCACTTGTTGCGGAACTCTCCCTCTAGGTAGGCCTCTTTCTTGCCGATCCTAGAGACCCAGGCTATCCCTCCGGCAAGTGGCTCTCCTCTCTCGACGCGGGGCACGAAGAAGTGGCGGAAGAGTGCCACATTCGGGTGGACTCCGACAAAGTTTTCGCACAAATGCGCGAAAACAGCCATGGTCAAGACGGCTTTGGGGGTGAAATCAAGGAGGCGGAGGCTAAAGGTGTTCATTATGTCGCAGAAGAACTCGGAAAAGGGCGGGCAAAGCCCGCAATAGAAGAAAGGCGAAAAAGGGTACCTGTTGAGGCCAAATCAGCGGCGGAGGCGGGGAGTACCCTCGTGCGCGGATGCGCCTGGCGTCTCCGTCGACCCGGAAGAGGTAGAAGACGTCCGCAGCTCCCTTGCGCCCGAGCTACGGGGAAGATGGCCCGCTCCTTGCGCAGCGCCCGCGAGCAGCGCCTCGGCCGACTTGACGCCCTTCTCCTTGTCGGCTTCGGAGCCATGGCGAGGGGGCGGAGGAGGCCGACGGCGGTGAGCGTGCTTGTGGCGAAGGGGCGGGCACTGCTCTCTTCGCCGGAGAGAAGAAGAGGGAGCGGCGGTGGTTTTCTTGACAAGACAGCAAT
The DNA here is from genome assembly GCA_021605145.1 of Aegilops bicornis. Taxonomy (NCBI): domain Eukaryota; kingdom Viridiplantae; phylum Streptophyta; class Magnoliopsida; order Poales; family Poaceae; genus Aegilops; species Aegilops bicornis. The sequence goes on along the minus strand of CM038673.1, from coordinate 698,262,689 downwards.
GGCGGAGGGGCGGCCTGCCTCTGTTTCCTCCGCTTATAAAGAGGGGGACGGGCGGACGTTCGCTTATACTAATAAAGAACCCCCACGACCGCGCCCACGATCTCGCGATGACGCCACGTCCGGTGCGTGCCGTTAGTGTTGATCGTGGTGGGTCCGGGGCGAGTTACGACGTGGTCGAGGCCGCGTGTCCGTGCACAGTTTTGGGCCTGGCCCGACAAGCGCTCGGCACCGTGTACGGCCCAGGCCCGGGGGCTCCTGTCGGTGTACTAGAGTAGGGGTACCCTAGTATCCCGTACTCGTGCACGGACGGTTGCAGCACCCCGCGGCAGGGTTTGCCTCGTCACCGCCAAGATCCTCCGTGGCTCCTTTGGAGCCATTCAAGAACAAAGTATTAGATTAAGAAGACAAGGCCCCGGCAAGAGGAGCTTGTCGGGAAGGCCACTCCAGGCATGAGGAAGACAAGGCCCCGGCAAGAGGAGGAGGAGCTTGCCGGGAAGGCTCGGAGCGCGGCAAGCCTCCGAGCGCGACAAGGATTCGGCCGCGGCAAGGCGCTTGCCGCGGCATGCAACTCTCCATCTCCGCTCCAGCTCATCCAGCGACGTGTCGCCATGGGACCGTTCCGTGGGCGCGTGTCGAGAGGTCATGCAGCCAGCGGAGAGCAGCGATAAGCGGCAGCGACAAGCTTGCCATCGTGGCGGCGGAGGCGCACTGACGGTCTCTGTTGCACTGTTTGGGCGACACTGACGGGCATTTATTGCTTTTGTCCCTTGCCGTCAGAGTTAGGTATTTTTGCACTGTACACTGTTCGAGTAGGTGTACCAACTCCTGTTTTTACATTTGTACCCTCGTCTATGTTGCCACCTGTCGGAGACCCCTTGAGCATATAAAAGGAGGCCCATGCGCAACGTAGAAAGGGTTCGGCTGGTTCGGTTCGTTCGACTCACTCGAGACCAGATACACTCACGCTAGGTTTTGTAGCTCGCATTGCTCCCTAGCAAGAACACAATAGATCAAACAAGCAGCAGTAGGAGTTTTATCTCTGGGAGAGCTCCGAAGCTGGGTAAACTGCTCGTGTGCCTCACCTCGATCCGCTCTTCGTGCGATCTCCGCCCCCCTCCGAACCACAAGGGGCCTGGTCCGCCGGCCCCATAGGTGTTCGTGGGCACGATCAGCCTCCCCGACAGGTTTTTAACCCATTTCCACGACGGCATCTGGAACCGTCGCCAAGTGAGCGTGGGCGATAGGGGGGGGGGGGCCTTCCCACACGACCCAGAAACCGTCGGGGATATGCCCTCCTAGCACACACGTTCGGCAAAATGAGGTCGTGTGCGACCGGCGAGAGCGCAAATACGGAAAGACGTACAATATAGCTAGAAAAATACAATTATACGGTGAAATTGTTTCCGGTCGAAAGTACATCCCACACAGTCAATGCCCCGCTAAACGTTTTCGTTCGTATGTACATCCCACACAGTCGCTCCAAGGAAAACGTTTGTGCAAGGTGGCGTAACGCAAACAGTTTTGAAGAGAATGTCGTGTGTGATTGTTCATTGATCCAACACGGTTTATTCCTAGAAACTGTGTGCGTTGCCTGAGGTCATCGCCCACGGTGGTTTTTCATTAACTGTTTGCAATAGGATAGCAAGCTAATTGCCCTATTATTAATAATCCATTTACTAATCTAATTGACATTCATATTAAGCACATAATATATTCCATTTCCATATTAAGGAAGCAGGATTTCATAATTTAAATACATCGGAGTACAACATGATATAGCTTCAGCACTCAGCTACCCCATTATACAACTGCACCAGCAGCAAGTTTCACATGCAACATCTAGAACCTTTCGAAATTAGTATCTTAGACGGTACATAGAGAGATGCATCTCATCTGGAAAACTGCTAAAGCGGAAGGCGAATATTGAGCCTTCATTCATGTTGAAGGTCTTTGCAACTTTAGGCCAGTGCCTGTGGATGATTGACCGTCCATCCTTCGACCTCTTCAGGAACACTTCAATATTGAACCGTGGGTGTTGTATGAAAACTTTCCTCGCCTCCTGACCACATAGGTGATTTGAGAGGTAATCATCAGTGAAGCCTGAAAACAAGGATGTGCATAAATATCTTCTCTATATTGGAAATGGGGCAAAGGAATACAAAAAGGCAAGGTATAATAGTTAGTACCATCTTGTATACCTCAGTGCTTCCCATTGTTTCCCTGCAACACATTTAAGGTAGTTAGTCATCAGGTTAAGTAAGGGTTCGCATGCTATAAGTAAAGTATGTTGATGATAAATAAGCACATTGCAGATTCATCATATTAATTCAAGCCATATGGAAAACCCATTTATCCAAACCAAGCATGATTAAGAACTTGGAAATATAGCACTTGTATATGTTTCTCATGTATTAAGTGCAGCCAAATTCGATTTATTCCTCACATGGTATACAATAACAGAATGCAGCCACAACAATTGAACATCACATTGCAGAATTGAACCAAGCAGTTAACTAAACACCACAACAAATGAACCAAGCGTTAGCGAGCACGACATTGCAGAATATAACATACTCCTAATAGAAGATCAGATGATTAACCAAACCAAGCATGCTTAACAACTTGGAAATATAGCAATTGTATTTGTTTCTCATGTATTTAGTACAACCAAATTCGATTTATTCCTCACATGATATACAATAACAGAATGCAGCCACAACAATTGAACATCGCATTGCAGAAGGGCACCAATAGGCACCGGTGCGCCGGCCGAATCGTTCGGCCGGTCAGCCCCTAGCCGCATGATGCGCGCGTCTACACCGCACGATTTCTCCCCTCGCCCCTCGTGCGCTCGTCTTCTTCCTCTCGACAGCTCGCCCAGGTCTCTGATACGTCTCCAACGTATATATAATTTTTGATTGCTCCATGCTATATTATCTACTGTTTTGGGTAATATTGGGCTTTGTTATCCACTTTTATATTATTTTTGGGACTAACCTAATAACCGGAGGCCCAACCCAGATTTCCTGTTTTATGCCTATTTCAGTGTTTCGAGGAAAAGGAATATCAAACGGAGTCAAAACGGAACGAAATCAAATGGAGAAGTTATTTTTGGAAGGAAAGCCACCCGATGGACTTGGAGTGCACGTCAGGAAAGAAGGGAGGTGCTAACGAGGGTGGGGGGCGCGCCCCCCTGCCTCGTGGCCCCCCTTCGGTCCACCGACGTACTTCTTTCACCCATATATACCTACGTATCGAAAAACTTCCAGAACAGAAGATAGATCGGGAGTTCCGCCGCCGCAAGCCTCTATAGCCACCAAAAACCTCTCGTGAGCCCGTTAAGCACCTCACGGAGGGGAACTCATCACCGCTAGCCATCTTCATCATCCGGCGCTATCCATGACGAGGAGAGTAGTTCACCCTCGGGGCTTAGGGTATGTACCCGGTAGCTATGTGTTTGATCTCTCTCTCTCTCGTGTTCTCTCTCATGTTCCCTCTATGGCACGATCTTGATGTATCCCGAGCTTTGCTATTGTAGTTGGATCTTATGATGTTTCTCCCCTCTACTCTCTTGTGATGAATTGAGTTTCCCCTTTGAAGTTATCTTATCGGATTGAGTCTTTTATGAGAACACTTGATGTATGTCTTGCCGTGTTTATCTGTGGTGACAATGGGATATCATGTGCCACTTGATGTATGTTTTGGTGACCAACTTACGGGTTCCGCCCATGAACCTATGCATAAGGGTTGGCACACGTTCTTGACTCTCCGGTAGAAACTTTGGGGCACTCTTTGAAGTACTTTGTGTTGGTTGGATGAATCTGAGATTGTGTGATGCATATCGTATAATCATGCCCACGGATACTTGAGGTGACAATGGAGTATCTAGGTGACATTAGGGTTTTGGTTGATTTGTATCTTAAGGTGTTATTCTAGTACGAACTCTTTCATAGATTGATCCGGAAGAATAGCTTTGAGTTGGTTTCGTACCCTACCATAATCTCTTCGTTTGTTCTCCGCTATTAGTGGCTTTGGAGTGACTCTTTGTTGCATGTTGAGGGATTGTTATATGATCTATCTATGTTATTATTGTTGAGAGAACTTGTACTAGTGAAAGTATGAACCCTAGGCCTTGTTTCCTAGCATCGCAGTACCGTTTACGCTCACTTTTATCATTAGTTACCTTGCTGTTTTTATATTTTCAGATTACAAAAACCTATATCTATCATCCATATTGCACTTGTATCACCATCTCTTCGCTGAGCTAGTGCACCTATACAATTTACCATTGTATTGGGTGTGTTGGGGACACAAGAGACTCTTTGTTATTTGGTTGCAGGGTTGCTTGAGAGAGACCATCTTCATCCTACGCCTCCTACAGATTGATAAACCTTAGGTCATCCACTTGAGGGAAATTTGCTAGTATCCTACAAACTTGTGCACTTGCAGGCCCAACAACGTCTACAAGAAGAAGGTTGTGTAGTAGACATCAAGCTCTTTTATGGCGCCGTTGCCGGGGAGGCTAGGTAAGTGAAGGTATATCTTTAGATCTTGCAATCGATTCTTTTTGTTTCTTGTTTTATCACTAGTTTAGTTTATAAAAGAAAACTACAAAAAAATGGAATTGAGTTTGTCTCATATGCTTCATCTTTTTAATATCTTTCGTGAAAATGATAGAAAGGAAAATTGTGCCCAAGTGCTAGAAGAAGAATGCATTAGAATGTTTGGCACTAAATATTTATATGATGATCATGATTGGAATGTTGTTAGTATGAATTCCTTGAATATCCATGATGCTAATGATATGCAAAGCCACAAGCTTGGGGAAGCTATGTTTGATGAAGATGATATTTTTTGTCTCCCAAGCTTTGATGAGCAAATTTACTATGATCAAAGCATGCCTCCTATCTATGATGATTATTGTGATGACACGTATGCTTTAAAGAATAATGATAACCATGAAACTTGTCATCTTGATCTTAATTTTCAATCTCATGATAGCTATTTTGTTGAGTTTGCTCCCACTATTATTCATGAGAAGAAATTTGCTTATGTGGAGAGTAGTAAATTTTCTATGCTTGTAGATCATAAAAAGAATGCTTTAGGTGCTGGTTATATTGTTGAATTTATTCATGATGCTACTGAAAATTATTATGAGGGAGGAACATATGCTTGTAGGAATTGCAATAATATCAAGTTTCCTCTCTATGTGCTTAAAATTTTGAAGTTATGCTTGTTTTACCTTCCTATGCAAGTTGATTATTGTTACCATAAGTTGTTTGCTCACAAAATCCCTATGCATAGGAAGTGGGTTAGAATTAAATGTGATAGTCATATTCTTCATGATTCTCTCTTTATGTTTCAATTCTTATCTTTTATGTGAGCATCATTGAAATCACCATGCCTAGCTAGGGGCGTTAAACGATAGCGCTTGTTGGGAGGCAACGCAATTTTATTTTAGTTTCTTACTTTTTGGTTCTGTTTAGTAATAAATAATCCATCTAGATTCTGTTTAGATGTGGATTTGTGTTTTAATTAGTGTTTGTGCCAAGTAGAACCTTTGGGAAGACTTGGGTGAAGTCTTTATGATCATGCTGTAAAAAACAGAAACTTTAGCGCTCACGAGATTAGGTTGAACTTTTTACTGGAGAGTGCTATTTAGTTGATTATTTTTGCAGATGATTACTAGACAACTTCCTCAGGTCCACCAATTTATTTTAGAATTTTTGAAGTTCCAGAAGTTTGCGTTAGTTACAGATTACTACAGACTGTTCTGTTTTTGACAGATTCTGTTTTTTGTGTGTTGTTTGCTTATTTTGATGAATCTATGGCTAGTAAAATAGTTTATAAACCATAGAGAAGTTGGAATACAGTAGGTTTAACACCAATATAAATAAAGAATGAGTTCATTACAGTACCTTGAAGTGGTGTTTTGTTTTCTTTCGCTAACGGAGCTCACGAGTTTTCTGTTAAGTTTTGTGTTGTAAAATTTTCAAGTTTTCGGTAAAGATTCGATGGACTATGGAATAAGGAGTGGCAAGAGCCTAAGCTTGGGGATGCCCCAGAAGGCATCCCCTCTTTCATCTTCGTTCATCGGTAACTTTACTTGGAGCTATATTTTTATTCACCACATGATATGTGTTTTGCTTGGAGCGTCATTTTCTCTTGTTAGTATTTGCTTGCTGTTATTTAGAATAATGTTTTGCATCTTTAGTTTCAATATAAATGTCAAGGATAGCCTTTGCCATGCTTATTTTGCTAGTATACATGTTGCTGTTTGAAAACAGAAAGTTTACCGCTGTTGCAAAAATTCCCTAGAAAATTCAGAGAGTGGTATAATGTTGAATCTTTTTGCAGATTGAGCTATGCTAAATTTTTACAGTGGGAAATTTAGTTCATAATTTTTGGAGTTAGGGAAGTATTGATACTCTTGCATTCTTTACAGACTATACTGTTTTGGCAGATTGCTGTTATGTTTGCATTGTTTGCATATGTTTGCTTGTTTAATGATTCTATTTGAGGATAGGAGTATTAAATATGCAGAGGCATTTAGTATGTAATGTTGAATAATAATCTTAGTGATTTGTTACAGTAGAAAATGATAAGGTTTTGCATTGGTTTAAACTAACCTATCTCACGAGTTCTTGTTGAGTTTGGTGAGTATGAAGCTTTTGATAAAAGAGAAACCATGATATGAGAGGAATTAAGGAGACACAAAATTTCAAGGTTGGGGATGCCCAAGGCACCCCAAGATAATATTTAAAGAAGTATCAAGCATCTAATCTTGGGGATGCCCCGGAGGCATCCCACCTTTCTTCTTCAACAACTATCGGTTAGTATCGGTTGAGCCTAAGTTTTTGCTTCTTCACATGAGTTGTGCTATCCTTGCAATGTCATTTTATTTTGTTTTGCTCTCTGTTTGAATAAAATATCAAGATCTGAAATTCTTAAATGTTAGAGAGTCTTCACATAGTTGCGTAATTATCCGACTACTCATTGATCTTCACTTATATCTTTCGGAGTAGTTTGTCATTTGCTCTAGTGCTTCACTTATATCTTTTAGAGAATGGTGGTAGTTTTATTTTGAAGAAATAGATGAACTCTCATACTTCACTTATATTATTTTGAGAGTCTTAAATAGCATGGTAATTTGCTTAAATAATCCTAATATGCTAAGCATACAAGATTTGTAAGAATTCTTATGAGTGTGTTGTATACTAAGAGAAGTTTGATGCTTGATGATTGTTTTGAGATATGAAGATGGTGATATTAGAGTCATGCTAGTTGAGTAGTTGTGAATTTGAGAGATACTTGTGTTAAAGTTTGTGATTCTCGTAGCATGCACGTATGGTGAACCGTTATGTGATGAAGTCGGAGCATGATTTATTTATTGATTGTCTTCCTTATGAGTGGCGGTCGGGGACGAGCGATGGTATTTTCCTACCAATCTATCCCCCTAGGAGCATGCGCGTAATACTTTGCTTTGATAACTTCTAGATATTTGCAATAAGTATATGAGTTCTTTATGACTAATGTTGAGTCCATGGATTTTACGCACTTTTCCTTCCTTCCACCATTGCTAGCCTCTCTAATACCGCGCACCTTTCGCCGGTATCATACACCCACCATATACCTTCCTCAAAACAGCCACCATACCTACCTATCATGGCATTTCCATAGCCATTCCGAGATATATTGCCATGCAACTTTCCGCTGTTCCATTTATTATGGCATGCTCCATCATTGTCATATTGCTTAGCATGATCATGTAGTCGACATCGTATTTGTGGCAAAGCCACCGTTCATAATTCTTTCATACATGTCACTCATGAGTCATTGCACATCCCGGTACACCATCGGAGGCATTCATATAGAGTCATATTTTGTTCTAAGTATCGAGTTGTAATTCTTGAGTTGTAAGTAAATAAAAGTGTGATGACCATCATTATTAGAGCATTGTCCCAGTGAGGAAAGGATGATGGAGACTATGATTTCCCCACAAGTCGGGATGAGACTCCGGACGAAAAATTAAAAAAAAGGAGAAAAAAAGAAAAAAAGAGGCCATAAAAAAAGAGTAAAGGCCCAAATAAAAAAATGAGAGAAAAAGAGAGAAGGGACAATGCTACTATCCTTTTACCACACTTGTGCTTCAAAGTAGCACCATGATCTTCATGATAGAGAGTCTCTCATTTTGTCACTTTCATATACTAGTGGGAATCTTCATTATTGAACTTGGCTTGTATATTCCAATGATGGGCTTCCTCAAATGCCCTAGGTCTTCTCGAGCAAGCGAGTTGGATGCACACCCACTTAGTTTCTTTTGTTGAGCTTTCATGTACTTATAGCTCTAGTGCATCCGTTGCATGGCAATCCCTACTCACTCACATTGATATCTATTGATGGGCATCTCCATAGCCCGTTGATACGCCTAGTTGATGTGAGACTATCTTCTCCCTTTTGTTTTCTCCACAACCACCATTCTATTCCACATATAGTGCTATATCCATGGCTCACGCTCATGTATTGCGTGAAGATTGAAAAAGTTTTGAAAATGTTAAAGTATGAAACAATTGCTTGGCTTGTCATCGGGGTTGTGCATGATTTAAATATTTTGTGTGGGGAAGATGGAGCATAGCCAGACTATATGATTTTGTAGGGATAACTTTCTTTGGCCATGTTATTTTCAGAAGACATAATTGCTATGTTAGTATGCTTGAAGTATTATTATTTTTATATCAATATGAACTTTTGTCTTAAATCTTTCGGATCTGAATATTCATATCACAAGTAAGAAGAATTACATTGAAATTATGCCAAGTAGCACTCCGCAGGAATTAAGCTTGGGGATGCTTGATACGTCTCCAACGTATCTATAATTTTTGATTGCTCCGTGCTACATTATCTACTGTTTTGGGCAATATTGGGCTTTATTATCCACTTTTATATTATTTTTGGGACTAACCTATTAACCGGAGGCCCAGCCCAGATTTGCTGTTTTATGCCTATTTCAGTGTTTCGAGGAAAAGGAATATCGACGGAGTCAAAACGGAACGAAATCAAGCTGGAGAAGTTATTTTTGGAAGGAAAGCCACCCGATGGACTTGGAGTGCGTCGGGGAAAGAAGGGAGGTGCTCACGAGGGTGGGGCGGCGCCCATCCCCTAGGCGCGCCTGCCTCGTGGCCCCTTCGGTCCACCGACGTGCTTCTTTCACCCATATATACCTACGTGTCGAAAAACTTCGAGAACAGAAGATAGATCGGGAGTTCCGCCGCAAGCCTTTATAGCCACCAAAACCTCTCGGGAGCCCGTTCGGCACCTGCGGAGGGGGAACTCATCACCGGTGGCCATCTTCATCATCCCGACGCTATCCATGACGAGGAGGGAGTAGTTCACCCTCGGGGCTGAGGGTATGTACCAGTAGCTATGTGTTTGATCTCTCTCTCTCTCTCTCTCTCTCTCTCTCTCTCTTGTTCTCTCTCATGTTCCCTCTATGGCACGATCTTGATGTATCCCGAGCTTTGCTATTGTAGTTGGATCTTATGATGTTTCTCCCCCTCTACTCTCTTGTGATGAATTGAGTTTCCCCTTTGAAGTAATCTTATCGGATTGAGTCTTTTGTGAGAACACTTGATGTATGTCTTGCCGTGTTTATCTGTGGTGACAATGGGATATCATGTGCCACTTGATGCATGTTTTGGTGACCAACTTATGGGTTCCGCCCATGAACCTATGCATAGGGGTTGGCACACGTTCTTGACTCTCCGGTAGAAACTTTGGGGCACTCTTTGAAGTACTTTGTGTTGGTTGGATGAATCTGAGATTGTGTGATGCATATCGTATAATCATGCCCACGGATTGTAACATCCCAAATTTTCAATTTGGCATGTTATACACAGGTCATCCATGCATATCATATTTTATTGCATTCGCATTTGCTATCCTCGAAATCCTAAGCAACTCAAGGACCCTCGGAGAGAGTTGGGGATTTTTCGATTTTCATATTTGAATATTATCAAATAATGAAAGGCGAGGATTTTGGATTTTATTATTTTCTCTCTCGGAAAAATATTTCAAGTTTAAAATAAACGAGAGGAGATAATATGACTTCTCCAAAAATAATTGAAATACCGGAGGAAAAATGTTAAAATCATTATTTGGGATTTTATTTCACTTATTTGGAATTTTATTTGCCTAGGGAAAAATTTGCATATATTTAAAATTTGCATTTTAGGGGCCAAGAAAAGTTCATCTTGTTCTAAATATTTTATTTAGGCAAAGAAAACTTGTTTTGGCATTTTAGATTTTATTTATTTTGCTAGGATTTTTACAATTTTAGTGGAATGTTTTTTTTTAAAAAGGAACCTTGGGGCCCAACGGCCAAAGCGAGCCGGCCCAAGTCGCCGCCACCTCACTTTCGCCCGCCGCCTGGACCTGAGTCCGAGTCGGACTCCTCCCGCCGCCTTGCCCTCCTCCAAGCCACCGCCTCTTTATATACCGCCCCTCTCCCTTAGCCACGCGCCACCGCCGCCGCCCTTGTGACCGAGGCCCGAGCCAGGCAGCCCGCCGCCGCCGCCCTTAGCCGCCCGCCGCCGCCTCCCGCGCCGTCGCCCCTCGCCGAGCCGCCGTCCCTAGCCGCCTCGCCGGACCCCCGCCGGAGTAGCCGCCGCCTCGCCGGACCCTCGCTGGAGGTAGCCCCGTCGCCGTTTTTTTTAAAATAACCCTTCGGTTTTTTTTAAAACCCTAGCCCGTTTTTTTATTAGATCGGTTTTATTTCCCGGTTTATTTATTTGAGAACGTTCACCCGTTCGTTCGTTTTTACGAACCGTTCGTCGTTTAGTTTCCGCTAACGAACGTTCGTTCGTTTAGCCGTTCGTCGTTTTCTTTTATCGGTTTTATTCCGCGTTTATTCCGACTTCGATTTCTGAACCAATGTTCAAATTAGTATAACTTTTCGCTCGTTTATCGGAATCAGGCGATTCAAGCGCCTGGAGTTTCATCTCGAAACCCTCTTTCCGAATAGCCAACTTAAAACAGTTTTTGTCTTTGTAAAATTTGACTCTAGTTCAGATTAGTAAACGGATCTTGTTTCTCTCGCCGTTTGAGTTTCGTTGTTTCGTTTGGTTTGATTCTTTTTGCAAACCGGAGTTCTTAAGTTGAACTCTCCAGTCAACCTCTTTCAGTTGAAGTTTCGTTTGTGCATCTTTGTTTGTTGCTTATGTATGTACTGTTTGCTTGCGATAGAATTCCCGGAGTGCGAAGCGTGTTACTACGAGTCTCTAGGATTCACGGACCGTCAGCAAGGCAAGTAACACTTGATCATACCCTTTTCATACCCAGTTTTATGCATTAGCTCAATCCTCAAACATTGCATGATTAGGATGTCATTAATTTGTGGGTTGGGAAGTAGATGATGAGGTAGGAACCAATTGCCCTGTTACTATCAAACCCTTGGGAGTTACTTCTACGTGTTGCTTATATTGCTTTGCTATGCTCGTAGACGTGGTTTGGGTTTGAGAGATATTCACGACAGAGGTGGGATTGTTAATTAATGGTTTACTTTAAGGTGGCAACTTAAATACACATCTGGGTGGATTGAAGCACCTGGGGAACCCAGTGTTGTCTGTTTTATTTTTTGAAAATCCCGGGGTACCCGTGTGATCTTCCTATGGACCGCCACCCACGCTCAAAGGGAACTGAGATTATTCATGCTAGAAACTTCCATGTGCAGCCACAAGCTATTATGGGCTCTAGCATAGTTGAGTAAGTTACGTGAAGCTCTCAAGAGGTAGATCAAAGGTAGTGGGTTTTATAGGTTTGGTATGATCTATCCTAGTAGAGAGTTAATGTTTCAAAGATCGTGTCTCGGTCATCCGCTTTCTCAAACACCATGTAGTGCGAGAAACCAACGGAGGCGATCGAGTCTTGTGGGGAAAAGTCATAAACCTCTGCAGAGTGTACAATCTAATCATGGTTAGCCGTGTCCCCGGTTATGGACAAATCTGAGTATCTAGTACTTGAGTATTCACATGTATCTCATCACTCTAAATTAATAATGTTGGGTTGTTAATCACTTTAATTGGGATTGAGTTGGGGTTATACCTTCTCAATGATGTTTCAACCACCATGATAGTTAAATAAAATTTATTCCTTTGATATAGGGAAAAATTGGCTTTATGCAAAACTGTAACCATAGAGCTATTCCACCAGCCATATATGCATGTAGTATAGCTTATTCTTTCATTACTCTCTACGTGTTACATTGCCAGCATATTCCATGTGCTGACCTGTTCTCGGGCTGCAACATATTATGTTGCAGACTTTTCAGACGAGGAGTAAGGATTGGTAGGTCGTTGCCGTGCAGCTCAGTTATGCCGTTGGAGTTGATGGACTCACTTTATCTTCCAAGCCTTCCGCTGTTCTCGCATTAGATGGCCTTAAGCCATATTATTGTAATAAGTTCTCTTTTGAGACATTCGTTGTAATAAGTGTGTGATTGCTACTCTATTATAAATCCTTCGAGTACTGTGTGTGTCAGCATTACCGATCCAGGGATGACACAGAAGCACAGAGACTTGACCATCTGAGGTCGGGTCGCTACAAGATGGTATCAGAGCTGCCAAAGGAGTTAGCAGAGGATATTATGGAACTTCGGTTGGAGATTGTTCCAAGAGGTTTTCTTGCAACAATGGAGGTTCAGTCGACCTTGTTAGACAAGATTTGAGACGCTCAAAAGGAGGATAAAGAGATTGCTGAGATAAAAGAAAAGATGGGCAAAGGAAAAGCCAAAGGTTTTCGCGAGGATGAGCACGATACCTTGTGGTTTGAGGACCGGATTTATGTGCCCAACAACTCGGAGATCAGGAAGATAATACTTCAAGAGGCCCATGACTCACCATACTCGATTCACCCGGAAACACCAAGATGTATTTGGACTTGAAGGAACGTTTACGGTGGACTGGTATGAAGAAGGATATTGCCGAGTATGTAGCCGTTATGCGATGTATGTCGAGAGTGAAGGCAGAGCATCAAAAGCCAGCAGGATCTGTACAGCCTATGCCAATACCGAATGGAAGTGGGACAAACTTGGCATGGATTTTATCACCGGATTACCCAGAACCAAAGCAGGATATGATTCAATATGGGTAGTTGTGGATCGTTTGACCAAAGTAGCTCACTTCATCCCAGTGAAAACAACTTATACAAGTGCCAAGTTGGCCAAGATATATATGACCAGGATCGTATGTTTGCACGGAGTTCCGAGGAGCATCGTATCGTAGAGGAACACAATTTACTTCAAAGTTTTGGTATCAACTACACGGACTTTGGGTACCAGATTGAATTCAAGATGCTGCGTTCCACCCAGACGGATGGATGACAAATGAGAGTTAACCAGATCACGGAGGATATGTTAAGAGCCCGCGCTAGATTATGGATCTAGTTGGGATGACAATTTGCCGACGCAGAATTCTCATATAACAACAGCTACCGGGCCAGTTTGAAGATGGCACTATTCAAGCTCAGATGGACGCAGATGTAGAACACCATTGATGTGGGATGAGGTCGGAGACCGTCGGTTGTTTGGACCAGATTTGATCAAAGACTCGAGAGGAGAAGGTTAACTGATCAGAGACAGGCTAAAGATTGCTCAGTCTAGACAGAAGAGTTACGCAGATTCAAAACGCAAGGAAGTAACCTATGAAATTGGAGACAGAGCATATCTGCGAGTATCACCCCTGAGGGGAGTGAAACGTTTTGCAATAAAGGGAAAGTTAGCCCCAAGATTTGTAGGACCGTACCATGTTTTGGAACGAATGGGAGAAGTTGCCTACAAGCTGGAGTTACCCGAAGGACTGTCAGGAGTTCACGATGTATTTCACGTATCACAACTGAAGAAGTGCCACGCTGAGATGGCCGACATACCATTAAAGGATACAGTGCCCCTAGAGGCGATACAGTTGGATAGTAATTTGACTTATGAGGAGAAGCCAGTAAAGATTTTGGATTTCGACAGCCGAGTCACTCGCAGCAAAGTTATCAAGTTTTGTAAAGTTCAGTGGAGCCACCATACCGAGGAGGAAGCCACCTGGGAGCGAGAAGATGATATTCGCAAGGACCATCCGCACTTATTTTCTAGCCAACCCGAATCTCGAGGGCGAGATTCCTCTTAAGGGGGGTAGGTTTGTAACATCCCAAATTTTCAATTTGGCATGTTATACAGTGTCATCCATGCATATCATATTTTATTGCATTCGCATTTGCTATCCTCGAAATCCTAAGCAACTCAAGGACCCTCGGAGAGAGTTGGGGATTTTCCGATTTTCATATTTGAATATTATCAAATAATGAAAGGCGAGGATTTTGGATTTTATTATTTTTCTCTCCAGAAAAATATTTCAAGTTTAAAATAAACGAGAGGAGATAATATGACTTCTCCAAAAATAATTGAAATACAGGAGGAAAAATGTTAAAGTCATTATTTGGGATTTTATTTCACTTATTTGGAATTTTATTTGCCTAGAGAAAAATTTGCATATATTTAAAATTTGCATTTTAGGGGCCAAGAAAAGTTCATCTTGTTCTAAATATTTTATTTAGGCAAAGAAAACTTGTTTTGGCATTTTTAGATTTTTATTTATTTTTCTAGGATTTTTACAATTTTCGGCGGAATGTTTAAAAAGGAACTGCTACCGATCGGGCTAATCTACCACCGAGCAAAGCCGGCCCAAGTCGCCGCCTCCTCTGCGGCCGCCACCGCGCCGGACTCCCTCCCCGCCGCCTTGCCCCCTCCTCCAAGCCACCGCCCCCCCTCTTTATATACCGCCCCCCTCTCCCCTTAGCCACCACCGCCGCCCGCTCGGACCCGGAGCCGAGCCCGAGCCCAAGCAGCCGCGCCGCCGCAGCCTCCCGCGCCGTCGCCCCTCGCCGAGCCGCCGTCCCTAGCCGCCTCGCAGGACCCCCACCGGAGTAGCCGCCGCCTCGCCGGACCCTCGCCGGAGGTAGCCCCGTCGCCGTTTTTTTAAAAATAACCCTCCGTTTTTTTTGAAAAACCCTAGCCCGTTTTTTTATTAGATCGATTTTATTTCCCGGTTTATTTATTTGAGAACGTTCACCCGTTCGTTCGTTTTTACGAACCGTTCGTCGTTTAGTTTCCGCTAACGAACGTTCGTTCATTTAGCCGTTCGTCGTTTTCTTTTATCGGTTTTATTCCGCGTTTATTCCGACTTGATTTCGAACCAATGTTCAAATTAGTATAACTTTTCGCTCGTTTATCGGAATCAGGCGATTCAAGCGCTGGAGTTTCATCTCAAACCCTCTTTCCGAATAGCCAACTTAAAACAGTTTTGTCTTTGTAAAATTTGACTCTAGTTCAGATTAGTAAACGGATCTTGTTTCTCTCGCCGTTTGAGTTTCGTTGTTTCGCTTTGGTTTGATTCTTTTTGCAAACCGGAGTTCTTAAGTTGAACTCTCCAGTCAACCTCTTTCAGTTGAAGTTTCGTTTGTGCATCTTTGTTTGTTGCTTATGTATGTATTGTTTGCTTGCGATAGAGAATTCCTGAGTGCTAAGCGTGTTACTACGAGTCTCTAGGATTCACGGATCGTCAGCAAGGCAAGTAACACTTGATCATACCCTTTTCATACCTAGTTTTATGCATTAGCTCAATCCTCAAACATTGCATGATTAGAATGTCATTAATTTGTGGGTTGGGAAGTAGATGATGAGGTAGGAACCTATTGCCCTGTTACTATCAAACCCTTGGGAGTTACTTCTACGTGTTGCTTATATTGCTATGCTATGCTCAGAGACGTGGTTTGGGTTTGAGAGATATTCACGACAGAGGTGAGATTGTTAATTAATGGTTTCCTTTAAGGTGGCAACTTAAATACACATCTGGGTGGATTGAGGCACCTGGGGAACCCAGTGTTGTCTGTTTTATTTGTTGGAAATCCCGGGGTACCCGTGTGATCTTCCTATGGACCGCCACCCACGCTCAAAGGGAACTGAGATTATTCATGCTAGAAACTTCCGTGTGCAGCCACAAGCTATTATGGGCTCTAGCATAGTTGAGTAAGTTACGTGAAGCTCTCGAAGAGGTAGATCAGCAGGTAGTGGGTTTTATAGGTTTGGTATGATCTATCCGGAGTAGAGAGTTAATGTTTACGAAAGATCGTGTCTCGGTCATCCGTTTCTCAAACACCATGTAGTGCGAGAAACCAACGGAGGCGATCGAGTCTTGTGGGGAAAGTGCGCAAACCTCTGCAGAGTGTACAATCTAATCATGGTTAGCCGTGTCCTCGGTTATGGACAAATCTGAGTATCTAGTACTTGAGTATTCACATGTATCTCATCACTCTAAATTAATATTGTTGGGTTGTTAATCACTTTAATTGGGATTAAGTTGGGGTTATACCTTCTCAATGATGTTTCAACCACCATGATAGTTAAATAAAATTTATTCCTTTGATATAGGGAAAAATTGGCTTTATGCAAAACTGTAACCATAGAGCTATTCCACCAGCCATATATGCATGTAGTATAACTTATTCTTTCATTACTGTCTATGTGTTACATTGCCAAAGATATTCCATGTGCTGACCGTTCTCGGCTGCAACATATTATGTTGCAGACTTTTCGAACAAGGAGTAAGGATTGGTAGGTCGTTGCCGTGCATTTCGCTTATGCCGTTGGAGTTGATGGACTCACTTTATCTTCCAAGCCTTCCGTTGTTCTCGCATTAGATGGCCTTAAGCCATATTATTGTAATAAGTTCTCTTTTGAGACATTCGATGTAATAAGTGTGTGATTGCTACTCTGTTATAAATCCTTCGAGTACTGTGTGTCAGCATTACCGATCCAGGGATGACACAGAAGCACAGAGACTTGACCATCTGAGGTCGGGTCGCTACACGGATACTTGAGGTGACAATGGAGTATCTAGGTGACATTAGGGTTTTGGTTGATTTGTATCTTAAGGCGTTATTCTAGTACGAACTTTTTTATAGATTGATCCGAAAGAATAGCTTTGAGGTGGTTTCGTACCCTACCATAATCTCTTCATTTGTTCTCCTCTATTAGTGGCTTTGGAGTGACTCTTTGTTGCATGTTGAGGGATTGTTATATGATCTATCTATGTTATTATTGTTGAGAGAACTTGCACTAGTGAAAGTATGAACCCTAGGCCTTGTTTCCTAGCATTGCAGTACCGTTTACGCTCACTTTTATCATTAGTTACCTTGCTGTTTTTATATTTTCAGATTATAAAAACCTATATCTACTATCCATATTGCACTTGTATCACCATCTCTTCGCCGAACTAGTGCACCTATACAATTTACCATTGTATTGGGTGTGTTGGGGACACAAGAGACGCTTTGTTATTTGGTTGCAGGGTTGCTTGAGAGAGACCATCTTCATCCTACGCCTCCTACAGATTGATAAACCTTAGGTCATCCACTTGAGGAAAATTTGCTACTGGCCTACAAACCAGTGCACTTGCAGGCCCAACAACGTCTACAAGAAGAAGGTTGTGTAGTACACATCAGTCTCCTGCTTCCTCCCCTCGCTGACCAGCCACGACTCCGTGCTTGCCCCTGCGCCGCTGGCCCGGCGCCAGCTGGCGCCGTCCCTCGTTGGTCGCTCACGCCACCGCACTCCGTCGCCCGTCAGTGGTTGCAGCTTTTAGCGGCGTTTCCGGCATCCTTGATGGGAAGTTCCTGCACTGCCGGTGGTGACCACCGCAACTCCGGGGAGTAGCGTCGCCGGCGCTCCGTCGGACTAGTTCCAACACCGGTCTTGCTCCGCCGGTCCACGGGTGCATCATCCCAAAAATCAAGAGGTCGCCCCCCTCCCCTTGCAGCTCCACTGCACCGCGGTTCCAGCTTGCCGTACAATGGTTGCAACATCCCAGCCGCAGGGGGTTGCCTTGCAGCTCCGCTGGGCTGCGGTTCCAGCTCTTAGGCCATGGTTTACAGCTCCCCTTGCCTAGTGCGGCACGCCATGCCGGCGGCCATGTCGTCTCGCTGTCACCGATGCAGCAAAATTGGTCGCCCGTAGTGGCAAAACAAAACCACGGTTGCAGCTCCCGTGCATCGCCATTATAGCTCTAGAATACTGCTGTAGCTTTTTCCTGTGGCTGCCGGTCGCAGCTCGCCTTCGCGCCCCCACCCATCACGGATGTAGCAAATTTTATCACTGGTTCCAGCAAATCTAGATGCCCGTTCCAGCAAAAATAACTGCCACCGTCGTTGCTCACACCGGTTGTAGCAAAAAAGACATCCTGTTCCAAAGATCCGGGTGTGGTGGGTTGTAGCAACAAAAGTTGCGGGTTGTAGCTCCAACCTGGCCGGCTCCAAAGATCCGGTGTGGTCGGTTGTAGATTTTTGGTGGATGGTTGTAGCTTTTTTGGTGGATGGTTGTAGCTTTTTTGGTAGACGGTTGTAGCTTTTTTGTCCACCGGTTTCAGCTTCCCGGCGTGCTTCCTCCTCTATCCCCGTCCTCTCGTGTTGTCCTCGCCGGAGAAGCCGCAGCCCTCGCCGGAGGCAAGACGAGGATAGAGGCAGAGAGGTACGCGGAGATAGAGATGGGGGAGAGAAATTGCAGCTCACGCATAGCCGGATGTAGCTTTTCCGTCCACCGGTTTCAGCTCCCCAGCATGCTTCCTCCTCTGTCCCCGCCGTGCCGTGTTGTCCTCACCGGAGAGAAGCGCGGCCTTCACGGGAGGCAGGACAAGGAGAGAGGCAGAGAAGTCCACGGAGATGGAGAAGAGAAATCCAGAGACGAAGCGTGCGCGGATGAGATGTGTGTGGAGGAGAGGATAGGGGAAAGACAAATGCGTGCGGGCCCTTGTGCTGCGTGGCGTCCGCGTGGGCGAGCGACCAGCCGAATCGTTCGACCCGCGCGCCATTGTGAAACGTTTCCCATTGTAGAATTGAACGAAGCAGTTAACTAAACACCACAACAAGTGAACCAAGCCACAACAAATGAACCAAGCATTTAAGTAAACACCAATTGAACAATATAACATACTCCTAATAGAAGATCAGATAGTTAACCAAACCAAGCATGCTTAACAACTTGGAAATATTGCACCCTGAAGAATTGAACATCACATTTGTAGAATTGAACCAAGCAGTTAATTGAACACCACATTGCACGACATATAGAACATATACACTATAGCAGAAGTATGCACGGTAAAAGTAGATAGCACAATTCCATAGAATTTGTTAAGGAAAGGCAGTAGCTAGCAACGTGAACATGGATCCTTATAGTGAGCTAATAAGACAAGCTACTCCTCATTGTCGGAGATATCAATGATGATTGGCTCCTTGGACATGGAAGAGGGCGAGGCCTCCGCATCGTGGGTGCCCTCGTTGTAGTGGTGAGTTGCCTGAGCCGCTCCGGGCACCAACCTGCTGGCTCTCAAGATGAGGTAAGCACGTGCACACTGAGAAAACACCTCGTAGTCTTCATCGAAGGCACCGACGGTGGCCTCGAGAAAACGCCACAAACTTTCGTTTAAAGCAGCCAACCGCATCGCGGCATCGGCGCGCGAGGCGTCAACGGTGGCCTCGACAGCGAGGTGCTCCTCCAAGATCTGGGGGTCGGCACGAATGGCAGCCATCATGACCTCATCCAGCAGCGTCGCCGCGATTTGCTTCTCACGCCAAATGCTCCTTGAGGTCCTGGCTATACTACGTGCACCCTGGCTTAGGTCGGCGCTTATTTGGTGGAAGGGTCGGTGATTTGGGTGGAAGGTGTCGCGCTCGCGCCAGCGGTTGGGCCATGTGGGATGTGGAAGGAGGAGGAGGATGGGGGTCGGGTGTGGATTACCTGCCTGGATAGGCGAGGCCGAGCAGCGTGAAGGAGGGTCGACGGCGAGAAGGCGGCGGCGCTGTAAGCAAGGAGTGAAGTATTCAACTTGGAAAGGAAGGCGGAAAGATGGGAAATGTGGCTTTTGGTAAGGGGGGGGGGGAGGTAGATATTTCAGCGGAAGCCGAAAATTTGGAATCGCTTCAGCCAAAATACTGGCGCGCAAAGTGTCATCAGACACTGTCCCTTATTCGGACACGGTCCGAAGATATTTTGTGCTGCATCTCACACGGTTGGTTATAATAAACTGTGTGGGATCTACTTGATTTTGGTCTTGATTTGAATTACATAATGGGGACACAGCGGCCATGGACGGTGTTTGAATTGCTAGACCTTTTATCTGCAGTGATCATAAAAGAATTGGAATTATTCAGGGTTTGTTTGGACATTTTTATGCATTAACTGAGTTTTCAATGCTTTTATGTGCATAATTCAAATTTGAACTACATGCACATGCTCCAGTGCATATAAATTCGTTGAAAAATAAAATCTTTGTCGTTGGGTGCATGCTTTAGGTCCCATGCAAGAAATGGGAATGAATTTCAAACACCATGGCACCGTTGATTGCCGGCAAAACAGTGAGATGCCTGGTTTTTAAATTCAAGTAAATCCAAAGCTTGTATGAAATTCATGAAACTTGACATGCTACCATGGAGCAGCATCAACATGCCGTGGTACAAATTTTGTCCCATTTGGGGTAGGTTTGGGTATATGCTTCTCACAAACCAGAGCTTCTCACAACAAGCATGATGGTTTTCGGTAGGGAACGTCCCACCTTTGGGGACGAAACGATATCCATTGACTCTTATTGCTTTCAAGTTTTTTTCTCGTGTCAACATAGAACAACAGGAGTGTTGTGTGATTTTTTGTGATTTTTCGGGGTTAGTTTGGACATTTTTATGCATTAAGTGAGTTTTCAATACATTTATGTGCATAATTCAAATTTGAACTACATGTGCATGCTCCAGTGCATATAAATTCGTTGAAAAATCAAATCTTTGTCGTTGGGTGCATGCTTAGATCCCATGCAAGAAATGGGAATTAATTTCAAACACCATGGCACCGTTGATTGTCGGCAAAACAGTGAGATGCCTGGTTTTTAAATTCTAGTAAATCCAGAACTCGTCTGAAATTCATGAAACTTGGCATGCTATCATGGAGCGGCATCAACATGCTATGGTACAAATTTTGTCCCATTTGGGGCATGTTTGGGTATATGCTTCTCAAAAACCGAAGCTTCTCACAACAAGCATGATGGTTTTCGGTAGGGAACATCCCACCTTTGGGGACGAAACGATATCCATTGCCTCTTATTGCTTTCAAGTTTTTTTCTCGTGTCAACATAGAACAACATGAGTGTTGTGTGATTTTTTGTGATTTTTCGGGGTTTATTTGGACATTTTTATGCATTAAGTGAGTTTTCAATGCATTTATGTGCATAATTCAAATTTGAACTACATGCGCGTGCTCCAGTGCATATAAATTCGTTGAAAAATCAAATCTTTGTCGTTGGGTGCATGCTTAGGTCTCATGCAAGAAATGGGAATGAATTTCAAACACCATGGCACCGTTGATTGCCGGCAAAACAGTGAGATGTCTGGTTTTTAAATTCTAGTAAATCTAAAACTCGTCTGAAATTCATGAAACTTGGCATGCTATCATGGAGCGGCATCAACATGCCGTGGTACAAATTTTTTCCCATTTGGGGTAGGTTTGGGTATATGCTGCTCACAAACCGGAGCTTCTCACAACAAGCATGATGGTTTCGGTAGGGAACGTCCCACCTTTGCGGACGAAACGATATCCATTGCCTCTTATTGCTTTCAAGTTTTTTTTCTCGTGTCAACATAGAACAACAGGAGTGTTGTGTGAATTTTTGTGATTTTTCGGGGTTCGTTTGGACACTTTAATGCATTAAGTGAGTTTTCAATGCATTTATGTGCATAATTCAAATTTGAACTACATGCGCATGCTGCAGTTCATATAAATTCGTTGAAAAATCAAATCTTTGTCGTTGGGTGCATGCTTAGGTCCCATGCAAGAAATGGGAATGAATTTCAAACACCAGGGCACCGTTGATTGCCGACAAAACAGTGAGATGCCTGGTTTTTAAATTCTAGTAAATCCAAAACCCGTCTGAAATTCATGAAACTTGGCATGCTATCATGGAGCGGCATCAACATGCCGTGGTACAAATTTTGTCCCATTTGGGGCACGTTTGGGTATATGCTTCTCACGAACCGGAGCTTCTCACAACAAGCATGATGGTTTTCGATAGGGAACGTCCCACCTTTGTGGACGAAACGATATACATTGCCTCTTATTGCTTTCAAGTTTTCTCCTCGTGTCAACATAGAACAACAGGAGTGTTGTGTGAATTTTTGTGATTTTTTGGGGTTCGTTTGGACATTTTTATGCATTAAGTGAGTTTTCAATGCATTTATGTGCATAATTCAAATTTGAACTACATGCCCATGCTCCAGTGCATATAAATTCGTTGAAAAATCAAATCTGTGTCCTTGGGTGCATGCTTAGGTCCCATGCAAGAAATGGGAATGAATTTCAAACACAAGGGCACCGTTGATTGCCGGCAAAACAGTGAGATGCCTGGTTTTTAAATTCTAGTAAATTCAAAACTCGTCTGAAATTCATGAAACTTGGCATGCTATCATGGAAGGGCACCCAACATGCTGTGGTATTTTTTATGTCTATTTTGAGAGAAGGCGTACTCGAATAATGACAGCCAACAAAGGCATTTTGAAAAAAAAATAGCTGCCACTTTAATATCTCAAACGTTTGTATAATTTCAAACCGTGTGTGTTCGGTTAACCATTCACGTGACGCCATGTGTCTTGGTTTTAATGGCTATAGGAGGTGCCATGTGGACAACTGCTTGACTGAACGGGAGGCGTGCGACCGCAGTCCGGTGTGCAGGCTCACCGGGAAGCGTACAAGCTGCTCAACGCAGGATCTGTGCATCTCTTCAACGCAAACGGTTCAGATCACGGTATGCAAATTAAAGCCAGACTTCGGCACTAAGCCAAGAGACACTACGATTTGTCAAAATATGCAACTAAAAATCAATATCACCATCTATTTTTTGCAACTAAAATTCAATAATTAAGCATATATTTCATTCATATTAGAGATTAAGAAGTCGTTCTTACCGGGAAGCGAGACAGCCTTGGACCGCCGCCCGCCTCGCTCTCACTGGTCTATATTAATGGCACCGCCGAGCGGCCGCACCCTCCATCCTCGCCACACACACAATTCCTCTCTCTCCGCCCGCATCCTGGACAACGCTCTGAGTCCTCAAAGCCGTTAGTGTACGAGGATGCCGCCGAAGCGCCCATCGAGAGGAGTGGCGACGGGGGCTCTTTGAAGCACGAACACGGGCGTGAATATGGAGACAGAGGTTCCCGTCCCTGCCGACGAGGTGGAGAACCACAAGCGACTCCAGCAGGCCTAGACTTCATCAACAACCTCCCTGATGATATGTTGATAGTCATCATATCCCTCCTCCCAATCAGAAATCGGGCGAGGACAGCCGCTGTTTCCCGGCGGTGGCGCACCCTATGGCTCTGCACCCCCGTCGACCTCCTCCACGCCCACAAGCTCTGCCATGGCTATCACCAAAGCTTGGATGCATTCTCCCAGATCCTCGGCAGTCACCATGGCCCAATCAAAGACCTTATCACGGGCAAGTTCCATTCCAATGGCAGGGAGCAAGGCAAGCTTGACGAGTGGTTCCGATCCCGCGCCATAGATCAGCTTGAGAAGCTAAGTTATAATGATGGGCATATGAGCTTGCTGCCAACGTCTGTGCTCTGCTTCGTGATACGTCCATTTTGCATCATGCTTTTATATCGATATTTATTGCATTATGGGCTGTTATTACACGTTATGTCACAATAATTATGCCTATTCTCTCTTATTTTACAAGGTTTACATGAAGAGGGAGAATGCCGGCAGCTGGAATTCTGGGCTGGAAAAGGAGCAAATATTAGAGACCTATTCTGCACACCTCCGAAAGTCCTGAAACTCCATGGAAGTCATTTTTGGAAATAATAAAAAATACTGAGCAAAGAAAATACCAGAGGGGGCCCACACCCTGTCCACGAGGGTGGGGGCGCGCCCTACCCCCTGGGCCCGCCCCCTACATCGTGGGCCCCCTAGCAGGCCTCTGGTGTCCATCTTCTGCTATATGAAGTCTTTCGTCCGAGAAAAAAAATCATAAGCAAGCTTTCGGGAAGAAACTCCGCCACCACGAGGCGGAACCTTGATGGAACCGATCTAGGGCTCCGGCAGAGCTGTTCTGCCGAGGAAACTTCCCTCCGGGAGGGGGAAATCATCGCCATCGTCATCACCAACGATCCTCTCATCGGGAGGGGGTCAATCTCCATCAACATCTTCACCAGCACCATCTCCTCTCAAACCCTAGTTCATCTCTTGTATCCAATCTTTGTCCCAAATCCTCAGATTGGTACCTGTGGTGTGTTGCTAGTAGTGTTGATTACTCCTTGTAGTTGATGCTAGTTGGTTTATTTGGTGGAAGATCATATGTTCAGATCCTATATGCATATTAATAACCCTATGATTATGAACATGAATATGCTTTGTGAGTAGTTACGTTTGTTCATGAGGACATGGGAGAAGTCTTGATATTAGTAGTCATGTGAATTTGGTATTCGATTCGATATTTTGATGAGATGTATGTTGTCTCTCCTCTAGTGGTGTTATGTGAACATCGACTACATGACACTTCACCATTGTTTGGGCCTAGAGGAAGGCATTGGGAAGTAATAAGTAGATGATGGGTTGCTAGAGTGATGTAAGCTTAAACCCTAGTTTATGTGTTGCTTCGTAAGGTGATATGGATCCATATGTTTCATGCTATGGTTAGGTTTACCTTAATACTTCTTTTGTAGTTGCAGATGCTTGCAATAGGGGTTAATCATAAGTGGGAGGCTTGTCCAAGTAAGGACAGCACCCAAGCACTGGTCCACCCACATATCAAATTATCAAAGTATCGAACGCGAATCATATGAACGTGATGAAAACTAGCTTGACCATAATTCCCATGTGTCCTCGGGAGCGCTTTTCTCTATATAAGAGTTTGTCCAGGCTTGTCCTTTGCTACAAAAAGGATTGGGCCACCTTGCTGCACTTTATTTACACTTGTTACTTGTTACCTGTTACAAATTACCTTATCACAAAACTATCTGTTACCGATAATTTCAGTGCTTGCAAAGAATACCTTGCTGAAAACCGCTTATTGATACGTCTCCAACGTATCTATAATTTTTTTATTGTTCCATGCTATTATATTATCTCTTTTGGATGTTTATGGGCTTTATTAAACACTTACATATTATTTTTGGGACTAACCTAACCTAGAGCCTAGTGCCAGTTTATGTTTTTCCCGTTGTTTCAGTGTTTCGCAGAAAAGGAATATCAAACGGAGTCCAAACGGAATGAAACCTTCGGGAGAGTTATTTTTGGGACGGAAGCAATCTAGGAGACTTGGAGTGCACGTTAGGGAAGCAACGAGGTGGCCACAATGCAGGGAGGCGCGCCTGCCCCCCTGGGCGCGCCCCCACCCTCGTGGGCCCCTCGTGGCTCCCCTGACCGACTTCTTTTGCCTATATATGTCCATATACCCTAGAAACATCGAAGAACAGAATAGATCGGGAGTACCGCCGCCGCAAGCCTCTGTAGCCACCTAAAACCAATCGGGACCCTGTTCCGCACCTCACGGAGGGGGGGATCCTCACCGGTGGTCATCTTCATCATCCCGGCGCTCTCCATGACGAGGAGGGAGTAGTTCACCCTGGGGCTGAGGGTATGTACCAAGAGCTATGTGTTTGATCTCTCTCTCGTGTTCTTGAGGTGATACGATCTTGATGTATCGCGAGCTTTGCTATTATAGCTGGATCTTATGATGTTTCTCCCCCTCTACTCTCTTGTAATGGATTGAGTTTTCCCTTTGAAGTTATCTTATCGGATTGGGTCTTTAAGGAGGGAGCTCTTGCTTATTACATACTTCTCAAAGCGATGATGCTTTTCAATCTTATTATCATTTGTCGAAGCTTTGATCTATATGTTGTCATCAATTACCAAAAAGGGGGAGATTGAAAGTGCAACTATCCCTAGGTGGTTTTGGTAATTCATAACAACATATAGCTCATTGAGCTAATGCTATTCCAAGACTATTATTTCGTGAAAGCTCAATGAATGGCATGGCATGGATGATGAAAGTGGATCCTCAAAATATTAAGGACAAAGGATTGGCTCAAGCTCAAAAGCTCAAGACTCTTCATTTTACATTTTAGTGGTCCAAGATCACATTGAGTCTATAGGAAAAGCCAATACTATCAAGGAGGGATGAGGTGTTGCTTAATGAGCCTCTTGCTTCATGTGCTTAGTGATATGCTCCAAAACCCTCAGCTACTTTCTCACAATCCACAAATGACCTAAACCCTAAGCCAAAATCGGTCACACCGATTCTTCCTACCCGGCGCCACCGATTTCAAAAGTCATAGCTACTACCACAAACCCTAGGCAAATCAGTCCTACCGATAGGGATCTCGGTCTCACCGAGATGGGATTGTAATCTCTCGGTTTCCCTTCGTAATGTTTTGGTCTAACCGAAGTGAGCGATCGGTCCCACCGAGATTGCAATGTAAACTTTCTGTTTCCCTTTTGTAACATTTCGGTCTCACCGAAAAGAGCAAATCGGTCCCACCGAGTTTACCTGACCAACTCTCTGGAAAGCTTATTACCAAAATCGGTCTCACCGAAGTTTGTGTAATCGGTCTTACCGAGATTACGTTATGCCCTAACCCTAACCGAATCGGTCTCACCGAGTTGCATGTCACCCAATCAAAATCACTAACGGTCACTAGGTTTACTAAATCGGTCCGACCGAAGTCTGTTGAATCGGTCCCACCGAGTTTGGTAAATTGTGTGTAACGGTTAGATTTTGTGTGGAGGCTATATATACCCTCCACCTCCTCTTCTTTCGTGGAGAGAGCCATCGACCGAACCTACACTTCCAACTTACCATTTCGAGAAAGAACTACCTACTCATGTGTTGAGGCCAAGATATTCCATTCCTATCATATGAATCTTGATCTCTAGCCTTCCCTGTTGCTTTCCACTCAAACCCTCTTTCCACCAGATCCAAATCCTATGAGAGAGAGTTGAGTGTTGGGGAGACTATCATTTGAAGCACAAGAGCAAGGAGTTCATCATCAACACACCATTTGTTACTTCTTGAGAGTGGTGTCTCCTAGATTGGCTAGGTGTCACTTGGGAGCCTCCGACAAGATTGTGGAGTTGAACCAAGGAGTTTGTAAGGGCAAGGAGATCGTCTACTTCATGAAGATCTACCGCTAGTGAGGCAAGTCCTTCATGGGCGACGGCCATGGTGGGATAGACAAGGTTGCTTCTTCGTGGACCCTTCGTGGGTGGAGCCCTCCGTGGACTCAAGGCAACTGCTACCCTTCGTGGGTTGAAGTCTCCATCAACGTGGAGGTACGATAGCACCACCTATCGGAACCACGCCAAAAACATCAGTGTCTCCAATTGCGCTTGAATCCTCCAAACCCTTCCCTTTACTTTCTTGCAAGTTGCATGCTTTAATTTCCGCTGCCTATATACTCTTTGCATGCTTGCTTGATTTGTGTGATGATTGCTTGACTTGTCCTAAGATAGCTAAAATCTGTCAAACTCTAAAATTGGGAAAAGGTTAAGTTTTTAATTGGTCAAGTAGTCTAATCACCCCCCCTCTAGACATACTTCAAGGTCCTACACCTATGCATAGGGGTTGGCACACGTTTTTGTCTTGACTCTCCGGTAGAAACTTTGGGGCACTCTTTGAAGTACTTTGTGTTGGTTTGAATAGATGATTCTGAGATTGTGTGATGCATATCGTATAATCATGCCCACGGATACTCGAGGTGACATTGGAGTATCTAGGTGACATTAGGGTTTTGGTTGATTTGTGTCTTAAGGTGTTATTCTAGTACGAACTCTATGATAGATCGAACGGAAAGAATAGCTTCATGTTATTTTACTACGGACTCTTGAATAGATCGATCAAAAAGGATAACTCCCCGGCAACGGCGCCAGAAAAGAGTCTTGATGACCCACAAGTATAGGGGATCTATCGTAGTCCTTTCGATAAGTAAGAGTGCCGAACCCAACGAGGAGCAGAAGGAAATGATAAGCGGTTTTCAGCAAGGTATTCTCTCCAAGTACTGAAATAAGTGGTAACAGATAGTTTTGCGATAAGATAAATTGTAACGAGCAATAAGTAACAAAAGTAAATAAAGTGCAGAAAGGTGGCCCAATCCTTTTTGTAGCAAAGGACAAGCCTGGACAAACTCTTATATAAAGAAAAGCGCTCCCGAGGACAAATGGGAATTATCGTCAAGCTAGTTTTCATCACGTTCATATGATTCGCGTTCGGTACTTTGATAATTTGATATGTGGGTGGACGATTGGCAGGTGCTGTCCTTACTTGGACAAGCCTCCCACTTATGATTAACCCCTATTGCAAGCATCCGCAACTACAAAAGAAGTATTAAGGTAAACCTAACCATAGCATGAAACATATGGATCCAAATCAACCCCTTACGAAGCAACACATAAACTAGGGTTTAAGCTTCTGTCACTCTAGCAACCCATCATCTACTTATTACTTCCCAATGCCTTCCTATAGGACCAAATAATGGTGAAGTGTTATGTCGTCGACATTCACATAACACCACTAGAGGCTAGACAACATACATCTCATCAAAATATCGAACGAATACCAAATTCACATGACTACTAATAGCAAGACTTCTACCATGTCCTCAGGAACAAACGTAACTACTAACAAAGCATATTCATGTTCATAATCAGAGGGGTATTAATATGCATAAAGGATCTGAACATATGATCTTCCACCAAATAAACCAACTAGCATCAACTACAAGGAGTAATCAACACTACTAGCAACCTACTAGTACCAATCCCGGACTTGGAGACAAGAATTGGATACAAGAGATGAACTAGGGTTTTGAGGGGAGATGGTGCTGCTGAAGATGTTGATGGAGATTGCCCTCTCCTGATGAGAGGAGCGTTGGTGATGACGATGGCGATGATTTCCTCCTCCGAGGGAAGTGTCCCCAGTAACAGCTCTGCCGGGAGCCCTAGATTGTTTCCGCCTCGTGGTGGCGGAGTCTAAATCCCAAAAGGTTGCTTATGATTTTTCCTCGACGAAGACCTCATATAGCGTAAGATGGCCATCGGAGAGCCAAGGGGCCCACGAGGCGGGGGCGCTACTGGGGTAGGGGCGCCCCACCCTCGTGGGCTGGTGGGTCCCCTCCGTGTAATTCTTCCGCTCAATATTTTTTATATTTTCCAAAAATGACTTTCGTGGAGTTTCAGGACTTTTGGAGTTGTGCGAATAGGTCTCTAATATTTGCTCCTTTTCCACTTGTAATTCCAAATGCAGCATTCTCCTCCTTATGTAAACCTTGTAAAATAAGAGAGAATAGGCATAAGTATTGTGACATAACGTGTAATAACAACCCATAATGCAATAAATATCGATATAAAAGCAAGATGCAAAATGGACGTATCAACTCCCCCAAGCTTAGACCTCGCTTGTCCTCAAGCGGAAGCCGATAACGATAAATATGTCCAGATGTTTAGAGGTAGAGGTGTCGATAAAAAAAATACGGACATGAAGGCATCATGATTTTTCTCATAACAGCAACATATATAGATATAGTCATATGATTTCTTATGCTCAAGTAATAATTTATTCACAAAGCAAAGTATGAATCATAAACTTTATTGAGAACCAACAAACTATAATCCTAGTCATTGAAGCAATTGCAATTTATCATAACATCAGAAAGAGCCTATGTCAGAGCTTTATACCAAGTCCACATACTCAACTATCATTTAGTGTTTCATAATTGCTAACACTCACGCTATTTGTGGTTACGGAGTTTCAATCGGATACATAGAAAGATAGGGGCTTATAGTTTCGCCTCCCAACCTTTTACCTCAAGGGTAATGTCTGAAGGAAATATGCCCTAGAGGCAATAATAAAGTTATTATTTATTTCCTTATATCATGATAAATGTTTATAATTCATGCTAGAATTGTATTAACCGGAAACATGATACATGTGTGAATACATGGACAAACATATTGTCACTAGTATGCCTCTACTAGACTAGCTCATTAATCAAAGATGGTTATGTTTCCTAACCATAGACATGAGTTGTCATTTGATTAACGGGATCACATCATTAGTAGAATGATGTGATTGACATGACCCATTACGTTAGCTTAGCACTTGATCGCTTAGTATGTTGCTATTGCTTTTTCATGACTTATACATGTTCCTACAACTATGAGATTATGCAACTCCCGTTTACGGAGGAACACTTTGTGTGATACCAAACGCCACAACGAATCGGGTGATTATAAAGTAGCTCTACAGGTGTCTCCAAAGGTACATGTTGAGTTGGCGTATATCGAGATTAGGTTTTGTCACTCCGCTTGTCGGAGAGGTATCTCTGGGCCCTCTCGGTAATGCACATCACTATAAGCCTTGCAAGCAATGTAGCTAATGAGTTAGTTATGAAATGATGCATTACGTAACGAGTAAAGAGACTTGCCGGTAACGAGATTGAACTAGGCATTGGATACCGGCGATCAAATCTCGGGCAAGTAACATACCGATGACAAAGGGAACAACGTATGTTGTTATGCGGTTTGACCGATAAAGATCTTCGTAGAATATGTAGGAGCCAATATGAGCATCCAGGTTCCGCTATTGTTTATTGACCGGAAACGTGTTTCGGTCATGTCTACATAGTTCTCGAACCCGTAGGGTCCGCACGCTTAAGGTTTTGATGACAGTTATATTATGAGTTTATGAGTTTTGATGTACCGAAGGAGTTCGGAGTCCCGGATGAGATCGGGGACATGACGAGGAGTCTCGAAATGGTTGAGACGTAAAGATCGATATATTGGACGACTATATTCAGACTTCGGAAAGGTTCCGAGTGATTCGGGTATTTTTCGGAGTACCGAAGAGTTACGGGAATTCGCTGGGGAGTATATGGGCCTTATTGGGCCATACAGGAAAGAGAGAGGAGCTGCCTAGAGCAGGCCGCGCGCCCCCCCAAGGCCTAGTCCCAATTGGACTAGGGGGAGGGGCTGCGCCCCCTCCTTCCTTCCCTTCTCCCTTCTCCTTCCTTCTCTCCTACTCCTACTAGGAAAGGAGGAGTCCTACTCCCACCGTGGGAGTAGGACTCCCCCCTTGGCGCGCCTCTCCCTGGCCGGCCGCCTCCTCTCCTTGCTCCTTTATATACGGGGGCAGGGGGCACCCCATAGACACAACAATTGATCCTTGAGATCTCTTAGCCGTGTGCGGTGCCCCCCTCCACCATAATCCTCGATAATATTGTATCAGAGCTTAGACGAAGCCGTGCGATGGTAGAACATCAAGATCGTCACCACGCCGTCGTGCTGACGGAACTCTTCCCCGACATTCTGCTGGATCGGAGTCCGGGGATCGTCATCGAGCTGAACGTGTGCTAGAACTCGGAGGCGCCGTAGTTTCAATGCTTGACCGGTCGGGCCGTGAAGACGTACGACTACATCAACCGCGTTGTTATAACGCTTCCGCTTTCGGTCTCACGAGTGCGTGGACAACACTCTCCCTCTCGTTGCTATGCATCACTATGATCTTGCGTGTGCGAGGGAATTTTTTGAAATTAAGTGTCGTTCCCCAACAGTGGCATCCGAGCCAGGTTTTATGCGTAGATGTTATATGCACGAGTAGAACACAAGTGAGTTGTGGGCGATACAAGTCATACTGCATACCAGCATGTCATACTTTGGTTCGGCGGTATTGTTGGATGAAGCGGCCCGTACTGACATTACGCGTACGCTTACGCGAGACCGGTTCTCCCGACGTGCTTAGCACAGAGGTGGATAGTGGGTGCCAGTTTCTCCAACTTTAGTTGAACCGAGTGTGGCTACGCCCGGTCATTGCGAAGGTTAAAACATCACTAACTTGACGAACTATCGTTGTGGTTTTGATGCGTAGGTAAGAAAGGTTCTTGCTAAGCCCGTAGCAGCCACGTAAAATTTGCAACAACAAAGTAGAGGACGTCTAACTTGTTTTTACATGGCATGTTGTGATGTGATATGGTCAAGACGTGATGCTATATTATTGTATGAGATGATCATGTTTTGTAACCGAAGTTATCGGCAACTGGCAGGAGCCATATGGTTGTCGCGTTATTGTATGAAATGCAAACACCATGTTATTGCTTTACTTGATCACTAAGCGATAGCGATAGTCGTAGAAGCAATAGATGGCGTAAACGACAACGATGCTACGATGGAGATCAAGGTGCCGCTTCGGTGTCGATGGTGATCAGGACGGTGCTTCAGAGATGGAGATCACAAGCACAAGATGATGATGACCATATCATATCACTTATATTGATTGCATGTGATGTTTATCCTTTATGCATCTTATCTTGCTTTGATTGACGGTAGCATTTTAAGATGATCTCTCACTAATTATCAAGAAGTGTTATCCTGAGTATGCACCGCCAGAAAGTTCTTCGTCTTTGAGACACCACGCGATGATCGGGTGTGATAGGCTCTACGTTCAAATACAACGGGTGCAAAACAGTTGCACACGCGAATACTCAAAGTTAAACTTGACGAGCCTAGCATATACAGATATGGCCTCGGAACACGGAGACCGAAAGGTCGAACGTGAATCATATAGTAGATATGATCAACATAGTGATGTTCACCATTGAAAACTACTCCATCTCACGTGATGATCGGACATGGTTTAGTTGATTTGGATCACGTGATCACTTAGATGACTAGAGAGATGTCTGTCTAAGTGGGAGTTCTTAAGTAATATGATTAATTGAACTTAAATTTATCATGAACTCAGTCCTGGTAGTATTTTGCAAATTATGTTGAAGATCAATAGCTCGCGTTGTTGCTTTCATATGTTTATTTTGATATGTTCCTAGAGAAAATTGTGTTGAAAGATGTTAGTAGCAATGATGCGGATTGGATCCGTGATCTGAGGTTTATCCTCATTGCTGCACAGAAGAATTATGTCCTTAATGCACCGCTAGGTGACTGACCTATTGCAGGAGCAAATGCAGACGTTATGAACGTTTGGCTAGCTCAATATGATGACTACTTGATAGTTTAGTGCACCATGCTTAACGGCTTAGAATCGGGACTTCGAAGACGTTTTGAACGTCATGGACCATATAAGATGTTCCAGGAAATGAAGTTAATATTTCAAGCAAATACCCGAGTTGAGAGATATGAAGTCTCCAACAAGTTCTATAGCTAAAAGATGGAGGAGAATCGCTCAACTAGTGAGCATGTGCTCAGATTGTCTGGGTACTACAATCGCTTGAATCAAGTGGGAGTTAATCTTCCGGATAAGATGTTGATTGACCGAGTTCTCTAGTCACCATCACCAAGTTACTAGAACTTCGTGATGAACTATAGTATGCAAGGGATGACGAATACGATTCCCGAGCTCTTCGTGATGTTGAAATCGACGAAGGTAGAAATCAAGAAAGAGCATCAAGTGTTGATGATTGACAAGACCACTAGTTTCAAGAGAAGGGCAAAGGGACAGAAAGGGAACTTCAAGTAGAATGACAAGCAAGTTGTCACTCCCGCGAAGAAGCCCACAGCTGGACCAAATCCTGAAACTGAGTACTTACACTGCAAAGGAAATGGTCACTGGAAGCGGAAATGCCTTGAATATTTGGTAGATAAGAAGGATGGCAAATTGAACAAGGGTATATTTGACATACATATTATTGATGTGTGTCTTACTATTGTCTATAGTAGCCCCTGAGTATTTGATACTTGTTCGGTTGCTAAGATTAGTAACTCGAAACAGGAGTTACAGAATAAACAGAGACTAGTTGAAGTGGAAGTGACGATGAGTGTTGGAAGTAGTTCCAAGATTGATATGATCATCATCACACACTCCCTATATTTTCGAGATTAGTGTTAAACCTAAAAAAATGTTATTTGGTGTTTGCGTTGAGCATAAATATGATAAGATCATGTTTATTGCGATACGATTATTCATCTAAGATAGAGAATAAATTATTATTCTGTTTACATGAATAAAACCTTCTTGGTCATACACCCAATGGCGATGGTTTATTGAATCTTGATCATAGTGATACACATATTCATAATGTTGATGCCAAAAGATGCAAAGTTAATAATGATAGTACAACTTATTTGTGGTAATCGCTGCTTGGGTCATATCGGTGTAAAGCGCATGAAGAAACTCCATAAAGATGGATTTTCGGAATCACTTGGTTATGAATCATTTGATGCTTGCGAACCGTGCCTTTTGGGCAAGATGACTAAAACTCCGTTCTTCGGAACAATGGAACTTGCTACTAACTTGTTGGAAATAATACATACCGATGTATGCGGTCCAATGAGTGTTGATGCTCGTGGCAGGGTATCGTTATTTTCTGACCTTCACAGATGATTTGAGCAGATATGCGTATATCTACTTAATGAAGCACAAGTGCGAAACATTTGAAAAGTTCAAAGAATTTTGGAGTGAAGTGGAGAATCATCGTAACAAGAAAATAAAAGTTTCTACAATCTGGTCAGAGAAGAATATTTGAGTTACTGAGTTTGGCCTTCATTTTAAACAATGTGGAATAGTTTCACAGCTCATGCCACATGGAACACCATAAGCGTAATGGTGTGTCCGAACGTCAGAATCAAGACTTTAATTGGATATGGTGCGATCTATGATGTATCTTACCGATTTACCACTATCGTTTTGGGGTTATGCATTAGAGATAGCTGCATTCACTTTAATAGGGCACTATCTAAATCCGTTGAGACGACACCGTATGAACTATGGTTTAGCAGTAAACCTAAGCTGCCGTTTCTTAAAGTTTGGAGTTGCGATGCTTATGTGAAAAAGGTTTTCAACCTGATAAGCTCGAACCCAAATCGGAAAAGTGCGTCTTCATAGAATACCCAAAGGAAACTATTAGGTACACCTTCTATCACAGATCTGAAGACAAAAACATTCATTGCTAAGAATGGGTCCTTTCTACAGAAGGAGTTTCTCTCGAAAGAAGTGAGTGGGAGGGAAGTAGAGCTTGATAAGGTAATTTGTACCTTCTCCCGAATTGAAAAGTAGTTCATCACAGAAATCAGTTCCAGTGATTCCTACACCAATTAGTGAGGAAGCTAATGATGATGATCATGAAACTTCAGATTAAGTTACTACAAAACCTCGTAGGTCTTCCAAAGTACAGTCCGCACCAGAGTGGTACGGTAATCCTGTTCCGGAAGTCATGTTACTAGACCATGATGAACCTACGAACTATGACGAAGCGATGATGAGACCAGATTCCGCAGAATGGCTTAAGACCATGAAATCTGAGATGGGATCCATGTATGAGAACGAAGTGTGGACTTGTGTGGACTTGCTCGATGATCGGCAAGCCATAGAAAATAAATGGATCTTCAAGAGGAAGACGGACGTTGATAGTAGTTTTACTATCTACAAAGCTCAACTTGTCGCAAAAAAGGTTTTTCGACAAGTTCAAGGTGTTGACTACAATGAGATTTTCCCAACTGTAGCGATGAATAAGTCTGTCCAAATCATGTTAGCAATTGCCACATGTTATGAAATCTGGAAAATGGATGTCAAAACTAAATTCCTTAATGGTTTTCTTAAAGAAGAGTTGTATATGATGCAACCAGAAGGTTTTGTCGATCCTAATGGTGCTAACAAAATGTGCAAGCTCCAGCAATCCATCTATGGACTGGTGCAAGCATCTCGGAGTTGGAATATACGCTTTGATAAGTTGATCAAAGCATATAGTTTTATACGGACTTGCAGTGAATCCTATATTTACAATAAAGTGAGTGGGAGCACTACAGCCTTTCTGATAAGTATATGTGAGTGACATATTGTTGATCAGAAATGATGTAGAATTTTTCTGGAACGCATAAAGGAGTATTTAAAAGGAGTTCTTTAAAAGAAAGACCTCAGTAAAGCTACTTACATATTGAGCATCAAGATCTATTGAGATAGATCAAGACGCTTGATAAGTTTTTCAATAAGTACATACCTTGTCAAGATTTTGAAATAGTTCAAAATGGAACAGTCAAAGAAAGAGTTCTTGCCTGTGTTGCAAAGGTGTGAAATTGAGTAAGACTCAAATCCCGACCACGCCAGAAAATAGAAAAGAGAATGAAAGTCATTCCCTATGCCTCAGTCATAGGTTCTTTAAAGTATGCTATGCTATGTACCAGACCTATTGTATATCTTGCCCTGAATTGGGCAAGGGAGTACAATAGTGATCTAGGAGTAGATTACTGGACATTGGTCAAGAATATCCTTAGTAAGGACTAAGGAAATATTTCTCGATTATGGAGGTGATAAAAGAGCCCATCGTAAAGAGTTACATCGGTGCAAGTTTTCACACCGATCCAGATGACTCTAAGTCTCAATCTGGATACATATTGAAAGTGGGAGCAATTAGCTAGAGTAGCTCCATGCAGAGCATTATAGACATAAAATATTTGCAAAATACATACGGCTCTGAATGTGACAGACCCGTTGACTAAGCTTCTCTTACAAGCAAAACATGATCACACCTTAGTACTCTTTGGAGGTTAATCACATAGCAATGTGAACTAGATATTGACTCTAGTAAACCTTTTGGGTGTTGGTCGCATGACGATGTGAACTATGGGTGTTAATCACATGCAGATGTGAACATTAGTGTTAAATCACATGGTGATGTGAACTAGATTATTGACTCTAGTGCAAGTGGGAGACTGAAGGAAATATGCCCAAGAGGCAATAATAAAGTTATTATTTATTTCCTTATATCATGATAAATGTTTATTATTCATGCTAGAATTGTATTAACCGGAAACATGATACATGTGTGAATACATAGACAAACATATTGTCACTAGTATGCCTCTACTAGACTAGCTCATTAATCAAAGATGGTTATGTTTCCTAACCATAGGCATGAGTTGTCATTTGATTAACGGGATCACATCATTAGTAGAATGATGTGATTGACATGACCCATTCCGTTTTCTTAGCACTTGATCGTTTCGTATGTTGCTATTGCTTTCTTCATGACTTATACATGTTCCTACAACTATGAGATTATGCAACTCCCGTTTACCGGAGGAACACTTTGTGTGATACCAAACGTCACAACATAACTGGGTGATTATAGAGGAGCTCTACAGGTGTCTCCAAAGGTACATGTTGAGTTGGCGTATTTCGAGATTAGGTTTTGTCACTCCGATTGTCGGAGAGGTATCTCTGGGCCCTCTCGGTAATGCACATCACTATAAGCCTTGCAAGCAATGTAGCTAATGAGTTAGTTACGGAATGATGCATTACGTAACGAGTAAAGTGACTTGCCGGTAACGAGATTAAACTAGGTATTGGATACCGACGATCAAATCTCGGGCAAGTAACATACCGATGACAAAGGGAACAACGTATGTTGTTATGCGGTTTGACCGATAAAGATCTTCGTAGAATATGTAGGAGCCAATATGAGCATCCAGGTTCCACTATTGGTTATTGACCGGAAACGTGTTCTGGTCATGTCTACATAGTTATCGAACCCGTAGGGTCCGCACGCTTAAGGTTTCGATGAGATCAGGGACATGACGAGGAGTCTCGAAATGGTCAGACTTCGGAAAGGTTCCGAGTGATTCGGGTATTTTTCGGAGTACCGGAGAGTTACGGGAATTCGCCGGGGAGTATATGGGCCTTATTGGGCCATACGGGAAAGAGAGAGGGGCTGCCTAGGGCAGGTCGTGCGCCCCCCCAAGGCTTAGTCCGAATTGGACTAGGGGGAGGGGCTGCGCCCCCTCCTTCCTTCCCTTCTCCCTTCTCCTTCCTTCTCTCCTACTCCTACTAGGAAAGGAGGAGTCCTACTGACTCCCCCCTTGGCGCGCCTCTCCCTGGCCGGCCGCCTCCTCCCCTTGCTCCTTTATATACGGGGGCAGGGGCACCCCATAGACACAACAATTGATCCTTGATATCTCTTAGCCGTGTGCGGTGCTCCCCTCCACCATAATCCTCGATAATATTGTATCGGAGCTTAGACGAAGCCCTACGATGGTAGAACATCAAGATCGTCACCACGTCGTCGTGCTGACGAAACTCTTCCCCGACATTCTGCTGGATCGGAGTCCGGGGATCGTCATCGAGCTAAACGTGTGCTAGAACTCGGAGGCGCCGTAGTTTCGGTGCTTGATCGGCCGGGCCGTGAAGACATACGACTACATCAACCGTGTTGTTATAATGCTTCCGCTTTCGGTCTACGAGGGTACGTGGACAACACTCTCCCCTCTCGTTGCTATGCATCACTATGATCTTGCGTGTGCGTAGGAATTTTTTTGAAATTACTACGTTCCCCAACAATGTCAACAATAATAACTCATGCTCCCCTACATCCATTTAGATATATTTATCAGGATCTTTCCAACACCCTGTGCTTGCCAAAGGATAAAATGTAAAAAGGAAAGGTGAAGATCACCGTGACTCTTGCATAAGGTAGATGATAATAGTAAAAGATAGGCCCTTCGCAGAGGGAAGCAGAGGTTGCCATGCGCTTTTATGGTTGGATGCACAAAATCTTAATGCGAAAGAACGTCACTTTATATTGCCCCTTGTGTTATGAACCTTTATTATGCAGTTCGTCGCTTTTATGTCTTCCACATCACAAGATCGTATAAAGCTTATTTTCTCCCACACTAATAAGTAATACATATTTAGAGAGCAATTTTTATTGCTTGCACCGATGACAACTTACTTGAGGGATCTTACTCAATCCATATGTAGGTATGGTGGACTCTCATGGCAAAACTGGTTTAAGGGTTTTTGAAAGCACAAGTAGTATCTCTACTTGGTGCTGAGAATTTGGCTAGCATGAGGGGGAAAGGCAAGCTCAACATGTTGGATGATCCATGACAATATACTTTATCTCAGATATAAGAAAACATAACCCATTACGTTGTCTTCCTTGTCCAACATCAACTCTTTAGCATGTCATATTTTAATGAGTGCTCCCAATCATAAAAGATGTCAATGATAATATATTTATATGTGAAACCTCTCTTTCCTTATTACTTCCTATTAATTGCAACAATGACTAGAGCTATGTTTGTCAACTCCCAACAATCTTTTAATCATCATACTCTTTCTATGTGAAGTCATTACTCTCGATAAGGTCAATATGATCTCTTTGTTTCTTTTATTCTTTTTCTCTTTTATTTTATTCACTTAAGATCATGGCAAAATAATCAAGCCCTTGAATCAACACTAATCTTGATTATATAGCTCACGGACTCGATTACAAAAAGGGATCATAAAGCAAAACTCAAAACTAGATCATGCCATAAACTTTATTCTACTAGATCAAGATACTACTAATAGGATTGAACTAAGAAAAATGGTAAAGATAGGAGTGTGATGGTGATACGATACCGGGGCACCTCCCCCAAGCTTGGCAGTTGCCAAGGGGAGTGCCCATACCCATGTGATTATATCTCCTTCTTTGTTGGTGAAGAGGGTGGAGGTGATGATGGATAGTCGCACATCGAACGTAAGAGGTCCTCCAGCTCGCGGATAATGCCCTTGAGTGCAACGATATGCTCCTTCAACAAAATATTTTCATGTGTGAGATACTTGTTATGTATACGAGCTAACTCAATCATCTTGAAAGCTTCAATCACAGTTGGGGTAAGAAGATTATGATCAAGTTGAAGGATGTCTTTTGCTGCCGGAGCTTGATCCTCCGTGGCCTTCTTGATCCCTTCATCCTTGTTGATCTCCATGGGTTCTTCCCTCTTCAGCTCTATCTTCATTAGCCAAGCATCGTTGTCACCATTGTTGGAGGAGGGGGACGACATAATGCCTGGCCTTGACAACCCTGACAGAAAACAGCTCGAAACAAGAACAGAGGATATTTGCGTGATACGGGTGTCAAAACCTTCGGGATTATACATAATGAATTTTTACCGACCAAAATACGTACCGTGCAAGAAAACGGAGTCCGGAAAGCACACGAGGTGCCCACGAGGTAGGGGGGCGCGCCCAGGGGGGTAGGGCGCGCCCTCCACCCTCGTGGGGCCCTCGTGTCCTTCCCGGACTGCTACTTATTTTTCTATTTTTCTAAATATTCCAAAACGGAGAAATATTGCCTTCAAAATTATTTTGGAGTCGGTTTACTTACCGTACCACATACCTATTCCTTTTCGGAGTCTGAAAAGTTCCAGAAAGTGTCCCTTATGTATTCCTCCGGGGTTACGGTTTCAATAACATTGGTTTCAACATTTATAGGATTACCTGAGATATAATGTTTGATTCTTTGACCGTTCACCACCTTCGGGTTTGTGCCTTCGAAGTTGTTGATTTTTATGGCACCGGAACGATAGACCTCCTCGATAACGCAGGGGCCTTCCCATTTAGAGAGAAGTTTTCCTGCAAAAAGTCTTTAACGAGAATTGTATAGCAATACATAATCACCTGCATTAAACTCACGCTTTTGTATCCTTTTGTCATGCCATCTCTTATCTTTTTCTTTAAATAACTTGGCATTTTCATAAGCTTGGGTTCTCCATTCATCAAGTGAGCTGATATCAAATAACCTCTTCTCACCGGCAAGTTTGAAATCATAGTTGAGCTCTTTAATAGCCCAGTATGCCTTATATTCTAGTTCGAGAGGTAAGTGGCATGCTTTTCCATAAACCATTTTATACGGAGACATACCCATAGGAATTTTATATGCAGTTCTATAGGCCCACAATGCATCATCAAGTTTCTTGGACCAATTCTTTCTAGACCTATTGACAGTCTTTTGCAAAATTAATTTGAGCTCTCTATTACTCAATTCTACTTGACCACTAGACTGTGGATGATAAGGAGATGCAATTCTATGATTAAAATAATACTCAACAAGCATTTTACGGAAAGCACCATGAATAAAATGAGAACCACCATCAGTCATTAAATATCTAGGGACTCCAAACCTTGGAAAAATAACTTCTTTAAGCATCTTAATAGAAGTGTTATGATCAGCACTACTAGTTGGAATAGCTTCTGCCCACTTAGTAACGTAATCAACATCAACTAAAATATGTGTATATCCATTAGAGGTAGGAAAAGGTCCCATATGATCAAAGCCCCAAACATCAAATGGTTCAATAACAAGTGAATAATTCATAGGCATTTCTTGACGTCTACTAATATTACCAATTCTTTGACATTCATCACAAGATAAGACAAACTTACGGGCATCCTTGAAGAGAGTAGGCCAATAAAAACCGGATTGCAATACCTTATGTGCAATTCTATCTCCAGCGTGGTGTCCTCCATAAGCTTCAGAGTGGCACTTGCGTTGGATCTGTTCCTGTTCATGCTCAGGTACACAATGTCTAATAACACCATCTACTCCTTCTTTATAAAGATGTGGGTCATCCCAAAAGTAATGTCTTAAATCATAGAAAAACTTTTTCTTTTGCTGGTATGTGAAACTAGGAGGTATAAATTTAGCAACGATGTAATTAGCATAATCAGCATACCAAGGAGTACTACGAGAAGTACTTATGACATTTAATTGCTCATTAGGAAAGCTATCATTAATAGGTAGTGGGTCATCAAGAACATTTTCTAACCTAGACAAGTTATCTGCAACGGGGTTCTCAGCTCCCTTTCTATAAAAAATATGCAAATCAAATTCTTGTAGCAAGAGAACCCATCTAATGAGTCTAGGTTTAGCATCTTTCTTTTCCATAAGATATTTAATAGCAAAGCATGATCGGTGTGAATAGTTACTTTAGAATCAACAATATAAGGTCTGAACTTATCACAAGCAAATACAACTGCTAAGAATTCTTTCTCAGTAGTAGCATAATTTCTTTGAGCATTGTCTAGAGTCTTACTAGCATACTGAATAACATTTAATTTCTTATCAACTCTTTGCCCTAGAACAGCACCTACAGCATAATCACTAGCATCACACATAATTTCAAAGGCTAAATTCCAATCAGGTGGCTGAACAATAGGTGTAGAGATCAATGCTTTCTTAAGTATTTCAAATGCTTCTACACAATCATCATCAAAGAAAAATGGTATTATCTTTTTGTCATAAATTAGTCAGAGGCCGAGAAATTTTGGAGAAGTCCTTAGTGAACTGGTTCCCATGGCCACAAAAAGCTAGCGGTTCGACTCTTGCTTGAGTTTGATAGGTGAGATATTTAT
This sequence comes from Aegilops bicornis, assembly GCA_021605145.1. Lineage (NCBI taxonomy): Eukaryota > Viridiplantae > Streptophyta > Magnoliopsida > Poales > Poaceae > Aegilops > Aegilops bicornis. Next base: position 698,220,441 of record CM038673.1, on the reverse strand, counting down.
TTAAGGAGGTGCGTTCTATTTCTTTTCCTTTGTTTTATTCTGGCTGGATGGTGTACTAGCCTGTTTCCAACTTCTGCAAAAGTGACATTGGTTGGTTCGCCACTTTGCCAACTACTTCAACAATAGGCTCCGCTTCTTTCCTGGACTGGATTGAAACTAATAGGCTGCTTGTATCGAATTAAACCACATGCCCCACCGCTTGTGCAGGCCCCCGTCAATTCCTTTGAGTTTCGGTCTTGCGACCGTACTCCCCAGGCG